>JAEOAD010000014.1:37777500-38977500 GCA_036365145.1 Orientallactaga sibirica
TTTGAGGCTGGGGGTGGGGAGATAGAGTGAGAGTGAGAATGGGTGCTCCAGGGCCTCTAGCCACTGCTAATGTACTCCAGATGCATGCACCACCATGTGCATCTGGCTTACATGGGACCTGGAGAATTGAACCAGGGTCCTTAGGCTTCGCAGACATGCTCCTTAACTGCTAAGCCTTCTCCCCAGCCCCCCCCCCATCTCTTTTTTAAAAAAATTATTTGTGGGGTTAGGGGCCGGAGAATGAGCATGCCAGGGCCTCTTGCCACTGCAAACAAGCTCCAGATTCATGTGCCACTCTATGCAAATGGCTTTATGTGGATACTGGAAAATCAAATCCAGGCCGGCAGGCTTTGCATGCAAGTACCTTTAAGCACTAAGTCTTCTCCTCAGTCCTTCTTTTCTCTTTCTCTCTTTTTTCTTTTTCAGTAACAATTATTACTGCCTGGCTTTTAGATCTTTTTTTTGTTATGCATAAAAATACACATATAGATAAGAACAAAGCTCATATTCATAAAAGCATTCCTCCAACCACCTTATTGTTACTTTCATAGCTGCCAGCATTTACTGATGGATGTGTCATACCCCCTTTAACATTCTCAGACCACTGATATTGTTTCCACCTTATTATCTATTCTGTTCAGTTTGTACTGAGCATGGCTACTTAAGTCTTCTGTATATCTTTAATTAGTCCCTTTCTGTACATTTCTAGAACTAAATTTTTTTTTTTTTTTTTTTTTTTGGTTTTTCGAGGTAGGGTTTCACTTTAGCCCAGGCTGACCTGGAATTCACTGTAATCTCAGGGTGGCCTTGAACTCATGGCAGTCCTCCTACCTCTGCCTCCTGAGTGCTGGGATTAAAGGCGTGCGCCACCACGCCCGGCTTAAAACTAAAATTTCTTTCCTCTTCTCCTCTTTCTCCTCTCTTTTGAGGTAGGGTCTTGCTCTAGGCCAAGCTGGTCTGGAATTCACTATGTAGTCTCTGGCTTGCCTTGAACTCACAGCAATCCTCCTACCTCAGACTCTAGTGCTAAGGATTAAAGGCATGTAGCACTATTGCCAGCTAGATCCAGACTTTCTAGATAAAAGTGTATATGAACTTTTTAAAGTTCTTTTTTTTTGTGTGTGTTAATGCTACTAAATTGCCCGTTAAAGAGAGTAGCTCATTTACTTTTCGTAAGTGCCCATTATGTTACCACAGTGAGATTGACTTACGATCTTTGTCTAGGATACCTCACTGCTTCAGTTTGTAGTGGTATATTTCTAGAAGTTTGCTTGCAGGCTCCAAAAGCAAGTTTACTAATAACTGTTTTTCTTTAAAGGAACTTAAGAAGTATGGAGTGACAACTGTGGTTCGAGTTTGTGATGCTACTTATGATAAAGCTCCAGTTGAAAAGGAAGGAATCCACGTTCTAGTGAGTTTTCATAGTATGTTTGGTTTTTGCTACAAATAAGTTGTTCTTTCAAACATAGATACTGATTGATCAAACTTGGTAGCCAGTAGTTTGGAGTTTGAAGTGTATAACGGAATATACAGCATTGTTAGCAATCTGTTAAAATTTTTTGGATTACTACATTGGTAGTTTTGTATATTTGTGCCCTTTGAATTTGTAAATGCAGAGTGTTTTCAATAAATAAAGGCAAAATAGTACATACTTATTTCTAGAAATGAAAATTTCCATTTTGCCTTTAGGACAGAAATGGAGCATTTAGTTTCGGTTTCTAGGCAACTGATTTGAATGTAATAAAGTTATTTCCATTAGACATTCTTACCTCACATATAGTAGAAGTACCCTCTGCCATTTTTCAGTAGCAGATTAGTTAATATTGTGTGCATCATTTGAGGACAAAAAGATGGGATTGCAAGAAGGCATCTCACTACAGAATGATCAGCATATTGAGACCCTGTCTGAAATACCAGGAGAGACAGAGATTTTTAAATTTTGAAATTAAGCTTGAATCCAAGTTAATTTCTCTGTATTGTAAACATGTTCTTTAATGGGTAGATACACTTGTTTTTATATATAGCCGAGTGAAAAAAATAACTTTGGGTTGACCATAGTCTGTTTCAGTTCATAATGTTGGTAAACACTCATGAAGAAATGAACTTAAGAATCTAAACTACCTTGTAGAAGATAATGGTGAATCTGAGATTTAGTCTAGCCCTTTAAATTTAGCTTTAAAAAAATTGTTATTTATTTATTTGAGAAAGAGGCAGAGAGAGAGGCAGAGAATGGGCCTCCAGCCACTGCAAATGAACTCCAGATGCATGCACCATGTTGTACATCTGGTTTACATGGGTTCTGAGGAATCGAACCTGAGTCCTTTGGCTTTGCAGGAAAGCACCTTAACCACTAAGGCATCCTTCCAGCCCTAGCTTTTTTTTTTTCCTCCTTGAATTTTCGAAGTAGGGTAGGGTCTCGTCCAGGCCGACCTGAAATTTACTATGTAGTTTCAAGGTGGCCTTGAACTCATAGCAGTCCTCCTACCTCTGCCTCTCAAGTGCTGGGATTAAAGGCATGTGCTACCACACTCACCTTAAATTTAGCTTGTTTTGTGTTGTTTTAGATGCCTGTGATGAGATAAACTTAAAGGCCCAATTTAAGCTTAAAAAACAAAAACAAGATGCTTAGTATAAAGTTGAAATTACCTTTTCCCACACTGATTGAAGATGGAGTTAATTTACATTTTCTCAGGAGGTTTTAGAACATTATAAGAGGATATCCCCAAATTAAGAACTTTAAATTCTTTAATTGCCCTTGAACATCAAAGGCAAACTGGATTAGATGGTTTCAACAGTGTTGGTTTGGAGTTCTGATATTTCTAAATGAATAATGCTTTTTGGGGTGGGGAAATGGCTCAGCAGTTAAAGGCATTTACTTGTAAAGCCTGCCAGTCTGGGTTCAACTCCCTAGCCACTCTTGTAAAGCCAAGTGAGTATTTCGTAGCAGCAAGAGACCCTGGCATGTCCATACATATATGCATGTACACACACGCGCGTGCGTGCAAACAATTTTTTGTTTTGTTTTTCAAGATAGGGTCTCACTCTAGCCCAGGCTGCACTCTAGCCCAGGCTGACCTGGAATTTAGTCTCATGGTGATCCTCCTACCTCTGCCTCCCAAGTGCTGGGATTAAAGGCGTGAACCACCATGCCTGGCTTAGAAATTTCTTATGAGTAAGGGCAGCATGCTTTGTCCTTTGTTTCTTAACTAAGTACATTTTAGGGATTAGAGGAAGTAAACTCTTGGCTGAGGTGCTTACTGGTCTTGTATTTGTTGGGTTTTTTTGAGGCAAAGTCTCCCTGTGGCCCAGGCTGATTCTGGCACTCACTTTGTAGACCCTGGCTAGCCTCAAACTCATGTTGATCCTCCTACTTCTGCCTCCTGAGTGCTGGGATTAAAGGTGTGCGCCACCACACCTGGCTTTTTTTTTTTTTTTTTTTTTTTCAAATACGTGAATTACTGAGTTTAGGGAGAAATCATAATTTGTGAGGTTTATTTAGGGGAAATTGGTATCTAGAAAAAGGTTGGGGTAGTTTACACATGAGAGATGGGACATAGAAACCTCTTACGTTACAGACCAGAGAAGATTAAGAAATAGTGAAGTACTTACAGATGAAAGGTTACGTATAATCAAAGTGAGATGGTACCCCAAAGTATGACACAGATAAATGGCAAGAAGAAAAATACCCACGCGAAGGTAAATACCCCCTACCCATGCTGGTCCCAGCTAGCTGGGAAGGAGAAACAGACTCAGGTCACTGGACTAAAGGAAGAGAGCCATTGAAAGATATGGTGTAGAAAAGAGGGCTGGGCCATTTGGATAACCTCTTTCATAGGGTTCAGACATCCAATCAGGGCGAGCCTCAGTCATCAGTCTCAGGTGTATAAACAGACCTGGTCTGACCCAGGAGGAGTCAAGATCTGATGTGTTTGTGGACTCAGATGGCTGATCCAAGGAGATAGAGCTGAAGAAGCAGGAAGTTCTTGTTGGGTGTGGCACTGGCAGCCATCTTGAAGAGACAGGGTCAGACTCAAGTTTAAGTTTTCCTGTGATGTCATCTCGTCCCCTCTTTGGGTTTCTGTCCCCTTACTGCCTGAGAGAAGCTAGCTTTCTCCTATTTCTCCTTTATTCCCCCCACCTAGAAGCAACTCTCAGCTGCTGTTGGAGGAAATGAGGCAATGACAGCTAGGTAATTTCTTCAAGCTGAATGGGGCTGCAGAGTGTAGTAAAGAGTATCTTTACTACAGAGAGCTATGAAGAAGCCTAAGAGAGACTTGTGAGCCAGTCCAAAGTCTTTTTTCTGGGTCTTTTTTCTTTTGGACTTGAGAAAACATTTAGAGACAAACATAACAGTTCAAGGCAATAGGATATGATTTTGTCCTGTTGGGCTAAGTTTAGCTGATAGCTTGGTAAGAAGATCAGGATCAATGTCTTTGGGATAGTTATCTGGTTTTTCTTTTTTTTTTTTTTTTCTGAGGTAGGGTCTCTCTCTGGCCCAGGCTGACCTGGAATTAACTATGTAGTCTCAGAGTGGCCTTGAACTCACAGTGATCTTCCTACCTCTGCCTACTGAGTGCTGGGATTAAAGGCGTGCGCAACCACACCCAGCCTTTATCTGTTTTCTTGAAAAGAAATTTTAAGTCTTCTAGGGTTCTGTCACCTTAGAAACCTCTGGATAGGAGTCTAGGTCTTTAGGATGAACCTGTACAGGTTTGACTATCTAAACTTAGTTGATTTTTCCATTCAGTGACCATACTTCAGGATTATCCCATTTTAAATGAATGGAGAAATAATTTTTTTTTTTCAGAGGTCCCCCCCCCCCCGGGTCTCCTGCCTAGAGGAGCCTGGGACCAGGGTTTTAAGAAGGGCTTAAGCCTCTGGTAGAACTTCTTGTCTGATTGGTACCTTTTGTACCCCAGGTATTTTAATAACTTAATCACCTGATCAATCTCTTTTTAGAAAGGGCTTTATGATAGTGCCTGTTCTTAATCTGATACAGGCTTTAAGCAAGCCTGATAGTTGTCTTATATACTTGAAGGAGTTTGTAACTTAATCAGGTACCTTAAGATTCAATTTACCCATTTGATCCCGCTGTCTAGCAAAAGATTCTGTCTGACAAGTAGCTTTTAGGTGACTAAGGACAAGAGACAAAGCATACATAAAATGATATTTTCTTTGTGCTGCTTGCCTTACCGTTTGTTCTCATCATCTACCAGGGGGCCAACCTGGTCTATGAAGAATCGTTGGGAAACATGTACACACCTGACTTTTTAATTATTTATTTATTTGGTTACTGGTCTTATATCAACAGTTGAACTCCGAAGTGACATTTATGACAACAGTGACTGCCCTTTAATTATGAGATGTAATTGACAGTTCAAACATAATGTGCTTTGGTGGCTAATGGGCTACGTGAAGTGTTCTAGTGGTGACAGTAAAGAGTGCAGAATCAGTTTATTGCTCTGCTGCTTTTCTCTCGTTTTTCTTTGCCTAATATACTAAAGTATCTCAATAATGTAGCCTTATTTTGAGGCAGGGTCTCACCCTAGGCCCGGGCCACAGTGATCCTCCTACTGCAGCCTTCTGAGTGCTGGGGTTAAAGGCATGTGTCATCCTACCTGGCTTAGTCTTAATGTTTAAATAAGAAATTCCCCATTGCATTTCTGTGATAGTGTATAAGATATGCATCCTACCCTTTTTTTTCCTAAGTAGGGTCTCTAGCTCAGGGTGGTCTTGAATTCATGGCGATCCTCCTACCTCCTCCTCTCCAGTGCTGGGATTTTTAGGCATGCGCCACCATGTCCGGCTCCTGCCTGTTTTTGTTGGTTTGTCAGGACCTCGTGCTAGGTAGCAAGAAAGATAAAAAATAACTCCTTGTGCAGGAAATTCAGATGGGTTCAAAAGGCAACACAAATTGATGATATAAAAAGAGAAAGGGAAGGTCTGGTGCAGAGGCACAGTAATACAATGTTAGCACTATAAATCCCAGCATTGGGGAGGTTAGAAGCAGCAGTGGAGTTCATGGTCAATCACAACTACATATGAGTTTGAGGCCTAGTTGGGCTACATGAGAAAGAAAAAAGATTTGAGGGAATGCTCTTCCATTTGCTCAGGAGCCTATCATGGTAAATATCTCGTTAAGTGGGATATACAAAATTTAAACAGGTTCAATTTTAAAAAATCTTTTATTTTTATTTCTTTGAGGAGACAAAGAGGCAGAGAAGGGCAGAGGGAATAAATGGATGCACCAGGACCACCAGCTGCTGCAAACAAACTTCAGACACATGTGCCACCTGGCTTATGTGGTCCTGAGAAATTGAAGCTGGGTTCTTCGGCTTTGCAGGCAAGCGCCTTAAACACTAAGCCATCTCTCCAGCCCAAGTTTAAAAACTTTTATTTACCCTTTTTACTTAAACTTAAATGTTTTTTAGGGCTGGAGAGATGGACTAGCAGTTAAGGCACTTGCCTGCAAAGCCTAAGGACCCAGGTTCAATTCTCCAGGTTCCACATAAGGCAGATGAACATGGTGGGAGTTTGGGTTGCAGTGGCTAGAATCCCTGGTGTGCCCATTCTCATTTTCTCTCCTTCTTTTTGTCTCTAATAAATAAATAAAAATCAATCTTTAAAAAATATTTATACTTAAGCCGGGCGTGGTGGCGCACGTCTTTAATCCCAGCACTCGGGAGGCAGAGGTAGGAGGATCGCCGAGAGTTCGAGGCCACCCTGAGACTACATAGTTAATTCCAGGTCAGCCTGGACCAGAGTGAGACCCTACCTTGCAAAACCAAAAAAAATAAATAAATAAATAAAAATAAAAATAAAAATAAAAAATAAAAAATATATATATATATTTATACTTATTAATTTGTGAGAGATAGAGTGAGTATGGGTGTACTTCTTGCTGCTGCAAATGATCTCCAGACCCATACCCCACTTTGAGTATCTGGTTTTATGTGGATATTGGGGGATTAATTGTATTCAAGCTGGCAGACTTTTCAAGTAAGCCCCATTAACCACTGAGTCATCTCCCCAACCCCTTTTTAACTTCTTAAAAAAAATTATTAGAGGGAGGGAGAACGGGAGAGAATGGATGCTCCAGGGCCTTCTGCCACTGCAAACAAACTCCAAACACATGAGCTACCATGAGCATCTAGTTTATATGGGTTCTGAGAGTTGAACCTAAGTCTTTGCAGGCAAGCATCTTAACCGCTAAGCCATTTCTTCAGCCTCCTTTTTAACTTTTTTTATTGACATTTTTCATACATGTAAATAGTGTGTTTTGATTATAATCCCCTCCTATTACCTTCTTTTGTCCTACATTCCCTTTCTACTTAGTGGTCCCTCTTCTACCTTAATTTTCCCCTGCCCCTCCTCCACCATCCATGACCCAATGTTGATGGAACCAATATTGTGCAGTTAAGGTTAACAACAGTCACTGGGAGGTCATGAATACAATATCCACTTCATGTCTGGAAGACAGTGTTTCCCCCATTCTCTGGCTCTTTTTTTCTTTTTCTTCCTTTGCTCTCCCTCCTTTCCATTGTTTATTTTATTTTATTTATTTTATTTTATTACTTTATTTTATTTTTTATTTTTATTTATTTTTAAATGTGTAGCCCAGGCTAGCCTTGAACTCCTGATCCTCCTGCCTCTGCCTCTTCCGCAATATCCTACCTGCGTGCGCCACCACAACTGGCGTTTTTTTTGAGGTAGGGTTTTACTCTAGCCCAGGCTGACCTGGAATTCACTCTGTAGTCTCAGGGTGGCCTCAAACTCAGTCGATCCTCCTACCTCTGCCTCCCAAGTCCTGGAATTAAAGGTGTGTGCTATCATTCCCGGCCTAATATATATATTTGTTTTTCAGGGTAGGGTCTCACTGTGGCCCAGGCTGACCTGGAATTAACTATGTAGTCTCAGGGTGGCCTCGAACTCTCAGCTATCCTCCTACCTCTGCCTCCTGAGTGCTGGGATTAAAGGTGTGCACCACCATGCCTGGCTAATTTTTTTTTTTCTAACAGACTGCCCTTTTATTTATTTATTTATTTATTTATTTATTTATTTATTTATTTATTTATTTTTTAAATGTGAGAGACAGAGATAGAGAATGGGCATGTCAGGGCCTCTAGCCATTGCACATGAATTCCAGACTCATGTGCCACCTTGTGCATCTGGCTTATATGGGAACTGGGGAATTGAACCTGGGTCCTTAAGCCTTGCAGGCAAATGCCTTAACTGCCAAGCCATCTTTGCAGCCTCAGATTTAGATTTTGATCTTGGATATTTTTTTTTCCCTGAAGTCTTGTTCTAGCCCAGGCTGACCTGGAATTCACTATGTAGGCTCAGGGTGTCCTCAGACTCAAATCAGACCTCCTACCTCTGCTTCTTGCGTGCTAGAATTAAAGACACGTACCACCATGCCTAGCTCTTGGTTTAATTTTCCAACACTGATCAGAATTGTGTGGTTAATAGGTATATGTGTGGTTGGGGAGATTTAACTCAGCAAGTAAGAGCACTTGCTGGGCAAGCTCGAGTGTTTGAGAGGGCCTGATTTACCCTGAGTTCTATTCTCTAGCACCCATGTAAGTTACTGGGTATTGCCACATATGCCTATAATCCCAGTCTTGTGGAGAGCATCAACCAGCTACCAGGGTTGCAAAAATGACAGTTCCAGGTTCAGAAGGAGACACTGTCTCAAGGAAAAAAGTGGGTGAGTGATAAAGATACCCAAGGTTTTCTGGGCTTTGCATACACACATGGGGCATGCACATCTTCATACATACATACATATAACACACACACACATGCATGCATTTACACTCATGAAAATAAAAGTATATATGATAAAGTTCATTCAGTTAGGCCTGCCTTTATACAGTTTACAGCTCTTTTATATTAGGATATTAGTCCTAAAGCATATCAGTTTAATGTAAGAAGTCATTTATTTTCAGGATTGGCCATTTGATGATGGAGCTCCACCCCCTAATCAGATCGTAGATGATTGGCTGAACCTGTTAAAATCCAAATTTCGTGAAGAGCCAGGTTGCTGTGTTGCAGTGCATTGCGTTGCTGGCCTGGGAAGGTAAACTATCATGCTTTTGTCTGAACTTATGATTGCCAGTTGAAAATTTCACTTTGGTAGAATTTGCATGTATTATACTAAATAATGTTAAATTACTGGAAGGAAAATGAGAATAAATGGTATTGTAATGATTCCTCAAACCAGTCTTGTGATTCATTTGATTATATGGTTGTCTAGTTCTGATGCTGTACCATACATTTAGTGAGGTCTTCTTTCCTCTTCCTCACATTTCAAGAAATGAGAGCTTTGAGTCATTAAAGTGGGCAACAAAATTAAAATTATTTTACAGATAGAAGAATCTGTACATGGTTAATTTTGGGGTGAAGTAAGTGGGAAGTTAAATGCAGAGCAGATGTCTGAACTTTTAAAGTCTTGAAAGGAGACGTACAGATAATGAGAATAGACTTTGATTTTATATAACTTTTTTCTCTGTGCACTGCTTGGGGAAGTGTTGCAACACTTTATTGATTGATTTTTTTGAGGTAGGGTTTTGCTCTAGCCCAGGCTGACCTGGAATTCACTATGTAGTCTTAGGATGGCCTTGAACTAACTCATGGTGATCCTCCTACTCTGCCTCCCAAGTGCTGGCATTAAAGGTATGTGCCACCACGCCTGTATTGCAACACACTTTCTTTTTCTTTCTTTCTTTTTTTTTTTTTTTTATTAAAGTTTTTGGAGGTAGGGTTTCATTCTAGCCCAGGCTGACCTGGAATTCACTATGTTGTCTCAGGTCAGCACTATGTAGTCTCAGGCTGGCCTCCAACTCACGGTGATCTTCCTACTTCTGCCTCCCAAGTGCTGGGATTAAAGGCGTGCACCACCACACCCGGCCCTCTTGCAACACCTTTTTTTTTTTGTTGTTGTTGTTAAAATATTTATTATATTTACTTATTTGAGAGAGATAGAGGGAAACAGAAAGAGAGAGCAAGAGAATGTACGCATCAGGGCCTTCAGCCACTGCAAATGAACTCAGATGCATGTACCACTTTGTGCATCTGGCTTATGTGGGTCCCGGGAAATCGAACCTGGGTCCTTTGGCTTTGCAGGCAAGTGCCTTAACTACTAAGTCATCTCTCCACCCCCCTTGCAACACTTTTAACAGTAAATTAAATACCAATTTATGATGTTTACTCTAATTCAAAACATTAGTACAAGTTGCCTCAAGGTGGTGGTGATTCAGGCTGTTAACTCTGCTTTGCACGTCAATGTGAAGTTTTAGTACTTGCGTGAGTCTGAAGGTGGTAGTGTTACAATTTTACTTGGGGCAGTTTTATTTCTATGCCGATCCCAGTTCGGTAGTGCCTGTATGCAGATAAGAAGGGGAAGGCAGGCTAGCCTGACAGATGGAAAAGTGAACAAGAGATACCCTGACTCATGAGGTTGAAGGTGAGGACCAATACCTGAAAGCTGTCCTCTAACCCCATACCTGAGTGTTTGCACACACCAAATTAACTTAATTAAAAAAAAAAATCCTTAAATTATAAAGATTTCTGGGTATTTACAAGTGGGTTTCTCTGCAGGGCTCCTGTGCTGGTTGCGCTTGCTTTGATTGAATGTGGAATGAAGTATGAAGATGCAGTTCAGTTTATAAGACAGTGAGTATGAAGTTTTATTTTCAGAAACACCAAAGGGGATTATGCATGAGAAAGGGTTTATTGAAAGAATCCATTTGTAACAGGGAAAAGTTTGTTGGTTGGGTTTTAAAAAATATTGTCTTAAACTGGGCATGGTGGTGCACACCTTTAATCCCAGTACTCCGGAGGCAGAAGTAGGTAGATCACTGTGAGTTCAAGGCCAGCCTGAGACTACATAGTAAATTCCAGGTTAGTCTGGTCTAGAGTGAGACCTTACCTCAAAAAACAACAAAAACAAAAAAAATGTTTAAAGATACTTAAAAAAATATAGAACAAGTGACAAAAATAATACTAGTTTGTTGAGTTTGGAGAATTTTGTGATTTGGGTGTCAAACCTGGACCTTGTATCATGATTTAAATGTCCATAGTATCATATTAGTTCATTTTAATAGATTTCAAAATACCACCTACATGCAACTTTTCTTTTTTAAAAAATACTTTATTTATTTATTTGAGAGAGAAAAAGAGGTACAGGGGTGGGGTGGAGGAAGAGAATGAGCATGCCAGGGCCTCCAGCCACTGCAAATAAACTCCAGATCCATGTGCTCCCTTGTGCATCTGGCTTACATGGGTACTGGAGAGTCAAACCGGGATCCTTTGGCTTTGCGGGCATACGCCTTAACCTCTAAGCCATCTCTCCAGCCCTAGATGCAACTTTGTATGACCAGCAGGCAAAGAGAATGTATGGAGAAGCAGTTTATTCACTTGGAATCGTCCATGATCTGTTCTAGCATAAAATCATAATGGGAGTACCCAGATGGTCTTGACACTGGTCTGCAGTAACAGGCTATGGTATTTGTTGTCCATACTTTTGGCAATTACTATCTTGCTTTTTCCCTTTCAGTCATCATCTTTTTTAAAAAAGAAAAGGAAAGAAAAAAGACTGACAGGGGGCATGAACTATTTGATTAGCAGTTCTAGGATAATATTACATTGCATGCCATCTGTGTTCATCTTGAATTTGTTGGTTCATCTTAATTTTTTTTGTAGTATCCTAACTATCTGCTCCTTATTCTAATCTGAAGAATATATTAACCTGGTTGGGAAGAGTATAATCAGATGTGCCAATCTCTATTTTATTGTATTTTTGAGGTAGGGTTTCACCCTAGCTTAGGGTAGCCTTGAACTAACTCATGGTGATCCTCCTACCTGTGCCTCCCGAGTGCTGGGATTAAAGGTGTGCACCACCACATCTGGCTATTCTCTACTTTAAATTAAAAAAATATGAATGATGACAGCAAAGAAGAGATTTTTACTCTTAGAAGTGCTTAGAAAGTTCATGTTGCTACTTTAAAAAGTTATGTTGTATGGGAAATACAGTTTTCAGCAAGGTAGAGTTAGTTAGGCATTAGGCCATTAATAATGCATTTCAGTGAATCAGACAGTTTTTTTTTCCTTTCTTAACATGGTAAAGTTTGCCATTCTTGTGTTTTCAGAAAAAGAAGAGGAGCATTCAATTCCAAACAGCTGCTTTACTTGGAGAAATACCGACCTAAGATGCGATTACGCTTCAGAGATACCAATGGGCATTGCTGTGTTCAGTAGAACGATAAAGGAAGGCTTACTCGATTGTAGCATTTAGAGGGAACTCTTGGTACCTGGAAATGTGAATCTGAAATCTTACCTGTATCATCAAAGTAGTGATGGATTCAGTACTCCTCAACTCCTAATGATTGGGGGAAAAGCTAATGATAAATCCCTCTAAAACATGAATAAAATCTTTAAGAAAAGAAAAAGAGAAAACATAAAGGGATTAATTAAGTGAAGGATGATTTTGCTCCTAGTTTTTGGAGTTTTAATTTCTGCCAGGATTGAATTATTTCAGAATCTCCTGTCTTTTTTAACTTTTTCAAAAATAGGTCTCTAAGGAAAACCAGCAGAATATTAACCAGTGCAGAACCATCTGGGGAGCACACTCTTCCATTATGCTTGGCACATAGATCTCCTTGGGGTGGGATTGGGGGAGGTCTATTGTCCCTGTCTCCTCTCCTTTCTTCTGCTATCTCCTTCCCTCCCCAGTACATGTAGGTGGAATAGAAGAAGCCCTTGTTGCTGTAGATGTGCGTGTGGTCTGGCAGCCTTAAGCCCACCTGGGCACTTCTAGAAAAAAACAAAAACACCAAAAAAAACAAAAACAAAAATAAAAAAAAAAACAGTGGCGCTTATATATTATATGATCCAGGTGGTTTTTAGTCTTTATTAATGATGGGTGTTCATGTTAGTTTCTTTCCCTCAAAGCCCTGATCTAACATTAGGACATTAAGCAAAGAAGCCAGGAACCTTTTGTTTTGGTAAATTAGTGAAGCAATGGCATTTGAAGAGGAGTCTGTCTCCTCATATAATTTAGCTGAGAATAGATTTATTCTCTTTCCCAACCAGTGAAGCTAAGTGGGTATCCCAGAAACTTGTTTTGTGAAGAGGATGACTCCAGGACATCTTGTAAAGTTATGACCAGCAGAGAATTAGCATACTTTCTACAAACTGTAGGATTATCAGCTATGGCACTACTCTGATTTTTGGTCTAATATTGTCCTAGAAAGTAGGTAGTTTAAAATACTTTTAAGATGTATTTGTACTCTGGATTTTCAGTCAAAGGGGCAACATCAAATTCACAATATTTTGGTCTTGAGACTTGCCTTTTGTGGTCATTTTCCAAACTGCTTCCTATATGTACAGTTCAGATTAACCACTGATGACATTGTTACTACTGGGTTCTTCAGATTAAAAAAATCCAAGGAAGAAGAAAAATCAAGGTCAGAACCAATAATGTGTACTAAGTATGTACCTACAGGCTGTGATAGGGAATAGAAAAGGGACTATGTAGGTTGTGATGTGTGTAGTGTGGTAACACCTGTAAATTCTCTGCTGGGTTCAGTGTGCTTATCTAGAGAAGCTGTTCTCTTATCTGTGGGTGACTGCTGTGACCAGCTTGCATTGACAAAGCACACAGAGGAGCATAGTTGGAAGCTCTTGAACTTTTCACCTTAATGTCACATACTTAATCGTCCTGATCTTAAGGCCCTGAATACAGGCCTCAAGTCATCTTGTCCCACTTAAATTTGCTGTGCAGAGCCATACGCTTTCTATTTTATTAGCATCAGCTAGGCCAGTAGGAATGGACTGGGACGTTGTCTCACACTGATGATACCTCAGATGTTGGCCGGCTATGTGAACTGCCTATTTCTTATTGTTGGAGTTGTTTTGATTTCTAACTAAATGCAAATATGTAGACTCCTCCCTCATCCCAGAAAATGAAAAATAATGCTTTTTGACGTTGTTTCTGGAATTTTAAAGTAAAAAATGATGGTACTATCCAAAATCCTCTTATTTTTGAATGAGAATAGATTCTTTTAACATAGACTCACAATCAGAACATCTAACCCGTTGAGTCTAGTAAAATGTTGACTGCAGGGGTTTTGATCAATCCAAACGCCAACAAAATCTTTTTCATTTGACATACTCTGAATTTTGTCTGTGTGTGTGTGTGTGTGTGCGCGCGTGCGTGCGTGCATGTGAGGGTGTGTGCATGCAGTGGCCATCAATATCAACACCTGCCTGAGTTGGGAGAATTACATTCCTGGTTCTGTGAGGAGGAGGGTGTGTAAAGAAACATGAAACAGCCCCATTTTGTTTTAAATTAGACTAATGTTTATTGTTCTCAGAACTGGACTTTTTCTCAAAATTAAAAAAAAAATTTTCTTTTGCATTTAATGAAGTATTGCTAGCTGAAGCCAGTTTGACATGGTGAGAGATGTCAGACTGATGGTGTGCAGCCTGATTTAAAACCAAACCCTGAACCCTTTTAAAGAACAATAAAACTTATTTTACATGTGCTTTGTGCATTATTTCTCCACCCTCAACTTGAGTTTCATTGATGTCTGCTCCCTGACTATGGTTGGTATTCCCAGGACTTGTTTTGGGACCAGATAACTTACTGCAAGGAAGTGATATGGTTACAGGTTAAGAAATTGAGATTTTGGGCAACCCAGGTATTTAGTAAGGACATATTTGACCATAATTCAGTTAGTGCTATTTTCTGGTTCAGTTCTGGGTCACAACAAGTAGCAGTTTAGCATGGTCTCATGCCAGAGGATTTGTTTAGAGCAGAGATTTTGATAATGCACTGCACCTTTTTATAAATATTAAATAGTGGAGATCAGCAACTAAATGTATCATAGACCTTTGGAGTGGAGAATTTGTTTTATCATGGGTAACCATCTATTCCAGGTAACAAGAATTAAAAGAAGGGCTGGAGAGATGGCTTAGTGGTTAAGATGCTTGCCTGCAAAACCAAAGGACCCAGCTTCAGTTCCCCAGTACACACATATGCCAGATGTACAAGGTGGCCCATGCATCTGGAGTTTATTTGCAGTGGCTAGAGGGCCTGGCATGCCTATTCTATCTGCACCTCTTCCTCCCAACCGCACCTTTCACAAAAGAATTTTAAAATTACTATTTGATTTTTTGAGGTAGGGTCTCACTCTAATACAGGCTGACCTGGAATTCACTCTGTAGTTTCAGGGTGCCCTCAAACTTACAGTGATCCTCCTATCTCTGCCTCTGAGTGCTGGGATGGAAGGCATGTGCCACCATGCCCGGCTTAATTTATATATATATATAATTTTTTTTTTTTTGAGAGATGGATAGAGGCAGAAAGTATGGGCGCACCAGGGCCTCCAGCCACTGCAAACGAACTCCAGACCAGACACATGCGCCACCCCATGCATCTGGCCTACGTGGGTACTGGAGAATTGAGCCTCAAACTGGAGTCCTTAGCTTCACAGGCAAGCGCTCAACTGCCAGCCCATCTCTCCAGCTCCAATTGTTTTGTTTTCGAGGTAGGGTCTCAATGTGGTACATGTGTCTGGAGTTCATTTGCTAGAGGCCCTAGCATGCCCATTTTCTGTCTTTCAATTATATATATATATGGGACTGGGGCTGGAGAGATGGCTTAGCAGTTAAGGCATTTGTCTGCAAAGCCAAAGTATCCAGGTTCGATTTCTCCAGGACCCATGTAAGTCATATGCACAACGCATGCATCTGGAGTTTGTTTGCAGTGGCTGGAGGCCCTGGCACACCCATTCTCCCCCTCTCTCTCTGCCTTTTTCAAATAAATATGTTATATATAAAGTTGGGACTGGAGAGAGGGCTCTCACGCTTGCAAATAAAAATACTAAAAAGCCGGGCGTGGTGGCACATGCCTTTAATCCCAGCACTCGAGAGGCAGAGGTAGGAGGATCACCAAGAGTCGAGGCCACCCTGAGACTACATAGTTAATTCCAGGTCAGCCTGGACCAGAGTGAGACCCTACCTCAAAAAAAAAAAAACAAACTAAAAAGGTGCATGCCTTTAATCCCAGCACTGGGGAGGCAGCGGTAAAAGAATTGCTGTGAGTTCAAGACCAGCCTGGGACTACAGAGGGAGTTCCAGGTCAGCTTGGTCTAGAATAAGACCCTACCTCAAAAAAGCCAAAAAAAAAAAAAAAAAAAAAAAGCTATCAATCCTGACCCAGGGGTGATGGCTTTGATGGTTCACAACTATAATCCTAGCACTTGTGAAGGTGAGGTAGTTGGATCACAGTTCCAAGTCAGCCTGGGCGAGAGTAAGAACCTGTTGAAAATACCTGTTGTTGGGCTGGCCATAGAGGGCTTTGTGGTTAGAGGTGCTTGCTTGCAAAGCCTGATGGCTTGGGTTCAATTCCTTAGTACCCATAATACACAAAGTGGCCCATCTAGAGCTCATCTGAGGCTGCAAGAGGCCCTGGCATGTCCATTCTTATACTCTGCTTACAAATGCTGTTAAAAAAAACCTGATTCCATGGGCTGGAGAGATGGCTTAGGGGTTAAGGCGTTTGCCTGCAAAGCCAAAGGACCCCGGTTCAACTCTTCAGGTCCCACATAAGCCAGATGCACAAAGTAGCCCATGCAACTGGAGTTTGTTTGCAGTGGCTGGAGACCCTGGCATGCCCATTCTGTACCTCTTTCTCCCTCTCAAGTAAAATACATTAAAAAACAAACAAACCAAAAAAAAAAAAAAACCAAAAAAACAAAAAAGGGAATCCAGCCTTGCATGGTGGGACACACCTTTAATCCCAGCACTCGGGAAGCAGAGTTAGGATCTCCATGAGTTCAAGGCCACCCTGAGACTGCATAGTAAACTGCAGGTCAGCCTGGGCTAGAGTGAGACCCTACCTCAAAAATCCAAAAAAATAAATTAAAACCTGGTTCCATAATATAGTTGTAGTGGCCTAATGTGCGCACCTATAATCTCAGCCTCGAACAGTAAAAATGGCAATAGTGGATGGCTGTGGTGCGGGGAAGTCGTTGATCACGTCCTCCACTACCCAGTTTAGATTCCGTGGCTCATCACTTCCCACTACACAGGAATTTGCCTTGCCTTTTCTCTACAAACACTACCTAACCCCATTTGTGTTTAAGCTCAGTACTCCACTCTACTCTTGGGCAGTTGTGCAGCTGACCACACTGAAGTGATGTTTAACATCATGATCTCATAGATTCATAGTCTTACTACATTTCTCAGTCTCGTTTGCTTTTTCTTCTTGAAGTTAATTCTTTAATGCCTTTCCCATCCTCATTCAGTGTCTAACCTGTTTTTTTGTTTTGTCTGTATATTAGTGGGTTTTTTGTTTTGTTTTGTTTTGTTTTTTTGACATAGGGTCTCACTCTAGCCCAGGCTGATCTGACATCACAGGCTCCTGCCATCACACCTACACACCTGTACCTGTGGTACTGTAGTTAGTATTAACAGATCATCTGTGTTCCCTGTTCCCCCTCCCTTTTTTTGGGGGGGGGTTCGAGGTAGGGTCTTGCTCTAACTCAGGCTGACCTGGAATTCACTATGTAGTCATGTAGTCTCAGGGTGGCCTTGAACTCTCAGCGATCCTCCTACCTCTGCTCCCCAAGTGCTGGGATTAAAGGCATGAGCCACCATGCCCAGCTCCCTCCCATATTTTAAAGGCAAACTTCCTTTTGTATATTAGATTCCAGTCTTGTTTTAAATGGTCCAGGTTGGGTTGGAAGGATGGCTCAGCAGTTAAGGCACTTTCCTGCAAAGCCAAAGGACCAGGTTCGATTCCCCAGGTCCCACGTAAGCCAGATGCACAAAGCGGTGCATGTGTCTGGAGTTTGTTTGCAGTTGCTGGAGGCCCTGGCATACCCATTCATTCTTTCTGAAAAGTTAAAAAAAAAACAACACATTTAAGTAAAATTAATACTTTTATTTGAAAGCAGAGAGAGAGGTAAAGAAGAAAAAAAGAACCACCAAGCCCAAATAAAAATAATTTTTTAAGTTAATTTGAGGGCTGGAGAGTTGGCTTAGCTGTTAAGGCACTTACCTGCAAAGCCTAGGGACCCGGGTTCAATTTCCTCGTATCCACATAAGCCAGATACACAAGTTGGCACATGTGTCTGGAGTTCATTTGCAGTGGCCAGAGGTCCTGGTCTCTCTGTCTCCCTCTCTCGAATAAAGTTAATTTGGAAAAGCCCTTAATCCCAGCACTGGGCTCCTGGTTCCCCAATTCCCAGTTCCCTTGCGCTGGTGGGTGTGAGCATAGGGAAAGGCAGCGAGGTAAACCACCCCTTGCACATTAGCCCAAGTGAAACTATAGAGGAATTGGTGAGATGAGCCTGACGACCTGTGTCAGGGTGTGGAGATAGTATGCACTGAGGATCCTCAAAATGTACTAAAACAAATTCAGAAGCTGCTGAGAGCTCAACACTAAGGTAGATTTAAAACATCCACCAAAGTGGTAGAAGAGGGGGTGGAAAGATGGTAAGAGCCACAGAATGGAAGGGAGAATATCTAGAGGCATCGCCCCCCCCCCTACAATGACTGACTGCTGCTCTTACATCTAACAACCCCTGGGTTGGGGTGGGGAGACTAGCAATCCCACTGAGCAGGGTCCTTAGTGGAATGGGGACAGGAAGGAGGGATATGATGTACTGATCCATGATGTGCCCATACCAAGTTTCTACTTAAATAAATTTATCATATTCACAATGAAAAAAAGTTATTTTAGAGCTGGAGAGATGACTTAGCAGTTAAGATTCTTGCCTGTGAAGACTAAATACCCAGGTTCAATTCCCAGAAACCTATGTAAGGCAGATACACCTGGAGCTTGTTTGCAGTGGCTTGAGGCCCTGGTGCACCCATTCTCTGCCTCTTTCTCTCAAATAAATAAAATATTTTAAAAACATTAACACAGTAAGGCACTTGCTTGCAAAGCCTAATGACCTTGGTTTGATTCCCCACAAAAAGAAAAAAAAAGTGGTGCATGCGTTTGGAGTTCATTTGTGGTGGCCCATTCTCTTTCCTCTCACTGCAAATGAGCTCCAGATGCATGTGCCACCATGTGCTTACATGGGGCACTGGGTCCTTAGGGTTCTCAGGCAAGTACCTTAACCGCTAAGCCATCTCTCCGACCTATTTTTTTTAAATTTTTTTTATTATTTTATTTATTTTTGGAGAGAGATACAGAGAAAGACAGAGATGGGTGTGCCAGCAGTCTCTCAGCTGCTGTGAACGAAATCCAGATGCGTGCGCCCCCTTGTGGTCAAGTGCGGCATTGCGCCCTTGCATCACTTTGCATCTGGCTAAACGTGGGACCTGGAGATTGGAACCGGGTTCTTCGGCTTAGCAGGCAGGCGCCTTAACCGCTAAGCCATCTCTCCAGCCCTCTCTGATCTATTTTTTAAAGTTGAAGAAAAGTCCAGGTTTAGCTGGGCATGGTGGTACACTTCTTAAATCCCAGCACTTGGGAAGCTGAGGTAGGTAGGATCTGAGTATGAGGTCAGCCTGGCCTAAAGTGAGACCCTACCTTGAAAAAAATAAAAAGGTCCAGATTTAGATTTCATCATTTTCTCTCCTTTTCATTAACTCTCCCTCTCCCCCCTACTCCTGAGGTAGGTCTCCAGACTGACTTCCAACTCATATTGATTCTCCTACCTGTGCTTCCCAAGCGCTGGGATTAAAGACCTGCACCACCATACCTGGCAACTTTCCCTTTTAAATCATTCCCACCAGCCTGCATACTAAAATCCTTGTTTGCCAGCCATGGTAGCACACACCTTTAGTCACAGTCCTTGGAGGCTGAGGGAGGAGGATCACCCTGAGTTTAAGGCTAAACTGGGGTTACAGAATAAGTTCCAGGTCAGCCTGGGCTAGAGTAAAAAGCCCTACTTGGGGGAAAAAAGGAAAACAAACAAACAAACAAACAAACAGGACCTTCTACCATTTTTTATTTTTTTATTTTTTTAAATTTTAGCCGGGCTTGGTGGCGCATGCCTTTAATCCCAGCACTCGGGAGGCAGAGGTAGGAGGATTGCCATGAGTTCGAGGCCACCCTGAGACTACATAGTGAATTCCAGCTCAGCCTGAACTAGAGTGAGACCCTACCTCGCAAAACCAAAAATAAAAAAACAAATTTAAATTTTATAATTCTGTACTAGGGATTGAGCCAGGACCTGAGTATGCTAGGGAGACACTACTACCATGGAATTACAACCCCAGTCTTCCCTTTCTCTACAGTATAATTCAACCTATACTCCACTGAACCCATTCCAGTGAAGAATGTTTTTTTTTTTTCAAGGTAGGGTCTCACTCTAGCCCACGCTGACCTGGAATTCACTCTGTAGGCTCAGTGTGGCCTCGAACTCACAGCAATCTTCCTACATTTGCCTCCAGAGTGCTGGGATTTTTAAAAATTTTTATTTATTTATTTATTAGAGACAGAGAGAAGGAGGGAGAGAGAGAATGGGCATGCCAGGGCTTCTAGCCACTGCGGGTGAACTCCAGATGTATGCACCACCATGTGCATCTGGCTTACGTGGGACCTGGAGAATTGAACCTGGGTCCTTAGGCTTCGCAGGCATGTGCCTTAACCGCTAAGCCATCTCCCCAGCCCTGGGATTGTTTTTTGAGATGATTCACACTGTGTCTCAGGTTGGCTTTCAACTTGGAGCACTCCTCCTGCCTCTGCTTTCCCAGAGCTGGGACTATAGGTGTGCATGCCTCACCCAACTTCCAGTAAGTGTTTTGATTTCACAGGTATAAGATGTAGTGGATTTGAAATTCCAGTCTAAAGATTTGCAAAGTGCTGAGTTCCACCTGAAATTCTTAGGCATGCCAGTGTGTGGTGTGGCTTTTGGGGCTTCTCTCTCTGCTTGGTCCTTTAAGAGGGGGCCAACTCCTGCCATTATGGAATTTCCCCTGGATCTGTAAATTTCAATAAAAATCCCTTCCTCTATAAACTGTCTGGTCTGGAAGTTCATCTCATTGGCCTGAAGCTGTCTGCTACAACAGGAATTGCTCATATAAAGATCACTAGCACCTCTGGAGTACTTTAACCATCAGTTTACATTGTGTTTGATACATCAGCATGAAAATCCATCACTCCCTTTGAAATGTTTCATTCCTTTGGTTCCTCAAAGATGTGCTCGCTCCAAATCACGGGGTCCTGTAACTATTAACCTGATGTTGCAGTCAGGTTTGCATTGCTGGCAGAAAACACCAAGAGCAGCTTGTGGGGAAAAAAAAAGGTTTATTTTGGCTTATAGACTCGAGGGGAAGCTCTATGATGGTAAGGGAAAACGATGGCATGAGCAGAGGGTGGACATCACCTCCTCACCAACATAAGGTGGACAACAGCAACAGGAGAGTGGCAAGGGGAAACTGCCCTCAACAATACACTGCCTTCAGGAGTTATTAATTCCCAAATCTTCCTCAACTGGGAACCTAATATTCAGAACACCTAAGTTTCTGGGGGACACCTGAATCAAACCACCACACCTGACATGGAGAAGGGCACTTACTGGATGTGGGAAGAATATCCTGGAACCTCTGAGAGAAACAAATTTAATTTTAAAATTTAATTTTAAAAATTAAGTTATTTGAGAAATGGGGTGGGGCAGATAGAGAATGGGCACATCAGGGCCTCTAGCCACTGCAAATAAACTCCAGACGCATGCGCCACGTTGTGCATCTGGTTTACTGGGGAATCGAACCTGGGTCCTTTGGCTTCACAGGCAAGTTCCTTAACCGCTAAGCCATATCTCCAGCTACGCCCCCACCCCTTGCTTTTTTTTTTGGTTTTTCGAGGTAGGGTCTCACTCTGGTCCAGGCTGACCTGGAATTAACTATGTAGTCTCAGGGTGGCCTCGAACTCACGGCGATCCTCCTACCTCTGCCTCCCGAGTGCTGGGATTAAAGGCGTGCGCCACCACACCCGGCTCCCCCCTTGCTTTTTAAGTATTTTTATTTGTGAGGAGGGAGAAAGGGAAAGAGGGAGAGAATGGGCACACCAGAGCCTCTTGCTACTACACACAAACTCCAGATGTGTGTGCCACTTTGTACATGTGGCTTTACATGGGTACTGGGGGATTGAACCTGGGCTGGCAGGCTTTGCAAGTAAGTACCTTTAACTGTTGAGCCATCTCCCCAGCTCCTAACATGAGTTCTTAAGAGCAGAGAACCTTCCATGTCAAAGGTCAGTGAAACCAGGCATGGTGGTGCACGCCTTTAATCCCAGCACTCAGGAGGCAGAGGTAGGAGTATCACTGTGAGTTTGAGGCCACCCTGAGGCTACATAGAGAGTTCTAGGTCAACCTGGGCTAGAGCGAGACTTTACCTCGAAACAAAACAAAACAAAACAAAACAAAAAACAAAAAAAGGATTGCGAGCAGCATCTTGCTTATATATAAAAGGCAAGGAGTGGGCTGGAGAGATGGCTTAGTGGTTAAGGTGCCTGCCTCCTAAGCCTAAGAACGCTGGTTCCAATCTCCAGTGGTTCCAGTCTCCAGGTCCCACGTTTAGCCAGATGCAAAGTGACAGAAGGGCACAATGTTGCACTTGACCACAAGGGGGCGCACGCATCTGGATTTCGTTTGCAGCAGCTGAGAGGCTGCTGGTGTGCCCATCTCTCTGTCCTCCTCTCCCTCTCTCTCTGTCTCTCCAAAAAAAAAAAAAAAAAAAAAAGGCAAGGAGCTTGGGCGTGCTGGCGCATGCCTTTAATCCCAGCACTCGGGAGGCAGAGGTAGGAGGATCACTGTTAGTTCAGGGCCACCCAAAAAAACAAAAGGCAAGGAAAGATTCCTAGCATCTCCAAAAAGGAATTCAGCCTGCAACACTGCAATTTCAACTTTAGCCCCATGAATGCCTTCTCCTGAAGTTAGGGGCTATATTTGTAAACTACCTGAGTTGTACTGGACCTGCAATATGGATGACTTGAGATCCTTTATGATGCGTTGCTGTGGCCCAGACTGAGGTGTTGGGGTTTCAACTAAGCAACAGAGGACTAAGGTGGCCTACATGAAAGGTGATTAGTGTATTTCCATTCACATTTCAAGGGAATAGCATCAACTGGGATATTTGGCTGTGGAAAAGACTTGCAACTCTCTCTTTCCCCTGTCTGCCTCTGAATTTCTGCATAGATCCCATAGACTGAAAGCACTTTGACTACTTCATGACTGGCAACTTGGCCAATCACCCTGCAAGCGGCTGCTGGCTAGTGTGACACAATGTGGTATTGGCTATGCCATTTGTGCCTCTTTTGTTGTTTTGGGAGCAGGGAACTGGGAAAATAAAGGAACGAGGGGATGACACTAAGCCAATATGTAGCGAGTCCTTCAGTACTCAGCATGCCTGGTTGGATTTAATCTTCACAGGCCTTATTGCCGACCCCATTTTATGGACGAGAAACTGAAAAGAGAAGACAAGGAAGTGGTAGGGTCAGTGTTGGACTCTTGGAGCTGTCTAATATAAAGCCAGTACTTTCCTGCTTGGCTCTCATGCTGTCGAGTGGGAAAATGTTTGCTGGGGATTCTTGGGCTCACGATGTTGCATAGGAGTTCCTTGTCAATTGAGCTGTATCTTTATATTAAGTGCAGGGGCCGGAGAAGGTTGGGCGCTCGTGCGTGTGCATGTGCATAGCAATTCTGACTTGTCAGTGGATTTAACTTGTGCAAAGTGTGTGTAATGGGGCCTGCCAGTAACCAACCAGGACACCCGAGTAGAGTGGTTTATAGTTGATAATTGGCTTCCTATTACTGTTGGCTGCTTCTCCTGCACATAGAGCATTACTTCAGGATTGGTATTTGATTTAAGAAATTTTCAGATTGATTTTTACCTTCAGTGCATTAATGTGTGGCCTCAATTTCTGCAGAGGCATTAGATAACCAGCCTGGACATGCTTTAGGGATCAGAACTGGATCTGAATTGCCAGCAGTACAGTTTTCAGTCAGCAGAGATAAATCACTCTCCTGCCTGTGTCCTGTGACTTGTTTCTTTAAGAGCATCTCAGGCAATCCTCCTACCTCTGCCTCCTGAGTGCTGTGATTAAAGGCATGCAGTCACCACACCCAGTTTAAACTTTGTTGTTTTTTCTGAGGTAGGCTCTCTCGCTAGCCCAGGTGGACCTGGAATTCACTATGCAGTCCCAGGCTGGTCTTGATTCACAGTGATCCCTATCTCTGCTTCCCGAGAGCTGGGACTAAAGGCGTGTACCACCATGCCCTGCTAAAGTCTTTTAAAAATATTTTATTTATTTGCAAGCAGAGAGATTGTGTGTGTGGGTGTGGGTGTCACAGGGCCTCCAGCCACTGCAAACAAACTCCAGATGCATGGGCTGCCATGTGCATCTGGCTTACGTGGGTACTGGGAATTGAACATGGGTACTAGGAATTGAACCCTGGTCCTTAGGATTTGTAGGCAAGCACCTTAACCACTGAGCCCCTGAGCTGCTTCTTCTTCTTCTTCTTCTTTTTTTTTAAAGGTAGGATCTCACTCTAGTCCAGGCCAACCTGGAATTCATTCTGTATTCTCAGGTTGGCCTCAAACTCATGGCGATCCTCCTACCTCTGTGTCTCAAGTACTGGGGTTTAAAGACATGCGTCACCATGCTGGGCCCCCTGAACTTTAAAATAATTTTATTTATTTGCAAGGATGGTGGGAGGGAGAGCTAGAGGGAGAGAGAAAAAGAGAGAGAATATGGATGTACCAAAGGACTCTTTGTTGCTGCATATGAACTCCAGATGTATGCAACAGTTTGTGCATCTGGCTTTATATGAGTAGTGGGGAATTGAACCAAGGCTGTACACAAACTCCAGATGTGTGTGCCACTTTGTACATGTGGCTTTACATGGGTACTGGGGGATTGAACCTGGGCTGGCAGGCTTTGCAAGTAAGTACCTTTAACTGTTGAGCCATCTCCCCAGCTCCTAACATGAGTTCTTAAGAGCAGAGAACCTTCCATGTCAAAGGTCAGTGAAACCAGGCATGGTGGTGCACGCCTTTAATCCCAGCACTCAGGAGGCAGAGGTAGGAGGATCACTGTGAGTTCGAGGCCACCCTGAGACTACATAGAGAGTTCCAGGTCAACCTGGGCTAGAGCGAGACTTTACCTCGAAACAAAACAAAACAAAACAAAAAACAAAAAAAGGATTGCGAGCAGCATCTTGCTTATATATAAAAGGCAAGGAGTGGGCTGGAGAGATGGCTTAGTGGTTAAGGTGCCTGCCTCCTAAGCCTAAGAACGCTGGTTCCAATCTCCAGTGGTTCCAGTCTCCAGGTCCCACGTTTAGCCAGATGCAAAGTGACAGAAGGGCACAATGTTGCACTTGACCACAAGGGGGAGCACGCATCTGGATTTCGTTTGCAGCAGCTGAGAGGCTGCTGGTGTGCCCATCTCTGTCCTCCTCTCCCCTCTCTGTCTCTCCAAAAAAAAAAAAAAAAAAAAAGGCAAGGAGCTTGGGCGTGCTGGCGCATGCCTTTAATCCCAGCACTCGGGAGGCAGAGGTAGGGGATCACTGTTAGTTCAGGGCCACCCAAAAAAACAAAAGGCAAGGAAAGATTCCTAGCATCTCCAAAAAGGAATTCAGCCTGCAACACTGCAATTTCAACTTTAGCCCCATGAATGCCTTCTCCTGAAGTTAGGGGCTATATTTGTAAACTACCTGAGTTGTACTGGACCTGCAATATGGATGACTTGATATCCTTTATGATGCGTTGCTGTGGCCCAGACTGAGGTGTTGGGGTTTCAACTAAGCAATAGAGGACTAAGGTGGCCTACATGAAAGGTGATTAGTGTATTTCCATTCACATTTCAAGGGAATAGCATCAACTGGGATATTTGGCTGTGGAAAAGACTTGCAACTCTCTCTTTCCCCTGTCTGCCTCTGAATTTCTGCATAGATCCCATAGACTGAAAGCACTTTGACTACTTCATGACTGGCAACTTGGCCAATCACCCTGCAAGCGGCTGCTGGCTAGTGTGACACAATGTGGTATTGGCTATGCCATTTGTGCCTCTTTTGTTGTTTTGGGAGCAGGGAACTGGGAAAATAAAGGAACGAGGGGATGACACTAAGCCAATATGTAGCGAGTCCTTCAGTACTCAGCATGCCTGGTTGGATTTAATCTTCACAGGCCTTATTGCCGACCCCATTTTATGGACGAGAAACTGAAAAGAGAAGACAAGGAAGTGGTAGGGTCAGTGTTGGACTCTTGGAGCTGTCTAATATAAAGCCAGTACTTTCCTGCTTGGCTCTCATGCTGTCGAGAGGGGGAAAATGTTTGCTGGGGATTCTTGGGCTCACGATGTTGCATAGGAGTTCCTTGTCAATTGAGCTGTATCTTTATATTAAGTGCAGGGGCCGGAGAAGGTTGGGCGCTATGCGTGTGCATGTGCATAGCAATTCTGACTTGTCAGTGGATTTAACTTGTGCAAAGTGTGTGTAATGGGGCCTGCCAGTAACCAACCAGGACACCTGAGTAGAGTGGTTTATAGTTGATAATTGGCTTCCTATTACTGTTGGCTGCTTCTCCTGCACATAGAGCATTACTTCAGGATTGGTATTTGATTTAAGAAATTTTCAGATTGATTTTTACCTTCAGTGCATTAATGTGTGGCCTCAATTTCTGCAGAGGCATTAGATAACCAGCCTGGACATGCTTTAGGGATCAGAACTGGATCTGAATTGCCAGCAGTACAGTTTTCAGTCAGCAGAGATAAATCACTCTCCTGCCTGTGTCCTGTGACTTGTTTCTTTAAGAGCATCTCAGGCAATCCTCCTACCTCTGCCTCCTGAGTGCTGTGATTAAAGGCATGCAGTCACCACACCCAGTTTAAACTTTGTTGTTTTTTCTGAGGTAGGCTCTCTCGCTAGCCCAGGTGGACCTGGAATTCACTATGCAGTCCCAGGCTGGTCTTGATTCACAGTGATCCCTATCTCTGCTTCCCGAGAGCTGGGACTAAAGGCGTGTACCACCATGTCCTGCTAAAGTCTTTTAAAAAATATTTTATTTATTTGCAAGCAGAGAGATTGTGTGTGTGGGTGTGGGTGTCACAGGGCCTCCAGCCACTGCAAACAAACTCCAGATGCATGGGCTGCCATGTGCATCTGGCTTACGTGGGTACTGGGGAATTGAACATGGGTACTAGGGAATTGAACCCTGGTCCTTAGGATTTGTAGGCAAGCACCTTAACCACTGAGCCCCTGAGCTGCTTCTTCTTCTTCTTCTTTTTTTTTTAAAGGTAGGATCTCACTCTAGTCCAGGCCAACCTGGAATTCATTCTGTATTCTCAGGTTGGCCTCAAACTCATGGCGATCCTCCTACCTCTGTGTCTCAAGTACTGGGGTTTAAAGGCATGCGTCACCATGCTGGGCCCCCTGAACTTTAAAATAATTTTATTTATTTGCAAGGATGGTGGGAGGGAGAGCTAGAGGGAGAGAGAAAAAGAGAGAGAATATGGATGTACCAAAGGACTCTTTGCTGCTGCATATGAACTCCAGATGTATGCAACAGTTTGTGCATCTGGCTTTATATGAGTAGTGGGGAATTGAACCAAGGCTGTCAGGCTTTGCAAATGAGCACTTAAGCAGGTAAGTCATCTCCCCTGCCCTAAAGTTTTTTTTTTTTTTCCCAAGGCAGGGTTTCACTCTAGCTCAGGCTGACCTGGAATTCACTATGTAGTCTCAGCCTTGAACTCTTAGCAATCCTCCTACCTCTGCCTCCTGAGTGCTGGGATAAAAGGCATTACCACCACACCCACTTAAGATTTTTTTCTTATTCACAATCTTTATGCATGTATAAAATGTATTTGACCACAATCCTCTCCTACTACCTTCTCTTGTCCTCCCTCCCTATATTCCCCTTTCACTGAACCTCTTCTTTACAACTGGTCTGTCTTCTACTTTGACATCTTTTTTGCTCTCCTCCACCATCCATGATGAAATGTTGATGGACCTAATTTCATGCAGGTCTTGTGCAGGTAAAGACAGTTGCTGTGAGGTTCCACAGCACTTCTCTCCATCTTCTGGCTCTTATACTTTTTTTTTTTTTTTTAAGTTTTTAATTTTTATTTACTTGAGAGCGAGAAAGAGAGAGAGAGAGAGAGAATGAAAGAGGCAAGCAGAGAGATGCAGAGAGACTGTGGGTGTCACAGGGCCTCCAGCCACTGCAAACAAATTCCAAATGTATGTGTCACCTTGTGCATCTGGCTTATGTGGGACTGGGGAATCAAACCTCTAACCGAGGACCTTAGGCTTTGCGGGCAAGCGCTTAACCACTAAGCCATCTCACCAACCCTCTTACATTCTTTCTGCCCATCATCTCCAATGTTCCATGAGTCTTGGAAGGTGTGATATAGATGTCTCATTAGCTCTGAGTACTCAATAGTCACTTATTCTCAGCACTGACTCTTAAGTTTCACCAACTGCAGAAAGAAGCTTTTCTGATCAAAGGTGTTTATTTTATTTGTTTTCTATTTATTTGGGGGCTTTAAATTTTTTTGTTTACTTATCTATCTATTTATTTTTTTTTTTTTTTTTTTTGAGGTAGGGTTTCACTCTAGCCCAGGGGCTGACCTGGAACTCACTCTGGAGCCCCAGGCTAGCCCCAACTCCCATCAATCCTCCTATCTCTGCCTCTCAAGTGCTTTGATTAGAGATATGAGCCACCACGCTCTGCTCACAAATGGGAGTTTGTTAACATGAGTAGATTCAATCACTATTTTCTTTTTGGAACAACACATAATATTCAAGGAATGGTGTGGAAATCAGCCTAATTTTTGTGGGTACACAATTGTCATGCCTTTTAAATCAGGAAATGTGAAATATGACCCCAGTAATGCAAACGCCATTAATGTGGTTGAGTACGTGGAAAACTGCAGGGTGCTCTGTGATTTCATGAGGATTAGCATAGGTAAATGTTTTTTAGTTAAAATTTTTTCATCTCTTGAAGTGCAGAATAGATCACAGCTGTGTGAAAATACCAATTAATCATCTTCTAATGCTTTTATGCAAATGATTATATTTGATTTTCATTTAGAATTGCCATTAACACCTGGAACCCTAAGATTGATAACAGGTAAAAATTTAATGAATGCACAAATTAAATATTTGAATTATGTTTAGATTAATTTATAGCCCATTTATTCATTACTACAAGTTTTGAAATGGAAAACGCATGGGATGAGATGGGAAATAGAAAAGAGAAAGAGCCTTTGGACTCGCCATCTTCATAGTGGTGAAAATGATGCTGTTGAAGGAGCCAATCTCTGCAAGTCCTTCTTCCATTCTTTGCAGTAATTTGTTGTTTTGGTTCCATGAATAGTACAGAAAACTTTTGAAATTGTTTCTTTTTCAGACAGTTTTTAAAACATTTTATTTTATTTTATTTTTTTAAATTTTTATTTATTTATTAGATACAGAGAGAGGAGGGAGAAAGAGAAAGAGAGGCAGACAGAGAGAGAGAGAGAGAGAATGGGTGTACTAGGGCCTCTAGCCACTGCAAATGAACACCAGATGCATGTGCCACCTTGTGCATCTGGCTTACATGGGACCTGGAGAATCAAACCTGGATCCTTAGGGCCTCTAGCCACTGCAAATGAACTCCAGATGCATGCAGTGCCTTATACATAGGGCTTGTGTGGGTACTGGGGAATCAAACCTGTATCCTTAGTCTTCATTGGCAAATGCCTTAACCGCTAAGCCATCTCTCCAGCCCTTGTTGTTTACTTGAGATAGGATCTCACTCTGTAGCTAAGGCCAGCCTGGAACATACCATTTAGCTCAGGCTGGCATCAAGCTCATGTCAGACCTCCTGTCTCAGCCTCTTAACTGTTGAGACTATAAACCATCATTCCTGGCTGAAAGATTTTTTTCAGAATGAAAATTAAAGTAGGACAATTGTGGGAATTTTAAACATTGAATTAACAACTCAACGTTTGGGCTGGAGAAATGGCTGAGAAGTTAAAGGTGCTTTCTTGCAAAGCCTAATGGCCCCGTGTCCACCTAAAGCCAGATGCACAAAGTGGTACAAGTGTCTGGAGTTTGTTTGCAGTGCCAAGAGGTCCTGGTGTGTCCATTCTCTCTTTCTGCTTCTTTCTCTCTGACTCTATCTCTCTCAAATAAATAAGTAGAATATTTAAGAAAAAACAAAAACACCCTCAGTTTCTTGCCATATAGGGGCAGCCATTGCTAACATTATGATGGGTTCTTTATTCCCGATGTAAAATTGCAATTATATAACCATGTATCTTGTTTTATTACTTAGTCACAATAATACATACAAATTTATTGCAAGTTTACCATGTTTCATACCCTGTGCACACTTTAAAGTATAGTGGAGTGGTGGGTGATAGCTTTTCTACTTTGCAATGCACATGGAAGCTCAGGCTGGGTAAGTAGCTTGCCCAGTACTACCTGTCTAGAAGTGGCAGAGCCATAATTCTAACCTTAAATATCTAACTCAGAAATGTTGATCAAGCAGGGCATGGTGGCACATGCCTGTAACCTAGCAACTCAGGAAGTTCCTGGCCACTCTGGGCTATATAGTGAAACCCTGTCTCAACAAAACCAAGAGAAACGCAGATCATACCATTGCAGTGCACTCCCCTTGCATTCAATACATGGAAGCTGTGATTATTAACTGAAACCACATTGTCCTTTGCAGACATTTCTTTCCCTGTGACCTCAAAAATGAAGGCTAAGCCAGGAGTGGTGGCACATGCCTTTAATCCCAGCACTCAGGAGGCAGAGGTAGGAGGATTCTCGTGAGTTCAAGGCCACCCTGAGACTACAAAGTGAATTCCAGGTCAGCCTGAGTTAGAGCGAGACCCTACCTAAAAAAAAAAAAACAACAACAAACAAAAGGATATTCATTCTCCTATGACCCATGTGCTAAAGAGCAGTGGGAACTAAGGGGTCAGATTACCATGGACATGTCTAGACCACTGTTCTGTCACACTTGAGTAATCCAAGCTTGAGACAGCAGTGTTCAGATTGTCACAACTACTGCTCCCCGTTGCTGCTGTCTTGTCCTCCCTCCCCATCACTCTTTTTTTTTTTTTTTTTTAGGTAGGGTCTCACTCTAGCTCAGGCTGATCTGGAATTCACTTTGTAGTCTCAGAGTGGCCTCGAACTCATGGCGATCCTCCTATCTCTGCCTGAGTGCTGGGATTAAAGGAATGCACCACCACGCCCGGCTTAAGGTGGATCTTAAGGCCCAAGGAGCTCTCCCTGCATTGAGTAATGGAGAGGGCCGGGCATGGTGGTGCACGCCTTTAATCCCAGCACTCATGCAGAGGTAGGAGGATCACCCAGAGTTCGAGGCCAGCCTGAGAATACAGAGTGAATTCCAGGTCAGCCTGAGCTAGAGTGAGACCCTACCTCAAAAAACAAAACAAAACAAAACAAAATCCACCTTAAGCCATTCCTCTATCCTATGAATCCAGTGCCTCAGCTTTCTCAGCACTGAAAGTCTTTTTTCAAAAAAAATTTATTTATTTATTATTTTTATTGACAACTTCTTTAATTGTAGACAATATCCCATGTTATTTCCCTCCCTTCCCCCACTTTCCCCTTTGAAACTCCACTCTCCATCATATCTCCTCCCCCTCTCAATCAATCTCTCTTTTCAGTTTGATGTCATGATCTTTTCCTCCTATTATGATGGTTTTTGTAGGTAGTGTCAGGCACTGTGAGGTCATGGATATCCAGGCCATTTTGTGTCTGGAGGAGCACGTTGTAAGGAGTCCTACTCTTCCTTTTGCTCTTACATTCTTTCTGCCCCCTCTTCCACAATGGACCCTGAGCCTTGGAAGGTAGGTTTGAGATGTTTCAGTGCTGAGCACTCCTCTGTCCCTTCTTCTCAGCACCATGGTGCCTTCTGAATCATCCCAAGGTTGCCACCATCTGAAAAGAGAAGCTTCTCTAACCAAAAGTGAGAGTAGCGTTAATATATGGATGTGTCAGCACTGAAAGTCTTTATTGCTCCCTTACTCCAGAGACCTGTTCTCATGAGAGTGGGGCTGCTATGGCTCTTCTGTAGTCAGGAGGCTTACCAATATCTCACTAGTGTCTAAAGGGAATGCTGTGTGAGTATATACACATAAACATGCATACATACCTATTTTTTCTTATTTATACGTTTATTTATTTATATTATATATACATATTTATTTATTTATTTATTTATTTATTGACAACTTCTTTAATTGTAGACAATATCCCATGGTACTTCCCTCCCTTCCCCCACTTTCCTCTTTGAAACTTCACTCTCCATCAGTCTCTCTTTTCAGTTTGATGTCATCATCTTTTCCTCCTATTATGATGGTTTTGTGTAGGTAGTGTCAGGCACTGTGAGGTCATGGATATCCAGGCCATTTTGTGTCTGGAGGAGCATGTTGTAAGGAGTCCTACTCTTCCTTTGGCTCTTACATTCTTTCTGCCCCCTCTTCCGCATTGGACCCTGAGCCTTGGAAGGTGTTTTAGAGATGTTTCAGTGCTGAGCACTCCTCTGTCCCTTCTTCTCAGCACCATGGTGCCTTCTGAGACATCCCAAGGTCACCACCATCTGAAAAGAGAAGCTTCTCTAATCAAAAGTGAGAGTAGCATTAAAATATGGGTGCGGACATTAGGAGAAGTGCTTACTGGGCAGTTTGGTGAGCATAGTGTATACATTTAGCCAGACACCAGCAGATGTTGCACCCCTAGGGCTCATGACTACCCCTGTCATAGGTTTTCAGTATCAGGGATGTATTCCCTCCCATGGAGCAGGCCTCCAGTCCAATTAGAGAGCAGTTGGTTTCCCCCATAACAGACACGCCACTATTGTACCCATTGGCTCATTTGGCCTGGCTGGCCAAATCTAAGGTTTGCAGTGTCCACTGTTGAGTACCTTCACTGGTGTTTTCTCTCTCTCCCATTGAACTGCATGCAGCATAGCTTTTTCCAGCTTTCTGTCAGCTAGTCTACATGAAGGAGGTTTTCAGCTTAGCTACAGCAGGATTTCTCAGTGATCTTGCATCCCAAGTATGTGGAGTCTTCAGCAATAGGGTCTTACCATCTATTCCTGGTGGGAAACCCAGGCCTTGGCAATGGCCCATAATATTTTGGCGGTATCTGTGACCTCCCTGGCCAACAACTCATTGGAAGGTATCCCATCCCTGGCACTGAAAAGTTTCTAGTAACAATCTATGGATTCTGAGTGTTCCATTGTCCAGAAAAGTAGGTTTCCATAAGACTTATTTATGTCCTCCTAGATTTTGATTAGCCCTCCCTCCACTTCTCCTTTACTCAATCTCTTCCCCTGACCTCACTTAGGCCTTTTCACTCCATTAATCTGTTCTTTTACTTACATATATACAATGCCATCCTATTAAGTCCCCTCTCCCTCCCTTTCTATTCCCTTTACATACACACCTATTAACTGGGTATACATTTTACTTTATATGAAAGGTAACACAGGGCTGGAGAGATGGCTTAGTGGTTAAGGCATTTGCCTGCAAAGGCTAAGGACCCATGTTCTACTCTCCAGATCCCACATAAGCCAGACGCACAAAGGTTATTCTAGCCAGTGTATGGTTGAAATTGGCAAACTCAATATATGTGTTGATTATTTTCTTGAAAGTAAAACTATGAAGACTGTGTCAGAAATTCATTCATCAGTGATGTGAGGAATGTCTTTATGAAACTGGATAATAATTTTGTTTTTGTTTTTTGAGGTAGAGTCTTGCTCTAGCCCAGGCTGACCTGGAATTCACTATGTAGTCTCAGGATGGCCTCGAATTCATGGTGATCCTCCTACCTCTGCCTCTCAAGTGCTGGGATCAAAGGCATGCGTCACCATGCCTGGCTGAATAATATTTTTTTTTTCGGTTTTTCAAGGTAGGGTCTCACTCTAGCTCAGGCTGACCTGGAATTCACTATGTAGTCTCAGGGTGGCCTTGAACTCAGGACAATCCTTCTACCTCTGCCTCCTGAGTGCTGGGATTAAAGGCACGTGCCACCACGCCTGGTTTGGATAATTTTTTTTTGTTGTTTTTTTGAGGTAGGGTCTCACTTTAGCTCAGGCTGACCTGGAATTCACTCTGTAGTCTCAGGGTGGCCTCGAACACTCATGGTGATCCTCCCACCTCTGCCTCCCGAGTGCTGGGATTAAAGGCGTGCGCCACCACGCCTGGCTGGATAATAATTTTTGAATAGTAGAAGACTTTGATTTTTTGGTGCACTTTTTTTGTGTTATCCCAGTGTAATGGCCACAGATGTCAGTGATATACTTTTTTTTTTTTTTTGGAGAGAGACACAGAAAGAGACCGAGAGAGAGAGGGAGAGGAAGACAGATAGAGATGGGCGTGCCAGCAGCCTCTCAGCTGTTGCAAACGAAGTCCAGATGCGTGCGCCCCCTTGTGGTCAAGTGTGGCATTGTGCCTTTTGCATCTGGCTAAACACGGGACCTGGAGATCGGAACTGCTGGCGACTGGAACCGGCGTTCAAAGGCTTAGGAGGCAGGCGCCTTAACTGCTAAGCCATCTCTCCAGCCCTGATATACTTTACATATAATTACATCACTGACATTTTCTCAATTTTTAAAATATTTCATTTATTTTTTTTGCAAGCAGAGAGAAAGAGAGAAAGTATGGGCATGCTAGGGCCTCTAGCCATTGCAAATGAATTCCAGATGCATGCACTACTTTGCACATCTGGCTTATGTGGGTACTGGGAAATCAAACCCAAGTCATTAGGTTTGGCAAGCAAGCCCCTTAACCACTAAGCCATCTCTCCAACCCTTCTCCTTATTTTATTAAACCTAGGCAGTCAAAAAATAACTCAGGGGCTGGAGAGATGGCTGGTTAAGGCACTTGTCTGTGAAGCCTAAGGACCCAGGTTTGACTCCCCAAACCCAGGTAAGCCAGATGCACAAGGTGATTCATGCACACAAGGTCATGCATGTGCACAGGTGGCACACAGCTCTAGAGTTCAATTGCAGTGTGACCAGTGGCCCTAACACAGTATTCTCACTCTCTCTCTCTTTTCTCTCTTTCAAAAAAAAAAAAAAACTTGAAAATAAAATAACTCAAGCTTGGCTGGGTGTGGTGGTGCACACCTTCAATCCCAGCTCTAGGGAGGAGGGGTAAAAAGATCACCATGAGTTTGAGGCCAGACAGACTACAGAGTGAGTTCCATGTCAGCCTGGGCTAGAGTGAGATCATACCTAAGAAAAACAAGAACAAACAAACAAACAAAAACCCACTCAAGCTAATTGTATTACTTACCAATTTCCATGGTAGGAATACTGTCATGGTCCAGTTCAAGATACTGGTTGATATCACTGGGGAATGAGTGCAGTGGCTCCTCATATAATAGTTCCATCATACAGTTGTTTCTGATACTGTAAGTATAACAACATAGGTAATAGTGAAATAATTGAGCTGGGTGTGCTGGCACACATCCTTAATCCCAGCACTTGGGAGGCTGAGGTAGGAGGATCACTGTGATTTTAAGCCTGGGGTATAGAATGAGGTCCAGTTAGAAACTTACGAATTTATGAATTTTTGAGGTTTTTTTGTTTTGTTTTGTTTTTGAGGTAGGGTCTTGCTCTAACCCAGGCCAACCTGGAGATCACTATGTCGTCTCAGGCTGGCCTTGAACTCACAGCAATCCTCTTACCTCTGCCTTCCAAGTGCTGGGATTAAAGGCATGTGCCACCCAACCTGGCTGCTTTTTTAAAAAATATTTTACTTATTAGAGAGAACAAGAGAGAGAGAGTTGGCATGCCAGGGCCCCTAGCCACTGCAAGTGAACTACAGATGCATGCCCCAGCTTGTGCATCTGGCTTTACGTGGGCACTGGGGAATTGAACCCAGGCAAACACCTTAATGGCTGAGCCATCTCTCCAGTCCTGTTTTTTTTTTTTTTGTTTTGTATTTTTGAGGTAGGGTCTCGCTCTAGCCTAGGCTGACCTGGAATTCACTCTGTAGTCTCAGGGTTGCCTCGAACTCATGGCGATCCTCCTACTTCTGCCTCCCCAGTGCTGGGATTAAAGGCGTGTGTCACCACGCCCGGCTTCTGTTTTTGTTTTTTTTTTTTTGAGGCAAGGTGTCACTCTAGCCCAGGCTGGTCTCATGCTGATTCACAGTGAACCTCACCCATCTCAGCCTCTTGAGTACTGGAGTTATAGATGTGAGCCACCATGCCGGCTGAACTTTATCGATTTATTTGTTTCTACAACTTAATTTTTAATATTGTCTGTGTCTAGATCATTGTCTAACCAGCCTGAAAAACTCCTGAAATTTTACAGTGAACTCTCTTGGTGGCAGCCGGCTCCAGCGCGCCCTGTGTTTTGTCAACCCTGCATGTCCCTCTGACCGCAGCCCTATTGATCCACCTCTCTCGCTTGCTCACCCAAGGCAACATGCTTAGCCTTTGGTTAATTTTCTTTTCACTCCTCAACCCACCACAACCTGACTTTTGTATCTCCATGACAGACTGTGCTAGAAAATAAAGGCTACTATTCCTCTAATTGCCCCTGAATTCCAGCATTCAGGGCTGTTTTTAGATGGTCTGTTTTTGTCTTCCTCCACATTGCTTCAGTGATCGCACCCACAGCCCTGCAACCAGGTATACAGAGGGCCCCCAAATCTGCAATTCTAACCCACACACCCCTCTCTGATGTTCCCGAACCCATTTGTCCAGCAGTTTATCCAACATCTCACTTGTCTTACAACATCCAAACAGCATTTCAAGAATGTACTCATGGCTTCTCACACGGTCGTCATCTGAGCCAGACGCACGGGTTCTTCACGTCATTCCATTGTCGTTGGCACTGAATCCAGACAGATGCACACATCTACTTATTTATCCACTGTTTTTTTTTTCCAGCAAATATTTATTGTAACAGTTGCATAGTGTACTGGGGGCGGGGTGGAGTTGGAGCACCAGAGCTTGGAATCAGTCTACCAAGCATACTGTTGGGCTCTGTCATTCCACTAGCTCTGTGACTTTGGGAGATTGGCTTGACCACTCTGTGTTTCAATTTTCCTAAACATAAAGTGGGAATAATGTGGGCTGGAGGAATGGCTTAGCGGTTAAGGCGTTTGCCTGCAAAGCCAAAGGATCCTGGTTTAGTTCCCCAGGACCCATGTTAGCCAGATGCACAAGGGGGCGCATGCATCTGGCGTTAGTTTGCAGCAGCTGGAGACTCTGGCATGTCCATTCTCTCTCTCTGTCTCTCTCCCTCTTTCTCTCCGTCAAATTAAAAAAATATATATTTAAAAAAATAAAGTGGGAATAATAGAATTTTCTTTATAATTTTTTTTTTCTAGGTAGGGTCTCACTCTGGTCCAGGCTGACCTGGAATTCACTATGTAGTCTCAGGGTGGCCTTGAACTCTCAGTGATCCTCCTACCTCTGCCTCCCGAGTGCTGGGATTAAAGGCGTGCGCCACCACGCCCGGCTTTTTCTTCTTTATGATTTTGAAGAGCCATGGGTTGAAACACTGAAAACAGCTTGACACCGAGTAAGACTCAAGAGATGTTGGCTGTTGGTATCTGTTGAGGTAAATATTTATGCCAGGACAGCAGCAGAGGTAAGTAACAGTGTGCTGGCTTTCTAAGGCTGCTATAGCAAAGTGCCATAAAATAGTAGCACAGAAGAATAGAAATTTATTGCCTTACAGTTCCGGAGGCTAAAAGCTGGAAATCAAGTTGTCAGCAGGGCCATGCTCCCACTAAAAGCTGTAGGAAACCCTTCCTGGTCTCTTTCTACCTTCTGGAAGTTTGCTGAAGCTTTTGGTTACTTGGGCATAATTCCAATCTCCTCTGCTTTTGTCATAACTTGCTTTCTTCCTGTGTGTGTGTCTTAAATACTGGACAACAGAAATATTGGATTAAGAGTCCACCCTACTCCAGCATGATCTCATCTGAGGTAATTATATCTGCAAAACCCTTTTTCCAAATAAGGTCATATTCTGAGATACTGGGGTTTAGTACTTCCTCATATCTGTTTGGAGGTTGTTGGTGGGGGGAGGCACAACCTACTATAGTTGCAATATTTATGTCTTTCCATAATGCATATGTTGAAATCCTAACCCCAACGAGAGGATATTAGGAGGTGGGGCCTTTGGGAAGTGGTCAGGATTGGGATTCGAGCCTTTGTAAGAGTCTCTAAGGAGTTAGCTCAGCCCTCTCACACAGTGAGAAGACTAAACAGATACTGCTTCTGTTAGCACTTTGATCATGGACTTTTCAGCTTTTAGAACAATGTGCAAAAAACTTCTGGCTGGAGAGATTGCTTAGTGGTTAAAGCGCTTGCCTACAAAGCCAAAGGACCCAGGTTCGATTCCCTAGGACTCACATAAGGCAGATGCACAAGGTGGTACATGTATCAGAAATTCACTTGCAGAGGCTGGAGGCCCTGGTGTCCCCACTCCTGTTAAATTAATAATTAAAAATTTAAAAAAACTTCTATTATAGCTACCGTCCAAATGGTCTAAGGCACAATGCAATCCAGATTAAGCAGGAACTATCATATAAGGATCCTATGTGATTGTTGACCTTATATCAGTGTTTCACTATTGTAAATAAATAGTATGACAAACATCTATGTTTAAATAATATTTTTAATTTAAGATTATTTTCTATGGTATATATGTAAGTAGAACAGATTAATGGGGGTAAAAAGGCCCAAGTGAGGTCAAGGGAAGAGATTGAGTAAAAGAAAGGTGGAGGGAGGGCTAATCAAAATCTAAGAGAAGGGCTGGAGAGATGGCTTAGTGGTTAAGGCACTTGCCTGCAAAGCCAAAGGACTTCAGGTCAATTCTCCAGTACCCATGTAACCAGATCCACAAGGTGGCACATGCATCTGAAGTTCGCTTGCAGTGGCCGGAGGCCCTGGTGCGCCCATTTCTCCCTCCCCCTCTCTCTCTTTGCCCTTTTCCCCCTCTCAAATAAATAAATAAAAATAAAATATTTTAAAAAATCTAAGAGGATATAAATAAGTCATATGGAAACCTTTTATGGACAATGGAACACTCAGAATCCATAGATTGTTACTAGAAAATATTCAATGCCAGGGATGGGATACCTTCCAGTGAGTTTTTGGCCAGGGAGGTTAGTGATACCCCTAAAACATTATAGGCAATTGCTGAGGCACTTGGTTTCCCACCAGGAATAGATGGTAAGACCTTATTGCTGAAGACTCCACATACTTGGGCTGCAAGGTCATTGAGAAATCCTGCTGTAGCTGAGCTGAAAACCTCCTCCATGTAGACAGGCTGACAGAAAGCTGGAAAAAGCTATGCTGCATGCAGTTCAATGGGAGAGAGAGAAATCACCAGTGGAGATACTCAACAGTGGACACTGCAAGCCTTAAATTTGGCCAGTCAGGCCAAATGAACCAATGGGTGCAATAGTGGCATGTCTGTTATGGGGAAAACCAAATGCTCTCTAGTTGGACTGGAGGCCCACTCCATGGGAGGGAATACATCCCTGATACTGAAAACCTACAACAGGGGTAGTCATGAGCCCTAGGGGTGTAACATCTGCTGGTGTCTGGCTAAGTGTACATACTATGTGCATAGAACTGCCCTGTAAGCACTTCTCTTAATGTTCATACCCATATATATATATATATATATATTTTCAAGGCATGCACCACCACGGTGCACCAGCCCTCTTTTTTTTAAAATATTTTTTATTTTTATTTATTTGAGAGAGTGAAAGAGGCAAAGTGAGATAGAGAGAGAATGGGCACGCCAGGGCTTCCAGCCACTGCAAACGAACTCCAGATGAATGCGCCCCCTTGTGCATCTGGCTTACGTGGGTCCTGGGGAATTGAACCGAGGTCCTTTGGCTTTGCAGGCAAACGCTTTAACCGCTAAGCCATCTCTCCAGCCCCATACCCATATATTAATGCTACTCTCACTTTTGGTTAGAGAAGCTTCTCTTTTCAGATGGCAATGACCTTGGGATGACTCAGAAGGCACCATGGTGCTGAGAAGACGTGACAGAGGAGTGCTCAGCACTGAAACATCTCTATCACATCTTCCAAGGCTCAGGGTCCATTGCAGAAGAGGTGGTGGAAAGAATGTAAGAGCCAAAGGAAGGGTAAGACTTCTTACAACGTGTTCCTCCAGACACAAAATGACCTCACAGTGCCTGACACTACTTACATATCATAATAGGAGGAAAAGATGATGACATCAAAATAAAAGAGAGACTAATTGAAAGGGGAGGGGATATGATGGACAGTGGAGTTTCAAAGGGAAAAGTGGGGGGAGGGAGGGAAGTACCATGGTTATTGTCTACAATTATGGAAGTTGTCAATAAAAAATAAATTTTAAAAAATTATTCTTTAAGAGTTGGGGATACAGTTAAGCTGATAAGAGTGCTTGCCCAGATAGCAATGCACAAAGCCCTTGGTTTAATCCTTAGCACTCAGAAGGTAGAGGCGGGAGTATCAGAGGTTCAATATTATACTTAGCTATATAACAAGTTTGAGGTCAGCCTGGGCTACAAGAGTCTCTGTCTGCCCACCATTCCAATGATTATTTCTTTTTATTTATTTATTTATTTTTATTCTTTATTTTTTGTTTTTTCGAGGTAGGGTCTCACCCTAGCTCAGGCTGACCTGGAACTCACTATGTAGTCTCAGGGTGGCCTCAAACTCACCACACCCGGCTTCCAAAGATTATTTCTTTAGTCACTCAACTACAAAAGACTATCCAGGGCTGGAGAGATGGCTTAGTGGTTAAACGCTTGCCTATGAAGCCTAAGGACCTCGGTTCGAGGCTTGATTCTCCAGGACCCACATAAGCCAGATGCACAAGGGGGTGCAAGCATCTGGAGTTCGTTTGCAGTGGCTGGAGGCCCTGGCGCACCCATTCTCTCTCTCTCTCTCTCTACCTGCCTATTTCTGTATCTCTCTCTCTCTCAAATAAATAAATTAAAAAAAAAAAAAAGACTATCAGCTGGGCGTGGTGGCGCACGCCTTTAATCCCAGCACTCGGGAGGCAGAGGTAGGAGGATCACTGAGAGTTCGAGGCCACCCTGAGACTACATAGTGAATTCCAGGTCAGCCTGGACCAGTGTGAGACCCTACCTTGAAAAACCAAAAAAAAAAAAGACTATCCAATTTAAAAATGAACAAAAGAGCCAGGTGTGGTGGTACACACCTTTAATCCCAGTCCTTGGGAGGCAGAGGTAGGTGGATCACCATGAGTTCAAGGCCACCCTGAGACTACATAGTGAATTCCAGGTCAGCCTGGACTAGATTAAAACCCTACCTTGAAGAAGAAAAAAAAATAGAAAAAAATAGAAAGAAAAAGAAAAGAAACAAAAGACTTGAACAGACATTTCTCCAAAGAAGATATATAAATTTCCAAAAGTATATGAAAAGAAGCTCAATATTATTAGTCATTAAGGAAATGAAAATAAATCTACAATAAAATAGCACCTCAGGCATGGGGGTGGGGTGTAGCTCCTTTGGCAGAGTGCCTTCTTAGCATGTGTAAGGCTCTAGGTTCTAGCCACAGCACTGCAAATAAATAATACATAATCTTTCATTTTTACAATAAGAACCACTTCCTAGTCATTAGGATAGTTATCATAAAAAATAAGTATTGGCAAAAACGTGGAGATGAACAAATTGGACCATTTTTGGTGGGATTGTAAAATGTGCAGCTGCTATGGAAACATTTTGGCATTTCCATAAGTTATCCATAGAATTACCCCAGTAACTTCACTCCTATGTACTTACCCAAGAGATTGAAAAGAAAAATTTATGCATGAATGTCCATAGCCGTATTATTCACAATAACCAAAACAGAAATGAACATCCATGGATAAGTAAACAAAAGATGGCACAGGAGTTAAAGTATTTGCCTGCAAAGCTGAAGCACCCAGGTTCAATTCCCCAGTACTCACGGAAGCCAGATGTACAAGGTGGTGAATGCAGCTAGAGTTCATTTGCAGTGGCTGGAGGTCACTCTAAGTAAACAAAAAAACAAACAAAAACAAACAAACAAATATTCACATAGTGTATAGCTCCATTTATATGAAATAGTCCCAATAGTTAAGTCCACCAAGAGAAAATAGATTCGTGGTTGCCAAGGATTGAAGGTGGGGAACTAACTATGGAAGCTAAGTGCTCAGTGGGTACAGAATTCTATTTTGGGGCGATGAAAATGTTTTGGAAGCAGGGTGGTAGTTGTAAGGCATTGCAAATGTTTTAATTCCTACTAAATTGTACATTTAAAAACATTGTGGGAGACAGGCTTGGTGGCGCACACCTTTATCCCAGCACTCGGGAGGCAGAGGTAGATGGATCACCCTGAAACTATACAGTGAATTCCAGGTCAGCCTGAACTAGCACGAGACCTTCAAAAACACAAAAACAAAAACAAAGAACGTTGTGAGGCGGGTGTGGTGGCACACACCTTTAATCCCAGCACTTGGGAGGCAGAGGTAGGAGGATCACCATGAGTTGGGGGCCACCTTGAGACTACATAGTGTATTTCACATCAGCCTGGGCTAGAGTGAGACCTTACCTCGAAAAAAAAAATTCAAGCAAGAGAAAGAGAGAAAGGAATGAAGAACAGATGTATGATAGAATACAGACGGACCCTGAAAACATGCTGTTTTGAAAGGAGCGAGTCATGGGCCAGACATTGCATGAATGACTCCATTTATATGGGATATCTGGGGTGGAGAAATTCATGGAGAGTCAGCTGACTGGTGGTTGTCAGAGGCTGAGGGAAAGAGGGAATAGGGAGTGACTGTTTAATGGATCCGAGGTTTTCATTTGGGTTGATGAAATATTCTGGAAATAGATAGTAGTGATGGTTGCGCAATACCACGACTGTGCGAAGTGCCGCTGGACTGCACATGTTGCAGTGGTTAAAACGGCAAGGCTGGACTAGAGAAATGGTTTAGTGGTTAAGGCACTTGCCTGTGAAGCCAAAGGATCCTGGTTTGATTCTCCAGGACCCATGTAAGCCAGATGCACGAGGGGCACATGCATCTGGAGCTCTTTTGCAGTGGCTGGAGTCCCTGGCGTGTCCATTCTCTCTCTGTCTGCCTCTCTTCTCTCTCTGCTTGCAAATAAATAAATAAAAATTAAAAAAAACCCGGCAAGGCTTATCTTTGGTGTATTTCACCACAATAAAGAGTATTTCCTTCTGAAAGATTCTTCTGAAATGAAGTCAAAGCATGTTGCTGAATTCACCTTGAGAAGGGTGTCCTTCCCACAACAGTGTTGAAGGGAACCTGAACTGCACCTCACTATGTGGGTACTGGTGGCTTCATTGATTTCATATAATGTGGTTCTTCTTCAGGGAAGTCTGTGCTTCCAAGTGGATTTGAGCAAGAAAACCTGGGAGAGACCTGGAGAACATCTGAACCATGGAGTCACGCTGTCACCCACTGATAGCTAGTAACACCTTTCTACCCTGAAGCCTGGCTCTGAGATCCCAGAGGACCTGGAAGTCGCTGTGCTGTGATGTTGGAGCCAGCATGAACGTTTTTTTTTTTGTTTGTTTTTGGTTTTCGAGGTAGGGTCTCACTCTAGTTCAGACTGACCTGGAATTTACTACGTAGTCTCAGGATGGCCTCGAACTCACGGTGGTCCTCCTACCTCTGCCTCCTGAGTGCTGGGATTAAAGGCGTGCGCCACCACACCTGGCTAGCATGAATGTTTTCACATTCCTGCCCTGCTGCTTACTAGCCTTGGGCACTGCTCTCTGCCTCCATTTCTTCACCTGTGACATGGGGTCAGTGGCATTGTCACCATGCCCAACAATAAAGTATATTTTATCATATTTCATTTAAAAATTTTTATTACTTTTTAATATTTTATTTTTATTTTATTTATTTGAGAGAGAGAGAGAGAGAGAGAGAGGCAGGGAGAGAGAATGGATGTACCAGGGTCTCTAGCTGCAAATGAACTCCAGATGGATGCGTCACCCTGTGCATCTATCTGGCTTACATGAGTCCTAAGGAATCAAACCTTGGTCCTTTGGCTTTGCAGGCAACCACTAAGCCATCTCTCCAGTCCTGTTTTTTTTTTTTTTTAAAGATTTTATTTTTTATTCATTTATTAGAGACAGACAGAAAGGGAGAGAGAGAGAGAGAGAGTGAGTGAGAATGGGCACATCAAGGCCTCTAGCCACTACAAACGAACTCCAGACGCATGTGCCACCATGTGCATCTGGCCTACGTGGGACCTGGAGAATCGAACCTGGGTCCTTAGGCTTTACAGGCACGTGCCTTAACCGCTAAGCCATCTCTCCAGCCCTCCAGTCCAATTTTTTTATTATTTTTGTCTTTTCAAGTCAGGGTTTCGTTCTAGCCCAGGCTGACCTGGAACTTACTTTGTAGTCCCAGACTGGCCTTGAACTCTCAGCGGTCCTCCTACTTCAGCTTCCCAAATGCAGATGTGTGAAAACCTAGACAAGATTACTCTAGAAGATGTGATGAATCTTTGTACCTGTGCATAGAATCACTCTGAGTGCCACAGCTGTGAATTCACTTCAGGTATATTGCACCTTAAAAGCCATGACTGCTGTGTTGGTTACATGGTCATCCAAAAAGAAAAAAAAAAAAATGTGTGTGTGTGTGTGTGTGTTGTGCTAAGGATTGAACCTAGGGCTTCAAGTATGCTAGGCAAGCACTCTACCACTGAGCCATATCCCCAGTTCCCGAATCTACTATTGAACAAATTTCCAGACAAATTAAGCCCCTATTTATTATTTATTTATGAAAGAGAAAGTGGCAGAGAGAGAATGGGTGTGCCAGGGCCTCCAGCCACTGCAAATGAGCTCCAGACACATGTGTTACCCTGTATATCTGGCTTATGTGGGTTCTGGGGAATTGAACCTGGGCCCTTAGGCTTTACAGTCATGCACCTAAACCACTAAGCCAACTCTCCAGCCCCATTAAAAAAATTATTTATTTATTAGCCGGGCGTGGTGGCTCACGCCTTTAATCCCAGCACTCGGGAGGCAAAGGTAGGAGGATCGCCGAGAGTTTGAGGCCACCCTGAGAATACATAGTAAATTCCAGGTCAGCCTGGACCAGAGTGAAACCCTACCTCAAAAAGCCAAAAAAAAATTTTTTTAAATTTATTTGAGAGAGAGAGAAAGAGCAGCAGAGATGTGAGGCAGAGAAAGAAGCCTCTTGATTTTCATAGGAGTTGTATTCCTGTGCATTTTTTAATTAAATTTTTTATTGACAACTTTCATAATTGTAGACAATAACCCATGGTAATTCCCTCCCTCCCCCCACTTTCCTCTTTGAAACTCCACTCTCCATTGTATCTCCTCCCCTTTCAATCAGTCTCTCTTTTATTTTGATGTCATGATCTTTTACTCCTATTATGATGGTCTTGTGTAGGTAGTGTCAGGCACTGCGAGGTCATGGATAGCCTTTGGCTCTTACATTCTTTCTGCCACCTCTTCTGCAATGGACCCTGAACCTTGGAAGGTATGATAGAGATGTTTCAGTGCTGAGCCCTCCTCTTTCCCTTCTTCTCAGCACCATGATACCTTGAGTCATCCCAAGGACATGACCATCTGAAAAGAGAAGCTTCTCTAACCAAAATTGAGAGTAGCATTATTAATATATGGGTATGGACATTAAGAGAAGTGCTTACTGGGCAGTTTGGTGAGCATAGTATACACATTTAGCCAGACACCAGCAGACATTATACCCTTAGGGCTCATGACTACCCCTGTCATAGGTTTTCAGTATCAAGGATGTATTCCCTCCCATGGAGTGGGCCTCTGGTCCAATTAGAGAGCAGTTGGTTCCCCCATAACAAACACGCCACTATTGCACCCATTGGCTCATTTGGCCTGGCTGGTCAAATTTAAGGCTTGCAGTGTCCACTGTTGCGTATCTCCACTGGTGATTTCTCTCTCTCCCATGAACTGCATGCAGCATAGCTTTTTCCAGCTTTCTGTGAGCTGGTCTACATGGAGGAGTTTTTCAGCTCAGCTCCAACAGGATTTCTCAGTGACCTTGCAGCCCAAGAATGTGGAGTCTTCAGCAATAGGGCCTTGCAATGTATTCCTGGTGGGAAACCAAGAACCTCAGCAATGACATGTAATGTTTTGGGGGTATCCATGACCTTCCTGGCCAACAACTCACTGGAAGGTATTCCATCCCTGGCACTGAAAATTTTCTAGTAACAATCTATGGATTCTGAGTGTTCCATTGTCCAGAAAAGTAGGTTTCCATACAACTTTCTTATATCCTCTTAGATTTTGATTAGCCCTCCCTCCACCGTACCTTTAGTCAGTCTCTTCCCCTGACCTCATTTAGGCCTTTTCACTCCCATTAATCTGTTCTTCTATGTACATATATACAATACCATCCTACTAAGTACTCCCTCACTTTCTATTCCCTTTATATCCCCTTTCTAGCTTACTGGCCTCTGCTACTGAGTTTTATTCCAACTCACATAGAAGTCCAATCATTTGTAGCTAGGATCCACATATGAGAGAGAACATGTGACGTTGGCTTTCTGGGCCTGGGTTACCTCACTAAGTATAATCCTTTCCAGATCCATCCGTTTCTGGGAAGCATTTTTTAAAAACTGCTTATGTGCATATGTCTGTGTAGACTGTGTGATGTATGTGTAGTGTGTGCACATGTGCAAGTTCTTTACACACACAAGTGGAGGCCAGAGGAGAACATCAGATAGACTCCTCTTTTTGCTCATCCACTTTTTTCCTTGACATGAGACTCTCACTCAACCCAGAGTGTCCTAAACACTTGCTCCTTTTTCTTTCTTTCTTTCTTTCTTTCTTTCTTTCTTTCTTTCTTTCTTTCTTTCTTTTCTTTCTTTTTTCGGTTTTTCGAGGTAGGGTCTCACTCTATCTCAGGCTGACCTGTGTCACTATGTATTCACTATGTATTCTCAGGGTGGCCTTGAACTCACAGCGATCTTACCTCTGCCTCCTGAGTGCTGGGATTAAAGGCATGCGCCACCATGTGCTCCTTGTTCTAATGTGAAGAATATATTAATCTAATTCAGAAAAATAGAGTCAGATTGCCTGGATTAACAATTCTGATCTCTATTCAAATAGACTAGCTGACCAGTGAGCTCTAGTAACTCTCCAGGCTGCTCCTCCACATCTTACAGAGATGTATGGCTATACTCAGCTGTTTACATAGATACTGAGCAAACACACTTAGGTGGTCTCGGGCCCTTGTGCTTGTGTAGAAAGTGCTCTTAACCACTGAGCCATCTTCCCAGCCCACAGGGAAGCATTTTAACAACTGCACTTACATGTATGATGGAGTCGGCTTGCAGGCTTCATCCTGTAAATGTGTGGTGGGACATTTGGAAGGGGTACATGGGACGTTCTTTTTATGTGGGGGCCATTCTTAAATATCAGCATCTAGGAGCGAGTGGTTCTGCCCCTGCTAAGAACACTGAAGCTATTCCAACTGTCCTCCTCCAAGCTCTGTTACTGGAGCTCATCAGGCCTTTTTTTTTTTTTTTTTGGTTTTGGAAGGTAGGGTCTCACTCTGGTCCAGGCCGACCTGGAATTAACTATGTAGTCTCAGGGTGGCCTTGAACTCTCAGTGATTCTCCTACCTCTGCCTCCCGAGTGCTGGGATTAAAGGCGTGCGCCACCACGCCTGGCTCAGTAGGCCTTTTAAAATAGGCACCTGTTATATCCACCCACCCCCATCTTTGGCCCCTTGATCTTAGTGCAGATGCCTTGTTAGTAAGAGGGTCTTTTTCCTCATCATGCTTATCCCATTTGTTCCTTTCTTCCTTCTCATCTCGTTCTTTCCCAGTATCTGATTCCCCACATGTCCTGTTGGCTATCCTTTCCATATATGTGAAAGTAGTAGCTGTCCACTGGTTTCCTCCATTTGTGCTTGTTTTTTGTTGTTGTTTTGTTTTTTGTTCAACGTAGGGTCTCACTCTAGCCCAGGCTGACCTGGAATTCACTAGGTAGTCTCAGGGTGGCCTTGAACTCATGGTGATCCTCCTACCTCTGCCTCCTGAGTTGCTGGGATTAATGGCATGTGCCATCATGGCCAGCTTGGTTTTGTTTTTGAAATTTTTTGTGTGCACACACACACACACACACACACACACACACACACACACACAGTCTCTTGCTACTGCAAAGGATCACCCAAGCAGCCCTATATGGGTGGCTGGGGAATTGAACCAGGGTTGGCAGGGTTTAGAAGCAAGTGCCTTGAACCACTAAGCAATCTTCTCAGCCTCTTCCATTTTTGTCCTATTACCTCTATTCTCATGACTGTCAGGAAGAGCCTTTATGAGACTTACCACTTGGCTACCGTGCCAAGAAGAGCCTTTAACAAAACCACAAAAGTCATGCCATGCAGCCCACCCTCTGCCCAGAAGACAGTCCTCAGTGCTCCAGAGAGTTTTTAAAATAAGACACTGGTAATAAAACAAGTGTCTCCCACTGTCCTGTAAGGCCCCAGATGGCCTAACCTCACACCTTATTTTCTTCTCTCTTGCTCTGGTCATGCTGGCCTCATGCCACCCACATGTCTGCTTTGGGGTCTTAAATCTTGCCATGGTTAATCTTGACTGTCAACTTGACAGGATCTTCTTCTTCTCTTCCTCCTCCACCCTCCTTTTCCTCCCTTTTTCCTTCTTCTTCTTCTTTTTGTTTTTTTGAGGTAGGGTCTCACTCTAGCCCAGACTGACCTGGGTAGTAGGGTGGCCTCAAACTCATAGTGATCCTCCTACCTCTGCCTCCCGAGTGCTGGGATTAAAGGCGTGCACCACCATGCCCAGCAAAAATACCTTTTGTTTGTTTGTTTGTTTGTTTGTTTTCAAGGTAGGGTCTCACTCCAGCCCAGGATAACCTGGAATTCACTCTGTAGTCTCAGGGTGGCCTTGAACTCACCGTGATCCCCCTATCTCTGCCTCCTGAGTACTGGGATTAAAGGCGTGCACCACTGCACCTGGCTCTTCTTTTTTGAGGTAGGATCTTACTCTAGCCCAGGCTGACCTGGCACTCACTCTGTAGTCCCAGGTTGGCCTTGAACTCACAGTGATTCTCCTACCTCTGCCTCCCTAGTGCTGGGATTAAAGGCGTGTGATACCATGCCTGATTTATGTTTTATTTATTTAAAATTATGAATAATGAGGTTTTTTTTGTTGTTGTTTTTTTGAGGTTGGGTTTCACTCTAGCCCAGGCTGACCTGGAATTCACTATGTAGTCTCAAAGTAGCCTTGAACTCATGGTGATCCTCCTACCTCTGCCTCCTGAGTGCTGGGATTAAAGGAGTGTGTCACCATGAGCCACTTTTTGTGTCTGGCTTTACATGGGTACTGCAAAACTGAATCTAGACCAGCAGACTTGGCAAGCAAGCACCTTTAACCACTGAGCCATCTCCATAGCCCACTGACAGAATTTAGAATCACCTATGTGTCTAGATATACCTGGGTGTGCCTGTGAAGGTGTTTCTAGAAAGGTTTATCTGAGGAGCAAAGATTTACCTTGAATGAGAGTGACACCATTTCATGGGCTGAATGAATAAAATGGGGAAAGTATTAAAGAATAGCATTTATCTCTCTGCTTCCTGACTGTGGACATGATGTGACCAGTCATGCACATCATTTATTTATTTATTTATTTATTTATTTTTAGTTTTTCGAGGCAGGGTCTCACTCTTCTCTAGCTCAGGCTGACCTGGAATTCACTCTGCATTTTCAGGGTGGCCTCGAACTCACGGTGATCCTTCCACCTCTGCCTTTCGAGTGCTGGGATTAAAGGCATGCACCACCACGCCTAGCTCCATGTCACATTTCTGCTGCCACGCTTTCCCTGCCATGACACACACTCAAACTGTGAGCTGGAACAAACCTTTCTTTCCTTAATTTTCCTTAGTTTACAGCAATGAAAAAAAAAAAAAAAAGAAAGAAAAATAACTATACATACCTGTTCTAACTTCTGCCCAAACTAGTTTCCCTTCAGTCAGCTCTTCAGCAAGCTGACCCTTATCCTTCATGTCTGGCCCATGTCACTACCTTAGAATCCCGTCCCTGGCCGCGCCAGGCTGAATAACACCATGCCCCTATTTGCTCCCTATGCTCTTAGTCTCAGCTTTTGTTCTCTACTGCACGATTTTGTTCTTTAAAATGATTTGAAGTGGGAGTGTTGTTTGCTATTTACTTCTCTCCTTAGTAGGCTTCAAGCTGCTCTGGGAAAAACATCTCATTAGTCTCATTGTCTGAGCTGACCCAGGGCCCATGACACTGCTGGCAAGTTCTGCTCCATATTTTCTCAAGTGAATAAAAGCCCAACATGTGACCCAAATGGACCCATCAGAATCCTTCCTTCTGAAGTTCCTTTCTTTTTTGGGAACCTGGACCTTAAGACAGAGTTGCTGTTTGAATCAAAGAACTGGGAAGGAATCAATTGGCAGGGAGGGCTGTATAAAGAAAGAAAATAATGATGTAGACAGACATTTAGAGCATAGAGAAAGAAACTGAGGACTGGAGAGATGGCTCAGCAGTTAAAGGCAGGCTCGGGTTCAGTTCCTCAGTACCTAGGTAAAGCCAGATGCACAATGGCACATGAATCTGAAGTTCGTTTGCAGGTGGCAAGAGGCCCTGGTGCACCCATTCTCTCTGTCTCTCCCTCTCAATTTTTTTTAAAAGAATATTTTTATTTTTATTTATTTATTTGACAGAGAGAAAGAGGGAGAGAGAAAGAATGGGTGCACCAGGGCCTCCAGCCACTGCAAACGAACACCAGACACACGTGTGCCCCTTGTGCATCTGGCTAATGTGGGTCCTAGGGAATCGAACCTGAGTCCTTTGGCTTTGCAGGCAAATGCCTTAACTGCTAAGCCATCCCTGCAGCCCTAAATTTTTTTCTTTTAAAGGAAGAGGTTGAATCTGATGGTAAAGGCCTGTAATCTCAACTACTTGGGAAACTGAGATGGGAAGATCACAAGTTCAAGGCCAGTCAAGAATACAGAGTGAGTTCAAGGCTGGGCTGAGCAACTTAGAATAAGAAGTGAAACAGGCCAGGTGTGGTGGTGTATGCCTTTAATTCCAGCACTAAGGGAGGCAGAGGTAGGAGGATCGCCGTGAGTTCGAGGCCAGCCTGATACTACATAGTGAATTCCAGGTCAGCCTGGACTAGAGTGAAACTCTGCCTTGAAAAGCACTCCCCCTGAATAAACACAAAAAACAAACAAACAAAAAAGTAAAACAGAAGGTTGAGGATGAAGCTCAGTGGTAGAATTCTTGTTCAGCATGTGCTAGGCCATAGTTTCAATTCCCAGTACTGCAAAAATAAGACAAAAGAAAACAAACCCAGAGTGAAAACCCAGGAGTCAAACAAAAGATGTGTGGGGTTGGAGAGATAGCTTAGCGGTTAAGGTGCACATGCCTGCAAGACCTAAGGACCCAGGTTCAAATCTCCAGGTCCCATGTAAGCCAGATGTACATGGTGGTACATGTGTCTAGAATTCATTTGAAGTGGCTAAAGGCCCTGGTGACCCGTTCTCACTCTCTCTATCTCCCTCTCTCTGTCTCTAATAAATAAATAAATAATAAATAAATATCTTTTATATATAAAAAAAGAGGGGGCTGGAGAGATGGCTCAGCAGTTAAGGCACCTGCCTGCTAAGCCTAAGAATGCAAGTTCCAATCTCCAGGTCCCACGTTTAGCCAGATGCAAAGTGACGCAAGGGCGCAATGCTGCACTTGCCCACAAGGGGGCGCACACATCTGGATTTCGTTTGCAGCAGCTGAGAGGCTGCTGGTGCACCCATTCTCTTATCTGTCTTCCTCTCCTCTCTCTCTGTCTCTCTTCTCTGTGTCTCTCTCTTAAAAAAAAAAAAAAAAAAGGAGATGTGTGGAGGATATCTTCATAGCACAAAGTGTGTGTGCTCCATGGGCAGATGCCACACCTCTTTGAGAAGGGGGCATACATATACCATGTATATGTGCTCTTTTCTTTTGAGGAAGTGGGGACAGGATCTTGCTAGGGGGCCCAGGCCTGCCTTGAACTCATACTCCTGTCTCAGCCTCTCAAGTGCTGAGATTACAGGCATGTGTCACTGTGATTGGCATTTTTTTTTTTTCCGAGGTAGGGTCTCACTCTAGCTCAGGCTGACCTGGAATCCACTATGTCGTCTCAAGGTGGCCTCGAACTCTTGGAACTCCTCTTACCTCTGCCTCCCGAGTGCTGAGATTAAAGGTGTGTACCACATGCCCAGCTGGCCTTTTTTTTTTTTTTTTTTTTTTAATGCAAAAGAGAAACTGAGAGAGAATTGGCGTGTGAGGGCCTCCAGCCACTGCAATTGAACTTCAGACACATGTGCCCCTTGTGTGCATGTGTGACCTTGTGTGCTTGTGTCATTTTATGGGTCTGGGTTACATGGGACCTGGGGAATCAAACATGAGTCCTTAAGGTTCTCAGGAAAGCACCTTAACTGCTAAGCCATCTCTCCAGCCCACTTTTTTTTTTTTTGTTTCTTCGAGGTAGGGTTTCATTCTAGTCCAGGCTGACCTGGAATTCACTATGTAGTCTCAGGGTGACCTTGAACTCATGGCGATCCTCCTACCTCTGCCTCCCAAGTGCTGGGATTAAAGGCATGTGCCACCACGCCCAGCTCCAGCCTTTTTTTTTGTTTTTTGTTTTTGTTTTTTTTTGTTTTTCTTGTCAACCCCAAGTCCTTTCCTTTTTTATTTATTTTTATTTTTTATTTTTTTGGTTTTTCAAGGTAGGGTCTTGCTCTAGTCCAGGCTGACCTGGCATTCACTAGGTAGTCTCAGAGTGGCCTTGAACTCACAGCTATCTACCTACCTCTGTCTCCCAAGTGTTGGGATTAAAGGCATGTGTCACCACGCCCAGCTTTTCCTTTCTTTTAAAAAATATTTTATTTATTTATTATTATTTTTTTTAGAGAGACAGAGACAGAGAGAGAATTGGCTCGCCAGCGCCTCAGCCACTGCAATCGAACTCCAGACACTTGTACCACCTAGTGGGCATGTGTGACCTTGTGCTTGCCTCACCTTTGTGCACCTGACTTACGTGGGATCTGAAGAGTCGAATGTGCATCCTTAGGCTTCGAAGGCAAGCGCCTTAACCACTTAACCATCTCTCCCATCCCTACAGCCCCCTTTTTGATTTTTCGAGGTAGGGTCTCACTGTAGCTCAGGCTGACCTGGAATTTACTCTGTAGTCTCAGGCTGGCCTTGAACTCATGGTGATCCTCCTACCTCTGCCTCCCCAATGCTGGAATTAAAGGCATGCGCCACCACACCTGGCCATTTAAAAAAATATATTTATTTATTTATTAGAGACACACAGAGAGAATGGGCACACCAGGGCCTCTAGCTACTGCAAACAAACTCCAGATGCACGTACCACCTTGTGCAGCTGGCTTACATGGGACCTGGAGAATTGAACCTGGGTCCTTAGGCTTCACAGGCAAGTGCCTTAACCGTTACACCATCTCTTCAGCCTTTTTTTTTTTTTTTTTTTTTTTTTTTTTTTTGGTTTTTTGAGATAGGGTCTCACTCTAACCCAAACTGATCTGGAATTCACTGTAGTCTCAAGGTGGCCTCAAATTCATGGCGATCCTCCTACATCTGCCTCTTGAGTGCTGGGATTAAAGGTGTGTGCCACCATGCCTGGCCCTTAAAATAGGGTGTGTGTGTGTGTGTGTGTGTGTGATGTATATGGGTTCATGTGCACATGTGTGCACGTAGAGACAAGAAGACAACCTTGGGTGTTGTTCCTTAGTAACTGTCCATCTTTTATGAGAAAGGGCCTCTCACTGGCCTGGAACTTACTAAGTAGGTTAGACTAGCCAGCCAGCCAGCTCAGTGATCCTCCTGTCTCTGCCTCCCCAAAACTGGGATTACAAGAGTATGCCACTATGCCTAGCTTTTGTTTATTTACATGGGTTCTGGAATTGAACTCAGGTTTGTAAGCTTGCAAGGCAAGCACTTTACCAACTGCACTGTCTCCCTAGCCCCCAACCAGGCCCACTTAAGCTTTTTCCATTTGCAACTCCTCATTTTTAAAAGTATATGTATTTTTTCTTTTGCAGGGGTTGAGGTAGAGAGTCACTCTAGCCCTGGCTGACCTGGAATTCACTCTGTTTTCCCAGGTTGGCCTCAAACTCACAGCAATCCTACCTACCTATGCCTCCTGAGTCCTGAGATTAAAGATCATGCCTGGCTATTAAAGAAAAAAATATATGTATACCAACTGGTGCAATGGTAGTATGTCTCTTATATATACATATATATATATATAGGTTTTTTTGAGGTAGGGTCTCACTCTAGCCCAGGCTGACCTGAAATTCACTATGTAGTCTCAGGGTGGCCTCAAACTCATGGCGATCCTCCAACCTCTACCTTCCAAGTGCTGTAATTAAAGGTGTGTCCCGCCATGTCTGGCTCTTTAAAAATATTTTTATAAAATAAATAAATAAATAAATGTTTTTATTTATTTATTAGGAAAGAAAGAAATAATGGGCACACCAGAGCCTCTTGCAGACAAACTCCAGATACATGTACCACTTTGTGCATCTGGCTTTATTTAAGTACTGGGGAATTGAACCCAGGTTGGCAGGCTTTGCAAGCAAGTTCCGTTAACCACTGGGCAATCTTCCCATCCCTTATTTATTTTTATATTTTAAAGGTTTAGAGAGACTTTATTAGACAAAGAGAAGGAAAGAGAAGAAAGTACTCCTCTCCTTCCTTTGGCTCATGCATTCTTTCTGCCACCTCTTCTGCTGTGGTCCCTGAGTCTCTTGTCATAGAGATGTCTCACTTAGTGCTGAATACGCCACTGTCACTTTTCAGCACTTGGATGAGTTTTGAGTCACCCCAGAGATCACTGACATCCAAAAGGAAAGCTTCTCTTACCAAAAGAGAGTAGTACTAATATATGGGCATAAACATAAGGATTTAGAGGGCAATTTGGTGGCCATAATATATGCACATAGCCAGACAATAGTGATGGTTCCTCCTTAGGGCTTATGACCTCTCAAGTCATGGGCTTTTCATTTGGTTTTCAATACCAGGTAGGAAATCCTCCCATGGAAATTGGTTTCCCTCATAACAGACATACCATTATTGCACCAGTTGGTACATTTGGCCTGGCTGCCCTGCCATAAAGCTTGCTGGGTCCACTGCTGGTTAACACCATTGATGACTTTTCTCCCCCAACTAGCTGCACAGGTCTTTTTTAATATCTGGCTAGGTGGTCAACAGGGAAGAGGCTTCTAGTTCAGTTCCAGCTTGATTTCTCTGTGACCTACAGCCCAAGCATGTGGAGTCTTCAGCAGTAGGGTCTTACCCTCTACTTCTGGTGGGCAACCAAGAGCCTTGGCAATAACCTATAATATTTTGGGAGTATCTAGGGCCTCTCTGACCAACAATTCTCTGGAAGTTATTCTGCCCCTGGCAATAAAAATTTTCTAATAACAATCTATGGCTTCTGGACACAACATTATCCACCTTCACAAGATACTTCTGCCCAAACTCTCTCTCTCTCTTTTTTAATTTAAAAATTTTTTTATTATTTTATTTATTTTTGGAGAGAGACACAGAGAGAGAGAGACAGACAGAGAGGGAGAGGGAGACAGATAGAGATGGGCGTGCCAGCAGTCTCTCAGCTGCTGTGAACGAAATCCAGATGTGTGCATCCCCTTGTGGGCAAGTGCGGCATTGCGCCCTTGCATCACTGCATCTGGCTAAACGTGGGACCTGGAGATTGAAACCACTGGAGATTGGAACCAGCGTTCTTAGGCTTAGCAGGCAGGTGCCTTAACCACTAAGCCATCTCTCCAGCCCCTCTCTCTCTTTTTAAACATACGTATTATTAGCTAGTGAAGATGTAGGTTTCCATAATGGCTTATCCATAAATCTTAAATTTTTATTACCCCTTCTCCTGGAGCAAGTACCTTTAACTGCTGTGCCATCTCCTCAGCCTTGTCTGATTTTGTTTTTTTTTTCAAGGTAGGTTCTCACTCAGGCCCAGGCTGACCTGGAACTCACTCTGTAGCCCCCAAGCTGGCCTGGAACTCATGGCAGTACTCCTACCTCAGTGTCCTGAGTGCTGGGATTAAAGGCGTTTGCCACCATACCTGACTTAATATTTTTAAATTGCCAATGTGGTTATATATATACCAATGGCTTTTTTTTTTTTTTTTACTCCTGACAATTATTCTGTTTTATGGATGTGCCTTAATTTATTTATCTACTTGCCTATTGATGAGAATGTGAGTTGCTTCTAGTTTAGATTACCTTTAAATGCACACATTTTCTTTTCTCTTGGGCATGGAATCACTTGATCACATATTACCCTTACATAATAGATGCCTGATTTTTGCTTAAGCCAGTTGATTTAGGATTGGCCAAGGACCCCAGCAGGGCTGAGACTCAGTTCCCTGCCCCTCACTTCCTCTAAGCCGCTGGTCTGTTGCAAGACATACTGGTGCAGGTTGAGTGCTTGGCTGCAGGTGCCCCTTACCTTCCTGAGCACGTCGCATCGGAGAAGCAATGTTGACTTACATAAGCACCCTGACCTCTTGCTTCTCGCCAAAGTCTAAAATCATGAAATCTTTGGCAAGTGTGCTCTTGCTGCCTCTGGACCTGAATGTTAAGTACAGGAGGAGTTGTCTATCTTAACAGTCCGGTCAAAATATGCCTGTGGCTGGACAAGGTCAGCGATTGACTCATGCAAGGAGAGCTTCAGATGAAAAGACAGGCTGAGGAGCAGAGAGCCATGGGGATGTGCTGAGAACGAGGCTTGAGCGTTCAGAACAGCTCCAAGACAGCATGCGTGGGCAGCATTTTACATTTGAGTTTAATTTACTTTAGGGGAAAAATATCCTCAGATGGTTTAATAATCAAAAGCTAAAGTAAGTATTCAATACTGAGAAAAAGTCTCTCCCTTACCTATATCCCCAGTCATCTTATGTCCCCAGAGGTAACCGCATCCTCCCCATTTTAGTGCTTTGCATATTCTTTCATAGATTTGCATACACAAAATTTGCATATGTAACATATGCATACGTTGAGTCTTTCTTTTAATGCATGTGTGCAATGTGTTGGCATGTATGCAGGTGCATGTGTGGGTGCGTGTGTGTGCATGTGTGCATGCATGCATGTGTAGGCCAGAGGTTGAGTGTTTCCTTCTATCTCTCTTCATTTTATTTATTTATTTTTGGGATAGGATCTCCCTCTAGCCCAGACTGACCTAGAATTCATTATGTAGTCTCAGGCTGGCCTTGAACTCCCAGCGATCCTCCTACCTCTGCCTCCTGAGTGCTGGGATTAAAGACATGCACCACCACGCCTGGCTTCACGTTATTTATTGAGACAGGGTTTCTCATTGAATCCAGAGTGGAACAACTCCACTAGTCTAATAGTCAGCTTGCCCCAGGGATTCCTTGCCCCCACCTCCTGAGTGCTGGGGCCACAGGGGCATGCCAACGTGACTGGCATTTACCTGGGTTCTGGGGATCCAAGTTCAGGGCCTCATACTTGCATAGAGATCACTTTACCCCTGAAGCATCTCCTCAGGCTGTTTTTTTTTTTTTTTTTTTTTTTTTTTAACCACATGTGTTAGCAGACTAAACAGTACTGCCAAACACTTTGATGTTTTCACTTTACAAATTTTAGAGCTTAGTCCATAGTAGAAAGGCAGAGCCTCTGTATTCCTTTTCTGCATTTCTGCAGTACTCCATTACATTTACTTAACCGGTAGAGGCAGCATTTGAACACTACTATTGGTAGGACCATGGGATTGCAGGGCTGTGTAATTTTGCAATAAATAATGACAAGATCACAGGAGGATACATTTAACCTACTGGACAGTAGTACAATCTCAATGAGCATGGGTAGAGGGGAAGATAGCTCTTCTGAACAACACTTGATATGCCAATGACTTCTTCAAGTGTGGTGCTTGAACTCCAGTGTCCTTAACAATTACCCGGGGAGCTAATTAAAAGTGAGGCCAAGCAGGCTTGCCCACTTCTCTCTCCCCTGCCCCACAAAATCTCCTTCATTGGAGCCCGAGGTGGGGAGAACACAGAATCCTAAAACAGTTGGACCGCAGACAGTTTTGGGGGAAATACCAGGCATAGCAGAAGAGCACTGCCCGCGGAAGCAGTGACTGAATAGTTCGTTTGCAGTGGCAAGAGGCTGTGCATGCTCATTCTCACTCTCTTTCTCTGCTTATAAATAAAAATATTAAAAAATTTTCGTTTATTTGCATGTATATGTGTGTGCATGCATGTGCACAGTATACATCAGGGTCCCTTGCTACTGCAAATGGAACAACAGACCCCTGGCACACTCCTTTACATGAGTGCTGGGGAATTGAACTCGGCTGGCAGGTTTTGTGAGCAAGTGCCTTCAACAGCTGAGCCAGCTCCCTGGCCACCTCCTTCCCTCCTTATTTATTTATTTATTTATTTATTTATTTATTTATTTATTTATTTATTTATTTTTGGTTTTTCAAAGTAGGGTTTCACTCCAGCTCAGGCTGACCTGGAATTCACTATGTAGTCTCAGGATGGCCTTGAACTCATGGTGATCCTCTTACCTCTACCTCCCGAGTGCTGGGATTAAAGGGATGCACCACCACACCCAGCCTTCCTTCTATTTTGGTGCAAGTCTTGTGTTGGGCATTGCTAACCATGGGCTGGGACTGTGAGGAAGCTGTCCTGGGCTGTTGGACATGGCTAGGGACCTTGGGCTGTGGGGGTTGCAGCCAGCTTTATTGGCCCTCCCTTTTCTCAGGGTCATAGAGGGCCCCATCTTTGCCCAGAGGAGGCCAAACTGGCGGGCCCTCCCCCCATCCCAAAAGCACCTGAGCATTCAATAGTCAGATTTTACGCCCCCCCATAGTCCCTGACCTTGTGGCCAGCTGCCCAAGAGACCCTTATATGGTAGTAAACAGCCTCCCTGCAGCTGTAGCCATCCAATATGTGCCTGAAGTCACGTAGCTCTCCCCTTCTGTCACCTCTCTTGCAGCTTCTCCCTTCCAACACCAGCCAATTAGATAGCAACCCATAAACCTATGTATCTAATCACCTTATGATCTGATCTGTATGTGCCTTCTCAACCTTTCCCATGCGTTTATAAACCCACCCTCCTTTTGAATAAATGAGAGCATGCTATCCATCAGACCATCTCCCGCTGGTTCAATGCCCGCTGCACTCACCAGCTCCAAGACCTTGCTTCCCCCAGCTCTTCCTGCACCTGGAACGTCGGTGGCCAATGACCCCTGGAATAGCGAGGACCCACAGTCTTGTGTAGGGTGGTCACAGCTGCTGTGTGTTACAACTGCAATGACCATGTCATATCTAGAAGATGGCATTTCACAGCACTTCTCCCCATCCTCCAGCTTACAGTTTTTCCACTCCCTCTTCTGCTGTGTTCCCTGGGCCTTGGATAGGGTAATAATTGCTTATGGGGTATAATATGGTGTTTTGGCATATGTGCTCGCTGTGAAATGAGGAAACAAGGCTAATAAACCTTTGTGGTAAAAACATTTAAAATTCATTCTTTTAGTTATACAATACTAGGCCAGGTGTGGTGGCGCACACCTTTAATTCCAGCACTTGGGAGTTGGAATTGTTGTGAGTTCAAGGCCACCCTGAGAATACATAGTGAATTCCAGGTCAGCCTGGGCTAGAGTGAGACCCTACCTCAAAAAGCAAAACAAACTTTATTGACCATATTCACCGTGCTGCAAAGTAAATAGCTGGAGTCAATTTCTCCTCTCTAACCTTCCTTTCTCCTGTCCTCCACCAGCCTGTGACAACCCTGATTTGGCTGTCTATTTCTGTGTTCCACACAAAATGAGATGACATCGTCTTCACCTCTCTGTGCCTGGCTTATTTCATTTAGTAGAACATCCCATAAGTCCATTCATATCACAAATGTAAGAGCTTCTTGCTTTTTGTAGTCAGATGTGGTGGTGCACACCTTTAATCCCAGCACTCAGGAGGCAGAGGTAGGAGGATCACCGTGAGTCTGAGTCACCTTGAGACTACATAGTGAATTCCAGCTCACCCTGGGCTAGAGTGAGACATTTACCAAACAAACAAACAAACAAACAAACAAACAAACAAACAAACAGAAGCTGAACGTGGTGGCATACACCTTTAATCCCAGCACTTGGGAGGCAGAGATAGGAGAAGCGCCATGAGTTCAAGGCCACCCTGAAACTGCATAGTTAATACCAGGTCAGCCTGGATCAGTGTGAGATCCTACCTTGAAAAACTAAAAAACAAACAACAAAAAAACAGGGCTGGAGAGATGGCTTAGCAGTTAAGGCACTTGCCTGTGAAGCCTAAGAACTCATGTTCGGATCTCCAGGATCCACATAAGCCAGACGCATGGTGACACAAGCGCACAATGTCGCACACGTGCACAAGGGGGCACATGCATCTGGAGTTCGTTTGTAGTGGCTGAAGGCCCTGGCGCACCCATTCTCTCTTTCTCTGTCTGCCTCTTACTCTGTCTCTCAAATAAAACAAACTAAGGAAAGAATTTCTTGCTTTTTGAAGGTCAAATAGTATTCCATTGTAAATGCACTAAGGATTACCATCAAGCCAGCCATTGACACCTGCTTCAATTGTTTCCATGCTTCAGCTACTGTAATTACCACTGCAATAAACACAGGTGTGGAAAAACTTTGACATACTGATTTCTGTTTGGATATATACCCAAAAGAGGAACTGCTGGGTCATATGTTCATTTTATTTTATTTTTTATTATTTTTTTCTAGGTTAGGGTCTCACTGTAGCTCAGGCTGACCTGGAATTCACTCTGTATTCTCAGGGTAGCCTCAAACTCATGGCGATCCTCCTACTTCTGCTTCCCGAGTGCTGGGATTAAAGGCATGTGCCACCATGCCCAGCTTTTTTTTTTTTTTTAATGTTAATTTTATTTTTAGTTTTTCCCACTGGTGGGGAAAATTCTCACTATTGGCATCCTGTTCTCTGTGGTCTCCTTCAGTTGGGTCAATGCGGATCCTCCTTAGGGAGGCCACGATTCTCTTTGAAACGCTCACGAACTCGAGTTTCTGCTTTTGTACAAATGCCAACCATTGGATCAACCTGAACACCTGTTACCTTCCCTGATGTCACCTTTTCAGCTTTTCAGCTCCAGGAACATGCCCACTGATAATCAGGGTGGATTATCTCTGGATCCTAAACTTTGTCATTTAGTCAATGACATTTGGCCATAAATGACTGTTCTCTTCCTTCTTCTTCTTTTTGTTTTTTGTTTTGTTTTTCCAGGTAGTCTCGCTGTAGCCCAGGCTGACCTGGAATTCACTGTGTAGTCTCAGGGTGGCCTCGAACTCACGGTGATCCTCCTATCTCTGCCTCCCAAGTGCTGGGATTAAAGGCATACACTTTTTAAAATATTTGAAAATAAAATTTAAGCTGGGCATGGTAGCGCATATCTTTAATCCCAGCACTTGGGAAGCAGAGGTAGGAAGATCACTGTGAGTCTGAGGCCACCTGAGAATACATAGTGAATACCAGATCAGCCTGGGCTAGTGTGAGACCCTACCTCAAAAAACCAAATAAAGCCGGGCGTGGTGGCGCACGCCTTTAATCCCAGCACTCGGGAGGCAGAGGTAGGAGGATCGCCGTGAGTTCAAGGCCACCCTGAGACTACATAGTTAATTCCAGGTCAGCCTGGACCAGAGTGAGACCCTACCTCGAAAAACCAAAAAAAAAAAAAAAAAAAAAAAAAACCAAATAAATAAAATAAAATAAAAGTTAAAAATAAAACTAAAAACATATTTTAAGTAAGAACATTTTTATTTATTTATTTGCAAGCAGAGCGAGAGGCAGACAGAGAGAATGAGTGTGCCAGGGCCTCCAGTTGCTGCAAACGGACTCCAGATGCATGTGCCACTTTGTGCATCTGGCTTTACATGGGTACTGGGAAATCAAACTGAAGCCATTAGGTTTTACAGGCAAGTGCCTTAACTGCTGGGCAATCTCTCTAATCTGACTATATCACTTCTTTTTTTAAAAAAACCTTTTTATTTTATCTTATTTTTTTGGAGAGAGACAGAAAGAGAGAGAGAGAGAGAGAGAGAGAGAGAGAGAGGAGAGGAAGGAAGACAGAGATGGGCAAGCCAGCAGTGTCTCAGCTGCTGCTGAGTGTGGCATTGCGCCCTTCCATCACTTCGCATCTGGCTAAACGTGGGACCTGGAGATTGGAACCTTTGGAGATTGGAACCAGTGTTCTAAGGGTTAGGAGGCAGGCGCCTTAACCCCTAAGCCATCTCTGTACCCCATCACTTCTTTTTTAAAAAATATTTTATGTATTTATTTGCAAGGAAGGGAGGAGAGAATGGCCCCAGCTGTTGCAAATGAACTCCAGGTGCATTGCCACTTTGTGCATCTGACATTACGTGGGTACTGGGGAATGGAACCTGGGTTGTTAGGCTTTGTAGGCACACACCTTAACCGCTGAGCCATCTCACCAGCTTATGACTGTATCACTTCTATGCAGATGTTGTAGTTACCTTTTCCTTTCTGGAACAAAACACAGGATCCAAAGCAACCTATGAGAGGAAAGGGCTTGTTTTGGCTTACACTCTCGAGGGGAAGCTTCGTCATTGCAGGAAAGCATGGCATGAGCAGAGACTGGGCACACATTGTTGGGGTGAAGGTAATCCCAGTACAAGTCCCACCCCCAGTGACACACCTCCACCTCCAAAACTGCCACCAGCAGGGGACCAAGCATTCAAAACACATGAGCCGAAATTATCAACCACAGCAGAGAAGCAGGAGAGACTCAGATCTTCTAGCAAGCAGGAAACAGCAGAATCCCGCTGAGGCTCTGGCAGCCTGAATCTGCAGCACACCAGGCTCGTGCAGAGCTGCAGGAGCAGAAACGAGGTGAAGGGATTTTTCCACTCACACTGCCTCCTCACAAAGTCAAGAAACCTGAAGGGGAAGATGGCAGGGGCCAGCTGAATAGCTGCTGAAGAAGAACACAAATGAGACCGGCTGAGCAGCTCTGGTACAACTCCAGACACCCTGCACAGCCTCCCATCCCCCAACCGTCAGTGCCACAAACCATCAGAGAACTCCTCCACAACCAGTCGCACAGCATCCAGCACAGCCAATCAGAACACCAGATCCAGCAACTCAAGCAGTTTAACTGAGTGCACAGTGCAACAGAGAGGGATGGAGGTGGGCACTCAGCACTGGTGAGATTGGAAGGCATTCCAAAAGGTAACAGTGTCTACTTACACAAAGCCAGGTACATGGACCTGCGCTGGAAGTGCTAATCTCACCTTCCATGTCTGGACAGGTTATGGGTTAGATTTGATTCATGTATTCTTGGTCAGCTTTACCATTCTCAAATAAGCTATATTTTGGTGTTGACTATTGTTGCTTTTGGTGTTTCCTGATTTATAGGGCCTTTGTCTTTTTCTTCTGTCATTTTTTAGGGGCAGGGTCTGACTCACCCCCAGGCTGACCTGGAACTCATTTCAGACCAGAAATCTAAGCCTCCCAGTTGACAGGATTAAGGGTGCGGGGCAACACAGACCCTTAGGGACTTTGGCTTTATTAGATTATCTGTTTGTTTTCATCCCCACTCTCGCATAAATACTCTGTGCTGATTTTGATTGAATGTGTATATTGCTCAGTTGAAGTTTAGAATTTGTCAGCTCCGCCCAGCTTACTAGAATACTGGAATAACAGGCAAACTCAACACCTAGGGTCACTTCTGCTGTTACTCTGGGAGTATAAGAGCTACTCTTGGCACCTTAAACTCCTACCCTGAAGATATATAAAGTTGGATTTACACAGCTAAGAACACTGCAGATAATTAGAAAACCCAAGCATCACTTTAAATCAAGATGCAAAAATCTCTGCATTATAATACAAGAAACACAAAACATCAAGACAATAAAATTCCACCAAAAATTATAAATCCATCAGAAATGACCTCCAGTGAGACTATTTTAGATGAAATGCTCGACAAAGATTTCAAAGAAAAGATTATATCTATTCTCAAAGAAATCAAAGAAGAAATCAAAGGAATCAAAGAAGAAAGCAAACTCCTGAAGGAATCCCAAGAGAACACAGGAAACCAACTTAATGAAATAAAGAGGTCAATACAAAACATGAATAGGAAATAGAAATAATCAAAAATTGGCCTGGACAGATGGTTTAGCAGTTAAGATGCTTACCTACAAACCTTAAGGATGCATGTTTGACTCTCCAGGTCCCACGTAAGCCAGATGCACAATGATGCAAGTGTGCAAGGTCACATATGCACACAAGGGGGCTCATGTGTCTGGAGTTCAATTGCAGTGGCTGGAAACCCTGGTGTAACAATTCTGTCTCTCACTCTCTCTCTCACTTTCATAAAAAAAAAAAAGAAAAAAAAGAGCAGTCTGTTGGGCTTGCCTCAAAAAAAGAAAGAAAGAAATAATGAAAAAATACCAATCAGAAATACTAGAAATGCAAAGCAGAGTAAGTCAAATAGAAAACTCTGTAGAAAGTCTCACCAGTAGAATGGATCAAGGAGAGAATATCTAAACTAGAAGGCCAGGTGGCAGATCTAATACAGTCCAACAAAGAGAAAGACAAACTAATAGGAAGGCATGAATGGGAATTTCAAGACATTTGGGACACTATGAAAAGATCAAACATAGAATTCAGGGCATAGTAGAAGGAGAAGAGTTTCCCCAAAGGTACAGTAGATATTTTCAACAAAATCATAGAAGAAAAGTTCCTCCAAATAGGGAACATGATGCCAATACAATTACAGGAAGCCTTTAAAATACCAAACAGACAAAATCAGGAAAGAACCTCTCACTGCCATATCATAATTAAACTACAAAACACACAAACCAAGGAAAATATATTGAAAGCAGTTAGTGAGAAAAATCAAGTAATACATAAAGGCAAGCCCATCACTATCACAGCAGATCACTCAGTACAACACAAATTTTAAAAGCCAGATGGGCTTGGAATGATATATTCCGAGTTCTGAAAGATAGCAACTGTCAAACAAGGTTACTTTATTCTGCAAAGCTATCCATCCAAATTGATGACAAAATAAGGACATTCCACAACAAAAACAGGCTAAAGGAGTATATGAACACTAAACCAGCTGTACAGAAAATACTTGAAAGGATCCTCCATGCTGAAGAGAAAGAAAAGCACACACGTAAGGAAACAGAAAAAAATAAACCATACTCAAATAATAGTTAATACCAGAGAGTAAAGGAAAAACCAGGAGCACTACAAAATAAGAATGGCAAGAATAAATACACACTTTTCATGGGCTGGAGAGATGGCTTAGCAGCTAAGGCGCCTGCCTGCTAAGCCTAAGAATGCTGGTTCCAATGTCCAGCGGTTCCAATCTCCAGGTCCCACGTTTAGCCAGATGCAAAAGTGACACAAGGGCGCAATGCCACACTTGCCCACAAGGGGGCGCATGCATCTAGATTTCGTTCACAGCAGCTGAGAGACTGCTGGTGCGCCCATCTCTATCTGTCTCCCTCTCCCTCTCTGTCTATCTCTCTCTCCAAAAATAAATAAAAAAGAATAAAATATAAAAAAAGAATAAATACACACTTTTCAATAATAACTTAATACCAACAGCCTCAATGCCCCAAAAGACACAGTTTGCAGACTGGGTTAAAAAGCAGGATCTTTCTATTTGTTGCCTCCAAGAAACTCACCTTTACATAAAAGATGGACACTATTCTAGGGTGAAAGGATGGGAAACAGTATTTCTAGCAAATGGGCGTAGAAAACAAGCAAGTGTCACTATTCTAATATCTGACAGGGTAGACTTCAAAGCAGCATTAGTTAGGAAAGAAAAAGAAGGTCACTTTATATTGATTAAAGGAACACACCAACAAGAGAACATTATAATCCTACACATATATGCACCTAACATGGGGGATCCAAATTTCATCAAATAAACACTATAAGAATTAAGGTCACAGATAACAACAAACACAATTGTACTGTGTGACTTCAATATCTCACTCTCATCAACTGACAGGCCATCCCAGCAAAAATACAGAGAAGCATCTGGATTAAATGAAGTCATAGAAGAAATGGACCTAACAGATATCTACAGAACATTTCATTCAAATGCTGCAGAATACACATTCTATTCAGCAGCACATGGAACAGTCTCTAAAATGGACCATATATTAAGACACAAAGCAAATCTTAACAAATACAGGAAAATTGAAATAATTCCTTGTACTCTATCTGATCACAATGGGATTAAACTACAAATCAACAGCAAGAAAAGCTATAGAGCACACAGAAAATAATGGAAACCAAACTACACTACTAAATGATGAATGGGTCAATGAAGAAATCAGGAAGGAAATAAAAAATTCATACAACTGGGTGTGGTGTGCACACCTTTAATCCTAGCACTTGGGAGGCAGAAATAGGAGGATTGCTGTCAGTTCAAGGCCACTCTGAGACTACATAGTGGATTCCAGGTCAGCCTGGGCTAAAGTGAGACCCTACCTCAAAAAAAAAATTCATAAAATCAAATGAAAATGAGAACAGAACATACCAAAGCCTTTGGAACACAATGAAGGCAGTCCTGAAAGGAAAATTTATAGCCTTAAGTGCCTATATTGAGAAATTAGAGCTAGGCATGGTGGCTCATGCCTTTAATCCCAGCACTTGGGAGGCAGAGGTAGGAGGCTTGCTGTGAGTTCGAGGCCACCCTGAGACTACATAGTGAATTCCAGGTCAGCTTGGGCTAGATTGAGACCCTACCTTGAACTCGCCCCACCCCCCAAAAAGAAAAACAAATTAGAAAGGCAAGCCAAAAATCAATAGACAGGAAGAAATAATAAAGAAGATTAAGGCAGAAATTAATGAAATAGAAACAAAAAATACAAAGAATCAATGAAATAGAGTTGGTTCTTTGAAAGGAAAAACAAGATTAATAAACCCTTAACAAATTTGACCAAAAGAAAGAGAGAAGTGACACAAATTAATAAAATTAGAGATGAAAAGGGCATCATTACAACAGATATCAAAGAAATTCAGAAAATCATAAAGGCATACTTTAAGAACATATACTCCACTAAGTTTGAAAATCTGAAAGAAATGGATGATTTGTTTGATTTTATGAACTACCAAAATTAAATCAAGATGAGATTAACCACTTAAATAGACCTATAACAAGTACAGAGATCCAAGCAGTTATCAAAAATCTCCCAACTAAAAAAATTCCAGGTCCAGATGGGTTCACTGGTGAATTTTACCAGACCTTCACAGAAGAACTAACACCAGTGCTTCTCAAAATAGAAAATGAAGGAATACTACCAAACTCCTTCTACGAGGCCAGCATCACCCTGATACCAAAACCAGACAAAGACAAAACAAAAAAAGAAAATTAAAGCCGGGCACGCCTTTAATACTAGCACTTGGGAGGCAGAGGTAGGAGGATTGCCGTGAGTTCGAGGCTACCCTGAGACTGCATAGTGAATTTCAGGTCAGCCTGAGCTAGACTGAGACCCTATCTCGAAAAAAAAAAAAAAAAAGAAAAGAAAAGAAAAGAAAAGAAAATTACAGACCAATCTCCCTCATGAACTAGGTGCAAAAATTCTGAACAAAATACTGGCACACAGAGCCGGTGTGGTGGCCCACACCTTTAATTCCAGCACTCAAGAGGCAGAGATAGGAGGAATCTCTGTGAGTTCAAGGCCACCTTGAGATTACATAGTGAATCCCTGGGCTAGAGAGAGACCCTACCTCAAAAAACCAAATATATATATGCAAACAGAATACAAGAATATATCAAAAAGATCATTCACCACAACCAGGTAGCTGTTATTCCAGAGATGCAGGGATGGTTCAACATATGCAAATAGATAAATGTAATACACCATATAAATGGACTGAAGGACAAAAATCACATGATCATCTCAATAGATAAAGAAAAAGCATTTGACAAAATCCAACATTCCTTCATGGTAAAAGTCCTAAAGAAACAGGGAATAGAAGAAACATATCTCAACATAATAAAGGCTATTTATGACAAGCCTACAGCCAACATAATAAATGGGGAAAATCTTGAAACTTTTCCACTAAAATCAGGAACAAGATGAGGGTGTCCACACTCCCTATTTTTATTTAATATAGTACTGGAAGTCTTAGCCATAGCAATAAGACAAGAGTCACACATAAAAGGGATACAAATTGGAAAGGAAAAGATCAAATTATTGTTTGCAGATGATACGATTCTATACATAAAGGGCCCTAAAGATTCTACCAGCAAACTATTAGAGCTGATAAGAACTTAGCAATGTAGCAGGATACAAACTAAACACACAGAAATCAGTAGTCTTCCATATACTAATACCTAACATGCTGCGGATGAAATCAGGGAATCACTCCCATTCACAATTGTCTCAAAAAAAAAAAAAAAAAAAAGGCTTAGACTAGGCTAGAGAGATGGCTCAGTGGTTAAGGCACTTGCCTGCAAAGGCAAAGGACCTAGGTTTGATTCCCCAGGGCCCATATAAGCCAGATGTACAAGGTGGCACATGCATCTGGAGTTCATTTGCAGTGTGCCCATTCTCTCTGTCTCTCTCCCTCTTTCTCTCTCTCTCTCAAATAAACAAATGAAAATATTTTAAAAAAATAAGACTGGCAGTATCACCATACCTGATTTTAAGTTATATTACAGAGCCATAGTAGCAAAAACAGCATGGTACTGGCACAAAATCAGACACATAGATCAATGGAACAGAAGAGAGGACCCAGATGTAAGTCCTGGCAGCTACAGCCACCTGATCTTTGACAAAAATGCCACAAATATTCATTGGAGAAAAGACAGCCTCAACAAATGGTGCTGGGAAAACTGGATATGCATCTGTAGAAGGATGAAAATAGATCCTTATCTTTCTCCATGCACAAGAATTAAGTCCAAATGTATCAAAGACCATAATATCAGACCTGAAACTCTGAAACTGCGGAAATATTTTAGCATAGGCAACCACTTTCTGACTGTAACCCTGGTTGCTCAAGAAATAAAGCCACTAATCAAGCACTGGGACCTCATGAAATCACAAAGCTTTTGTACAGCAAAGGACACTGTGAATAGAGCAAAGAGGCACCTACAGAATGGGAGAAATCTTTGCCAGCTGTACATCTGACAGGATTAATATCCAGGATATACAAAGAACTCAGAAAACTAAATAATAAAAAATCAAACACCCCAATTATAAAAATGGAGTATGGAACTAAATAGAGAGTTCTCAAAATAAGAAATACAGATGGCCTATAAACATCTAAAAAAATGTTCTATATCCTTAGCCATTAGGGAAATGCAAATTAAAACTACTTTGAGATTCCATCTCACTCCAATCACAATGGCTACCATCAAGAAAACAAATAAAAATAAATGCTGGCAGGAATGTGGAAAAAAGGGAACCCTTCTATACTGTTGTACAATGCTGAGGAGAAGTGACAGAGGAGTGCTCAGCACTGAAACATCTCTACCACACCTTTTAAGGCTCAGGGTTGATTGCAGAAGAGGTGGTGGAAAGAATGTACGAGCCAAAGGAAGAGCAGGACTCCTTACAACATGCTCCTCCAGACACAAAATGGCCTGGATATCCATGACCTCACAGTGCCTGACACTACCTACACAAGACCATCCTAATAGGAGGAAAAGATCATGACATCAAAATAAAAGAGAGAGTAATTGAGAGGGGGAGGGGATATGATGGAGAGTGGAGTTGCAAAGGGGAAAATGAGAGGGATTATAATGGTTTATTGTCTATAATTATGGAAGTTGTCAAATATATATATATATATATATATATATATATATATATATATATATATATATGCACATATACATTCATAACATTGTCAAAATAATAAAATAAACTTAAAAAAACACATGGGCACTGGAGAGATAGCTTAGTGGTTAAGGCACTTGCCCACAAAGCCAAAGGACCTAGGTTTGATTCCCCAATACCCACCTAAGCCAGATGCACAAGGTGATGCATGCATCTGGAGTTCATTTGCAGTGGCTAGAAGATCTGTCGTGCCCATTTTCACACACACTGTCTCTATATCTGCCTCTTTCTCTCTCTGTTGCTCTCAAGTAAATAAAATTAAAACAAAACCACATTAAGCTATGGGGAGCACTTCACATTTAAACTGCCAAGGCAGAATTAATAGCTAGCTTGCAGTCTGCCATCTTATTCTTTTTTAAAAAATTATTTTTTGTATTTTTAAATGTTTATTTATTTATTTAAAAGAGACAGAGGCAGACCTCCAGCCACTGCAAACGAACTCCAGATGCATGTGCCACCTTGTGCATCTGCCTTACGTGGGTCCTGGGGAATTGAACCTGGGTTCTTAGGCTTTGCAGGCAAGTGCCTTAACCGCTAAGCCATTTCTCCAGCCCCCATCTTATTCTTTTTACATCATGTCCAGCCATGTCCCAGAGTGGGGCTTTTCTGCTAGGCTGGAGTGAAGATAACATGGAGGAGAGCCGGCTTAGCTATGATGACATGTGACCCAAATGGGAAACATGTATTCAATGTGGGAGGGCATAGTCTCCGAGGTGTGGGCTCCTTGGCTACCATAATAATAACCTGATCCATCCTGCCTACCTGACACGGTGTCTTGTACGTGCAGCTTGACCCTTTGTGGCCAAGAATCTTCTCCAGTAAAGTGAGGGCTGTGCTTACATCACTCAGAGGGTTGTTTCCAAGACTTACATCAAGCAATGCATTGAAAGTCCTTGGGTTAGGTCCTAGAGCTCAATAGCTGCTTATAGTAGTTTGTCTTCTTTTTTCTTTTCTTTGTTTCTTTCTTTCTCTCTTTCTTCCTTTTTCTCTTCTTTCTTTCTTTCTTCTTTTTTTTTCAAGGTAGGCTCTTGCTCTAGCCCAGGCTGACCTGGAATTCACTACGTAATTTCAGGGTGTCCTTGAACTCACAGCAATCCTCCTACTTCTGCCTCCCAGATGGATTTAAGGCATGCGCCACCATGCCTGGCTCTTTTGTTTTTTTTTTTTTTTTTTTTTGGTTTTTCGAGGTTGGGTCTCACTCTAGCCCAGGCTGACCTGGAATTCACTCTGTATTCTCAGGGTGACTTCAAACTCATAGCGATCCTCCCACCTCTGCCTCCCGAGTGCTGGGATTAAAGATGTGCGCCACCATGCCCAGCTTTTCCTTTTGTCTTTTTTAAATATTTCATCAGTTTATTTATTTGAGAAAGAGAGAGATAATGAGCATGCCAGGGCCTCTAGCCACTGCAAACTCCAGACACATGCACCACCTTGTGTATCTGGGTTAAGTGAGTACTAGGGAATTGAACCTGGATCCTTATGCTTCATAAGCAAGCACCTTAAACACTAAGCCATCTCTTTAGACCCGCCGCTTGTCTTTTGATGTGACCAAATACAAAAGCAACTTGGGGGAGGGTCTTATGGGGCTCCACCCTCCCTGAGGACTTACACATAGTTAACAATTGATGGAGGAAGGAAAGGCGCTTTCTTTAGTGGTATACCACTGGTAAGGTGCTCGTGTTCCTGTAAGCAGACCTTCACCCATACTACTGCAAACAACCCTAATGGAACTGATTGAGTCATATTCACAAAAAAGACATGACTATCAAAATTCAAAAAAAAATAATAGGCCAGCATGGGAACACACGCCTTTAATCCCAGCACTTGGGAGGCAGAGGTAGGAGGATCACCGTGAGTTTGAGGCCAGCCTGAGACTACAGAGTTAAATTCCAAGTCAGCCTGGGCTGGAGTGACATCCTATCTTGAAAACAAAATTAATTAAAGTAATAAAAATAATAAATGAAACAATAATACAGAGCAATTTAAGGAATAGAGTCCATCAGGAGATGGTAGGCCGGGCAGTGGTGGGAGTGTGAGGCTACTTCCTCACATCCTAGCTGGTCCGGAAGCTGAGGGCTTGGGCTGCGTGCAGGGCAGGCTAAAATGCTCCAAGCCTGCCTCTGTAGCTCCAGGTCCACCAGCTAATCTACATGTCTGAAAGGTTTCCCAGCCTCCCAAGACAGCAGCCCCACCATCTGGTCACTAAGTGTTCAAGCACTTGAGCCTCAGGGACATTCACAATCAAATCCTAACATGGCTTGTTTAGTTGGATCTCAGTGCAATCAGCAGTTGAAGAGGCCCCACATGGACTGGTGTAGGACTGGATTAGTTACCTTTGCATTACTATGACAGCCTACCTGTCAGAAGCAACCTAAGAGAAGAAAGGCTTATTTGGCTCATGGTTTCGGAGGGTTTCAGGCCATTATGGTGAGCAGCTCAGCTCAGTTGACAGCAGTGGGAATTTGTGACAAAGGCTATTCACACAGCAGCAGACCAGAAGGCAGAGAGTGAGGCAGAAACGAGGGGCCAGGTATAACTCCCAAAGGCCCACCCATGATTGACCTGCTTTAGCTAGTTAGGCCCCACCTCACAAAGGTTCCACAGCTTCCAAAAATAGCATCACTAGATGAGGAACAAGCATTCAAGCACCAGTCTGGGGGAATATTTTGGTTTCAAACTATAGCAGTGACCCTTAATTAAAGCTGGATGAGACACTGGTGTCCATAGCAGTTCTATATACAGTAGCCAAAAGGTTGGAAACAAAGAATCCACTGATAGAAGAATGGATATGCAAAATGAGGTACATAGATATATACATACGATGTATGATAAACATCTTTAAAAAGGAATAAAATTGCCAGGTGTGGGGGCACACGCCTTTAATCCCAGCACTCGGGAGGCAGAGGTAGGAGGATCGCCGAGAGTTCGAGGCCACCCTGAGACTACATAGTGAATTCCAGGTCAGCCTGGACCAGAGTGAGACTCTACCTTGCAAAACCAAAATAAATAAATAAATAAATAAATAAATAAATAAATAAATAAATGACTGGAGAGATGGCTTAGTGGTTAAGGTGCTGGGATTAAAGGTGTGCGCCACCACGCCCGGCTTATTTTTTAAAATTTATTTATTTGTGTTACCTTTTTTTCAAGGCAGAGTCTCACTGTAGCCCAGGCTGATCTGGAACTCTCTCTGTAGTCCCAGACTGGCCTTCAGCTCACAGTAGGCTCTGGGCATGTGATCTCAGCACCTCATGCCTGAATGGTAAGTGATTTATCCATTGAACCATCTCCCCAAGTTCCTTATTCTTTTTTTTTTATTATTTGAGAGAGAGAGAATGGGTGTGCCAGCGACCTCTCAGCCACTGTGAACGAACTCCAGATGCATGCGCCTCCTTGTGGGCAAGTGCAGCATGGTACCCTTGCATCACTTTTGTGTCTGGCTAAACATGGGACCTGGAGAATTGAACAGGTGTTCTTAGGCTTCGCAGGTGGGTGCCTTAACTGCTAAACCATCTCTCCAGCCCCCTTATTCCCTTTTTATTTTACCTTAGCCTCCCGAGTGCTGGGATCAAAGGAGTGCACCACCACACACATTAGGCTTAAATTAAAAAAAAAATCTGTGTGTGTGTGTGTGTTGTGTGTATACATGCGTAAATGAGTGCAGGAACTACTGCACGCATGTAGAGGTCAGAGGACAATCCTGGTTGTTGGTCCTCACCTTCCACTTTATTTGGGACCGGTACTCTTGTTGTTTGTTGCTGTGTCCACTAGGTAGCTGGCCATTAGCTTTCAGGGACTCTCATCTCCACCTCTCCTCTTACCATAGTTGCACTGGGATTATGGACACATGCTGCCCCATGTAGCTTTAGGTGGGTTCTGGCCATCTGATCTCAGCTCCTCATAGCAAGTGCTTTATCCACAGAGCCATCTCCCCAAGTCCCTTATTCTCTTTTTTTTCCTGCTTGTGTTGACAGGTTTTATCTATAACCCCTTCTTGCCCTGGACCACAAATTTTTATCTTTTCCTTTATTACTATTTTTATTACACATGTTACATATGGTTGCTATTTTTTCAAAATTACAATATAGTTAAACATGAGGGAAATTTCAACCCATGTACTCACCCGGCAGCAATAGGCACTGTTCCTGGTTTGATGTATTTCATTCCAAACATATACACATATAATTATACCCACATCTATACACACTTATAACAACTTGCATTTAAGCATAAAATCAGGTCATAGTATATATAGTGATATGTAACCTACTTTTTCCTATTAAATAATAAATATGTGAGCAGTTTTCCACATCAACAAGTATACATCATAATTTTTTGTTGTTTTTCTTGAGACAGGATCTCACCCTAGCCCAGGCGGACCTGGAACTCATTCTGTAACTCTAGGCTGCCCTCGGAGTCACGGCAATCCTCTAAATCAGGCTCCCGAGTGCTAGGATTAAAGACATGCTCCATGCCCAAATTTTCATCATAATTTTTTTTTCCTGAGGTAGTATTATCACTCTATCCCAAGCTGTCCTGGAACTCACTCTGTAGTCCCTGGCTGGCCTTGAACTCACAGAGATCCTCCTACTTCTGTCTCCAGAGTGCTGAGATTAAAGGTGTGCGCCACCACGCCCAGCTTTTATCATATATATATTTTTTGAGGTAGGGTTTCACTGTAGCTCAGGCTGATCTGGAATTCACTATGTAGTCTCAGGGTGGCCTCGAACTCATGGCAATCCTCCTACCTCTGCCTCCCGAGTACTGGGATTAAAGGTGTGTACCACCATGCCCAGCATTTTTTAAAATTTTTTAAATGTTTATTTATTTGACAGAGAAAGAGGCAGATATATAGAGACAGAGAGAATGAGCATGCCAGGGCACTGCAAACTCCAGATGCGTGTACCACCTTGTGCATTTGGTTTACGTGAGTCCTGGGGAACTGAATCTGGGTCCTTAGGCTTTGCAGGCAAACACCTTAACCACTAAGCCATCTCTCCAGCCCTCAGCAGTTTTAAGGCACTTGACTGCAAACCCTAATGATCTGAGTTTGATCCTCCAGTACCCATGTAAAGACAAATGCACAAAGTGGCGCAGGTATCTGGAGTTCATTTGCAGTGGCTAGAGGACCTATTGAGCCCATTTTTTTCTCTGCTTGCAAATAAATAAATAAATTTTATTAGCCAAACATGGTGGTGTACACCTTTAGTCCCAGCACTCAGGAGGCAGAGGTAGGAGGATTGTTGTGAGTTCAAGGCCAGCCTGAGACTACTGAGAGAAAGAGTGCAAGCCAGGGCCTCTTGCCACTTCATACAAAATCCAGACCCATGTGCCACTTTGTGCATCTGGCTTTACTTGGGTACTGGGGAATTGAACCCTGCTGGCAGGTTTTTCAAGGAAGTACCTTTAGCCACTGAGTCATCGCTCCAACTTACAAACAAATACCTTTAACTATTGAGCTATCTCTTCTTACCAATTCCTCTTAAAAATTATTTTTTGGGGCCGGGCGTGATGGCGCACGCCTTTAATCCCAGCACTCAGGAGGCAGAGGTAGGAGGATCGCCAGGAGTTCAAGGCCACCCTGAGACTACATAGTGAATTCCAGGTCAGCCTGGACCAGAGTGAAACCCTACCTCGAAAAACCAAAAAGAAAATAAATAAATAAAATTATTTTTTGAAAGCTGGGCGTGGTGGTGCACGCCTTTAATCCCAGCACTTGGGAGGCAGAGGTAGGTGGATCGCCGTGAGTTCGAGGCCACTCCATCACTCTTCGTGAGCCAGAGTCTCTTTACTGGTACCAGAGCTGTTTTTCCCAAGCCTAGGCAATACCCTGGTTCCTTTTCTCCTTTTTGTGGGACTGGGGTTACAGGTGAGTGTGGCTATGCCCAGCTGTTCATGTGGGATTTGGAGATTTGAACTCAGGCAACTTTAGACCCCTCAGGCTCTCATGCTTGTATAGGAAGCACACTTAACCAATTAAAAAAATCTGTGTGTGTGTGTGTGTGTGTGTTGTGTGTATACATTCGTAAATGAGTGCAGGAACTACTGCACGCATGTAGAGGTCAGAGGACAATCCTGGTTGTTGGTCCTCACCTTCCACTTTATTTGGGACCGGTACTCTTGTTGTTTGTTGCTGTGTCCACTAGGTAGCTGGCCATTAGCTTTCAGGGACTCTCATCTCCACCTCTCCTCTTACCATAGTAGCACTGGGATTATGGACACATGCTGCCCCATGCAGCTTTAGGTGGGTTCTGGCCATCTGATCTCAGCTCCTCATAGCAAGTGCTTTATCCACAGAGCCATCTCCCCAAGTCCCTTATTCTCTCTTTTTTTCCTGCTTGTGTTGACAGGTTTTATCTATAACCCCTTCTTGCCCTGGACCACAAATTTTTATCTTTTCCTTTATTACTATTTTTATTACACATGTTACATATGGTTGCTATTTTTTCAAAAATTACAATATAGTTAAACATGAGGGGAAATTTCAACCCATGTACTCACCCGGCAGCAATAGGCACTGTTCCTGGTTTGATGTATTTCATTCCAAACATATACACATATAATTATACCCACATCTATACACACTTATAACAACTTGCATTTAAGCATAAAATCAGGTCATAGTATATATAGTGATATGTAACCTACTTTTTCCTATTAAATAATAAATATGTGAGCAGTTTTCCACATCAACAAGTATACATCATAATTTTTTTTTGTTTTTCTTGAGACAGGATCTCACCCTAGCCCAGGCGGACCTGGAACTCATTCTGTAACTCTAGGCTGCCCTTGGAGTCACGGCAATCCTCTAAATCAGGCTCCCGAGTGCTAGGATTAAAGGCATGCTCCATGCCCAAATTTTCATCATAATTTTTTTTTCCTGAGGTAGTATTATCACTCTATCCCAAGCTGTCCTGGAACTCACTCTGTAGTCCCTGGCTGGCCTTGAACTCACAGAGATCCTCCTACTTCTGTCTCCAGAGTGCTGAGATTAAAGGTGTGCACCACCACGCCCAGCTTTTATCATATATATTTTTTTTGAGGTAGGGTTTCACTGTAGCTCAGGCTGATCTGGAATTCACTATGTAGTCTCAGGGTGGCCTCGAACTCATGGCAATCCTCCTACCTCTGCCTCCCGAGTACTGGGATTAAAGGTGTGTACCACCATGCCCAGCATTTAAAAAAATTTTTAAAATGTTTATTTATTTGACAGAGAAAGAGGCAGATATATAGAGACAGAGAGAATGAGCATGCCAGGGCACTGCAAACTCCAGATGCGTGTACCACCTTGTGCATTTGGTTTACGTGAGTCCTGGGGAACTGAATCTGGGTCCTTAGGCTTTGCAGGCAAACACCTTAACCACTAAGCCATCTCTCTAGCCCTCAGCAGTTTTAAGGCACTTGACTGCAAACCCTAATGATCTGAGTTTGATCCTCCAGTACCCATGTAAAGACAAATGCACAAAGTGGCGCAGGTATCTGGAGTTCATTTGCAGTGGCTAGAGGACCTATTGAGCCCATTTTTTCTCTGCTTGCAAATAAATAAATAAATTTTATTAGCCAAACATGGTGGTGTACACCTTTAGTCCCAGCACTCAGGAGGCAGAGGTAGGAGGATTGTTGTGAGTTCAAGGCCAGCCTGAGACTACTGAGAGAAAGAGTGCAAGCCAGGGCCTCTTGCCACTTCATACAAAATCCAGACCCATGTGCCACTTTGTGCATCTGGCTTTACTTGGGTACTGGGGAATTGAACCCTGCTGGCAGGTTTTTCAAGGAAGTACCTTTAGCCACTGAGTCATCGCTCCAACTTCCAAACAAATACCTTTAACTATTGAGCTATCTCTTCTTACCAATTCCTCTTAAAAATTATTTTTTGGGGCCGGGCGTGGTGGCGCACGCCTTTAATCCCAGCACTCAGGAGGCAGAGGTAGGACGATCGCCAGGAGTTCAAGGCCACCCTGAGACTACATAGTGAATTCCAGGTCAGCCTGGACCAGAGTGAAACCCTACCTAGAAAAAAAAAAATTATTTTTTGAAAGCCGGGCGTGGTGGTGCACGCCTTTAATCCCAGCACTCGGGAGGCAGAGGTAGGTGGATCGCCGTGAGTTCGAGGCCACTCCATCACTCTTCGGCCTGTTTTTATTTTGAGCCAGAGTCTCTTTACTGATACCAGAGCTGTTTTTCCCAAGCCTAGGCAATACCCTGGTTCCTTTTCTCCTTTTTGTGGGACTGGGGTTACAGGTGAGTGTGGCTATGCCCAGCTGTTCATGTGGGATTTGGAGATTTGAACTCAGGCAACTTTAGACCCCCTCAGGCTCTCATGCTTGTATAGGAAGCACACTTAACCACTGAGCCATCTCTCCTGCCCCTCTTTTTAAAAAAAAAAAATTTTTTTTTGAGGTAGGGTTTCACTCTAGCTCAGGCTGACCTGGAATGCACTATGTATTCTCAGGGTGGCCTCAAACCCATGGCTATCCTCCTACCTCTGTCTCCCAAGTGCTGGGATTAAAGGTGTATGCCACCACGCCCGACTTTTCCTGCTCCTCTTTTTATTTTTATTTTTTAAATATTTTATTTATTTATCTGAGAGAGAGAGAGAGAGATACAGAAATAGGCAGGGAGAGAGAGAGAGAATGGGTGCATCACTCCAGCCACTGCAACCAAACTCCAGACGCATGTGCCACCTTATGCATCTGGTTTAATTGGGTCTTGGGGAGTTGAACTTGGGTCCTTTGGCTTTGCAGGCCTGGATTCCACTATGTAGTCTCAGGGTAGCCTTGAACTCATGGCAACCTCCTACCTCTACCTCCCGAGTGCTGGGATTAAAGCTATGCACCACCACACTTCTTTTCTTTTTTCCTTTCCTTTCCTTTCTTTTTTTCTTTTTTCCTTTTCTTTTCTTTTCTTTTTTCTTTTCTTTTCTTTTCTTTTTTCTTCCCTTCCCTTCCCTTCCCTTCCCTTCCCTTCCCTTCTCTTCTCTTCTCTTCTCTTCTCTTCTCTTCTCTTCTTCTTCTTTTCTTTTTTAAATACCCAGCTTTTTACTAAGTTATTTTCTTTCTCTCTTTTTAAATCTTCTTCATTTTTAGTTTTTTTTTATTGACAACTTCCTTAATTGTAGACAATATTCCATGGTACTTCTCTTCCTCTCCTTTCTCGTCTCCACTCTCACAGGCCTGGAGTTACATGGACATGCCTGGCTTTTCACATGGGTGCTGGGGATCAGACTCATGCTGTCTCAAGCCCTCTCAAGCCCTCATGCTTGTGGGTAGGCATTCTTACCCACTGAGCCATTTCCCCAGCCCCAAATTTCTATTCTTTATACATTACTTTCAGGTATTCTGTTATAGCAGCACAAAACGGCCTAAGACATTATTTATATAATGTGCTTTTGCTGTCTTTCTACTTTTAAAAATATCTTTATTTGCTGGGTGTGGTGGTGCGTACCTTTAATCCCAGCACTCGGGAGGCAAAAATAGGAGGATCTCCATGAGATCGAGGCCACCCTGAGACTACATAGTGAATTCCAGGTCAGCCTGAGTTAGAGTAAAATCCTACCTCAAAAAACCTAGATATAGATATAGATATAGGTATATGTGTGTGTGTATGTAATTTTTTATTTTTATTTTTTGAGGCAGGGTCTCACTCTAGCCTAGGCTGGCCTGGAACTCATGCTGTAGACTCAGGTTGGCCTAGAACTCACAGCAATCCTCTCACCTCACCTCCTGAGTGCTAGGACTAAAGTTGTGAGCTACCATGCTGGCTAACACGGCTATTTGTGTGTGTACGGATAGATACACCAGGGTCTCTTGCCACTGCATACCAATGCCAGATGCATGTGACTCCTTTTGCTTTTGGTTGTATGTGGGTACTGGAATTGAACCCTGGCCAGCAAGATTTACCAACAAGCACTGGTTTACATGTATTTCTGTAGATATTATAGTTGAATTATTTTTAAACTTTTTTTATTGACAACTTCGTTAATTGTAGACAATATCCCATGTTAATTCCCTCCCCCCACTTCCCCTTTGAAACTTCACTCTCCATCATATCCCCTTCCCCTCTCAATCAGTCTCTCTTTTCAGTTTGATGTCATGATCTTTTCCTCCTATTATGATGGTCTTTTGTAGGTAGTGTCAGGCACTGTGAGGTCATGGATATCCAGGCCATTTTGTGTCTGGAGGAGCACATTGTAAGGAGTCCTACTCTTCCTTTGGCTCTTATATTCTTTCCACCCCTTCTTCTGCAATGGGCCCTGAGCCTTGGAAGGTGGGTTTGAGATGTTTCAGTGCTGAGCACTCCTCTGTCTCTTCTTCTCAGGACCATGGTGCCTTCTGAGTTATCCCAAGGTCACAACCATCTGAAAAGAGAAGATTCTCTAACCAAAAGTGAGAGTAGCATTAATATATGGGTGTGGACATTAGGAGAAGTGCTTACTGGGAAGTTTGGTGAGCATAGTATATACATTTAGCGAGACTCCAGCAGACATTACACCCCTAGGGCTCATGACTACACCTGTTGTATGTTTTCAGTATCAGGGATGTATTCCCTCCCATGGAGCAGGCTTCCAGTCCAGTTAGAGAACAGTTTGTTTCCTTCATAACAGACATGCCACTATTGCACCCATTGGTTCATTTGGCCTGGCTGGCCAAATTTAAAGCCTGCAATGTTCACTGTTGAATATCTTCACTGGTGTTTTCTCTCTCTCCCATTGAACTGCATGTAGCATAGCTTTTTCCAACTTTCTGTCAGCTGGTCTACATGGAGGAGGCTTTCAGCTCAGTTCCAGCAGGATTTCTCAGTGACCTTGTAGCCCAAGTATGTGGAGTCTTCAGCAATAGGGCCTTTTTTTTTTTTTTTCTGTAGATGTGTAAATCTTTATTTTATTTTATTTGCTAACACACACACACACACACAGAGAAGAGAGAGAGAGAGAGAGAGAGAGAGAGAGAGAGAGAGAGAGAGAGAGAGAGAGAGAGGGAGAATGGGCACGCCAGGGCCTCTAGCCACTGCAAACGAACTCCAGATGCATGTGCCCCTTGTGCATCTGGCTTACATGGGTCTTGGAGAATCGAACCAGGATCCTTTGGCTTTGTAGGCAAATGGCTTAACCACTAAGCCATTTCTCCAGTCCCTAGATGTGTAGATCTTTGGCATGAGGCTTTTTGGAAGGGATGCATTTTTGCCCTGTGGCTGGCTATTACTAGAAATCCAGCCAGCAAAGCAGACTGGAAGCCTGAGCTGAGAAGGCAGTAGGCTAGATACAGCTGGGCAGACTCTGGCAAGTGTGTCCCAACAGTAGACACATTAGAACACATCTCAAATCATCAGCAAGCTTTCTCCTCTTGCTGACTGCTCCCCTCCACAACCCCCCATCACCCTTAAAGCTATCAGCATCCAAGTCCAGCCTGGATCAATAGGTTTGTGTCTGGGTGGTATGGTAGGTATAATATCCAACCCCCAACATGGACCAACGGACCAAAAAAAGGAGTTAGATCCTTAATCCCTGAAACTATGTGAAAAAGGCAAGGATAGTAGTAACCAGATGTCTTTCAAGTAGGGAGATTATTCTGGACGAGCCCAGTGTTATCACAAGGGTCTAATGACCAAGGAATACTCCATCTCCTTACCTTTTGCACAGCAAGGCCAGGAACAGGGGGGTTTGGTCCTTCCCAATCTGCATCTTCCATTTTTCCCCCCTCTTCCCCTGCTGCTGGGTGGGAAGAGAATGTAGGCTGCCTGCATGCTGAGCATAGGCTGTGCTACTGAGCCATGAAAGACCCTTCTAACAAGAGTTCCTTTTTTTTTTTTTTTTTTTTTTTTTTTGAGGTAGGGTTTCACTCTAGTCTGTAGTCTGGGCTGACCTGGAATTCATTGTGTAGTCTCAGGGTGGCCTTGAACTCACTGCGATCCTTCTACCTCTGCCTACGAAATGATGGGACTAAAGGTGTGTTCCACTACACCCGGCTAAGAGTTCTTTAAAAACAAATACATTTATTATGAGAGAGTCGGAGATAAGAGTGTGAGAACACCAGAGTCTCCTGCCGCTGGAACAAGCTCGGGACGCATAGGCCACTATGTGCATCTGGCTTTTCATGGGTACCGGGAACCTGGGCCGTTAGACTTTGCAAGCAAGTACCTTTATCCACTGGGCACTCCCTTTAGCCCAAAGCTTCTTAGTTTTCGGTCTGTTGCTGCTGAAATAAGTTACTACAAATTCAGTGGTTTAGAACATAAATTTAAGGTAAATCTGATACCCAGAGGGATGTGGTGACATACCCCTTTAATCCCAGCACTTGGAGGCTGAAGTTGGAGGATCACCGTGAGGCCAAGGCCAGCCTGGGCTACAGAGTGAGACCCTGCTTCCACTTGCCTCCCACCCCACCAAAAACCCCTGATACCTTGGTTTCAGCCCAGTGAGCCGTGCTTGACTTAGGACTCAGACCTGCAGCCGCCTGCTCTCTGAAAGGAACACTGCTTACTCAGTCACACCGTGGTCGGATCCCAACTACGAACCCAGCCCAGGTGGGCGGCCAGCAATAGGGTCTTACCGTCTATTCCTGGTGGGAAACCAAGGGCCTCAGCAATGGTCTATAATGTTTTGCCGGTATCTGTGACCTCCCTGGCCAACAACTCACTGGAAGGTATCCCATCCCTAGCACTGAAAATTTTCTAGTAACAATCTATGGCTTCTGAGTGTTCCATTGTCCAAAAAAGAAGGTTTCCATATGACTTATTTATATCCTCTTAGATTTTGATTAGCCCTCCTTCCACCTTTCCTTTATTCAGTCTCTTCCCCTGACCTCACTTAGGCCTTGTCACCCCCATTAATCTGTTCTTCTACTTAAATATATACAATACCATTCTATTAAGTCCCCCCTCCCTCCCTTTCTATTCCCTTTATATCCCCTTTCTAGCTTACTGGCCTCTGCTACTGAGTTTGATTCCTACTCACATAGAAGTCCAATCATTTGTAGCTAGGATCCACATATGAGAGAGAACATGTGATGTTTGGCTTTCTGGGCCTGGGTTACCTCACTAGGTATAATTCTTTTTTAAAATTTTATTTATTTATTTACTTATTTTTAAAAAATTTTTTATATTTATTTTTATTTTGGAGAGAGACACAGAGAGAGACAGACAGAGAGGGAGAGGGAGACAGATAGAGAATGGGCGCGCCAGCAGCCTTTCAGCCGCTGCGAATGAAATCCAGATGTGTGCGCCCCCTTGTGGGAAAGTGCGGCATTGCACCCTTGTGACACTTTGCCTCTGGCTAAATGTGGGACCTGGAGATTGGAACCGGTGTTCTTAGGCTTAGGAGGCAGGCACCTTAACCACTAAGCCATCTCTCCAGCCCTATTTACTTTTTTTTTTTTTGTTTTGGTTTTTCAAGGTAGGGTCTCACTCTGGCTCAGGCTGACCTGGAATTAACTATGTAGTCTCAGGGTGGCCTCGAACTCTCAGTGATCCTCCTACCTCTGCCTCCCACGTGCTGGGATTAAAGGTGTGCGCCACCACGCCCGGCCCTATTTACTTATTTTTTGAGGTAGGGTTTCACTCTGGTCCAGGCTGACCTGGAATTAACTATGTAGTCTCAGGGTGGCCATGAACTCCTACCTCTGCCTGCCGAGTGCTGGGATTAAAGGCGTGCGCCACCATGCCCAGCTATTTATTTATTTTTATTAGAGACGGCGGGGGGGGAGAGAGAGAGAGTGAGTGAGAATGGGAGTGCCAGGGCCTCTAGCCACTGTAAGTGAACTCCAGATATATGTGCCACCATGTGCATCTGGCTTACATGGGATCTGGAGAATCAAACCAGGGTCTTCAGGCTTCACAGGCATAAGTCTTAACTACTAATCCATCTCTCCAGCCCACTAAGATCTTTTCTTTTTAAAAAAAATTCAGCCAGGTATGGTGGTGCACACCTTTAATCCCAGCACTTGGGAGGCAGAGGTAGGAGGATCACCATGAGTTTGAGGCCATCCTGAGACTACATTATGGAATCCAGGTCAGCCTGGACTAGAGTGAAACCCTACCTTGAAACACCCCCCCCCAAAATTACTTATTTATTTGAAATAGAGAGAGAGGCAGATAGACAGAGATAGAGAGAGAGAGAGAGACTGGGCTTGCCAGGCCCTCTAGCCACTGCAGAAAAACTCCAGATGCATGTGCCACCTTGTGCATCTGGCTTTACATGGGCACTGGGGAATCAAAACTTAGGTGCTTTGACTTTGCAAGCAAGCGCCTTAAACTCTAAGCCACTGCTCCAGCCCTTATACTAAGTTCTGTATAAGCACATTTTAATTTACTCGCAACAACAATAATGCAAGATAAGATAATTAGTATCCTTGTTTTACGGTGAGGAACCTGCAGTTCAGAAGTTGAGTCGCTGGACTCTAGCATTCAGCTAGTGAGAAGCCATAGTCAGATTTGAATGTAGCTCTTCCAGCTTCCGAGGCTTTTAATATCCATATGGAAGTTTATGGCTCTTCAAATCCTTTTTCCTCCAGATTGTGGGCATCCCAACTACTGAAATAGGTTCCTTAAATTCCCTTTGTTGTAGCCACAGAACTCAAGGGATTTATGAGCAAGGAGATGGGAAAGTTCCCCATCTAGTTCTGAAAACAAAAGAGAGCCAAAAGTCCTGGGCCATTTCCCCTAAAGAAAGTTCATAGATGCCAGGTGTGGTGGTGCACGCCTTTAGTCCCAGCACTCAGGAAGCAGAGGTAACAGGATCATGTGAGTTTGAAGCCAGCCCAGGGTTTTAGAGTGAGTTTGGTTCAGCCTGGGCTAGAGTGAGATCCTGCCATGAAAACAAAACACAGCAAAACAAAACAAAGAAACACAAAACAAACAAACAAAAAGTTCTCGGAGGGGCTGAGTAGATGGCTCAGCAGGTAAGAGAATTTGCTGTGCAAACAGGAGGACCTAAGTTCAATTCTCAGCACTTATGTCAAAAGCCAGTTGTGGCCATGGACATCTGAAACCCCAGGAGAATCTCTGGGGTTCCCCAGTCAGCTTGTCTAGGTAGTTTAAGTTTCTGTGAGAAATGCACTTTCAAGAAAACAATTTAGGGGCTGGAGAGATGGCTTAGCGGTTAGGGTGTTTGCCTGCAAAGCCAAAGGATCCCGGTTCGATTCTCCAGGACCCACGTAAGTCAGATGCACAAGAGGGCACATGCATCTGGAGTTTGTTTGCAGTGGCTGGAGGCCCTGGTGCACCCATTCTCTCCCTCTCTCTCTCTCTCTCTCTCCCCCCCCCTCTCTGCCTCTTTCTCCCTCTCAAATAAATTAAATAAATACATCATATATATACAATTTAGCCAGGTGTGGTGGTGCATGCCTTAACCTTGGCTAGAGTATAACCCTACCTCAAAAAAAAAAAGAAAGAAAAAGAAAGAAAAAAGAAAGAAAGAAAGAAAGAAGGAAAAAAAGAAAGAAAGAAAGAAAGAAAGAAAGAAAGAGACAGAAAACAACTCAACAAGATAGAGGAAGAACCCAATGTCTGACTCTGGCCTCCACATGTGTGTGCAATGGGTATGCAAATCTGCACATATGTGTACATGCATCACATGCACACACATCCTATATACTACTACGACTGCACACACAAACACAAAGAAAGAAAACAAAGTTCACAAACATACCAACAAAGTTCCAGGTCTTCTGCTGGCCCAGGCTGGGAGGCTTCAGATATGGGTGGTCACTGCGGGAGAGAGGGCAGGCCCAGAACTGCAGGGGCTTCCAGGGGCTCTTTGTGGCTGGCTGGCCTGCTGCCCTCTCAGCCTCTACAGAAACACTGAGTCCCCAATTTGTCGTGTCAGCTGAGGCCTACAGGGTGGCCGACACGCTTCCCAATCTGAGAAGTTCTCCGATGGGGCCAGCTCTGTGGCCTCCATGAAGCCACACTCACTGGAGCAGCATCCACTCAGGGTTGGCTTTTTTATTTTTATTTATTTTTATTTTATTTTTTATTTTCCAAAGTAGGTCTTTCTCTAGCCCAGGTTGACTTGGAATTCACTATGTAGTCTCAGGGTAGCCTTGAACTCATGGCACTCCTCCTACCTCTGCCTCCTGAGTGCTGGGATTAAAGGCATGCATCATCATGCTCAGCAAAGGATGGCTTTAAAAAAAATAGCCGGGCATGGTGGTGCACGCCTTTAATCCCAGCACTCGGGAGGCAGAGGTAGGAGGATCGCCATGAGTTCGAGGCCACCCTGAGACTACATAGTGAATTCCAGGTCAGCCTGGACCAGAGTGAGACCCTACCTTGCAAAACCAAATATATATATATAATTTATTTATTTGAAAGAGAGAGAGAGAAAGAGAGAGAGACAGACAGAATGAGTATGCTAGGGCCTCTAGTCACTACAAATGAAGTCCAGATGCATGTGCCACCTTGTGCATCTGGTTTTATGTGGGTACTTGGGGAATGGAACCTGGGTCCTTAGTGTTCTCAGACAAGTGTCTTAACTGCTAAGCCATCTCTCCAGCTTCAGGAGATGGCCTTTATATGTCCATCAGCCACTTTGGCTACTGCTTCTTTAAAAAGTTTATTTGTTTGTTTATTTTTTTATTGACAGAGGCTAGGGAAGAGGTTGAAAGAGAATGAGTATGGGCACATCAGGGCCTCCTGCCACTGAAAACAAACTTTGTGCATCTGGCTTTACATGGGTACCTGGGAAATGAACCCAGGCCATCAAGTTTTGCAAGCAAGTGCCTTTAACTACTGAGCCATCTCTCCAACCCCCTTCTTCTTCTTCTTCTTTTTTTTTTTTTTTGGTTTTTCGAGGTAGGGTCTCACTCTGGTCCAGGCTGACCTGGAATTAACTATGCAATCTCAGGGTGGCCTTGAACTCACGGCGATCCTCCTACCTCTGCCTCCCGAGTGCTGGGATTAAAGGCGTGCGCCACCACGCCCGGTTTCCCCCCTGCTTCTTTTAAAGCCAGGCCCTGGGACTTGACATAGCAGGCATGTGAAGCCAAGTTGGCTTCCCCAGGAGCAGCTCTGGAGATGTGGATTTAAGTATGGTAACTGGGGAAGAGCAGGAAACACCAGTGGACAGGGAATGAGGCAGGCAAGGGTGTGACTTGAGATAAAATCCACAGGGTGATTTGGGAGTCTGGGGGTCACCTCAGCATCTCACTGGAGGGTGACAATGTTTATACACCTGTCCTGTAGGTCTCTTGGCAGATAGAGCTCTTGTGGCTTTGAGAAGTCTCAGGTAATGGGAAACCAGAAGCAGACTGGGTGATGAGGCCCAAGGCATGTGGGTGGGAGAATGAACAGTGGTCTCAGTGTTCTTAGGCCCTTGATTCCACGAGTGCACCACTACATGCCCAGCTATAGTTGGAAGCCACATTTTAAATATCTAGGTAGAAAATTGCATATATTCAAATCTTCTATCTCCGTATTTACATATTTTGCCTGCTTCTTCTACTAGGAGAGAGACTTAGAGGGCTTGGCTGATGGCTCAGTGGTTAAAGGAGCTTGCTTGCAAAGCCTGCTGGCTCAGGTTCAATTCCTAAGTCACATACACAAGCAGGATGCAAAATGTGGTTCAAGCATCTGGTGTTCCTTTGCAGTGATAAGAGGTCCTGGAGTGTGCATGCATGTCCACACACACAGACACAAGACTAAAAAAAATTGAGCTGGGTGTGATGGTGCATGCTTTTAAAAAATTTTTATTTTATTTAAAAAATTTTTTAAAATTATTTTTTATTTTATTTATTTTTGGAGAGAGAGACAGAGAGAGATAGACAGAGAGGGAGAGGGAGACAGAAATGGGCGCGCCAGCAGTCTCTTAGCTGCTGTGAACGAAATCCAGATGTGTGCGCCCCCTTGTGGGCAAGTGCGGCATTGCACCCTTGTGTCACTTTGCATCTGGCTAAACGTGGGACCTGGAGATTGGAACCGCTGGACATTGGAACCAGTGTTCTTAAGCTTAGCAGGCAGGCGCCTTAGCCGCTAAGCCATCTCTCCAGCCCGGTGCATGCTTTTAATTCCAGTACTCAGGAGACAGAGGTAGGAGGATTGCCATGAGTTTGAGGCCACCCTGAGACTACAAAGTGAATTCCACGTCAGCCTGGGCTAGAGTGAGACCCTACCTCGAAAACCCAAAATAAATAAATAAATACTTGAAAAAAAAGAGATCATGTTTTTCATCTTGTTCTTATTTCCTCTGGTTTGAAAGGCATCTTTCCCCCTTTCTATTCTTGTTATAGCAACCCCAGTAATTTAACTTGCTCCCTGACTTATAAAATCCTAAAAAGAATCAATGTTTTTTTTTTCCCTCTGGTCTATAAAACTACCTTCAATGTTTAAACTTCATTAACCAGCCTCTAGCTATGAGCTGGTGTGGTTGTATATTTTAACTTTATCTTCTTTTTTAACCCTCAGAAGACATTGTTATAATTTTATGAAGTCAATGACTAGCATGAATTATTTAGAGACATCTTAATTTCTGAATACAGAGGGATTTTGCAGTTACCTTTTCTTTATTAATTTATAGCACAAATGCACTGTGGTCTGAAAACATTCTGTGTCATTTTAATACTTTGGAATTTGTTCAGACTTGCTTAATGTCCCAGGATACGCTTGATTTCTGTACCTGCTCTGTGAGTGAGGGCAAAGAACACGGATTCGGCTGTGTGCTGTAGGTGTCTACTGGGTCAGCAGGAACACCATTACATTTTCCATGACTGCTTCTGTCTGCAGCTCTTGGCAATTACTGAGAGAGCTAGGTTACAATCTCCCATGATGATGGTACATTTGTCCAGTTTTTTTTGTTTTGTTTTGTTTATTTGTCATTCTGCCTTCCTTTTTTTGTTGTTTGTTTATACCATCTAAAAAGCATGTTATTAAGTAAGTGCAAATTTAGAATTGCTGTATGTCCCTGGAAGAGTGAATTTTTATCATTATGAAATGACCTCCCATTTTTTTTTTTTTTTTTTTTGCCTTGAGGGCTGATTTCCTTTCATGGCTAATCTAAGCATTCTGATGTTTAGCATTTGTTATAGTTTGGATGTTTCTACCATGTCATGGTGGTCAGGTGTTGAGACGCTAAGCTTTGTTTTCTTCAGTGGTGGGTGGGGGAAGGGGCTCAGTGCATGCTAGGCAAGTGTTCACATAATCTACAGCTGAGCTATGTCCCCAGTCCAAGAGTGGAAGCTCTAAGAAGTGCTTGAATCATGCGGAATGACATTGCACTTCTAACTGGGTCAAGGACAAGTCGGGAGTAGTCTGTCTCTCTCCTTCCTTCTCCCTCTGTCAATCTCTTTGCCTTCCGTCTTCCTTCATATTAGAACTTAGCTAGAAAGCCCTGTCACATACCAGTGCCTTAATGCCTTAATCTTGAATTTAACAGCTTCTAGAACTGTGAGCCAATTAATCTCTGTTGTGTTTTTATTTGTTTATCATTATTATTATTATTTTGGTTTTCGAGGCAGGGTCTTGCTGTAGCCTAGACTGACCTGGAATTCACTGTGTAGTCTCAGGGTGGCCTCGAACTCACAGTGATTCTCCTATCTCTGCCTCCCAAGTACTGGGATTAAAGGCATGAATCACCACATCTGGCTTATTATTTTTATTTATTTGCAAGCACACAGAGCAAATGGGGTGTAGCAGACAGCTTCAGGGTCGCTGAGATGGACTTTCAGATCAGGCACAGTTATGGAGGAAGGGATATTATTTATTGAAGCTTACAGATCCAGGAGAAGTTCCAATAATGGCAGAAGAAGCTGGCCTGCCTTCACAGGGCCAAGGAGAGAGAGAGTAAAAGCTAACCAGGCACACAGCACACTGAGCAAAACTACAGCCAAAAAGTCACACAGCACACTTCAGGAACTCCTGCTAGGCACACTTTGCATATCTTTACAATGGAATCTCAAACCCATCACCAACACCGTAAGACCAGCCGCCAGTGACATTGCCTCTAGCAAGGTGATTGCAGATGCAAACTATAACTAATAAAATACTGAATATATTGGGGGACATATATTCAAACTACCACATGGGGCATGCCAGGGCCTAGTGCCACTACAAACTCTAGACACACTGCTTTGTGTATCTGGCTTTACATGAGTACTGGGAAATCAAATTCAGGCCATTAGGTTTTGCAAGAAAGTGCCTTTAACTACAGAACAATCTCACCAGCTCCTGTTGTGTTCTTTAAAAAAAATTATTTGTTTATTTGAGAGAGAGAAGGAAAGAGAGAGAGAATGGGAGCACCAGAGCCTCCTGTGGCTATAGACGAACCCCAGATGCACTTTGTGCGTCTGGCTTTACATAGGTACTAAGGAATTGAACCTGGCTGTCGGGTTTTGCAAGCAAGCACCTTTAACCACTGAGCAATTTCTCCAGCCCCTGTTTTTTTTTCTTTTTCCTTGAGCATGAGTTACAGTATGTGTTGTGTGTTGTGTGTATCTATAGTGCATGCTTTATGTGTGTGCAGATGCATGTACCCCATACCCATGTGTGTGGAAGCCAGAAAAGAGTACTGGGTGTTCTCCTGCATCACTCATCCTTGGGCTTTTTATTTATTTGCAAGCAGAGAGAGACAGAGAGGAGAGAGAGGAAGGGAGGGAGGGAGGGAGGGAGGGAGAGAGAGAGAGAGAGAGAGAATGGGCATGCCAGGGCCTCTAGCCACTGCAAATGAACTCCAGATGCATGCACCACCTTGTGCATCTGGCTTTATGTGGGTACTGGGGAATCAAACTCAGGTCATTAGGCTTTGTAGGCAAGCACCTTAACCACTGAGTGGTCTCTCCAGCCCACCCCCCAGGGCTTTTTTTCAAATGGAGTCTCTCACTGAACCTACAGCCATTGTTTTCTGTCTGACTGGCTGACCAGTGAGCCCCAGCGATTCTCCTTTCCACTCTCACAGGCCTGGAGTTACATGGACATGCCTGGCTTTTCACATGGGTGCTGGGGATCAGACTCATGTTGTCTCAAGCCCTCTCAAGCCCTCATGCTTGTGGGCAGGCATTCTTACCCACTGAGCCATTTCCCCAGCCCCAAATCTCTGTTCTTTACACATTACTTTCAGGTATTCTGTTATAGCAGCACAAAATGGCCTAAGACATTATTTATATAATGTGCTTTTGCTGTCTTTCTACTTTTAAAAATATCTTTATTTGCTGGGTGTGGTGGTGCGCACCTTTAATCCCAGCACTCGGGAGGCAAAAATAGGAGGATCTCCATGAGTTTGAGGCCACCCTGAGACTACATAGTGAATTCCAGGTCAGCCTGAGTTAGAGTAAAATCCTACCTCAAAAAACCTAGATATAGATAGATAGATATAGATATAGATATAGATATAGATATAGATATAGATATAGATATAGATATAATGTGTGTGTGCATGTAATTTTTTATTTTTATTTTTTGAGGCAGGGTCTCACTCTAGCCTAGGCTGGCCTGGAACTCACGCTGTAGACTCAGGTTGGCCTAGAACTCACAGCAATCCTCTCACCTCACCTCCTGAGTGCTAGGACTAAAGTTGTGAGCTACCATGCTGGCTAACACGGCTATTTGTGTGTGTACGGATAGATACACCAGGGTCTCTTGCCACTGCATACCAATGCCAGATGCATGTGACTCCTTTTGCTTTTGGTTGTATGTGGGTACTGGAATTGAACCCAGGCCAGCAGGCTTTACCAACAAGCACTGGTTTACATGTATTTCTGTAGATATTATAGTTGAATTGTTTTTAAACTTTTTTTAATTGACAACTTCGTTAATTGTAGACAATATCCCATGTTAATTCCCTCCCCCCACTTCCCCTTTGAAACTTCACTCGCCATCATATCCCCTCCCCCTCTCAATCAGTCTCTCTTTTCAGTTTGATGTCATGATCTTTTCCTCCTATTATGATGGTCTTGTGTAGGTAGTGTCAGGCACTGTGAGGTCATGGATATCCAGGCCATTTTGTGTCTGGAAGAGCACATTGTAAGGAGTCCTACTCTTCCTTTTGCTCTTACATTCTTTCCACCCCCTCTTCCGCAATGGACCCTGAGCCTTGGAAGGTGGATTTGAGATATTTCAGTGCTGAGCACTCCTCTGTCCCTTCTTCTCAGGACCATGGTGACTTCTGAGTCATCCCAAGGTCGCAACCATCTGAAAAGAGAAACTTCTCTAACCAAAAGTGAGAGTAGCATTAATATATGGGTGTGGACATTAGGAGAAGTGCTTACTGGGCAGTTTGGTGAGCATAGTATATACATTTAGCCAGACACCAGCAGACATCCCTAGGGTTCATAACTATCCGTTGTAGGTTTTCAGCATCAGGGATGTATTCCCTCCCATGGAGTGGGCCTGCAGTCCAATTAGAGAGCAGTTGGTTTCCCTCATAACAGACATGCCACTATTGCACCCGTTGGCTCATTTGGCCTGGCTGGCTAAATTTAAAGCTTGCAGTGTCCACTGTTGAGTATCTTCACTGTTGTTTTCTCTCTCCCATTGAACTGCATGGAGTGTAGCTTTTTCTAACTTTCTGTCAGCTGGTCTACGTGGAGGAGGTTTTCATCTCAGCTCCAGCAGGTTTTCTCAGTGACCTTGCAGCCCAAGTATGTGGAGTCTTCAGTAATAGGGTCTTATGATCTATCCCTGGTGGGAAACCAAGGGCCTCGGCAATGGTCTGTAATGTTTTGGGGTATCTATGACCTCCTTGACCAACAACTCACTGGAAGGTATCCCATCCCTGGCACTGAAAATTTTCTAGTAACAATCTATGGCTTCTGAGTGTTCCATTGTCCAGAAAAGTAGGTTTCCATATGACTTATTTATATCCTCTTAGATTTTGATTAGTCCTCCCTCCTTTAATCAGTCTCTTCCCCTGACCTCACTTAGGCCTTTTCACCTCCATTAATCTGTTCTTCTACTTACATATATATAATACCATCCTATTAAGTCCCCCCTCCCTTTCTATTCCCTTTATATCCCCTTTCTAGCTTACTGGCTTCTGTTACTGTGTTTTTTTTTTTTTTTTTTTTTTTTTTTTTTGGTTTTTGCGAGGTAGGGTCTCACTCTGGTCCAGGCTGACCTGGAATTCACTATGTAGTCTCAGGGTGGCCTCGAACTCTCGGCGATCCTCCTACCTCTGCCTCCCAAGTGCTGGGATTAAAGGCGTGAGCCACCACGCCCGGCTTTGTTACTGTGTTTTAATTTTACTCACATAGAAGTTCAATCATTTGTAGCTGGGATCCACATATGAGAGAGAACATGTGATGTTTGGCTTTCTGGGGCTGGGTTACCTCACTAAGTATAATCCTTAAATTTGAGTTGAATATTGAATTTTTATTATTCAATACAATCTTTGCCTTTTGACTGAAATATTTACTTTTTAAGCCTCACAGATATTATTATTTTATATACATTCAGTGTTCTTTTTTTAAAGATTTTTATTTTATTTATTTATTATTTATTTATTTATTAGAGACAGAGAGACAGTGTGAGAATGGGCACACCAGGGCCTCCAGTCACTGCAAACAAACTCCAGATGCATGCGCCAACATGTGCATCTGGCTTATGTGGGACCTAGAGAATCGAACTGGGGTCCTTAGGCTTCACAGGCATATGCCTTAATTGCTAAGCCATCTCTCCAGCCCTACATTCAATGTTGTTTTAGATCTTTTACTTGGGATCTTTTTCTATCTGCCTGAAATGAAATATTTAGAGTGTCATTGGTATTTTTAAGTCTTCTGGTGGCAAACTGCTTCTATTTCTTTTTTCTTCTTTCTTTCTTTCTTTCTTTCTTTTTTTTTTTTTTTTTGGTTTCCGAGGTAGGATGTCACTCTAGCCCAGGCTGACCTGGAATTCACTCTGTATTCTCAGGGTGGCCTTGAACTCACAGTGGTCCTCCTACCTCTGCATGAGTGCTGGGATTAAAGGCATGTACCTCCATGCCCAGCTTGTTTTTGAGGTAGGGTCTTGCTCTAGCCCAGGCTGACCTGGAATTCACTATGTACTCTCAGTGTGGCCTCAAACTCACTGCGATTCTCCTACTTCTGCCTCCCAAGTGCTGGGATTAAAGGTGTGTGCCACCATGCCTGGCTACTTCTTTCTTTTTTAAAATTAAAAAAAATATTTATCTATTTGAGAGATAAAGAGGCAGAGAGAGGGAGAGAGGGGGGAGGGAGAGATTGAGCCATTGCAAATGAACTCCAGATGCATGCATCACTCTGTGCATCTGCCTTATGTGGGTCCTGGGGAATCGAACTGAGGTCATTTGCAGGCAAGTGTCTTAATCTCTAAGCCATCTCTCCAAACTTTTTTTTTTTTTTTGGTTTTTCGAGGTAGGGTCTCACTCTAGCCCAGGCTGACCTGGAATTAACTATGTAGTCTCAGGGTGGCCTTGAACTCACGGCGATCCTCCTACCTCTGCATCCCGAGTGCTGGGATTAAAGGCGTGCACCACCATGTCTGGCCCCCTTCCTTCTTTCCCTTCTTCTTCCCTCCCTTTCCTCCTCCCATCCCTCTTTTCTCTTCTCTCCTCTTTTCTTCTCATGTGTGAGTTTAGGGATGGACTCAGGGCCTTATGGATACTAGCTGGCAAACCCTCTGCCACTGAGCTATGCTGCAGCTCCAAGTTTCAGTTTTCATTTGTCTGAAAATGTTACCTGTAGGGCTGTTTTTCTTTCAGGTACCTAATATGCTGAGAGAAAACAAAATACTGACCCAGAATTCTGCACCCAGCAAATATATCCTTCAAGAATAAAGACAAAATAATGACATGATCATTCTCCTGGATTCTTCCACTTAGTTCTTTTCATCCCACCCCTGCTCTTCCTTAGCAATCCCCAACATTTAGGCAGGGATCATAAGAGTAGTGGAACCATCCAAGAGTCATCATCTTTTATTTATTGATTTATTTATTTTGGGTTTTTTTGAAGTAAGGTATGACTCTGGTCCAGGCTGACCTGGAATTCACTATGTAGTCTCAGGGTGGCCTCGAACTCACAGCAATCCTCCTACCTCTGCCTCCCGAGTGCTGGGATGAAAGGCGTGCCCCACCACACCCGGCTTATTTATTGTGTGTACATGGGTGTGTGTGTGGATATTGTTATGTGTGTGGGGGTGCATGTGTGTATGAGTATGTATAGAGGCCAGAGCACAACCTTGGGTGTTATCCTCAGGAACACCATCTACTTCCTTTTGAGACAGGGCCTCATTGGCCCGAGGCTCACCAATTAGGCTAGACTGGCTGATCAGGGAGCTCCGGGGATCCTCCTGTCTCTGCCTTCCCAGTTCAGGGAAGCGGTGAGGCACCATGCCTAGCATTTTATATAGTTACTGGGGATCAGACTCAGTAAGCACATTATACCTTGGGCTATCTCTCCAGCTACTCTTTCCATTTATTTATTTAAAAAATTCATTACAGGTTGGGGGGATGGCTCAGTAGTCAAATGTGCTTGCTTGCAAAGCCAGATGGCCTGGGTTTGATTCTCTAGTACCCATGAAAAGCCAGATGCACAAGGTGGTGCATGTGTCTGGACTTTTTTTGCGGTGGCACTAGGTCCTGGCACACCCATTCTCATTGTCTCTCTCCCCCTGCAAATAAATAAATAACTCTTATTTATTTATTTTTTTGTTTTCTTCCTTTTTTAAAAAATTATTTTTATTGACAATTATTCCTTAATTGTAGACAATATCCCATGGTACTTCCCTCCCTCCCCCCCACTTTCCCCTTTGAAACGGCACTCGCCATCATATCCCCTCCCCCTCTCAATCAGTCTCTCTTTTCAGTTTGATGTCATCATCTTTTCCTCCTATTATGATGGTCTTGGGTAGGTAGTGTCAAACACTGCAAGGTTATGGATATCCAGGCCATTTTGTGTCTGGAGGAGCACGTTGTAAGGAGTCCTACTCTTCCTTTGGCTCTTACATTCTTTCCGCCCCCTCTTCCGCAATGGACCCTGAGCTTTGGAAGGTGTGATAGAGACGTTTCAGTGCTGAGCACTCCTCTGTCCCTTCTTCTCAGCACCATGGTGCCTTCTGAGTCATCCCAAAGTCACCACCATCTGAAAAAAGAAGATTCTCTAACCAAAAGTGAGAGTAGCATTAATATATGGGTGTGGGCAGTTTGGTGAGCATAGTATATACATTTAGCATGACACCAGCAGACGTTATATCCCTAGGGCTCATGACTACCCCTGTCGTAGGTTTTCAGTATCAGGTATGTGTTCCCTCCCATGGAGCAGGCCTCCAGTCCAATTAGAAAGCAGTTGGTTTCCCCCTATAACAGACATACCACTATTGCACCCATTGGCTCATTTGGCTTGGCTGGCCAAATTTAAAGCTTGCAGCGTTCACTGTTGAGTATCTTCACTGGTGTTTTCTCTCTCTCCCATTGAACTGCATGGAGCATAGCTTTTTCCAACTTTCTGTCAGCTGGTCCACATGGGGGAGGCTTCAGCTCAGCTCCAGCAGGATTTCTCAGTGACCTTGCCACCCAAGTATGTGGAGTCTTCAGCAATAGGGTCTTACCATCTATTCCTGGTGGGAAACCAAGGGCCTCAGCAATGGTCTATAATGTTTTGGGAGTATCTGTGACCTCCCTGGCCAACAACTCACTGGAAGGTATCCCATCCCTGGCACTGAAAATTTTCTAGTAACAATCTATGGCTTCTGAGTGTTCCATTGTCCAGAAAAGTAGGTTTCCATCTGACTTATTTATATCCCTCTAGATTTTGATTAGCCTTTCCTCTACTTTTCCTTTACTCAGTCTCTTCCCCTGACCTCACTTAGGCCTTTTCACCCCCATTAATCTGTTTTTCTACTTACATGTATACAATACCTTCGTCCACTTGTTCTCACTTGAGCTGGTGTCTCTTGTTGGTCCTGGAACTTGCTGTTTTTTTTTTTTCTCTCAAGCTCTGGAGATTACTCAGTATCTGCTTCCCTATGGGACTGGGGTTTAGAGACATGTGTGGCCACACCCAGCTGTTTGTGTGGGTCCTGGGCCTCCTCAGGTTCATGCTTGCACAGGAAGTGCTCTTAACCATTGAGCAATCTTTCCAACCCTGAAAATATATTTCTAGAAAAAAAAATTTAGTTTTTTAAAATTTATTTACTAGAGAGAGAGAGAGAGAGAGAGAGAGAGAGAGAGGCATGAGGCATATATTTATGGAGAGAGAGGGCCTTAATGGCTAAGCCATCTCTTCAGCCCCTTACAACACACACACACACACACACACACACACACACACACACACACACATATATATTGTTTTTCGAGGTAGGGTCTCACTCTAGCCCAGGCTGACCTGGAATTCACTCTATATTCTCCGGGTGGCCTTGAACTCATGGTGATCCTCCTACCTCTGCCTCCCAAGAGCTGGGATTAAAGGTGTATGCCACCATGCTTGGCTCCGTTACAATATTAAAGAACATTTTTAAAATTTATTTATTTGAGAGAGAGACAGAAAGAGGCAGATAGATAGAGAGAGCGAGAGAATAGGTGCACTAAGGCCTCCTGCCACTGCAAAGGAACTTCAGGTGAATGTGTTGTTTTTGTGCATTTGGCTTTACCCATGTACTGGGGAAATGAACTCTGGTCCTTAGGCTTTACAAGCAAGTGCCTTAATTGCTGAGCCATCTCTTCAGCCCTGAAAACATTTTTTAAAATTTTACTTTTTAAACTTTTAAATTTAATTTTATTTATTTGAGAGAGAGATAGAAAAAGAGGAGAGAGAGAGAGAGAGAGAGAGAGAGAGGAGAGAATGGGCACACCAGGGCCTTCAGCCACTATAAACAAACACTAGGGGCATGTGCCACATTGTGCATCTTGCTTACATGGGTCCTAGGGAATCTAACCTGGGTCCTTTGTATTTGCAGGCAAACACCTTAACTGCTAAGCAATTCTCCAGCCCTTAATTTTTTTTTTTTTTTTTTTTTGAAGTAGGGTTTCACTCTAGCTCAGGCTGACCTGGAATTCACTCTGTATTCTCAGAGTGGCCTTGAACTCATGGCAATCCTCATAACTGCCTCCGGGAGGTCATTTAAGCCATCTCTCCAAACTTTTTTTTTTTTTTTGGTTTTTCGAGGTAGGGTCTCACTCTAGCCCAGGCTGACCTGGAATTAACTATGTAGTCTCAGGGTGGCCTTGAACTCACGGCGATCCTCCTACCTCTGCATCCCGAGTGCTGGGATTAAAGGCGTGCACCACCATGTCTGGCCCCCTTCCTTCTTTCCTTCTTCTTCCCTCCCTTTCCTCCTCCCATCCCTCTTTTCTCTTCTCTCCTCTTTTCTTCTCATGTGTGAGTTTAGGGATGGACTCAGGGCCTTATGGATACTAGCTGGCAAACCCTCTGCCACTGAGCTATGCTGCAGCTCCAAGTTTCAGTTTTCATTTGTCTGAAAATGTTACCTGTAGGGCTGTTTTTCTTTCAGGTACCTAATATGCTGAGAGAAAACAAAATACTGACCCAGAATTCTGCACCCAGCAAATATATCCTTCAAGAATAAAGACAAAATAATGACATGATCATTCTCCTGGATTCTTCCACTTAGTTCTTTTCATCCCACCCCTGCTCTTCCTTAGCAATCCCCAACATTTAGGCAGGGATCATAAGAGTAGTGGAACCATCCAAGAGTCATCATCTTTTATTTATTGATTTATTTATTTTGGGTTTTTTTGAAGTAAGGTATGACTCTGGTCCAGGCTGACCTGGAATTCACTATGTAGTCTCAGGGTGGCCTCGAACTCACAGCAATCCTCCTACCTCTGCCTCCCGAGTGCTGGGATGAAAGGCGTGCCCCACCACACCCGGCTTATTTATTGTGTGTACATGGGTGTGTGTGTGGATATTGTTATGTGTGTGGGTGTGCATGTGTGTATGAGTATGTATAGAGGCCAGAGCACAACCTTGGGTGTTATCCTCAGGAACACCATCTACTTCCTTTTGAGACAGGGCCTCATTGGCCCGAGGCTCACCAATTAGGCTAGACTGGCTGATCAGGGAGCTCCGGGGATCCTCCTGTCTCTGCCTTCCCAGTTCAGGGAAGCGGTGAGGCACCATGCCTAGCATTTTATATAGTTACTGGGGATCAGACTCAGTAAGCACATTATACCTTGGGCTATCTCTCCAGCTACTCTTTCCATTTATTTATTTAAAAATTCATTACAGGTTGGGGGATGGCTCAGTAGTCAAATGTGCTTGCTTGCAAAGCCAGATGGCCTGGGTTTGATTCTCTAGTACCCATGAAAGCCAGATGCACAAGGTGGTGCATGTGTCTGGACTTTTTTTGCGGTGGCACTAGGTCCTGGCACACCCATTCTCATTGTCTCTCTCCCCCTGCAAATAAATAAATAACTTATTTATTTATTTTTTTGTTTTCTTCCTTTTTTAAAAAATTATTTTTATTGACAATTATTTATTGACAATTATTCCTTAATTGTAGACAATATCCCATGGTACTTCCCTCCCTCCCCCACTTTCCCCTTTGAAACGGCACTCGCCATCATATCCCCTCCCCTCTCAATCAGTCTCTCTTTTCAGTTTGATGTCATCATCTTTTCCTCCTATTATGATGGTCTTGGGTAGGTAGTGTCAAACACTGCAAGGTTATGGATATCCAGGCCATTTTGTGTCTGGAGGAGCACGTTGTAAGGAGTCCTACTCTTCCTTTGGCTCTTACATTCTTTCCGCCCCCTCTTCCGCAATGGACCCTGAGCTTTGGAAGGTGTGATAGAGACGTTTCAGTGCTGAGCACTCCTCTGTCCCTTCTTCTCAGCACCATGGTGCCTTCTGAGTCATCCCAAAGTCACCACCATCTGAAAAAAGAAGATTCTCTAACCAAAAGTGAGAGTAGCATTAATATATGGGTGTGGGCAGTTTGGTGAGCATAGTATATACATTTAGCATGACACCAGCAGACGTTATATCCCTAGGGCTCATGACTACCCCTGTCGTAGGTTTTCAGTATCAGGTATGTGTTCCCTCCCATGGAGTAGGCCTCCAGTCCAATTAGAGAGCAGTTGGTTCCCCCTATAACAGACATACTACTATTGCACCCATTGGCTCATTTGGCCTGGCTGGCCAAATTTAAAGCTTGCAGTGTCCACTGTTGAGTATCTTCACTGGTGTTTTCTCTCTCTCCCATTGAACTGCATGGAGCATAGCTTTTTCCAACTTTCTGTCAGCTGGTCCACATGGGGGAGGCTTCAGCTCAGCTCCAGCAGGATTTCTCAGTGAACTTGCCACCCAAGTATGTGGAGTCTTCAGCAGTAGGGTCTTACCATCTGTTCCTGGTGGGAAACCAAGGGCCTCAGCAATGGTCTATAATGTTTTGGGAGTATCTGTGACCTCCCTGGCCAATAACTCATTGGAAGGTATCCCATCCCTGGCACTGAAAATTTTCTAGTAACAATCTATGGCTTCTGAGTGTTCCATTGTCCAGAAAAGTAGGTTTCCATCTGACTTATTTATATCCTTCTAGATTTTGATTAGCCTTCCCTCTACTTTTTCTTTACTCAGTCTCTTCCCCTGACCTCACTTAGGCCTTTTCACCCCCATTAATCTGTTTTTCTACTTACATGTATACAATACCTTCGTCCACTTGTTCTCACTTGAGCTGGTGTCTCTTGTTGGTCCTGGAACTTGCTGTTTTTTTTTCTCTCAAGCTCAGGAGATTACTCAGTATCTGCTTCCCTATGGGACTGGGGTTTACAGACATGTGTGGCCACACCCAGCTGTTTGTGTGGGTCCTGGGCCTCCTCAGGTTCATGCTTGCACAGGAAGTGCTCTTAACCATTGAGCAATCTTTCCAACCCTGAAAATATATTTCTAGAAAAAAAATTTTAGTTTTTTAAAATTTATTTACTAGAGAGAGAGAGAGAGAGAGAGAGAGGCATGAGGCATATATTTATGGAGAGAGAGGGCCTTAATGGCTAAGCCATCTCTTCAGCCCCTTACAACACACACACACACACACACACACATATATATTGTTTTTCGAGGTAGGGTCTCACTCTAGCCCAGGCTGACCTGGAATTCACTCTATATTCTCCGGGTGGCCTTGAACTCATGGTGATCCTCCTACCTCTGCCTCCCAAGAGCTGGGATTAAAGGTGTATGCCACCATGCTTGGCTCCGTTACAATATTAAAAAAACATTTTTTAAAATTTATTTATTTGAGAGAGAGACAGAAAGAGGCAGATAGATAGAGAGAGCGAGAGAATAGGTGCACCAAGGCCTCCTGCCACTGCAAAGGAACTTCAGGTGAATGTGCCATTTTGTGCATTTGGCTTTACCCATGTACTGGGGAAATGAACTCTGGTCCTTAGGCTTTACAAGCAAGTGCCTTAATTGCTGAGCCATCTCTTCAGCCCTGAAAACATTTTTTAAATTTTACTTTTTAAACTTTTAAATTTAATTTTATTTATTTGAGAGAGAGATAGAAAGAGGCAGAGAGAGAGAGAGAGAGAGAGAGAGAGGAGAGAATGGGCACACCAGGGCCTTCAGCCACTATAAACAAACACTAGGGGCATGTGCCACATTGTGCATCTTGCTTACATGGGTCCTAGGGAATCTAACCTGGGTCCTTTGTATTTGCAGGCAAACACCTTAACTGCTAAGCAATTCTCCAGCCCTTAATTTTTTTTTTTTTGAAGTAGGGTTTCACTCTAGCTCAGGCTGACCTGGAATTCACTCTGTGTTCTCAGAGTGGCCTTGAACTCATGGCGATCCTCATAACTGCCTCCCAAGTGCTGGGATTAAAGGCGTGTGCCATGATGCCCGGCCCTTAAACTTTTTGTAAAATTTAAACATTTTTATTTATTTATTTGAGAGAGAGAAAGAGAGAGAGAGAGAGGCAGATAGAGAGAAAGGGAATGACTGCACCAGGGCCTCCCTCCAGCCACTGCAAATGAACTTCAGACACATGTGCCACCTAGTGCATCTGGCTTTATGTGGGTCCTGGGGAATTGAACTCAGGTCCTTTGGCTTTGCAGGCAAGCACCTTAACCACTAAGCAATCTCTCCAGCCCTTTTAAAACTTTTTATTGAGAATTTCCATAAATATAGATAATATACCACGATCATAATCCCTTCCCACCAAACTCCCTCTTCCCCCTCCCAAATCCCCCCTTCACTGAATCTCTTCTTTCCAACGAGTCTCTTTTCGATTTAGATGTCATCATTATTTTCCCTCCTATTATGCATGTCTTGTGTAGGTAGTGCCAGCTACTGTGAGGTCATGAATATTAAGGCCACTTTGTGTTGAAAACACTTAATACATACCTTTTAACTTGATCAACTTGTTACTACAAAGTTGGGTCTAATTTCCTAATTGCATTAACACCCCATTTATGTCCTGACAACTTCTCAGTTTTCCTGAGAGGGCTCCCCAGTTATCTCTGGGTGTCCCCAGAGAAGGGCTCACTGGAGTGGCCAGGGGAGTATGGGCAGGAGAGAGAGCCAGTTGCTAAATATGCAGGAATTCTGTAAGCAGTTTGTTATACTGTTGTGGCTTGAAATTGGCCCCAGTGGGAATATTTATATCATGGAAATCAGCAAATGCTGCAAAGCAGGGTGACTTTTTAAATTAAAAAAAAAATTAGAGCCATTTTTCTAATACAAGGATCCCCAAAGTAGTTAGTAAGCAGCAGTCCCCAGGTGGCTTCAGGCTCCTTAGGCCGAGGCTTCACAGAGTCCCCACCTCCACTGCATGCTGAGCGGCCAACTCTCTGCAAATGCTGTATGTCAAGTCCTCTCAGGGAGCCAGAGATGAAGTTCAGAGGTTCCTCTGCAGTACAGAAACGAAGGGAAGTGTCCACAGCTTCACTCAGCTTCACTGCTCCCTCTGGCTTTAGGACTCTTAGCAACTTTCTTTCTCACAGGCTTGGAGTGCAGTTCACTTGGCTTGGGCTGAGTTCCTTGGTTCCATCCCTAGCACCACAATTTTAAACTTTTTTATTTATTTTTTATTATTTTTTTGGAGGGAGAGAGAGAGAGAGAGAGAGAGAGAGAGAGAGAGAGAGAGAGAGAGAGAGAGGAGGAGAGACAGAGATGGGTGCGCCAGCAGTGTCTCAGCTGCTGCGAACAAAATCCAGATGCGTGCACCCCCTTGTGGTCAAGTGCAGCATTGCGCCCTTGCGTCACTTTGCATCTGACTAAATGTGGGACCTGGAGATTGGAACCGCTGGAGATTGGAACCAGCGTTCTTTGGGTTAGGAGGCAGGCACCTTAACCCCTAAGCCATCTCTCCAGCCCGAGCACCACAATTTTGAAAGAGGTTAAAGGTGCTTGCTCTGAAGGCCTGACAACTGGAGTTCAGATCACCAGCACCTAGTAAAGCCAGAAGAAAAAGGCCCACGAAGGCTAGAGAGATGGCTTAGTGGTTAAGGCACATGCCTGCAAAGCCTAAGAACTGCTGTTCAAATCTCCAGGTCCCATGTAAGCCAGGTGCACAAGGTGACGCATGCGATTGGAGTTTGTTTGCAGTGGTTAGAGGCCCTGGCATACCAATTCTCTCTCTCTCTCTCAATCTCTCTCTCATAAATAAAAATAAAAATAAAAGTGCCCATGGAGATGGGAGGTAAAGTCAGAAAAATTCCAAAGTTCATGGACCAGCCAGTCTGGTGTGCCCTGAGGCAAAAAGGACAAGAGAGACCCAGTCTCAAACAAGGGGAAGTAACAGTTTAGGGGTGACCGGGCCCAGAAAGTAAAAGCGAGGTTGTCCTTGAGCCTCTAATGGAGAATCTGGCATCCCCCCTTCATCTCTTTCTGCCCAGAGTCCTTGCAGCCACCACTGCTAGAGGCCAGGAACTGGGAGGATCTGGTTTTCTTTATCTCTTATTCCATTGAAGAGAAAACGAAGAGGGAAGGTCTCTTCCCTTGGAGAATACCTGGCAGCACCTCGACACCTGGCATTGAGGCTTAGTTCAGCCCCCATCAGATAGATAAATCCCAATCCTGGGTCTCTAGGTGACCTTCCCATTGCCTAGAACCTCCCTCCTGCCTTACAGCAGAAGCTCTGCATTCTTTCCTACTGTTTTTTAAAATATATTTTTATTTTTATTTATTTATTTATGAGAGAAAGAGAAAGAGAGAGAGAGAGAGAGAGAGAGAGAATGGGTGAATCAGGGCCTCTAGCTACTGCAAACAAACTACAGACATATGTACCATCATGAGTATCTGGCTTAAGTCAGTTCTGGGGCATTGAACCTGGGTCCTTAGGCCTTGCAGGCAAGTGTCTTAACTGTTAAGCTGCTAAGCCATCTCTCCAGCCCTCTTTCCTGTTCTTCTTCTTTTTCTTCTTCTTCTTTTTTTTTTTTTTAATTTTCCAAGTTAGGGTCTCACTCTAGCCCAGGCTGACCTGGAATTCAATAGTCTCAGGGGGGCCTCGAACTCATAGTGATCCTTCTACCTCTACCTCCCAAGTGCTGGGATTAAAGGCATGTATCTCCATGCCTGGCCTCTTTCCTACTCTTTTTTTTTGGGGGGGGTTCGAGGTAGGGTCTCACTCTAGCTCAGGCTGACCTGGAATTCACTATGTAGTCTCAGGATGGCCTCAAACTTATGGTGATCCTCCTACCTCTGCCTCCCAAGTGCTGGAATTAAAAGTGTGCACCACCATGCTCAGCCTCTCTTTCCTACTCTTAAGCTCTATAAATTCTATCTCTAATGAGCTCTATAATAAAAATCTTCCTAGGGCTAGGGAAATTGTTCAGTGGTTAAACACTTGCATGCAAAGCCTACCTACCTGGGTTCAACTCTCTAGTACCCATGTAAAGTCAGATTCACAAAGTGACACATGCATCTGGAGTTCATTTACAGTAGCAAGAAACCCTGGTGTACCCATACCTTCTCGCAAATAAATAAGTAAATAAATAATAAATAAATATTTATAAAGAAATTAAATCTTTTTTTTTTTTTTATTTTTCGAGGTAGGGTCTCGCTCTAGCCCAGGCTGACCTGGAATTCACTCTGTAGTCTCAGGGTGGCCTTGAACTCATAGTGATCCTCCTACCTCTGATCCTGAGTGCTGGGATTAAAGGCACGTGCCACCATGCCCAGCTAGAAAGTAAATCTTTCTTTTTTTAAAATATTTTTTATTGTCATTTATTTGAGAGAGAGAAATAGGTAGAGAGAAAGAGAAAATGGGTGCACCAGAGCCTTTGGCTGCTGCAAACAAAGTCCAGACACATGTACCCCCTTGTGCATCTGGCTTATGTGGGTCCTGAAGAATCGAACCTGGGTCCTTTGGCTTTGCAGGCAAGTGTCTTAACTGCTAAGCCATCTCTCCAGCCCCAAAAGTAAATCTTTCTAAGCTTTATCCTCTAGTCTGTAGGTTTCATTCATCACAATTCATAAGACAAGAACCTGGATGCACCAGACCAAAATACCTAGTAGAAGATGATGAAAGCTTAAGCCTTAAACCATGGCCTTTGGCTTGTGGATCCCAGGGCCAGATCTGAGTTAACCCCACAGTGAGCAGTTGGCCAGGATGATCTATGTGATTCCCCAAAACAATGCAGGCCTTTTCCAATCACTTGATTACCAGACAGAGCTAAAAGGTAAGACACTATTGCTGAAGACACCACAGTCCACTGTCTCAGAATGCTGAGAGGCAAAGTGGAAAATGAAAGGTAAAACCAGTCCTTGTCTGGCAAACCCTCATGGTGCTGGAAAGTGCTATAGGAGCTACTGGGTGATAATGGTCACCAACAGCATAAATAAGCAGGAGAGGGCTGGAGAAATGGCTTAGCAGTTAAATGCTTGACTGTGAAGCCAAAAGGACCCTGGTTCAAGGCTCAATTCCCCAGGACCCACGTACGCCAGATGCACAAGGTGGTGTATGTATCTGGAGTTCGTTTGCAGTGGCTGGAGGCCCTGGTGTGTCCATTCTCTCTCTCTCTGTGCCTCTTTCTCTCTCTCTCTTTTGCTCTCAAATAAAAAAATAAAAATAAAATTTAAAAAAATAAGCAGGAGACCCTGAAAGCCACACAATCCACCAGCTGGACAAGAACTACACACTTGTGTAATAGTGGCACACAGCCTTTGTGGATAACCAACTGCCCTCCAACTAGACATGAGGCCCGCTCAGTGGAAGAGAATTCATAACTGGTACTGGGAACCAGGTCAGCACCCCATGGTCAGGAAAATCACAATACCCAGAGAGAAGCCCCAGTGTTCCTTGTGTACATTGAGTGGATACCTGCATCAAAATGTTTCTCAAGTGGGGCATAGGGGCACATGCCTTTAATCCCAGCACTCAGGAGGCAGAGGGAGGATTACTGTGAGTTCAAGGTCACCCTGAGACTATGCAGTAAATTCCAGGTCAGCCTGGGCTAGAGCAAAACCCTACCTCAAAAAACAAAACAACAACAAAAAAATCAAGCTCCTAGGCATATCCCCTTTAATCAAAGCTGCTCTCACCCTGGGTCAGAGAATGTGTTTTATTTTACAGATAGCAGAGAACACCGGGGAGATCAAAGATCCAGCAACACAAGAAAAGACAGCTGAATGCTCACAATGAGATGTGCCACCTCTACCACATCCACAGGGTCCAGAAGAAATTGTGGAGGAACCAGTGTCATGAGTATTGCTCCCAATACTAACCCGACATCCACAGCCAGGAAAATAGCAACAATCACTGTGGTGAACCCACACATCATAACAGAAATACAGAAGCTTCATTCACGGAAAACACACCCGCCAAGGCTCAGGGACTGTTGCAGGAGGGCCGGTGACAAGAAGATTTTAAGAGCCCCCACCAGAGACAGAGACGCTAATGACCTCATAGTAAACTGCTGAGGATGGCCCACTGGGGAATGGGGAACCTGGAAGGGGACATACTACAACCTATATTAAAAATAAATTAATAGGGCTGGAGAGATGGCTTGGCAGTTAAGACGTTTGCCTGCGAAGCCAAAGGATCCCAGTTCGATTCTCCAGGACCCACGTAAGCCAGATAGTGCACGCATCTGGAGTTTGTGGCTGGATGCCCTGGTGTGCCCATTCTCTTTCTCTCTGCCTCTTTCTCTCAAATGAAATGAAATGAAATGAAATATATTTAAAAATTAATTAATAATAATAAAAGTACCTGGATGCTACTAATTCAGTGGCAGCTTTGTGTGACTATGAGCGTCTGGTATCACAGCTCCTAAGTTGCCCACCCTGGAGCAGAGAGAGGCTCTGTTGCTCTCAAAGACATCCCAGAATTCCTGTAGCAGAAGGAGAGAACTAACATCGTGAGGTTCTCCTTTAACCTCCATACACATGCAGTGATATACAAGAGCACACACACACATCATCATCACCAAAAGAAAGAAAGAAAGAAATTTACTAGCTCATTGTGCTATGTAGGGTGACCCTAAACTCCTGGGCTTACGTGATCATCCTGCCTCAGCCTCTGGAGCAAAAAAAAAAAAAAAAATTTTTTTTTTGTTTTGTTTTCTGAGGTAGGGTCTCACTCTGGTCCAGGCTGACCTGGAATTCTCTATGTAGTCTCAGGGTGGCCTCGAACTCATGGTGATCCTCCTACCTCTGCCTCCCTAGTGCTGGGATTAAGGGCGTGTGCCACCACGCCAGGCTGGAGCAAATTTTTTTTTAATGAATATATATTTATTAGTGTGTGCATATGTGTGTGTGTGTGTGTGTGAGAGAGAGAGAGAGAGAGAAAGAGAGCACACCAGGATCTCTTGCTGTTGCAAATAAATACTAGATGCTTGCACTACTCTTGCATCTAGCTTTATGTGGGGGCTGGGGAATTGAACCCTAGCCAGTATGCTTTGCAAGCAAGTGCTACTTTTAATCACTGAGCCATCTCCTCAGTGCCTTATTTTCTATTTGCGGTGTGTGCTGTGTGCTCATGTGTGTGAGTACAGGCTTGAGTGTGACAGTGTGCATGCGAAGGTCAGAGGACTTCTTTTTTTTTTTTATTTATTGACAACAAAATATACTTACATACAAAAGGTGCATAGTTTTCCCTCCCCTCCCCCCATTCCCCTTTAGAACTCCACTCTCCATCATATCCCCTCCCTCTCTCCATTAGTCTCTCTTTTAATTTGATGTCATCATCTTTTACTTCTATTATGAGGGTCTTGCGGAGGTATTGCTAGGCACAGCAAGGTCATGGATATCGAGGCCAATTTCTGTCTGGGCAGTTGCATTGTAAGGAGTCGTACCCTTCCTTTGGCTCTTCCATTCTATCCGTCCCCTCTTCCGCAATGATACCTGAGCCTTGGAGGGTGTGACAGAGATGTTTCAGAGCTGGGCACTCCTCCGTCCCTTCTTCTCAGCACTATGTTGCCTTTTGGGTCATCCCAGTGGTCATCGCCATCTGAAAAGAGAAGCTTCTCTAACCAGAAGTGAGAATAGCGTTAATATGTGAATATGAACATTAAGTGTAGTGCTTTCAGGGCAGCTTGGTGGGAATAGTATATACATTTAGACAAGAGCATGCTTTATACCCCTAAGGCTCATGACCTTACCTACCATAGACTTTGCTTAGGTTTTTCAGTACCAGGTATGTATTCCCTCCCGTAGAGAGGGCCTTCAGTCCAATTATAGAGCAGTTGGTTACCCCACGAGTAGACATGCCACTATTGCACCCGTTCAGTCTTTGGGCCTGTCTGGCCAAATCAGAGGACTTCTTTTGGGTGCCCGTTCTCATCGCCCACCTCCTTTGTCGCAGGGACTCTTGTTCACTGCTGCTCAGGCTTGTTGGCCCCTGAGCACTGGCAGAGGCTCCCATTTTCATTTCCCTTCCCGCCAGCAGGAATGTCCAGACTCACAAGTGCCTGCCACAGCAGCTGGCATTTTACATGGGTGCTGGGGCTCTGAACTTAGGGCCTCACACTTACTTAGGTAGTGAGCACTTCATTCACTGGAGCCCCCTCCCCAGCCTCCTCCCACCCCTGAGCAATTTTTTGTTTGTTTGTTTGTTTTCAAGGTAGGGTCTCACTCTAGCCCAGGCTGACCTGGAACTCACTTTGTAGTTCCAGGTTGGCCTCGAACTCACAATGACCTCCTATCTCTGCCTCTGGAGTGCTGGGATGAAAGGTGTGCACCACAAGCCCTTGCATTTTTTTTCTTTTTCTTCTTTTTTAAAAATATTTTTTAGCCAGGTGTGGTGGCGCACACTTTTCATCCCAGCACTTGGGAGGCAGAGGTAGGAGGATCACCATGAGTTCGAGGCCACCCTGAGACTACATAGTTAATTCCAGGTCAGCCTGAACTAGAGTGAGACCCTACCTTGAAAACCAAAAAAAAAAAAAAAAAAAAAAAAAAATTATTTTTACTTATTTATTTAAGAGAGAGAAAGAGACAGAGTGTGTGTGTGTGAGAGAGAGAGAGAGAGATTGAGAGAGAGAATGGGTGTGCCAGGGCTTCCAAACGAACTCCAGACGCATGCATCACCTTGTGCATCTGGCTTATGGTGGTCCTGGAAAATCGAACCAGGACCCTTTGGCTTTGCAGGCAAATGCCTTAACCACTAAGCCATCTCTCCAGCCCAAATTTTTTCTTTTTTAAACCAAATCTGCACAGTGGTGGTCCCCAGCTGTAGCTTGGGACCTCTATCCCTGTGGCAGCCTTTGCTGGTTGGATTTTCCATTTCTTTTCCTCTCTTTAAAAATATTTTATCTAGGCCAGGCATGGTGGTACACGCCTTTAATCCCAGCACTTGGGAGGCAGAGGTAGGAGGATCACCATGAATTCAAGGCCACCCTGAGCCTACATAGTGAATTCAGGTCAGCCTTAGCTAGAATGAGACCCTACCTCAAAAAAAATTATCTATTTATTTGGGAGAGACAGAGAGAGAATGGTTGTGCTAAGGCCTCCAGCCACTGCAAACGAACTCCACAAGCATGTGCTACCTTGTGCACCTGGCTTTATGTGGGTACTGGATAATAGAACCTGGGTCCTTAGGCTTTGCTGAACCACCTCTCCAGCCCTCTTTTCCTCTTTGACCTCCCTGTGACTGATGCTGGTGCAGTCAGGTTCGCATTGCTGGCAGAAATCAACTGACCAAGCCCAGCTTGTGGGAAAAAGGTTTATTTTGGCTTACAGACTCGAGGGAAAGCTCCACGACGGCAGGAAAAACGATGGCATGAGCAGAGGGTGAACATCACCCGCTGGTCATCATAAGGTGGACAATAGCAACAGGAGAGTGTGCCAAACACTAGCAAGGGGGCGCTGGCTATAACACCCATAAGCCCGTCCCCAACAATACACTGCTTCTAGGAGGTGTTAATTCCCAAGTCTCCATCAGCTGGGAACCTCGAATTCAGAATGCTTAAGTTTATGGGGGACACATGAATCAAACCACCACAGATGCACACATAGAAGAGCACAGAGACAGAAGTCTTAGAGACAAAATGAAATCCTGTCCTCACTTAAAGCCATGGCGTGCTGGTTTACATGCAGTCTGACGCAATTCCTAACAGATAGTAAAACAGGTATCATTCCAAGCAGGTGTTCTGGGCATTCTGCCCTCAGCGGGCTGACCTGATCCCTCCACAGCCTCTGCACCTTCCTTGGGTTGTATCATGTCTCTTCACCCCTGCCCTGCATCTCTGCTGACCCCCTGAGGAGGAGGAGCCTAGAATGTCTTCATCCTAAATCTCTGTCTCTCTCTCTCAAAGACTTGGGATCCAGGATTCAGCAGTGTGGTTTCTGTTGGTTCTTTCAAGGCAGGGTCTCACTCTTGCCAAGACTGACCTGGAACACACTCTGTAGTCTCAGAATGACCTTGAACTCATGGCGATCCTCCTACCTGTGCCTCTCACCTGTGCCTCTGGGATTAAGGGTGTGCACCACCACGTGGGGCTCACAGTGTGTGGTTTTTAGGCTGTGGCATGGCCCTGATCTTTTTTCTTTTCTTTTCTTTTCTTTTCTTTTCTCTTCTTTTCTTTTCTTTTCTTTTCTTTTCTTTTCTTTTCTTTTCTTTTCTTTTTTTTCTCTTCCCTTCTCTTCTCTTCTCTTCTCTTCTCTTCTCTTCTCTTCTCTTCTCTTTTCTTTTCACACCACTTTGTGTATCTGGCTTTTCATGGGTCCTGGGGAAGGGAACCTGGGGTGTTAGACTTTGCAGGCAAGCCTAACAACTGCTGGGTGCTCTTTCCAGTCCCCTTGTTTTTAATAATTTTTCCCCTTTCATTTCTTTTTTTTTTTCAGGTAGGGTCTCACTCTGGCCCAGTGTTTTATGTCAGGGTTGACATTTTGGGATTTCTACTACGCCCGGCTCTAGTGATGTGTTGACATTTTGATTCCTCTAACCTGCCCCTCCAGGCTTCCCTGATTCCTAGAAGGAGGAGGGAATTGGCCTGCAAGCATGCCTTGCCTTTAATTAGGCAAATCAGCTGGTCCAACACAGAACCCTATCTAACCCTTCCAGATCTAACCTCACCCAGCAAGCCAGATTCCCCACCCCTAATCTCCCCAGTGCCAGAGACTGACAGTTAAGGCATCATCCCTAGGTCCCAGCTCCTCTGAAACTCCCCAGGCTAACACAATTGTAACCTGCTAGCTCTTTCCCGGCCTCACCCATTCCTTCCTGCAGAACCATAGTCTAGGCTCACACCCACGCTTTCCTCTGGATCCTGAGCTTCCTGCATGACCCTGAGACTTTGAGACTTCCGCACATGGCCTGGAGTGGTGTGGCCGGTGCTCTCCTCTGGGGAAGTGTGTGTGTGTGTGTGTGTGTGCGTGTGTGTGGTGTGTCAAAGCACTGGGCTACATCCCCAGCCCAATTCCAGACTTCCTCTGATTATTCTGATGGTGTTATGTCTCAAATTCATTTTAGAATCACTTTGCTAGGGTCTAAGATAAGTCCTTTGGGGATTGTGAGTTGGGCTATATAAATTTTAATATTCATTTGAAAGATATAGGTTAGATTTAAAACTGTCTCTATTTGGCCTGATATGGTGGCATTTGCCTTTAATCACAGCACTTGGGAAGCAGAGGGAGGAGGATCACTGTGAGTTCCAGCCCAGTCTGGGACTACAGAGTGATTTCCAGGTCAGCCTAGGCTAAAGTGAGAACCTACCTCAAAACAAAACAAAACAAAAAACTGTCTCTACTTAAGACAGCTTCCTCTAGGTGTTCCTCCCTATCCCTCCACAGACTCCCCCCTCCCAATAAGGTCATTATACACATAGCGAAGTTTATTTCTACTTCATTTATGCTTTTATAATATTGTGAATAGAATTTGCATTATATTTTCTAAGTCATTTCTATTGTTTGATGGGAACGCTATTGATTTTTGTGTATTTATTTTGTAACTGGCTAAGTTCCTGGATCCAGTTAATATATTTAATGGATTTCTGGGAGGGTTTGCTAGATATATAATCATATGAACTTTAAATAATGATTACTTTGCCTCCTCCTTTCTAATATTTATATCCCTTTTCATGTATTTTCCTAATGAAATTACCTAGGACTTTCAGAACAATGTTAATTAAGAATTGTTGTGGGCGGGGGGTGGAGGCAGGAGGATCTTGCACTGATGTCAGCCTGGGCCATGGAATGAGATCCTGTCTGGGGGGTGGAAACTACTGTAGGAATTCTATTTTATTTTTTATTTATTTGGGGGTGTGTGTACACATATATATTTGTGTGTGTGAGTACAGCACATGCAAGCCACAGTGTGTGTGTGGAGGGGAGAGAGTAGCTTTTCTATTGGTCTTCACCTTTCCACTTCATTTGAAGCAGGATTTCTTTTTTTTTTTTTTTTTTTTTTTTTGCGAGGTAGGGTCTCTCACTCTAGTCCAGGCTGACCTGGAATTCACTATGTAGTCTCAGGGTGGCCTTAAACTCACAATGATCCTCCTACCTCTGCCTCCCAAGTGCTGGGATTAAAGGCGTATGCCACCATGCTGGCTTGAAGTAGGGTTTCTTATTGTTCAGCACTCCAGTCATGAACTTCCAGGCAATTCTCCTATCTCCACCTCCCTTCTCACTATAGAAACATGGGGATAACAGGATCTCTCCATAGCTTCTGGCTTTTATATGGGGCCTAAGGGTCTAAACTCAGGTACTCATGCTTGTGCAGCAGGTTTTTCATGACTGAACCATCTCCATCGTTTTTTTTTTTCTTTTTCCTTGAAGTAGGCTCTCATTCATTCTAGTCCAGGCTGACCTGAAATTCACTATATAGTCTCAAACTCATGGCGATCCCCCCACCTGTGCCTCCTGAGTGCTGGGATTAAAGGCATGCACCACCAAGCCCAGCTCCACAGCTCCATCTTTAAAAATTTTTTTTTATTATTTTATTTTTATTTATTTAATTTGAGAGCAACAGAGAATGGGCATACCAGGGCCTCTCAGCTGCTGTGAACGAACTCCAGACGTGTGTGCCCCCTTGTGCATATATGAAACATTGCGTGCTTGCATCACTTTTGCATCTGGCTAAATGTGGGACCTGGAGATTCGAACAGGCGTTCTTAGGCTTATGCAGGCAAGCACCTTAACCGCTAAGCCATCTTTCCAGACCTTTTTTTTTTTTTTTTTTTTGAGAGGGACAGAGAGAAACAGAGAGAGGGAGGAAGAGGCAGAGAGAGAGAATGGGCAAACCAGGGCCATTTCAGCCACTGTGAACGAATGCTAGATGCGTGTGCACTCTTGTGGGCAAGCTCAACACTGCACCCTTGCATCACTTTTTGTGTCTGGCTAAATGTGGGACCTGGAGAATTGATCAGGCGTACTTAGGCTTGGTAGACAGGCGCCTTAACAGCTAAGCCATGGAGAGATGGCTTAGCTGTTAAGGCGCCTGCCTCTCCAGCCTTCCAGGCTGGAGAGATGACTTAGCAGTTAGGGTGCCTCCTTGCCAAGCCTGAGTTCCTTGGTTTGAATCTCCAGATCCCACGTGTTTTTGCAGTGGCTAGAGGCCCTGGGGAGCCCATTCTCATTCTCCCTCTCTCTCTCTCCCTCTCTCCATCTCAAATAAATAAAAATAATTTTTAAAAAAAGTTGGAAAAAATGTTTTATGAGAGAGAAATAATTGTGCACCAGGGCCTCCAGCCACTGAAGTCGAACTCCAGGTGCATGTGCCACTTTGTGTGCTTGTGGCACCTTGCACGCTTGCATCCTTTGTGTGTCTGGCTTATGTGGGACCTGGAGAGTTGAACATGGATCCTTAGGCTTTGCAGACAAGTACCTTAACCACTAAGTCATTTCTCTAGCCCTAAAAGTTTTCCAATATTTTTATTTATTTGTTTGCATGTGTGTGTGTGGATGTGCTAGGGTCTCCTGCTACTGCAAACCAATGCCAAATATGCCATGTTTTGGACTGACTTTATGTGGGAGCTGGGAAATTAACCCAGGCCAACAGGCTTTGAAAGCAAGCACCCTTACTAGCTGAGCCATTTTCCCAGCCTTCTAAAAGTTTTTTCTTTTTTTTAGTTGTCCATGAACATGTGTGTTGCATGTGTGTCTGTGCATGTATGTATGCATGCATGTATGTGAGCATGCATGTGAAGGTCAGAGGTCCTGAGTCATTCTCCACTTTGTTATTATTTTTGCATGTGGAGTGTGTGTTGTGTGGTATATGCATGTGTATGTGTATATATGCATGTCTGTTTACATGTGGAGAGCAGAGGAGAACACCAGATATCCTTCCTCTGTCACTTATTATTGCAGTTACCTTCTCATTGCTGGAATAAAGCACCTTATGGGAAGAAAGTTGTTTATTTTGGTTTACAGACTTGAGGGGAAGCTTCATGATGGCACAGGAAAGCATGGCATGAGCAGAGGCTGGACATCACCTCTGCCACAGCAGGTGGAAAATAGTAGCAGGAGCTGGGCGTGGTGGCACACGCCTTTAATCCCAGCACTCAGGAGGCAGAGGGAGGAGGATTGCCATGAGTTTGAGGCCACCTTGAGACTACATAGTGAATTGCAGGTCAGCCTGGGCTAGAGTGAGACCCTACCTCGAAAAAGCAAAAAAAAAAAAGCAGGAGAGTGAGCCAAATTCTGGCAAGGGGGATGTGGTGGTTTGATTCAGGTGGCCCCCGTAAACTTAGGTGAGCTGAATGCTAGGTCCCCAGCTGATTGGCAATTTGGGAATTAATGCCTCCTGGAAGCAGTGTATTGTTGGGGGCAGGTTTATTGGTATTATAGCCAGTTTCCCCTTGCCAGTGTTTGGCACACTCTCCTGTTGCTGTTGCCCATCTGATGTTGGCCAGGAGGTAATGTCCAGCCTCTGCTCATGCCATCTTTTCCCCCTGCCATTATGGAGCCTCCCCTCAAGTTTGTAAGCTAAAATGAACTCCCTTTCCCCCTCACAAGCTGCTATTGGTTATGTGTTTTCTGTCAGCAATGAGAGCCTGACTGCAACAGGGGCGCTGGCTGTAACACCCCTAAGCCTGCCCCCAGAAACACATATCCTCCAGCAAGCCTCCACCTCCCAAATTACCACCAGCTAGGGACCTACCATTCAGAACACATATTTCCTTGAGATGGAATCTCTCTCTGAGTGCAGAGCTGCAGTTTTCATGAGCCCGAGCAACTCTCTTGTCTCTGCTCCCCATAGGACTGTGGTTATAGACATGCGTGGTCACACCCAGCTGTTTCCATGGTTCTTGGGGAATTGAACTCAGGTGGTCTCAGGACCTCACACTTGTAGCAAACGCTGTTACCCATTAAGCCAACTCTTCAGCCGCCCACCTTGTTTTAGAGACAAGATCTCTCACTGAATGTGGAGCTCTCTGAATGGACTAGACTAGCTAACCAGCAAGCCCAGAAGATGCTATTGTCTCTGCCTCCCCAGTGCTGGGATTACAGGCATAGGTCAGCCCCCCAGGTTTGAAATGGATTCTAGCAATCTGCATACAAGTCTTCACAGTTGGATGGTGTAATGGTTTGATTCAGGTGTCCCCCATAAACTTACGTGTTCTGACTGCTAGGTCCCCAGCTGATGGCAATTTGGGAATTGGAGCCTCTTGTAGGCAGTGTATTGTTGGGGGCAGGCTTATGGGTGTTATAGCCAGACTTCCTCTTGTCAGTGTTTGGCACGCTCTCCTGCTTTTATTATCTACTTGATGTTGCACAGGAGGTGATGTCCACCCTCTGCTCATGCCATCGTTTTACCCTGCCATCATGGAGCTTCCCCTTGAGTCTGTTGGCCAAAATAAACCCTTTCCTCCCACGAGCTGCCTTGGTTGGGTGTTTTCTGTCAGCAATTTGAAGCTGACTGCAACAGATGGCAAGTACTTTGCTCACTGAGCCATCTTCCCAGCCCAGTACTATAGGAATTCTTGTATGTTTTTCACCTAGTAGAATTATTTGTAGAGCTTTAAAAAATGTTTTTTATTTATTTATTTATTTGCAAGCAGAGACAGAGAAAGAGAATGAATGAGCACAACATGGCTGCCACCAATGCAAACAAACTCCAGATACATGTGCTTTAAGAGGGTACTGGGGAATCAAACCTGGGTCATTAGGCTTTGCAGGGCAAGCACCTTAACCACTGGAGCCATCATCTCTCCAGCCCGAGTTCTTTTTTTTTTTTTTTTTTTTGGTTTTTGAGGTAGAGTCTCACTCTAGCAGCCCAGCCTGACCTGGAATTCACTATGTAGTCTCAGGGTGGCCTTGAACTCCTGGTGATCTTCCTATCTCTGCTTCCCAAATGTTAGAATTAAGGGCGTGTGTCACCACACCCAGCTTCAGCCCATGTTTTGTTGTGGAGCATGATGTTTAAAGCTGGTTTAAGAAAATTTTAAAAATAGAAAAAAAATAAGAAAAGAATAAAAAAGGGCTGGAGAGATGGCTTAGTGGTTAAGGCAGTTGCCTGCAAAGCTAAAGAATCCAGGTTCAATTCCCCAGGACCCATGTAAGCCAGATGCACAAGGTAGCACATGCATCTTGAGTTTGTTTGCAGTGGCTGGAGGCCTTGGTACACCCATTCTCTCTCTCTCTCTCTCTCTCCCTCCCTCTTTCTCTCTCAAATAAATAAAAATAAAGCTGGGCATGGTGGCCCACGCCTTTAATCCCAGCCTCTAATCCCTGAGACTACATAGTGAATTCCAGGTCAGCCTGGGCTACAGCGAGACCCTACCTTGAAAAACTAAATAAATAAATAAAAATTAAATTAAAAAAAAAAAAAAAAAATAGGGGTTGGAGAGATGGCTTAGTGGTTAAGGCACTTGCCTGCAAAGCCAAATGACCTGGGTTTGATCCTCCAGTACCCTTGTAAAGCCAGATGCACTGGTGCATATAACTGGAGTTTGTTTGTAGTTGCTGGAGGCCCTGGAGCACCCATTCTCTCTCTGTCTCTCTCTCTGCTTGCAATAAATAATAAATATAAACATAAATAAATAATATAATAAAATATAAAATAAAATAAAAACATAATAAAATAACATAATAAACATAAATAAAATATTTAAGAAAAAAAGAAATTTAAAAAATAATTAGGACTGGAGATTAGCAGTTAAGGCATTTGCTGTGAAGCCTAAGGACCCATGTTTGACTCCCCAGATTCAACATAAGCCAGAGGCAGAAGGTGATGCATGCACAAGGTTGCACATGCACACAAGGTGGCATATGAATCTGGAGTTCGATTACAGTGGCTGGAGACCCTGGCATACTAATTCTTTTTGTCTCTCTTTCTCATAAAAAAGGCCAGTCTGTTGGGTTTGCCTCAAAAAAAATTATAAGAAAATATCTTATTTCTACTTTGGTAAGATTTTACAAAAATTAGTTATGGATATTGTATTTATTGATGTACTTGCATTGCCTTTTCTTATATAATATGCTTTTCTTTTTCTACTTATTAACAAGATAAATTATATTAATAGATTTTCTAATATTAATCTATCTTTTTATTCCTATAATGAATACCACTTGGCCATGATATATTTTTCTCTTAAGCCATCATTGTACTCTATTTTCTAGAGTAAGCTATATTAATAGATTTATTAACACTGAAGCATCATGACATTCCTATAATCAATGCCATTTGAACATGGTATATACTTCTTTTAATATACTGTGAGACTTTCCTTGATAATATACTTTTTCAAGATTCAGAAGATTTCCTGGCTAATATTTTTTAAAGAATATGAGCTCAGCCTGTAAACTCTGTTCAAGAAATATCACATTTTAGTGGCTGATGCTACCTATACAAGACCTGCATACAAAGGAGGAAGAAATGGTGGCATGAATAGAAGAGACTAGTTCAAAAGAAGAAGGAACTCAATGGACAGGGGGTTTGGGAGGGAGCAAAGAGGAGTTTTAGGAGGGGATTATTATCATGGTCTATTGTCTATACAAAAGCACAATTCACAGAAGAAGAACTGGATAAATTTGACCGTCAAAATTAAAAACAGGAGCCTGCCTGTTACATTTGGCCACGGTTCTATTTAGGAATTTTGCAGTGATAGGTGTAAAAGAGGTTGGTTTGCTCTTCTCCTTATCTGTGCTATCCCTGCCAAGTGTGAGGCTCACTCTGAAGCACTGTGGGGCTGTTCCTTTCTTTCTATAGGCTTTGGTACAGCTGTCCATGTTGATTGATGCGGCCATCTGATACACAGGATGCATTATACCCATTTGATGCGCACACAGAATGAGGCCCATGTTATCACCATTAAGCCTGATGCTAACGTATCTGGGAAGCGAGGCAATGCAGCATGGTGCTTGTCTTCATTTGTATCTGCTGCTCTAACAAATACTCTCTCCTGGCTAAGTTATAAGCAACAGGAACGTATGTATTCATATTCTGCAGGCTGAGCTGTCTGAGACCAAGGCATCAGTGTCTGGTGTCTCGTGAGGACCAGCTCCATTGATGGTCTTTTCTTTTTTTCTTTTCTTTCCTTTTCTTTTCTTTTTCTTTTCTTTTCTTCCAAGGTAGTGTCTCACTCTAGTCCAGGCTGACCAGGGTGGCCTCGAACTCATGGTGATCCTCCTACCTCTGCCTCCCAAGTGCTGAGATTAAAGGTGTGCGCCACCATGCCTGGCTCTTTTCTCTTCTCTTCTCTTCTCTTCTCTCTCTCTTTTTTTTTTTTTTTTTTTGGTTTTTCAAGGAAGGCCTCACTCAAGCCCAGGTTGACCTTGAATTAACTCTGTAGCCTCAGGGTGGCCTCAAACTCATGGTGATCCTCCTACCTCTGCCTCCCAAGTACTGGGATTAAAGGCATGTGCCACCACACCTGGCTTGGCTTTTCTTTGCTTTGCTTTGCTTTTCTTTTCTTTTCTTTTCTTTTCTTTTCTTTTCTTTTCTTTTCTTTTCTTTTCTTTTTTTCTTCTTTTCTTTTCTTTTCTTTTCTTTTCTTTTTTTCGAAGTAGGGTCTCACTCTAGCTCAGGCTGACCTAGAATTCACTCTGTAGCCATAGGGTGGCCTTGAACTCACAGTAATCCTCCTACCTCTGCCTCTGGAGTGCTGGGATTAAAGGCGTGCGCCACCATGCCCGGCTCCTAGATCTATTTTATAAGGCACTAATCCATGGATGCAGAGCTGTCATGACTCAATCACCTGCCAACAGCCCCACCTCTTAAAACATCACTGTGAGAGGCTAAGGAGGGTACTTGGCCTATAAGAGGGTTTGCCACTTGTGCATGAGAGCCCGAGACAGCCAGGGTTCAATTCCCTAACACCTACACGAACATGTGGGCCTGGCCTTGCACATCTGTAACCCTAGTCCTGCAAAAGACAGAGAAGAGAGAATCACTGGGTTTACTGACTGAGGCCAGCTCTGGATGGAGGGAAATACACGGATACACAACAGAGCAGGGCATTGAATGTTCTCCTCTGGCCCCCATGTATACAATAGGTGTGCTCCCCCATGCACCCATGTTGATATGTTATACCCCACTCATGCCCACAAAACAACAACAACAAATCCCCACCACAGCTTGGTGTGGTGGCAGTTGCATTTAATTCCAACACTCAAGAGGCTGAGATAGGAGGATCGCTGTGAGCTCCAAGTCATCCTGAGCTAGAGTGAGACCCTACCTTGAAAATAAAACCAAAAAAATAAAAAATAAACAACATCATCACCTTAGGGTTTTGGTTCTTACATGTACGTTTTGGAGAGGCATGTACTGAAATCACAGCAGTGCTTAGAGTTTAGGCTCTTGGGACAGGCTAACAGGCACGTGACCTGGTATGTGAGGTCACCTTGGGGGGTCTTCCCCTAGAGTTCTCATGAGGATTTAACAAGATGCTGTGTATAGGAGTAAGAGCAATGCCTGACATATAGTAAACATGAATAGAGGGCTGGGGAGATGGCACAGTGGTTAAAGGCACTGCTTACAAAGCCTGCTGGCCCAGGTTCAATTCCTTAGTACCCACATAAAGCCAGATGTACAAGATGATGTGTTTGGAGTTTATTGACTGATCCATACTCACTCGCTCTTTTTCTCTTTATCTCTGTCAAATAAATGAGTTAGGGTGTTTGCCTGAGAAGCCCAAGGACCCTAGTTCAATTCACCAGTATCAAGGTGGCCTTGAACTCACAGCAATCCTCCTATCTCTGCCTCCCAAGTATTGGGATATTGCCACCACGCCTGGCGGTAATCTACTTTTTTTTTTTTTTTTTTTTTTTGGGAGGTAGGGTCTCACTCTAGCTCAGGCTGACCTGGAATTCACTCTGTAGTTTCAGGGTGGCCTTGAACTCATGGTGATCCTCCTACCTCTGCCTCCCTAGTGCTGGGATTAAAGGTGTGTGCCACCACGCCCGGCTTGGTAATATATTTTTTATTTGCATGTGTGTGTGCATCACGTATGTGTGCCAGCATCTCTTGCAGCTATGTTAGAAAACCAGATGCATGCAGCACTTTTTTGTGTTTGCCTTTATATAGGTGCTGGGGAATGGAACCTGGGCCAAAGACTTTGCAAACAAGTGCCTTAATTGCTAAGCTGTTACTCTAGCCTGACACTTCATATTTTTACTGACAGGTGCTTAATATGTAAGAGAGATTTGTGGTGTGAATTTCATGTGTCAACTTGGATGAGTTAAGGGATACCCAGGTAGCTGATAAAACATAATTTCTGAAAGAAATTGGTATTTGGCTCAATAGGTCTACCCTTTCCTCAGGGCAGGGGCTCTATTCAATTGATACAGAGGCCGGATAGAACAGAAATGAGCAGTAATACATACAAGGCAAATTCGCTCTCCTGGAACCAGGATGCTGTCTTTTCCTGCCCTTAGATACTGGAATCTTCAGGGTCTGTGGTCTTTGGATGCAGCAGCCCCCAGATCCACAGGCCTTTGGCCTTGGGCTGTGAGATACACCTTCTGCTCTCTGGATTCTCTGGCCTTTGAACTTGGATTGAGCTGTGCCTCCAGCTTCCTTGGTTCTCTAGCTTGTAGATGGCCTGTTGTGAGACTTGTCAGACTCTATAATCATGTGAGCCAATTCCTATAACAATAAATATCACCCATAAATAAATACCTGTCTTACATCTACCTACCTACCTACCGATCTAGGTGCTTATGTATCCACCTATCATCTATCTATCTATCTATCTATCTATCTATCTATCTATCTATCTATCTATCTATCTAACATCTATCTCTGTCTACCTCCCATTTCCCTGGGGAAGCCTTACTAATTCAGAATTCAATTAAGAAGGCTCAATCCTGGTGGTATCTCTTCTTCTTTTCAAATTATCACTTGGGAGGCAGAGGTAGGAGGATAGTCTTGAGTTTGAGGCCACTCTGAGACTACATAGTGAATTCCAGGTCAGCCTGGGCTACAGCGAGACCCTATCTGGAAAACCCCCTTCCCACTCCCCCACATACAAACACACACAAACCAAAAACAAATTATCACTCCACTGCCTTGAAGATTTGACCTTTTTCACTCTCAGCTCCAACCTGAGCTGGGTGGTCATCTAACTTCTCTGTCCTTCCAACTCTTTTTTCCACACGGGATACACTCTGAGACCCCCTCCCTCCAGGGTCCTCCCTAGCAAGGTGGTTTGTCTTGAACTCTGTTTTTTGTTGTTGTTTGTTTTGGTTTTTCCAGGTAGGGACTCACTCTAGCTCAGGCTGACCTGGAATTCACTCTGTCTTCTCAGGGTGGCCTTGAACTCATGGTGCTCCTCCTATCTCTGCCTCCCAAGTGCTGGGATTAAAGGTGTGTGCCACCACACCTAGATATAAACTCTGTTTTTTTTTTTTTTTGTTGTTGTTGTTATTGTTGTTTTCTCCCCCATGAAGACTGGTTGCTCCTGGAATTGGTTGATGCCCTTGAAAGAAAGACCATTAAGAAGGTTTATTTTGGGGTTTAGAAAATGGACTCAGGACCGGGAGAGATGTCTTAGCGGTTAAGCACTTGCCTGTGAAGCCTAAGGACTCCAGTTCAAGGCTCGATTCCCCAGTACCCACGCCACGTAAGCCAGATGCACAAGGGGCACATGCATCTGGAGTTCATTTGCAGTGGCTGGAGGCCCTGGCATGCCCATTCTCTCTCTCTCTATCTGCCTCTTTCTTTCTCTGTCTCTCGTTCTCAAATAAATAAATAAATAAATAAATAATAAAAAAAATGGACTCAGTTTAATTAAAATTACAAATTTCAAAAACCTTGGTCCTTCCTTAGTCCTTTTAATATATATATATATATTGGTTTTTCGAGGTAGGGTCTCACTCTAGCTCAGGCTGACCTGGAATTCACTATGTAATCTCAGGGTGGCCTCCAACTCATGGCGATCCTCCTCCCTCTGCCTCCCAAGTGCTGGGATTAAAGGCGTGCACCACCACGCCTGGCTCTAACATATATATATATTTTTTAATATTTCATTTATTTACTTATTTATTTATTTGACAGAGAAAAAGGGGGAGAAAGAGAGAGAATGGGCACTCCAGGGCCTTCAGCCACTGCAAATGAACTCCAGACATGTGCACCCCCTTGTGCATCTGGTTAATATGGGTCCTGGGGAATTGAACCTGGGTCCTTTGGCTTTGCAGGCAAATGCCTTAACCACTAAGCCATTCCTCCAGCCCCTTAAATATATTTTATTTATTTATTTAAAGAGAGAAAGAGGCCGGGGGGAAGGAGGGAGAGACTGGGCACGCCAGAGCCTCCAATCACTGCAAACAAACTCCAGATGCATGTGCCCCCTTGTGCATCTGGCTTACGTGGGTCCTGGAGAATTGAACTGGGATCTTTTGGTTTTGCAGGCAAACGCCTTAACTGCTAAGTCATCTCTACAGCCCCTTCCTTAGGTTTTATGTTCAGCTTATAAATCTTATTATTCTATTTATAAGCCTAATAAATGTTAACAATCATTTTTAAGGAGACCTTGAATAATGCTTGTACCCATTTATGAACTCAGTGAATTAAACACCTCTACCATTCTAATGATAAATTAGGTCATGGTAAATTTTAAAATACATGATTTTTTTTTTTTACAGTATTTAAATGTTCTCACTTAACAAACCAAACCTTCCTAAGAACAAAATAGTTCTTGTCAATCAAGGAAATTAAACTAATAAATATAGCAATCCTAAAACTTACTTAGATGTTCCAGTATTGCATGTTCCTTTAGTGGGGTTTCAACTTGAAATTGTAAGTCTTAATCAATTACTCCATTACCACTTAAATTGGAGTTACAAGACCAGCATTCTAATGGACCAAATTCTTTCACTCTCTGCAAATATACAAAATGCCTAATATGGGTAGATTTCTTCTTATCACAACATTCTTCATACTATGGTTTGGTTTGTCTCTGATCTTTCAGTACTTAATTAAAAAAAATTTTTTTTATTTATTTATTTTTGGAGAGAGAGACACAGAGAGATAGACAGAGAAGGAGAGGGAGAGGGAGACAGAGATGGGCGCGCCAGCAGTCTCTCAGCTGCTGTGAATGAAATCCAGATGTGTGCACCCCCTTGTGGGCAAGTGCAGCATTGTGCCCTTGCCTCACTGCATCTGGCTAAACGTGGGACCTGGAGATTGGAACTGCTGGACATTGGAACCAGCATTCTTAGGCTTAGCAGGCAGGCGCCTTAGCCGCTAAGCCATCTCTCCAGCCCTCAGTACTTAATTTTAAATAATAATACCTAATTCACTGGGCATCTTTAATCCCAGCACTCAGCAGGCAGAGGTAGGATTGCCATGGGTTTGAGGCCACCCTGAGACTATATAGTGAATTCTAGGTCAGCCTGGCCTAGAGTGAGATACTACCTCGAAAAGCAAAACAATAATAACAATAATAGCTAATTTTTGCTGGATGTGGTGGTGCATGCCTTTAATCCCAGCATTCGGGAGGCAGAGGTAGGAGGATCGCCGTGAGTTCCAGGGCGCCCTGAGACTACATAGTGAATTCCAGGTCAGCCTGAGCTAGAGTGAAACCTTACTTCAAAAAAGAAACAAACAGCCGGGCGTGGTGGCGCACGCCTTTAATCCCAGCACTCGGGAGGCAGAGGTAGGAGGATCACCGAGAGTTCGAGGCCACCCTGAGACTACATAGTGAATTCCAGGTCAGCCTGGACCAGAGTGAGACCCTACCTTGCAAAACCAAAAAAAAAAAAAAAAAAAAAAAAAAAAAAAAAAAAAAAAAAAAAAAAAAAAAAAAGATAATTATTTTTATTTTTATTTTTTTTAGGGTTTCACACTAGTCCAGGCTGATCTGAATTCACTATGTAGTCTCAGGGTGGCCTCGAACTCACGGCTATCTTCCTACCTCTGCCTCCCAAGTGCTGGGCTTAAAGGCATGTGCCACCATGCTCAGCTAGCTTTTCATGTTTTATAGAATAGCTTAATTCTCATAATTCTTGCCTACAAACCTCAAGTGGCTACCTGGCAATCACACCACATGTTACAGACCCTTCCCTCTCTCTCATACTTTTTTTTTTTTTGGTTTTGGTTTTGCAAGGTAGGGTCTCACTCTGGTCCAGGCTGACCTGGAATTAACTATGTAGTCTCAGGGTGGCCTTGAACTTTCAGCGACCCTCCTACCTCTGCCTCCCAAGTGCTGGGATTAAAGGTGTGCGCCACCATGCCCGGCTCTCTCATGCTTTTAAAAAATATTTTATTTTTATTTATTTATTTGAGAGAGAGAAAGAGAGAATGGGCATGCCAGAACCTCCAGCCACTACAAACAAACTCCAGATGCATGCGACATCTTGTGCATCTGGCTTACATGGGTCCTGGGGAATTGAACCTGGGTCCTTTGGCTTTTCAGGCAAGCACCTTAACTGCTAAGCCATCTTTCCAGCCTTCATGCTTTTTTTTTTTTTAATTTGAGAGAGATGGAGAGAGAGAGAGACAGACAGACAGACAGAGACAAAATGGGCGCTCCAGCAGCCTCTCAGCCGCTGTGAACAAATTCCAGATGCATGTGCCCCCTTGTGTGCATGTGCAACATTGCATGCTTGATTGCTTTTGCTTCTGGCTAAATGTGGTACCTGGAGATTTGATTGGGCATTCTTAGGCTTCACAGGCAGGTGCCTTAACTGCTAAGCCATCTCTCCAGCCCCTCATGCTTTTTTTTTTTTTTTTTTTAATGAGAGAGAGAATTGACATGCCAGAGCCTCTAGCTACTACATTTGAACCTTGTGTGCACATGTCACCTTGTGTGCATGCATCACCTTGTGTGTCTGGCTCATGTGGGTTCTGGGCCCTTTGGCTTCTCAAGCAAGTGCCTTAACCACTAAGCCATCTCATGCTTTTAAAAAAATTATTTATTTATTTACAAGCAGAGAGAGAAAGATTACACACACACACACACAGAGAGAGAGAGAGAGAGAGAGAGAGAGAGAGAGAATGAATGGTGCACCAGGGCCTCCTGCTACTGCAAACGAACTCCAAATGCATGTGCCACTTTGTGCATGTCTTTACATGGATACTAGGGAATCGAACCTGGGTCATTAGGCATTATAGGCAAGTGCCTTACCCACTGAGCCATTTCCCCTCTATGCTTTTTTTTTTTTTTTGGTTTTGCGAGGTAGGGTCTCACTCTGGTCCAGGCTGACCTGGAATTAACTATGTAGTCTCAGGGTGGCCTCGAACTCTCACCAATCCTCCTACCTCTGCCTCCCGAGTGCTGGGATTAAAGGCGTGCGCCACCACGCCCGGCTTCCCCTCTATGCTTTTAAGAGACTATTTCACATATTTTCAGACCTCCCTGCACCTCTTCCCAATCTCATTCTCAGCCAATGATCTGTCTCCCAGCAATCTACTGGGTCATACTTAGAGTAAACAAATGTGTCATGTCCCACATCTCACACGAGAAAAAAAAAAAAAAAAAAAAACATTGATTAGATTTCCTCTGCAGCTGACATGTTTTTCTTTCCCTCTCTCCCTTCTTCCTATTCTCTCTCTCTCTCGGTGTGTATGGTGCATGAAAGAATGTGCAGGTGTGTATGCCAATCACCAAGGCACATTTTGGATTACAGCTTGGGCACCACTTTATGTGGTAGTATATTTTTATTGCTTTATGTGATAGTATCTTTTTATTACTTTATTTATTTTGATTTTTTTCAAGGTGGGGTCTCACTTAGCTTGGGCTGACCTGGAACTCACTTTTGTATACCTAGGTTGGCTCATGACAATCCTTCTACCTCAGCCGCCTGAGTGCTGGAATTAAACGTGGGTACTGGGGCTGGAGAGAAGGCTTGGTGGTTAAGTGCTTGCCTGTGAAGCCTAAGGACCCTGGTTCAAGGCTCCATTCATAGGACCCACATAAGCCAGATGCACAAGGTGGCACATGCACCTGGAGTTCGTTTGCAGTGCCTGGAGGCCCTGGTGCACTCATTCTCTCTCTCTCTCTCTCTCTCTCTCTCTGTTGCTCTCAATTTTTTTTTTAAAAAGGTGGGTACTACCATGCCCAGGTTCTTTTTTTTTTTTTTTCTTTTTTGGTTTTTCGAGGTAGGGTCTCACTCTAGCTCAGGCTGACATGAAATTCACTATGTTGTCTCAGGGTGACCTTGAACTCATGGTGATCCTCCTACCTCTGCCTCCCAGAGTACTAGAATTAAAAGTGTGTGCCACCACGCCTGGCTTTTTTTAAAAACTATTTTATTTATAAAATAGTTAAAATAGTGAGATAAAGAGGCAGTTGGAGAGAATGTGCACCAGTACCTCTAGCCACTGCAACCAAATTCTGCACGCATGGGCCACCTTTTGTGCATCTGGCTTTCTGTGGGTACTAGGGAACCAAAACTAGGTCCTTTGGCTTTGCCAGCAAGTGCCTTAATAGCAGAGCCATCTCTCCAGCCCCTCAGCTTCTTTCTATTGCTTTATTTACTCCTATAACCACAGTTTTATCTCCTTTCTCATCCTTTATATGTATTTCCCTTTTTTTCCTTATTTAAACTTGCCAGTGATTTTATTTTTAAAAGATGATTCAAAATCCCAGTCTTGAAATGTATCTTTCTAAATGTATTTCTTTCTTTTCTATTTCATTGGTGTCTTATTTCATCTTTATTAGTTTTGTTCTACTTTCTTTGGCTTATCTTCTTCTTCTTTTTTTTTAGATTCTTAAGTTACATTAGGTTTATTTATTTTTAGCTTTTGTTTGTTTGTTTGTTTGTTTGTTTGTTTGTTTTTGAGGTAGGCTCTTACTTTAGCCCAGGCTGACCTGGAATTCACTATATAGTCTCAGAGAGGTCTTGAACTCATGGTGATCCTCCTACCTCTACCTCCCAAGGGCTGCAATTAAAAGTGTGTGCCACTATACCTGGCCTATTTTTAGCATTTTTGACAATATAATAATTTGAGGTTTTAAATTATCTTCTGAATATGTATCACTCTATAGATGTTATCTTATAAAGCATTTCCATTTAAAAAATATTATTTATTTATTTGATAAAGAGAGAGTGACACAGAGAGAACACAGGCACTCCAGGGCCTCCTGTGCCTGCAAATGATCTTTAGATGCATGCGCCACTTTGTGCATCTGGCTTTATGTGGGTAGTGGGGAATTGAGCCCAGGCCTTTAGGCTTTGCAAGCAAGAGCTTTTAGCTGCTAAGTTATCTCTCCAGTGCCAGCATTTCCATTTTTATTAATTTGATTATTTAAATTTCTGGTTATATTTTTCTTTTCTTTTCTTTTTTGAGGTAGGGTCTCACTGTAGCCCAGGCTGACCTGGAATTCACTATATAATCTCAGGGTGGCCTCAAACTCATAGCAATGATCCTTCTACCTCTGCCTCCCAAGTGCTGGAATTAAAGGCGTGCACCACCACACCTGGCTCTGTTTTTTTAAAATATTCTTATTTATTTGCAAGCAGAGAGAAAGAGATAGACTGAGAAATGGGCATGCCAGGCCCTCCTGCCACTGCACCCAAACTCCAAATGCACATACCACACTGCGTATCTGGCTTTACATATGCCCTGGGAAATTGAACCCGGGCCATCTGGCCTTGCAAGCAAGCACCCTTAACTAATGAGCCATCATTTCAACAACTATTATTGTTGTTGTGTTTTTTGGTTTTTCTTTTGAGACAAAGGTGTGTGTGTGTGTGTGTGTGTGTGTGTGTGCATGGGCACACACACATGTGTTCAGACAAGGTGATACACCTGGGAGATGGAGACTGGATGACCAGGAGGTCAAGGTCATTCTCAGCTACTTAGTCAACTTAAAGTTAGCTTGAGCTACATGAGACCCTTTCTCAAAACAAAGAGCCTTAAAAGAAGGAATGGCCTATTATTTTGGCTCACAATTCAGAGGCTTCAATCCATGGTCACTTGGCCGGATGCTTTGGGCCTCTGGCAAGGCAGAGCATCATGGTAGACAGTATGCATGGTGGAGCAAAGTTGCTCACTTCATGGGGTTCTGTAAGCAGAGAATGGAAAGACCCAAGGTTCTAATATTTCCCTCAAGGACATGCCCCCAATGATCTAACTTCCTCCCACTAGATTCCACCTTCTACCACAAGTTCCACCCCAACAGCACCATCAGCTGGGGACCAGGCCTTGAACACAAGAGCCTCCAGGAACATTTACAATACAAGGGACAGCAAAGGGGAATAAGTATGTACACAAATTGTTTATATTTGCAAAAAGAAACATTGAAAGGATAGACAAATAAGCAAAAAAAAAAAAATGATTACTTACAGGAGAAGGAGAAGGGTAGAGGGATAGTGATGGAAAAGAAATTCTTTAGATACAAACTTTTTATGTGGTTTTGACTTTGGAAACATATAAATATTTAATATATTCAAAATAACATTAAATCAAAAGGAAAGGAGGAAAAAAAAAAGCAGTCGCTAAAGTTGGAAAGCATTCTGGGATGAAAGACTTTGAATATTGTTGCAGTCAGGTTCGCATTTTGGCAGAAATCACCTGACCAAGAGCAGCTTGTGGGAAAAAAGGGTTTATTTTGGCTTATACACTCAAGGGGAAGCTCCATGATGGCAGGGGGAAACGATGGCATGAGCAGAGGATGGACATCATCCCCTGGCCAACATAACATGGACAATAGCAACAGGAGAGTGTGCCAAACACTGGCATAAGGAAACTGGCAATAATAACCATAACCCATGAGACATTAATTCCCAAGTCTCTATCAGATGGCAACCTAGCATTCAGAACATCTCAATTTATGGGGGACACGTGAATCAAACCACCACAAATGCATAGCGAGTTGGTGATATAATCATTTAGTGAAAATAATTATTTTAGGTGGCTTTCCTCATGGCATATTCACTGCATATCCTTAAAAATATTTTCTAAAGATAAAAGGAGCCTCAAAGAATTCTTAAAACTTCATTTGAAAGTCTTACTGTTAGTAAAAAAAAAAAAAAAAGTATTGACATTTTTTAACTGTTTTATAAAAATCACAAGATAATGCAAATGAGTAATTATGCTAATGCTGAAATCTAAGATCTTCAGTGTGTGAGAAAAAGTTATAAGGATAGGATCAAAGAGATTAAATAAAAACCTTGAAATGTTATATTTGATTTGGAAAGATCTGTAGAAGCTCATAATCCTTTTGTTTTTCCTGTTGCACAGTATGGATTTGACCTTCTTGGTGCTCAAAGTTGAGAAGCAGGGACAGTCCACCGTCACCCAGCACACTGGGGAACCAGATTGTGTCCTCCTGCTACCAGGAACCAGGGTTGCTAGGAGAGTGACTGATTTCAGGTCTGGGCAGAAAACAGACAACGTGGGCTTGGGATTATCACCTTGGGTCTCCAAGCAAAGACACTGCCCAAGACGACAGGGTCACATGTGAAGGACAGAGGTGAAAGAGAAAGGAAGCCCCTTGACTAAAGATGAAAAGGTTATGGCTAAAATTTATTAAAACTCATTGAATATGTAAAAACTAATTTAATGCTGGGCATGGTGGTGTATGTCTTTAGTCCCAACACTTGGGAGGCTGAGGTTGGAAGATCATCATGACTTTGAGGACAGCCTGGGACTACAGAGTGAGTTCCAGGTCAGTCTGGGCTAAAGAGAGCTCTTACCTTGGAAAAAAATTATTTATTTTTAGGAAAAATAATTGCTTCACTGGTGTGGTGGTGCATGCCTTTAATCCCAGCACTTGGGAGGCAGAGGTAGGAGAATCACCATGAGTTTGAGGCCACTCTGAGACTACATAGTGAATTCCAGGTCAGCCTTGGCAAGAGTGAGGCACTACCCCAAAAAAACAAACCAAAAAAATTGTTTCATTGTGGAAAAGGTGGTGGGAAGAGTATAAGAGCCAAAAGAACCAGGCGTGGCAGTGCACGCCTTTAATCCCAGCACTCGGGAGGCAGAGGTAGGAGGATCTCTGTGAGTTCAAGGTCACCCTGAGACTACATAGTTAATTCCAGGTCAGCCTGGGCCAGAGTGAGACCCTACCTCGAAAAAAAAAAAAAAAAAAAAAAAAAAAAAAAAACGAGCCAAAAGATGGGACTCCTTACAATGCACTCTTCCAGAAACAAAATGGCCTGGATATCCATGACCTTGCAGTGCCTGGCACTATCTACACAAGACCATCATAATAGGAGGTGTTGCACTCAGGTTCACATTGCAGGCAGAAATCACCCAACCAAGAGCAGCTTGTGGAAGGAAAAAAAAAAAGGTTTATTTTGGCTTACAGACTTGAGGAGAAGCTCCATCATGGCAGGGAAAAATGATGGCATGAGCAGAGGGTGGACATCACCCCCTGGCCACCATAAGGTGGACAATAGCAAGGGGCAACTGGCTATAACACCCATAAGCCCGCCCCCAACAAGACACTGCCTCCAGGAGGTGTTAATTCCCAAATCTCCATCAGCTGGGAACCTAGCATTCAGAACACCTAAGTTTATGGGGGACAGCTGACTCAAACCACCACATTCTGCCCTAGCCCCCATAAACTGTTAACCATCCATGATGTAAAATGCAATGCATTCAGTCCAACTTTCAAAGTCCCCACATTCTTTATCAGTCCTAATGATCTTCAAACATCCCATAGTACAAGGTCTTTTAACTGAACTATAATACCAAAAATCCCCCAAAAACCCATAATGGCACAGAAGAAACACTCATACTGCAAAAAATGGCACTGGACATAACAAAGATATACTCAAGCAATACAAGATTTAAACAGGGCAAACACCAAACTCTATAGCTCCAAGTCCAACAACTCTAGCCAGTGACAAGTCTCCAAGTCTGATAATTCTAACCAGCAACAAGTCTCTGGAGTTCCAATCAAACCCTCCAGCCAGGCTATTCACAGTTCTGGAAAACTTCCTCTGGGACTGGCAGCTCTCCTTGGCAGCCATCTCGTGGTGCCGGCATCTCCACTGGGTCTCCACTGAAAGCCATGGTTCATCTTCACAGCTCCATCAGGTCTCCATGCAAGCATACCTGCTTCACACTGCCCATGGCCATTTCCAAAACACAAGACAATGACCCTCTCTTTTCTGCATTTCTTTTTTTAATTATTTTTTTATTGACAACTTTTATACTTACATACAAAAAACCACCTGATATTTCCCTCCCCTCCCCCCATTCCACTTTAGAAGTCCCTTTTCTGCATTTCTTATACTCCACAATACCAGGTAGGGTGCCAATTTGTTAATCCAGGGGGGAATAAAACAGACTTTGAAGAACAGAACACTCTTTGAGCATTCAGGCTCCTTCAAAAGAGTCTGCATTCTTTCTATTGCCCCAGTGCAGGTCAGCTGGCCAATCTCAAAGGTTGTAATCTCTCATATAATTGCAGCTGAATGGGCCGAAGCTTCAGCCAAAGATTTAATTTCTGTGCCATATCCCTCTGCACACACCAGTCCATTTTTTTTTTTTTTTGAGAGAGAGACAGAGAGAGAGGGCGAGGAAGATAGATAGAGATGGGTGCGCCAGCAGCCTCTCAGCTGCTGCGAATGAAATCCAGATGTGTGTGCCCCCCTTGTGGTCAAGTGCGGCATTGTGCCCTTGCATAACTGCATCTGGCTAAACATGAGACCTGGAGATTGGAACCGGTGTTCTTAGGCTTAGGAGGCAGGCACCTTAACTTCTAAGCCATCTCTCCAGCCCACACCAGTCCATTTCTATGCAATGCAACCCTGCACAACTTCTCAGGACATGGGCATAACAGCAAGCCTCTCACACAAACTGCTTCTAGTCCAGTCCAGGCAAAGCTCCTTCTCACCCTCATAAGCCAAACCTCACAGTCCATAGTTCTTACTGCATTCAGATCTTTCCGCACTGACCAGAATGGTCCATCAAGCTGTACTTATAGCACTGCAAGGCATCTCTTAGGCCAAGGTTTCAAATCCTCCCACATTCCTCTTGAAAATCAGCTCCAAAAGGCCATAGCCACACAGTGGCAACAAATGACCCCACTCCTCGGTACTGACATTACTGTTGCAGTCATGTTCGCATTGCTGGGAGAAATCACCCAACCAAGAGCAGCTTGTGGGGAAAAAAAGGGTTTATTTTGGCTTACAGACTCAAGGGGAAGCTCCATCATGGCAGGGGAAAATGATGGCATGAGCAGAGGGTGGATATCACCCCCTGGCCAACATAAGGTAGACAATAGCAACAGGAGAGTGTGCCAAACACTGGCAAGGGGACACTGGCTATAACACCCATAAGCCTGCCCCCAACAATGCACTGCCTCCAGGAGGCATTAATTCCCAAATCTCCATCAGCTGGGAGCCTAGCATTCAGAACACCCAAGTTTATGGGGGACACCTGAATCAAACCACCACAGGAGGGAAAGATGATGACATCAAAATAAAAAAGTGAGAGAGATTTGGGGATATGATGAAGAATGGAGTTGTGAAGGGGAAAGTGAGGGGGGAAGGGAATTATAATAGTTTATTATCTATAATTATGGAAGTTGTTTATTTGTTTATTTATTTATCTGAGTGAGAAAGAGAAAAAGAAGCAGGTAGAAACAGTGAGAATGGGCATGCCAGGGCCTCTAGCCACTGCAAATGAACTCCAGATGCATGTGCCACCTTGTATACCTGGTATTGGAGAATCAAACTCAGGTTCTTAGGGTTTGCAGGCAAATACCTTAACCACGGAGCCATCTGTCCAGCCGCTATTTTTAATCTTTCTTTCTTTCTTTCTTTCTTTCTTTCTTTCTTTCTTTCTTTCTTTCTTTCTTTCTTTCTTCCTTCCTTCCTTCCTTTCTTTCTTTCTTTCTTTCTTTTTCTTTCTTTCTTTCTTTCTTAGAGAGAAAGAAACAGATATAGAGTATTTATTTTAAAGTGAGGTCTGGTCTAGCACAGACTGACCTGGAACTCATTCTTTAGGCCAGGCTGTCCTTGAACTCACTGTGATCCTTTTATGTCAGCCTCTCAAGCACTGGGATTAAAGGTGTGAGCCATGATGCCTTTCTTTCTTCCTTCCTTCCTTCTTCACCCTTCAATTACCCCACTCCCACCCCCATCCCCCAGTTCACACTACAGAAGAGAGAACCTTAACCTACCCAGTGATCCATTAATACTCCAGGCCCTGCCTGCCACCATTTGTTTTGATTCTTTAGACAGGTTCTGGGCAAGCCAATAAATCTTCTTATCTGAATTTTGCTGAAATGTAGACAAAGCTGGTAATAGTGATGTCAGGTCATGGAGGTCAGTCCCTGAAAAAATGCTAGGGTATTATAATGATGAAGTGTTTTCCTAAGACCCTTAATTAAAACTTTACTGTAACTTGTTTTAAGCATAAAAGTTAACAAATTGCAGCCAGGTGTGGTGGTGCACGCCTTTAATACCAGCACTTGGGAGACAGAGGTAGGAGGATTGCTGTGAGTTCCAGGCCACCCTGAGACTACATAGTGAATTCCAGATCATCCTCGGCTAGAGTGAGACCCTACCTTGAAAAACAAACAAACAAACAACAACAACAAAAAAGTTAACAAATTCATATAATTTTTGAAAGAAAAGTGGGAGGGAGAAGAAAAGAAAATATAGGTCTATGGCCCTGGAATTGAACTTCTAAACACAGGGATCAGACTGCTGTTGACCTAAAGCCCCTCCCAGAGGAGGGCTTCTGGCTTTATTTTATTTTTAAATGTTTATTTATTTGAGAGTGAGAAAGAAACAGAGAATGAGAAAATGGGCACACCAGGGCCTCTAGCCACTGCAAATGAACTCCAGATGCATGCACCACCTTGTGCATCTGGCTTATGTGGGTCATGGAGGACTGAACGTGGGTCCTTTGGTTTTGCAGGCAAACACCTTATCTGCTAAGCCATCCCTCCAGCCCTTTATTTATTTATTTTTAAAATTTATTTTGGCCAGGCATGGTGGCATATGCATTTAATCTCAGCACTCAGGAGGCCGAGGTAGGAGGACAGTCTACATAGTGAATTCCTGTTCAATCTGGGCTAAAGTGAGACCCTACCTCAAAAAAAAATATATTTTGGGCTGGAGAGATGGCTCAGCCATTTAAGGCATTTGTTTGTAAAGCCTGGTGGCCCAGGTTTGATGCCCCAGTACCCATGTAAAGCCAGGTGCCTAGAGCTGGTTTATAGTGGCAGGAGGCCCTGGCACGCTCATAATCACTTTCTCTCTGTCTGCCTTTTTGTCTATCTCTCTCTCTTAAATAAAAATGTTTATAATTTTTTTTTAATTTAAAAAATTTTATTTGTGTGATGGGGGTCAGAATGTGCCAGGGCCTCTTGACTCTAGCCACAACAATACTGGTAGAGACACAAAGAGAGAGAAAGAAAAAGAAAGTCCCAAAGCCCCAAATCCAACAACTATCATTAACTACCATGGGAAGTAACTAGGGCCTAGTTCCTCATCCTGAGAATGAAAAAGGAAAGAATCAGGCCTTTGTCCTGTCATTCTCCTACTATTTCCTCGCACTCGTTGATGAAGGAATATTCTTGATTAAAAAAAAAAAGATTCCACTAATACAAGTGGAAGGATTGATAAGATTAGAAAGCCACCTTGTTCTCTCCCTTAATAAAGCACTGATGGATGAAACGATGAGAATGAGAGGTTGGCAGGGAACTTCATAACGCGGGGTTCAGGTCGACACCACCCAAGCCCCTAATCACCCCAGAGCCTCATGCTCATGTCTCCTGAAATGCACAGCCCTGCTTATGAAGCATTGATCTTAGTTGGGATCCCCCAAATAAGCAGACCCTAGAGAAAGAATTTGGGTGTAAGTAGTTTATTTAGAAGAGCATCTTCTGAAGAAGGGAGAGGTGAGACGACCCTGGGAAGGGAGAGAGCCAAGAGAAAAATGAAGATCCAGGGAGTCACGCTCAGAAAATTGGAGCTCAGTTTCTTTTTTTGGAAAATATATAAGTATATTTACTGTAGCCCATGCTGGCCTGTAATTCACTGTGTAGTCTCAGGCTGGCCTGAACTCATGTTGATACTCCTACCTCTGCCTCCCTAGTGCTGGGATTAAAGGCATGGGCCACCACGCCCAGCTTTTTAAACTTTTTTATTTCTTTATTTATAAATATAAATATATTTATTTGTTTGCGGGAGGGAGAGAGAGAGGCAAGAACAGGCACACCAGAGCCTCTTGCTGCTTCTAATGAACTTCAGACACAGACACCACTTTGTGCATCTGGCTTTATATGGGTGCTGGGAAATAGAACCCAGACTGTCAGCCTTTGCAACCACTGAGTCTTCTCCTCAGCATGCCCCTTTTCAATGTAAATATTATTTATTATAAAAATTAACCAGGGAAATGTTACTATTTCTTTAACAATTTTCACTCCATCTCTTCACCCCATCCCCATTTTCTCCTTGTAATTTGGACTTTGGAGCTTCTGAAGTTCCTTCCTTTAGAAAAATTATATATGTCTTTTTTAAAAGATTTATTTTTATTTATTTATTAGAAACAGAGAAGGGGCAGAGAGAGAGAGAGAGAGAGAGAGAGAGAGAGAGAGAGAATGGGTGCATCAGGGCCTCTAGCCACTGCATACAAACTCCAGACCCATGCGCTACCATGTGCATCTGGCTTACATGGGACCTGGAGAATTGAACCTGGGTCCTTAGGCTTTGCAGGCATGCGCCTTAACTGCTAAGCCATTTCTCCAGCCCTATATTTTAAACTTTTTGTTGACAACCTCTGTGGTGGTCTGAATGTAAATGTATGATGTATGTCCTCCATAGCCTGAGGTATTTTTGTTTTTGTTTTTGTTTTCTTCGAGGTAGGGTCTCACTCTAGCCCAGGCTGACCTGGAACTCACTGTGTTGTCCCAGGCTGACCTTGAACTCACAGAAATCCTCCTACCTCTGTCTCCTGAGTGCTGGGATTAAAGACATGTGCCTTCATGCCCTGGCAGCCTGAGGTAGTTTTGATTAAGCTTGCAATTTGGGTCTTCAGCAGGCATAGTCCTGCTGGATTGGGTGTCACTGAGGGTGGATCTTTGAGCACAGCTCTACTAAGTGTGGAAAGGACAGTTTGGAGCTCTGGCTGTTCGTGCTTACTGGCTAGTTGGTGGTATCTCTCGGCTATGCTCTATGGAAGTGAGCCCGCTTCTTCCTCCATTGATGGAACTTCCCCTGGATCTGTGAGCTTGAAATAAGTCCCTTCCTCCCATAAACTGTGCCCGGTTTGGATGTTCATCCCAGCAATGTGGAACTGACTTACAGCATCCCCTTATGACCTCTGCAGTCATAGGCTTTTGATTAGGTTTTTCAGTACCAGGTAGGAATTCCTTCCCACAGAGCAGGTCTCAAATACAATCAGAGAACAGTTGGTTTTCCCCATAACAGACATACCACCATTGCACCAGTTGGCATGTTTAGCCTGGCTGGCCAGCCATAAAACTTGAAGGGTCCACCTCTGGTTAACACCATTGATGACTTTTCTCTCCTAACAGGCTGCATAGGTATTTCCAGCATCCCAACAAGCTAGTCAACAGGGAGGAGGCTTCCACCTCAAGGAGCTCAGTTTCTTTAGGGATCCAGTGCAAGACGGTAGAACATGTATGCCAGAAACCTTCCCTACAGAGAAAGGTAGCTAAAGGGTTAGCCTCCAGTCCCCACCCTGCCCTCATCAAAGGCTGCCACAGGGATGCTAACTCCTCAGTAATTCTCAGGTCCCGATAATGTCTTCAGGTGGCAGATCAGAGCACATGTCTGTGGTGGCCTCCAGGAATGGCCAAGGAGATGTTCTAGGTAGCACAGGTACTTGCCTTAGTACTCTGCCAGAGGGCAAGACTTCAGGCCGACATCTAGTGACTGGAAACACGGGGGGAGGGGGAGCAAGGCACACGGTACCAGAGAAGCACCTTGACGCATCCTGGGGGACATTCTACAGAAGCAACGATTCTCCAACAGGATGTTCTCTGAGCTGGTTACCGGTGTAAGCAATCCCACTGGGACTTTTCTGAGAAGCCACACTGAGAAACCCTCAGCCTTTGCACAGGTCAGAAAGTGGAAGCATTGCTGCAGGACTCCAGCCTTCTTATTAGGGAGGGTGACTGGGGGGGTTCTCCATTTGCTGGATTTCCAAGCTGTGCCTGCTCAGGGCTGAGTGGTCTCCCAGCTAAGGAAAAGCCCTTATGCAGAAAAAAAATGATGGGAGTTGCAGGGCACTATCAAAGTGGGGTTCAGGTGCAAGGTGTACACAATGGTCTCCTCAGCTGCCCCCAGCCAGGTGGGCCAGTGGGTGTGGGAAGGGACCTCAATGTCTGTGCAGTGTCTTGAAAGGTTCTCATGCAGGCTCAAAACCGAGTCTCTCTCTCTCTCACACGCACGCATTAAAAAAAAAAGGGCTGGAGAAATGGCTTAGCAGTTAAGGCGCTTGCCTGTGAGTCTGACTTAGGTTCAATTCCCCAGTACCGACAAGCCAGATGCACGAGATAGTGTATGTGTCTGAAGTTCATTTGCAGTGGCTACAGGCTCCGGCGCACCCATTTGTTCTCGCTTTCTCTCTCAAATAAAATAAATATTAAAAAAAAAATTTTTTTAAACCCTGAGTTCCTGCTGCCAGGTGCAGCTCCTGCCCTCTGGGAACCTCAGGCAGGTGCCTCTGGCTGTCACTAGAATTTCTCTAGGATCAGTGTTCTGGGCTGTAGCAGGTATGTGAGGGCTTTGCATTGTGTGTGGGGCGGGAAGGAGAGAGAGGAGAGAGAGAGAGAAGCTCTTTGTAGCCTAGCTTTGCCATAGAATCACTCTATAATTCTCATGCCATTTCTTTGTAAAAGGTCATCTGAGAAGTCACCTAGTCACCCATGGCCCCTGGGCTTCCTAGCTCTCAGACACTGGGATGAGGCTGATGTATGTCCTCCATAGCCTGAGGTATTTTTGTTTTTGTTTTTGTTTTCTTCGAGGTAGGGTCTCACTCTAGCCCAGGCTGACCTGGAACTCACTGTGTTGTCCCAGGCTGACCTTGAACTCACAGAAATCCTCCTACCTCTGTCTCCTGAGTGCTGGGATTAAAGACATGTGCCTTCATGCCCTGGCAGCCTGAGGTAGTTTTGATTAAGCTTGCAATTTGGGTCTTCAGCAGGCATAGTCCTGCTGGATTGGGTGTCACTGAGGGTGGATCTTTGAGCACAGCTCTACTAAGTGTGGAAAGGACAGTTTGGAACTCTGGCTGTTCATGCTTACTGGCTAGTTGGTGGTATCTCTCTGCTGTGCTCTATGGAAGTGAGCCAGCTTCTTCCTCCATTGATGGAACTTCCCCTGGATCTGTGAGCTTGAAATAAGTCCCTTCCTCCCATAAACTGTGCCCGGTTTGGATGTTCATCCCAGCAATGTGGAACTGACTTACAGCATCCCCTTATGACCTCCGCAGTCATAGGCTTTTGATTAGGTTTTTCAGTACCAGGAAGGAATTCCTTCCCACAGAGCAGGTCTCAAATACAATCAGAGAACAGTTGGTTTTCTCCATAACAGTCATACCACCATTGCACCAGTTGGCATGTTTAGCCTGGCTGGCCAGCCATAAAGCTTGAAGGGTCCACCTCTGGTTAACACCATTGATGACTTTTCTCTCCTAACAGGCTGCATAGGTCTTTCCAGCATCCCAACAAGCTAGTCAACTGGGAGGAGGCTTCCAACTCAAGGAGCTCAGTTTCTTTTTTTTTAGGGATCCAGTGTCCAGACCTGGAATTAACTATGTAGTCTCAGGGTAGAACATGTATGCCAGAAACCTTCCCTACTGGGAGAGAAAGGTGCGCCAGCGCCCAAAAGGTTTCTTTTAGCCGGTAGAACATGTATGCCAGTCCCCACCCTGCCCTCATCAAAGGGCTGCCACAGGGATGCTCAAAAGGGATGCTAACTCCTCAGTAATTCTCAGGTCCCGATAATGTCTTCAGGTGGCAGATCAGAGCACATGTCTGTGGTGGCCTCCAGGAATGGCCAAGGAGATGTTCTAGGTAGCACAGGTACTTGCCTTAGTACTCTGCCAGAGGGCAAGACTTCAGGCCGACATCTAGTGACTGGAAACACGGGGGGGGGGCAAGGCACACGGTACCAGAGAAGCACCTTGACACATCCTGGGGACATTCTACAGAAGCAACGATTCTCCAACAGGATGTTCTCTGAGCTGGTTACCGGTGTAAGCAATCCCACTGGGACTTTCTGAGAAGCCACACTGAGAAACCCTCAGCCTTTGCACAGGTCAGAAAGTGGAAGCATTGCTCCAGGACTCCAGCCTTCTTATTAGGGAGGGTGACTGCGGGGCGGGTCTCCATTTGCTGGATTTCCAAGCTGTGCCTGCTCAGGGCTGAGTGGTCTCCCAGCTAAGGAAAAGCCCTTATGCAGAAAAAAAAAAATGATGGGAGTTGCAGGGCACTATCAAAGTGGGGTTCAGGTGCAAGGTGTACACAATGGTCTCTCAGCTGCCCCCCCCAGCCAGGTGGGCCAGTGGGTGTGGGAAGGGACCTCAATGTCTGTGCAGTGTCTTGAAAGGTTCTCATGCAGGCTCAAAACCGAGTCTCTCTCTCTCTCACACGCACGCATTAAAAAAAAAAAAAAAGGGCTGGAGAAATGGCTTAGCAGTTAAGGCGCTTGCCTGTGAGTCTGACTTAGGTTCAATTCCCCAGTACCGACAAGCCAGATGCACGAGATAGTGTATGTGTCTGGAGTTCATTTGCAGTGGCTACAGGCTCCGGCGCACCCATTTGTTCTCGCTTTCTCTCTCAAATAAAATAAATATTTAAAAAAAATTTTTTTTAAACCCTGAGTTCCTGCTGCCAGGTGCAGCTCCTGCCCTCTGGGAACCTCAGGCAGGTGCCTCTGTCACTAGAATTTCTCTAGGATCAGTACTCTGGGCTGTAGCAGGTATGTGAGGGCTTTGCATTGTGTGTGGGGGGGCGGGGAGGAGAGAGAGGAGAGAGAGAGAGAAGCTCTTTGTAGCCTAGCTTTGCCATAGAATCACTCTATAATTCTCATGCCATTTCTTTGTAAAAGGTCATCTGAGAAGTCACCTAGTCACCCATGGCCCCTGGGCTTCCTAGCTCTCAGACACTGGGATGAGGCTGGAGCACTGGCTCCCATTCAGCTTCCTGGCTCAGTATCCTAGGTCTTTGGGGCTGGTGCGGTGCACACAGTGGCTGCATTGTCAATGGACTTGGCCCCTTCGTAGGCTCAGGCAGGGGCCAGTCTTTGCCCTGGGCTGTCAGGCCTAGCCCCTGTTCTGGAGTCTCTTTCCTCACCTTTTATCTCTACCTCCCTGTCTCACTTTTCTCTATCTCTCTGGCTGCTTCAATGTCTCCTTTTCTCCTTCCTACCCCTAGCTCTTACCTCTGTACTGGTTTATGTACTTCTAACCACATTTAAAAAAATTTTTTTAATTTATTTATTAGAGAGAGAGAGAGAAAATGGGCACACCAGGGCCTCTAGCAACAGCAAACGAACTCCAGATGCATGCACCACTATGAGTATCTGCCTTACTTGGGTTCTGGGGAATTGAACCTGGGTCCTTAGGCTTACCAGACAAGCACCTTAACTGCAAAGTCATCTCTGCAGCCCAACACATTTCTTGCTCTGTCCTGGCCTCTGATCTCCTTTTCTAACTTTTAGTTGCTCCGTGTTCTCCTTTCTCTCACTGAAGCCAATTTCTGTGACCCAAATTTTCACAATATTGCAAACCACTTCCACAAACACCCATTAGGCAGACCCTCTTATCCACAATTTTCTCAACCATCTTCCAGTTGGATGCTTTGGGTGAGGTGGAATAGCTGCGTTTCAAGTCAGCCACAGTTCTGGTTTAAATCAAGTTGCCAAATTGTTCTTTATGAAGGCTTTACCAGTAAATTCTTCTGCAGTGTGTTCTTTCCTTACCTGCTTTTTTGGGCCTTTATTTATTTATTTTGCCTGTTTTTAAATTTATTTATTTATTTATTTATTTATTTATTTATTTATTTATTTATTTGAGAGAGAGAAAGAGACAGATAGAGAGAAAAAGGATGTGCCAGGGCCTCCAGCCACTGCAAACAAACTCCAGAAGTATGTGCCACCTTGTGCATCTGGCTTACATGGGTCCTGGGGAATTGAACCTAGATCCTTTGGCTTTGCAGGCAAGTGCCTTAACCGCTAAGCCATTGCCTGTGTTTTAATTGATATATATATATATATATATATATATGTGTATGTATGTATTTTTTAATGTATGTGAGTGTTCATGTGTGTGCAGGTGCATGTGCACATATGTTAATGTGTGTCATTCCTCAGGAACTCCATCTGTTTTTTTTTTTTCCACATATACTTTTTTTTTTTTTTTTTTTTTTGAGGTAGGGTCTCATTCTAGTTCAGGCTGACTTGGAATTGACTATGTAGTCTCAGGTTGGCTTCAAACTCATGGAGATCCTCCTACCTCTGCCTCCCCAGTGCTGGGATTAAAAGCACACACCACTATGCCCAGCTACCCAACTTTCTTTTTCTTTTTTTTTTTTTTTTTTTTTTTTTTTGAGCCAGGATCTCTCATTGACCTGGAGCTTATCAATTAGGCTAGACTCGCTGGCCAGCAAGGCTTAGTGACCTGCCTGTTTCTGCCTTTCCTGTGAATGGGATATCACAAGGGTTTAAAAGTTTTTTTTAAATATATATATATTTTTTTAATTATTATTTTTTATTGACTTTTAATCTTACATACCAAAAAAAACCCACCTGATATTTCCCTCCCCTCCCCCATTCCACTTTAGAACTCCAGTCTCCATCATATCCCCTCCCTTTCTCCATTAGTCTCTCTCCTAATTTGATGACATCATCTTTCTCTTCTATTTTGAGGGTCTTGCAAAGGTATTGCTAGGCATTGCAAGATCATGGATATCGAGGCCAATTTCTGTCTGGGCAGTTGCATTGTAAGAGGTCATATCCTTCCTTTGGCTCTTCCATTCTATCCGCCCCCTCTTCCACAATGGTCCCTGAGCCATTGGAGGGTGTGACAGAGGTGTTTCAGTGCTAGGCACTCCTCCATCCCTTCTTCTCAGCACTATGTTGCCTTTTGGGTCATCCCAGTGGTCATCACCATCTGAAACGAGAAGCTTCTCTAGCCAGAAGTGAGAGTAGCGTTAATATGTGAACATGAACATTTAGTGTAGTGTCCCCAGGGCAGCTTGGTGGGAATAATATATACATTTAGTCAGACATGAGCAGGCTTATACCCCCAAGGCTCATGACCTCACCTACCAAAGACTTTTATTTAGGTTTTTCAGTACCAGGTATGTATTCCTTCCCATAGAGAGGGCCTTCAGTCCAATTATGGAGCAGTTGGTTACCCCAAGAGTAGACATGCCACTATTGCACCTGTTCAGTCATTGGGCCTGTCTGGCCAAGCTTGAATATTCAGCATCCACTGTTTTCACTGTTGATGGCTTCTGTCTCCCATACGCTGCGTGCAGTGCAGCTTTTTCCAGCTTTCAGTTGACTGGTCTACAGGGAGAAGGTTTTCTGCTCAGCACCAGCTTGCTTTCTCAGTGACCTTGCCTCTCAGGCAAGAGATGTCTTCAACAATAGGGTCTTACTATCTGTTTCTCTAGGGAAACCAAGGGCTTTGGCAAAAGCCTTAATGTTTTGGAGGCTACCGGGACCTCCTTGGCCAACAACTCACTGGAAGGAGTTCCATCCCAGGTACTGAATATTTTCTAGTAACAGTCTACATCTTCTAGACATGCCCTTATTCAAAAAAGTAATTTTACGTATGTCTTATTGATAATATCTTGAGTTTAGATTGACCCTCCCCCTGCCCTTTTTGTATGCATTCTCTTCCCATGGCCTCGCTTAGGCCATTCCCCTCCCTGTACTCAGTTTTTCTACTTATATATGTGTATTACCATACACTTAAGTCCTTCCCTTTCTTCCCTCCCTTATAGCCTTTTACCCGCTTACTGGTTTCTGGTACCTATTTTTGGTTCCAGTTCATACACAAGTCTATACATTGGTAGCTAGGATCCACATATGAGAGAGAACATGTGACGTTTGGCTTTCTTTAAATATATTTTTTATTTATTATTTAGTTGCAAGCAGAGAGATAGAGAGAGAGAGAAAGTGAGTCAGAGCCTCTTGCCACTGCAAATGCATTCCAGATGCATGTGCCACTTTGTATATCTGGCTTTATGTAAATATTGGGGAATTGAACCCATCAGGCTTTGCAAACAAGTGCCTCTAACCACTGAGACATCTCTCCAGTCCCCTCCCCACCACACTTTTTAATTTGAGAGAGTAAGAGAGACAATGTCATGCTAGGGTCTATTGCTACTGCAAATGGACCCCAGATGCTGTGTCACATTGTGCATCTGGTGTTATGTAGGTTCTGGGGAATCAAATCTAGGCCAGCAGGTTTTGCAAGCAAACACCTTTAACCACTGAGCAATCTCTCCAGCCAACATTTATGTTTTTTTTATATGGGCTCTGGGAATCAAACCCAGAATCTCGTGCCTTCCCTATACCAGCTGAGCTAACTCTCCAGCCCTTGTATTTTTTTTAAGTTGAATTTGCCCAATTGAAACTGACACTGAATATCTTTCATATTCTCTTTTTTGTGTGTGTGGAGTAGTGTGTGATATGTGGTATATACATGTGTGTGTGCCAATGGGCTCACCTCCTGTGCATATGTGCAGAGACTAGAGGAGAACATTAGGTGTCCTTCTTTTATTGCTTATCTACACATTTCCTTAAGGTAGAGTTTCTTCTTTGTAGTAGTTTGGATATATCTATGCCCCCCATAGACTCAGGTGTTTTTAATTTTGGGTTTTGTTTGTTTGTTTGTTTGTTTGTTTGTTTATGGAGGTAGGGTTTGCTCTAGCCCAGGCTGACCTGGAATTCATTATGTAGTCCCAGAGTGGCCTCAAACTCACAGCGATCCTCCTACCTCTGCCTTCAGATTGCTGAGACTAAAGGTGTGAGCCACCCTGCCCAGCCCAGGTGTTTTATTAAAGCTTTGTAACTTGGGTTTCCAGCTGTCTGACTGGAGGAGGTGTCACTGGGAGCAGATTTGGGGTTCCGCCTTAAGGTGTGTTTGGGAATGGGTCTGATTTCCAGCCCAAAGGTATACAGAGCAGTCTAAGCTCTGGTGGAGTCCCTGCTGCTCGCTGCTCGTTTGTGCTTGCTGTTGGTTTGTGCTTGCTGCTTTTTGGTGTGTGTGTGTGTGTGTGTGTGTTTTGCTTGCTGCAGTTTTTCTCTCTGCTGGGATCTGTGAATGGGAGCCAGCTTCTTCCACCATAGAGGAAAATTTCCCCTGAATCTGTAAGCTGAAATACACCCCTTCCTCCTATAATCTGTGTCTGGTTTGGATGTTCATCTCAGCAATGTGAAACTGACTGCAACAGAAAGTTGGTGCCAGAAGTGGGGTGTGGATGAGATGGATCTGACAATGTGGATTTTGGTCTTTTGGAACTTTTGTTCTGAAGAAATGGGGATGGACTTGGTACTTGCAACTGAAGATGTCTTCCAGAGTAGCTAGTCAAGTTTTATGGGCTATTCTGATAAGAGTTTGAAAATGAGAAATGAAGAATTGTATTTGGAGGTTTTGCTTATGAACTTTCAAAAGGGAAAGAAAGACAACAGAGAACTTTGTTAGAACAGGGCTGGGAGCCAGGTGTGGTGGCGCACGCCTTTAATCCCAGCACTCAGGAAGCAGAGGTAGGAGGAATGCTGTGAGTTCAAGGCCACCCTTAGACTACATAGTGAATTCCAGGTCAGCCTGAGCTACAGTGAGACCCTACCTCAAAAACCAAAAAAAAAAAAAAAAAAAAAAAAAAGAACAGGGCTGGCTGAGTTCTACTGCCCATGCCCAGAGAGTATGATCAAGGTTGAATTTGAAATTAATGGACTGATGTGCTTGGCAGAAGATATAGAACTGAAAGATTTAAGATTTAAGTTGAGGGGCTAGAGAGATGGCTTAGCGGTTAAGCACTTGCCTGTGAAACCTAAGGACCCCAGTTCGAGGCTCAATTCCCCAGTACCCACGTAAGCCAGATGCACAAGGTGGCGCATGCATCTGGAGTTCATTTGCCATGGCTGGAGGTCCTGATGTGCCCATTCTTCTCTCTCTTTCTCTCTCTCTCTGCCTCTTTCTCTTTGTCTGTTACTCTCAAATAAATAAATAAACAAAAAAATTTTTAAAAAGATTTAAGTTGAATAAAAACAAGCAAGTTTAAAATTACAGGCACAGAAACAGGTTTTAGATTACTGAAGCTGCTATTATTAAACAGATTACCACCATTAACTACTTTACATTGAAACAATGGAAAAAGATGCCTGAGTATTTCCAACCAAGAAATACTGAATGGTAGAAATAAAAACTCTTCTGAATGGAAGAAACCTTCTCTTCAAGGTCATGATTTATTTTGTCCCTGGATTAACATTATGGTTGTATTACACACTTAGTATTGATTTGGGAAGCATGAAAAATGCATGGAAGTGGGTCATGAAATGCACAAAGTTCCAGGAGCTGCTGCTGAGATGCAGCAAGTGGAGCAGGGTGATATCCCTGGTAGAAAGACCAGTGAGGCCATTGTAAGATGGAGCATGGTTTGCAATAGAGACCCACAGGTGTTTTGGATATACCAGAACTGTGCAAGGACTACAGTGGAGTGCTGTTGGCTCAGGATGGAAAATTTCCCTGGCTACTTAGCCCAGATGGAGGGATGGAAATTGAAAATCCAGAGACTATCATCACTGTTTATGGATGTCAGATTTGAAGTGCAGATGTTCGATGCTTACCTGATGGTAATTGATTTTTGCATTGGCCCAGTCTTTCCTTGTTATGCTTTATAACAATGGAAATGTTTACCCTGTGCCATCATATGTTGGAGGTATGTAACTTGTTTCTATTTTTAAGGACTCACAGTTAAGAGACAGTCTTGAATTGCAGATGAGACTTGGGACTTTGGAACAATCTTAAAGTTGGTAAAGACTTATGGGGACCTTTGAATTTGGATTGATTATAATTTACAATGTGAGATGATTATGAGTTGATGTGGGCCAGGGGTGGAATGTGGTAGTTTGTATGTATGTCCCCCATAGATTCAGGTATTTTATTAAAGCTTGTAAGTTGGGTCTCCAGCTGCCTGGCTGGAGTAGGTGTCATGGGGTAGGGGGCAGGGATCCTGGGGTTTAACCCTAAGGTGTGTTTGGGTGCAGATCTGATTTTCAGCCCAAAGCTATACAGAGCAGTCTAAGCTCTGGTGGAGTCACTACTGCTTGCTGCCCATTTGTGCTTGCTGTTGGTTTGTGCTTGCTGCTGCTGCTGCTGCTGCTGTGTGTGTGTGTGTGTGTGTGTGTGTGTGTGTGTGTGTGTGTGTTAGTGCTGGTGTTTTGCTTGCTGCAGTTTTTTTCTCAGTGCTGGAATCAGTGCTTCCACCATAGAGGGAACTTCCCCCTGGATCTGTAAGCTGAAATAAACCCCTTCCTCCTATAAGCTGTCTGGTTTGGATGTTCATCTCAGCAGTGTGAAACTGACTACAAAATCCTTCAACACAGATCTGATGTCCATCAGTGAGGCTCAGCAATTCTTTTGTCTCTGCTCTGTTCCCCATAGACTGGGGGTACAGATATGCGTGGCCATGCCAAGCTAAAAATGCAGAATGCTGCCAAATGTGGTAGCACATGCCTTTAATTCCAACACTCAGGAGGCAGAGGTTGGAGGATCGCTGTGAGTTCGAGGTCAGCCTGAGACTTATTCCAGGTCAGCCTGGGCTAGAGCCATTGCAAATGAACTCCAGATGCATGTGCCACCTTGTGCATCTGGTTTACATGGGTACTCGGGAACCAAACCTGGGTCCTTAGCCTTTGCAGGCAAGTGCTTTAACCACTGAGCAATCTTTCCAGTCTCAACTTTCATATTTGTATTTATTTATTTTAGTTTCCTTTTTATGTATGTGTACATGTGTTTGCATGTGTGTACACTGAGGCCAAAGTCTTTCCTTTTTAAAAATATTTTTATTTTTATTTATTTATTTGAGAGAAAGACACAGGAGAGAGAGAGAGAGACAATGGCCTCCAGCCACTGCAAACAAACTCCAGACATGTGCACCACCTTATGCATTAGGCTTACATGGGTCCTGGAGAATTGAACCAAGGTCCCTTGGCTTTGCAGGCAAACGCCTTAACCACTAAGCCATCTCTCCCACCCACAAAGTCTTAATTGCTTTCCACCTTATTTACTGAAACAGGGTCTCTTGTTTGAATCCGAGCTTATGATTTGGCTAGGCTAGCTAGCCAGCTTGTCCAGGGGAAGCCCTGTCTCCACCTCCTGAGCTCCAGGATTACCGGCAGCTACAGTGTTTATCTAGCCTTTACCTGGGTGCTGGGGATCTGAACTCTGGTCCTCACACTTACATGGCAAATGTTTTACTGACTAAACTGTCTCCCTAGCATCAACTCTGATTTCTGGAAATCAAGTCTTGCTATGCAGCTCAGGCTGGTCTTGGATTCTCAATCCTCCTGCCTCAGCCTTCCAACTACTAGGATTACATGTATGAATGTCCAGCTTGAGGGGCAAATTTTCAGGTTGCTTTATTATTAGCCATTCAGGTAGCCACTCAGGAGAGGTCACAAAAAGAGGGAACCAAAAAGATGTAACACTGCCTGCCTCCTCCAGCAGAACCTCAGTTCAGCATCTGATCCAGCCTGTTCAATCAGCTGTCTCTCACCCCTACCTCTTTCTAAGCCAGCCCCCTGAGCCCATACCAATCAGCTTGCTCTCAGGCTCACCTTAGCCTAAGGGTAAGGTCCACCACAATAAGATTATAAATACAGGCTTACTAGGTAGGCATGCCCTCTTTTTGGCTTTCACCTCTCTTGAACTTCCAGGTCCCTGCTCAGGTAAGCCCCCTTGTCTCAGTCCACCTGGGCAGAGATGGGGGAGACCCCTACTCCCATATGGGCTCCTTACCCTCTCTTGTCTGCCACATGTCCATAGCTCTCTCTACTTCCTTCTCTCTCTCTCTTTTTAAAAATATTTTATTTGGCTGGACGTGGGGCACACGCCTTTAATCCCAGCACTCAGGAGGCAGAGGCCACCCTGAGACTACATAGTGAATTCCAGGTCAGCCTGAGCTAGAGTGAAACTGAACTAGAGTGAGATGCTACCTCAATAAACAAAAACAGGGCTGGAGAGATGGCTTAGTGGTTAAGGCACCTGCCTCCTAAGCCTAAGAATGCCGGTTCCAATCTCCAGCGGTTCCAATCTCCAGGTCCCACGTTTAGCCAGATGCAAAGTGATGCAAGGGTACAATGCCACACTTGACCACAAGGGGGCGGACACATCTGGATTTCATTTGCAGCAGCTGAGAGGCTGCTGGTGCGCCCATCTCTATCTGTCTTCCTCTCCCTCCCATGCCCTGGACATGCCAGGGCCCCAGCCATTGCAAATGAACTCCAGACACATGCCTCACTATGCATCTGGCTTAGGTGGGTCCTGGGGAACCAAACCTGAGTCCTTTGGCTTTTCAGGAAAGCTCCTTAACTGCTAAGCCATCTCTCCAGCCCTCTTCCCTTCTCTCTTTTTAAAAAAAATTTTTAAAAATTTTTATTTTTATTTATTTATTTGAGACATAGAGAGGTAGAGAGAGAGAAAGTGAGAAGGAGCATGCCAGGGACTCCAGCCACTGCAAACAAACTCCAGATGCCTGCGCCACCATGTGCATCTGCTTACGTGCAACCTGGAGAATAGAACCTGGGTCCTTAGGCTTCACAGGCATGTGCTTTAACTGCTAAGCCATCTCTCCAGCCCATCTTCCCTTAATTTAATAAAATCTCCCTAAATCTTACCTTCTGGTCCATGGATTTTATTCATAAGACAAGGATTGGAGATAGCCTAAATGTATTGGTGGGTTGGCGTATTGGCAAGGAACCCCAACACTCCCATTATCAGCTCATGTTCTTTATCAACATTTGTATTTCTTTTATGAATTTTGTTTTTCATATCTTTTGCTTATTTTCCTATTGGTTCAAGAGTCCTTTTTGTTGATTAATGGGAGCTCTTTATATATTATAGAGCTAGGGCAGATTTTACCATGATCTGTTACTATCCAAATACAGGGTGCGGAAGGTTTCACTGCCTCTTTTGTGGCTGTCAAGGAGCCTGCTCTCTGCTAGGGAAAGCTAATGAATGTTCTGAGCCTTGTGTAAAGCAAACATATCAGAGGGATAAGTGCTATGGGGCTCCTTAGAAAAGCCTCGAATGTGGGTAGGCATCCCTTCTGATGAGCATTCCACACGGCTGGCAGTGGAGGCCCTCAGCAGACAGTGAAGAGCACCATGGTCAGTGTGTCTCTCCAGGCCTGTTACAAACACTTCAGTGACCACAAAGGAGGCTCCCAGGAGTGATGGAGGGGGCTTATTTAGCCTTCTCTGGGAGCAGACTCCCATCCTCTCCCTGCAGACTCCCCTGACCTCCTCCAAGGTCATGGCTCACTCCCACTTCTCCCTCTCCCAACCCAGTGCCCCATTTATTCCCCCAGGGCACACAGGCTGGGTCTTCTTAAGTCCTTTTCCATCTAGAATTAAGGCATAAATTTTCCCTCCAGCTTCCTCAGGACCTTCCCTTTGATTTTCAAGAACATTCTTTTCTGTCAGCAAAAGCAGCATCTTCTGATTCAAAGGCTTTGCCTTTCAAAAGTGTGGCTTCTGATGTGGGCGTCAGCTGACTTTCCGGGAAGTCACAAAAACAATGACATCGGAGCTTTGACTGTTTCTCTCTCTTTATATATTCTTGCTATAAAAGCGCACTGATTCTCTTGGAGGTAAAGTGGAACGTCTGATTGACGTGGGGAAGTGGGGAAAAATGAAAGCAAAGCTGTTATTATTTCAAGATTTGTTCTTGTTGCATTCCTGCGTGTCTATGGCAGGTCTGTTTTCCCAGAATGTTGCCGGTCTTTCAACTTTATTCATAGAATGTTCTGTCATTCAGAAGTTAACTGTTTTATGTAGTCAAATCTAGACACATTTTTATTTGTTTCTAATCCTTTTTTGGGGGGAGGGGCTTCTCTCTTTTATATTTGGTTATTTAAATTAAAGGAACATTGTATGGATGTCTAGAATGAGGTAGTGTTCAAAAAGTTGGCATTTTTCCAAATTGGAGGGCCAACTGCCCTAGCACAATTTATTAAGTTGTACCTTTTATTCAGGAAGTCGAAATTATTTTTATTTATGACATGTAGATAGATGGAATTTATCTCATTTTATAAGGTATTTATATTCATGGCTTGACCATTCTCCTCATTTTTACTCATTTTTTTCTTGTGCTGAGCTTGGAGACATAAGCCTATAATAGTAGCACTTAAGAGGCTGAAGTAGAAGAATCGCTGAGAGCTCGAGGCTAGCCAGGGCTATATAGTGACTTTGGGGCTATCTAGTGAGATCCTGTCTTGAAATACAAAAATGAAAATATTTCCTCAAAATCCCCCTTTTTTTTCTTGTGGAGAAGTGCTGAATGGGTAATTACTGCTTAATATATACATCAGTTTGGGATAATGAAAAAGTTCTCGAGATGGATAGCATGATGGCTATGAGTATTTTAAAAACATATTTTATTTATTTATTTATTTGAGAAAGAGAGAGGGATGCAGATAGAGAAAGAATGGGCATGCCAGGGCCTCTAGGCACTGCAAATGAACTCCAGACACACGCACCACCTTGTGCATCTGGCTTATGTGGGTCCTGGGGAATCAAACCTAGTGTTGCAGTCAGGTTCGCATTGCTGGCAGACCAAGAGAAGCTCGTAGGGAAAAAAAAAAAAAAAAGATTTATTTTGGCTTACAGACTCAAGAGGAAGCTCCATCGTGGCAGGAGAAAACGATGGCATGAACACAGAGTGGACATCACCTCCTCACCAACATCAGGTGGACAACAGCAACAGGAGAGTGTGGCAAATACTGGCAAGGGGAAACTGGCTATAATACCAACAAGCCCTCACCCAACAATACACTGCCTCCAGGAGGCATTAACCCCCAAATCACCATCAGCTGGGAACCTAGCATTCAGAACACCTAAGTTTATGGGGGACACCTGAATCAAACCACCACACCTGGGTCCTCTGGCTTTGCAGGCAAGCGCCTTAATCGCTAAGCCATCTCTCCAGCCTGGCTATGAGTATGTTGAATATACTTAACACCATCAAACCGTACACTTAAAGTATTTAAAAATGATCAGGCTGGAGAGATGGTTCAATGGTTAACAGCACTTCCTGTATAAGCATGAGGACCTGAGGAGGCCTAAGAGACTGACCACCTGAGTTGGATCCCCACGACCCTCATAAACAGCTGAGCATGGCCATGTGTGTCTATAACCCCAGGCTCACAGGGGAGCACAGACCAGAGCTTGGGGAAAAGACAGCAAGCTCAGAGATAAAAAAAAGAGACTCTGCTCAAAAAGGAATGGGTGGAAGAGGGATAGAGGGGACATCAGAGTTCTCTGGTCACTGCAGGTGAGCTCACTCAGCTGCAGGTGAGTGCAGGAGTGCTGAAAGGGCACATACATGTACATATACCACACCACATACACAACGCCACATTACACAACACCACATTACACACAAACAAAAAAATTAGATGGTGAATATTATGTTTATATGTTTAATATTACATATGTATATTTTACTACAGTAAATATTTACATATATAATTTGTGAGAGAGAGTATATGTATGGATGAGCCAGGGCCTCTTGCAGGTGCAAACAAATTTTGTATGCCTGCGCCACTTTGTGCATCTGGCTTTACGTGGGTACTGGGGAATCAAATCCTGGCCGGCAGCCTTTGCAAGCAAATGCCTTTAACCCCGGAGCCATCTCTCCAGCACACAAAATATATTTTTTCGGGCTGGAGAGAAGGCTTAGTGGTTAAGGCGCCTGCCTCCTAAGCCTAAGAACGCTGGTTTCAATCTCCAGCGGTTCCAATCTCCAGGTCCCACGTTTAGCCAGATACAAAATGATGCAAGGGCGCAATGCCGCACTTGCCCACAAGGGGGCGCACACATCTGGATTTCGTTCACAGCAGCTAAGAGACTGCTGGCGCGCCCATCTCTGTCTCCCTCTCACTCTCTGTCTGTCTCTCTCTGTGTTTCTCTCCAAAAATAAATAAAAAATAATTTAAAATTTTTTTAAAATATTTTTTTCTTGGATATTCTATTCTTGTCTACTTGTTTCATATTTTTTTCCTTTCAGATTAACTTGAGAATCAGCTTGTCAAATTCCATAAAAAACTCCTCTGATATTTTTATTGGAATTCCATCAAATTTATAGATTACTTTGGAGGGAACTGACATTTTTACAGTACTGAACCTTCCCACCCAGGAACATGGAGTGTCTCTCCATTTACTCAGATCTCCTTTTATGCCCTTCAGTAAAGTTGCATAATTTTATTCATATCAGCTTGTTCTTAGCAATGTGACAGTTTTAGCTACCACTGTGAATAGGATCCTCAGTATGGCACAGGGGCTCTTGCTCCAGTCTGACCCCAGTCGGGTGCTAGAATCCATGACTGGATTTAAAAGGCACCTGGGACAGGAAGTCCAAACTGCCTCTGTGCCAGGCAGCAAGTGGATTCAGGCATGAGATTTTGCAGTAAAAGGGAGGAGAGAGATTGGGCTGAGCTGAAGGAGCTGGTGAGGTCAAAGGGAGGGAACTTCCCAGTTCGGTTCGAGGAACCCATGACTTTAGTGAAAGGACTCCTGAAGAGAGAGAGGCAGATGAGACGTAGCTGGAGCTCAACGCTAATGCTGATGCAGCTAAAATGTCTCTTTCCTGTTGCAGAGCCTTTGCAGTTTTGCAGGCAGGAGACCCTGTCACTCGTTTAGTTCTTCGGCATCTCAGAAACCCAATGTCCTCAGTAGCAAATAAGGATGGATTCTAAGGATATATTCCGCTGCTTATTTGTCTTGTCTCCACTGGGCTGTGACTGCACATGGGTGGGGGCTGTGTGTGCTGAGTTCATTCTTATGCAGGGCTTCATCCAGCCTGTAGTTCTTGTGTGGGACTTAGAGAGAAGGCATGGCTTTGACCAATCAGAGCTCTGGATCCATAGCTTAGGAAATGATCCCAGCTAGGTCTGAACCTCTACTTTTCCCTGGACTGAGTGCCCTGTGCATCTTGCCACAGTTGTGTACACCTCATGCTGAGCACAGGGCAATGCATGAGCAGTGCTCAAGAAATACACTGGAGGAGGCAGGGCGTGGTGGCGCATGCCTTTAAATCTGGGCACTCAGGAGGTAGAGAGGTAGGAGGATCACTGTGAGTTTGAGGCCAGTCTGAGACTACAGAGTGAATTCCAAGTCATCCTGGGCTACAATGAGACCCTACCTCAAAGAAGAAGAAGAAGACGAGGAGGAGGAGGAGGAGGAGGAGGAGGAAGAAGAAGGAGAAGAAGGAGAAGAAGGAGGAGGAGAAGGAGAAGGAGAAGGAGAAGGAGAAGGAGAAGGAGAAGGAGAAGGAGAAGGAGAAGGAGAAGGAGAAGGAGAAGGAGAAGGAGAAGGAGAAGGAGAAGGAGAAGGAGAAGGAGAAGGAGAAGGAGAAGGAGAAGGAGAAGGAGAAGGAGAAGGAGAAGAAGAAGAAGAAGAAGAAGAAGAAGAAGAAGAAGAAGAAGAAGAAGAAGAAGAAGAAGAAATACCCTAGAGGCCGGGATGTAGTTCAGTTGGTAGAGTGCTTGCTTAGCATGCACGAGGCTCTGGGCTTGATCCCCAGCACTGTGGTGGTGTGTGACTATAATGCAAGCCCTGGAGAGGTGGAGGGTAGGAAGATCAAGAATTCAAGGTGACTCTTGGCTACAAAAAGAGTTTGAGGCCAGCATGGGATACATGAGACTGTCTCAGGGAAAAAGGAAAATGCATTGGCTAAGCAGATGATAGACTTAGTGCTTTGGAGAGGCGAGTGAAGGGTTTCTCTCCATGAAGTATGGTGCTCAAAAGGAAGTCCTTTGCTTCCAGGTGCAGAATAACATGAAGAGTTCTGATTGCCTCATTTCTAGGGATGGTATTCACTATCACCCAGAGACCACTGTAGGAATGGGCAGTCAGATGACCTGTGGGATGGGAACCTTCATTTGCATGAGACTCAGAAGCATGGATGGACCATCCTCCCCAGGTCAGATGGGAGCCCAGCTTGGTGGTAAAGCCTGGAGCCAGCCAGGCTTGTGGTGATAAAGAGTGCTGGGGAGGGAGGCTCTATGAGGACGAGTAAGAGTGTGGACATCTGAAGTACATAGAGGAGCTAGATGTATGCAGAGCAGGGAAGAACAGTCTAGGCCAAGGATCAAAAGTGCTAAAAATAGGCTAGGGAGATGGCTCAGTGGTTAAGGCGCTTGCCTGCAAAGCCGAATGACCCGGGTTCGATTTCCCAGTACCCATGTAAAGCCAGATGCACAAGGTGGCTCATGTGTCTGGAGTTTGTTTGCAGCAGCTAGAGCCCTGCAAGCCCATTCTCTCTCTTTTTCTCTCTTTCTCCTTGAAAATAATAAATAAATAACAAAGGTGCAAAAGACAGGCCTGGGGAGAGGGGTAAATGGTTAAATTTGCTTGTTTTTAAAGCCTGTCTGCCCAGATTCAATTCCCTACCCACCCACAGAAAGCCAGACAGGCATTTGATTTCAGTAGCAAGAGACGCTGGTGCACCCATGCATGAGTATGCACACTCACATATGTGCAAATAAATAATTTTTTTTTAAGTTTAAAGACTTGAGTCTGGATGGAGGCTGCTAGACACGTTTGGAGTGTTGAACATTGCCCAAAGAGACTGCCCGCACCCTGTGTAGCACTTTGTGGTGGCTTTAATGAGATGTTCCCCCATAGCCTCGTGTGTTTTGAATGCTTTGATTCCCAGCTGGTGGAAATTTGGGAGGTGGACCTTGCTCGAGGAGGTGTATTGCTGGGGGTGAGGTTTGGGGTGTTATAACTCCAGAGATCCCCCTTGCTGGCTAGCTCACTCTTGCTGCTTTTGGTGAGCTTCTGTGGCAAGATGTGATGCCCAGCCTTTGCCATCCTTTCCCTGCCATGATGAAACTTCCTCTGACGTCTATAAGCCAAAATATACCCTTTCCTCCCATCAGCTGCTTTTGGTCAGGTGCTTTGTCCCAGCAGTGAGAGGGTATCTACAACATACCTCATAGAACTGTCACCAAATAGGTGCCCCATTTTGCTTGCAGTAGTCCTCCCCTTTGTGAACTTGGTGAAGTTCAAAGAACTGATGGGGCTGGGAGAAGGTTCAGTGGGTAAAGCGCTTGCTACAGAAGCCTGATGATCTGAGTTCAGATCCCCAAGCCCAGCCTGTAATACCAGCTTGCCTGTGCTGAAAAGGGAGGCGGACAGGAGAATTCTGAAGCTAGCCTGGTGTAACCAAGAGAGACCTTGCCTCAGAGTGGAAGGTGAGGACTGATCACCGGGGTTGTCCTCTGTAGCGGTCAGCTTCAGGTCGCTGGGATGCACTTCCAAATCAGGTACAGTCATGGATGAAGGGATATTTATTGAAGCTTACAGATCCAGGGGAAGTTCCATAATGGCAGAAGAAGCTAGCCCACTTTTACAGGTCCAAGCAGAGAGAGAAAAAGCCACAAGCCACCACCAAAAGCAAGCACGCACACTTCAGGAAACTCCAGGCAAAGCTCAGGCACTTTGCACATTCTTGGACTGGAATTCCAAACCTATCCCCACACCTTAGGGCTGGACTCTAGGATCCACCAACAGTGACACATCCTCCAACCAGGTGGCTACAGATCTAAATTACAAACTTTAATAAAATCCTGAATATATTAGGGGTCATCCATTCAAACTATCACATCCTCTGAGCTCCACGTGTGTGGTGGCATGTATGTGCCCACAGTCATACACATGAACACACACTATATATATCTATATCTATATCATATATATATATATATATATATATATATATATATATATATATATGAAGAAGACATGCTTACTAGGGTCTCACTCTAGCCCAGGCTGACCTGGAATTCACTCTGTATTCTCAGAGTGGCCTCGAACTCATGGCAATCCTCCTATCTCTGCCTCCCAAGTGCTGGGATTAAAGGCGTGCACCACCACACCTGGCTACATTTCTTTTTAAAAAAATATTTTTATTTATTTGTGAAGAGAGAGAGAAAAAATATAATGGGCATGCCAGGGTCTCTTGCCACTGCAAACAAACTCCAGATGCATTCAGCACTTTGTGCATCTGACCTTACATGAGTACTGGGGACTTGAACCCTGGCCTACAAGCATTGCAAGCAAGTGCCATCTCCTCAGCCTGCTCACTGCATTTCTACTTTCCCACCTCCAACACGTACTCATTTCTTTTAGTGGGGTTAATAGAGTCATCCCACATGGCAGGTAACAATCCCAGCTCTAATTTGTATTGCCTGTGGAGTCTGCTAACCTCTCACAACCTCTTCCCTATCTGTAAAATGAGAGAAAGAATAGCAACCTTACTGAGTTGCTGGAAGAGTCCGCCCTCAATAATAAGTGCAAGAACAAAGCAAAAAAACATTAAAAACTCCAGAAAAAAGGATGGGGAGATGGCTCAGTTGGTAAAGTGCTTACTTCAAAAGCCTGAGGACCTGAATTTGGATCCCCAACACTCATATAAAGGCCTGACATGGTGGTACATGACAGTATATTTGTGTTGCACAGGTGGATCCAGGAGGATCCCTGGGGTTCACTGCTAACCAGTCTGGCAGTCAGTGAACCCAGGTACACTGAGAGACCCTGTCTTGAAAAGTGTGGTGGAGCCGGGCGTGGTGGCTCACACCTTTAATCTCAGCACTGGAAAGGCAGAGGTAGGAGGATCGGATCACTGTGAGGTTCAGGCCACCCTGAGACTACATAGGGAATTCCAGGTCAGCCTGAGCTAGAGTGAGACCCTACCTCGAAAAACAAAAGAAAGGGCTGGAGAGATTGCTTAGCAGTTAAGGCGCTTCCCGTGACGCCTAAGGACTCATGTTCTACTCTCCAGATCCCACGTTAAGCCATACGCACAAAGTGACACAGGCATGCAAGGTTGCACATGTGCCCAAGGGGGCACACGTATCTGGAGTTCGATTGCTGTGGCTGGAGGCCCTGGCACACCAATTCTCTCCCCTGCCCCCGTCTTTCCCTCACATAAAAAAGGCCAGTCTGTTGGGCTTACTCAGAAAGAAAGAAAGAAAGAAAGAAAGAAAGAAAGAAAGAAAGAAAGAAAGAAGGAAGGAAGGAAGGAAGGAAGGAAGGAAGGAAGGAAGGAAGGAAGGAAGGAAGGAAGGAAGGAAGGAAGGAAGGAAGGAAAGGAGGGAGGGAGGGAGGGGGAGGGAGGGAGGGAGGGAGGGAGGAAGGGAGGAAGGAAGGGATGAAAGAGCTAGGGAAATGGCTCAGCAGTTAAAGGGGCTTGCTTGCAAAGCCTGCTGGCCTGGATTCAACTCCACAGCCACCCACATAAAGTTGGACAGGAATATGATTTTAGCAGCAAGAGACCCTAGCAACCCCACCCAACACACATATGTAAATAAATAAATAACTAAGGAAGGAAGGAAGGTAGAGAGCCAATGTCAAACCTCTTGCCTCTAAACACATGTACACATATGAATGTACACCTGTGCACACACATACACTCACACAAATATATATGTGTTATATACACACACACACACACACACACCATACACATGTAAATAAAACACCTTCCAGGGGCTGGAGAGATGGCTCAGTGGTTAAAGCACTTGTCTGCAAAGCCCAACAATGTGGTTCAATTCCCCAGTACCCATGTAAAGCCAGATGCAGAAGGCACATGCTTCTGGAGTTTGCTTGCAGTGGCACGAAGCCATGGTGTGCCTATTGTCTCTCTCTCTCTATCTATCTAGCTGTCTGTCTATCCATCTTTATCTGCCTCTTTCTCTCTGTCCCTCTCAAATAAATAAATAAAAATATTTTTTGGCCTTTTTTTTGTTTGCTTTTTGTTTTTCGAGGAAGGGTCTTGCTCTAGCGCAGACTGATCTGGAGTTCACTATGTAGTTTCAGGGTGGCCTCAAACTCTTGGAGATCCTCCTAACTCTGCCTCCCTTAGTGGTTAAGGCACTTGCCTGTGAAGCGTAAGGACCCATGTTCAACTCTCCAGATCCCACTTAAGCCAGACACACAGGTGACTCCTGCACAAGGTCACATGTGCACAAGGTGGCGCAGGCCTCTGGAGTTCAATTACAGTGGTCCTGGCATGCCAATTCTCTCTCTCTCTCTCTCTGTTTCTGTCTCTCACTCTTGCTCTTGTTCATATCCTCTTGCATTAAAAAAGGCCAGTCTGTTGGGCTTTCCTCAAAAAAAATTAAATTAAAAAAAAAAAAAACTCCAGGAAAAACACAAGGATATTGAAGGAAAGAAATACACAAGCATGTTCCTTGATGGAGCAATGAAATGTCTCTAGAGGGTTGTGGCACTCCTTCAGCTCTCTACATTTTTCTGTGTTCCTGCCTTGGCAGAAAGTTGTATACAACGTTGAATAAACGCAGCAGTAGCAGGCAGCCTGGCCTTGTCCCTGACTCTATTGAGGAAGACTCTAATATGCAGTATGAAGTGTGACTGCTAGTTAAGCCACTGAGATGGGATTGAAATCCTCATGAAAACCTTTCAACCTTCTTGCATCAGAACAGTCACTTTCTTTCTGAATATAACCCCAATTGCTCAGGGAATAAAACCACTAATCAACCACTGGGACCTCATGAAATTACAAAGCTTTTGTACAGCAAAGGACACTATGAATAGAGCAAAGAGACAACCTACAGAATGGGAGAAAATTTTGCCAGCTATACATCTGACAGAGGGTTAATATCCAGAATATACAAAGAACTTAAAAAACAGAATAATAAGAATTCAAACAACCCAGTTAAAAAATGGGGTATGGAACTAAATAGAGAGTTCTCAGAACAGTCACTTTCACACTTGTCATTCCACGGCCACATTGCCGATGGGATAAGATTTAGCCTTTTGGGAACCCAGTATCCTAGGCCTTTCATACTGCCCCAACTCTGTCTGGGGTCTTCTGCATTCCCACACACATCCCATTCTGAACATCTGAACATTCTAGACCAAATCCTTGATGACATCCTGACTTCTTTCTTTGTGTTTTGTTCTTTTGTTGGTTTGGTTTTCTTTTTTCTTCTTCTTTTCTTTTTCTTTTAGAGAGAGCAAGAGAAAGACAGAGAGATGGGAGGGGGGTAGAGAATTGACATGCCAGGGCCTCAGCCACTGTAGTTATTCTCCAGACGCTTATGTTACCTAGAGAGCTCATGTGATCTTGCGCTTGCCTCACCTTTGTGCATCTGGCTTATGTGAGATCTGGAGAGTTGAATGTGGGTCTTTAGGCTTTGCAGGAAAGCGCCTTAACCACTAAGCCATCTCTCTAGCCCTGTTTTGTTTTTGAAATAGGGTCTCTCTTTGTAGTCTGGGCTGGCCTCAAACTTGTGATTCTTTTGCCTCCACCTCTTGAGTGCTGGGATTACAAGGGTGTACCACCACACCTGACCCTGAATTAATTCTTGACTTCTATGCTAGAATAGCTGTTTGATGGCTCACATGTTCTTTGCCTTGCCCAGGATAGCCTACACTCACCTACGCCTTCTCACCTTTCATAAGCCAGGTCACCTCTGTGGGGACGCTTTCCTCCCTCGTCTGTAGTATTTGGCACAGAACTCATTTATAGTTCTGGACACATGCTGGCTCCTTTAAGTGCCTGTTGCATGAATATGTAAGTGAACCTCTGACTAAAATTTTGGGTCATTCTAAGGAAAAAGCTCGTTATTCTACTGTGCTGTTGCCTCAGCCTTTAAACTTCCTACACACGTTCCAAAATCTTGCTTTTTCCTTTTATATTTAAACAACAGTTTGGCTGAAAATAAAATTCTTGAGTCACACTGTCTCTCTGTGATGACTTTGTAGGTGTTGTTCTATTGTTTTCCGACACTGGATACCTTCGTGAAGAAGTCAAAGGCCAGCCTGCTGTTTTCCCCTCACATGTGACTTACTCCTTTTTGTCTCGGCAGTTAAGAAAGGATCTTTAATTTTACAATCTATAACATTTTATTACAATCATTTTTCCTGGGTCATATTAACTTTTAAAATTTATTTATTTACGTATTTATAAGAGAGAGAGAAAATGGGCATGCCAGGGCCTCTAGCCTCTGTCCCTCTTCCACTTCATTTCCTTAAGACAGGGTCTGTCACTGAACCGTATTTTGGTCAGACTGGCTGACCAGTTAACCTCAGCAAGTCTCCTGTGTGCACCGTCCTCAGCACCAGGTTACTTACACGTGTGGCCACACTCAACTTTTTTTTTTTTTTTTTTTGAGAGAGACAGAGAGAGAAAGACCCACAGAGAGAGAGCAAGGGAGAGGAAGAGGCAGAGAGAGAATGGCATGCCAGGACCTTTGCAGCTGCTGTGAACAAACTCCTTGTGTGCATGTGAGACATTGCGTGTTTGTGTCACTTTTGCAACTGGCTAAATGTGGGACCTGGAGATCTGAACAAGCATTCTTAGGCTTCACAGGCAGGTGCCTTAACCAGTAAGCCATCTCTCCAGCCCCACACTCAGCTTTTTACGTGGGTGCTGGGCATCAAATTCAGGTCCTCATGCTTATATAGCAAGTGCTATTACCTGATGAACCATCTCCCCAGCCCCATTCCTTTTATTTAAAACATTTTCTTTCCTTCTTAAATATTTTTATTTATATGTATGTATGCCTGCATGCATGCATGTATATATGTGTATATGTATGTATGTGTGTGTGCATGTATGTATGTGTAAATTTATGTGTCACAGTGCACATGTAGTGGTCAGAAGGCAACCTTGAGATGCCTTTGCTCCACTTTCTGTGAGACAGGGTCTCTTGCCACTGCAAACAAGCTTTGGATTCTCCTGGCTAGCCTCCCATTGTAGGTGCTGGAAAAATTGAACCCAGAACGGTAACAGGCTTTGTTAGCAAGCACCTTTAACCACTGAGATATCTCCCCGGCCCCTAAAACATTTTCTTGAATTATGTCTTAGCATATCTGTTTTAGCTAGGCATGGTGATGCATGCCTTTAATCCCAGTACTCGGTAGGCAGAGGTAGGAGGATTGCCATAAGTTCAAGACCACCCTGAGACTACATAATATCCCTATGGTAGTGTGTTCATGGTATTGGGGGGATGGAAACTTGATCTGACTGTGGTGCATAGAGGTAGGGTTATTTAAAAGTCATTAGGTCATCTGATGAAACTCAAATGATTGGATCCTGGTGGCTTCTTAAAAAGAGGGAAAGAGACAAAACAGAAACAGAGATATTCCTGAAGGGACCAAACTGACGCCATGACAGGGTTCAGTAAGGTGCTTCCCTGACTAGGCCAAAGTTTCAATTTCCAGGAGGGGCGAGCTCTGGGGGCTGAGTATGTACAAACGTAACTGCTGCTTGCTCAGCCAATCACGTTAGGAGGTAACCTTCTCTGCCTAAAATTCCCCTAGACCTGGCCGCCAAAACCTTAAGTCCAATCAAAAAAACACAAGTACAGTTACTGTTCAAATTAGCCAATCATGTTAAAAGACTAAAAGCCTGCCAAAATTCCTTTAGCTGTGCTTAAAAGGGAGTCTGTGAGCTCCTCGGGTCGTTGCCATTTTTTACGAGTGGTTGACCCCAGCATGCTGGCTAATTCTGCAGAATAAACGCTCTATGCTTTTACACACTATTCAACTCTGGGGTCTTTCCTCAGCGATTTTCAGACCCTTACATACCCACATTGTAGCATATTCTGAGACAGCCCAGGAGGAACCCTCACCAGAGCCTATCTCATGCTATTCAGAACCTGGACCTCCATAATTGTGAAATAAATAAAACTCTTTTCTGAATATAGTAGTTTGGGTATTTTATTATAGTGACAAAAAAATAACAGCACATGTACATAAGAAGTTTGAAGAAGTGAAGTAAAGAAATATAAAACAAATATCCTTTTGGGGGGGGTGGTTCAAGGTAGGGTTCAAGGTAGGCCAGGCTGACCTGGAATTCACTATGTAGTTTCAGGATGGCCTCAAACTCACAGTGATCCTCCTTCCTTTGCCTCCCGAGTGCTGAGATTAAAGGCGTGCGCCACCACACCCTGCAAAAAAAAGAAGTTTATTTAGCTTGCATTCTAGAGATTCAAGAGCATGGGCACTGGCTTCTGAGGGGCTCTGGTGAGGGCCTCATGGCAGATGACATCTCAGTCATTGGCTTGGTGATCTGCTGTGTAGAAAATAGATTCAGGGGAAGTGTCAGGCGTCCCTTCTCCATGGGAACAAATCCAGCCCAAAGAGATCTACATTAATCCCTTCCAAGGAGCTCCAGTAGTCTAATTACCTTTCACCAAGCCACACCTCTTAAAAGTTCCACCATCCAACAGTATCCCAGCAGGGCCCAGCCTCCAGCAGGAGAACCTTTGAGGACAGTCTCAAACCCTATCCAACGTCATTTTCTCACTTGTCATTTAAGTTAAATTCCCCACACACACACATACACACCATTCTTTTCTTGGGCTTCCTTCGTTTCCATCTGCTTTATTTTGTGTTACTTTCATTTCTGACTATCAGCCTTTCACTTTTCTCTGAGCCCGGACAGCTTATGTTGTGTCCCTTTTGTTTATCTTGCTATTATTATCTCCGTGAGCTCTTCTATTATCTCTCCCCGAGCTCTTCCACCTCCTCCTCTGTCTCATTGGCTGTTTGTTGTTGTTTGTTTTGCTTTGCTTTGATTCCCGTGTTCTAGGGTTGGTTTCTCTTTTCATTGCTTTGCTGCCCTTTCCTTGTCATTGCTGATTACTCATGCTTGAGTGATGCAAATTTTCCCTAGACCAGCCATTGGATTGAGGCTGTGTTGGGGAGGGGCCAAAGACATTTCAGGAGAGCAGAATTTTTCTCATAGCTTGCTCGGGGGCTGTGTGTGAATTCTCTGGGCCTTTCTACCCCACAGGTAATGAAGGTAGGACTTCATGATTCAGAGTACCCCCCCCAACACATACACCATATATACCTGTTATCTCTGAGTGACTGTCCCCACCCTTGTTAATTTATTTTATTTTTGATAATTTTATACATGTATGTGATGCATTGAAAAAATATTTGTACTTATTTATTTGCAAGGAGAGACAGAGAGAGAATGGGTGCACCAGGGTCTCTAGCTGCTACAAATGAATTCCAGATGCATGTCACTTTGTGTCTCTGGCTTTACGGGAGTACTAGGGAATCAAACCCAGGCCGACAGGTTTGACAACCCAGTGCATCAACCGCTGAGCCATCTCTTCAGCCCTGTATATGATGTATTTCGACCACTACCTTCTCCTGTTCCCTCTCCCTCCTGCTGAACCTCTTCTTCCCAACTAGTGCACTTTTTCTTTGATTGTGTGTGTGTGTGTGTCCCACTGAGATTAATTTGACACTTGCATGAGAAAGGGGTTATTTACCAGAGCATGGGCAATTTACCAGTGGCTACACCACTGAAGAATATATCTCTCAAAAAAAGAAAAGAGAGGGCTGGAGAGATGGATTAGTGGTTAAGGTGCCTGCCTGCTAAATCTAAGAACGCCGGTTCCAATCTCCAGGTCCCACGTTTAGCCAGATGTAGGGACGCAAGGGTGCAGTGCTGCACTTGCCCACAAGGGGCACATGCATCTGGAGTTCGTTCACAGCAGTTGAGAGGCTGCTGGTGTGCCCATTCTTCTATCTGTCTTCCTCTTCCTCTCTCTCTGTGTCTCTCTCCAAAAAAAAAAAAAAAAAAGAAAAAGAAAAAGAAAAAGAAAAGAAAAGAGGGGCTGAAGAGATGGCTTAGCGGTTAAGCACTTGCCTGTGAAGCCTAAAGACCCCAGTTGGCGGCTTGATTCCCCAGTACCCACATAAGCCAGATGCACAAGGTGGCCCATGCATCTGGAGTTCGTTTGCAGTGGCTGGATGCCCTGGTGCACCCATTCTCTCTCTCTCTCTCTGCCTCTTGCTCTCAAATAAATAAATAAAAATAAACAAAAATGTTTTTTAAAAAAAGAAGCAGCCGGGCGTGGTGGCACATGCCTTTAATCCCAGCAGAGGCAGAAGTAGGAGGATCGCCATAATTCGAGGCCACCCTGAGAATACAGAGTGAATTCCAGGTCAGCCTGGGCTAAAGTGAGACCCTACCTCAAAAAACCAAAAAAAAAAAAAAAAGAAAAGAAAAAGAAAAAGAAAAAGAAAAAAATGAAAAGAAAAGCCAGGTGTGATGATGCTTTTAATCCCAGCACTTGAGAGGCAGAGGTAGAGGATCGCCATGAGTTCCAGGCCACCCTGAAACTACATAGTGAATTCAGGTCAGCCTGAACTAAAGAGAGACCCTACCTCAAAAAAACAAAAAGAAAAGAAAAGATAAAGAAAAGATCTCTCCCTCTCTTCCCCTCCCCCCCCTTTTTTTTACTGTTCCTAGGATGAAGAGGAAAACAACCTTTTTACAAGCCGGGAGGGGGGGTGGTGCATGGTGGCACATGCCCTTAATCCCAGCACTCAGGAGGCAGAGGTAGGAGGATCACCATGAGTTTGAGGTCACCCTGAGACTACATAGTTAATTCCAGGTCAGCCTACACCAGAGTGAGACCCTACCTCAAAAACCAAAAAAAAAAAAAAAACTTTTTACATTTTTATTGGGTATGTTGTATATATATTTTTTCTTTTTTCATTGACAATTTCTATACTTATAGGCAATAAACTATGATATTTCCCTCCCTTCCCCTCATTCCCCTTCAGAACTCCACTCTCCATCATATCCCCTCCCTCTCTCCATTAGTCTCTTTTTTAATTTGATGTCATCATCTTTTTCTCCTATTATGAGGGTCTTGTGAGGGTATTGCTGGGCACTGCGAGGTCATGGATATCAAGGCCAATTTCTGTCTGGACAGTTGCATTGTAAGGAGTCATATCCTTCTTTTGGCTCTTATATTCTTTCTACCACCTCTTTTGCAATGGACCCTGAGCCTTGCAGGGTGTGATAGAGATGTTTCAGAGCTGGGCTCTCCTCCGTTCCTTCTTCTCGGCACTATGTTGCCTTTTGGGTCATCCCAGTGGTCATCACCATCTGAAAAGAGAAGCTTCTCTAACCAGAAGTGAGAGTAGCATTAATATGTGAACATGAACATTTAGTGTAGTGCTTTCAGGGCAGTTTGGTGTCTTCCCCTTGTTCTTATGAGACAGTCTCACTCTGTTGCTCAGGCTGACCTACTTACTATGTAGCCCAAGTTGGCCCTGAACTCATGGCAATCCTCCTGGGTAGTGGGATTAGAGTTACTGTACTTGGCATGTGTGTGATTTTTAATCTGCTTGCAATTTTTGTTTCCTCAAACCCAGTCAGAGCCAGGGAAGTCCCTGAGGCTGGCCCCTATGCTGTGAGTCCATTCCCCTGGCCAGGACTCTCCCATCTGCTTTCTTTTTGATTTTACTTATTTACATGAGAGGGATAAAGAGAGCGAGAGAGAGAGATTGAGAAGGCATGCCAGGGCCTCTGGCCGCTACAGATGAACTCCAGATGCATATGCCACCTTGTGCATCTGGCTTGCGTGGGTCCTAGGTAATTGAACCTGCATCTTTAGGCTTAGCAAGCAAGTGCCTTAACGGCTCTCTTTCAGTGGCTTTTGTCTTGTCTCTCAAAGTTCTACCCTTCCCTCTCTCTCTCTCCCCTACCACCTGGCCATGCTAGACCTGGGACTCTGGGATTGCATCCTGGTGTGGCTATTAAAGGTGGTGCACACCTTTAATCCCAGCACTCAGGAGACAGAGGTAGGAGGATCACCGTGAGTTCGAGGCCACCCTGAGACTACATAGTGAATTCTACGTCAGCCTGGGCTAGAGTGAGACCTTACCTCAAAAAAACCAAAAAATAAAAATAAATAAAATTACCTCTGGACTAAGAGGAAGGAAAGCTACCTTCTCCCAGCTCCTACCTCTACATACCACCCAAGGCCCCTCCCTCATAGGGCAGTTTCTCTCTTCTCCCCATAAAATCCTCTCCCTGCCACTCACTCTCTCTCTGGCTCTCCAGCTTCAGGTGTCAGGTGTGTGCAACCTCCTCTTTTCTTCTCTCTCCATATCTTTCTATCCATTTCTTTCTCTTTTTGCTCTCTCTCTCTCTCATTCTCTATCTGCCCCCTTCTCCCTCTCCCCTATTACAATAAAGCCTCAGATCCCAGGAACTGTCCATCTTGGTCGTCTATTGTGAACCAGGAAACCCACCATTACTGTCTTCCTCTGACCACTGCACCACGGGCCTGCCTCCGTTGACCTCTCTGGCCTCATTCTCGATGCATTCCACTCTGGCCACAGTGGTTTCTTTCATCTCATTTCCTGCCTCTGCCTGACCCCTGTGCTTCCTCCTCTGCTCTTTCCCTGGCAGGCCCAGCTCCCCCTCCAGACCTCAGCTGAAAGTCACCTCCCCGAGGAAACCTCCCTGATTCCCAAAAAGACTTAGCTAGCTGCCCCTGAAGCCCAAGGACGACATACAGTCAGGACACACGGCGCTCTTATTCCATCCAGGGAATGACCGTGGCTGCTTCATTAACTCATGAGAACTACTATGGTGGTGTCCGGGGTGAAAACCCAGGTTCCTCTTGGAAATACCAACAATCGCATTGGGATTCCCACAGTGGGGATCCAGATGGTTCCTGGGAGGAGAGGCTTGGTGAGGTGTGAGGAAATCCCCATGCTAGGACTCTCCCATGGGCTTTAATGCCTGCCTTCCTTTCCTTCCTTCCTTCCTTCCTTCCTTCCTTCCTTCCTTCCTTCCTTCCTTCCTTCCTTCCTTCCTTCTTTCCTCCCCCTTTCTCCCCACCCCCCATTTTTTGGTTTTTCAAGGTAGAGTCTCACTCTAGCCCAGGCCAATCTGGAACTCACTATGTAGTCTCAGGTTGGCCTCGAACTCAGATTGATCCTCCTACCTCTGCCTCCCAAGTGCTGGAATTACAGGTGTGTGCCACCACAGCTGGCTTCTTTCCTTCCTTTCTTTCTTTTCCTTCCTTCCTTCCTTCTTTCTTCCTTTCTCTCTTTTCCTTCTTTCTTTCTTTCTTTCTTTCTTTCTTTCTTTCTTTCTTTCTTTCTTTCTTTCTTCTTTTTTCTTTCTTTCTGGACAGAGTCTTGCTATATAGCCCAGGTTGGCCTTGAATTCATAATCCTCTTGTCTCAGCTTCTTGAGGACTTTAAATCAATGTAGAGGGACAGAAGATGCTTGGTCTATTTTCTGGTATTGTTCAGGCAAAGCATAGGCCAATGACAGGGTGGGACTGTGACCTCTGAAGCTCCTTTCCTCTTCCAGAAGGAACAGGGCCCAACTGCACTGCCCGCTCAACACAGCTTTGGTTTCCCTTTGGATTGTGTTTTAATTGTGCAAGTGGCATTTCAGCAGTGCCGAAGGCAATGTTTAAACAGCAAGAACAGCCTCTGGACCTTGTCCATTTTACACATCTGATGTGCTGGAAAGAGCACTGGACATGGAGTCCAGCAGGCCAGGATTAGTATCCCTCTGCCAAGTCCTGGCAGGGCCACCTCAGGCAGGTTTTACTGCCCTTTAACTGTCTCTTCACTTTAATTGTGGCCTCTGTCTGACCTCAAATGGGATATGAGGGGTGGTGGGGAATTCACTGAGCTAATGCGTGTGAAAGCCCTTGGCACAGAGTCCAGCATAGGGTGGGCACTCAGTAAAGTTTCTTTCTTTTTTTTTTTTTTAAATCAAGACAACTGTTTTCATTTTCTCGTGTTTTCTGCCAAGCTTTCATCAAGTCCAGATGAACATTTTGCACACTGTGATCATGCTTTAAATTTAACTCTGCAGTCTGCTTATAAACTTACTCTACTAAGGCAATTGTCTCTCAGCATTACCATGATTATTTAATGGTGGGACACCATGCCATTGAACCAACTTATCATTATTTATGTAACCATTCTTCAGCTCTTGGGCTCTCTTTTAGTATTATAAATAACTCTGCTGAATCTTGTACTCTGTGTCAGTGATGCTTTCACCCAGGGTCTCATTTGTATTCCCTTTGTTGGAGCTTGCCTGGTCTTCCCTGTTTGGTTACTGCTGTCTCCTCTCTTGAATTACCTGCTCATGGCCTTGGTACAGACGTCTCTTAGCAACTCAGATAGTTTTTTTTTTCAAACTAATTATTTAATTATTTAATAGAAAGAGGGAGGGAGAGAGAGTGAATGGGCACATCAGGGCCTGTAGCCACTGCAAATGAACTTCAGATACATGTACATGTGGCTTCACATGGATACTGGGGAATTGAACCTCGGTCCTTATGCTTTGCTGGCAAGTGCTTTAACTGCTAAGCCATCTCTCCACTCCTCAGATAGTTTTTATTGGTGTATGGAATCTTCACATAATGGAAACTCCCCAGGTGGATTTTAATTTTAGTTCTATTTTCTTTTCCAAGGCAGGGTCTCACTCTAGCCCAGGCTGACCTGGAATTCACTATGTAGACTCAGGCTGGCCTCAAATTCACAGCGATCCTCTTACCTCTGCCTCACGAGTGCTGGGATTAAAGGTCTGTGCCACCACACCTGGTTTAATTTTAGTTCTTTGTATTTTAGTTCTATTCTTTCTGTGTGTGTGTGTAGTATATGTGGTGGTTGTGTGTATGCACATGTGTGCAGCCCTGTGCATGTGTGTGCAGAAGCAAAGGAGAAGGTCAGGCAATCTCTATCACTCATCCCCATGTTTCTTTGAGATGGAGTCTCTCACTGAACCTGGAGCTGCTATTTTCTTTTTATTTATGTGTGTATGTGTGGGGTTGGGGGCAGGGAGAAAATGGTGAACCAGGGCCTCTTGCCACTGCAAATGAACTACATATCCATACACCATGTTGTGCATAGGGCTTTATCTTGGTACTGGGGAATTGAACTCTGGCTGGCAGGCTTTGCAAACAAGCACCTTTAACTGTTGAGCCATCTCCCCAGTCCAGAGCCACTATTGCTGCTATTTTCTTTTCTTTCCTTTTAATTAAATTAAATTAAATTAATTTATTTTGGGGGGCTGGAGAGATGGTTTAGGGGTTAAGGCGCCTGCCTCCTAACCCTAAGAACACTGGTTCCAATCTCCAGGTCCCACATTTAGCCAGATGCAAAGTGACGCAAGGGCGCAATGCCGCACTTGTCCACAAGGGGGCGCACACATCTGGATTTCGTTCTCAGCAGCTGAGACACTGCTCGCGCGCCCATCTCTGTCTTCCTCTCTCTCTCTCTCTCTCTCTCTGACTCTCTCCAAAGGAGAGTCAGATAGAGAGTCAGATAGAGAATGGGCACGCCAGTGGCTGCTCAGCCACTGTGAATGAACTCTAGAGGCATGCATCCCCTTGTGGGCAAGTGTGGCATTTCGCCCTTGCGTCACTTTTTGTGTCTGGCTAAACATGGGACCTGGAGAATCCAACGGGCATTCTTAGGACTAGCAGGCAGATGCCTTAACCATTAAACCATTCCTGCAGCCCTTTTATTTTATTAAAATTTTTTTTTTATCAAGCTGGGCATGGTGGTACACACCTTTAATCCCAGCACTTGGAGGCAGAGGTAGGAGGATCACTGTAAGTTTAAGGCCACTCTGAGACTACACAGTGAATTCCATGTCAGCCTGGTCTAGAGTGCGATCCTATCTCAAAAAAAACAAATATTTCATTTATTTATTTATTTATTTTTGGGGGGGGGCAGATAGAAAAAGAGAGAAAGCCAGGCATGGTGGAGCACACCTTTTAAAATATTTTTTATTTTTATTTATTCATTTATTTATTTGACAGAGAGAGAGGGTGAGAGATACAGTGAGAGAGAAAGAGAGAGAATGGGCATGCCAGGGCCTCCAGTCACTGCAAATGAACTCCAGACACTTGTGCCCCCTTGTGCATCTGGCTAACATGGGTCCTGGGGAATCAAACTGTCCTTTGGTTTTGCAGGCAAATGCTTTAACTGCTAAGCCATCCCCCTCGCCCATGGCACACGCCTTTACTCCCAGCACTCAGGAGGCAGAGGTAGAAGGATCACTGAGAGTTTGAGGCCACCCTGAGACTACATAGTGAGTTTCAGGTCAGCCTGGGCTAAAGCGAGATCTTACCTCGAAAAAACAAAAACTGAAAATAACAATAAAAACAGAAAGAGAGAGAGAATGAGCACACTGGGGCCTCTAGCCACTGCAAATGAACTCTAGACACATGCACCACCATGTGCATCTGGCTGTACATGGGTACTGAGGAATTGAACTCCTGTCCTTAGGCTTTTCAGGCAACCATCTTAACCACGAGCCTTCTCTCCAGCCCTAGAGCTGCTATTTTCAATCACATAGGCTGACCAGCCAGCCTCAGCAATTCTCCAGTCACCATTCCCCACAGGATTGGGATTGCAGGCATGCTCAGCTATTTATGTGGGGGGTGAGGAATGGAACTCAGGGCTTCAAGCCTGCCAGGCAAGTGCTCTTACACTCTGAGCCATCTCCCCACTCCCTAGTTATTTTTCTGTTGCACAAACTTCACATGTGTTATCTTTCCATTTTGGCATGTATAGTTTCTTTGAGTTTATCCAGCAAATATTATGAAATCATCTGATCTGTGTGGCCGGCTTTGGGGTAAAGGACATGCCAGTTTCTGGTTTGAAGGAGTCAAGCTGGGGATACGGATTTGGAAACATTGCAGTGAGCCAACGATAAGCTCTAGATTGGCAAGAACAACAGCAGCTGTTTTTCAGGGAACTCTCCTAGGATCTTGCATGTCCTGTCTTACTTAAACCTCACAACAGTTCTGAGATAGGAATTAAGAGTAAGGGAGCCCCGTTTTGTAGAGAGCCCATCAGGGTTACTGGTCCAAAAGGAATAAACAGGTATCTGTATGTATGGCCTGACAAAACCAACCAGCACAGAGATTATATAATGGGTCCACAAAACATTCTGGGAATGAAAATCTAAAAAGGCTTCACTTCCAAAAGGTCAAAAGCCCTGAGTCATGTTGACTCCCCAGGATGCTGGCCTCTACAAAGTAACCAATGCTCTGTCTAACTCATCAGTCTACCAGAAGCCCCTCACTTACACTCCAAGTAACCAATCCAGTCCACCCCGACTTGATACTTAATTTACATCCCCAAGGTCAAGGCTATCAAATCATCAGCCTATCAGAAGCCCTGCGTACATCCCCAAGTAAGCAATCCAGTCCCCCTCCACTTGATACTTCATTTACATCCCTAAGTGTAATGGGGTGCTCAGGGTCCAGGAAAGTCCTTCAACCCCAAGCCCTAGGTTCATTTCTAATTTTAATCAAAGAATCGAATAAAAAAGAAGCCTGTGAAGGATAATTATTAAATTACTATATTTATTGAGGGAAATACAGAGCCAAGGAAAGGCACCCAGGTGGCTAGAGAGCCCACGTGGAAGGCCTGGGAAAAACTGTGGAAAGAGAAGAGAGAAAAGAGGGCTGGAGAAGCGGTTAAGGCACTTGCCTGCAAAGCCATAGGACCCTGGTTCAATTCCCCAGTACCCACGTAAAGTAATATACAAGGTGGCACATGCGTCTGGAGTTTGCAGTTGTTGAAGGCCCTGGTGCACCCATTCTCTCAAATAAATAAATAAATAAAACATTTTTTAAAAGAAGAAGAGAGAAAAGAAAGTTTAAAGAGCTCCAGCCATGTGGGGAGCTGGATGGGATAAAGAACCCATGTGGAGGGTAAGGGCTTAGGGGGCTTTCCCCTCAGCTCAACCTGGCTGGGCCTGGGCCCGGGCCTGGCTGAGGGAAAAACTCACCCACAGCTGGAAGTTCCCAAGTGGTCAGAGAGCCTGCTTATCCCTGGCAAAGGTGGCTTATGGTGGTGGGCTGTCTTCTGGCTCAGGTGAACCAGAGGGACAGCTGGTTGGTTAGGGTTAGGGGCTGTCTCAGAAAGACACTAGCCCTGACACCAAGTTCTGGGGAGCTGAACTTCATTAAGCACAATATTTAAATCTTATGAAAGACCTCCCTCCCAGGGATCAAAGTTGTTTGTGGAAAAACAGAGCTAGAGGGCTGTAGAGATGGCTTAGCAGTTAAGGCTAAGCCTGCTAAGCCTAAGAATGTCAGTTCCAATTTCCAGGTCCCACATTTAGCCAGATGCAAAGTGACGCAAGGGCGCAATGCCGCACTTGCCCACAAAGGGGCGCACGCATCTGGATTTCATTCGCAGCAGCTGAGAGGCTGCTGGTGTGCCCATTCTCTATCTGTCTTCCTCCCCCTCTCTCTGTCTCTCTCTGTGTCTCTCTCCAAAGAAATGAAAAAAGAAAAACAGGTCTAGGGAACTAGACAAGAGATAAGAAGTCAGGGCAGGAGAAAATGGTGAACCAGGGCTTCTTGCCACTGCAAATGAACTACATATCCATACACCATGTTGTGCATAGGGCTTTATCTTGGTACTGGGGAATTGAACTCTGGCTGGCAGGCTTTGCAAACAAGCACCTTTAACTGTTGAGCCATCTCCCCAGTCCAGAGCCACTATTGCTGCTATTTTCTTTTCTTTCCTTTAAATTAAATTAAATTAATTTATTTTGGGGGGCTGGAGAGATGGCTTAGGGGTTAAGGCACCTGCCTCCTAACCCTAAGAACACTGGTTCCAATCTCCAGCGGTTCCAATCTCCAGGTCCCACGTTTAGCCAGATGCAAAGTGACGCAAGGGCGCAATGCCGCACTTGACCACAAGGGGGCACACACATCTGGATTTCGTTCGCAGCAGCTGAGACACTGCTGGCGCGCCCATCTCTGTCTTCCTCTCTCTGTCTCTCTCTCTGACTCTCTCCAAAGGAGAGAGTCAGAGAGAGAGAGAGAGTCAGATAGAGAGTCAGATAGAGAATGGGCACGCCAGTGGCTGCTCAGCCACTGTGAATGAACTCTAGAGGCATGCATCCCCTTGTGGGCAAGTGTGGCATTTCGCCCTTGCGTCACTTTTTGTGTCTGGCTAAACATGGGACCTGGAGAATCCAACGGGCATTCTTAGGACTAGCAGGCAGATGCCTTAACCATTAAACCATTCCTGCAGCCCTTTTATTTTATTAAAAATTTTTTTTTATCAAGCTGGGCATGGTGGTACACACCTTTAATCCCAGCACTTGGAGGCAGAGGTAGGAGGATCACTGTAAGTTTAAGGCCACTCTGAGACTACACAGTGAATTCCATGTCAGCCTGGTCTAGAGTGAGATCCTATCTCAAAAAAAACAAATATTTCATTTATTTATTTATTTATTTTTGAGGGGGGGGCAGATAGAAAAAGAGAGAAAGCCAGGCATGGTGGAGCACACCTTTTAAAATATTTTTTATTTTTATTTATTTATTTATTTATTTATTTATTTATTTATTTATTTGACAGAGAGAGAGGGTGAGAGATACAGTGAGAGAGAAAGAGAGAGAATGGGCATGCCAGGGCCTCCAGTCACTGCAAATGAACTCCAGACACTTGTGCCCCCTTGTGCATCTGGCTAACATGGGTCCTGGGAATCAAACTGTCCTTTGGTTTTGCAGGCAAATGCTTTAACTGCTAAGCCATCCCCGCCCATGGCACACGCCTTTACTCCCAGCACTCAGGAGGCAGAGGTAGAAGGATCACTGAGAGTTTGAGGCCACCCTGAGACTACATAGTGAGTTTCAGGTCAGCCTGGGCTAAAGCGAGATCTTACCGAAAAAAACAAAAACTGAAAATAACAATAAAAACAGAAAGAGAGAGAGAATGAGCACACTGGGGCCTCTAGCCACTGCAAATGAACTCTAGACACATGCACCACCATGTGCATCTGGCTGTACATGGGTACTGAGGAATTGAACTCCTGTCCTTAGGCTTTTCAGGCAACCATCTTAACCACATTAGCCTTCTCTCAGCCCTAGAGCTGCTATTTTCAATCACATAGGCTGACCAGCCAGCCTCAGCAATTCTCCAGTCACCATTCCCCACAGGATTGGGATTGCAGGCATGCTCAGCTATTTATGTGGGGGGTGAGGAATGGAACTCAGGGCTTCAAGCCTGCCAGGCAAGTGCTCTTACACTCTGAGCCATCTCCCCACTCCCTAGTTATTTTTCTGTTGCACAAACTTCACATGTGTTATCTTTCCATTTTGGCATGTATAGTTTCTTTGAGTTTATCCAGCAAATATTATGAAATCATCTGATCTGTGTGGCCGGCTTTGGGGTAAAGGACATGCCAGTTTCTGGTTTGAAGGAGTCAAGCTGGGGATACGGATTTGGAAACATTGCAGTGAGCCAACGATAAGCTCTAGATTGGCAAGAACAACAGCAGCTGTTTTTCAGGGAACTCTCCTAGGATCTTGCATGTCCTGCCTTACTTAAACCTCACAACAGTTCTGAGATAGGAATTAAGAGTAAGGGAGCCCCGTTTTGTAGAGAGCCCATCAGGGTTACTGGTCCAAAAGGAATAAACAGGTGTCTATATGTATGGCCTGACAAAGCCAACCAGCACAGAGATTATATAATGGGTCCACAAAACATTCTGGGAATGAAAATCTAAAAAGGCTTCACTTCCAAAAGGTCAAAAGCCCTGAGTCATGTTGACTCCCCAGGATGCTGGCCTCTACAAAGTAACCAATGCTCTGTCTAACTCATCAGTCTACCAGAAGCCCCTCACTTACACTCCAAGTAACCAATCCAGTCCACCCCGACTTGATACTTAATTTACATCCCCAAGGTCAAGGCTATCAAATCATCAGCCTATCAGAAGCCCTGCGTACATCCCCAAGTAAGCAATCCAGTCCCCCTCCACTTGATACTTCATTTACATCCCTAAGTGTAATGGGGTGCTCAGGGTCCAGGAAAGTCCTTCAACCCCAAGCCCTAGGTTCATTTCTAATTTTAATCAAAGAATCGAATAAAAAGAAGCCTGTGAAGGATAATTATTAAATTACTATATTTATTGAGGGAAATACAGAGCCAAGGAAAGGCACCCAGGTGGCTAGAGAGCCCACGTGGAAGGCCTGGGAAAAACTGTGGAAAGAGAAGAGAGAAAAGAGGGCTGGAGAAGCGGTTAAGGCACTTGCCTGCAAAGCCATAGGACCCTGGTTCAATTCCCCCAGTACCCACGTAAAAAGTAATATACAAGGTGGCACATGCGTCTGGAGTTTGCAGTTGTTGAAGGCCCTGGTGCACCCATTCTCTCTCTCAAATAAATAAATAAATAAAACATTTTTTAAAAGAAGAAGAGAGAAAAGAAAGTTTAAAGAGCTCCAGCCATGTGGGGAGCTGGATGGGATAAAGAACCCATGTGGAGGGTAAGGGCTTAGGGGGCTTTCCCCTCAGCTCAACCTGGCTGGGCCTGGGCCCGGGCCTGGCTGAGGGAAAAACTCACCCACAGCTGGAAGTTCCCAAGTGGTCAGAGAGCCTGCTTATCCCTGGCAAAGGTGGCTTATGGTGGTGGGCTGTCTTCTGGCTCAGGTGAACCAGAGGGACAGCTGGTTGGTTAGGGTTAGGGGCTGTCTCAGAAAGACACTAGCCCTGACACCAAGTTCTGGGGAGCTGAACTTCATTAAGCACAATATTTAAATCTTATGAAAGACCTCCCTCCCAGGGATCAAAGTTGTTTGTGGAAAAACAGGTCTAGAGGGCTGTAGAGATGGCTTAGCAGTTAAGGCTAAGCCTGCTAAGCCTAAGAATGTCAGTTCCAATTTCCAGGTCCCACATTTAGCCAGATGCAAAGTGACGCAAGGGCGCAATGCCGCACTTGCCCACAAAGGGGCGCACGCATCTGGATTTCATTCGCAGCAACTGAGAGGCTGCTGGTGTGCCCATTCTCTATCTGTCTTCCTCCCCCTCTCTCTGTCTCTCTCTGTGTCTCTCTCCAAAGAAATGAAAAAAGAAAAACAGGTCTAGGGAACTAGACAAGAGATAAGAAGTCAGATGTCTTTGATTTCTAGCAAGTGCAAACTTTCCTGACTTTTTTTTTTGTTGTTGTTGTTGTTGTTGTTTGTTTGTTTTCTGAGGTAGGGTCTCACTTGAGCTCAGGCTGACCTGGAATTCATTAGATAGTCTCAAGTGATCCTCCTACCTCTGCCTCCCGAGTGCGTGCACCACCATGCCTGGCTTTCCTGCCTTTTTTTGAACCTTTACCTTCTCAGGGGTCCAATCACCCCAACTGTATCCCCTCTCATAAGGGTATAAAAACCCCTGAACTGGCCGGGCGTGGTGGCACATGCCTTTAATCCCAGCACTCGGGAGGCAGAGGTAGGAGGATTGCTGTTAGTTCAAGACCACCCTGAGACTACATAGTGAGTTCCAGGTCAGCCTGAGCTAGAGACCCTACCTTGGAAAACAAAACAAAAAACCCTGATCCAAGTTACAGTGAGTGACTACCCACTTGGGATCTCATGCAGCTTAAAAGCTCCTCTACCTTACTTTTTCTTTCTACCTTCCTTTCACTTTATGCTTTACATTGTCATTAAGCCTGGTTTAGGGCCAGGCATGGTGGCACTTGGAAGGCAGAGGTAGGAGGATCTCCATGAGTTCAAGGCCAGCCTGAGACTACATAGTGAAATCCAGGTCAGCCTGGGCTAGAGCGAAACCCTATATCGAAAAACCAAAAAAATAAAATAATAATAATAATAATAAATAAAGCCATGTTTAACCTACCCTTCTACTGTGTCTGCACTCATCATTCCTTGTGGGACCCAAGACAAGAACTTTAGAGCCACTGGTTTGGGGGAATTTTGGTGACTATTGAGTGTCCAGCACTTGGACCCATGAGCTGAGCCCATCCAGAGCTGAGGAAGTCTCTGTCACTCTCAAAACCGCAAACACTGTGGCTTAGCTACTATCTTCATTTACCCCACTTGGTAGATGAGGAAGATGGACTCAGAATGGTGGCTTATCTCAACTCCAAGAGGGAATATGAGCTGAAGTCAATAGTATTTGAAATCAGACAGGTGGACCTCAGAGCTTGACTTCTGGTTTTTGGTTTATTTGTTTTTGTTGTTCTTATTTGTTTTCAAGATAGGGTCTCACTCACTCTAGTCCTGGCTGGACTGGAACTCACTCAGGCTGCCTTTGAACTTATTGCAATTCTACCCTAGCCTCCTGAGTGCTAGGATTAAAGATGTGTGCCATCACCCAGAAGCCATAGATTGTTACTAGAAAATTTTCAGTGACAGGGATGGGATACCTTCCAGTGACTTGTTGGCCAGAGTCCCTGATACCTCTAAAAGATTACATTGTTGAGGCTCTTGGTTTTCCACCAGGAATAGATGGTAAAACCCTATTGCTGAAGACCCTACATGCTTGGGCTGCAAGGTCAATGAGAAATCCTGCTGGAGCTGAGCTGAAAACCTCCTCCCTGACGGAAAGCTGGAAAGAGGTATGCTACATGCAGTTCCATGGGAGAGAGAAAAATTACCAGTGGAGATAAACAACAGTGGACACTGCAAGCCTTAAATTTAGCCAGCCAGGCCAAATGAACCAACGGGTGCAATAGTGGCATGTCTGTTATGGGGGAAACCAACCGCTCTCTAATTGGACTGGAAGCCCGCTCCATGGGAGGGAATACATCCCTGATACTGAAAACCTACAACAGGGGTAGTCAGGAGCCCTAGGGGTGTAACACCTACTGGTGTCTGGATAAATGTATATACTATGCTCACCAAACTGCCCAGTAAGCACTTCTCTTAAGTTTTATACCCCAATTATTAATGCTACTCTCACTTTTGGTTAGAAAAGCTTCCACTTTCAGATGGTAGTGACCTTGGGATGACTCAGAAGGCACCACAGTGCTGAGGAGAAAGGACAGAGGAGTGCTCAGCACTGAAACAGCTCTATCACACTTTCTGAGACTCAGGGTCAATTGCAGAAGTAGTGGTGGAAAGAATGTAAGAGCCAAAGGAAGGGTAGGGCTCCTTTCAATGCCATCTTCCAGACACAAAATGGTCTGGATATCCATGACCTCTCAGTGCCTGACACTACCTACACAAGGCCATCATAAGAGAAGGAAAAGATCATCACATCAAAATAAAAGAGACTAATTGAGAGGGGTATGGGTATGATGGAGAGTGGAGTTGCAAAGGGGAAAGTGGGGGGAGGGAATTACCATGGTTTATTGTCTATAATTATGGAAGTTGTCGATTAAAAAAATAGAAAAAAGATGTTTGCCATCATGCCTGGTTGAAGCTTGCCTTCTTTTTAAAAAAAATATTTTTAATTAATTAATTTATTTATTTAAGAGAGTAAGGCAGGGGCTAGAGGGATGGCTTAGCAGTTAAGGTGTTTGTCTGCAAAGCCAAAGGACCCAGGTTTGATTTCCCAGGACCCATGTTAACCAGATACACAAGGTGGCACATGCATCTAGAGTTCATTTGCAGTGGCTGGAAACCCTGGCGTGCCCATTCTCTCTCTCCCTCCCTCTTTTTCTCTGTCAGAAAGAAAGAGATAGAGGCAAATAGAGAGAATGTGTGCACCAGGACCTCTAGCCACTGCAAACAAACTCCAGATGCACATGCTGCCTTGTGCATCTGGCTTTTTGTAGGTACTAGGGAATTGAACCTGGGTCCTTTGGCTTCTAAGGCAAGCACCTTAACTGCTGAGCCATCTCTCCAGCCCTGGAGCTTGTCTCCTTAACCATCACACTAAACCAGCTCCCCAGCATGGATGTGTAGGTAATGTGTAGGGGGTGAAGCTGTCCATCCCATAAGCCTCAGGGGAGAGGTAGGACAGCTTCACCACTAGGCAAGGGGTTGTGGAGGAGTAGGCATTGAACAATGTGTGGGAGCAGCTTTTTCAAGGCATGGAGAAACCTCCCCTTGGGACAATGTGAGGGGCTCACCCACTTTTCTGTTTCCTGTTTATTTACCACAGGTTCTATGTGGGGTGCCAGGTGAATAAGACCTGCAGAACCTCCACATCTAATAGGGGGAAACAGACGAGAAAGAAGAGATATAGAACACTTGTCATCACTGCCCAACAGTTTTTATGATTTCATTCTACACTTTGGATTTCAGCTTTTTGACTGTTTATGCAGCAAATATTATGAGAACAGCCTGGTAAACTAACTTGATTTTCTCCTTTCCAAAGCTCAAGCCAGCTTCCCTTGCAGCTAGCCTGCGGGTATGGGAGCTAAACTCCTTCAGTCACACCATCCACCTGGGGTACTTACTTGGGAAATGAGCGATGTGAGCACATAGCTTCTTGTGGGAAGTCCTTCCTGCTGGCCTGGATGGCTGCCAAAGCTTTGTGGTTCTGGAATCGGAAGCAATGATGGCAACAGCAGCAGCTCACCATGAGTGCGTCTCAGGGAAGTTCCCAAAAGCGGCATCTAGAGCCTGCTTCTCTAGCATCCCCAGTAAATCCCCTTCTATTTAAACTAGCCATCCATGAGCAGGAGTACTAGTAAGTATGCAAACAAAGGAATATACTCCCAGGAACTAAGGGGTTGAGAGGTTAAGAGCCTGGCCCATGTCTTCAAGTGATACAGTTCAATCCACACCCAGGAGAATGCGAATCCAGAGTCCACACTCCCACCCTGGTGTTGGGGGATCAACAGTCAGCTAGTGGGGTCAGTTCCATAGGGTTGCTCATGACCCTCCGTTCAGCTTCAAGTCCTTTTCTTTTTATGCTCATCCTGGGTGGGTAGAACACAGATTTCTTTTCCTCTTGTCAGGTGTACAGGTTGCAGGGAGCTGGGAAGAATCTTGATGGTGCTATGTCCAAGGCTAGTGACCTCTGGTGGGACTACTGTATTTCCATCTCCCTTGAGGGCTGCAGGGAGATGGACCATGTGTTAGAATAGTGCTGTTCAGGAGCTTCTGTATGTGAGGCTAGGCACCACAGCCTGATGGACCTGTCCCAGGAAAAAGAGACAGGCAAGGCTGGGCATGGTGGTGCATGCCTTTAATCCCAGCTCTTGTGTGGCAGAGGTAGGAGGATCGCTGTGAGTTCGAGGCCACCTTGAGACTACATAGTGAACTCCAGGTCAGCCTGGGCTAGACCAAGACTCTACCTAGAAAAAAGAAAGGAAGAAAGAAAAGGGGACAGGCAGAATCCATCTAGGGAAGTGGCATGTCCCCAGCATGTCCACTTGTTGCAGGCTGGCTCAGTCAGTGCCCTTGACCTCACTGTGCAGATCAGCTGTACAGGGCAGAACAGGGGCCCCTGTCCACCACTCAGGAACTGCTTTAATTAAATCAGTATCTTGTCCTCGAAGACAAAACAACTTGCCAGGAGCACTGAGTGGATGACAGGGAAGTTGATTGCACAGGAGTGGGTTATGCATCGGCTGGCCAGCCTGTTAGCAGCTTGAGATGCGAGGTGTTTTTCTGTCAGATGTATATTTCTCTACATTTTCCCAAGGTTGGTGGATCGATAGCTACAAACAGCTAAAATAAATTTCTGTCTCTGCTCCCAGTGCTCTCAGATGGGGAGATGGATTGCTAGATAACTTGGGCTCCCACCAGGAGTTATAGCTGTCCATAACCTTGCTGGCTCCTCACAAGATCTTTGCCCATCAGGCTCCAGTGCTTATTTCACAGAGATGGAAACTGAAGTTTGGAGAGGAGACACCATCACCTTGCATCCCAGAGTCAATAATCGTCCTCAAGGCCTCTTAAAAGCGTCAGTTGTTACCAATAAAGTCATTAACATTGTCAGTGTCCTGGACTGGAGAGTTATACTGGTCCTTTGGGAAGGAAGTTGCTTGTTCAAGGTCACAACCAGGGCATGGAGAGCTGGGCAGAAACTAGCATGTGGGTTGCAGTGCCCTTGTTCCAAGAGCCTGTCTTGCTAGGCCATCTGGCCACTGCACACTGGTCTGAGAATCCGTGGGGAAAAGGCTAGAGGCACCTAGGTCCTCAGTTCTCCAGGAGATTCCCCAGAGGGAGAAGGAGGCTCCTCCCCATTGCAGCATCAAAGGTGTCAATCGCAGGCTCTGGAAGGACTTGTTCCCCAAGGCTGCGGTTCTATTTTTAACCTCGAAGCCATCAATAAATGGAGCCTGGCAAAGCAGGGAACTCCTGGCTGCCTGATATTAAGAGGAGAAAAAGGGACCATTTATTAAGCGCTTTCCACATGGATTATCTGCTTGAGTCTTCACAACATTGCTCTAAAGTCACCACTGTAATCACCCTCATTTGATACACAAGGAAAACGAAGCTCAAAGAGTCGGGGAACTTGCTTGAGGCCTCACACTCACTTGAGCTGCAGAGCTACAGTACAAATGCAGGTCACATTCTGGTCTGTGGGCCCCCAAGTCCATGTCCTGCCATCTTTTCTACAGACCATGGACAGGCTGGTCCGTGAGGAGGTACGGTGGGTTGAGCTGACAGTGACTATCCACCCACAGTTCTAGGAAGGTGCCACCACATAGGAAGAGGCGCTAATTGCTGATGGCTGGTCATGCCTTGAAGTCCCTTGATGGAGGAGACCTAGCTGACTGAGGCAGGAGGTAAAGGCCTGAAGGCGGCACATGCAAGACCCACGGAAGGGGGACATAGGGGAAGACAAAGAGGCGGGACATGGAAGCCCCATGGCAGGGGACATGGCGGTGATGAGGAGGGGGACATGCAAACCCCATGGGGGAGGACACGGGGGATAAGGAGGTGGAATATGCAGGGCTCATGGTTGCGGGGGGTGGGGAGAGACAGTGAACCATCTACTGGAATTACGGAGACAAGGACACAGCCAGGGACAAGATTCTGAAAGATTTTAAATCCAAGGAGGTTTCTGGATTCTGGAAGGACTGTGAGCAGAAGAGTGAACTGTCATGTCTGAGCTTTGGAGTGTGTAAAGGATGGAGTGGAGGAAGAGACTGGAGAAAAGTCACTGTGAAGGACAATGGCTGCTGGGTACTGAGCACCTGCCATGGGTGCTAGGCATCCTGGTAGGGGCTTCTCAGAAGCTTTCACTCGATATAACAGTTGCTCACCGGCAGTAGCCACTTGTTACCCCTCTGTAACAGGAGGAAACTGACACTGTGAGAGATCAAGTGACTGCCTGCCCATCACTGCCATGGAGTCCCAGTTTGATGTTTCCAAGGAACCACACTGCCAGATAGGAGAGTAAGATAGAAAGTTCCAGACAAGAGAACATTTATCTGACATCCCACAATGGAGAAGACAAAATAGGTCAGAGGTGACCAAAAGGGTGACTTTGTTTTGTCCTTTAAATATGCTTGTGCATCCACTCAGAAGGTAGCAAGTTACATCACTTTGACCACAAAGCTTTTTTGGAGACTGAGCTGGAAGACAGTTTCAACCAGGGAAAGGCCACTGCTTCTGCAAGCAGCTCTGAAGTCCCCATGATCAAGGTGTAGCCAGGGGTCAGAGCTGACACACCCAACAGCAAGTACAGGAATGAGTAAAGAGGAGCCACTCTTGGTTTCAATTGTACTCAACCTGGGGTGGGGGGAGTTGTCAAAAGTCTCTAAGAAGGAAAACATGACTCCTTCTCTTTCTCTCTCTCTTTCTCTCTCTCTGTCTCTCTCTCTCTTTCGTGGGAGCATGTGAAAATGTCAGAGAAATTGCAGCCAATTAAAAGAGATCCTAATGCTTAAAACTGGCATCTTTGGGGCTGAAGGGATGGATCAGCAGTTTAAAAGTGCTTGCTCGCAAAGTCTGCCAGCCTGGATTCAATTCCCCAGTATCCACATAAAGCCAGATGCACAAAGTGGCATATGTGTCTGGAGTTCATTTGCAGTAGCAAGAGACCCTGGCATGCACATTCTCTTTTACATCTTTTCTCTCTCTAATAAACAAACAAACACAAAACTGGGCTGGAAAAATAAATGTCTTAGCAGTTAAGGCACTTGCCTGAGAAGCTTAAGGACCCAAGTTTGATTCTTCAACACACATAAGCCAGATGCACAAGGTGACGTATGAGTCTGGAATTCATTTGCAGTGGGTAGAGGCCCTGGTATACCCATTGTCTCTTTCTCTCTCTCAAATAAAAATTTAAAAAGTAAAACTAAATTATTTCAAAAACAAGCCGGGCATGGTGGCACATGCCTTTAATCCCAGCACTTGGGAGGCAGAGATAAGAGGATCACCATGAGTTTGAGGCCACCCTGAGACTTCGTAGTGAGTTCCAGGTCAGCCTGGGACCCTACTTAGAAAAACAAAAAAAAAAAAAAAAAAAAAAACCCAAACTGGCATTTTTTATTTGGTGTGTGTAATGTGTGTGGTGTGTGTAAGGCCAGAGTAGGTTTCAGTGTCCATCACTCACCTTATTTCCTCAAAACAATCTCTCACTGAACCTGGAGCTCTCCAGGAGCCCCAGCAATCTTCCTGTCTCCACCCCCACTTTAGCACTGGAGTTACGGGCATACACAGCCGAGCCTGTTTTCTTTTTCTTCTCATGGATACTGGGGATTGAACTAACATCTTCATGCTTGCACATCAGGTGCTCTTACCTGCTGAGCCATCTTCCCAGACCCCCAAACTAGAAACTTTTTTCTTTTCCCTTTATTATTATTATTGTTGTTGTTGTTGTTTGTTTGTTTGTTTGTTTTTGCAAGGTAGGGTCTCACTCTGGTCCAGGCTGAACTGGAATTAACTATGTAGTCTCAGGGTGGCCTCGAACTCTCGGCGATCCTCCTACCTCTGCCTCCCGAGTGCTGGGATTAAAGGCGTGCGCCACCATGCCTGGCTGGTTGTTTGTTTGTTTTTTGAGGTAGGGTCTCACTCTAGCTCAGGCTGACCTGGAATTCACTATGTAGTCTCAGGATGGCCTCAAACTCATGGTGATCCTCCTACCTCTGCCTCCTGGGTGCTGGGATTAAAGGCGTGTGCCAACGACACCCAGCTTCCCTTTCTTTTTTTTAAAAATATTTTGTTTATTTATTTGAGAGAGAAAAAGAGGGAGAGGGAAAAGGAGAGGGAGAGAGAAAAAAGAACCAGAGCCTCTAGCCACTGCAAACAAACTCCAGACACATGCACCAGTTTGTGCATCTGACTTTATGTGGGTACTGGGGAATCAAACCTGAGTCCTTTGGATTTGTAGGCAAGTGCCATCTCTCCAGCCCTCTTTTTCCTTTTCTTTCTCTCTTCATTTCTTTTTCCTTTTCTTTCTCTCTTCCTTTCTTTTTCTTCTTCCTTTCTTTCTCTCTTTCTTCTCTTTTTTTTTAAGGTAGAGTCTCACCTAGAACTCATTCTGTCGCCCCAGACTGGCCTCAAAGTCATGGTGATTCTCCTACCTCAGCCTCCCAAGTGCTGGCATTAAAGGTGTGTGCCACCACCATACTGGCAACTTTTTTTTTGTTTGTTTGTTTTTTTTGAGGTAGGGTCTCATTCTGGCCCAGGTTAACCTGGAATTCACTATATAGTCTCAGGGTGGCCTTGAACTCAGGGCAATCCTCCTACCTCTGCCTCCCGAGTGCTGGGATTAAAGGCGTGTGCCACCACACCCGGCACATACTGGGAACTTTTGAGCAACAAAATAAAGTAGCATTGGCAGGGTGGGGGAATGGCTCAGCAGTTAAAAGTGCTTGCTTGCAAAGCCTACCAGCCCAGGTTCAATTCCCCAGGACCTATGCAAAGAGGATGCAGTTCATTTGCAGCCCTGGTGCTTCCCTTCCCCCACCCCCGACTTATAAATAAATAAAAATATTTTAAAGAATAAAGTAAATTGGATTACTACCCATAGTATGAAGTAAATATCCATCAGTCCATAGTGAGCTAAGGACTGAATGAATGCTCTAAGTAAGGGATTGGGACAGAGCTCTCCTGAGACATTCCAAATGACTTGTGCAGATTTTGCACCTGCAAGGAGGTGGTGCACACGTCCTCCCTGCACAAGTCGGGGCACATTCTCTCCAGAGCTCCAAGTGGGAGGGAGTGGGGAGAAGAGCCACCTGTTCAGTGGGAAAAGCTGACCAGGTGATCCTACCTCAGCCAGGTGATCCAGGCCAGCATCAACAGTGACATCCTGTTGATGTCATGAGCGTCCTTTGTCAGCCTTGGTCAGGGCGTCAGCAGCACCTGGCAGCCTGGGCAAAGGGCCACCTGTCATATGTACAAGCATACCAACCTGTAATAGCCACAGCTCCAGTTTCCTGCTGGCTGTGTCTGCTTACTTCCTCACAGGATGAAGACGTCAGTTCCCTGGCCACGTCCTCAGCTGCTCAGAGACACAGAGCGTCAGGCCCCTTCACTGCTGCCAGTGACTCAGAGGTGCAGCCACATTAAGTGATGTCTCCAGAGAGGCCTGGCCAGAAACGCAGTGTTCAGCAAATGACAGTGATCAGAACTTTGAGGCTTGGCAGTGTCCGGTGGCGGCAGGCTTGACCTTTAATGAGAAAGGGCAATCATATCTAGTGGAGTTCCCAAGGGCTCAGAGGGACAGTGGCATTTGGTAGCCTCAGAAGTCCTGGGTACATTAGTATCTGTCTGTAGGTGGGGACAGAGCCTCAGCAGACAGAGCCATGTGCCTTGTGTTCTGGTGCCTGGGGCCTAGGAATTTGAGGGTCCATTTCTGGTTTCTAGTTCATGACACTGACCATCACGAACATGTCCCTCAGCAAATGAGAGCCTGGGAGGTGTCTCTATCTCTCGATCCTGGTTCCTTCTCATTAGAGTGTTAATATGGTTCTATCTTTTTGGGAAGTCACCTCTACATGATTCTGTAACTTTCTCCTTTTTTTTATTTTAAAAATATTTTTATGTATTTGCAAACAGAAAGATACAGACATACATAGAGAGATGAGCGCACCACGGCCTCGAGCCACTGCAAATGAACTCCAGATGCATGTGTCACTTTGAGCGTCTGGCTTACGTGGTTACTAGGGAACTGAATCTGGGTCACTAGGCTCTGGCAGAGCACCTTAACTATTGAGCAATCTCTTTAGCCCACTTTCTTCCTTTGCTACCAAACCTCTGACTTGGTTCCTTTGTTTGCATCCCTGTTGTGGTCTCCCCCACCCCCACTCTTCTGAGTCTTCAGCCTTCCTCCCCAGCCCAGCTATTCCCCCAAAGTCACCAATAGCCCAGGACTTCACAACGAACCCTTTCTTAATCCTTTTTACTTCTAGGTCCTTTTACAATGATTGGTATTTGACAGAAAATACTTGGAAATTTTAAATGTACGTTTAACGTCTAAATTTATTTTTATTTTTTAAATAATTAAATAATTAATTAATTTGAAAGGGGAGAGGGAGAGAGAATGGGTGTGCCAGAGCCTCCAGCCACTACAAATAAACTCCAGACGCATGTGCCACCTTCTGCATCTGGCTTGATGTGGTTACTGGTGAATGGAACTTGGGTCCTTTGGCTTTGCAGGCAAGTGCCTTAACCACTTAGCCATCTCTCCAGCCCCTACGTTTTTTAGTTTTTTTTTTTTTTTACTTTTTTGTTTTTTCAAATGTTTTTACCTATTATTTATTTGCAAGCAGAGAAGGCACAGAGAGAGAGAGAGAAAGAGAGAGAGAGAGAGAGGGCGCCAGAGATTGGTCAAGAAACCTGACAATACCAGGTGCTGGGGAGGGTGTAGTTTCGCTGTCAATGGCGTGTACACTGGCATAACTGTTTGGATTAAGTTAGACTTTAGTAAAATTGAAAATTCACTTACTCATTTGGCATTGCCTGTGGGGCCAGTATCACTCTCCCTTGATGCCATAGTGCCAGTTTCCCTGCCCCTCAGGCCTCTCAGTGTTGACAAGGTCCAATTCAGCACAAAACATATCTCTGTGAAATAGAGGTGGGACTCAGCCTAAATCCAAACCCAAACCCCAACCCAGCCTAAGAGTGTGCAAAGTCAACATGCCCCCAGGTCAGCGCTTGAGCAGTGAGATTCAGGAACCTGTGGATAAATGTCCCATCCTGGTCTCCAATCCTTCAGATGATTCTGGGAATGAAGTTCCCCAGTGGTGTCGATTTCTTTCTTTCTTTTTTTTCATTTGTATTTTAGAGAGAGAGAGAAACACAGAAGGACAGAGAATGAGAATTGGCATGCCAGGGCCTCAGCCACTGCAATCGAACTCCAGACACTTGCACCACCTGGTGGATATGTGTGACCTTGTGCTTGCTTATGTAGGATCTGGGTAGTCGAACATGAGTCCTTAGGCTTCCCAGGCAAGCGCCTTAACCGCTAAGCCATCTCTCCAGCCCTTGATTTTCTTGTCTCACACTTCCTGCCCTTTCTCTGCTTCCTGGGACTACACACCAAATAAACTTCCTGCATCCTAGTCTTGTCTCCAACTCTGCTCTCAACCATGACCCAGCAGTTTCACTCCTAGCTCCACCTAGAAGAGAAACTCTTCCATTCTAGAATATTCCTTCCAGTACAAAACCCAGAAATAATCCAGATGGTCCCTGCAGAGAAAAGATGCATAAATTGGGGTATAATAAACAATAAAATACACAGAAGTCAGGATGAATGCAATATTGCTAAATGTAACAATATGGATAGAATTTGGCAATATACTTTTGAGTGACAAACATAAATCTCCAAATGTCACATTCAACATCATATCCTTTTAATAAAAATTGAACACTAGAAAAAAATATACTTTTAGGAAAGAGAGATAGTTATAACAAATCTACATAAAAATGGAAACAAAGGAATAGCAAATGCAGTATTCAAGTTTGAGGTCACTGTGGGAGGAGCAATCAGACTTGATGGCACACATCTGTAATCTCAGCACTTGAGAGGCCAAGGCAGGAGGACTGAAAATTCCAGGCCAGACTGGCTGACATAGTAAGACCCTGTCTTAAATATATATATATATATATATGGGCTGGAAAGATGGTTTAGCAGTTAAAGCAGTTGCCTGCAAAGCCTAAGGACCCATGTTTGACTCCCCAGATCCCATGTAAGCCAGATGCACAAGGTGATGCATGCACAAGGTTGCACATGCACACAAGATGGTTCATGCATCTGGAGTTCAATTGTAGTGGCTGGAAACCCTGGTACACCAATTCTCTCTCTCTCGTTTCTCTCATTAAAAAAGTGCTTGCTTTCAAAGCCTTCTGTCCTGGTTTGAATTCTCCAGCACCCATGTAAAGCCAGATGCAAAAAGTGATAAAAGGGCTGGAGAGATAGCTTAGCAATTAAGGTGGCCTGCAAAACCAGAGGACCCAAGTGTGATTCCCCAGGACCCTTGTAAGCCAGATACACAAGGTGGCACATGCTTCTGAAGTTCATTTGCAGTGGCTGGAGGCCCATTCTTTCTCCTTCTCTTTCTCTCTCTGCCCCTTTCTTTCTTTCTCAAAAAAAATGAAAATGAAATATTTTCATTTTTTTAAAGTGACATAAGCATCTGGCATTTGTTTACAGTGGCAGGAGACCATGGAACATGTGTCTGTGTGCACGTGTGTGTGCACACACACACAAACATAAATAAGTGAATAAAAATTAAAAACTTTTTTTGGTTTTGTTTTGGTTTGGATTTTTTTGCAAGGTAGGGCCTTGCTCTAGCCCAGGCTGACCTGGAATTCACTATGTAGTCTCAGGCTGGCCTTGAGCTCACTGCAATCCTCCATCCTCCTATCTCAGCCTCCTAAGTGCTGGGATTAAAGGTGTGTGCCACCACTCCCCCGGCAGGGCCAGAGAGGTTTTATTTTTGGTGTTTCAAGGTAGTGTCTCCCACTAGCCCTGGCTGACCTGGAATTCACTATGTAGTCTGACTCCTACTTCTGCCTCCCCAGTGCTGGGATTGAAGGCGTGTGCAGAGAGGTTTATGAGCACTGCCTGGGTCCCCGCCATTTTGCTGCCAGTTTTGTGCTTTGTGTGTGGTGATGGCTGGTGTTGGTTTCTCTCTGCTTGGATCTGTGAAGGGGGAGGGGGCAGCCGTTTCTGCCATTATGGAACTTCCCCCGGTCTGTACACTTCAAATAAATCCCTTCTTCCCATGAAGTGTGTGCGTTTGGAGGTTCCTCTCAGCAACATGCAGCTGACTATGACACATTACCTCTTCATCTTAGAACTCAGAACAGTAACTTTGCAGTGGCAGTCTGGAAACCACTCTCTACCAAGTGGTGCATGTTAATGTCACCAGTGGCTGTCATGTGCCCCATAGAACGTGACAGAAGGCACTTTCCCTCTGTGGCATTTTTTCCAAAGATGCCTAACACCAGTTTAATCAGGAGGAAGTATCAGAGAAGCCCCAGCTGAGAAACACTGTACAGAATACCTGGCTGGTACTCCTCAAAACTGTCATGGTTGTGACAAACAAGGAATGACTGAGATAGTACAGACCCAAGGAGACTAGGAGATGCAAGAGCTAAATGCACCATGCTGCCCTGCACGAGAAGGGACAGAAAGGACACGAAGGGGAGTTTGGGGCTTAGTGTACAGCGCTGGACTGCTGCTGGCTGATAGCTGTGACAAATGTTCCTTGATAAAGCAAGATGTAAACAACGGGGGGAAATTAATGAGGGGCATATGGAAACTTCTTGGAATATTCACATGTACAACTTTCCTGTAATTCTAAAATTATTCTGAAATAAATGATTTATTAGGAGCACATATGCCTTCCTTGGACTCCGAGTAAAAATGTATGACTTCGTATGCTTCTTAAAAAAAAAAAAGGTACTTTGAAATACATAAAGCAGGAGCTTACAGACATAACCCCACAATGGAAATGTGAGATTTAAAAATATACCACTGAGCCGGGCGTGGTAGTGCACACCTTTAATCCCAGCACTGGGAGGCAGAGGTAGGAGGATCACCATGAGTTCAAGGCCACCCTGAGACTACATAGTGAATTCCAGGTCAGCCTGGGCCAGAGCGAGACCCTACCTCGAAAAAACCAAAAACAAAAAAATAAAATAAAAATTTTTAAAAATAAAAATAAAAATATACCACTGAGAAATTGATAAATCGAGTAAATGAAAACTATTTTCAACTACTGTAGAAAAGAAGACTGGCTCATAGCTCCCACCCCCATCTTACTGTGCTTCCTGCCCTGCAGAGGTTGGGCAGTGAAAGCTACTTCCTCAGTCCCTTGTAGCTGGTTATTTATTTATTTAGATAGGGTCTCATGTAGCCCAGGCTGGCTTCCAACCCACGATGTAGCTGAGAATGACCTTGAATACCTAATCATCCTACCTCCACCTCTCAAGTGCTGGGATTACAGGTGTGTGACATTGCTCTCAGTTTGCACCTTTTTAAAAATTTTTTAAATTTATTTTTATTTATTTGAGAAAGAAAAAGAGGCACAGAGAGAGAGAGAATGGTTTTGCAGGCCTTCAGCTGCTACAAACGAACTCCAGACATATGTGCCATCTTGCACATCTGGCTTACTGGTCCTGGGGAATCAAACCTGGGTCCTTTTTGGCTTTTGTAGGCAAGTGCCTTAACCACTAAGCTATCTCTCCAGTCCTGTTTGTTTTTTTTTTTAATTTTATTTTAAAAGTATTTCTAGAGTCAGGTGTGGTGGCACATGCCTTTAATCCCAGCACTCAGGAGGCAGAGGTAGGAGGATCACCATGAGTTCAAGACCAGCCTGAGACTATATAGTGAATGCCAGGTCAGCCTAGGCCAGACTGAGACTCTACCTTTAAAAACAAACAAAAAAATTTATTAATTTTCAAAATGAGTACACAAAGGCTGGAGAGATGGTTTAGTAGTTAAGACGCTTGCCTGTGATGCCTAAGGACTCATGGTCGACTTTCCATTTTCCATGTAAGCCAGATGCACAGTGACACAAGTGTGCAAGGTCACATGCACACAAGGGGGTGCATGCATCTGGAGTTCGATTGCAGTGGCTGGAGGCCCTGGAATGCCAATTCCCTCTCTCTCTTTCACATAAAAAACAAAAGGCAGTCTGTCGGGCTTGCCTCAAAAAAAAAAAAATTAGCACACACAATAATGGGTTTTATTATATGACATTTTGTTTCATTTCATCATGACATTTTTATGCATGTATATCATTGTGTTTGCTCATATTCACTCTTCCACTACCACCCATTCTTGTCCCACCTCATCTTCTGTCCCTGAAACTGTTCCCTTTTAACTTTCATGTCATATTTTTAAAAATAACATATATATATATATGGAGAGAGAGAGAGAGCACTTAACCACTAAGCCATCTCTCCAGCCCTAAAATTTATTTTTAAAATATTTATTTATTTGAGAGAGAGAGAGAGAATGGGCATGCCAGATCCTCAACAATTGCAAATGAACTCCTGATGCATGTGCCACCTAGTGCATCTGGCTTTACATGGGTACTGGGGAATCAAACCTGGGTTCTTAGGTATTGCAGGCAATATATATATTTGAGAAAGGGAGAGGCAGATAGAGAGAGAGAATGAGCATACCAGGCCCTCTAGCTACTGCAAAGGAACTTCGGACGCATGTGCCACCTTGTGCATCTGGCTTTATGTGGGGCCTGGGGAATGGGACCTGGGTCCTTGGGCTTAAGTTCCTTAACTGCTAAGCCAAATCTCCAGCCCTCATGTCATATTTATTTACTTACTTGAGAGAGAGAGAGAGAGAGAGAGAGAGAAAGAAAGAGGCAGATAGTGAGAATGGGAGCCCCAGGGCCTCTAGCCACCGCAAATGAACTCCAAATGGATGCATCTTATGCATCTGGCTGTATGTAGGTACTGGGGACTTGAACCTCAGTCCTTTGGCTTTGCCAGCAAGCACCTTAAGTGCTAGGCCACCTCTCCAGCCCTCATGTCATATTTTTTTAAAAGTACTTTTATTGTGGCCGGGCGTGGTGGCATACGCCTTTAATCCCAGCACTTTGGGAGCCAGAGGTAGGAGGATCGCCGAGAGTTCGAGGCCACCCTGAGACTACATAGTGAATTCAAGGTCAGCCTGGACCAGAGTGAGACCCTACCTCGCAAAACCAAAAAAAAAAGTATTTTTATTGCTAGACATGTGGCACATGCCTTTAATCCCAGCACTCAGGAAGCAGAGGTAGGATTACCATGAGTTTGAGGCCAGCCTGAGACTATGTAGTGAATACCAGGTCAGCCTGGGTTACAGTGAGACCCTACCTTGAAAAATCAAAAAAAAAAAAAAAATTTTTAAAAATTTATTTGTAAGCAGAGAGAGATAGAGAGGAAAGAGACAGAAAGAGAGAGAATGGGTACACCAGGGCCTCCAGCTGCTTGCTGCAAACAAACTCCAGATGCATGGGCCACTTTGTGCATCTGGCTTTACATGGGTACTGGGGAATCAAACCCAGGTGGTTAGGCTTTGCAGGCAAGCACCTTAACCATTGGGCCATCTCTACAGCCCTCATGTCATATTTTTAAACCTGCATTCTGCATATGAGACATGTAATATTTATCAGCGTTTGATTTATTTTGCCTAATATAATGATATCCCCTTCCATCCTTTTTTTCTGCAGTTTGTTCATCTTTATGAGTAAAATCCCATGCCACACTGTATTCATTTACTTTCTCCATTCATGTGTTAATGTTCCCCTACAGTGGTTCCATGTCTTGGCTATTGTGAACAGTAAACATGAACATGCAGGTGTCTCTCTGGCATGCTGTCTTGGAATCCTTTGTGTGTATATACCCAGGAGTAGCTGGGTCATATCATTTTCTCCACAATTTGCTGTTGTTTGCAAGTAGGGTTGGGGATGTGGATTTATTTCCCCTGCTATTGTGGTTTGAATGTAAAATGTCCCCAGCTGGTGATACTGTTTAGAAAGGTTGTGGAACCTTAGGAGGTGGATCCTTGCTGGAGGAAGTGAATCATGAGGGGCTGGCCTTGAGGTTTTGTAGCCTGGCTCCATTTCTTGCTTACTCTCAGCTTCTTGCCTGCCCATGTCATGAACTGGCTTCTTGTTCCTGCCAGCAGGCCTTTCCCATCATGAAACTTCCCTTAGAAACTGTAAGAAAAAAATAAACCCTCCCCTTTTAAAAATTTATTTATTTATTTATTTATTTTCTCATTTTTTTATTAGAGAGAGAGAGAGAATGGGCATACTAGGGCCTTTAAGAGGTAGGAGGATCACCGAGAGCATCTGGCCACCCTGATCTGATATAGTGAATTCAAGGTCCCTGGGACCAGAGGAGACCCTACCATGAGCAAAAAAAAAAAAAAAAAATTTGTTTATTTATTCATATTTATTTATTTATCCCAGTTTTCAGGAAGCAGAGGTAGGATTACTCATGGAGTTTGAGGCCAGCCTGAGACTATGTAGTGAATACCAGGTCAGCCTCTGAACCAGTGAGACCCTGACCTTGAAAAAATCAACTGGGCTTTTTTTTTTTTAAAATTTATTTGTAAGCAGAGAGAGATAGAGAGGAAAGAGACAGAAAGAGAGAGAATGGGTACACCAGGGCCTCCAGCTGCTTGCTGCAAACAAACTCCAGATGCATGGGCCACTTTGTGCATCTGGCTTTACATGGGTACTGGGAATCAAACCCAGGTGGGTTGGGCTTTGCAGGCAAGCACCTTAACCATTGGGCCATCTCTCCAGCCCTCATGTCATATTTTTAAACCTGCATTCTGCATATGAGACATGATAAATTTATCAGCGTACACTGATTTATTTTGCCTAATATAATGATATCCCTTCCATCCTTTTTTTCTGCAGTTTGTTCATCTTATGAGTGCTTCCAGGTGGGCTCCACACTGTATTCATTTACTTCTCCATTCATGTGTTAATGTTGAGCTACAGTGGTTCCATGTCTTGGCTATTGTGAACAGTAAAGTATGAACATGCAGGTGTCTCTCTTGGCATGCTGTCTTGGAATCTTTTGTGTGTATATACATTCTTCCAGCCTGGGTCATATCATTTTCTCCACAATTTGCTGTTGTTTGCCTCAAGGGTTGGGGATTTATTTTTATTACTGCTATTGTGGTTTGAATGTAAAATGTCCCCAGCTGGTGATACTGTTTAGAAAGGTTAAAAAATAACATAGGAGGTGGATCCTTGCTGGAGGAAGTGAATCATGAGGGGCTGGCCTTGAGGTTTTGTAGCCTGGCTCCATTTCTTGAACTTACTCTCAGCTTCTTGCCTGCCCATGTCATGAACTGGCTTCTTTTTCCTGCCAGCAGGCCTTCCCATCATGAAACTTCAGTTAGAAACTGTAAGAAAAAAATAAACCCTCCCCTTTAAAAAATTTATTTATTTATTTATTTATTTTCTCATTTTTTTATTAGAGAGAGAGAGAGAATGGGCATACTAGGGCCTTTAGTTACCACAAACAAGCTCCAGATGCAGGCACCACCTTGTGCATCTGGCTTACGTGGGATCTGGAAAATTGAACTTGGGTCCTTAGACTGCAGGCAAGCACTTAACTGCTAAGCCATCTCTCCAGCCCTAAAATTTGTTTATTTATTCATATTTATTTATTTATTTTTGGTTTTCTGAGGTAGGGTCTCACTCTAGCTCAGGCTGGCCTGGAATTCACTATGTAGTCTCAGGGTGGCTTCGAATTCACAGTGATCCTCCTACCTCTGCCTCCCGAGTGCTGAGATTGAAGGTGTGCACCACCACTGGGCTAAAATTTATTTTTAAAATATTATTTATTTAAGAGAGAGAGATTGGAAGAGGCAGAGAGAAAGAGAGAGAGAGAATGGGCAAGCCAGGTCCTCAACAACTGCAAATGAACTGATGCATGCACCACCTTGTGCACCTGGCTTTACATGGGTACTGGCGAATCAAACCTGGGCTCTTAGGCTTTGCAGGTAAGTGTCTTAACGGCTAAGCCATCTCTCCTGCCCCAACCTTCCGCTTTTAAAGTTTCTTTGGTCAGGTGTTTTATCCCAGCAATGATAAAAGTAAGTGATACACTCAATGTCATTTTGCAAAATCTGACAAGCAGACATGAGACAGGACTGTGCTTTTCTTTAAGCCAGCCCTGCTTCCAGGTGGGCTCTGGAGCTGACGAGCTCTTCTGCAGCAGTGTCTGGTCCCTGTTGTGAATGTTGAGCGCAGGTGGTGCAGTGGCAGGGCTTGTGTGTGGACCTGTCCAGTATCACCATGACAGTGTATTTGTCGACATTGCTCAGGTAGTAGGTGCCATAGGCCCAGCCTCTAGTCCATTCTTCCAGCCTTGAGTCCATGCCTTCCTTTGGAAATACCCAAATGCCCTACATTAAGCCTCAAATGCCTGGAGCAGTTTATTTTTTAGTTACTGAACAATGATTTCTATAAAATCAAGTTACTATAGATTACCACTGACTTGAAAAACAATTTAAAAATAACATAGAGGAAAGAAAAGCTGATGCTATTCAACTGATAATTTATATTCTTTTTCAGGCATATAACAAACTGACAATGACTATCAGGTCACAGAACTGCTTGTCATAAATGCAGTATATAGACCATTTTATCGGATCACAATGAACAATTTTTAATGTAAAAGCCGTGCTATCTATCATCCATCTATCTGTCAGTCATCTATCTGGGTCTCATATAGCCCAAGACTGCCTCCAACTTGCTATGTAGTTAAGGATGGCTTTGATCTTCTGCTCTCTTACTTGTACCTTGTACTTCCCAAGTACTGAGACTGCAAGCGTGTACCACCACATAGGGTTTATTCAGTACTGGGGCCTAAACCCAGGCCTTCTTGCATGCTAGGCAAGTTCTCTGCCAACTGTGCTACAACCTGAGCTTATTCATTTATCATTGTGCTGGGGACTGAAACCAGGACCATATGCATGCTAGGCAAGCATTCTGTCACTGAGCCCCATCCCAGCCTGCTAATTTAATTCTTTTTTTTTTTTTTTTTTTTTTTTTTTTTTGAGGTAGGGTCTTGCTCTAGCCCAGGCTGACCTGACCTGGAATTCTCAAACTCACAGTGATCCTCCTACCTCTGCCTCCCGAGTGCTGGGATTAAAGGCATGCACCACCATGCTGGTCTCGTTTTGTTTTGAAACAGAGTTTTGCTATCTAGTCTAGACTGGTCTGGAACTTCTCTCTTCTTTTTTTTATTTTTATTTTTAATTAACATCTTCTTTAATTGTAGACAATATCCCATGGTACTTCCCTCCCTCCCCCCACTTTCCCCTTTAAACTTCACTCTCCATCATATCCCCTCTCCCTCTCCATCAGTGTCTCTTTTCAGTTTGATGTCATGATCTTTTCTTCCTATTATGAAGGTCTTGTGTAGGTAGTGTCAGGCACTGTGAGGTCATGAATATTCAGGCCATTTCTTGTCTGTAGGAGCATGTTGTAAGGAGTCCTACCCTTCCTTTGGCTCTTACATTCTCCCCTCCTCCCTTCCGCAATGGACCCTTAGCCTTGGAAGGTGGGTTTGAGATGTTTCAGTGCTGAGCACTCCTCTGTCCCTTCCTCTCAGCACCATTGTGCCTTCTGAGTCATCCCAAGGTCACCACCATCTGAAAAGAGAAACTTCTCTAAACAAAAGTGAGAGTAGCATTAATATATGGGTGTGGACATTAAGAGAAGTGCTTACTGGGCAGTTTGGTGAGCATAGTATATACATTTAGAGTGACACCAACAGACATTACACCCTTAGGGCTCATGACTACCCCTGTAGTAGGTTTTCAGTATCAGAGATGTATTCCCTCCCATGGAGCTGGCCTCTAGTCCAATTAGAGAGCAGTTGGTTTTCCCCATAACAGACATGTCACTATTGCACCGGTTGGCTCATTTGGCCTGGCTGGCCAAATTTAAAGCTTGCAGTGTTCACTGTTGAGTACCTTCCCTGGTGTTTTCTCTCTCCCATTGAACTGCACGCAGTGTAGCTTTTTCCAACTTTCTGTCAGCTGGTCCACATGGAGGAGGCTTTCAGCTCAGCTCCAGCAGGATTTCTCAGTGAACTTGCCACCCAAGTATGTGGAATCTTCAGCAATAGGATCTTACCATCTATTCCTGGTGGGAAACCAAGGGCCTCGGCAATGGTCTATAATGTTTTGGGGGTATCTGTGACCTCCCTGGCCAACAACTCACTGGAAGGTATCCCATCCCTGGCACTGAAAATTTTCTAGTAACAATCTATGGCTTCTGATTGTGGAACTTCTCTCTTAACCAAGACTGGCCTTGAACTGGTGGTAATCTACCTGCTTCAACCTCTCCAGTACTGGGATTACAGGTGTGTGTCATCATGCCCAGCTAATTTAATTTTTTTTAAGATGCAGCCAGGCATGGTGGCGCACACCTTAATACCAGCAATTTGGGAGGCTGAGGTAGGAGGATCCCCGAGAGTTCTAGGCCACCCTGAGACTACATAGTGAATTCCAGGTCAGCCTAAGCTAGAATGAGACTCTACCACAAAAAAAAATAAAATAAAATAAAATAAAAATAAAGAAATAAAGAAAAAACTGAATGAGAAAACATTAGCTTATTTTTGTATTTTTATTAGTAATATAAATGCAAAATCCTGACTTAGTCCGGCATGATGGCACACACCTTTAATCCCAGCACTCAGGATGCCAAGGTAGGAGGATCACTGTGAGTTCAAGGCCAGCCCCAGAGTACATAGTGAATTCTAGTTCAGACTGGGCTAGAGCAAGACTTTACCTCAAAAAAAAAAAATCCTGACTTAAATGTATCAAATGCAATTTTTTTAAATATATCATATGTAAGTATGGATTTTGTTATGAATGTAAAAATGATTTTCAACTTTAGAAAATTCTATCCATGTATTTTATCACATTAATCAATTTAAGCATAAAAACTATCAAAAGATATGGGGGAAATATATAATAAAACTAATTAATGAAAAGACTATTGATAACTTAATTAGGAATTTTTAAAAATATTTTATTTTTATTTATTTATTAGAGAGAGAGGGACAGAGAGAGAGAATGGGCACACCAGGGCCTTCTGGCCACTGCAAACGAACTCCAGACGCATGTGCCACCACATGCATCAGGCTTATGTGGGATCTAGAGAATCGAACCTGGGTCCTTAGGCTTCGCCTTAACCACTTAGCCAGCTCTCCAGCCCAGGAAGGAACATCTTTAACCTAATGTATATTATTTACCAAAAATTATAGCAAAAGTCATATCTAATTGTAAATCTTCAGAAACTTTTCTTTGAAGTCAAGACAAGGACCCCTGTATAGTTAGCTATTCAGTATTGCACCAGAAGTGCTTGACAATGCAATAGCACAAGAAAAATAAGTATGGCATTCAAGGGATCATATAATCTATTGAAAAGATGTAAATAGGAGAATAGCACAAGATGTAGTACAAGATGGAACTGTCATTATTTTTTAGACCATATGGTCACATAGTCACATATACTCAAAGAATAAGTAAATAAATAACTAGAATGAGAGAATTCAGAACCAGGCATGGTGGGTGGCTCATGCTATTTATCCCAGAATTTGGGAGGCTGAAGTAGGATGATCACTATAAGATCAAGTCCAGACAGAACTACAGAGAGCTTCAGGTCACCCTGGAAATAGTCAGAGTCTGCTTCTAAAATTTTTTTTCATCAGGAATGGTGGTGCACACCTTTAATTCTAGCAGTTGGAAGGCAGAGGTAGGGGGACTGCTGTAAGTTCAAGACCAGCCTGAGACTACAGAGTGAGTTCCAGGTCAGCCTGGGCTAAAGTGAGACCCTACCTTCAAAAAACAAAAATAAAATTTTTTTCACTAAAAGTCCTTGGTACAAGGTCAACAAAATATGATTGCCTTCCTTTCCACTGGCATACACTATGTGGGGCTAATAAAACTGCTGTTCCCTTTTCTTTGCCCAGTAGTGAAAGATTTCATTACCCAAATGGCTTGGAATGGGTCAGTTCACTGGGTTCTAGGGGGCCTGGTCAAGTCCATAGTACAAAGAGCAGAATTCCATACTAGGAGCTCTTATTCCTAAAAGAATGACTTCTTCCACGGCCAGGCGTGGGGGCGCACGCCTTTAATCCCAGCACTTGGGAGGCAGAGATAGGAGAATCGCTGTGAAAAAAGACTTCTTTAGCCGGGCGTGGTGGTGCACGCCTTTAATCCCAGCACTCAGGAGGCAGAGGTGGGAGGATCGCAGTGAGTTCAAGGCCACCCTGAGACTACATAGTGAATTCCAGGTCAGCCTGAGCTAGAGTGAGACCCTACCTCAAAAAAAAAAAAAAAAAAAAAAGACTTCTTTAGAGCAGTCATTATATTCTCCTGTGACATCAGAACTCAATCTTACCTTATTTTCGACCCTGGCAGCCAGATGAAGATAATTTTCAATGTGAATCACCCTCTTAGAATGGTTTTTAAATTTACAAAAAAAAAAAGTGAAGATTAGTAGAGTTCCCATATGCCTTACCTCAGCCTCCCTTATTAACATTACCTTGTTTTTTCATTCAACATAAACGAGATATATCTATATTGACATTGAGGTCTTACTCCTTTGGTCTGTGATGTAGCGAGACCTGGAAGTATCTCACATGGTTCCAGGCTTAGTGGTGGGATTTTCCCCACACTCAGACCTGTCAAATCCCCACATCTGTGAAGAAAACTGTGATGGAAAAGAAGCTAAAAGTTGGACTGATTGACTTAGTTACTGTAAGAGTTAATTGCTGAGGAGCTAAACTTAGCTTTGTCAGCAGATGGAAAAATCCCAAAAGACAGTTTAGACTAAAACAAAGTAAAATGGAGTTCATTGTTAGGGTGGCCTGACTACAGAAATGATTGATATGCAAATTGCCACGTCTTGTTTGTTCACTTACCAGTCCCCTTGGCTATGAAAACTATAAAAGGGAAATAAAATCTCAGCTCGGGGCCAGAGCTCTTTGGCCCCCAGGAGGGCTATCTGGCATTGGAGTGATCTTTCCAGAGAAAAAAAAAAAAAAAAAAAATAAACTCCTATTACTTTCTATGTTTCATACAAAGTCAAATGCACAAAGTGGTGCATGCGTCTGGAGTTTATTTTCAACGGCAAGAGGCTCTGGCACACCTATTCTCTTTCCCTTATTGGAAAAAAAAACAAAGATACAAATTAAAGAAGATACAAAACTGGGTGTGGCCTGTAAACCAACTGGAGAGGTGGAGGTGGAAGATTAGGAATTTAAGACTAGTTTCTGCTAGTTGGAGGCCAGGTTGGCTACATGAGAGTCTATCTCAAAAACAAAGGAACAAACAAACCACAGACACCCTATCTCAACACAAGATGGAAGGCTAGGACCACCCCCACACACACACACACACTCCAAAAATCTGAAAACTATACTCTGTCACACACACAAAGAAAGAAAGAAAGAAAGAAAAATAAAACACCACAACAAACTGGGCTAAGGAGATGGCTCAACTGTTAAAGGTGCTTTCTTTTCTTTTTTTCTTTTCTTTTTCTTTTTTCTTTTCTGGGCGTGGTGGTACACATCTTTATGAGAGAGAGAGCAAAAGGAGAGAGAGAAAGAGAAAGCTGTCTCACCAGGACCTCCAGCCACTGCATTCAAACTCCAAACGCATGTGCGACCTTGTGCGTTTGCGTCACCTTTGTACATCTGGCTTACGTGAGCTCTGGAGAGTCGAATATGGGTCCTTAGGATTTGCAGGCAGGCACCTTAACCGCTAAGCCATCTCTCCAGCCCTGCTTTTCTTATATAACATGAAGTTGCTGGCAAAGTCCATGAGCCCTGGCTGGATTCTTCAGCATCCTTGTAGAGCTCGGCCCAAAATGGCCCATGCATTTGACATTGGTTTACAGCAGCAGGAGACCCTGATGCATGCGCAAGCTAAATAAACGAATATAACTTTTAAAAAGAACAAAAATCAAAACAAAACAAAAAAGACATTTGTAATTCAGTGACAATAAAAAAATTAGAAATATTAAAAAAATGTAAACCCAAAATCTGGAGTCGGGTGTGGTGGTGCACACCTTTACTCCCAGCGCTTGGAAAGCAGAGCTACTAGGATGGCTGTGAGTTCCAGGCCAGCCTGAGACTACAGCAGCCTGGACTAGAGCGAGACCCTACCTCAAAAAAAAAAAAAAAAATTAGGGGCTGGAGAGATGGATTAGCGGTTAAGCACTTGCCTGTAAAGCCTAAGGACCCAGGTTCGAGGCTCTATTCCCCAGTACCCACGTAAGCCAGATGCACAAGGTGGCACATGCATCTGGAGTTCATTTGCAGTGGCTGGAGGCCCTGGCACACCCTCTCTCTCTCTCTCTCTCTCTCTCTCTGCCTCTTTCTCTGTCTGCCTGTTGCAAATAAATAAATAAATAAATAAATAAATAAATAAAAATAAAACAAAACTTATAAAAAATTAAAGAAAAACTGGTTAGGAGTGGGAATAAATCACGTTTGTCATCTGTAAATACTGTTGAGTGTAAACACCAAGTAATAGAAGTGTGAGCATATTACTAACAGTTATGAATCCAGGCAAACTAAATCTACCCCAAACAAGGTTCAGGGGGAAAAAAATTGCCAACTTTTTATTTCTAACCATTCTACTGGTCTTGAAAGTACATTTCCATCTACATGAATTCTGAGATCATAACATAAAAATAAGTAATTAGAAAATAATAATTAAGGGAGAAAAAACTTCATATCTGAGCCTGACAGTCCCCTAGGGACTCAGACACCTGCACTAGCCATTGCCGCAGGGGGCGTTTTGCCCTCTCTCGCAGGCACGGAGGGGTCCTCGTCCACGCACCATCTTTCCGAGTGGGGGGGGCACCCCCTCCCCACGATCCGCACCTCCTCCCGGAAGCCCTCGGCAGGAAGCGAGCGCCCTCTGCTGGGCAGGAACGCCCCTCTGCGCATGACTAGAGGGGGGACTCTGCTCCCTCGCACCATGTGATCCGAGGTGAGGGGGTCCCCGGTACTCCAGGTGGGAGCCGTCTGGCTTGTTTGTCCTGAGTGCATTGCATGGAAGGGGACTGTCCAGGTCAGTGTCAATCAACAGGGGACCCTGGAGGGGTGATAGGTATGAACCCCAGTCACTGCTCCTAGGGGGCTTTGCGTTTCGGCCAGTATCCTGGTTCTTCCTCTTTCTGTGTGACCTTGGGCGAGTCACTTAGGCTTTCAGAATTTGCTAGCATGTAATGAGCTAGCCGCACACAGTAAGTCATCAATACACGGTGCCGGTTGTATCTGATTTGAACTAAAGTGTGCCTGCTCCGTGCAAACAGGGAACTTGTTCACTCCTGTTTGGAGGTGGGGGTGGGGAGGGGGGCTCTCCTCCTCACCCTAGATATCTTCCCTTCCTACACAGTGTGGGGACCCTCTTGGAAGAGATGCTTATCAGCCACTTTCCCCCCCAAACCCCCGCCTTGGTGTCCTGAGCAGGCTGGCAATTCAGACCCTCCATGAGATCTCCCTGTGTCTCTACCCAGGACTGTGTTCTATTTTTGGCCTGGGAAACATGGCCCAGGAGTGGGGTGCAGAGAGCTCCAGCCCAGAGGACACACACAAATGTGAGCTCTCCCAGGACGATGTTGTTGGATGCTGCCCCATGCCAGACCTGAAACCAGAGGCCAGGGTTTGGATTCACCACAGTAAGAGCGTCCTCAGCGAGGAGTCCCATGGAGGTGCCACACCCCAGGCCGAGGGTGGTGTTCCCACCAGCCTTGGGCTCTTGGATCCAGTTGTGGAGCACAGCAAGGATTCCTTGCCAGGCCTCAGGCTTCAGGTATCCAGGGAGGCTGCTCAGGGGCAGTCTTGGACCTTCAAGAGGCATCAGGTCCCTCTGCACAACGCCTTTGGTTTTAGAAGCCACAAAAATCCTTCTAACATGTCCCTGGATTTGCCAGAGAAAGTTCTGGTCTGTACGGGGAGGCCAGAAGGGATGGAAGAGGCCGACTGTCCCAGGCCCCTATGGGCCACAGACAAAGGCATGGGTTCTTCAGGGGGTGATGAAATAAGCCCCACATTCAACCAAGAGGGGTCCTCTGCAAGGAGCCACCTCTCCTCTCCAGGCCTCCCCCCTAAGAGAGCTAGAAAGAAACGCAGGTTGTGTGGGGTCTGTTCCCACGATGATGAAGAGGTTGATGACTTTTCGAGGCTGGATCAGCACTCTAAGAGGGACAGCTGGCCTATGGTAGGTTCTCCTCAAGTTTCTGATATGGAGTCCTTTGGAAAGGCCTCTTCCAAGAAAACTGGGTCTGGAGATCCAGGTGGTAGTCGGGTGGAAGTGCAGTCGGTGTCTGGGCCTGGCAGAAATGGAGGCCCTCGCACATCACTTGACTGGGAGAGGCCAGAGGTCAAGGCCCAGTCAGTGTCCAGGGAGGAGTTGGGGCAAGGCATCACTTTCCCCACTGGTACCTGGGCCAGCTTCTCAGGGCCCTCAGGTGGCAGCTCGTCCCAGAAGGCTGCCACCAGCAAGGCCTGTGCAGGCTTACCCCTGCGGCACACAAGAACCAGGCGGGAGAAGAAGCAAACGATGAGGAATCCAGGGTCCTGTGCCCAAGACCAGAGCACTGACAACCCGGGTCAGGATGACCTCCGAGATGCCAGTCCAGGAAGTTGCCCCAGACTGGTAAGTTGAATGTGAGTTTGGAATAGGGTAGCCAGGTCACTGCTCTTGCCTGGCTGTGTCACTTCATAGAAGTAAACTATGGGCTCTTAATTTTCTTTCGTGCCTTCTTTGTTTTGTCATGCTGAGGATGGAAGCCAGGGCCCTAGGCAAGCATTTGGCCATTAAGCTACATCTAGAGCTCTCGTTTTTACGTTTTATTTTGACCTGGATTTTCATGAAGTCATCCAGGCTGGCCAGGAAGGATGACAGGGTCTCTGCTGAGTTGGGGGTGAGAAGCGCGGAATCACGACAGACTCTGGGAGTTGGGTGAAAGCAGGCAGAGGGCGAGCTGCCGCAAACTCGTTTATTCAAAAAAGTGTAGGGGGCTTTAAAGGTGCTTGACTGGCCAATCCTTGTATGGGGTGGTCCCCTTTTTGTGACCACTGACAGCCTGTCTCCGGACAGATCATCTCGTAGCAGGTTTCTTGCGAGCATGGGACTGTAGCTGTTGTCACGCCAGGCCTGCCCAGGACGCCATGTTCACAGAAACCACTTCCTGGTTTCTTCTGCCATGCGGTCTGGCTAGGGCCAGACCTGCATTGTGCCATACATAGCCTCCTTTTGTTTATTATTGGCGACCCTGGGAGGCATGGTTCTTTGCCAAGCCATTGTTGAACCCAGGCCCCAAGGGATCATCACATGCAACAGTACCTGTCTTAGGTTGCCCCATCTCATAGAGTCTTACCCTTCATTGGCTACCCACCATCCTAGTGAGAAAACCCGAGGGGTGTGGCCTGATTTCTTTTAGCATGTGGTCTGGCTAGGGCCAGTCTTGCATTGTGCCATACATTGCCTCAGCCACCCAAGCAGCTGAGATTACAGGTGTGCCACCAAGCCTTGACTTCTAACATCTGTTTTATGTAATCTGTCAGGCTCAGGTCAGCAAAGTGAAAATAAACGACATTACTGAATTATCTTTTGGAGTCAGCGAGTCCTGGGTTCAAATTGTGTCTTTGTTTGACTTCCTAGATGAGTGATATTTTTAATATTTCCTCATCTATAAAAAGGAAATACTAGGGCTGGAGAGATGGCTTAGTAGTTGAGGCATTTGCCTGCAAAGCCTAAGGACCTATGTTTGACTCTCCAGATCCCATGTAAGCCAGACACAGAAAAGTAAGGCAAGGTCGCACGTGTCCACTAGGTGGTGCAAGTGTCTGGTGTTCAATTTCAGTTTCTCTTTGTCTGTCTCTCTAAAATAAAATAAAAGAAATAGTAGTTATAGTTTAAAGAGGTTGTTTTGATTAAATGAGGTTAGGATATAAAATAATGCATATAACTCAAGGTGTAAATTGCTTAATCCATGTTAAATTTGCTTTTTCTTTAATGTTAATAATAATAGTCCTATAAGATGGGTATTAGCTCCATATTTCCAGATAGGGAAACTGAGGCTCACACAGCTATGGAGCCAGTACCCAACCATATTTCCTGTGTCCATTGCTTCTCTTCCTATTGTCTGTTTACTTATAATACTGATTTTATTCATAATTATATCTAACATGTCCATAAGCCAAAGGTGGAGGATGGCACTTCTTATTTTGGGTGAATATTTCCCACAAGGGGAATTTTTTCCCCATTAAGTGTATATATTGTGATCTATATGTTTTTGCTGTTGTTGTTTTGTTTTTTCAAGACAGGGTCTCACACTAGCTCAGACTGACCTGGAATTCACTATGTAGTCTCAGGGTGGCCTTGAGCTCACAGTGATCCTCTTACCTCTGTTGCTTGAGTGCTGGGATTAAAGGCATGCACCACCATGCCCAGTTTTTTTTAAATTTTTTAAAAATTTATTTGAGAAAGAGAGAGAGAGATTGAGAATGGGCATGCCAGGGCCTCTAGCCACTGCAAACGAACTCCAGATGCATGCACCATCTGTGTATCTGGCTTACGTGGGTTCTGGAGAGTCGAACCTGGATCCTTAGGCTTCACAGGCAAGCACCTTAACTGCTAAGCCATCATTGCAGCCTGGTCTATATGTTTTTGATATAATCTTTTTTTTTTTTTTTTTGAGGCAAGCCCAAAAGACTAGCCTTTTAAAAAATATTTTATTTTTCGGGCTGGTGAGATGGCTTAGCAGTTAAGGCACATGCCTGCGAAGCCCAAGGACCCCAGTTCGATTCTCCAGGTCCCACGTAAGCCAGAGGCACAAGGGGATGCATGCGTCTGGAGTTTGTTTTCAGTGTCTAGAGGCCCTGGCGTGCCTATTCTCCCTCTCCCTTTCTCTGTCTCTAATAAATAAATAAATATTTAAATATATATATTTTTGTTGTTTTTATTTATTTATTTATTTTATGGGGTGGGGGAGAAAGAGAGAGAATGGGTGCACTAGGGCCTCCAGCCCCTGCAAATGAACTCCAGATGCATGCGCCCTCTTGTGCATCTGGCTAATGTGGATACTGGGGAATTGAACCTTGGTCCTTTGGCTTTGCAGCCAAACGCCTTAACCGCTAAGCCGTCCCTCCAGCCCTTTTTTTTTTTTTAATGAGCACGCACACCAGAGAATTGTCATGCCAGTGTCTCCAGCCACTGCAATCAAACTCCAGACGTGTGCATTATCTTGTGCACATGTGTGACCTTGCGCACTTGTATCACCTCATATGTCTGGCTTACATTGGACCTGGTGAGTCGAACATGGGTGTCTGAGGCTTCACAGGCAAGCACCTTAACCATGAAGCAATCTCTCCAGCCCTGGCATAATTTTTTAAAAATATTTTATTTGCAAGGAGAGAGAGAGAATATGAATATAGGTGTGACAGGACCTCTAGCCTCTGCAAATGAACTCCAGATGTATGTGCCACTTGGTACATCTGGCTTTACATGGGTACTGGTGAATTGAACCTGTTAGGTGCAGGCAAGCACCTTCACTGCTGAGTCATCTCTCCAGCCCCTTGATAGAGTCTTTATGTGAAACCTAGAGAGGGAAGGTAACAGACCCAAGGTCACACAGCTGGAAAACAATAACCAGGACACAGATGCAGGTAGTCTACCTTGGAAATTTGAGGCGCTCCTTGCTTGTGTGCCTACCATGTTCTTAGCATCTAGCTTTTTTCTCTTTCTCTTTTTCTTTTGCATATGTATGTGCGTATGCGTATGGGTGTGTGCATGCGCAGATGTACCCACCCTGACCATGTGTATGCTGAGGCCAGAGGAGCGCATCTGGTGTCCTCCTTTATTGCTCTTCCACTTGTTTCCTTGGGATTAGGCTCTCACATGTTCTCTTTCAGACTGGCTGACCACTGTGCCCCAGGGATTCACTTGTCTCTGCTCCCCACAGGACTGGCGTTACAGGCCAGATTTAAAGAATATATATATCTTATTTACTTGTTTGTTTGCTTATTAGAGAGAGAGAAAGACGAAAAAAGAGGTAGCTAGAGAGAGAATGGACATGCCAGGGCATCTAGCCACTGCAGATGAACTCCAGTCACATGCACCACCCGGTGCAGCTGGCTTACGTGGGTACTGTGGAATCCAACTTGGGTCTTTAGGCTTTGCAGGCAAGCGCCTTAACCACTAAGTCATCTCTCCAGCTCCACATTCAGATTTTTATGTAGGTGCCTAGGATTGAACTCAGGCCCTTTAGGGCCTTCTTGCTTGTGCAGAAAGAGTTCTTACCCATCGGCCCATTTCCCCTGCACAGCATCTAACTTCTATTTTATCTATCTGTCTGTCTGTCTGTCTGTCTGCCTGCCTGCCTGCCTACCTACCTACCTACCTATCTTCTATTTGTTTGTTTATTTATTAGAGAGAGATAGAGTAAGTATGGGCATGCCAGGACCTCCTGGCACTGCAAATGAACTCCAGATGCATGTGTCACCTTGTGCACCAGGCTTTATGTGGGTACTAGGGAATTGAACCTGAGCCATCAGGCTTTGTAATCAAGCACCTTTAATGGCTGAGCGATCTTCCCAGCCCCTACCTTCTTTTGTTTTAAAATTTTTCTTTATTTATTTGTAAGCAGAGAGAGAGAGAAGAGAGATAGTCAGACAGAATGGGCACACCAGGGCCTCCAGCCACTGCAGGTAAACCCCAGATGCATGTGCCACTTTGTGCATCTGGCTTCACATGGGTATTGGGGAATCAAACCCAGGTTGTTAGGCTTTGCAGGCAAGCACCTTAACAGCTGAGCCATCTCTCCAGTCCCTCCACCCCAACTTCTTTTTTTTTTAATTTTTATTTATTTTATTTAGAGAGACAAAGAGATTGAGAAGTAGGTAGATAGGGAGAATGGACCCATCAGGACCTTCAGCTGCTGTAAATGAACTCCAGACACAGAAGTATGCACCACCTTGTGCATCTGTCTTATGTGCATCCTAGGGAATCGAACCTGGGTCCTTTGGCTTTGCAGGCAAATGCCTTAACCACTAAGCCATCTCTCCAGCCCCAACTTTTTTTTTTTCAGGTACTGTTTCACTCTAGCTCAGAGTGACCTGGAAAAGACAGCTTCTTTTTTAAAATATGTTATTTGTTTACCTATTTATTTATTAGAGAGAGAGCGAGCGAGAGAGAAAATTTGGGTGCACCAGGGCCTCCTGCCACTGCAAGTGAATTCTAGAAGCACGCACCACCATGTGCATCTAGCTTTACGTGGGTACTGGGGAATTGAACTTGGGTCTTTAGGCTTCACAGGCAAGTGCCTTAACCAGTAAGCCATCACTCCAGCCCCCAACTTCTTTTTCAAAATATTATTTATTTAGGGCTGGAGAGATGGCTTAGGGTTAAGGTGCCTGCCTCCTAACCCTAAGAACACTGGTTCCAATCTCCAGCGGTTCCAATCTCCAGGTCCCACATTTAGCCAGATGCAAAGTGACGCAAGGGCACAATGCCGCACTTGACCACAAGGGGGAGTGCACATCTGGATTTCGTTCGCAGCAGCTGAGACACTGCTCGCGCGCCCATCTCTGTCTCCCACCCCTCTGTCTCTCTCTGTGTGTCTCTCTCCAAAAAAATAATAATAAAAAATAAAAAAATAAAAAATAAAAAAATAAAAAATAAAAAGTTTAAAATATATATTATTTATTTACTTACTTACATGTGTGCATGTGCACATGAGCACGCATGTGAATGCATGTGGTGATCTAAGGTCTGCTTCAAGGTGTCTGTGCTCCACCTTCTTGTAACAACCTTTGAGGTAGATATTGTTGATATACCCATTTCCCTGATGGGGACATGGAGACTTAGTGAAATGACTAGTCAGGGCCAAGCAGATGATTATGTCGGCCTGGGACAGGAGCCAATGAGCTGCCTGTGTTTCTCGCTATTTATAAGATGACTTCATTGCAACACCATTACATTGACTTTGCAAGCCAGTCAAGACTATTAATCTTGACTGGGGGAGTTTGCTCAGTGGTTAAAGGTGCTTTCTTGCAAGTCTGCCAGCCTGAGATTGTCTCCCCAGCACCCGTGTAAAGCCAGATTCAAGGGGTACTTGTGTCTGATCTCAACATGCCTACAACAGTGCTGAGGTTGTCCTCAGACTTGCACATATGTGCTGTGGCATGCACATGCCCATACACAAAAACATCATACACATCCACACATGCATATAGATTGCACACATAATTTAAAAAAACATTAATCTTTTGGGAATGGGGATTGAGTCAGGGTTTCATATAGCCCAGGCTGGCCTTGAACTCCCTATGTAACTGAGGCTGGTATTGAACTCCTGATCTTTCTACCACCACCTTCTGAGTACTGGGATTACAAGTGTGGGCCAGATGTCAGGTTCAAAACCATTACTTTCTAATTAAAAAGTAGGGCTGGAGAGATGGCTTAGCAGTTAAGGCGTTTGCTTACAAAGCAAAAGGATCCCGGTTTGATTCTCCAGGACCCACGTAAGTCAGATGCACAAGGGGGCAGGCACATGCATCTGGAGTTTGTTTGTAGTGGCTGGAAGCCCTGGTGCGCGCTCTCTCTCTCTCTCTCTCTCTCTCTCTCTGCTTCCTTCTGTCTCTTAAATAAATAAAATGGTTTTTAAAAAGGAATTTCTGTTCATCTTAGAAAATAAGGGGACAGGAGAGATGGCTCAGTTGTTGAAGGCGCGCTTGCTTGCAAAGCACAACAGCCCAGGTTCAATGCCCTAATACCCACGTAAAGCCAAATGCATTAAGTGGTGCACGTGTCTGGAGTTTTTACTTGCAGTGGCAGGAAGCCCTGGCATACCCATACTCACTCTGTTTCTCTGTCGGTCTCTCAAATTAAATAAACAAAGAATATTTAAAAGAAAAGAAGGAAGAAATAAAAATCCTTCATTGTGGTATCAGTCAGCACAAACTCCTGTAGACATCTTTTTCCAATGTATAAATATATTTTCTTTACCTAAAACCAGGAATGTTATAACAGGTTTCAAGATGTACCTTTTTGGAATTAAATAAAACACTTCATAATTTTTTTTAGTAGCTCGAGGAAGTTCCTTTCAGTTCCTTCCAGGCTGATTACCCTTCACTGGGAGATATTAATTGTTTCAGGCTCCTTTTTATGAATGTCTGTACAGATGCGAACCCCTCACATTGACCTTTTAGTGTGTGAGTAGGCTCTCAGACTGCATTATTGTTCCGGAACTCCTGTGTTTTTTAGGCTCAGTGCTAGTTGAAGGTCTTTCCAAGTTGGTACACATTGTTCTGCCCAAGTTTTGCTTTTCCTGAATCCTGCGTCATAGCCTTCTGTAGACGTATTTGTCACAGCCACAGGCACTGTCAGGATGACAGGATGGGCTGGGACTTCCGTTTCTCATTTCCAAGCCCACACGCTGCCACTGGGTCCTGGCCTTGCCTCATGACCTAGGTATGTTACCTGCATCTTCCGGGATGTGGTTCCCTTATCTCTAACATGTGGATAATAAAAGTACTTACCTCATGGGGTGGTGGTGAGGATTCAACATGATGACACATTTGGCATTTAGCATTGATGCCTGTGACAAGAAAACTGCTCTGAAACGTCACCTGTTACTGACATAAGCAATTTTGTCCCGGTGTTAAGTAAATGGTGGGGTGAACATCCTGGTACATCTGCCTTCTCCCCACTTCAGATGATTTATTTGGATCCAATGCTCAAAACTGGGATTCCTGGGTCTGCAGTATTTCTGGGGGAGGGGGGACAGCTTCTTGGAGAATGGTCACAGAGCCAGGTTCCCACCTGGCTTGGCTGGAAGCAGTCCACGAATGTGTGTTCCTCCAGGCACCATCCTTGTCTCTGCAGACTGTCCATCATCCCACAGTTTCCCAAACAACCGGTTGTCGTGGCAACTGGTGCCAGCTGCGGGACAGGCAATAAGACTGGGCTGTGACAGGGACGGGTGAGCGGGTGGTTGAGGACAAGGCTGAATGAGGTGTGTGCAAGCGTGGGCATCGAATGCAGCTAGTCCAGAGGCACTTAGGGGCCAAGCACTTTGCCCTGAATGCTGCCAGGAAAGAAGCAAGGGCAGCCTTGATCAGGCTTTTAGTACAGGGTGACTTCAGGTGGAGATGTCTCTTTCTGAATCATGATTGTCTCTTCTGTGACCCGGGGAGGCATCCGCTGGCTTCCAGGACTGCTGAGGTCTGCTAGAAGGGGTCAGCGGCGGCGAATTCCTCCGCTAGAGACTGAGTTTCTTGGAGGAGGTGGGGTCAGGATGTCATTTTCCTCTCTGCCCTGAGCTTTGCCAGGGAGGTGTGGGGCAAGGGAAGGTGGAGGGACCTGCTCTATGGATGGCTTAAGAGGAGCCACAGGGAGGGCAGCTCTGCCAGGGGCTTCCTCTGCCCTCATTTGGCTTTATCACAGCTCCTCTGCCCTGACCCAGACTCCCAGGCACAAGGGGTACTGTCTGCAGCTGCAGAGTGCCAGAGGTGGGGAGGGAGGAGCCACCATTTCCAGTGGGTGACCCTAAGCCCTAAGAATAGCTCTTTTGGCATGTCCTAGCATGTGCAAGGCTGTGGGTTCAATTCCCAGCACTGAAAATAAGCAATCTTCCACCTCAACCTTTTTTTTTTTTTAATTAGAGTATTTACTTTGGTCTTCACACATGTCATCTATTTTAAATCCCCACAAAGCATGACAAGTCAGTGTTAATATCCCTCATTTTACTAATTAAGAAAATTGGCTTTTGGAAGATAATAATTCACTCAGGGTCACACAGTTACAAGGGGTGGATACAGAATTTACATTCAGTCCTGTGTAACACCAGAGCCTGCTGAAGGCCCGGCTAACGGGTTTGGATGTATAAGGGACTTTACTGCAATTTGTTGAATAATCAAGGGCGGGTTGGGGTGCTCATCCTTGCATTTTATAGTCGAATGGAGGAGAAAAACTGGTCATCAGAAAGCTGACATACAGGAAGTGGTGGTGCACGCCTTTAATCCCAGCACTCAGGAGGCTGAGGTAGAAGGATCACTGTGACTTTGAGGCCAGCCTGGGACTACAGAGTGAGTTTCAGGTCAGTCTAGGCTAGAATGAGACCCTACCTCGGGGGAAAAGAAAGAAAAAAAGAAGGAAGGAAGGAAGGAAGGAAGGAAGGAAGGAAGGAAGGAGGGAGGGAGGGAGGGAGGGAGGGAGGGAGGGAGGGAGGGAGGGAGGCAGGGAGGGAAGGAAAGAAAGAAAGGGGGCTGGAGAGATTAATTAGTGGTTAAGGCACTTGCCTGCAAAGCCTAAGGACCCATCTTCGACTTTCCAGGTCCCACTTAAGCCAGATGCACAAGGTGACACAATTGTGCAAGCTCACACATGCGCACAAGATGGTACATGCATCGGGAGTTAAATTGCAGTGGCTGGAGGCCCTGACATGCCAATTCTCTCTCTCTCTTTCTCTCTCTCCTCTCTCTCTCTCTCTGTGTCTCTCTCTGTCTCTCTCTCTCTCTTTCTCTTGCATAAAAGAAAAGCTGAAACACAGAATGAAGTCCAGACCACTGTGAATGCATGGAAATGGAGTGGCAAGTGCAGGGGACTGTCTGAGCTGGGTCTGGACAGGCAGAGAAAGTGGGAAGGGCATACCAGAAAGAGAGCAATGCAAATACAAAGGCACCGAGGCAGGAGGGAGCTTGGGAGTGTTGCAGGAGGAGCAGAGTGGAAGGTCAAGCAGGGAGGAGTGAGAGATCAGCAAGGACAACCTTACTAGAAGGAGGTGGAGGCACTGACGTGTGGCCAAGAACCAGGAGGGAGTCCTTCCAAGGCAGGAGCCAAGGAACTTTATCAACGTCAATGTCAAGAGAGCTTACTATATTCCAGGCACTGTTCAAAGATTCTTGACTATTAGTCGTGATCCTTCTATCAACACTGAGGCACGTACTGGTATTATTCTTATTTTGTTGATGAGAAAACTAAGTAACTTACCCAAGGTCTCAGAGATCCGAAGTGTTGTTACTAGGTGTCCCACTGCATGAATATGCCACAGTTTACTTGTTTGTTGATTCCACGTAGCCATTTGGGTTTTTGCAGTACATTTTAATATTTATGTATGTGTGTCTGTGTATGTGCATATGAACATGTGTATACATACATGTGTGTATGGGCATGTATGCCATACTGCATGTGTAGAAAAAGGTCAGAGGAGTTGTCTGCTCCATCTTCCAAATTTGGCAGCTTTTCATGGGTCTTAAGGAATTGAACCTGGGCAGTCAGGCTTGGCAAGCAAGTGCTTCTAACTGCTAAGCCATCTCTTCACAGTATTTTTCTTTCTTTTTTTCTTTTTTGTTTTTGTTTTTTTTTTTTTTTTGGTTTTTGTTTTGTTTTTTTGAAGTAGGGTCTTGTACTAGTCTATGTAGTCTCAGGCTGGCCTCAAACTCTCAGCAATCCTCCTACCTCTGCCTCCCAAGTGCAGGAATTAAAGGTGTGCACCACCACACCCAGCTTCTTCACAGTATTTTTAAAAAAATATTTTATTTATTGATTTGCAAGCAGAGAGAGACAGACAGAGACCGAGAGAGAATGAGCACACCAGGGTCTCTAGCCACTGCCAACGAACTCCAGATGCCTGAACCAGTTTGTGCATCTGGCTTTACGTGGGTCTGGGGAATGGAACCTGGGTCCTTAGACTTTTCAGGCAAGTGCCTTAACCACTGAGCCATCTCTCTAGCACGCCTGTGTTTTGTTTCTCCTTTTTTTGAGGACAGGCATCTTCGTGCCTCTGTTCCACAGATCACATCACAAGTTCTTCACTGTATGTGGAGGGACCAAGATAGAGGGCTGTGGAGGAGACTGGACAAAGGAAAAACACTGGTTTTCGTGAGGCCTTTAAGGAAGGGCTCTGGTGACATGTGGATCTGCACCTAGAGAGTGATGAGTGGGGTGGAACTGAAATGTACAGGAGTTCCAGACTGTGCCCTCTTTGCAGTTTTTCTTTTCTTTTCTTTTCTTTTCTTTTCTTTTCTTTTCTTTTCTTTCCTTTCCTTTCCTTTCCTTTCCTTTCTTTTCTTTTCTTTTTTGGAGAGAGACACAGGAGAGAGAGAGGTTGAGAATGGGTATGCCAGCAGCCTCTCAGCTGCTGTGAACGAACTCCAGACATGTGCACCCCTTGTGGGCAAGTGTGGCATTGTGCCCTTGCGTCACTTTGCATCTGGCTAAACGTGGGGCCTGGAGAATCAACCCAATGTTCTTAGGCTTGGCAGGCAGGCGCCTTAACCACTAAGCCATCTCTCCAGCCCTCTTTGCAGTATTTTTGATATGACCTAGGGGATATCATATGGGGGATGCTTTGAAGAGTTGGGTATGTTCTGTTGGCATATATAAGCAAGAGTATCTCTAGGGGATAGTCTCAGTGGAATTTCTAGGCGATAAGGCAACAATGCCTTCAATTCAACAGTGCCAAGTGTCTTCCAGAGTGATGAGATCAGCCATGTTCAGGGTGGCAATTTTTTTAAATGTGGGGTGTGTGTTTGTGTGTATACTTCAGGTGCCCTTCTCTATCACCCTTGCACATATATCCTTGAGATGGGGCCACTCTCTCTTTTAACCTGGAGCTGCTCTCTTTTTTGGTCAGCTTGCAAGCCCCAGTGATTCTCCAGTTTCTGCCCCTGTGGACCGGGGCTACAGAGGTGTGTGACCATGCCCAACTTGTTTGCTGGGTTCTAGGGCATCAAAGTTGAGCTGGCTTAGGTTCTGCCAGGCCTTCATGCTTGAGTGGCAAGAGCTCTTAGCCACTGAGCCATCTCTCCAATCTCTTGCTCTCTCTTCTCCGGTGTTTATACTCCGAAGTGAAAGTCCTGGAGGAATTCCAAACATCAGTTATTTCACTATAGTTTGTATAATTTGATCTTTTTTTTTTTTTTTGCTTGTTTTTTTTTTTTTTTTTTTTTTTTTTTTTTTTTTTTTCTCAAGGTAGGGGTCTCACTGTAGCGCAGGTTGACCTGGAATTCACTATGTAATCTTAGGGTGGCCTTGAACTCACAGCGATTCTCCTACTTCTGTCTCCTGAGTGCTGGGATTAAAGGCGTGTGCCACCATGTCCAGCCTTATTTAATCTTTTAAAGGAATTCCTTTCTTCTCTCAAGATACCAAAAGTATTCTTACATGTTATGTTGTGTTTGCCTTTTGGATTTAGGTCTGTAGTTTACCTGGAGTTGATTTTTGTGAATGGCACGGAGAGGGGACCCAATAAGTGCTTTATGGGAAGATGCAAACATTCCAAGAGCATTTGCTGAGAATGCTCCTCCTTGCTTATGTGCACTGCCGGCTCCGTCATGGAGCAGGTTTCTGTAGTATGGGATGGAGTTCTAGTTCCACTTTTTTATCTTGTTCATAGTCCCATGCCTTTGCTAATTAATATTTCACCTCTCTCTCTCTCTCTCTCTCTCTCTCTCTCTCTCTGGTGTTTGTGAATGTGTGTACGTGTGAAAGTGTGGGTGTGTGGGTGTCATGGAGCATGTGTGGAGGTCAGGGGACAACTTGGAGTGTCAGTCCTTGCCTTCCACCTTACTTGAGTCAGGGTTTCTCATTGTTCACCTCTCAGAATGCCACACTAGCTGGCTTTGAGCTTCTGGGAGGTTCTCTTGGCTCCACCTCCCTTCTCCAGTCTAACCCCTTCCCAAAAGAGCTATTTCAGCACCTCTCCACCTCCCTACTCGTGGTGGTCAGAGGCTAGCGCTGCAACATGCAGCTTTTATGTGGGTGCTCGGGATCCAAGCCAGGTGCTTATTTGCATGTTTCATCCCCTGAGCTATCACCCCAACCCAATGTTGTATGTCTTTTAAAAAAATATTTATTTATTTATTTTGTGGAGGAAGAATGGACACACCAGGGCCTCTAGCCACTGCAAACGAACACATGTGCCACCTTGTGCATCTGGTTTTATGTGGGTACTGGAGAATCAAACCTGTGTCTTTAGGCTTTACAGGCAAGCACCTTAACTGCAGAACCATCTCTCCAGCCCCAAATATTGTTCATCTTTTTTTTCTTTTTGGTTTTTTGAGGTAGGGTCTTGCTCTACCCCAGGCTGACCTGGAATTCACTATGTTGGTCTCAGAGTGGCATCAAACTCACAGCGATCCTCCTACCTCTTTCTCCCGAGAGCTAGGATTAAAGGTGTGCGTCACCATTCTCAGCTGTATATCCTTTTTGTTGTTGTTTTATTTTGGTTTTTTTGAGTTAGGTCTCGCTCTAGCCTAGGCTGACCTGGAATTCACTACGTAGTCTCAGGATGGCCTTGAACTCATGGTGATCCTCCTACCTCTGCCTCCTGAGTGCTGGGATTAAAGGCGTGCGCCACCACACCTAGCTGTATCTAACTTTTTAAAACACATTTTTATTTGTTTGATAGAGAGAGAGAAGAGAAGAGAATATGAGCATGCCAGGGCCTTTTGTCAGTGTGAAAGAAATCCAGATGCATGCTCCACTTTGTGCATCTGACTCTACATGGGTACTGGGGAATCAAACCTGGACTGGTAGGCTTTGCAAGCAAACACATTTAACCACTGAGCAATCTGTCCAGCTTACTCTAACCTTTTCTTATGGAAAATTTCCTATATTTATAAGCATACATTATAAGCAGGGCCTAGTAAATTATGGTCCGTGGATTGGCTCTGTCACCTGGTTTGAGCAAGGCTGTTTTAAGTATCTGGTGGCTGAGTTCATGCTGTAATGGCAGAGTTGAACAGTTGCCATAGTGACCACATAGCCAGTGTTAAAGATAAAGAAAAGCCAGGTGCTAGTCAAAATGGTGAGGACAGATTTAGTCAGTGGAGAACTATTGCATGAGGGAAGACAGTGCAATGTGAGCTGAGCTCAGCTTCTATTTGCACCAAAGCAGCTGGACATTTTGAAGAAAGAATGAGGGAGTGGAGATTAGGGACAAGCAGGAACTTGGTCAGGAAAGTGAAAATTCCAAAGGGTCAGGTAATACAAATGTGATTCAGCCAGTTTTGTCTGCTAGCTGACAGTTACCAAGTGTGGGAGACAAAGGCCTTAGCTTCAAACGTTGGCAAAACAAGGGCTGGAGAGATGGCTTAGTGGTTAAGCGCTTGCCTGTGACACCTAAGGACCCCGGTTTGAGGCTCGATTTCCCAGGACCCATGTAAGTCAGATGCACAAGGGGACACATGCATCTGGAGTTCCGTTTGCAGTGGCTGGAAGCTCTGGTGCACCCATTCTCTCTCTCTCTCTCCCTGCCTCTTTCTCTCTCTGTCTGTTGCTCTCAAATAAAAAAATAAAAACAAAAAAATTTTTTTAATGTTGGCAAAACAAGAAATTTGGGGGTCAGCCTTGCATTTCCTCAGGCAGGTACTGTAAGAGACTCCAGGATCACCTGAGAGATGTGGCCTTGAGCTCATAGAGACTACTTTCAAGACTTTGCAGACAAAAGTTGAGGCCTAAGCCGGGTGTGGTGGCGCACACCTTTAATCCCAGCACTCAGGAGGCAGAGGTAAGAGGATCGCCGTGAGTTCGAGATCACCCTGAGACTACATAGTGAATTCCAGGTCAGCCTGGGCTAGAGTGAGACTCTGTCTTGAAAAACAAAACAAACAAACAAACAACAAAAAAATTGAGGCCTAGTTGAACAGAGGGACTAAGAGGAAAGAAGTTGGGCAAGACAACAGTCTGCCATTTGCTACGCTTAAAGTATTTTCTCTGGCTTTTTTGGGGAGGTGGTGAGGGGGTTCGAGGTAGAATCTCACTCTAACCCAGGCTGACTTGGAACTCACTCTGTAGTCTCAGGCTGGCCTTGAACTCACTGCACTCCTCCTACCTCTGTCTTTGGAATGCTGGGATTAAAGGCGTGGGCCACCATGCCTGGTGTCTCTCTGGCTTTTACAGAAAATACCGACCCTTGGAACAAACTCTCTTGTACAGTTACAGCCATCATGTGTTATCTTGGCTAAAAGTTGGCAATAATTCCTCAAGAGTGTCAGGTATTCATTAAATGCCCGGATTTCTAACAATCTCATAACAGTGCTCTCTTATTTTTATAGGTTGTCTTTTAAATTTTGGTTTATTTCTGTATGTATGTGTCATGTTTGGAGGTCAGAGGGCCACTTCGACATGTCTGCGTTCCACCTTCTTTGAGACTAAGTCTTTTGCTGCTGCAAATGAACTGCCAGATGGCAAATTTCAGACTAGCTGGCCAAAGAACCTTGGATTTTCCTGGCTCCATTTCCCATTTTCATAAGTGCATTGGGATCACAGATGCATGTGCCATTTTGCATCTGGCTTTACATGGGTGCTGAGAAATTGAACTGGGGCAGCCAGGCTTTGCCAGCTAGTGCCTTTAGCAGCTGAGCCATATCCCTAGCACTATTATTTGCCTTTTAATGTTGGGATTCAAATGAGGGTGACTCATTACATTTGGTTGATGCATCTTTTCCATCTCCTTTAATACATAGGCTTTCCCTGCCCCGTATCTTGGGCTTTTCTTTCCTGTCAATCTGAAACAATGAGGCTGTTTGTCCTATAATCTGTTGCGTCTCCCTGGCACAGTTAAACATGATCCTTGTGTTAGTCTGTCTATCGCTGTGACAAATACTTTAGAAAAACAAGAGAGAAAAGATTTACTTTGGTTCATGTTCCCAGAGTTTTCAGTCCATCTGGACAGGGAGGTAATGGTGCCATCCTATGGAATGATATGGCTCATGTTTAGGGCAGGTCTTCCCCCTTTTGATATTCTTCTCTGGAACTCCACACAGGCACACCCAGAGGTGTGCTTTACCTAATCTCCTGGGTTCTTCTCAATCCAATCAAGCTGGCAATCACAGTAACTACCACTTTCCTCTATTGTCTGTAGCTCCTATGCACTGGTGTTTGAATTTGATTAGAATTAGATTCAGTTTGGGGCTCAAGAGACTCCATAGGTGGTGGTTTATTCTTTCTATGAGAAGGTACACAGTTCCTGATTGTACTACTTTATATTTTTGACACTTTTATAACACGGTAACTTTAAAAATTGCAGTGTCTAGCTGTTGCTGGCATACAAAAACTACAATTGATTTTTGCGTATTGATTTTGTATCCAGAAATCTTGCTGAACTTTTATTAATTCATATAATTTATTTATTAGGGTGTTTCTGTTTTCTATATAGAGAGTCACATGCAGACAAATGTCAGTTTGTCTTTTACAAAGACAAATGACAGTTGTGCTATTTCCTTTCCAGTCCTTTTATATTTTCTCTTTCTCTTTGCTAGCTAAGATCATTAGTCTAACCCTGAGTAGCAGTGTTGGTTGTGGGGATCCTTGGCTTCTTCTGGCTCTTGAAGGAAATTCGGTTGTCACTTCACCATTTTACGCCTGCTGTGTTTTTCTATTGATAGTCTTTATCAGGTTAAAGAAGCTTTCTTCTGCTCCTGGTTTACTAATGATTTCAAATGCACAGTGCATTTGGGTAGATAATAATATGATTTTTACCCTCTAATGTATTAATGTAGTACATTTAATGAGTTTTAAAATGTTAAGCCAATCTTGCCTTCCTCGAACAAGCCCAACTTGATTATGTTTCTTATTTTTATATTTTCTGAGTTCTTATTAATATTAAAAAAATTTTTTTTGGTTTGGTGGGTTTTGTTTTTGTTTTTGTTTTTATTTGAGGTCTCAATCTAGCCCAGGCTGACCTGGTACTCATTCTGTAGTCCTAGGTGGCTTTGAATTCACAGTGATCTGCCTACTTCTGCCTCCCAAGTGCTGGGATTAAAGGTGTGTGCTACCATGCAGGGGTTTTGTTATTGTTTTTGTTTGTTTGTTTGTTTGTTTGTTTGTTTTTGGTTTTGCGAGGTAGGGTCTCACTCTGGTCCAGGCTGACCTGGAATTAACTATGTAGTCTCAGGGTGGCCTCGAACTCTCAGTGATCCTCCTACCTCTGCCTCCTGAGTGCTGGGATTAAAGGCATGCACCACAACACCCGGCTTTTTTTTTTTTTTTTTTTTTTTTTTTTTTTTGAGGTAGGGTCTCACTGTAGTCCAGGCTGACATAGAATTCACTCTGAGGCCAAAGCTAGTCTCAAACTCACAGTGAACTCCTACCTCAGCCTCCTGAGTGCGGAGATTAAAGGCATTGAGTTGCCACCCTGGCTTTGAACTTCCTGTTCCTACTACCTCCATCTCTCAAGGGCTGAGATGACAGTTTTATGCCATCATTCTGGGCATTGGGCTCATTTGTAACTTTAGCATATAGGTTTATGAATTAACTGTTCTGAAATCATTTGTTCTCATAGTGACTTTGGGAAGTTTTGTGACAGTGTCTTACTAACTGTGTAGATTGAATTACTGATTTTATCATCCAGTTTCTGGAGTAATTTGTATAGAATAATTTGTATAAGAATTTGAGCTGGAGAGATGGATACGTGATTAAAGGCTATTGTAGTCACCTTTTCATTGCTGGGACAAAATGCCTGACTAAAAGCAGCTCACGGGAGGAAAGGATTTTTTTTTTAATATTATTTGTTTGTTTGTTTGTTTGAGAGAGAAAAAAGGGCAGATAGAAAGAAAGAGAATGGGCACACCAGCGCCTTTATTCAGCCACTGCAAATGGACTCCAAACACATGTGCTACTTTGTGCATCTGGATTATGTGGGTCCTGGGAATTTGAACCAGGATCATTTGACTTTGCAGGCAAGCACCTTAACCACTGAGCCATGGTTTATTTCAGGTTATAGTCTCAAGGGAAAGCTTCATAATGGCAAGGGAAAGCATGGCATGAGTTGAGCCTGGACATCACCTCTGCTGCAGCAGGTGGAAAACAGCAGCAGGAGAGTGAGACAAGCTCTGGCAAGGGAGCTGACTATAACAGTCCTAAGCCCACCCCCAACACACACCTCCTCCAGCAAGGCCCCGTCTCCCAGATTGCCATGACTTGGGGATCAAGCATTCAAAACACACGAGTTTATGGGGGATATCTGATTCAAACCACCACAGAGGCCTGAGTTCAGTTCCTCAGAACCCATGTAAAAGCTGGCTTGCAGCAGCAAGAGATCCTGTCTCACAGACACCTTGAGGTTGTCTGATCTTTACATGCATGCCATGGCATGTGCATCCCCATACACACACACACACACACACACACACACACACACACACACACAAATAAGGAAATACAAAAATAAAAAAATACATTAAGGAAACCATTATAATAGATTGGGCTGAGAAGATGGTTCAGTGGATAAAGTGCCTGCCATGTAGCTCTGAGTACCTGAATTTGAACCTCAGATCACACATAAAAGCCAGAAGCTGTGGCATATGCGTGTACACACACACACACACACACACACACACACACCCAAATAAATAAATACAGTTTTAAAAACTTGAAATAGGCTGGGTGTGGTGGCACATGCCTCTAATTCCAGCATTTGGGAGGCAGAGGTAGGTGGATTGCTGTGAGTTCAAGGCCACCCTGAGAATACAGAGTGATTTCCAAGTCAGCCTGGGCTTAAGTGAGACCCTACCTCAAAAAACCAAAAAAAAAAAAAAAAACTTGAAATAAATAAGTTTAAAAATATTTGGGGGGGGTGGCTGGAGAGACGTATTAGCGGTTAAGGTGTTTGCCTACAAAGCCAAAGGACCCAGGTTCAATTCCTCAGGACCCATTTTAGCCAGATGCACAAGGGGGCATACACATCTGGAGTTTGTTTGCAGTGGCTGGAGGCCCTGGCGCACCCATTCTCTCTTTCTCTCCCTCTTTCTCTCTGTCAAATAAATAAATAAATAAAAATAATTTTTTTTTTAAATTGGGGGCTAGGGAGATGGCTCAGAGGTTAAAGACACTTGCTTGCAAAATCTGACAGTCTGGCTTAGATTCCCCAGTACCCAGATAAAGCCAGATGCACAAAGTGGCACATTTGTCTGGAATTCATTTGCAGTGGCAAGAGGGCCTGACATATCCAATCACATGCTTTCTCCCTCCCTCTCTCTCTCTCTCTCTCTCTCTCTCTCTCTCACACACACACACACACACACACACACACACACTGCTTTCAAATAAATAAAAAATATCTTTTAAAATTTAAAATAGTTGGAACTATTTGGCCTTTGGACATTTTGGAGTACATTGGTTTCTCAAAAGCCTGGAATGGTGTTTTCTTCAGGGAAGATGTGTCCCTTGCTGTTAAGTCAGTTTTGGGTTCTACTGGGAATGAAGTGCAGGCCAGGAGATGCTGTTGAACTGCTGGTCTCTGGCAGCTTTTGCTTCCCTCTGCACTTGGTACAGCAAGGGTGACAGTAGGCAGGTGGGTGCAGTTGCAAGTGGTACCTGCTAGCATTACAATTCTCCTGCAGGCTGGGTATTGGAACCCCTACCTCTTGCATGGGCTGGCAAGTTGGACTTGTTTGGCTCTTGGTGGCAGCCAGGGTTCTGTTCTTGGCTCTGGGTTTGAGACCCTTGACCTTCATGGCTAGGCAACTTTCTGGAACTTTTCCAGCAACCAAGGCCTCTAGCTTCTCTTCTGTTGATCCCTACAGCTTTTTATCCCATAGCCTAATCTCTCCACCGTGTCTTACCATCAGTCTTCTTTCTGTCCTCTTTCTTTTTGGCTGGCGCCTCTCAGACTGTTCAGTTGCTTCAGCTATTGAACAACCGGCCGCCTTGCTGCATTCACAGCCTAGCCTGCTGCCCCCGCCACTGCTGTTTCTTTCTTTGTGTTGCCACTCACCCCTCACTACTAACAGTAGGCAAGAAGGGCTGAAGAGATGGCTTAGTGGTTAAGACGCTTGCCTGTGAAAGCCTAAGGACCCAGGTTCTATTCCCCAGTACCCATGTACACCAGCTGCACAAAGTGGCGCATGCATCTTGAGGCCCTGGTACACCCATTCTCTATCTCTGTCTGCGTCTCTGTCTCGCAAGTTAAAAAATGTATATATTTTTTTAAGTAAGCAAGAAAAGACCACTGAGGGGATAGAGAGATGGCTCAGCAGTTAAATGTGCTTCCTGAGCCTGAGGGAGCCTGAAAACTGCCTAAATTTGAATCAGCAAATTCCATGTAAATAGCTGAGTGTGGCTACATATGCCTATAACCCCAGTCCCTCAAAGGGGAACAGAGACAGGGAAAAACAGCAAGGTGTTCTGGTATTAGAAAGAGAGTCTAGCTCAATATAAGAACAGACAGAAGAGTGAGGGAGCAGGACACTCATAGTTTGAGCCAGCCACTGCAGGCAAGCACCCTACCCCATCACAAGTGAGCGTATAGGTGCCTAAAGGGCACATACATGTGCATACACACATAACACAAGCAAAAAGAAAAAGTAAAAAGACCACTTGAGAGGAGCCTTTTTTCTTTTTTTTCTTTTTTCTTTTTTTCTTTTTTTTCTTTTTGAGGTAGGGTTTCACTCTAGCCCCAGGCTGACCTGGAATTCACCCACCAACATTAAAAAATATATATTTTAGGGGCCAGAGAGATGGCTTAGCAGTTAAGCACTTGCCTGTGAAGCCTAAGGACCCTGGTTTGAGGCTTGATTCCCCAGTACCCACGTAAGCCAGATGCACAAGGTGGTGCCTGCATCTGGAGTTTGCTTGCAGTGGCTGGATGCCCTGGTATGCCTATTCTCTATCTCTTTCTCTCCCTCTCTCTCTCTCTGCCTTTCTCTCTGTGTCTTCTGCTCTCAAATAAATAGATAAAAATAAACAAAAAATTTTTAAATATGTTTTATTTATTTGCAAGAAGAGAGACAGAGAGAATGGATGTGTCAGGGCCTCCAGCTGCTGTCAATGAACTCAAGATACATGTGCCATTTTGTGCATCTGGCTTTACGTGGGTACTGGGGAATCGAACCTTGATCCTTAGGCTTTGTAGGCAAGTGACATAACCACTGAGCATCTCTCCAGCCCTACACTAACATTGTTTACGTGGGTTCTGGGGATGGATCCCAGATTCTTAGGCTTGTGAAGCTTTACTTTACTGCCTGAGCTATCTCCCCAGCCTATCACAGCCCTTGCCTCTAGTCACAGTAGTCCTTCTGCTTGGCTACCTGGGGAAGGGCTCCCCCTCTGGCCTAGGTGGACATGGTCCCAGGGTCTTCTAGATAGAGTTCACCCAGGCTTGTGGGAGCAATGAGCTTGGTCCAAGCCATTTCAGACAGCCCTGGCAGAGGCTGTGCCTTCAAAAGCTGGGGCAGTCAGCTTGCCACCATCTTGTAGTTTTCTCAAGATGTCCATTGAATGTTCCAGATGGCTGATACTGACATAACGACAGTCAGGCTGGCTGTTTGACTGATAGTCCGTTGGCTCAAGGAAGCAAGGGGAATACACCAGCCGCTAATTAAGGAAGTCAAAATGTCCCATCCCAGTGCCTTTAACTTATTTACAGGAACATGAACACCAGAAAGAGTGCTTACTTACCATTAACACAGACAGTGATTTTAACAAAATTTTAACAGCACAGTAACAGTACTTGCCCCAGTGCCCCAAAAAGCGGTGGGTAGCCCTCTCATCTTTCTCAATTGTATTAACTTTTGTTTTGAGTCAATCTTGATAAATTATGTTTTTCTAGATATGTATACATGTTATCTAAATTTGCAAATTTATTGGCATATTGACATGAAATGTTTCATAATGGCTTTTGTCTTTTTAATTTCTATGCATTCATAATTATTCAATCTGAACATTGTCCACTTATGCCTCCTCTCTTTTCTGTAATCAGCCTTGCCCAGAGAATTGTTGGTTTGTTTTTTTTTTTCAAACACAGATTTTTTATTTTGTTGATCCTATTTTCTGTTAATTTTCAACGTTCTCTTTCTTTCAGAATAGTAACATTGTTTTTTTCAAGGTAGGGTCTCACTCTAGCCCAGGCTAATCTGGAACTTACTCTGTAGTCCCAGGCTGGCCTCTAACTCACAATGACCCTACCTCCGCCTCTCATGTGCTGAGATTAAAGGCATATGCCACCATACCCAGCAGCAGCATTGTCTTTTTTTTTTATTTCGTTCTTAAAAACCTTATGAAATTTTCTAATATTTGGTTTGTAGTCTAGGCAGTGGCTCAGTTTTTATGTACTTGTATATGTGAAATTTATGGCTTTTGAGATTATGTTATTCAATGCATACTAGTTTAGAGTTGTGTAACTGGGCTGGAGGGATGGCTTAGTGGTTAAGGCATTTGCCTGCAAAGCCAAAGGAACCAGGTTCGATTCCTCAGGATCCACGTTAGCCAGATGCACAAGGGGCACACGTGTCTGGAGTTCGTTTGCGGTGGCAGGAGACCCTAGCGAGCCCATTCTCTCTCTCTCTCTCTCTCTCTCTCTCTCTCTCTCCTCCTCTCTCTCTATAAAATAAATAAATAAATAAAAATAAAAAATAATAGAGTTGTGTAACTGCTGATCATTAAGTTATAAAACTTTGTTTCATATTAATTTTTCCCTAAAAGTCTGCTTTGTTTTTATTACTAGGCTCTGATGTGTGTGCTGTGTATGTGTATAGGTGCTTGTGTGCTTGCAGGCGCACATGCGTGTGCATGTGTGTGGACGCTGGAGGTTGATGGTGGGTGTTTTCCTCGATTGCTGTCCACCTTATTTATTGAGACAAAGTCTTTCACTTGAATTGGAGCTCACTGATTTCGCTAGTGTTAAGGTCAGCCCGGTCTCAAACTCATGGTCCTCCTGCCTCAGCCTCCTGACTGTTGGGATTATGACATGTGCTGTCATGCCCAGGTCCATTTAAATTTCTTGTATTTGCAACTATTCCTACCATCTTAAAAAGTGTGTGCATATGTAGGTACACATGCCACAGCACAGGTGTGGGGGTCAGAAGACAACCTCGGGTGTCAGTCCCCATCTTCCACATTGTTCACATTGTTTGGGTCAGGCTCTCTTGCCTCTCACTGCTGCATACGCCAGGGTAGCTGTCCCATGAGCTTCTGGGGTAACATCTCTGCCTCCCATGTCACTGTAGGTGCACTGGGATTACAGAGGTTCCTCATGTCTGGCTTTATGTGGATTCTGGGGAACTCAACTCAAGTCATCACGCTTGCACAGCAAGCATTTTTACCTACTCAGCCATCTCCCCAGTTCTATTCCTATAAGAGTTTTTTTTTTTTTAAGTTTTTATTTATTTACTTATTAGAGACAAAGAAAGGGAGAGAGGGAGAGAGAGAGAATGGGTGCACCAGGGCCTCTAGCCACTGCAAACAAACTCCAGACACATGTGCCACCATGTGTATCTAGCTTACGTGGGTGCTGGGGAATCGAGCCTCGAACTGGGGTCCTTAGGCTTCCTAGGCAAGCGCTTAACTGCTAAGTCATCTCTCTAGCCCCCTATGATAGTTTTTGTATTTCGCATCCATTCTTCATTTCCATACTCCTTTTAGATTATTCTTTTTCTTATTTCCTTTTATCTCTTAGATAGTTGAGAAGTTTCCTGTGTTCTGTTTATGCTCTGTTGGTAGTTCTCTTAGGAATTTTTTTAAATTTTTTTTTTTTTTATTTTTGGAGAGAGACACACAGAGAGACAGTCAGAGGGAGAGGGAGACAGATAGAGAATGGGCGCGCCAGTAGTCTCTCAGCTGCTATGAACGAAATCCAGATGCGTGAGCCCCCTTGTGGTCAAGTGCGGCATTGCGCCCTTGCGTCACTTTGCATCTGGCTAAACGTGGGACTTGGAGATTGGAACTGGGTTCTTAGGCTTAGCAGGAAGGCGCCTTAATCGCTAAGCCATCTCTCCAGCCCTCTCTTAGGAATTTTAACATGAATAACTAACTTGCCAGTGCATGAAGGTGGTAACATCTTTATCTTCTGCTGAAATGCTAAGAGGATATTGGGTTGCTTTAATTCCAAGCATGCACCTTCCTAATCTGTGTACTATTGTCATCCAGTAGATCAGTCCTTTCTTACTTTTTAAAAAATATTTATTTATTTGCAACCAGAGAGAGATAGAAGAGAGACAGAGAGAGAATGGGCATGCCAGGGCCTCCAGCCACTGCAAACAAACTCCAGATGCATACACCCCCTTGTGCATCTGGCTTACGTGGGTCCTGGAGAATTGAACCGGGATCCTTTGGCTTCCAGGCAAACACCTTAACTGCTAAGCCATTTCTCCAGCCCCCTTTCTTACTTTTTAATACCACAAATTATACACTATTATTGTGGCTTCATACAACATTTAGGTTTAAAAGATATTTAGCATTTTCTTTGCTCACAATTCCTCATTACATCTCAGCTTTTCTATGTGGGGTAATTCATCTTTCCATCTGCCTCCAGTTCATCCTTTAGCATTGTTTTCTCTTTTGCTTTTTTGTCATTTTGCTTTTAGTGCACATTTTTTTAAATTGGGTAACAAAATTATTAAGAAAGCAACTGTTTTCTTACAATATGTATATTTCATTGTATTCTCAAAAATAGTTTTGTCTGGGTCTCCAAGTGACAGTCACTTAAGCCTCTTGAAAACAATGTTTGGCTTTTTATAATGGCCACTGAGAAGGTAGCTGTTAGGCTAATCACCAGTGCCCCGTATCGATACGGTGTTGCTTCGTGAATGGCGTTATAATATGATGGGTCAAGTGTGATCTTCTAGAATTGTAGTGCCTGGGTTTAAAGACCAGCTCTTTGGTTTGCTAGATAATTAATCTCTCCACCTCTCTATGTGCCTCAGTTTCCTCTCCTGTCAGACATGACAATATGAGTATCAGCACCTACCTCATAGAGCTGCGGTGACGACGGATGGTAGGAGCCCGTGGCTCTCACCACTGCACAGCAGTCCACTTAGCTCTCCTCTTTGCCTCCCGCTTGATGCTTGGCAGATCCCCTTATTGCCGCAGATTGATGTGTGAGGTGTGGGTTTCCTTTGATTTTTTTCCCGTTTGAAATGCACTGAGTATTTCGAATCTGTGAATTGCTATCAGTTCTGGAAAATTCTTTGCCATGTACCTTCAAATGCTGCCTCCACCCCATTTTCTCTCCTCTCTCCTAATTAGCTAGATTAATTAGTCCTTTCTGCTTGATCATATCTGTGTCTTTTTGACTTTGCTTCACAGTCTCTGGGCTGTAGATATTCTGGACAATTTCTTTAAATCTTCTGGCTCATTAATTGGTTTCAGCTGTGTCTAATACGCTACTAAACCTGTTCACTGAGGGTTTTTTAAATTTTAATTATGCTTATATATTTTTATTTCCAGAAGTTGTGCTCGCTTCCCAACTGGAGCTGTTGCTGATTTGGTGTTAGATAGCCTTCTGCCCTTCATTCATGTGTTCTACTCTTCCTTTCATTTCTTTAAACATATTACACAGACGTGCTTTGTATTCTGGTCAGATACGTTTGAGGACTTCGCTTGTGGGATTCAGTTCCCTGTCATTCCGGAGCCTCATCAGGCTGGCCTAAGGACCCCTGAGACCAGGTCCAGCCAGAAGGCTTTTAAGCTGTGAAGGGCTAGTCATAATTTCTTTTCTGTTTCTTCCCCCTCAGATGTCCTGTTTTCTTTATTTCTCCCTTTCTCAGTTACTTTTTTGAAAGGCTGATTCATTCTCATGGTTTAAAAAAGAAACCAAGTGCAAAGTCCCCCTCCCGGCGGCACCCGTCCCTTCCCTGCTGGCTGCCTGGGCCATTAGGTTCTGCAGATACTTCCAGAGATATTTTATGCGTATTCAAGCAGATACAAATTTAAAAATTCATTCTCCCTGTAACACAAATGGTAGCACGCTACATATATTGTTCTGCACTCGCTTTTTAATAAAAAATATGTTTCAGATTATAAAAGAAATACACGCTCATTTTGAATAACATAAATTCCCAAGTGTATACACATAGAAAGTGGAAGTCTCCCCGGAATTTCGTTCCCTAGAGATAACATCTATTTTGCATCTATAAATATATATTTACATAAATGGGCTTATGCAACAGATACTGTTCTGTAACCTATTTCTTTTCTCCCCCCCCCCCCACAGTAATGCACCACGACATCTTTCCATGAATCTTTCCACATCTCCAAATTACTCAGCAGTTTGGGGGGCAGGGCTGTGGAATCAGACAGAACTAGACTAAAGCACTAGGTTGGCAGCCTAGCAGCTGTGGGACTCTGAAAAGCCCTTCAGAGCCTCGGTTTCCTCATCTGTAAAGTGGTAGGACAGTCGTAGCGCATACCTACTGGTGTTCTGAGATGGCAGTAAGATCACGTGGGATGTGCAACGTGCATCCTCCAGGCCAGCTACTGCATAAGCCCCAGGAAAAAGTCATTTTTATTATGACCATCTCATCCCTTTTAATGGCCACATATAATTTATAGTGTGATGTGTCACCATTTATTAACCATGACCCCTCTAATAGATGTTGAATTGTGCTCAAAGTATTTGTTATAAACAGCAGCCCAGTGAACAGGGCATGTCTTCCTGTGAATTCTGTTCTAGAGGTCGCTGGCCCTTTGAATTCTAATGTTTGCATCCTCTTTCTCTCCAAGGAGGAAGTGAGAATGCCCCAAGGGGTGAAGCTTGTGCTTTACGTAGGTTTTTATTTCTTTGTTCCTGCCCTTCTTCTTTCCTTTGTTCGGGGTGGCATGGTGGGCAGATTCCCCATAGCATAGACTAACTGGGACCCCTGTCCTGCCCTCTTTTTTTTAAAATATATTTTATTTATTTGAGAAAAAGACAGAGAGAGAGAGAGAGAGAGAGAGAGAGAGAGAGGAAGAGAATGGGCGCGCCAGGGCCTCCAGCTGCTGCAAACGAACTCCAGATGCATGCACCTCCTTGTGTATCTGGCTTACATAGGTCCTAAAGAACTGAACCGGGATCCTTTAGCTTTGCAGACAAGCATCTTAAATGCTAAGCCATCCCTCTAGCCCCCTGCCTTCTTTTGATTCAGCCTATTTCCCCCACCCCTCATGAGGCGGAAGGTTAGACTTCGGTTTCCTCCAAGCCCTGCTACCTGAGCATTTCATGATCATTTCTGGTGTAGGGTTAGTTTTCACATACACACACCTGCTTTCAACACAATTCCTGTGGTGTGACATACATTAAAAAAAAAGAATGAAATGCAGTTAAAATGGAACAAAAGCCTAAGGGAAGCAAGGAAAGGAGAAAGAGAAGGGAACATCTTGTACAGCAGTCCCTCACCCTCTGTCTTGGAAAGCTGTGACCTCCAGGCTCAGAATTAACACTGAGGCTGGGAGAGAGCTGTCAGTAAAGAGCTTACCTTGCAAACAAAGGACCTCAGCTTGACCCCCAGCACCCATTTTTTTTTAGAGCCAGTTATGGTGGGGCATGCTATTAATCCCAGGGCTGGGGAGGCAGAGACTGGCAGATCCCGGGGGCTTATTGGCTAGCCAGTCTATCCTACTTGGTGAATTCCAGGCCAATGAGAGACCCTGTCTCAAAAAAAAAAAAAGTGGGCAGTACCACACCACCTGAGGCTGTTCTCTGGGCTCCACACACACATGCACATGCATACAAGTTACCACTGTGTTTCCTGGCAGCCATACCAGTGGAATTTTTTTGAATGGCCTTGAAAGAATTTCTCTCGGGGGCAGTAGACTGGGGAGCACTAGCAGTAGCTTTGGGGGAGGGGTAAAAAGCAAATCAGTGGCCCCCTGAGAATGGGCATGAGAACTCTGAGCAGGAAGAGATGAGTCAAGACAGCTGTGTCCCTTCCCATGGAGGCATCTCTGGTTAGAACGAGGGCCACAAAGGGTCATGGAACTGGTCCTATTGACACTGGTTGAACAGGGCTGGGAGATGAGAGTGAGAGGAAAGTGCGAGGGTAGGAATGGTGACAGGTGGCTCCTCTTCTGGGATGGAGGCTGACACTTTGTAAGCCCTACTGTGTGCCAGGCCTTTGCAGACACTGGGACTATAATGGGGGACACTGTCATTGTGGAGGAAGGGAACTATGAAAAATACAGTGGAGGCTGTCACTTTCTAGGGATGGGACCATGAAGTTCTCTCTCCCTGCAGCTCTGTTCTGGAGAAGGGATCCAGCTCCTGGGTGCCATCAGCCATGGCCAGAGCAAGGGACAGAAACCACCCAGGCTGGAGCCTCTGGAGGACTTCATGAAGGTCAGCTCAGTCTCACCACGGCTGAGGAGGAGGAGGAAGCCTGAGCCTCAGGGCCCTGCCAGGCACCAGGTACAGAGCGTGCTTCTTGTTTTTATTTGAGACACAGAGAGAGAATTAGTGCTCCAGGGCCTCAGCCACTGCAATTGAATTCCAGATGCTTGCACCACCTAGTGGGCATGTGCAACCTTGCACTTGCCTCACCTTTGTGCATCTGGCTAACATGGGATCTGGAGAGTCGAACATGGGTCCTTAGGCTTCACAGGCAAGCGCCTTAACTGCTCAGCCATCTCTCCAGCCCCAGAGCATGCTTCTTTATCTAGGGGATATTCATTAATCCTGCCACAAGAGGTACCCCGATTCAGAGATGTCCCTGAGGCTCAGAGATGGTGTGACTTGCTTAGGGTCACATAGAACAGTGACCAGAGGTGGGGGGAACCTCAGTTGCCTCTTGACTTGGGCTCTGGAGAGGGGAAGTTCCTATTGAGTTCAAGAGTTGAGGGGTGGGCAGGGAGCTGGGCATCCAGCATGCTTGGAGAGGTCCCGTTGCCCTTCTGACTGACCCTGGAGGCCTGCTCCCTTAAGTTTCTTCTTCATAAAGAGGCTGTGGCAGGCTCTCAGACCCCACCTTCCCTCAGAGACCCTTCCACAGAGGGCGAGTGGAGCTGCCCCTGGCTTAGAGAAGCCTTGGCTAGCGTGGATAGGGAGCATACCTCAAGACCTTGGCTGGGAAAAAAGCCTCTCTCTACCACACCCCTCATCTCTCCCTTCAGTGCGGCCCTATAGAGACTGTGGACCCAGAGTCTCTTCAACAGACGACACAGGACCCAGGTGAAGGGCCACAGAGGGGCTCCTAAGGGCTGGGAAAGATTTGTGCACAGCCCCCTGGCTCCTGGAAGGACCCTTTTCTCCACTCATCAGCTCAAAATCCTTCTCTAAGGGACAATGTGGGAGGGGAGTGTGTACTTGAGGGGGGAACTGAGTCTTTCCCTCCCATGCCCCTGGATGTCCCCTGGGAGCCCTTGACACCCTCTCTCTCTTTCTCTCTCTCTCTCCCTCTCCCTCTCTCACTCTCCCCGCAGCTCAGCTTCAGTCCCAACAGGAGAGCATGCCTCTGGATATCAGGATACGGGCCACTGTGGTTCGTGCCATGCAGGAGGTGCTGTGGCGTCGGTAAAGCCTTGCTCCTCACCTCTCCACTATGCTAGTAGGAGGTCAGGCCACATTCAAGGCTTTCTGTTTGGTAGTGGGGAGGTCGCTGGTCCTCACAGAGGGCCTGTGGAGGGCTGAAACTTGAACTTGGGGGTCTCGTGCACATGCTTGCGGCCGCAGCGAGTCAGTACTGGGAGTGTCTCAGAGATCTGAGCCTGCATTACGTGTGATGAGACCAAACCCAGAGAGGGCAGGAGTTTGCCAAGGCCTCACAGCAAGCCAGTGACAGATTCAGGGTCACATCTGCTCTCTTCTCTAACTTGTGCCATACCTCCTCCTCCCAGGCTCAATCTTCTCCACATAGAGCCCAGTTCTTCTGGCCAGCCACTGAGGCTAGGTGGAGGGAGCTGGGTTTAAATCTTGTTTTGCCACTGATCGATCATGTGGCCTTGAGCAAGCCCTGAGCTCTGAGCCCTCCCTCCTTAAGTGGAGGGTGATATTTCTTCCTCACAGAGGTGGGATGGGAGTAAACAGTCCCATAGGAAAACTTACCTAAGGGGCTGTAGCCCCCATTCCTCCTTCCCCCACCTCCCTCTGGGGCTGAATGTGTGGATAGCCTCACTGCTCAGGGTGTGACCGCCTGGTCCCCAGCCTTCAGGAGCTTCCTGACCTGCTGCTGAGGGAGGAGGAAGTGGAGAACATCGCTGCCGACATCGAGTCAGCCCTCTTCCACCTGACCCAAGACACCAACAGCCGTTATAAGACCAAGTACCGCAGCCTGCTCTTCAACCTGCGTGATCCCCGCAACTTGGTGAGGGCGAGGGCAGATGCGGGTGGGGGGGTGGGGGGCGAGCTTCAGCCTGGCCAGCCCTTTAGGGCGCCAGGAGCCAGCAGCGTGTTGGGGTGTGGGCTCTCAGGGTAGAGTGATCCAGCGCCTGCCCCCACAGGATCTGTTTCTCAAAGTGGCTCACTGCGATGTCACCCCCCATGACCTGGTGCGGATGAGCTCAATCCAGCTGGCCCCCCAGGAGCTGTCCCGCTGGCGGGACCAGGAGGAGAGAAGGGTGAGCTATGGAGCAAAGTTAGGAGAGGACATGGGTGGGGTGGGTGGGGGCTGGCCTAGTGATGGAAGACAAGAGAGCAGCAGTGGGTGACAGGCCAGATAAGAAAATCCCAAGACTGAGAAGCTAGGAAAACAGAGAAGGCATTGGAGACAGAGGGCTTCACTGAAAGGTGGCACACGCTTTTCCTTGGAGCTGGGCTGTGTGTGGAGGGAGGGGGTGTGTGGGGTGGGGGTGGGGTGATGGTCTAGAGTCTGGAACCTGGGATGGTCATGATCATCCCTGGAGAAGTTCCAGAATATTCCTCTTCCCATTCCAGCCTCACAACGTGTGGAAAAGGCCGGGGGTGGGGTCCAGTAGCCCCACACTTCATAGTCATTTCCCCCTGTACCCTGTCCATGGGCCTCATTATGCTTGCAAACTCTCGGAGGCCAAGGAAGACTGGCATTGAGCTGGCTTTGGAGACGGCTAGACTCAAGAGCTTGGTGGGCAGAGAGGAGGCGGTATTGGTCTAGGGCTGAGGTGCTGGGATAGAGCGGGCACTGTGGTGTTTTTCTGGGATGACCAGTAACCAGAGAGCAAGTGAATCTGTTCATTTGTTCATTCGGCGGAGCTTCCCTGCAGGCAGTTGGGAGTGGGTGGTATAGGACAGGAGTGGCTTCGTAGTTTGGAGGAAAGGCAATGCAAACTTTGTTTGACAGCTGTTAAGAATTTCAGGGTGGGGCTGGAGAGATGGCTTAGCGGTTAAAGCATTTGCCTGCGAAGCCAAAGGACCCAGGTTCAATTCCCCAGAACCCACATAAGCCAGATGCACAAGGGGCATATGCATCTGTTGTTGGTTTGCAGTGGCTGGAGGCCCTGGCATGCCCATTCTCTCTCTGTCTCTCTTCTCTCTGTCTCTCTCTCTCTCTCTCTCTCTGCTTGCAAATAAATAAATTAATTAAAAAAAAAAAAATAATTTCAGGGTAAGCTAGGAAAATGGCTCAGTTGGTAAAGTGTTTGCCCTGCAAGCGTTAGGACCAGTGTTCATATCCCCAGCACCCACATAAATGCCAGACATGGCAGTCATCTCAGAGCTTGAGAAGCGGAACCCTGTGGATACGTGAGGCAAGCTGGCAGGTATAACCTGGGCAGTGAGCTCTGGGTCCAATCAGAGACCCGGTCTCAATAAATGAAGGGGGAAACAATTGAGAAAGACACCCAACATCAACCTCTTGCCTCCACATTAATGTGCACACGTGTACACGCACACCCCCACACACATACAAACACACATACACACATGCATGCCCCCCATATATATATTTTTAAAGAGAATTTCAGGGCCAGAGAGATGGCTTAGCGGTTAAGGAACTTGCCTGGGAAGCCTAAGGACCCAGGTTCAATTCTCCAGGTCCCACATAAGCTAGATGCACAGGGTGGCGCGTGTGTCTGGAGTTCGTTTGCAGTGGCTAAAGGCCCTAGCGGGCCCATTCTCCCTCTCTCTCTCTCCCTCTCTCTCTCTCCCTTCCCCCCCTGTCATAAATAAGTAAATAAGAACAAAAAAAGAGAGAATTTTAGGGCAATGAAAACAGATCCTTAATCAAGTGTGGGGCCTTCTGAGCACAGGGCCTGGTGTGACTGCATGCACCCCCACTGTGAAGCCCACCTGCCAGGGAGGGTAGGACCCCCGTCTTCCAGGACTGTTAGAAAAGGAGGAACAGACGTTCAAGAATGGTGACATTGATAACAGAATCACAGCACTAGGCCAGGCCTTCGGCGTGTGTTGTTTAATACAGTGCTCTTAATTTAATCCCCAGAGAACAGACAAACTGAGGCTCAGGGCAGCTAAGTGCTGGCCCAAGGCCATGCTGCCTCCTGAGTAGTCATTAACAGTCCATCTGGGACTCGGCCTGTCAGCACGTTTCCTTACTCCAAAGCCTCCCCAGGGCAGAGGAGGATAGACAGCCAGTGGCAACATTGACTTGGTGAAGGTGAAGTCCAGGAAGGCTTCCTGGAGGAGGCAGGACTTGAATGAGTAGAATCTGGATGCATAGGGCTGGGGAGGGGGGGCTGGCTTTCTAGGTGACGTATGGGGAAACTGGCATGGATGAGGAGCCATAGGACCGGGTCCTTGAGGGACTCTCAAGGGACTTCAAGAAAGGAGTACTTGGGCCCTCGGTGGCCAGAGGCCCCTGACTAGGCCTAGCTTGGCCTCTTTAGGGTCTGGAAATCATTGAGCAACAACAAAAGGAGCCACAAAGACTTCCAATCTCCAAGATGACCCACAAGGGCGAAGTGGAGATCCTGCGGGACACAGACCAGATGCTGACCCTGGAGGACCTGGTGGTAAGGGGGTGCTGAACTGGTGCCAGGAAGGGCCTGTGCCCAGGAATCCTACTCCTCACCCTACCAGCTGTGTGGTCCTGCACAAGTAATCTGCCTGCTTTGTGATCCCATTGTTCACAGTTGAGCAGGCACCCAGGCCGTTACTGCTTAGGGTCATGGTGGGCACAGTGCAAGATAGGGCCATGGGCATAGTGCCAGTCTCCCGTCTTTTAGCCTAACTCCAGGGCACCCGTGTGAGTGGCACTAAGACCTGTCACTGCAGTCACTCCCATGCCCATCCATTCTGGCTGATGTGAGGTGGGGAAGCAGGAGACCACATCATTCCAAGCGGTGGCCTTTTAAATGTAAGGGACAGAGAGTGTTCAGTGGAGATGCCCCAGGCAGGAACCACTAAGTGCCCTGGGCAGTTGAGCCAGAGGTCCTCTTGGAACTTGCGCTGGCACCTGAAGGAGGCCTAGGGTCTACACATGCCCAGGTTGGCTCCACCCTTGAGCACATACTGTGCTCCTCCATCTTGCCCAAAGCTGCCTGACCTGGTGGCTCAGCAGCTGGAGTCTTGGTTCACTCGCTTCTCATGGTCTCCACATTCAACACTCTCAGAAGGCCACTGTGAGAGTTGGTTGTGTGTTCCATGGTCCAATTGTCACCTGGCTCTCATAGTAGTGTGCCCAGGAGAGAGGAGTGCATGGCTGGCCTCTTGACCTGTGTTAATTCTCTCAGTAGAGTGGTCAAGCAGAACCCAGGGAAGTGGCAGTGAATTTGATAGACAAAACTCCTTGTTCCCCATACCTCCCACCCCCAGAAGAATGTCTGCCTATACAGAGAGGAGCACCCCCCCACCCCCAGCCCAACCAAGTCCCTAGTCCTTGGAGCTGAGTATCAGTACCAGGGAGGAACTAGGGACACCTAGGGTGAAGCCCCAGCTCTCAGCCCCAGGAGAGAGAAAGGGGAGGTAGCAGGAAAGGGGAGGGGAATGTGACCAGTAATGACAATCTCCGCTCCGTATTGAGCAGCTGCCACAAACCCCTTTACATACAGCCTGTCTTTCCAACTTGGTAATGGACTGACATTAGTGTCATTGCCATGCTGAACCCAAAACCATTGGCCTCAGGGAAGTGCAGTGTGCAGTGGTGGAAGTGAGATTTGAATCTGGGCTGTGTCACTGCAAAGCCCTTGCTTTGCCTGCCTTTAGTGTAGTTATAAGACAAGGGCAGTATTTTACAGTCTTCTCAGAAATGTACCTACGGGGGCTAGAGAGATGGCTCAACGATCAAGGTGCTTGCCTACATAACCTAATGACCTGGGTTCAATTCTCCAGTACCCACATAAAGCCAGATAGCCAGATCACAAAGTGCATATGCATCTGGAGTTTGTCTCTCTCTGCCTGCAAATGTTTAAAAAATAAATGTTCCTACAGCAACATGTTTTTTTTTAATTTTTTAAATTTATTTATTTACTTGCATGCAGAGAGAGAGAGAGATAGAAGAGAGGCAGACAGAGAGAGAATGGGTACACATATGCATCTGGAGTTTGTCTCTCTCTGCCTGCAAATGTTTAAAAAATAAATGTTCCTACAGCAACATGTTTTTTAAAAATTTTTAAATTTATTTATTTACTTGCATGCAGAGAGAGAGAGAGTTAGAAGAGAGGCAGACAGAGAGAGAATGGGTACACCAGGGCCTCCAGCCACTGCAAACGAACTCCAGATACATATGCCCCTTGTGCATCTGGCTTACGTGGGTCCTGGAGAATTGAACCAGGATCCTTTGGCTTCGCAGGCAAACGCCTTAACCGCTAAGCCATTTCTCCAGCCCCAGCAACATGTTTTTGTTAAGTGAAATCTTTTTTTTTTTCAAGGTAGGGTTTCACTCTGGCCCAGGCTGACCTGGAATTCACTCTGTAGTCTCAGGGTGGCCTTGAACTCACGGTGATGCTCCTACCTCTGCCTCCCAAATGCTGGGATTAAAGGCGTGCGCCACCACACCTGGCTTTTTTTTTTTTTTTTTTTTTTTTTAACGTGAGAGAGCAAGAGAGACAGAGGGGAGAGAATTGGCATGCCAGGGCCTCCAATCACTGCAATTGAACTCCTTGTGCTCATGTGTGACCTTGTGCACTTGCATCACTTTGTGCATCTGGCTTACGTGAGACCTGGGGAGTTGAACATGTTGTCCTTAGGCTTCACAGGGAAGCACTTTAACCACTAAGCCATCTCTCCAGCCCGTGATTTCTTTTTTAAAAATAATTTATTTTATTTATGTATTTAAGAGAGAGAAGGAGAGAGAAAGAGAGTATAAGCACACCAGGACTTCTTGCCCCTGAAGAGAGAGGGAGAGAGTATGGGTATAGCAGGGCCTCTTGCCACTGCAGATGAATTCCAGATGTATGCACCAATTTGTGCATCTGACTTTACATGGGTACTGGGGAACTGAAGCCAGGCCGCCAGTCTTTGTAAGACAGTGCCTTTAATCACTGAGTCATCTCTTCAGCCCCTAAAAAGTGATTTCTGTTATGAGGGATGGAAAGTGGTTTGGACATGGACACCTGAGAGTCTTTAAAGTGATGGCTCTCCCTGCTTCTGTCATTTGCTTCTGAGAACCTGACTTAAGGAAAGGATGTAAGGTTTAGCACAATAGTTTCTGCACTGATATCCTCAGGGCTTCATAACAGTGATAACCTGGAAAGAACCCAGTTGTCTAGCCACAGAGGTGACGTGTACACTGCCACTCGCACTGTCAGCACAATGTCCACAAGGACTAAGAGACGGCAAATGTCGGCTGTAATTTATAGACAAAATTAGGATACAAAGCAGAATATTTGATCCTAGCTTTTAATTTGGAAAGGACTCTCAAGCCCTATGTATAAAAAACAACTATGAATCTGGGTATGGGGTACACGCCTTTAATCCCAGCACTCGGGAGGTAGAGGTAGGAGGATCGCTGTGAGTTTGAGGCCACCCTGAGACTACATAGTGAATTCCAGGTCAACCTGGGGTAGAGGGAGACCCTACCTTGAAAAACTAGAAGAAAAAAAAAACCTATGATAAGGAAGATTTAGCATCCCACAGGTGTCTAAACAAGGGGTAGACTTAGAAAAAATTTTCCATTTTTTTTTTATTTCCCAAACTTTACAATGTCACAGTAATTTGTTTTGAGGCAGCCCAGGCTGACCTAAAACTCACTCTGTAGCTCAGGCTGGCCTCAGACTCATTGTGATCACCCTCCCTCAGCTTCCTAAGTGCTGCTGGGATTATAGGTGTGCACCACCATATAGTATTTCATAGTATTTTGTAATAAAAACATTATGTAGAACAGTAAAGCACATCACTGAGGCTTCCTGCCCTCAGTGGCCTTCCTGACCACCTTAACAGCTATCCCTCTGCCCCTGTGCCTTCCAGGAACCCGTGGTGTCCAGGGACTGTAGCCCATGGACCCTGCCCACTCTGCTAGAAGACACCACAGCGCAGCACCAGCACCACTTCCTGGACCCCAACTGCCGGATCTGCAAGGGTGGGAGGGGATGTGGGAAGGATATGGGATGCGGTGAGCAGGCTGGGGCCATGAGTGGGGATCAGCCGCAAGGCAAGTGAGGGACCTGGGAAGAAGCTGGCAGGGTGGGAGTACCTGGTCACCTCCGAATGAAAGCTAGCTCAAGTCCTGGCCATCTGGCTGTGGGCTGCCTTCCACCTCTGCCTGCCTGTCTCAGCTCCGGCTTCTGCTCTTTGCAGACTGGCAGCCCTCAGGTGAGCTGCTACGCGTCTATGGAGCCACCACGCACAGGGAACACAGTGTCATCCAGAGAGCCTCAAGTCAGGCTCCTGTTTCCACTCCAGAGATGCCCAAAGCCAAGAATACACCTCCCAAGGAGCCCCATGACAGGTATGGGCTGGGTGCCTGGAAGTGGGCATTCCAATAGTGATGGGGGGCACCAGCAAGGCAGCAAACACACAGCCAGGACTTCCTTCCCACTTCTATGAGCCCATTTTCCCTGCCTGTGAAATGGGACTCATCACTCCAGACTACTGGAGCCTCCTGCACAAGGCATGCGTGGACCAGTGTTCCAGCCTCCCCGGTGGGGACGTAGCTGGCTCGGCAAAGGAAAGAGAGATGCTGGGGGATATCCTAACGACTAGCTCAGCCTGGCCTTGTTCTGTCCCTCCTTCTAGGCTCCAGATGCCTGCTGCACCCACAAATGTTCTGTCTAGCCCTCCTCCACCCTGGGAAGGCTCAGTTGAAATGTTCTCCATCAAGCGGTTCCGAGCAAAGGCCCAACTGATCTCTGGACACAGCTACTGGCTTGTCCAGGTAAAACTGCTCCACTTACTATGGACTGCCTCACATACTGACCAACCCAGTCAGCCACTCTCCATCCGTCCATCCATCCATCCATCCTACAAGTTATTGCCTGGCTTTATGCTCGGCACAAAGGTAGATGAGACACCGGCCATATTCCTTCAGAGAGCCACGTGCAAAGTGCTCCTTGTACCCAAGACACAAAGCTAGTAGAGCCCAGGAGAGGTAGCTGGTGCTTCTTGGCCCAGCAGAGAGTTTTAGGGATAATTTGAGAGTGAGTGATTGATCAAATAAAGTGTTGGAGAAGGCAGGAGTGAGGGGCTTCTGAGAGGTGCCTCCTAAGAGGTTGGCCAGGATAGTCTGTAACTCTCTTAGGACAGTTAGAACTCTCTGAGCAGCTACTATGGTCTGCCTGTCTCTTTCTCACCACAAATTGGGGGCTGAAGTGGCTGGGATTGAGCCTGCCTAGAAGGATGCGAAGCTGGGGCTGACTGGTCATTCTGCCTTCTCCAGGCTTTGCCAGAGGTCATCCGTTCAGCAGGCTGCCTCCCTCCCAACACTGTCTGGGACCTTCTGGCCAGCTTGAGCCCAGCAGGGATCAAGGTAAACTGCTCTTGGACCCTTTCTCTTCTTGCACCTTCCTCCTGCATTCTGAACTCATTCTCACCACCTCTGTCACAGAGGCCTAGTTCCCACTGTCAATACAGGCTCCCCAGTGACCCTGGGCAGGTCATTCTGCTTCCCCCTAGAGGAGATGGACTGTCAGAGGTCTGGTAAGCCCAGAGGTGTCAGCAGTCACAAGGATGACTGCTCTGCCACTCTGCTCCTGTGACTGCAGGATGTCTGTGTGGTTAGATTGTGTCCGCATAAGTCTCGGGACACCCAGAACTGCCGCTTGCTCTACTCCTACCTCAACAACAAACAACGCCACTGCCTGGCAGCTGTGGAGCACATAGGGGTGGTCCTGCTGCCCCTGCCTGCCTTCCAGCCCCTGCCTACCAGACTGCGCTCTCTGGGGGGCCCAGGTAAGTGCCCGATGTCCATACCTCACTTTCCTCTCCTCACTCAGTGATCAGGTTGAGTACAAGTTATAGTCAGTCACCTGTGACCCAGCAAAGGCAGGCACATCTTGGAAGAGAATAGCATAGCTCAAGCTGGGTGTAGCCCAATGGTAGAGCGCCTGCCTGGCATGCTGCAGGCTCTGGGACCTGTCCCCAGCACTGTTATAAAAAGAAAAACGCTCATACTGAGGTGTTTAAAGTGTTGTCCATCATGTGCTAGTCATCACTCAGATCAAATGTGTCAAACCCGCAGCCTGCAGGCTGCACGTGTCCCAGGAGACCTGTGAATGTGGCCCAACACATTTGTAGATAATGATGTCATGTTGCATTGTCAAAAGGTTGGACCCCACTGAGCCCTAGATAATACCTTTTTATTTATTTATTTAGCGTTGGGCTGGAACCCAGGGCCTCACATACAAAGCTTGTGCTCTACCATTGGACAACAATCCCAGCCTTTTGTCTACATGAGTTTCTTTCTCTCTTTCTTTCTTTTTCTTTCTTTCTTTCTTTTTTTTTTTTTTTTTTTTTTTTTTTTTTTTTTTTTTTTTTTTTGCTTTTCAAGGTAGGGTCTCCCTCTAGCCTAGGCTGACCTGAAATTCACTCTGTAGTCTCAGGGTGGCCTTGAACTCACAGTGATCCTCCTATCTCTGCCTCCCAAGTGCTGGGATTAAAGGTGTGCGCCACCATGCCCAGCTTCTACATGAATTTCTTATTCTTTCTTATTTTTAATATTTTATTTTTATTTATTTATTTATTTGAGAAAAAGAGATGGGAAGAGAGAGAGAGAAAGGGAGAGGGAGAGAGAATGGGCATGCAATGGCCTCCAGCCGCTGCAAATGAACTCCAGACACATGCATCATCATGTTTGCAGTTGGCTTATGTGGGCACTGGGGAATTGAGCCTGGGTCTTTAGGCTTTACAAGCAAGTGCCTCAACCACTAAGCCATCTCTCCAGCCCTCTTATTTTTTTAAAAAAACTACTTTTATTTATTGTTATTTATTTATTTGAGAGAGAGAAGCAGAGAGAGAGAGAATGGGCACGCCAGGGCATCCAGCCACTGCAGACGAACTCCAGATGCATGTGCCACCTTGTGCATCTGGCTTACATAGGTCCTAGGCAATTTAACCTAGGTCCTTTGGCTTTGCAGGCAAGCACCTTAACTGCTAAGCCATCTCTCCAGCCCCTCTCTTATTCTTTTTTAAAATATTTTATTTTTATTTTATTTGAGAGACAGGCAAAAATACATACACAGAGAGAGAGAAGAGAGAGAATAAGAGAAAGAATATGAAATAGTGGCCTCTAGCCACCGCAGACAAACTCCAGATGCATAGGACACCATGGCTTACAGGTTCTGGGGTTCTGGGGAATTTAACTTGGATCCTTAAGCTTCACAGACAAATGCCTTAACCACTGAGCCATCTCTCCAGCCCAAATCTCTTATTCTTAAAACAGCCCTCCCACAATGGTACTAGTAGATTCTCCATTTTCACAGATGAGGAAACTGAGGCAGGGAGAAGGCCAGGCAGTTGGAGAACCAAGCCTCCTTTTCCAGGTGCCTGGCTCCAGAAACAGCTCCTGAGCCCCACACTGCACTGCTTTTTCAGTTAGACACCTGATTGGAAGCTATAGGGACAGTCACATTTGATCCAGATGTTGCAAGACACAGGCAGGATGCACAGACAAATGCCAGTGAGGCTGGGAGGGAAGAGGTACCCCACACAGCTGCACTGGCCAAGTTCAGTTTCTGAGCAGGTATCAGTCCAGGTGTGGCTTCAGAAAAGCACCTGGGAAGGAGGGATGGGGATTCTGGAGTAAATCCCTGGGCCTCTCTGGGCTGTGTGTTCTTGGAAGGATGAGATAGACTATAATTCTTGAAGTCAAGCCATCCTTGCCCAGCTGCCACCAGATGATCCTTGATCATGCCCAGCCCAAATCCTCTGAGTTAGACTTACCCGCCCACTTACCTCCCCCCGCCCCATCTCCATCCCCACTGCAGCCAGAATGCAGATTTGAGGACTGCCACGTTGACCCTCTCCAGGTCTTGGGTCTCTCCTTCCTTCCCTTCCCAGGTCTGGAAGCCAGTCACTCAAGCCTGTTGCTGGCTGTGCTGCTCCCCAAGGAAGGGCTTCCAGACACAGCCGTGTCCAACCCCCTGTGGGGCAAGGTTCGAAAGACGGTCTCCTTCAACAGTAAAGTGGAGATGAGATGCTATCAGACAGAGGACAGGAGAGGCTCCCCTCCCCCAGAGGTGGCCCAGCAGAAGAGCCAGGCCAAGGACAACCTGACTCCAAGGGGCATTTGTGCTTGGCAGAGGCTCCCCAGAGGCAGAGGGAAGCAGGGTCCTGGGCAGGAACAGCGGCCCTCAGACTCAGGCTCGAGCCAGCCCCAACACTCAGCAGCACCAGTTGTTCCTGGCTTTGGCCGTGGCCAACACTTCCACAGGGCCTCCTGTCTCCACCATGGCCTACTCCAACAACTCAATGCCCTGGTGACCATGAATCACCAGCTTCAAGCCTCATTGTGGCCCCAAGGCCAGGAGCCCTTCACACCACCCTCTACTGCATCTGCCCAGCCTGCTGCAGCTCCACAGCCCCCTGGCCCAGCCCCTGACCACTCTTTGAGCCCTGCAAATGAAGCCAACTCTGAATGTCCCCTTCCTAGAGAGACTTGAGGTTTCAATTCCCTTACTAGTGCTGAGCCAGGGGAAGATGAGCCAGCTCTCCCCTGTGTGTTTCTTTTTCTTCATTCTGTTTGGTTGATTTTTGGTTCAATAAAGAACTTTGCAAAGTAAGGATTGCATCTGCTGGCTGGATAGGAAAGACCCTAGTCCCAACCAAGCGTGGATTAATGTTTCTCTTGAGTTTAATCCCAGCACTTGGGAGGCAGAGGTAGGAGGATCATGGTAAGTTCAAGGCCAGCCTGAGACTACATAGTGAATTCCAATTCAGCCTGAACTAGAGTGAAACCTTACCTTGAAACACCAAAAAGAAAAATTTGGGCTGGAGAGATGGCTTAGCGGTTAAGGCGCTTGCCTGCAAAGCCAAAAGACCCAGGTTCGACTCCCCAGGATCCACGTAAACCAGATGCACAAGGGGAGCCTGCATCTGGAGTTTGTTTGCAGTGGCTGGAGGCCCTGGCATGCCCATTCTCTCTCTCTCTCTACCTGCCTAGTTCTGTATCTCTCTCTCTCTCTCTCTCTCTCTCTCTCAAGTAAATAAATAAAAATAAATTTTAAAAACTTATTTATTTACATGGAGAGGGGAGGGAGGGATAGAGAGTATGGGCATACCAGGGGATCTTGCCACTACAAATGAACTCCAGATGCATGCCCCACTTGCATATCTGGCTTTATGTGGGTACTGGGGAATTGAACCAGGTCTGTCAGGCTTTGCAGGTAGGAGCTTTAACCACTGGGCAATCTCTCTAGCCCTCTCTGAAGATTTTTAAATTTTTAATATTTATTTATTTGCAAGCAGAGAGAAAGAAAGATAGAAAAAGACTAACAAAATAGGCACAGCAGGACCTCCAGTCTCTAAACAAATTCCAGATGCATGTACTATTTTGTGCATCTGGCCTTATGTGGGCACTGGGGAGTTGAATTCGGGTCATTAGGCCTTGCAGGCATGTGCCTTAACCATTAAGCAATTTCTCCAGCCCCTCTCTCAAGTTTTGTACAAAGATGTATGACCTTGCCAGTTGTTGGTTTGAGGTCCTGAATCATTACTGTGCCACAGGACACAGCTGTTACCATGTGGCTTCTGGAAGTATTTAAAAGTGTTCTAGGGACTGGAGAGATGGCTTAGTGGTTAAGGCGCTTGCCTGCAAAGCCTAAGGATCCAGGTTCAATTGCCCAGTATCCACGTAAGCCAGATGCACAAGGCAGCACATGCATCTCGAGTCTGTTTGCAGTGGCTAGATTCCCTGGCATGCCCATTCTCATTCTCTCTCTCTAATAAATAAAATAGAAAAATATTTAAAAGTATTCAGGGGGACTGGGGAGATGACTTAATGGGTCACAGCGCTTGCTCCTTAAGCATGAAGGCCTGAGAGAGCCCGAGAGCACCAGAATGTGATTCCCATCACACATGTAAAAAGCTGGGTATAGTCACGGAGGTCTGTATCCCAGTCCAGGAGCACAGAGGCTGACTGGAGAGTTTCTGGGAGTTCTTGGAGTTCACTGACTAGAAAAATGACCGAAAATGGAAGTTCCCATTTGAGGAAGAGAGACTCCATCTCAAGGAAGTAAGTGGATGAACAACAGAGGAGGGCCCTAGTATTCTCCTCTGGCCTCTCTGCATGGGCTTATGGAGCACACACATCCCAACACACGTTCATGCACCACACACATCACATACCACAGATACTCTACACATAGAGCAAAAAAAAATACTCTTGAGGGCTGGGGAGATGGCTCAGTGGTTAAAGGTGCTTGTTTACAAAGCCTACCTGCCTGGGTTCAATTCCCAGCACCCGTGTAAAAGCCAGACAACAACAAAGTGGTGCGTGGGTCTGGCATTCATTTTCAGGGGCAAGAGGCCCTGGCATACCATGTCAGGCTTTGCAGGTAGGAGCTTTAACCACTGGGCAATCTCTCTAGCCCTCTCTGAAGATTTTTAAATTTTTAATATTTATTTATTTGCAAGCAGAGAGAAAGAAAGATAGAAAAAGACTAACAAAATAGGCACAGCAGGACCTCCAGTCTCTAAACAAATTCCAGATGCATGTACTATTTTGTGCATCTGGCCTTATGTGGGCACTGGGAGTTGAATTCAGGTCATTAGGCCTTGCAGGCATGTGCCTTAACCATTAAGCAATTTCTCCAGCCCTCTCTCAAGTTTTGTACAAAGATGTATGACCTTGCCAGTTGTTGGTTTGAGGTCCTGAATCATTACTGTGCCACAGGACACAGCTGTTACCATGTGGCTTCTGGAAGTATTTAAAAGTGTTCTAGGGACTGGAGAGATGGCTTAGTGGTTAAGGCGCTTGCCTGCAAAGCCTAAGGATCCAGGTTCAATTGCCCAGTATCCACGTAAGCCAGATGCAGAAGGCAGCACATGCATCTCGAGTCTGTTTGCAGTGGCTAGATTCCCTGGCATGCCCATTCTCATTCTCTCTCTCTAATAAATAAAATAGAAAAATATTTAAAAGTATTCAGGGAGATGACTTAATGGGTCACAGCGCTTGCTCCTTAAGCATGAAGGCCTGAGAGAGCCCGAGAGCACCAGAATGTGATTCCCATCACACATGTAAAAAGCTGGGTATAGTCACGGAGATCTGTATCCCAGTCCAGGAGCACAGAGGCTGACTGGAGAGTTTCTGGGAGTTCTTGGAGTTCACTGACTAGAAAAATGACCGAAAATGGAAGTTCCCATTTGAGGAAGAGAGACTCCATCTCAAGGAAGTAAGTGGATGAACAACAGAGGAGGGCCCTAGTATTCTCCTCTGGCCTCTCTGCATGGGCTTATGGAGCACACACATCCCAACACACGTTCATGCACCACACACATCACATACCACAGATACTCTACACATAGAGCAAAAAAAAATACTCTTGAGGGCTGGGGAGATGGCTCAGTGGTTAAAGGTGCTTGTTTACAAAGCCTACCTGCCTGGGTTCAATTCCCCAGCACCCGTGTAAAAGCCAGACAACAACAAAGTGGTGCGTGGGTCTGGCATTCATTTTCAGGGGCAAGAGGCCCTGGCATACCATACACACATACGTGCAAATAATTTTTTTAAAAATATTTTATTTATTTATTTGAGAGAGAAAAAGAGGCAGAGAGAATGGGCGTGCCAGGGCATCCAGCCACTGTAAAAGAACTCCAGATGCATGTGCCCCCTTGTGCAGCTGGCATATGTGGGTCCTGGAGAATGGAACCCGATCCTTTAGCTTTGCCGGGAAACGCCTTAACCGCTAAGCCATCTCTCCAGCCCCAAAATAAAAAAAATTTTTGAAAGTTTTGAATTAGGGAGAACAGGTGGTAGGAGTGAAGGCAGGACTGGGATTGGAGAGATATTAGAGAAGCAAACGGAGCGGCTTTAACTTCTGTGACTAAGATTTTCTTTAGGATGGGTGGGCGTCTGTGTCAGTGTGCACTGAGACGGTTTCTGCGGGTGCAAATATATGATGCCCGTCTGCGTGTGGGTCTCTGTGAAGGGTGATTCCTTTCTCCTGGCTGCAGGGTCTTGGCCTAGCGAAGGCATTTAGGGTCGTGGGGCTGGCGCAAGATTGGGTGGTGCTGTTTGCCTTGGGTTTGGAGCCGGGGCCCTCCTTGCAGTTGTGATGGGAGGCTGTGTCAGGGTGGAGTGTTGTGTCAGGGTGGAGTGTACATCTAGATTTTTGAGTCTGGGAACTAGCTGTCCCTGGCTAACCCTCCCAGCATCCCACCCCTCTGGACTGTTGGACTGGAAAGGGAAAGAGCCATGGTTGCTTAGGGGGAGTCCCTTTTCCTTGCCCCATGATCCCTGCGGCTGCCCTTCCCACGGCCGACAGCAGAGGGGGCCCTCGGCCTGGGGATGGAGGTCGGGGCTGGCAGGACCGAGGCTGAGCTGGGGGCGGGGTGAGAGAACTTAGTCCGAAGGGGTTGGAAGCACAGGGGTAGGGGGGACGAGAGTAAGGTGTGGGTCGGGGCCAGGGTGGGGGTTGATCAGGTGAACCCGGGAAAGGAGCTGGGCTCTTTGGAGAACTGTGGCTCGGAGGGCACTGGAAAAGCCGCAGCCTCCCCGCTGTATGCAAATGACGAAATTACTATGCAAACCTGCAACTCCACTCGGAACCCGCAACTTGGGTGGTTTTCCTAACTCAGCCCGGGGCTGGGGCGCCGGCTGCGCACTCTTCCCCGTAGTCGGGGCTTCCTCCGGGAGAGACAGAAGAGGCACCCGGGCGGGGGTGAGGGGAGGAACAAGCTCTGTCCTTGGATGGGGCCTTCCTTTAGAGCTTTAATTTGCCCCTCCACAAATGGGGGTGCTAATGCAGCCCTCTGACACTTCACCAGCTCTAGGTGGACTATAGATGGACCCCGAAACCCTGCATCCTGGGGGGGGCTGAGCCACATGACCTTTCCACCCACCTTTTGGCCCTAGTTCACAAGCCCCCTTGGCTTGCCTCTTGGTAAGGGATCGGGAACGAAGCTCAGGCCTGACGTTGCTAGGGGGCGTGACCGGCGGTTGCTAGGTTCGAAGAACGTTGCTATGCAACACTGGGCGGGGGGGGGCTGGCGTTGCTAGGCCGAGTAGGAGTCGCCCGCTCCCCAAAGGTGTCCGCGGAAGGCGCCCGGGGCCCTCCGAGATTGCGACGCTCCCCGCCCCCCGCCACGCCCCAACTTTCCCCAGCGTCCCCAGGCTGGGCGCAGTCTCCGAGGGTCCTTCCGGCTCACACCCTCTGCCCCTTCGAGATCCTCAGGACGCGAGAGCGAGGAACCCTGGGCCTTTGTGCACGTGTCTATGCGCCTGCTGGTGCGGGTGTGTGTGTGTGTGTGGGGGGAGGGGGTGTTGCTTTTAAATTTCCATAGCAACTGATCCCGTGTTACCCCGTTGCTCCCGAAGGTTTGAACAGTTGCACATGCTAATTTGCATATATCTGCATGTCATTAACATAGAGGCGGAGCCAGAACTTGTTTGAGCAACTATCCCTGGACAGTTCCCCCTTTGCTTTGCTTTTATCCCATCTGATGGGCACCTGGGCTGCGCATGCGTGAGTGTTTTGAGCGTGTGTTCTCCGATTTGGGGTGAGTGGGAGAGTACTGATGGTGACGGCCAGTTCGCCATACACTCAAGCCCTTATTGAACCATTAGCATGAATCTGTCCGGGTTTCCTTGATGGAATGCCAAGCAATGCCAAGATTTGTTGGAATCCCACCTTTTACTGGCTGTGTGGTCTTGGGTTTCTTCCCTTTTATTTCTCTTAAATAGGTACACTAACTAACTCACTGGGTTTTGAGAGGGTTACTGGAATGCCACTTGTACAACACTCAGTGCTGCTCTGGCACACAGTAGGCATTGGACAGTTGCTCCCGCCCTCCCTCCTTAGAGCCCAGCTCCTCTCAGAACCCAGCTGAAGCAAATCAACTTCCTTTGTAGATCAAGACATGACAAGTAGATACCAGGAAGAACTTCCAGAGGTCAAGACAGACTGCATTCCAGGCATAGGATGAGTACTATTGGGTTGGTGCAACACGGATTCCATCTTCCTACCTCACTTGTCTCCTGTCAGGGAGCTCACTGTGCTTGGAACCCTTGCATTGCTATCCAGGCGCTGGAGCTGAAGGTGGCTGCAGCAGTGACAACTGAGATGGGAGGCAGGACTAAGATGACTGCGATGGAGCAGGGCCCAGGCAGAAGGAGTAGTGCAGAAACTTTCCTCGGAGATCTGCTTTCTGTGGTTTTACCAGAGAGGTCTAAGGAGCTTTGGAGCCATGCCCTTGCCCTTCCTGGGTCTCAGTTCCCCCACTGTGGACAACTGACACTGACACTGCCACAACACACTGGGGGAGAAGAGTTGACTTGGTATTTATATCTTTATAATATACATAATTTATATCTTTAGAGCCGTTCTTCAGGAGGCAGGAGTGCCCTGCTTGTGGGGCTGTACAAGTAGAAAGTGTGGCTGGGATGGAGCAACAGAACTTCATCCTGGACCCCAACTGCTCTTGACATATCCTCCTCAAAAGCTGGGAAGTCCTTTATGGGTCGGGTTTCTGCTCTTCCTACTCTGGTAGAGGCTCTTTCTTGCCCTCTTTTCTCTCAGCGTCCCTCTAACTTTCACAGTGTTGATTGCCAGGGCCACAGGGAGTCAGACGAAGCACTAAAGGGCAAAACCCAGTTCCACTCTGTGTTGGGGATAGCTCTCAATTAGGCTGAGATAATTAAAAACAATGAGATTGCTTCCTATCCTGGGTAGAAGAAGGTTGCTGGTAATGAAGAGGTAGCAGAGGAGCTGGATTCTGAATGGTCCCTTGGCTTGTGGGAGGAGGTAGGACTACATAGGGGCCTTACCTTGTAGTTGTCATTCTGCCTCCAGTACATAGGACTGTTATTGGCTGGCAGTAGGCCAGCCCTTTCCCTAGCCACCTGTGCTGTACAGGTGAGAGTTCCAGGGACAGGCTGAGAGCCTGGCAGTGCCCGGCTGGCCCGCCTGTGTCCCACTCTGGGGGCCAATTATGTCTCTATCCCTAGCCGCGCCGATTAACAGTTAATAAGGCAGCAAACACCTGCAGCTATGGAGGCAAATTAAGAGCAACAGTCGGCATAATACACAACCCGATAAGTGAGCAATTAACAACCGGAGAAAGATTAATAGAAGCAATTATGTCCTACTTGGAGCTCTGTAAATACGACTGTCAACCACTGGGGAGTTCAGTCCAGTCTCACCTGGCCCCACCCCAGGCCATAGGCTCTGCTGGCAGTAGAGTCAGCTAAGCCAGCTTATAGATTCTGGACCAAAGAGCCATGGACACATGGAGCATGCCCAGATATGCAAATGTACACATAAGTTTACACATACAAGCACACTGAGAGATGGCCCATAGGACAAAGTTACACAGACACAAGTACCCCACTGTTACACTCACATTCACGCAGATGGAGATACATAAGTCCTTCAGGAAATATATACAGACCTGCTGACAAACACCCACAGTGTCACAAAGAGACTATCATGTGTCTCCTAGAGCTAGAGACACACAGTGCACAAGACAAATTGTGATCCAAACACAGACATATAAATACACAGCTGCATACTCATGGGGCCACATATGCATATCATATTTGCCATTATCTGAAGCCCACTTTGTGCAGGACCATCCATGGTTGGTGAGGGGAATAGCATAGGGTAGAGAGAATTGTAATGAAGGTGGAAGGGACATGTAAGAGACAGAATGTATGTGAATGCATAATGCAGGTGTGTCTGTAGTCATGTGACTGTAACTCCGTGTGAGAATGTGTTATGAATTTGTGGATATGTTCCAGTGTATAAACACACATGTATCTGTATGCTTATGTGGCTATATGGATGGGTGTATGCCGTGATACAGATATGAGTATGTGCCCATCATGGACTGGGTCTGGCAGACCTGTGACTATAGATATGTGGGTGGGGCTCTTACCAAGGTCTGGTTAATTGCTTTGTACATGACCTATCTCTGCTGGGGCAAGTGAGAGTCTACCCTGGGAAACCTAGGGATTCATTTTTTTAATTTATTCATTTATTTTGCAAGCAGAGTGAGAAAGAGAGAAACAGACAGAGAGAATGGTTGCACCAGGGACTCCAGCCACTGCAAACGAACTCCAGATGCATGCACCACTTTGTGCATCTGGCTTTACATGGGTACTGGCTTTGCAGTCAAGTGCCTTAACCACTGAGCCATCTCTCCAGCCTTAGGAGTTCCTTTTCTTTTTTCAAGCATTTTTATTTATTTTGTGTGTGTGTGCACGCACACACACATACACATGTATATGAGCACACCAAGGCCTCTTGTTACTACAAAGAAACAACAGGTGCTTGCAGCACTTAAAAAAAAAAATATATATATATATATATTCTATTTTTTAATTTATTTGAGACAGAGAGAGGGGGGGAGAGAGAGAGAGAGGGAGGGAGAGAGAATGGGCATGCCAGAGCCTCTAGCTTTTACAAATGAACTCCAGATGTGTGCACCACCATGAGCATCTGTGGGACCTGGAGAATCGAATCAGGTCCTTAGGCTTTGCAGGCATGCACCTTAACCGCTAAGCTATCTCTCCAGCCCTTGCAGCACTTTTTGCATTTGGCTTTATGTGAATGCTGGGGTATTGAACCTGGGCCTACAGGATTTGCAAGCAAGGGCCTCTAACCATTCAGCAATCTCTCCAGACCCAAAAGTGTTCTGATGAGCTATGAAACCAGAGCTCATCTCCAGGGAATGGGGTGTAAGGAATGTTAGGGGTGCTTTAGGGACTCCTTGGCTGGCTTGGCTTCCTTCCTGTTTTAATGAAAAGGAATCTGCAGAGCACCCCAGCCTCCATTCAGAGGTTCCCATGGAAAAGCCCTAGATCAGGAGGCCGAGGCAGGAGCATGGCAAGTTTGAAGTCAGCCTGGGTTATTTAGTGAGGTCCAGACCAATCTTGGTTAGAGGGAGACAGTCTTAAAAAAACAAAACCAGGGCTGGAGACATGGCTTAGCGGTTAAGGTGCTTGCCTGCGAAGCCTAAGGACCCATGTTCCACTCTCCAGATCCCATGTTAGCCAGAGGCACAAAGGTGAGGCAAGCGCAAGGTCCCACATGCCCACTAGGTGGCGTGAGTGTCTGGAGTTTGATTGCAGTGGCTGAGGCCCTAGTGCACCAATTCTGTCTCTCGCTCCTGTTCTCTCTAAAATAAGAATAATAAAAATATTAAAAACAAAATGAAAGCAGTCTAATCAAACCAGGATCCATCCTTTCCACACCAAAGAAAAAGCGCAGAGACAAGCCCCAGGCTGGGGCACAAACCATCATACAGCAAAATCCCAGAGTACAAAGATAGAGGCCTGCTGACACATAAATGCAGGTCATAAATACAGACCCATGCAATGCTACTCCGGCACACCAGACCTCACCTGTACCACGTCCAGGCTGAGACACACAAAATCAGTCTCATAGGCTCATGCACTACTGCTATCTGAAGAAAGCCTAGTGCCAGGTCTGAAGCCCAGAGGGGCATCCTTTGACAGGTCTTCCCACCACTCTTAATCCCAGCCTGGCCAGATGGTGGAGGCTGACAGGTCCCAAGAGGACTCTCCATCATTGCTAACCTGCCTGCTGAGAGGCAGGCACACCGAGGCCTGGCTGGGTGGAGGGACTGGGGGGGGGCGGCTGGGTATATAAGGAGATGATGAAGCTTGCCAGAATCTCCCCTACCCCTCCAACCATCCTGCCCCAAACCAGGATGGGCTGTGAGGAGGTGAACTGTCCCTCTCCCCCACTCAGGACATCTACAGGACAGGAAAAAAAAAAAAAAACAACAGTAAGAACCCAAGTCAACTTCCATGGGAGAAGCTACCTTCTAAAGCCAAGGCTGACTTGCAGATAACCCAGCCAGTCCCTGGCTTCTCTGCCTCCCACCATCTAATGAAAATAGACAGCAACCAGTGATGGTCAATGAAACAGATCTGAGGATACCACAGCCTAAACATCTGCCTGTCAGGCTGTCCCGCTCAGTCCTTCCAGCCTCCTGTTTGACTCTTACTCATTTAGTCTGTTTTTCATTCATTTGTCAGCTCATTTATTCATTCGTGTACTCATTTATTCAACCAATAAAGGCATTAAACAAATCATGACATTCAATCCAATGTGAGGAGCTGCCCTTTTGGATCCTGGCCTGGGAGGTACAGAGCTGGGGAGGGAGAAAGTGGGCCTGGGCTACAGGGAGGAATGGAAGGCATACCTCCCCGGGTCCTACTTGTTCCTCAGTTTCTTGAAATGAAAGAGAAGGTATTTCTCCTGCAGCTGGAAGGAAAAGCGCCAAATCCCAGGATGATATATAATAATAGCTAACACTTACGCGCTCTTACGCTGTGCCAGGCACTGTTCTAAGTGCTTTACATGAATTAACTCCGTGCATCCTCATAACAACTCTCAGAGGCAGCTTAGTATTATTAACCCCACTTGGGGGCACAGGGAGGTTAAGTAACTTGGTCAAGGTCAAACAGCTTGTCAGAGCTACCCCAAATGTCTGAAGAATACTAAAGGAGGCCCCTAGCCCTCCTCACCCGGCTTCTCATCCATTCTACCCTGGCATCCTGAAGCCTCAGGAGCCTCATAAGCCTGTCTGTGGATACCCCAACACTCCAGATCCTTGCTTGGGCCATATCCTTGGCAAATGGCCACCCTTTGAGGTAGACAGGTAGATCCCCATGTCTTGGCAGCTGGGTTGGGTGGGGTGTTTAGGTAGAGGACCACTAGGTTGAGTTAGGGTTCAGAAGAGAGCTGGGCAAGACCCTGTTGGCTCGTGGAACTATGAACTTCTCGTTCCTGCAGAAGAGGGCCAAAATGAGATTGTCTGAAGTGGGCCACCCAGAGCAAGGACTTCTGTCGCCCAGGCCTTGGGGTTCTGGAGATATTAAGTGGCAGGTCAAGGATATGACCCAGTCACTCTGACCAGAGAACCACTCCATAGGAGTTGGTTCTGGTGCAGAAGCGACTGTTACCTCCCCCATCGCAGCCCATCCCTTGTCAAATTCAGGCCATTCCCACCTGGGAATACTCTAGACTCAGCTCCATGGGGGCTCTCAAGGATGACCAACCCTTAATCTTTTCAACCCCTCCCACTCCATCCCCACCAGGGGTTAGGGCAGCTTGGATGAGGACCCTCCACATCCACAGGTAGTTCTAGGTGTCTGCTTCTGGGACCTCAGGATTCCTGTTCAGTCTCTAGAGACTTTTCCACACAATTACCCAGGCCAGGAATTTAGATCTCTGGTGCCAGCCAGGCCCTTGTTATGCAAATGTAGGCAAATGAGATGCAAACAGAGCAGTCCCAGATTAACAGAGAAATCCCCAGCAGCTGGAGGAGTCACCATCAAGTCAGTTTGCTGTAGCTTTCCTGATTCCCACACCCCCCCCCCAACTCCAGCTCCTTCCACCTGGATCTGTCTGGGCCACCATCCATCTACCCTGCTCTAAAAGCTATCTGCTCAGACACAGGAAGTCTATACAAAAGGGACACTAAGGCCAGCAGCCTTCCAGTCGGAGATGTCTGCTCTCTCCATGCTTTTACAAGATTGTGGCAGGGGTGGAGGTTAGTTTTAGGCAGTGTTTCCCTGTTTTGCCCCTGTGGAAGAGGGAATTCACACACACACACAATTGTAGTCCCAACATTGCACACGCAAACTTACTTAGACACAGCTTCACGCCCCACCATACAAATCAGCCTGGCTCCTGTCTCTTCTCTGACATGCGTGGCTCCTTTAATCCCAGCAGAGGTAGGAGGCAGAGCTAGAAAGATCGCTGTGAGTTTGAGGCCACCCTGAGACTACATAGTGAATTCCAGGTCAGCCTGGGCTAGAGTGAGACCCTACCTTGGAAAACCAAAAAAAGAAAGAAAGAAAGAAAGAAAGAAAGAAAGAAAGAAAGAAAGAAAGAAAGAAAGAAAGAAAAAAAATTAAGCCAGGGTGCAGTATGGTGGGACAGCAGGCTGTCTCCACTCTGGGCCTGGAGGGAGGGTAGAAAGTGCTGCTGGGCAGGGTAAAGAGAAAAGAAGACCCTCCCCCTGACAACTGCAGAGAAGAAGCTTAATATGGGCAGTGCCCACCAGAGCCCCTGGGGTTTTGGCTGGTGTTCATGCCCAGGGGAGCCTGGCCCCTGGCAGGCCCAACCAGTCTAGGCCCAACTTCTAAAAATAAGAGTCGAGGATTGAGGCCTGTGGTTGGTTCTGCAGGAGCCTGTTGCCGTGGCAACCCTTTCTCAGAGGCCTCCCTCCTGGCTGGGCTGCCCCGTTTGGCTGCAGGTCCCTGTGCCAGTCCCCTGTGCTGGCCCCTCTGCCAGCCCTCTGTCCTGTCCTCCTTGGGGTGGGGGGAGGAACAAGTGTGGGACTGGGGGGTGGCACAAACAGGAGGACCTTGGGGACGCCAGTAGAGCACAATGGCCTGTGTGTGAGACCCAGGCTGGAGCTGTCTATGTCAAGGCTGTGTGACTGTGGGGTGTGTGACTGTGTGTGATGGCTTCTGTTGGGCTGTGTCCCTGGGCATACATCAATGCCTGTCACTTGCTTCTTAAAGTTTCTGAGAATGACTGTGTTCTCTCTCTCTCTGGATCTGTGTCCTTTAGGACACTGTGTGTCTGTGCTGATGGAGGGACCTGGCTGTGGCCTTTCTGGGCATGCCCCAGTTCCTTACTTCCCAGGGCTGCAGGCTGACAATGCGATGGGGAAGATGACGCAGAGGTCCTCACACACAGAGGTCAGCCAGGTATGGTGATGAGGTTAATTTCTCCCAGCACCTGCCATCAAATACCAAATAAACCCTATCTCTGCCCATTTGGGTGCAGTGGGGGTGAAAACCCTCCTAAAATGTGCAAGCTAAGCCTTGGAGGAGTGCGAGCAATGTCTGCGCGCATGTACGTGTGTGCTACAGACGCTGTCAGCAGCGGAGCTCCCTCCTCCAGCCCGCCTCCCTTCTCCAATTAATCACCAAGTCCTGTCAAATCTGCTGTAATCATGGCTCCGGAGGCCCCTCCTCTCTGCCTCTCAGCCAACTCCACTCTTGGCAGGTTTCTAGGTTTCATGTGTTGCTGTACCCTATCTCCCAATCTCCTGTCCTCCCTGCCTTCTGACACTTCCCTGCTGAGGACCCATCATCACTCAGGGCAAAGTGCAGCTCTGCAGCCTGGCCTGCAGGCCTCCCCAGCCTGCCTGCTGTGCCAGCCCTCCAGCTACACACAGCTTCCCGAAGCTGTCTGTGTCACTCTTGCTTCTTTGCCTTTGCACATGACTTTCTAGTCTAAAACACCAGTCCTTCCTCTTTTGGGCAAAGTTTGCTTACTCTGGACTTTGAGTAGATACCATTTCAGACAGGAAGTCTTCCTGGGCTGCTCTACCCACAAGCTATATGAGAGAGAGTCTATGTTCTCCTGACATCTGGGTTGCCTTCCCTTCCACACACACCACACGGTGCATCTCTCTTCTTCTCCTCCTCCTCTTCTTTCTTTCTTTCTTTTTTCTTTCTTTCTTTCTTTCTTTCTTTCTCTCTTTCTCCTCCTCCTTCTCCTTCTTTACAATACTGAGGATTGAATTTAAGGCCTCTCATGTGCTAGGCAAGCACTCTCCCACTGAGCCACATCCCCAGCCCTCCTTTTACTTTTAATTTTTATTTATTTTTTAATTTTTTAAACTTTTTACAAAATATTTTATTTTTATTTATTTGTTTGAGAGAGAGAAATAGGCAGGAAGTGAGAGAGGGAGACAGAGAGAGAGAGAGAGAGAGAATGGGTGCTCCAGGGTCTTCTCTAGCTACTGTAAATGAACTCCAGATACATGCATCCCCTTGTGCAGCTGGCTTACAAGGATCCTGGGGCACTGAACCTGGGTCTTTTGGCTTTGCAGGCAAGTGCCTTAACTCTAAGCCATTTCTCTAGTCCTATTCTTTTAAACATTTTTATTGACAACTTCCATAGTTATAGACAATAAACCATGATAACTCCCTCTCCTCCACCACTTTCCCCTTCACAAATTCACTCATCATATCCCCTCCCCTTCTCAGTTAGTCTCAGTTTTATTTTGATATTATCATCTTTTCCTCCTATTATGAGAGTCTTGTGTAGGTAGTACTAGACACTGCAATGTCATAAATATTGAGGCAAATTTGTGTCTGGAAGATTGCATTGTAAGCAGTCCTACCCTTCCTTTGGCTCTTACATTCTTTCTGTCACCTCTTCTGCAATGGATCCTGAGCCTTGGAAGATGTGATAGAGATGTTTCAGTGCTGAAAACTTCTCAGCACGATGGTGCCTTTTGAGTCATCCCAGTGGTCACTACCATTTGAAAAGAGAAGCTTCTCTTTAATTAACATAGGTATGAACGTTAAGAAAACTGCTTATAGAGCAGTGTTACACCCCTAGGGCTCATGACCTTCCTTGCTATATAGGCTTTTGACTAAGTTTTCAGTACTAGGCATGTATTCTCTTCTGTGGAACAGGCCTCCAGTATAATGACAGAACTGTTGGTTTCCCCCATAAAAGACATGCCACTACTGCACCCATTGGCTCATTTGGTCTGGCTGGTCAAATGTAAGGCTTGCAGTGTCCACTGTTGTTTATCACCGCTGATGGAACTGCATATAGCATAGCTTTTTTCCAGCTTTTTGTCAGCTAGGAGGCTTTCAGTTCAGCAGCAGCTTGATTTCTTAGCGACCCAAGCATGTGGAGTCTTCAGCAATGTGGTCTTTCTATCTATTTCTGGTGGAAACCAAGAGCCTTGGCAATGACCTGTAATGTTTTAGGGACATCAGGGACCTCCCTGGCCAATAACTCACTGGAAGGTATACCATTCCTGGTATTTTTATATTTGTTTATTTATTTGCAAACAGAGAGAGATAGAAGAAAGACAGACAGAATGGGCACGCCAGGGCCTCCAGCCACAGTAAATGGATTCCAGATGTATGTGCCACTTTGTGCATCTGGCTTTACATGGGAACTGAAAAAGCTATCTTGGATCCTTAGTCTTTGCAGGCAAGTGCTTTAACCACTAAGCTATCTATGCAGCCACCCCCCCAACCCTCCTTTTATGTTTTATTTTGAGAGATTATTTCACTAAATTGCCCAAGCTGGCCTTTAACTCACTCTTTAGCTCAGGCAGGCATTGAACTTGGGATCCTCCTGTCTTAGCCTTCTGGGTAGCTGGAATTACAGGTCTACACTACTAGGCCTGATACACTACCATCATTCTAATGACTTTTTTCCCCCTGAAAATTTCTAGATGATTTAGAGAGAAAAGTATAAGTTGAAACAGAAAAAAAAATCACCCACAATTCTCTCAGATCACCTCAGTTTATTTTCTTCCAGACTTCTTTCCATGCATTGATTATCTGTTTTCTTTATACAATTGAAACCCTCCCATACGTGCAGTTTTGCCTCTTGCTTTGTTTCACTTATTACATTGTAGGCATTTCCCCAGGTGATTAAGAATTCTTCAAGAATATGACTTTTAATGTTTGCACAAAATTCGTAGATATGGATGGATCATAATTTGTTTAACCAGCCCTCCGCTGCTAGACGTTTATGTTGGCTGAGATTTTTTCACAGTTATAAATAACAGCAATGAACATCCTTATACACGGCTCTTTTTAAACATCCTTAGTTATTTCTTGGATTGAGTTCCTAAAAGTAGATTCATAGGACAAAAGGGTCTGGTTTGAATGCTCTTGACACCAACTGCCCAATGGTCTTCGAGGAAAGTTGTTCTAATTTACCCTCCATCAGCAAAGTCTGAGATGAGCCTGGATTCCAATTCTCATCAACATTGGGGCTCTCTTTAAAACACAAAACAAAGCAAAACAAAAACCTGTATTCATTTCAATCGGTAAAAACCAGTATTGTATTGTTTTCATTTGCATTTCTTTGAAGGCTGGTGAGATGAACCTTTTGTGCTCCTCTTTTGTGGCAGGTGTGGATCACATTGAACTATAATTACATTCGCACAGCCTGCCTCTGCCTCACCACCTCAGCTTGAGGACAGGAGCTGAGAGGGAACGTGCTTCTAGAATGCCAGGTGGATTGAGAAGGGACTGCCGTCAGCCAGAGCTTCGGCATGCAGAAGACCTGGGTTAGCTTTAGCTCTGAGACTTGACCTTGGGCCGATCACCTTGCTTGTGTGGGCCTCAGTCTCCCTATGTGTTGAATGGGTTCGAACAAGGCCTGGTGTGAAGAAGCATGTGGGAGCAGTGCTTGTGTTCCAGGGTGGGGAGGGTATGTTGTACTCAGAGACTTGGCCAGCTCCTCCCTCCCAGAGGCAAGAAGTTGTCCAGTTGTGTCTTGGTCCAGAGCTGGACAGGAGCTCAGAGAATAGGATGCAGGCAAGACTGGGCAGGGATGAGGCAGTAGATAAGTTGAGCTCAAGTTCAGCTGAGATAAGGGATCTGGGTCCTCGTGTAAATCCAAAAACAGCCCTGCTAACAGCTGACAAGGTTGGTATGTTGTGGATTGTGACCCACATCTGTGACTAGAAGGATTCAGTCTCCATCCTTGATGTCCACTGAACAGAGATGGAGAGCACGTTTGCCGGGGGGCCCAGCATCTCCTCTGGAGTTGGCCCTCTGCCACAGGGAACATCTTGGAGACAAACCTCTGCCAGGGGTGTCCTCACCCATCCTGGCTCAGGACATGTTCTAAGACAGACACGCACAATTTCTCTGCACATTACCAGCCTAATGATACTGTCGTTTAGAGTCTGGGAATGAGGAGAAATCGGCTTTTCTTCGGTAATTAACATGAGTGATGGGCCTTGAGATGGAGAAGCAGCCCCCTAAGTGAGAAGGAAGCTTCCAGGAAAGTCAGCTGGGTCATCCCTCTGGCCCCAAGAAGGTCTGGGTTCAGACAGTGGCTTCTTCCTGGACCCTCTGAGATCAGCCAACCCCCCCACACACACACACCCACACATGCTCCATCCAGTCCCCTTTCTCATGGGCCATTCCTCTAGGAATCACTGAGTGCTGATGGTCAGGAGGTTCCTCCTTGAGGCTGCCCACAGTCCTTCATGCTGCGATTCGTTCTCTGTCTCTGTGTTACTTTCTGGGGATCCTTGGGCGCAGGGATTTTCTCAACCATGTTTAATGGAGACTGAGGTGACCAGTGCCTGGGGCCAGTGGGAGGAGACAGGAGAGAGGAGGAGGTGGCTACTGAAGGCTTTGTGAGGGTGTTTGGGAACAAGCCTGGAGGGGCTGGGGACAGACGTGGTGGCTCTGGTGGGCAAGGGCTGAAAACTGACCTGGCTTTCCTTCCTAAGAGAAACCACACCCGTGACTATGACTGTGGCTCTCTGCCTCAGTGTCCCCGTTGTCCCGGAGGGGAGAGGAATGTTTTCATCCCACCCTTTGCCTTCTGTATTCATTCACTGTTTTTTTTTTTTTTTTTTTACCCTCTCCTCCCCTACTCCAGGCAACTCCAACCCAGCAGGACTAGGAAGCCTAACACAGGCAGCTGGACCCAGAAAGAGCCCAGAGGAAGGAGGAGTGGAGCTGAGCGAAGGAATGGGGGAGGTGGGAGAGGAGGCTTTGAGGTGCTTGGTAACAAGTAATGGGTGTTGGCAAGAGATCTGGACAGAGGAAGCAGCAAGGACCAGTCAGTGAGGAGCCTGGCATGGTGTGTGCATGGTGCCCAGCTCCTGCAGCAGGGGGAGGACTCGGAGGGAGAGCTAGGAGGTGCCCAGGAACCAGATGGTGTAAGGCTATGAGGTAGAGGGCAGTAGAACCAAGGGGCCATGGAAGGTGTAAGCAGAGGAGGAACAGGGTTGGGCTTGGGTCTTAGGGCAATCGCTTGGGTAAGAAATGGCGGGTCTGTGTGGTGGAGGCAGGATTGCTGGCTACAGCTGTGATCTCTGAGAACTTGAACAATGGTAGTCATGGGTGAAGAGGGGAGACGAGACCCCAAGAGGCTGAAGGGTGGTGGCTGGTGACCTAAGATTAAGAACCCAAGATGAGGGAGTGGGAAGATGGCTTGATAGTTAAAGGCACTTGCTTGTAGAACCTTCAGGCCCAGTTTCCCAGGTTCAGTTTCCCAGTAGCCACATAAAACCAACTGCACAAAGTGTCACATGCATCCGGAGTTCGTCTGCAGTGGCCAGAGGACCTGTGCACCCATCACCCCTACTCCCAAATAAATATTATATATATATATTTTAAAAAAAGAACCGAAGAGGAGTTTCAGCATAATCTGATCCCTGTCTAAACCCTCCATGGCTCCCATAAGAGACTGTTTGAATGAATTCCCTGTTATGACTTTCCTAATCTGGCCCTCCATGCCTCTTCAGCCATGGCTCACCACCAACCTGTGTTCTCACCCAACTGGCTTCTCCATTAGTTTTGAGTATGCACTCTCCCTCATTCCAGCATTCTAGGCCTTTGCTCATGTTAATCACAGACCCCTCCACTGACCCACTCATGCTACCTTCCTTCCTGCCTCCCTAACTCCTCCATGAAGCCAGCCCAGTCTGCTCACCTGGCACTGGCCAGGGTGCACTGTGTAATCACCATGAACAGTTGCCTAAGGATCCTAAAAGGAGAACTGAGGTTTTGGCGAAAGACGCTGTGGAAAGCTGGTTCCCATCCCCTGCGGGGGTGGGGGGCATAGGGCCAGGCTGGGGTGAACAGTTTTGTCTTCAGCTATCTTTCCTCAGCCAGTGGAGCTGTCTTATTGCTCCAAATTAGGCACCAATTTGCCCGTGTAATTGTTTGCTAATTGGCATGAAATCCTAATGTAATTAGTTGGGCCCCCTTATGGGGGAGCCTGGGGAGCCAGAGGCAGTGGGGGCACTACAAGCAGGGAGGGTCTAAGAGGCTAGGGATATGTTTGAGAGAGGAGGCCTTGAGCAACCAGTGAGGCTAAGGCAGAGAGAGAGAGACACAAATTGCAGAATCTCACGAGTGAAAGGGCTATTGGAGAGGCTAGTACTTACTGCCCATCTCGCAGATGGGGAAAGTGAGGACACAGGAACTTCCTGAGAGCTAGTGGCATAGCTAGATCACTGGCCTACAGTGAACATAGCTGTGGGTCAGGATGTTGCCATCTGTGGCCCCCCTGGCTTTCTGGCATCTAATTCCAATGGCAAAGCAAAGTAACTGGAGGTAGGAGTGTGTGTGTGTGTGTGGGGGGGGTGTCCTGACCATGTTTTTATTGTAATATTTTTATTATTTATTTATTTTATTTTATTTTTGGTTTTTCAAGGTAGGGTCTCATTCTAGCCCAGGATGACCTGGAATTCACTATATAGTCTCAAAATGGCCTCAAACTCATGGCAATCCTCTTACCTCCGCCTTCCAAGTGCTGGGATTAAAGACCAGGCTATTTATTTATTTATTTGCAAGCAGAGAGAAATAGAAGAGAGACAGAGAGAATAGGCATGCTAGGGCCTCCAGTGGCTGCAAACAGACTCCAGATGCATGCACCATCCTGTGCATCTGGCTCTACGTGTTTACTGGGGAATCGAACTTGGGTCATTAGGCCTTGCAGGTAAACCACCTTAACCACTGAGTTGTCTCTCCAATCCCTGACTATGTTTTAAGTAGGAAATGCATTGGGTACATACAGGGCTACACAGCTAGAGCTGGAGGAGCAATGAGGCAAACAAGCTCAGAGTTTCTGGGGCAGAGGTGACCACCAGGCTTCCTGCCTCTCCCTGTCTCCCTGGAAAGGTTCTGAGAAGATGCTAGGACCGGCTCCTCTCAGCTCATGAAAGCTGCTTGTTAGATTTTTTTTTTTTCTTTCAGGATTTCAGCCAATTGACTTCCCACTGGTAGTTTAAACTGGCCACCCTGGGAGGATTGACACCATGGGAACCAGCGGCTGCTCAAAGCAGGGCTCTACCTCCCCAGCCCTATGCCAGATGCTGAACAGGTACTGGCATACCACAAAACCCCTAGGAAAGCCACGATCTCTCCCTCAAAGATCCTGATCACAAGAGGGCTGGAAGGTCATGCTAAATGTCTCTCCAAATCCCAGTTGGCAGGTGGAAGCAGGCCCAGGGACCACCTGGGAAATCAAACTCAAACCTCCAGACTCTCAGTCAGGGCTCCCCTGCTGCTCAGGTTTGAGAACAGCTGAGAGGGGGCTGTGAAGTGGGGGATCCTGCCTGCCTCAGGAGGAAGTGGAGGAAGACAGATAACTCTGATGGTCAGGATGAGGGACAGCAGGAACCCAAGGGAGTCCAGAAGACCATCTTGAAGGGGGCTCCTGCCAGCAGCACAGCTGGGTCCCCTGGCTCTTTATGTTAGGCACAAGATGAGATTGGAGAAGGGGCAGTTGGTAATATTAATTTATTTATTATGAGAGAGAGAAAGAGGCAGATACAGAATGGGCATGCCAGGGCTTCTAGGCACTGCAAACAAACTCCAGATGCATGCACCGCCTTGTGCATCTGGCTTTATGTGGGTACCCAAGAATCAAACCTAGGTCCTTGGGCTTTGCAGGCAAATGCCTTAATCACTGAGCCATCTCTCCAGTGAGGCTGATATTTTAGTCACATGGTCCCCAACCCCCACTCCTTCCCTAGCAGCCCATCTATCTCTTCTGCCTGCAGTTGGTCCCCATTCTCCCTGCAGTTGCCTGCATCAGTGCCCTTCTCTTTAATCCCTATCTTTTCCCAAATCGCTCCTGTTTCTTGGTCACTGTCACTCGATGTCCTGAAGGCGCCTCAATGCTGCAAGTCCAAAATAGAACCGATCGACTTCCTGTGACTCTTTCCCCTTCTGTGTAAATGGCACACTCCCCCTGGGGGCCCTTGCACCTGCAGTTTCTCCTATTTGGACAGCGCTTCCTCCAAACATTCCTCTCCTCCCTCAGGTGTCTGCTCAGATGTCACCTTCTCAGAGACATCTTCCTTGACCACCTTCCCTGAAACAGCCCCCCTTTTCCTCCGTCACTCCTGCCCACTTCTCTTCTTCGCACTTACTGCGGACATCCCTATGTGAGTGTTTTCATCTGCCTGCCTTGACCCAGTAGACTGTAATGCCACAGAAACACAGCAGTGACCAGGTCCGGATCTCAAAGTTCCTTGGGCTCTAGATGCGTCTGCTGGGCTCACTTGATATTGGACACTTAGAAAGCTATTGATCAATATTTGTTAAATGAATGAATCATCGTGCAGCAGATCTCCACCTCTAATTCGCCTCCCACTTGCCCCAGTTGTTTGTCGTCTTCTCTTTCTCCCTCTCCTTCTTCCCTCCTCCTCTTTCTTTTCTTTTCTTTTCTTTTCTTTTTTTTGTGTGATGATGGGATTGAATTTAGGGTATCCTACATACGGGGCAAGCACTTTACCACTGAGCTGCAGCCCCAACTTCCTTTTTATTTATAACAAACAAATAAAGCCAGGCGTGGTGGCACATGCCTTTAATCCCAGCACTCAGGAGGCAGAGGTAGGAGGATCTTCATGCGTTCGAGGCCACCCTGAGACTGCATAGTGAATTCCAGGTCAGCCTGGGCTAGAGTGAGACCCTACCTTGGGGGCAAAAAAAAAAAAGAAAAAAAAAAGAAAGGAACAAACAAAAAAAAAATTTTTTTTTAATTTGAGGCCTGGGAAGATGGCTCAGAGGTTAAAGGTGCTTGCTTTAGGTGCCTGCCAGCCTGGGTTCAATTCCTCAGTTCCCACATAAAACTGGATGCAAAGTGGCACATGCATCTGTGATCCCAGCATGCCTATGGCAATGGGAGGCAGAGCCCGGAGCATCCGAAGCAGGAGGTGTAGCTAGTCTTGATACAGATGGAGCAAGGCAACCTTGTTTCTGGATGCCACCTTGCCTGCTGGAACCCGTGTCTCATCCAGTCTCATCCAAGATGGCTGAAGGCAAACAGCTCTTCAGCAACAGCTTCCTGCTTCTTCCTCAACGTTTCCCAGGCTCAGCACGCCTGTGGCTGGCCTTTCCTGTCAGCCATCCCTGAGTCTGGTGATGAGACTCACTCTAATTGGATGTTGGATTCATATAAATGGGTCTAAAACTTGTGTGTGAACTCTCTTAGCACTCTTGGCCTCTTACCCTTCTTTACCCCTTCTGCCTTATGTGAGGGACATCTTCTCAGCCTCCTCTTTCACCCTCCCAGCCTAGCTAGGATGGGAGATAAAAAATGTTTTTCTGGGTTTTCCAAGGTAGGGTCTCGCTTTAGCCCAGCCTAACCTGTAATTCCGTATGTAGCCTCAGGCTGGCCTCAAATGCATAGTGCTAGGATTAAAGGTATGCACCACTATGTCCCGGCTGAGAATTTCTTTTTTCTTTAAAAAAATTTTTTTTAGCCGGGCATGGTGGCGCACGTCCTTAATCCCAGCACTCAGGAGGCAGAGGTAGGAGGATAGCCATGAGTTCAAGGCCACCCTGAGAATACAGAGTGAATTTCAGGTCATCCTTGGGCCAGAGTGAGAACCTACCTTGAAAAACCAAAAATAAGCATAAATAAATAAATAAATATAAAAATTGATTCAAAAAATTTTTAAATATTCTATTTACTTTTTATTCGAGAGAGAGACAGAGAGAAAGAGAGGGAGAGAGGGAGAGCATGGGCACACCAGGGCCTCCAGCCATGCAAATGAACTCCAGATGCATGCATCACCTTGTGCATCTGGCTTACATGGGTACTGGGGAATCGAACCTGGGACTTTAGAGTTTGCAGGCAAGTGCCTTAATCACTAGGCCACGAGAATTTCTTTTTTCTTTTTCTTTTTTTGGAGAGAGAGAGAGAGAGAGAGTGTGTGTGTGTCTCAGCTGCTGCAAACTAAATCCAGATGTGCGCACCCCCTTGTGGTCAAGTGCGGCATTGCGCCCTTGTGTCACTTTGCATCTGGCTAAACATGGGACCTGGAGATTGGAACCGCTGGAGATTGGAACCAGTGTTCTTAGGGTTAGGAGGCAGGCGCCTTAACCCCTAAGCCATCTCTCCAGCCCGGGAATTTCTTTTTGACTGGGCTCTTTCCTGCTTGCTTTCCACGTGGGTGACAGCCCCCTCCCCGGGGGCTTCTTTCCTGGAAAGAGGCCTTTTTCACATAGTGAGGGAGATTTTCTTGGTCTCCCCTCCCTCTTCCCAGCCAGGCTTGGGCTTCCCTGCTTTTCTTTCCCTCCTAATCCTAACTCTCCCTAATATCAATTTTATAATTTAGCCTTCCTCTGAATTTGCATTCTCAATTCTCTGTTAACATGGACAAGAACCTGAGAATTGACAGCTGTTTGCGAGGGAGGGAGTTCTAATCCCACAGAGCTCTCTCCGCATCAGTCTGACATTGGTTTGCAGCTTGGCAGGTGTTTGCAGTGGCAAGAGACCCTGTCTCAAAGAAGGTGGAGCACAGACACCTCAAAGCTGTCCTTGGACTTCCACATGTGTGCTGTGGCATACGTGTCATACACACATACAAATATTTTTAAAGGCCTACATCTGAATAACTATAGAAAATTGCTGAAATTATGGTGTGTGTATTTTTATTTTGAGTCTCACCAAGTTGCCCAAGCAGGTCTTCAACTTTCAGTGCTCCTGCCTCAAGCCTCCCTGGTTGGTGGGATTACAGGCCTGTGTCACAGGCCCTGCTGCACTGTTTCACTTGTTTTTTAGGAAAACTTGACTGTGATTCTTTCCTATCCTAAACTGTGTTCAAGGATCTCCTTTGCTTCTACAATAAAATCTACCTTGTTAGATACTTAGTACAGCCTCCCCCAAATATGTCAACACACACACTCACACACACACACGTAGAGTCTAGCATACTATTTCTGCCTCTTTTGTCTAGTGCTTCCTCACTTCCATGGTCCTGCATTCTCACTTCTTTCTGTCCTTCCCTGAGACAGTCCTTATTTCTGGAGCAGACCTTGGGGCCAGACCTCTCGCTAAGCCCTGCCGGGCGAGCAGTCGGCCCTCACTTCTTCAAATGCTGGCTGTCTGCTGGGAAAGGAGCCTTGCAGTTATTATTCCATCTCTAGTGCCTGGGCATCGTGACACCCTCTCCTTGGGCCCAGCCAGCTCTCTAGGGCCCCCATGTAGAGGCAGCCCTGGCCCTTATCTGCCTCTGGCTGGGGAATGGCACCTTATGGAAGAGGCTGGATTTGGGGTCTGCATTTTACCTCCTAACCCTTATGTGAACACACCTGGGAGATCGGACTTGGGGTGAGCCACCTCTGGATCCCCAAGCCCCAAATAGAATCAGGAGCGATCGAATGACTCTCAGTTGCCCTACTCTCTGGGTCTTCTGAGCCTCTTTCTCTTCTGGACTTAAGGCTCAGGGAAGGGTGGGGTTGATCAAGTGACTGAGATGATACACAGACTCACCTGAGTCTCCGAGTCAGTGTGTGTGTGGATGTTCTAGACTTCTGGATGTGAGGGCTTCGTGGGAATGTTGTGCGTCTGAACCAGGCTTCGGTGTGTGCTTACTCAGGGAGACCACTGCGTATGGACCAGGGTCCTTCCTGAGCTCTGTGGGAGTTTCCGTCTCTAGCACAGTCACAGACAGTGGAGATGTCATAGCCGTGAAGGCCCATTGCCCAAGATGGATGAGCTGTCCCCCACCCCGCCGCGCCCTCAGCCAGCAAGATGGTAAAATAAGCTGGGCCGCCCCTCCTACTAATGGCCTAATAATCTCTCTGGCCATTGCCTCCCAAGAGCACATTAGGTGCTTGTGGGTCAGCATCAGCTGCTGGAGGAGGGGAGGGTGTGCACAGGACTGGTGGCCTCTTCCTGTGAGGGGAGGGTTCAGTCCCTTCCCAGTGTCCAGAGAGGACTGTGGTAGTGCTGGCACACACTGGGTGGTGGGGGGCGTGGTTGCTTCTGTAACCTATGCCTGTGCTCCCATGGGCTGTGACTCTACCACACACTCACACACACTCATTCCGGTAACCACTCATTTACACAGACACACCAACACTCACAGGTGCAAATATTTTTAGAGCTACACTTTGACACAGACCTCCTAGCACACGAACACACTGACACACTCGTAGGCATATGTGGGGGTAGGAACAGGGGCCAGTAAGACACAGATGTGCCCATCCACACTCATTTCTAGAGATACTTGCTTACACAGACTCACGGATACACACGCGGGAATGTAAATACTCCCCTATGTGCATGCACAAACACACTGATATGCCTCCATTCCCCTGCAGACGTCTCCTAGAGACACAAGCAGCAAGCACACAGACACATTGGAACACAGACTCTGGCACACACATACAGACTCATTCCCCAAACATACACTTGCCCAGAAGGCACCATGCTCAGAAAGGCTCTCAGGGGCATTCATTTGGTGACAGTCACCTATGAACCCTCAAGCTCACTGTCATGTGGCCGATGCAAGGTCTCCCAGGGTATTACAGAGGCATGGTCACAAAGTATATTTTCATCCATTCAGACACATTCCACATTACAGGCACTCGTTAGTGGATGCATCAAAGATGCACACATGCACACAACTGCACAAGGCAGGCGCAGATGCACTTGGAACCCCAGGTGCCTTTGAAATTCAAATCTGCACTCCCTTCCTCCACTCCATGGTTCTCTGGTGGCCCCAGCACCCATGCTTCCAACCCGACTGCAGCTCAGAGCTTACTGCGCCTGCCTGCCTTGAGCAAACGGAAATTAAAATCCATTCCACGGAAGACTGGGCAGGGCATGGGGCACTGGCAGCCTCAGGAGTAGGACTCTGTGAGTGGGGAGCAATGATGGACACCATCAGAGAAGAAGTCTGTCTTCCTCACTATGTGACCTTGACCTGACCTGGTGGCCTTTAGTCTCAGGGTTCTTCTTTTTTATGAGAGAGAGAAAGAGAAAGAGAGAGAGAGCACGCCAGGACCTCCAGCCACTGCAAATGAACTCCAGATGTATGCGCCACCATGTGCATCTGGTTTACATGGGTCCTGGGGAATCAAATCTGGGCCCTTAGGCTTCTCAGGCAAGTGTCATAACCACTAAGTCATCTCTCCAGCTCTTAGGGTCCTTTAGGAGGGGGGAACCACTGGGGAAAATAGGCACAGAGCTCATCATACTGGCTACAAATGCCTGGCATGGCCAAAGTTCCAGCCCCAGAATGGGATAGGGCTCCCAGGAGGTTTCTTTTTTTTTTTTCCAGAGATCCCTGCTGGTGAGAAGCACAAGGCTGGAGGGTCTGTAGACACATACCACTTGCTGACCCACATCCCTCACCTAAGTACCTGTCCACCCACAGGCACATCTTGGCCTGTAAATGCTGCATACCCTGACTCACCAAAGGCCAATGCACACTTACACACATTTACCCACACTTACACACACACACACACACACACACACACACACACACACACACAAAGATGATCTGGTTGCACATAACTCCAGGGTCACACAAACACACTAACACTACCCTGCCCACACACCTCACATTCACCCAGACACTGAGTGAGTTGATAGACCCCAGCATCACACACAGGTGTGCATTCTACATCACACATGCATGTAAACAGTAAAATAAACAATAGGAGCCACATGCTCTGCAAACAGACACTCTCTCTCTCTCTCTCTCTCTCTCTCTCTCTCTCTCAGCAGAGATCCCAGATCCAGGTTCTTGACGTACAAGGTTTAGGCAGACATACACAAAACCCGAGCCCAGGCACACGATATACACACACAGACTCTTCCCCCTACACATTGACGCATACAACCGCCCACTCATGTACCCGCAGCCCCACTCACTCCCACTCTGACATGCAGCACACTGGCTCAGCCAGGCATGCAAATCCCCTCCCCTCCAACCACAAGCCTCAGAGGCTTTCTCTACCTCCCAGCCCCATCCACAGCCCATAGTCCTAGTCTGGAGCCCCCCACAGCAGAGCTGTGCCAGGGTTGGTGATGAATAGAAGGTTCAACACCGTCACCCAGCAGCTACTGCTATACTCCAAGGGAGGCACTGATGTCCTTTTGGGGTGTGTGGGAGGCAAGGGGTGTGGTCCCGCAAGGGAGGTGTGTAGGTGTTGGTGGTCCTGTATCTTGTTCTCAACAACTCTGGTTGACACCCCCAAGATTCCAGCCTTTTCTTGTAGGAACCAGTGCCGGGAGTTAGGCCCTCCAAGTCTCTCACCCTGAGGGAGATGGTCTTCTTCTTCAGCAGATCAACTCTAATCCCGAAATAAATCGTTTTCCGCAGCTGGTGCTTGGTCTGTCCTCTGGGGGAGGTGACGAAGAGGATGAGGATAGACCAGAGCTGAAGCAAGGCATTGCACAAGTCCTGAGGAAGGTGGAGGCTCAGGTCCTGTCTGAAACTCTCTCTAAATCAGTTTCTCATCTGTGAAATGGAGTGGCCATACAGATTTTAGGGGGCTCTGGGGGCTAATTTTGACAGTACTTACAAAGCAGCTGACATGGTATCTGGCCCTCAAGGGCTCCACAGTGCGAACTTGCCCCCTGACTTCCTAGGTCTCTATGTTCCCTGGGTCCCTCACCTTGCATGTTCTGTCTTTTGTGTCCGGTGTGGCTCAAGCCCAGAGAAGAGGATCTGGGGCGACCCAGATGGCCAGAATGCAGGGGTCCTCCACTGCCCGTGTGTCCCTGGCCTGCTAAAAGTTGCCACCCTCCCTGAACAAGTCTCCTGTGCCTCCCTGGGAAGAAGCTGGAAGCAGTTCTCCACCACCCTCAGGTCCATGGCCTCAGGGTGTACATGCCACCTTTGGCGGCCTGCAGTGGCTGGTTGCCAGGGCCTGGCCTTAGGTCTGCAGCAGGGGAATATGGGATTAGATCAGTAGGAAGTCAGCAAGTGAGTGCTGGAGCTGCCTCCTGTGAGGAACTATGTGACCCCAGCCTAAAGCAGTAGGTGACGGGAGGTGATGAATAGATGGGTGCCCCTGTACCAACCAGAGTCTTAAGATTGTGCATGGTAATTTATACACTTATGAATCATAGAATAACACACACATAGTCCAGAAGCAGAACTGCCACTCCCATAGTGGCATCCTTGGGCTCTACTGAGCTCTTCTTTTGATGGTCTTAGCAGAGAGAGTTCCTGCTAATAAGTCTTTCCTTTAGGGAGGGTGCTGGGAAGGGGTCAAGTTTAGGGATCCCTCAATTCGGAGTCATCTCCATGACTCCATAACCTGGACCAGCCCTGGGCCTTGAATAAGTCTGAAATGGGCTCACAGTCACACAGAGGACCCCTTCTAGGCACAGCACTGTGCAAGGGACCTTGTCTTTATTATCTCTATGCCTCTGATAAGTTAGGGTCATTATTATCATCATTATTATTATTATTATTATTATTATTATTATTTTGGTTTTCAAGGTAGGGTTTCACTCTAGCCCAGGTTGATCTGGAATTCACAGTGTTCAAGGGTGGCCTTGAACTGGCATCAGTCTTCCTACCTCTGCCTCCCAAGTGCTGGGATTAAAGGCATGTGCCACCACACCCGGCCCAGAAAACTGAGGATTGGCAAGCCCAAGTGACCTGCCTAAAGTCACAGTTAGTGAGGGGATGGAGGCAGGGATCCAGATCTGTGTGACCCCAGAGCCTTACCTCTTTATACTTCAACCTATGGGAAAGGAAGAGACTGTGTTCTTGGCAATCATGGGTCAAGGGTCATAGCCAGAAAGTTCTGGCAGAGCTGGGTCTCTCCTGGCCCTTTCACCATTTGTTCACTCAACAAGCATACATTGAATATCCCACTTGTGTCTGGCATCATTCTAGGTGCCAGGGTATCCCCCTATGAATAGACAGACAAAGGTCGTGTCTTAACACAACTCATAGCTCACAGGAGGCAGGGGGACAGGTTGATATGTTCACAAAGAAAGAAAATGTTTTCAGGGAAATAAGTGTTATCCAAAAAAGTATATCAAGGACATGACATGGAAGAACAGGTGTGTGTGTTCGGGGGGGGGGTGCGGCGCTGTCTTAGAGATATAGTTAGGGAAGGCCTCTCGGAGGAGATGATGTAGGAGTTGAGCTTTTCTGACAAGAAGGAATTTAGCAATAGGAATTGCTGAGGAAGGGCTTGGAGTTTCCAAGAACAGCAAGATGGATGTGTGTGACAGATTGGAGCTCAGTGTCTGTGGGATTGGGGGAGGAGACGGGTCTGGAAAAGGGTGACAGGGGCCAGGGCCTGTGGAGCCTGGAGGCACCCCCCTTCCCGGGTTCTTAGTGCAGTGGAAGCCACGCACTCTAGTTCACATTAAAGAGATGGCACTGGGGTGGGGGAGGGAGGGCACAGGGGTGAATTTAGAGAGTCCAAGCCCTAGGACTCTGATGTTGGCAGTGACGATGTGAAGAGGGATATTTTTGGAGGTAGAGGAACAGATGAACTTGCTGATGGACTGAATCCAGCCCTTAGAACACAGCAAACACTCTACAAATATTTGTTGGGTGAATGAAAAAAGGAGCCTTCTTGGGCTAGGGAGGTACCTCATTTGGTAGAGTGCTTGCTTAGCATGCAGGAACAAGAAGCCCTGTGCTCCATCCCCAATACTGCATAAAACTGGACTGGAAGCGGTGGTGTATGCCTGTCATCCCAGCACTCAGGAGTTAGAGGTAAGACGATTGGAAGTTCAAGGTCATCCTTGCTACAGAATGAGTTGGAGACTAGTCTGGGCTGCATGAAATTCTGTCCAATAAATAAATAAATAAATAAATAAATAAATAAATAAATAAATAAGCCTTGGCACCAGGCTCTGTAAACACTCATGTGTCCCCTTCGCTATGCGACATGTGTGAAGCTCACCCAGGACCCTCTGGGAGGCTTTGGCTAGGGAGCAACTGCTCCCAATCTGCAACACCAAGAAAATGACAAATGCCCAGTTCAGGTTGCCTCAGGCCCCTGACCCATTGAGTATCTATCTGCAGTAGGCAAGAATGGACGGACTTCTTCCTGCAGGTACAGAGGACCATCCGCTTACTCAGGCCCTCCAATAGCCATGGTATTTAAAACAGTGAGGTGTTAGACAGAAATAGGAGCTCTGGGGCAGACCTTAGTGAAGAGATTGTCATATGGCTTTGGGCATCTTTGGGGACATGTTTTGAACTACCGAGGTATTCACGTAGGTGTGGGATCGAAAAGAAGCCTTGGTACTCGTAGCTTTGGGTGGCTCTGAAGTGCCTGGTGAGTGGCAATGGTAGGCAGGGGTTGAGTGAGGGGCACTCTAGGTACCATAGGCCAGAAGGAAACCTGCCTAGGCTCTGGGCCAAATAAATCATTGGGCAGGGAAGAAGAACATTTTCTCATCTGTTTAAAGGGCAATGAAGCATAGCAGAGCTGGCCCAGCGGGAGGCGAGACCAAGGCCAGGCCAGTGAGGCCAGGGAGCTCCCTTGCTGTACCGTCATCTTCTCATGAGCTATCCCGCTGGTCCAGCCTTTGATAGCATGCTGCCTGCCAGCTGGGCCATTGGTGGTTGTGATTGTTATCAAAAATATTAATTAATTGCTAATAAGATCATTATTACAAAAGGTTCTTTTCCAGAGCCTAGTTCTTGCTAATCCATACCTTTGACCTTTCTGGACCTCAGGCTCGGATAGTTAATACCATTCCACATTTAAGAAAACAGAGACCCAGAAAGCTAGGAACTTTCTCAAGGTCACCTAGCATGGCAGTAGGTCAGGGTACAGAGCCTGGCCTCTCATTGCCCTTGTGCTGTTGGTTCTCTTCATGCCATGAGAGGTTCCCAAAGGGAGGGGACATGAGGCAAAAGATCTGGGCCATTGTCCTTTGTCCAGTATGCGAGGGTATAGTGTAGTAGTCTTTCGTTCTGCCCAAGCCCTCTGGGATAAAACTCTGGATGGCCCCTCTTCCCATGGTATCTCTGCCCCAAGCTCCCTGGGGGCCCCTCCTGGTGCTAAGATGTGTTCTTCCCACCCCCGCCTGAGCTGTTGAGAAGTAATTTCTCTTCAACCAGCTGGATTTGAATATGGAAACGATTTGTAATTACTCCAAGTCCTCCCGGGCGGGCGGGCAGGCAGGCAGGCGGGCGGCATTATCACCAGAGAGTCTAGAAGGGCCGGAGCTCCTGGGGAAGGAGGTGGGGAAGCCCTGATGTAGGGAGAGCCTTTCAGATGGCTGCCCTAGTTCAGCTAGCTTCAGCACGGTTCCTGGGAGGTCCTGCTCTCCATCCAGCTCTTGCTGACCTCCCTGGCCTTCCCTGTGAGCCTCTGGGGTATGTAGTATCAACCCTGCCTGTCCCTGACCATGTCCCACCACCTGTCTTTCCCAGGCACACATTGTTATGGCTGAATAAAAGGGGTCAAGAAGTCAGAGGGCTTCTGAGTAACACAGAGAGAAACACATCGCTGTCTCTTTGGAGGTAGCTCCTCCCATCACCCCTCACCCAGCTGGATGGTGGGATTGGGGGTGGGTGGGTAAGGAGGAAGACTTTAAAGATCCAGCTGCATTACATCTGCCAGAGACCTGCCTGGGTTTCTTTGGGTTCTGGGTCTGAGGCATGCAAATGATCATGAATATTCATGAAGAGGAAGGCAGTTCTGTAGGAGAGGAAAGGGCTGGAGCGCTGGTCGATGGGGCTGTGGAGACGTCTAAGGGTCAGTCCTCATATTTGTATGGACATTCCATGTCCTGGCCACTTTCTCCACTTTTGTCCACTTCCTCTAGGCTCCAAACCCCTGAACCCTATTGCTTCTGAGTGCCCAAGTAAGTGGGAGCCCAGGATTTCCCACTGTATCATGTGGCTCTCAACACTTTGCAGATGGCAAGGCCTGCCTGGCTCAGCTTTCACAGTAGCAGCTGAGCCTTCAAAGCAGAGATGCCAGGGTGTGTTTGAGGGTACCCAGCAAGAGTCCTGGTACTCTGCCTGCCAGTGCTAAGTCCAAGGCATTGGGCTCCTTGGATTCTAGCGGGGAAGGGGAAGGCGTCAGCCCATTCCTCCTCCCTGCTTCATACAGCCTCATAAATTCCCTTAAGGTGACTGGTGAGATTCCTTCATCGCCTCTTATTACCTCCTTCCATTAAAGTCGATAATCTCTCCCAATCACTCACAACAAATGTCACTGGGACCCTTGGAGGGGGAGGGACAGGGGAAGGAACAGGGGCGGAACTCTGCCTCTTCCTAGTACTGTCTCTGGGGACAGGTGGGCTCTTCTCATCTTGTCCCATTCTCTAGGGTGACAAAACTCAAGGGGTAACAAGTGGAAAGATGGGGAGGGGGGGCTAAGGATTGCCTTGTCCCTATAGGACTGGCTGGAGAGCCTTCAAAAGTACGTCCCACCCTCACTACAAAGCTGCCCCCTGCTGGCTTCTCTGACCAGAGCCACCGGATTAACCTACTTGTTTTGGCTGCGGTGGTGTGTCCCCAGTCGGCCCACCTTCCTTGTGGCAACATGCCCAGGCCACAAACCGCCTGACCAGAGCCCTGAGCCATGGGTATCTCAGTGAGTACCTCCTGAGCCATGTGGGCTCAGGCCCCACCCAACTGTTCCTGGGCACAGTGCCAGGATGGGGTGGGTCTGTCATCTCTGTGACTTCTACACAAACAGATGCAACATGGGGGCGCCCCTGGCACAGAGAAAGGCACTTGTGGGAGAGAGACTCAGGAAAGCATGTAACACACTGCACACGTGTAGCAACCCCGTGCTCAGGGACATGCAACATTACAGCATTTACACCAGAGTATGCAGCAGACATGCCACACTGCAGTGCACATATGTTGCTCATACATGCTAGTTATCCACACACCGCACTCCGCACACATGTGGCACCTGTGAGGTGGTACACACACAGTATTCATTCCTAAGGCACAGGGCCGAGCAACGTCCATCCAGGACCCGAGCATGCGTTTGCATGCATCCAGCCAGGCAACATTGCACTGCACACGCAAGGCACCTGTATGCATATGCAAAGTTCAGTGCACACGAGTGGCACCTGCATGCACAGGAACACGCAATATGCAATGCATATTGGGGAGGGGGAGAAAATGCTTCGGTCTCCACAGCCCGGGAGACCCTGGCTGCGCAAGATGACTCTGGCCTGGGATATCGCTGGAGGGGTGCCGCGGATCGCCTCGCTCTGCAGTCCAGGAGGCCACCGGCAGGGCGGGGGCTTACCCAGGGCTTCTCCCGCGCCGGCGCCTGGGGCCTAGGGTGGGGAGGGGAGGGGAGGAGGGGAAGGGAGGGCGCGCTTGGCTCCGCTGGCTCTGCTCCCCCTTTAACAGGAGGCGGCGCGCGTCGCCCCCGCCCCCCGCCCCTTCTCCCGCGGCTCCTCGCGCCCGGCCCGGCGCGCGCCCCCTCCCGGGCCCGGCCCGCGCAGGCGCCGCGTCCTGCCTCGGCCGTCACTCGGCCCTGCGCGCGCTGCGGGCAGCGGCCGGAGCGGCCGGAGGAATCCGGTTGGGTGTCTGCAGCGGCGGTGGTGGCGGCGGCGACGGCGGAGGCTGCGTTCGGAGACCGAGGATGCGGCACCGGCGATCAGAGCCTGGGGCTGCGGCCGCCGCCCGCGAATAGGAGGCGGCGCGCGGCGCGGGCGGTGCTCCGGGCGGGGGAGCGGGGGGCGGCGCGGCGAGGAGGCGGTGGCGGCGGCAGGAGCCCGCGCCCGGCCCGGCGCCCGCGCCCTCCCGCTCGCCCGCCCGCCCCGTGCTGCTCCGCGGCGCCTTTTCTGCACTCGCCGCTCCGCGGAGCGGGAGCCTCGGCCCTCGGCGCGGTTGCAGAGAGCTGCCTCGCACCCGGCCCGGCCCCCGCCTTAGGGATGGCAAACTTGCGCCCCGTGGCCGCCTCCGCTAGCGCCGGCCCCCGCTCCTGCTGCTGACGGCGCCCAGGTGAGTGTGCCGCCCCCGACCCCCGACCCAGACCCGTGCCTAGCCCTCCCGCGCTGTCCCGAGTTTCCGCACCAGCCCGCACTCGGGGCGCTCCTGCTAGCCCATCTCGGCCGAATTCTCCCAGGGCCCCAACTGAGTCCGTTCAGCGCTCACCCACCCTGGGCTTGGAGGAGGGGGGGACTCCCAAGCCCAGGCCCGAAGCCCCCCCCCTTCATCTCTGGTGAGACCTTTTTATCCCCCTTCCACTAGCCTGGACCGACCCCCTTACTGGCTACGTTAAAGTCCCCCACCTTTAGAATTCTGACCCAGACTGTCCCTGTATCTCTGTCTCGAGGCTTTGCCTGTCTTGGCCAGGATCCCGGCAGTGCGGGGGCTCCCCCAGCTTGGTTAGAGCCCCTTTCTCCAACCTGCAGCTCGGCTGCCCCCTCCCCCATTTCTCTTTCTAGTCTGGGTGCGGGACCCTGGTCCTGTCTACTTCATCTCTGCCCGGAGTCCTTCCTGTCCCCATCCATGTCTGTTCCTGCCCTCCCCCGCGCCTATAAGGCCACCACGCTCCCCCTCTATTTCTGCCCCTAGTGCCCCCTCCCCCATATCTGCCCAGAGTCCTGCCTTCCCTCGCCAATCTCTGCTGCAAGTCCCCTCCCCCCCCAAGCCTGGAATTGGGGCCGTGTCCCCCATGTCTCCCCCAAGCCCTTCCCTCAATCTCCATCCGATCGGTCCCTTCTCCCGCGTTCATATTCGATAGGACTGCTTCCCCCACCCCCGCCACACACACACACACACACATCCCTCTCCCAGCACCCAGCGGAGTACCAGACGTACCCTCCCACAACCCCGGGGCCCCCCGGCATGATTTGGGGAGGTTGTAGGCTGTGAAGTTCGCGGCCACTCCCGCAGTCGGCCGGGTCCGAGGGCATAGCCGCGGGAAGTGTTCCTCGCCACGTCGGGTGCAGAGCCGGCGACGGGTCGGTTGCCCGCGGGGGGGAGGGGCGCCCGGGCCGAGAGATGCCGCCCGCCCGCCCGCCTGCCCGCCTGCCCGCCTTGCCAGCTGCCTGCCGGGCCCCTGGGCGTCCCTCTGGCGCCCCCTGCCCGTCGCCCGGGACCCACCGCCCCTTCTCCCGCGGACAAACCCCAGGTTTCCGCAGCCCTAAGCATTAGGAGCATGAGCGGTGTCTGCGGGGACGGGCACTGGGAAAGTCCCTGGGGAGATGAGGATGGTGGGCGAGGCCAGGTGTCCCTGGAATAAATGGCACGACCCAACACTCCTGGTCGTCAGGCTACGTGCTTTGGGGATGGAGTGGGATAGAGGAGTGGGATGGAGGGAGGACTCATACCAGCAGCACCAGACACTGATTGTCTGGGTCTGGTCCTGGCTTCAGAAAGGATTGGTTGGGCTAGGGCAGGTATCCCCAGGAAGCTTCTTTCTGTCTACTACCACCCCCTACAAACACACACACACACACACACACACACACACACACACACACACACACACGATAGGGGACTGTTTCTGACGGCCACAGAGGAGGCTGTGGGTGAATACGCCTGACCCAGGTACAGAGCAGACACCTGGAGAGTGGGGGGTCCAGGTGGACACTAGAGAGTATGCTCTGGTGATGGAGGGAAGATGAGGGACCACGATCTTTGACTCCTCTCCCCTACCGCCCTCTTCCCCATCACTCTTCAGAAAGGGACAGGTCTAGTCTGGTGTATGTGTCAGCTCCGGTCATTTCTGTGACACAAAGGGTGGTTCTAGATGGTTTCTGCTCCCTTTCCCCTCTGCCAAATCCCCAGCTAGTGAAGCTGAGTAGTTCAGATCTCAGCTTTTGGTCAGGTGACCTGGGTTCAAAAGCTTTGTGACCTGGACAAGCTACTTAACCTTTCTGAGCCTCTGTTGACTAATAAAGTGGTTCAGTGATCACTGCTCCATATAGTTGTTGGAAGGGTAGATTCAGATTGTACGTACAGAGTACCTGGCACCTATAATACTCACTAATGATAATGTGTTGTGCCGTTTTTCTTCAAAACCAAGGTCAGGTCCCTCACCACTCCTAGTCCCAGGGGAGAAATGCAAAACAGTTCCTAGTGCCTTTACTCCAGCCTCTTGGATAATACAGAAAATAAGCCTTGTCCCATGGGTATAGGGGAACCTATGACTCCCCCTCACTGGCTCGTCATCATCTAGCTCAACCCCTCTGGGATCTTCTCTGTCCCCAAGGGCAACTGTGAATGCCAGGTCAAGGACTCTGAGGTCTAGGTTCAAGTATACAGAGGCCAGGAAAGTGGGATCGGGGTTCCTAAAGGCAGGCTGCTGGCCCCAGCAACTCCTAGGTATAAGAGCCCTCCCCTTCTCCCTCAGGATATTAGACACCATCAGGAACTTTCCAGGACAGTTAGCATTGCGAGTCAGAGTTAGGGGGTAACCTGGTCTGAGGGCCCAAGGAGTTTGAAGAAACCTGGCTTTGGCATGAGTGGTTCGGTGAAGGGTGGATAGGAGAAGGAAGGGGGGCTCGAACCCGTGGCGTTCTGCTAGACTGGAAAGGCCTCTGGCTATGTGGAGGAACCTGGGTTCAATTGGGGAGTGGTACCCTCCGGGCCATCCTCCCGTCGGGGCAGCCCTGACATTGGGGAACAAAAGCTTTCGGTTCCTGTAGCAACGGCGGCTCCAGCTGCTGCAAAGTTATGGGGAGGCGGGCGGAGGGCAGCTGAGTCACCGCCCCCTCCCCTGCCACCCGCGCGCGGCCCCGCCCCCGGGGGCCCAGGGGCCGCCCCTCATCCCTGTCCACTCGGCCCGCCCTTCCCTCCTTAATGTGTGTGAGACAGGCCTCCGTATCCCCCCACCCCCACCGCACCGCCGAGAGACCCCGTGAGTGGCGCGGAGCCATCCTCCCTTCAGATCCGGAAGGCCTCTCCCGGGTCGCCTGCTGCCCTCGGTCCCGCCCCCTAGCTCGGAAGGCCGGATGGAGGTGCACGCCTCTCTGGGTCCCGGAGCACCTTACTCCCAGCTTAGTACCAGGGCAAGAGACCCCGAGGCCCGGCAGCAGACGCCCGGGAGGCGGAGGATGAGTGACAGGCGCGCGAATTGGATCTGCCAGGTGGATAAACGCGACGGATGTGCGCGTCGCCGCGCCCCCGCCCCTCCCCAGACCCCAGCCGAGCCACGCAGCTTCTTGCTGCCCAGCGCCCCAGTTCACAGGTGGCCTGACAGTAGTCCATCCCAGAGATCCAGTCCTGTCTTGAGATGCCCGCTCCTCAACCCCCCGCCCCACCTCCTCCCTAGCCCAACTCCTGGAGGAGATGGTGGTAGGGGGGTGCATAGGTGAGGACAGGCAGCTCCCCTCACACCTCAGCCCAAAAGGGCCTGAGAGGGAGAGGAGACCAGGAAGGGATCCCATGTGAGTTGGTGGTGGACCAGTCTTTTCTGTACCCTCCTGGGAAGGCTGAGGAAGAAAGCCTGTGCAAAAATAGACCCCGGTGGTTACTCATTGGTAAAAACCACTTGGATGCTTGGAAGGCCAGGATCCTTCCAAGTCTCCTTCCAGGGAATGGGCTGTGGGTAAGTGCCCCTAGGAGGCCAGGTTCTGCCCACATACCCTAGGATGGTCTTAAGTCAATGACTAACTCAGCTTCAGGTGGGTCTGTATTATTTTAAGGGGTGGGAAGTAATGTAAAAATACCCCTTTCTGGGGTCTCATTTTGCAGCTGAGCAATAAGTGCTGTACTCTGATGGGGGGGAGGGGGATCTCAGAATGGGTGTGACATGTCTGAAGGGAACTGAGTTGATGAAGGGGCTTGGCCAGCATGTATAGATGACTTCGTTCTGGAGAAGCCAGGCCTTTGCAAGGAACCACGAGGACTTAGTGCTTCTTGATGAACTGGGAGCCGCAGAGGTGCAGGAGGTGGGGTCAGGGGTCTGTGGTGCTCCAACTTCAGAACCACGGGGAAGGGGCAATGGGCAGATCCCACCCAATACCACCTGTCACATACAGGGCCAAACACCTGTGTGTTCACACATAGGAATATGTGTGTCCCTGTATGTCTGCAGCTGCCTGACTCTCCACCATGTGTGGTGTATGTACTGCTGCATGCATGTAGGGTCATAGTTCTGTATGGTTGCCACAGATCTGTGTTCATGTGTCTGTTCATATGCAGAACACTGTGAATGCACACACACACACACACACACACACACACACACCTGTGTATGCGTGCTTTTGTGTCTGTGTCTCCAAGGCCTATACCAGTTGAAGTGTACATGGGGAGGAGGTTCCCTGCCTTGCTCTGGGTGGGGGAGGAGAGGCCAGTTGTAATGAGCCCCCACCTCCCCTCTACTGAGCTGTAGCCATGGCCTGAATTTTGCAGCCTGCTTAAAAATAATTGGGGGCAGCAGGGGGGATTGGATGTCACTCATCATCAGCTGCTGGTTTTGCTGGTGCCGCAGCGCTGGCTGAACCGTTTGGGATAGTCATGATGTGGAGCAGAGAAAGCCAGGGGTCCCCTTCCCAGCTCTGAGGCATATGGTGGAAACAAAGCTTGTTCTGGTTCCTGGCGGTCTGTGGAGGAGGGTGGGGGTGGTTCCTCCCCAGTAAGTGAGCCTGGTGGAGTTTCACTGGCTCTCATCCTCCTGCTCACTGGATGCTTGGGGCGGGGCAGGTGCTTGTCTGTGATGGGGGTCTGGGTCTGGCTCAGAGGTGCCCCATGTGGGAATGTGGAGTTCGGAGCACTGTGCATACTGCAGTGGAAATTGGAGTACTGGGGTTCTAATACTTATCCCCCTCCTTGAACTATTTAGAACAGCCCAGGGGAAATCTGTCCCCAGGGAACAGCTGTGCCCTGCGAAAATCTAGCCACACCTGTGAGCTAGCCTATGCTTGAGAGTCAGTTCTCAGAGTGAAGAGCTTCGTCTCTTTGGCCTGAATCCTGAGCAGCAAGCAAAAGGAAGAGTGTGCGGTTCTTGGTAGGAGAGAGAAGAGTGGGCCTGAGCCAAGGCCCTGAATTTCAGTCCCAGTTGAGACACTGTTGTGTGATCTTAAGCAGGTGGCCTCCCTTCTCTGAGCCTTATCTGCAGTGTAGAAGGGCTGGGCTCTAGAGCCCATGTAGAGCTGTGAGCTATATTGTCTCAGGGAGGAGTGGGGCTTTGGAGGTCACTTTGGGGATGGTACCAGAAGTGGGGCTCATCCAGACTGTGTACCAGGTTGTTTTCTAGGTAGTGGGGTGAAGGCTGGGTGAGAGTGGTCAGTGCCTGATGGGTGGGAGGGTGCTTGTAGCCTTCCAGCCTGACTGCCCTGCAGGGTGGGGTTTGAGTCCTAGGCATCCTCTATGCACGTGGGGTCCATTCACACTTTGAGGGAAAGAAGGAAACAAGGAGCTTTGGTCCCCACTCTTGGGAGCTTGACATGAGCCGTGGAGTCAAAGCAAAGGAAAGAGGTCATAGGAGCCACTGGTTACACTGTGGTGACAGGCCCTATGCCAGGCCTTGGAGGATAAAGCCATGGAGGGGAGTAGAAAGGGCTTGAGAGGATCACTTAGCCAGCAAGTATTTGGCTAGGATGGCAAACCCAGCATCACCTTGCCTGGTGCCTTCCCTCCCAGCCCTGACCATAAATCCGCAACAGTGATATTCACACTGGCAATGGCCTCCCTCCTGTGGGCATGGCAGGGTTGGGCACAGTCCCTGGCACACTGGTGTTGACTCCACCCCTTCCTCTCCCGCTCAGTGAAGCAAGTGAGTGAGAATGACATTGTTCCAGGAATAACCTTGAGTTGCTCTGATTTAGAAAAAAGCAAATGGTTGTCAAACATCACCACTTTGACAATTACTGCCGGATTACTGCATGACACTCCTTCCAGCTGATCACGGTACAGTGTGACTGTATCAGTTATAGAGAATAAAGGTGGGGTGGCTTTGGATGTGAACATCACACCTATGGTTGGTAGGATGCACAGGAGGAACTGGCAGTGGTAGAGACAGCAACAACACAGGGTCCTTTTAGAAATTAAGAGCCTGCAAGATTCTAAGCCTCCCTCCTGGGCCCCTCCCCACTTTGTGACCTCGTAGAAAATACATGAAATATATTCACATCATTGCTTTATTTTATACGTAAGAAAACTGAGGCTTAGAGAGGTCAAGTGCCTGGTGTAAGATTACACAAGTGGACTTGATGACTTAAAAGAGCAAGGTCTAAATGATGGGCCCATGACCTGCAGGTGTTTCAGAGCGCTGGCTAGCTGAGCTGCACTCTGCTGACCTCTGTTTCTCTCCACAGGGCAAGGGACATAGGATGACCCCAGCCTGTCCCCTCTTACTGTCTGTGATTCTGTCCCTGCGCCTGGCCACCGCCTTCGACCCCGCCCCCAGTGCCTGCTCCGCCCTGGCCTCAGGTGTGCTCTACGGGGCCTTCTCGCTGCAGGACCTATTTCCTACCATCGCCTCGGGCTGCTCCTGGACCCTGGAGAACCCTGACCCCACCAAGTACTCGCTGTACCTGCGTTTCAACCGCCAGGAGCAGGTGTGCGCCCACTTTGCCCCTCGCCTGCTGCCTCTGGACCACTACCTGGTCAACTTTACCTGCTTGCGGCCTGACCCTGAGGAGGCAGCCACTCAGGCAGAGTCTGAGGTGGGGCGGCCAGAGGAGGAGGAAGAGGCAGCAGCGGCGGGGTTGGAGCTGTGTGGTGGCTCAGGCCCCTTTACCTTCCTGCACTTCGACAAGAACTTCGTGCAGCTGTGCCTGTCGGCTGAGCCCTCAGAGGCCCCACGCCTGCTGGCGCCTGCTGCCCTAGCCTTCCGCTTTGTGGAGGTTTTGCTCATCAACAACAACAACTCTAGCCAGTTCACCTGCGGTGTGCTCTGCCGCTGGAGTGAGGAGTGTGGCCGTGCTGCTGGCAGGGCCTGTGGCTTTGCCCAGCCAGGCTGCAGCTGCCCTGGAGAAGCTGGGACCAGCCCAGCCACTACCACACCTCCAGGGCCTCCTGCTGCCCACACCCTGTCCAATGCCCTGGTACCTGGGGGCCCAGCCCCACCTGCTGAGGCTGACTTGCACTCGGGGAGCAGCAATGACCTCTTCACCACCGAGATGAGATATGGTGAGTCTGAGCGGGGGTCCAGGTGGGATGGGGACTTCTAAGGCGCTGGTGGTGTCTGCTGGTGAGTATCCTGGCTGTTCCCAGGTCTTTCATGGAGTCATTTATGGATGTCACCTTTGTGCTTAGCCTTTTCCAGATGTAGGGGGTCATCAAAATGGTTCGGGGGTCAGTTATAACTGGAAGAGTGTACGGTCAGGGGTAGATGAGTGGAGCACGCATGAGAGAGTGCAGGATGATGTAGGAAACCTGAGAGAGGAGACCCCTAGCTGGTCAGCCAAGGGGATGTCCTAAAAGGAAGGAAACGTGCAGGAACAGAGACTTACTGGACAGGGGTGAGTGAGATGAGTCATAGGAGCAGAGAGGGCATTCCAGGCAGATGGAGCGAGTGTGCACAAAGGCCCAAAGCCCGAGTGGTGGTGGCAGGCCCTGGCACTGTGAGTTGACAAGTTTGCCTGGAGGCTGGAGTAGGCAGGGAGCAGAGATGTATTTCTGCCCACACGGGTCAATGATTTTTGGCAGTGCCCCAGGGTCGGGGCAGAAGGAGGCGAGGAAGAGTATGCCTGTGTGAAGAGGTCTGAGTTCTGAGGCTGCCTTGGAGGGCTGGGCTGGCTCTGATCCCAGCATCCCACCTCCCCCTCTGGGTCCATGTCTTCTGGGACTAAGGCCGCCAGCTGTTAGAGTTTCCTGCTGACTGGGCAAAAGCTCTTTGAGCCCTTACGCCTGCCTGCTCCCAACCCACTCCAGCTCCCCATCCACAGCCACCTTCCACTGACCCGCTTCCTTCAGATTCCAGGTCCAGCTGGACCCTGCATGCATGGTGACCAATGCTGGGCCAATGACTGGCTCAGGGTGTAGCAGGGAAAAGGAACAAAAGACAGGTGGGTGGGAAGAAGGCAGGGCTGGAAGCTGGTCCATGTAACCCCGTTTGGATAGCAAGTGCCTCCAAAAGGATGGGATATGCGGTGAAAAGGGCATCTGGGCTTCACTGAGTATTTACAGGGGCCACTGGGAGGATTGGAGGAGAATAGTGCCTCCCTCCGTCCCTGCTTTGGAGACTAGAGTCCTGGAGCTGGGCATGCCATTGACTTAGCGTTAATAACAAGGGCATTGGTTTCTCTGCAAAATACGGAGCTGTCCCTGAGTTAGTCAGAAGGATAGTTACAATGACAGCAGCCTCTTCTAGTGCTTTGCATGGGGACCTTTTTGGCTGCCCCTGTGAGACATCTGGCATCATGCCCACATAGGCACAGTGAACACCCAGTAGCCTTGCTATGGCCTTTCTCCCAGACCAGCTTGGCCTCTAACGGTGGTCAATGAAGCCGTCCCAGTGACAGCCAGGCTGTGGGCAGGTTACCGGCCCTGGAGGCTGGCCTGGGATTTAGTGCCTGCAGGAAGAAATTGAATTTTGCTTCTTTGTCGAACATCGGCGGAGAGTGCCGGGCATATATCAGGAGGTTTATGGTGCTTCCTTTGTGGCTGCCACTGCTGTCACTCTGGAAGGGCCTCCCCCATTCTACTCAGCTGAGGGCAGGTGCTTTTGTCTGACTTTCCCTGTGGTCCATCAGTCCAGTGGTCCGGAGTGGACTGAGCAGGGAAGGCTTTGCCCTCCTGGGCAGGCATGGGCTGGGCAAGCTGCCATGTGGAAGACAGAGCCAGAAGCAGCCAGCTGGGCTTGGTTGAAGCGGAAGTAGGAGTTGGTTGGTAGCTGGGACATCTTCAAGGGTCAGAGAAGACTGGTGACTAGAAGGGCACCATTAGCAGAGCCGCTGGACGGAGGGACCACTAGGATTGGGGATGGATGGAGATTAGATGGCTGGCTATTCTTAAACATCTTAGAGTGGGGACCCCTGAGCTGAAAAATCCTAGCTATTCCCAAGGCCTACCTGTGCCCTCCTCCTTGTTCCACTTGGCACATCGCCATGTGGTTGCTGGGCAAGGAGGATGCATGGGGAGTTGGCATGGAGTGATGGGACATCAGTTGACGTGAGTTCACATGGCACACTGGTACTAGAGCTGGCTGGCACAGCCCTCTCCTCTCCCCTGGCAAGCAGGAAGTTCTTCTGCTCTGCCACCTCCTTCCTCCTGCCCAACCTTTTTGATGTGAGAGACAGTGGGCACATGACTCAGTTTGTTTCATGTGTCAGGGTGTGTCTGCTGGTCAGCTTTGGCCTCAGCCAGCCTCCCTGTCAGTCCTCTGCACTGGCAGCGAGGCTGGGAGCACTCTGTGCCATCTCTGCCAAGTCCTTGGACCCTCTCCATGCTACCTTTCATGCCTCACCCTGGGCTGTAGGAGAATGAGCTGCCACATGGAGCTGCCAGGCTGAGGGAGGGTTGTTGAGAGGGTGAACAGGAAGAGACCCTCATCCAGGCCCCTCTGCCAGTTCCTGAGGTCATGAAGCTGGGTTCATCCTCTCCTGGGATATCTTTGAGTGAGGTCAGCAGTAAGACTAAGCAGGATGGGCTTGGGTGGGCACTGGACCATAAGGAGGCCAGGGGCTTCTGGGCAGTGACCGAGTGAGGGGCCTTGGCCTGCCTCAGAACTGAATGCATTTGACAAGAGGGTACAGGCGCCTGTTAATTTCACGCAAACTGCCTTTGATAGATCTCTTGTTATTTTTGGTGAGTTGAGCCATAAATTTGTGCCATCTTGCTGCCGCAATCTGTTAAGTGTGGGGAGAGGAAGAAAGGGAAGGCAGGCAAGAAGGAGCTGGCAGAGGACTGGCAGGAAGGCTGGCTGAGGCCGGAGCTGGGAGGTGGCACCTGCTGTGGGGTCCAGCTCCCGAAGGTAGGCCCAAGCCTGCAGCTTCTGTCCACTGACCCTCCAGCCTGATGAAGCACCCTCCCATAGGAACAGCTGTGCCAAGTGAAACTTGGGGAGAAGTGCTCTCACGGGCGATGTCCTCCCTCCTTCGCAGCATACCTCTTTCTCTCAGAGCACTGTCTCACCTTGGACAGATGTTGCTGGCCTAACCCTCTCCATCATCTGTGCTCCATTCTTGAGGTGTGGCTCCTGGCAGGCTGGGAGGTTTCTGGGAGGTACCAGTGGCTTCAGGCTTCCACTCTGCCTTGGCTATTGTGTGATTTGCACATGTTGCTGCCATTCCCGGAGCCTCAGCCCCACCCCCTCAGATCTCTGTGGGTCACTTCCGCAATCCTATATTTGAACCCCTAGCTCTGCCCAAGCCCTTCAGCCTGGTGTTCAAGCTGCCAGACTCTTTGCAGCTTTCCCTCCACCTCCCTCCTGCCCTCTCCCTGACCTCCTCCCTGTCCCCAGAGCCTTGGCATTCCAGCCTCTCTGCCCTTGCTGAGTCGTTCCTGTCCCCTGGGACGCCCTTTGTCCTGGGTGAACTAGAACTTTGCCACCCTGCTAAGTCACAGATACACACTAGCTCCTGACCTACACAACCCAGTCCCCAGAGTGGCCTCACTCCTCTTGACACTTAGAACCCTCCACTCCCTGTTGGCTCTCCTGGTCTGGTGATAGGAAGTGGGTCTTGGTCTGCCTTACTGGGGCTCTGAAAGTGACAGGCAGGTCCTCTCTAAGGGCAAGTTGAGGGAGACCTAGCACTCGCTGTTCGCTGGAGAGCCTGTCAGTCCCCTGAATGCTATATTCTAGGATGGGGAGTGGGGCTCAGACTCCCTCAGCCTCTCAGCAGGGACTCACACATGTCTTTATCAGAATGGTGTTTGTGCCACACCTCGTTCCAGCTCTGACAGAGTGCGTCTGCAAGGGAGCTGAGGCACAATTCTTTTTTTTTTTTTTTTTGTATTTTTCAAGGTAGGGTCTTACTCTAGCTCAGGCTGACCTAGAATTTACTATGTAGTCTCAGGGTAGCCTTGAACTCACGGCGATCCTCCTACCTCTGCCTCCTGAGGGCTGGTGTGCGCCACCACACCCAGCTGAGGCACGCTTTTTGCCCTCTGGTATGGCAGTGTCTGATGGTGTACATTGGCGGTTAAGGCCACAGGCTGAAGTCATCCACTCCTGAGTTCAATTCCTGATTCCATCACCGACTGGCTGTGTGACCACAGACAAGTGACTTCACTGCCCTTTTGTCACCTGTGAAGCGAGGATAGTGAGCGCTGTTTCACGGATAAGGGGAGGGTCAGGGGGAGATGTGCATAAGTGCTCAGAGCAGTGCCTGGCTGCATCTATTCGTTTCCTGTTGCTAATAACACAATACCACAGACAGGGTAAGTTCTAAAGAGAGAGGTTTATTTTGGCTCATGGTTCTGTTCCAAGGCCAAGGACCTGTGTACAGTGATGGCCTTCTTGCTGGCAAAGTCCCTAGGTGGTATGGAGTATTACACAGCAAGGGAGGAACTGCGCATGCATTTATCTCCTTCCCCCCTTTCTATCTCCTTATGAAGTCACTAGCTGGGAGTCAATCATGGGGCTCCACCCTGATGACTGTCTCCAATCCTAGTCGCTTCCCAAAGCCCCATCTGTGAAATCCATGTTCAGACTGAGTTTCCGCCCTCTTTTTTATTTTTTAATTTAAATTTAAATTTATTTATTTGAGAGAGAGACAGAGAGACAGAGAGAGAGAGAGAATGGGCACACCAGGGCCTCCAGCCAGTGCAAACGAACTCCAGATGCATGTGACGCCTTGTGCATCTGGTTTACATGAGTCCTGGGGAATTGAACCTGGATTCTTTGGCTTTGCAATCATTTTGAGCCATTTCTACAGCCCTATTTTGTGTTCTGAAGTAGGGTCTCGCTCTAGCCCAGGCTGACCTGGAATTCACTATGTAGTCTCAGGCTGGCCTTGAATTCATGGCGACTCTCCTACCTCTGCCTCCTGAGTGCTGGGATTAAAGGCATGTACCACCATGTCTGGCCTTTTTTCTTTTACTTTTGAGACAGTCTCATGACTCCCAAGCTGGCCTGGAACTTGCTGTGTAATGGGGATGACTTTAAACTGATCTTCCTGCCTTCATATTCTGAGTTCTGAGATCACAGGAATGTGCCCTCACACCCAGCTTTAAGTTTCCACCCTTTTAATTCCTCATGATAATTTTTAAAGCTTTTTTATATTTTTATTTTCAAGAAGAAAGAGAGAGAGAGAGAATAGGCATGCCAGGGCCTCCAGCTTCTGTAAACTAACTCCAGACACATGTGCCACTTTGTGCATCTTTCTTTATGTGGGTACTGGGGAATTGAACTTGGGTTGTTAGGCTTTGCAGGCAAGCGCCTTAACTGCTAAGATATCTATCCAGCCCCCAAATTTCTATACATGAATCCTTGGAGCACACACTAAAAGCTATGATCAAACCACAGCGTTTGCACTGGTAGGTCCCCAGCTGACAGTTTCTGTGTTATAATTTAGTGTTCTGGGTACAACTGTGCATATGCTGGCTGTCACGAGGATGGGAAGGGAGAGTGGGTGATCAAACCATCAAGGGGCTGGGAGATAGTTAAAGAAGGGGATTCTGAGTTGGGTTTTGAGGGATGAATAGGAATTCACTAGCCTGTGAAATTTCTCCTTAAATTGCTTTTTAAAATTTAATATGTTAAAAAGAGATTTCATATCATAAATGGAAGGAGTATCTGAAATAAAAGATGACCAAAGACTACAGAGTGAATTCCAGGTCAGCCTGAGCTAGAGCGAGACCCTATCTTGAAAAACCAGAAAAAAAAAAAAAAAAAAAAAAAAAAAGAAGAAGAAGAGGAAGAAGAAAAGAAACAACCCCAGTGAAAATGAAGCAATGTTATTAAATCCTAGCCTGATGTTCTTCTTGCTTCTCCATTCATTAGCAAGAGAAACTAGTTCAGGTTGGGGGGGGGGAGTGAAAGCCTAGGGCTCACACAGACTTTCTCCTTCATGCAGTTAAAGGGCCTTTTTAAGGTTCCTGAGGAGGAGGAGTTGGGAACCATTTCAGCAGGACAGTAGCCACCAACTGGACTGTCCCAAACAAATCAACAAATTATCCTGGAAGACACCTAGAAAAGGGGCAATGTCCCCAGTCCAGGATACAGTGCCAGCTAATGGCACATTCGTGAGCAACCTCAAGTCATCTTGCCTTGTATTTCAGGAAAGCTTTGAGAAGGGCTTTGGTGGCAGAGGGAACAGCCTGAGCAAGGGCGAGAAGTGTGAAACATCACAAGGGGAAGGAGCTAGAAGGAGCTAGAAGGAAGAAGGAGCTGGGCTACGGGCCGCAGATAACAGAGAGAGACAGAGCCAGGGCTCTGACAGCAGTCCCAGGACATTGGGACTTCACCCCAGTCCTGTTGGCCAGTGGCTTGAAGATAGCAAGAGGAAGCAGGCTGATTCAGGCACAGTCCCTGCTCGCCAAGATTGCGTGGGGAGGTGGCAGCAGCCCAGCCAGCTCAGGTGGGAGGCTGAGCACAAAGATCAGCAGTTTGGGAGGAAGGATCTTTGGAGGGGACTTGGCATTCTGGTGGAGCACCTTGATTCATAGGGAGATCCAGTTGCACTGGGCTGCAGGGAGAACCTGGAGTATACAAAAGCCACTTCCCTCTTCCCCTGCACCCATGGGATTCTGGTGTACTATGGGATGGGGAGCCACGGAGGGACCTGGGACAACTTGGTGCCACTTGGGCATTTGGAGCCATGTTGGGGAGGGTACAGAGCCTTGGGGAGGGAGGACTGTGTTGTCAGTCCCAGGCTCTCTCTGTCCATGGAAGTAGTAATTATTGTGGTTATTTTCATTACATGCATGGCTTGGAAACCTGTGGGGGTGGGGTGGGCCTGAATTGTGTGGAGTTTGAGTAACACCCAGCCTGGTGAATATCTGTAGTTGTGGCCCAGTGGCAAAGAATCTTTGCACCTTGCCTGCAGAACCACCGCGAGCCAAGGGTGGCCCCTAGTGGTTAGGGCAGAAGAACCCCGCACCCCACGCCACGATAGTCTTGCTTACTGAATGCCTTCCTGCCCAGAATCCAAGCCCTCTGTGCCAGAGGGCACCAGAAACGGAGTCCCTCCTTTAGGACCATGGGAGTTATGAGCACAGGAGACACTGACAGCTGCTGTAGGAGACAACCTGAGGTCTAGGCCACGGAAGGGGGAGCAGCACACCCAAACTCCTGTGTGGCCAGCCTAAGAGGGCTTCCTGGAAGCGATAGCATTTGATATGTAGATTTTGGCAGAACAAGATGGAGGCAAGGGCATTTTGCAAGGAGGAAATAACATTAGCAGATGCTTGGAGGGGAAGAAAATATTTGCATACCCAAGGGATAAAGAGAAGAAGGCATAGTCCCCATTTTATCGTTCTCCAGGCAGTCCATATCTCTTCCATCTAAGTGTCGGTATAAAGAATCTGAAGCTCAGAGAGGTGAAGTTACTTGCCCGTGGGCATCTACAAGATGGTGGGAGAGCTGGCACACCTATACCTGTCTGGCAGAACCCATGCCCTTCCCACTGGTCCAGGTGGCCTTACAATGTGTTTGGCTGCCCAGCAGAAAGGAATAAACAGGACCAGACAGGCCGGCAGGAGCTGGAGGGTTACAGTGTAGTTGAGCTGTGGGGAGCCCCTGAAAGCCCCTCAGGAGCAGAGTCATGTGGCTGGAGCTGGGATCCCAGAATATCTCTTTAGAGGCCATTTAGGGGATCCAGGGCTCACAGGGCAGGGCTAGTGGGAGGAAGCAGAGGTACAAAGGAATGATTAGGTAGCATGTGCAAATGGTAAGATGCCAAGACGAGGGGTTTCGTGGGGCCTCACAGGCATCAGGAAGGAAAATCCAAGAAGGTGCCAGTTGAGTACATTGTGAAGGTGAGAGCAGAGCCTGAAGTTCCAGGGAGAGAGCAGGCCTTCCGAGAGGACAGGTCTGGCTTTGAGTCCCACTAATCTTCACCCCGTGGGAGCACTGGAGCCTTGTTGCTCCAGTGGACTGACCCTAGTGAGGACCGAATGAGATTCTGGGGGGTGTGTGGTGACCCGCACGCACCTTGAGCTGTTTAATACACGCCTACTTTAATTGGAACAAAAGAGGCCACCAGGTAGTTGAGTGGGCATGAGCCAGGCAGCAGGTCCATCTGTAAGGGACTGGAGGCTGATGGTTTTAGATCTATAAGCACCAGAGCCCTGATCCAGTGAGCTGATTGGGCACTCTGGGTGGGATACTCTGGAGTTCCAGGGCACTCACAACCTTTCTGGGCCCTCCTTGCCCTCTTGGATGCTGCTTTCCTCAGCCTCCCCAAGGGCCTGCCTGCCCTATTCTGGGCCTGTGCATGCGTGTTGAATAAATGATCCTGGCAGTCACTGCCACCTGGCCTTATCTGTCTTTGACCCCTCAGGGAGTACTGGGTCTCCCAAGCAGAGCAATGAAATCTCTGGCCTCTCCTGAGGGAAGCAGGGTGCTATGTATGGCCGGTGTAGACCCCAGCTGTGTGGCTGCAGGCTTGTTCCTTCCTCTCTGGCCAGGTTCAGGAGGCTGGGAGAGGGATCCCAAAGCTGTGCTTGGAAACTATTCTCGTTTCAAGTAGGGTAGATTCTGGAAGCCACCAACCCATGTCTGGTTAGAACATGGTGCTGGCCAGCAAATGATTGGTGATTAGAGGACATGGTAAGCCTGTGGCACACAGCTCAGGAAGTCTCCGAGTGATAAGCTTACTACATACTGGACTGGAAGGACTCCACAGTTCCAATGTGGCTGTGGGCATAATAAAGCCAAACCAGAGCAAGACCAGAGGGTGGTGCCACTCCTTGTGACAGGTTGAGCAGTGATTTCAGAGTACATAGGATTGGGTGTTGGACTTGAGGATGGTTCATATGGAAGCTGGGAGTCTGTCCCACAGTCTGTCTTTGCATCCCTACAGTGAAGGCTAGTATAACAGTCTAATGCAGGCACGCTGTGCAGAGCAGACACCTTGCTGGAGACTGTTTCCAGTGATCCCTGTGGAGGAGGGGGCACGTTGGGAGCACGGAGTTCATTGACATTCACTTATCGATATTTTTCTAGGCCAGACTCTGCTGGTGTTCATAAGGGTCAGGAAGATGATTCATATAGCTTCAAAGGGCTCAAGATGGGGAGGGGGAGCTATTTCAGACACTCAGAAGATGGAATGAAAAGAGGAGTGACGAAGGAGACATAGGAAAGGGGTAGTCAACTCTGTCTGGGGGAGTGGGCAGAAAGGAAGGCTCCCTAGATGAGAGGTCATTGGAGACAGGGTTACAACGTTGGATAGGAGTCTGCTAGGCAAAGAAGGTGGGGAATTGTGGGTAAAGGATGCTGAATAGAATCTGCCATGAGGGTCAACTGGGACTGCTGGTTCAGTGGGATTCCTTAAGCCTGGGGGGGGGTGCAATGCAGAGGCATGGACACCTGCTGTGGGAAGCAGCAGGAAAGTACACTGTTAAAGAAGGAGCCAGAAGCCCCCCACCACTCTGAGAGGGGTGGGAGGGAAGACAATTCTTGAGTTGGGAAAGATCAACAGGGCCAATTGCGTGTGTCCAGAGTCAAGTGAGATGAGGCCTGCAAAGTATCCCCACGGTTTAGCAGCAAGGGAGGATGTTGCTGATTTTGTCAAGACCATTTCCAGCAGAAAGATGTGGGCAGCAGCGAGATTGCAGTGGATCAACCGGGGAGGTGACATTTGAGCCAGGAAGTGAGTGGCAGGTGAGAAAGTGAAGTGGCAGATGGGGACCATTCAGTGGTATGGGAAAGAAGCCAAGGGCAGCAGCTAGAGGAGGAAGTAGGGTACAAGGAGGGTCCCCCCAGAAGAGAGGAGGTCTGGGTTAGTCACTGGTACTATAGGGAGTTGTGAGAAACAGCTGCCAGGAGAGGAGACAGTGAATGGACAGGGCCTCCTGGGAAGGTGGAGGAGAGAGAAGGGAAAGAGGCAGGGCAGGGCCAAGACAAGGGGTGAGCTTGTGGGAGAAGCAGAGGTGGGAGGTGGAGAGGGGTGGCCAGAAGTCTGGACCTTGTGTCCTGGCTTCTCCCTGCTTTGTGAAGGAAACTGTGGCTAAGGGAGAAGATGAGGCAGGCTTGAGGAGGAGAGAAGATGAAGGCCTTCGTGGCCACAGAGGGGGATGAGGAAGGGCCACTGAGAAGCCCTAGGCAGACATAGCGCCCCAAACCTGTCACCATGCCAGTTGGCTCAGCTGTGGAGCTTTCAACAGTCTGGGAATGGGAGTGGAAAAGGTGGCTTGTCACAAGACTCCAGGCTGGATGGCTGAGAGGGCGTGGCAGAAGGGCTGTGTGAGGGGACCGAGGAGCTACTGGCCTGGCCCTGGCATCTTTTCTGAGGTCTGGCACAGACAGGATTCACATGAAGCTAAAGGAGGCACAGGAGGAGGCGTTGAAGGGTGGCCCAGGAGCGGCCTGTGGATTCGAGGTGGTGAACAGAGAAGACAATGATCACAGTGCATCTAGTTCCTGTTTTCTGAGCCACACAGGGCACTAGGGGCTTCTAGCCTCCGGGGGGAGGGGGAGGCTTACAACAGTCCTGAAGGGGGCCCTGGTGAGTACTGTTCCCAGAGGGAAAGTCAGAATGAGAGATGGGAAGAGAGACTGACAGCTGGTCAGTGTTATCCTGGGACCCAGGTTTCAGGGATGATGGAGAAATTTCAGGAAGTGGCTCAGGCCCTGTGGCTGGTGGCTAACATGGAGGGCGGCAAGGTTTGGAAGCCAGGCTCGTGGTAGTTCATAGCATAGCAGTGGATTTCCTAGGGGTGGCCACTCTGTTGGAAGGGTTTTCTCTCAGGTGCAGAGCCTGGAGTGGGCAGCAGGGGGCAGGAGAAGCACAGTCCTCTAAGGTCCCAATGCTTGTTTGTTGTTGACCTGGCTTTCAGAAATAGATGTGGGGGTGCAAGCAGTACCTTCTAGTCTAGAGAACACCATGGGCTGAGTCCAGTCCCTAAATGCTTTTCTAATCCCACCTGCCCAGTGGTCCCTATGTGGGTGGGGCCTTTCTCCTCTGCATTCCTGTCTGATCCTCATTCCTATCACCTTGTCTGAGGGTGTTAGTCAGTTTTGCATTACTATAACAAATGCCTGTGACGATCAGCTTACAAAGCAGAAATGTTCTTTATGATGTTTTGGGGAAAGGTTATTTTGGCTCATGGTTTTGGAGTTTTCAGTCCATGGTGAGGTGAGTTTTCCTGTTGTTTTTGGGTCTGTGGAGGCAACACATGAGGATTGGAATGAGTGACACAGGAAACTGCTAGCCTTTAAATTTTTTTTAATTGTTATTTATTTATTTGAGAGAAAGAGGCGGAGGGAGAGAGGGAGAGAGAATGGGTGCGCCAGGGCCTCCAGCCACTATAAAACTCCAGATGAATGTGCCCCTTTGTGCATCTGGCTTATGTTGGTCCTGGGGAATCGAACTGAGGTCCTTTGGCTTTGCAGGCAAGTGCCTTAACCACTTAGCCATCTCTCTAGCCCCTAGCCTTTTGACTAGGAATGAAAAGGATGAGGTAGGAACAGGGTCCCCTTGTTCCCTTCAAGAGAATGCCACTAGTCCCACTAAATCCTACCTCTTAATATTTCTGCCACCTTTGGGGGACACTTTAGAGGCACACTCCAGCAAAGGAGAGGCTGTAGGAGCTGTTTGTCTATGTAGCAGGGCAGGCTCATGCCTCCAGGCTCAGTGGGGCTGCCAAGGCCTAGGCCAGAGGTGTCAGTCCAGTCAGTCCTCCAGTGGGAAGAGAGTCTGCTGGGAATAGGCTCCTGCCTTAGCCCCTTGGGTCTCAGAGGAGCTGCAGTCTGACCTGAGCCTCCACATCATAGTCCAGTACTACTTGGGGGAGTGGGCACAATCGTCCTGTGCCCAGTCTCAGCCCAGTGACGGTCATCTGGGAGCCTGTATGGAGCAGAGAGCTGGAGGCTTTGTCAGAGACTTTTTGAGCTCTGGGAGAGGAAAGAGCTGAGCTGTGGGCTTACTGCGCTGTGTGCTCCTGGACAAGTCACTTCTTTTCTCTGGTTCTTAGTTTCCCCATCTCAGTCAGTTCTTGCCAATGAGGGGATTAAAAGAGAGAGGTGTGGGCATGGCTTGGCACAGGTGCCTCACCAGAGTGCGTTCATATGGTGGCCCCTGCCCTCTGAGCTTTCATTAGGCTGAGGCAAGCAGTAGAAAGGTAGTCCTGAGACTGGACAAGTCCTGTGTGGTCTTCTGGGCCTCAGTTTCCTTATCTGTAAAATGGTGGTGATGGGGCAGGAGGCAGCATGGGATGCTCTGTCTGCATCACCTGCAGTTGGTTCAAGGCCCTCAAGCTGAGGGCCAGCAAGGCTGCCCTCTCTCTGCCACTGTGGCAGCACTGAACTGGCTTTTGCTGAGCCCCTGCCACCACCTCCGTGTTCCAGGTGAGGAGCCGGAAGAGGAACCGAAGGTGAAAACCCAGTGGCCAAGGTCTGCAGATGAGCCTGGGCTATACATGGCGCAGACAGGTAACTCGGGCCACCTCCCTTCCTCTGTGGCGGGGGCCCGACTGTGGCATCTGTTGGCATGTGTGCTTGGCGTGTGCCCGTCTGTGTCTGTGTCATGGAGCTCAGTCACGTCCGCCATGTGAGGCCTGTGGGCAGGACTGGGTTGCCTCCCAAAGAGTCTGCCACTTGGGGTCAGGGTAGGAGGGTCCCGTTAATGCTTGCTCCCCATTCAACTGAGTGCTTGGGAGGTGTCTCCTGCGGGCCGACGCTGTCCCTCTCTCGTAGGCGACCCGGCAGCTGAGGAGTGGTCCCCGTGGAGCGTGTGTTCCCTGACGTGTGGGCAGGGTCTGCAGGTGCGGACCCGCTCCTGCGTGTCCTCCCCTTATGGGACCCTGTGCAGCGGGCCCCTGCGGGAGACCAGGCCCTGCAACAATTCAGCCACCTGCCCAGGTAGGCGTCCTTCTCCCTGCCCCATCTGCCTGCAGGGTTAGGTCCTGCCAGCCACTTGACCACACGAACCTTCCAAAACTCTGCCTGCATTCACCTTTTCTTCAATATACTTGCCTGCTTCCCTCCTCTGCACCCCACATCATGCCTAAGCCCCACCCACTATGCCAGCCTGGCTGGGAACACATGATTCAGACCACACCACTAGGGCACCTCACTCCCCTGATGTCCACGTCCGGGTAGTCGAGGCTTGTCTTTGCACATTACTAGCCTCCCCATCATCCCTTGCAGTGTTTCAGCCCCCTACCTTTGCTTAACCGTGTCCTGTTCCTCTTGCCACTGTAGGTAAAGAGTTCAGCCTGTCCTTCCGCTCTAAGATGAATGCCACTTTATTTACATAAAGCCATCCCTGGCATTCCCCTCTCTTCTCTGGGCTCTCCTCGCATTTCCCTGGGCACCTCTGCTAGACCCTCAAGCCTTCCTTAGTGAAGCACATAGGTGTTGAGGACATGCATGTGCCTGCCTGGGACAGGTGGTGACTGTAAAGGGCAGGTAGTTCCCCAGTCCTGTTCCCCAGGGGTGAAGTGCTGCTAGCAGATTTAGACTAGGATCTGGGTCGGGGGCTCTTGGTGCCTGGGGCAGGAGCTTGCGGAGGACTGGGGCGAAGCTGTGTTCCAGCGTGTGAGGCTTGTTTTGTCGGTTGGTGTCCATGTATAGGCTCATGTCTGTCTGTCTGTCTCTGCGCTTGGGCTGGGAGGGGCACTTCTGTCGCCCCAGGCCTGCCATGTTGGATTCAGGCTCTGGGTCTGGGGGGTGGGAAGGGCAGGGCTAGGGTGGATATTGGATCCTTTCCTTGGTTTTCCTATGCCAGCAGGAGAGGAGGACCCCTGGCTTCCCTCCTGGGTTGGTCCTAGTCTCCCTGTCCTGGTGTCTGTCCACAGGGTTTGCCCTGTGTGAATTGGGACTCGAAGCCTTAAGTTTTTCACATCCCCTCAAAGGGTGGTGTGTCTCCGGTGGCCCTGAGTGATCTCTATGGCCACAGGGTGGAACCAATAAGGAGCAGTCGCTGAGTTGCGGAGCTCCTGATTGGTGGGCGGATGGGCAGGCGCTGGTCGTGGGCGGAGCCAAGGTGCCGCCCAGCCACCGGCCACGTGCTTCCTTGCAGTGCACGGCGTGTGGGAGGAGTGGGGGTCCTGGAGCCTGTGCTCCCGCAGCTGCGGGCGTGGGTCCCGGAGCCGGATGCGGACCTGCGTGCCCCCCCAGCATGGCGGCAAGGCCTGCGAGGGTCCTGAGCTGCAGACTAAACTCTGCAGTATGGCCGCTTGCCCGGGTCAGTAGCGCCAAGGGGCTTCTAGGCAGGCGCTGCCCAGTCGGGTGGGTGGGAGGAATGGGAGACTTAGGGGAGGTCATCAGGTCCAGTACTCTGCCTCTGGGGTGGGGGGCGTCCCATGAACTTTGACCAAGCATGGGGAGACTGGAGAAGTATACCCACCAGTGTGGGAGGAGAACCTCATCCCTGACTTGGAGTTGGCACATGGTGACCATCAAAAGGGGCCCACTCTTCAGGGCCCCTTCCTCTGGTCAGCTGCACCATGAGGTAGCTGGACTTCCAGTGTGGCTAGAGATCAGCAGGCGCCCCTCTAGTCCACATCCTCACCCAGAATGGAGTTCAGCCCTGGGGCTTGTCCTCGATGCTGAGAAGAGAGGTGTCTTGTGCTCTTGGAGCTGGTCACAGGCAGGCAGGATGAGGCCCAGGCACCACCTGCTCCCTCCAGCCCCTTTCATATGCCCAGCTCAGTGGTTCTGGCCTGACACAGGTCTGAGTGTACAGCAGCCTCTGCCCCTGCCAGTCCACCCACGTTCTGCTCAATGGCCACCCTTGCTTGTGTCTCCCCATGCAGTGGAAGGCCAGTGGCTAGAATGGGGTCCCTGGGGCCCATGTTCGTCATCTTGTGCCAATGGGACCCAGCAGCGCAGCCGGAAGTGCAGCGTAGCGGGTCCAGCCTGGGCCACGTGCGCGGGGGCCCTCACTGACACTCGTGAGTGCAGCAACCTTGAGTGCCCTGGTGAGTGATTGGTGCACGGGTGGCCGGTGGCAGCCCTGGCCCTGGGATCTCTGCTCCTGCAGACTCTCACGTTCCCCCTCCTCCACAGCCTCTGATGGCAAATGGGGGCCGTGGAATGCGTGGAGCCTGTGCTCCAAGACCTGCGACACAGGCTGGCAGCGCCGCTTCCGCATGTGCCAGGCCACGGGCACGCAGGGCTACCCCTGCGAGGGCACTGGGGAAGAAGTGAAACCCTGCAGTGAGAAGAGGTGTCCAGGTACTGCTCATGCAATGCTGGGGCTGGGGCTGGGGCTGGGCACAGGTGTGTGAGCCTGGCTGAGTGCACCCCTGTCCTCATAGCCTTCCATGAGATGTGCAGGGACGAATACGTGATGCTGATGACGTGGAAGAAGGCAGCAGCTGGGGAGATCATCTACAACAAGTGTCCCCCCAATGCCTCTGGTAAGGGGGAAAGACCCTCACCCCATCATTCTTGCTATCCCCTTTTGGGTCCCCAGCTTCTAAGTCTCAATCCTGAGGTACAGAGGGAAGGAGGGAGGGAGAGCCCAGCCCCTATGTGAAGACTTTTGTCTTGTCCCCCTGCAGGGTCTGCCAGCCGCCGCTGTCTCCTCAGTGCCCAAGGTGTGGCATACTGGGGACTGCCCAGTTTTGCCCGCTGCATCTCTCATGAATATCGATACCTGTATCTGTCAGTGAGTGTGCCCTGTTGGGTTGGGGCATCATATGACATGCCCATGTGTCCCAGACTCTGGTAGGGGGTAGTAGGAGCTCGAGGCTCACTCATTCCTACATTCCACTCTTGGCATATGTTGTGCCTACTTCTGCCTGGATGTGCTTCTTGTTTGGCAAACTACTAGTCACATGTCAAAGCCTAACACTCAGGTGTCTTCCCTTATTTCTTGTGCCTACTTTGAGCTTCTATTGCCCCTTCCCCACCCCAAGTTTCTCAGTCACTGTTAAGAGTACTTAAGTGTGCTCTGTTAGATTGGGGGCTCCTTGAAGGCAGGGACAGGGTTCAATTTATCTTTGTATGTCAGGTGCCCAGCTGAGGGCCTGTATGGAGTAAGGGTAGTGTCAGCAAATACGGCCTGTGTGTACACGTTTCCAACTGCAGGTCCTGGTGGTGTGTTTTCACTGTGTGTGTGTGTGTGTGTGTGTGTGTGTGTGTGTGTGTGTAAGAGAGAGAGAAGGGGGAGAGAGGAAGGGTGAGAGAGAGAGAGATTGTACTTCAGAATGCATGGATTCCTCCTTTGGGATGGGGAGTGCCAGGGCCCTACTTTGGCTTATTGTTCATATGTAGGCATTTGAGCACCTTTCTCTAAGTGCTTCTATGTCAATCTTTCTTTTTAAAATAATAATAATTCTAACTATTATTATTATTTTGGTTTTCCGAGGTAGGGTTTTAATGTAGCCTGGGCTGACCTGGAATTCACTATGTAGTCTCAAGGTGGCCTCAAACTCATGGTGATCCTCCTACCTCTGCCCCCGAGTGCTGGGATTAAAGGCATGTGCCACCACTCCTGGCTACATTAGTTTTTATTTGCAAGCAGAGAGAGGAAGAATGGGCATGCTAGCTTCTTGCATTGCAAGCGAATTCCAGATACATGCACCACTTTGTGCATCTGGCTTTACATGGGTACTGGGGAATCAAACCTAGGCCGTCAGACTTCACAAGCAAGTGCCTTTAACTACCAATCCATCCCTTCAGCCCCTATGTCAATCTTTCTAAATTACCTTTTGGGGGTTTTTCTGTTATTTTTGGACTGTCCCCTGGGAGCCTTTTTGAATATCTTGTATGTCCTCTCTCCTCCTACATACAAGCAGTGGGTGGATGGGAGTAGGACAGACGGGTCTGGTCACAGTTCCCGATGCTCCAGTGACAGGGACACACATATCACCTACAGCTTCGGGAGCACCTGGCCAAGGGACAGCGTATGCTGGCTGGTGAGGGCATGTCACAGGTGGTACGCAGTCTGCAGGAGCTACTGGCCCGGCGCACCTACTACAGTGGGGACCTGCTCTTCTCTGTAGACATTCTGAGGAATGTCACTGACACCTTCAAGAGGGCCACCTATGTTCCCTCAGCTGATGATGTGCAGGTACCAGCCCACAGTGGTAGAGGTAGGGGGGCTGAGGGTGCAGAAGGGTGGGTGAGCCCCTGTGGCAGTCTGCCGGGGCAGCAAATGTGGCCACATTGGGCTCATGTTCCCCGACCATCCCTGTTCTGTCCCCAGCGCTTCTTCCAGGTGGTGAGCTTCATGGTAGATTCAGAGAACAAGGACAAGTGGGACGATGCTCAGCAGGTGAGAGGCCCAGCTTCCTTCCAGGCTTCTCCTCTCATGACCCACCGCTACCTTGCACCTTACATCTTCTCTGTCCCCAGGTGTCCCCTGGCTCCGTGCACTTGCTCCGTGTGGTGGAGGACTTCATTCACCTGGTGGGCGATGCCCTCAAGGCATTCCAGAGCTCTCTGATTGTTACAGACAATCTGGGTACAAGGAGGCAGGCCGGGGAGGGGGTGCTGGATGTGACAGAACCCAGACCACAGTGGGTGAGGGATGGTGTTGAGGGGCTCTATTTTTCTCTTATTTTCAGGTCCTGTCTTTCCTCCATTTAATTCCATGTTTGTTTCTCTCTTTCCATATTTCTCACTCCCCCCATCTCTTTGTTATTTGCGCCTCTGTGTTTACATGTCACCCCCACCCGACTTCTGTGTTGGTACCAACCTTGGTATCTGTCTGCTTTCCCTGGTGTACCTCACCCTCCTGCCTTTTCCTGTGGGTGTCCCCCTCTGTCTGTCTCTTATGTGCACTGCCCTCCCCACCCTCCTCCCACTGTAGTGATCAGTATTCAACGGGAGCCCATCTCGGCTGTGTCCAGCGACATCACGTTTCCCATGCGAGGTCGCAGGGGCATGAAGGACTGGGTGCGGCATTCAGAGGACCGCCTCTTCCTGCCCAAGGAGGTGCTCAGCCTTTCCTCCCCAGGGAAGCCAGCCACACCAGGGGCTGCCACAGCAGGGAGCCTCAGTAAGGGCAGGGGCCCAGGAACAGTGCCCCCAGGCCCAGGTCACGCCCACCAGCGCCTCCTTCCAGTAGACCCAGATGAGTCCTCCTACTTCGTGATTGGTGCTGTGCTCTACCGCACCCTTGGCCTCATCCTGCCACCCCCTAGGTGAGTGTTCTTTAGCTGAGACACCCATCTTTAGCCCTGCATCCTCAGGGACTCTTCACTTGCCTGTGGACACAATCTCTTTATAAAAACATGTGAGTTTGAGACTACAGAGTGAATTCCAGGTCAGCCAGGGCTAGAGTGAGACCCTACCTCAAAAAAAAAACAAATAAAACAAAACAAAAACATCCAGGCAGGACTGCACAGATGGCTTAGCAGTTAAAGCGCCTGCCTGCGAAGCCTAAGAACACCCATTCTAATCTCCAGGTCCCACGTTTAAGCCAGACGCAAAAAGTGACGCAAATGTGCGATGTCACACGTGCACAAGGGGGCACAGGTCTGGAGTTCATTCACAGTGGCTGAGAAGCCCTGGCACACCCATTCTCTCTCTGCCTCTTCGTCTCTCTCTCTCTCTCTCTCTCTTTCTCTCGGTATCTCTCAAATTAAAAAAAAAAAAAAAAAAAAAATCCAGGCATCTCCTAGTGGCTGTGCAGGTGTGCAGAGTTTTGTGGACCAAGTGCAAGACCTCACTGGAAGTCCAAGGCCCCACTAAGCTTTGACCTCTTCCCTTGGGCCTCACCCTCCTGGCAGCCCTGCCCACATCCAAGCAGCTTCAGGGTTTATTACTGGGTCTATATACCTCCTGGCAAGCACTAACCTCAATACCTATCCTGCAGGCCTCCACTCGCTGTCACCTCCAGAGTGATGACAGTGACTGTGCGGCCCCCAACCCAGCCTCCTGCCGAGCCCCTCATTACGGTGGAGCTCTCCTATATCATCAATGTGAGTGGGACCTAAGTGTATTCACCAACACGAGTGGCCAGAGGCCTCTCTGATGGGAAGGTGTGGTCTGTCACAGATGGTGTGGGAGCTGTTGTGGCAGGGTGGGTGGTGGTCAGGGGCTGTGAGCTCTCCACCCTAGACTGCACACCTGTCTTCTGCTCCCCAGGGCACCACAGATCCCCACTGTGCCAGTTGGGACTACTCTAGAGTGTGAGTTGGGGAAAGTCCTAGAACCTCTCATCCAAAAAGATCTCCTTGTTAGCTTGGTACCATCCTTGATCGGAGGGGTCAAAAGCATGTCTTGGGGCTCATATGGATGTGACCTTTCCCTGGGTTTCACCTGTCCTGGGCAGTGGTCAACATTGGGGGCAGGGCTGCAGAGCAGGGCCTAGGGTTTATACCAACACCTCTCCCCCACCCAAGAGATGCCAGCTCAGGGGACTGGGACACTGAGAGCTGCCAGACCTTGGAGACCCAGGCAGCCCACACCCGCTGCCAGTGTCAGCATCTGTCCACCTTTGCTGTCCTGGCTCAGCCACCCAAGGACCTGGTGAGTGGGAGAGAGGTGTCTGGGTTGGGCAAGGCACTGCTGTCGGTGATGGTGTTGGGAAACATCTGGGTGATCCTATGTGCAGACATGCTTGTGGGGTTATGAAAGCCAGGTCCCCCAGGTTGGTATATGGCCATGGGTGATTGTGTGAGCATGTGTGCATATGTGTGTCTGGTTATGTGGGGAGGAGTGTGGGCGGCTGAGTGTAAATATATGCATCCTCTGTGTGACCGGGTTTGGTTTGTGCACACATGAGAACAATAGCATGTTCTCTTCTACACGTGAGGAGTGTGCCTGTCTGCACCAGCAGGGAGACTGGGTTCCCTACCTCTGCCCTTTCCCAGCAACCTGTCTCCCACAGAGCCTGGAGCTGGCAGGTGCCCCCTCGGTCCCTCTGGTGATTGGATGTGCGGTGTCGTGCATGGCCCTGCTCACACTGCTTGCCATCTATGCTGCCTTCTGGAGGTAGGTTGAATGCTGGACTGGGTTGGAGGTGTCCAGCTACCCCACGATGGGCAGGCAGACAGTACCTCTGCCTCTGCCCACTGTGTCCTGTCAGGTTCATCAAATCAGAGCGCTCCATCATCTTGCTGAACTTCTGCCTGTCCATCCTGGCTTCTAACATCCTGATCCTCGTGGGCCAGTCCCGGGTGCTGAGCAAGGCAGGTGCAGGCTTATTGGCATGTGGGGGAGCGGAGGGGAGAGGGACACAGGGTCAGGGTGCAGAGGTGGAGAGAGTGTGTGGGTAAGAGTGTGTGTGTTGTTGTGGGATGGATGTGTGTGTACATTTTGGCTCCATGTTGGGGAGCTGGTATGTGTGTAAAGCGAGCATACGTGAGGGCGTTGGTGTGTGTAATCAGTAATGAGCGCTTGTGTGTATTAGCGAATGTATGAGGGAGCCGAATGCCTGGGTGCGTGTGTGTTGAGTGGGTGGCATTGGGCCCCAGTGAGGTCTCCTTGCCATCTGCCTGCTGGTGATCCATCTGACTGGGTCCCCTTATCCCTTTGGCCTTCTTGCACAGTGCCAGCACTGTGAGAGCCAGGTGTGGGCCCCTGCTCGGCCATGACGTGGCAGGTGCTCCCGTCTGTCCCCCTCCTTGCCAGCCCCGTCTGTGCGTGGGTGGCCTGCTTGCCCGCCTCCCCGGATGCCGAGTGCTGTGTGCATGTCACCAGGCCTGTGTCGTGCTGTGTGTGGGTGCAGGAAGGCGGGGGTGCCTGGCAGGGCTCTGTGGGGGGAGGGTGGGGCTTGGTGGGCGGCTGGCCATGCAGCACCCAGGCCCAGCAGTCAGTGTGGGAAGCTGTGGCGACACCACCTTGGCCGCTGCTCAGGGGCACACCCTCCTGTTCCCTCTCCCTGCAGGGTGTATGCACCATGACAGCTGCCTTCCTGCACTTCTTCTTTCTGTCCTCCTTTTGCTGGGTGCTTACTGAGGCCTGGCAGTCCTACCTGGCTGTCATTGGGCGGATGCGCACCCGTCTCGTTCGCAAGCGCTTCCTCTGCCTGGGCTGGGGTGAGCGGGGCCAGCGCTGGACTCTGCTGCTGGGCCTAGGGCAGCAGGGACAGCTCAGGAGGCATTGCTTTGGCCCTGGCCCAGCTCTCTGGGCACAGGGGTCAGTTGGGCTGGGGGATGGGGATTGAGGGTACACTGAGCACCCATAGCCTTTTGACTCTAGCTTCTCCCCTCCTGGTAGGTCTTCCTGCCCTGGTGGTGGCTGTGTCTGTTGGCTTTACACGCACCAAAGGATACGGTACATCAAGCTAGTACGTGGGCCTCCTGTGGCAGGGTGGGGGGTAGAAGCTGTTCATGGGTCCGTCAGGGAACTGGGTTGGGTGTTAGATCTTCTCAGACTGAGATCCTGGCCCATACCGATTGTAGGTTTGGGGGCGAGTTCCTCCCTGTCTCAGCCTCAGTTTCCCTGACTGGAAAGGGACATGCCGAGATAGTAATTTTTGAGCACCGTTGTGCTCAAGGCTCAGCCTCCTTTCATGGTAGCTCCATGGAGCTTTGTGGGAGGGGAAACTGAGGCTCATTAAGAGTCCATGGGCTCCCCCTCACCCTGCATGAGGTTCATTCTCCACAGAGAGCTCGGGGACTGAGGGGTGCTATCGCTGGGTTAGGAGGGAGCTTGCGCCCGCTCGTCTGATGCCTCCTTTTCTCCCCCAACCCTAGCTGCTGGCTCTCCCTGGAGGGCGGCTTGCTCTACGCCTTTGTAGGCCCTGCAGCAGTCATTGTTCTGGTATGTGTTCCTTTCAGCATCCAGGGAGGGACATGGCCCCAGGGGGTCATAGTGTCCTTCCTCCTCCTCCTCCTCCTCCTCCTCCCTGACTTCCAGCTCCCATTTGGGGGTTTTTCCCTGCCTGGAGGTCACCGGTTGATCCTGTCTTCCCCACTGCACTCCACTGGGCCCCCAGGTGAACATGCTCATCGGAATCATCGTGTTCAACAAGCTCATGGCTCGTGATGGCATCTCCGACAAATCCAAGAAGCAGAGGGCCGGGTAAGGGGAGGGTCGCTGCAACTCGGCCTTTCTGGGAAACATGCAGGGAGGGGGTGCCCGGGGCACCTCAGAGACTCAAGGCTTGTCTCTGCCAACCTGGGCTCCCCATCCTTGGGGCATCAAGGGTGCAGGCAATATGGGCACCCGGAGTGCTCAGCTGCAGGCCCTAGCTCACCCACCCTAACCCAGATCTCTCTTTCTCGTCTGCCCTCCCCTCCCACCCTTCTTGGGGTTCAATCTGCCCCATCTCCCTAATTCCCATGTGTCTCCCCCCTCTCCCGTGTCTGTGCCGCCCCCGAGGTCGGAGCGGTGCCCCTGGGCCAGCCTGCTCCTCCCCTGCTCAGCGTGCGGAGCGGTCCCCAGTCCCCTGCTCAGCTCAGCCTCGGCCAGGAATGCCATGTTAGTCGTGCCCCCTGGGGGGTCGGTGGGGATGGGCAGGGGCCTAAGGAATGGGGGGGCAGTGCCTGTGGTGGGGGGGAGGGTGGGATATCAGCGCAGTGCCCTGGAGAGCTTGCCATGTCTCCTCATTGCCATATGCTCTGTGGGGCTTGGGGATGAGGTGACAGGGGAATGGGAGTGACTGTGCCTCCCCAAGGTGCCTGGTTCCTTTAGGCCCACCCTTTCTTCCTGCCCGTGCCTCAGCTAATCTTCACAGGCATAGCAGCAGACTCCTCCTCACACCACCAACCTCTAAAAGCTCAGAGAATCTTAGACCCTTAGAATTTCTGAGCTATAGAACCTTCGAGTTAGAACGATAGAATAAGACAATCAGAAGAAGGTTCAAATGAGTGAATCATAGTCTTATCATCTGTCATAGACTCCGACTTAGAATTTCAGAGGCATTGAATCTCATCATCAATTGGAGACAGATCATGGAGGAGGTAGACAGTTATTACACTGAGCCCCCCTCCCCCAACTGCCAGTAGCTGAGAGTCTAAAAACTCCAGCTAAATAAACGTAGAAGGGCCTTGGGCCCAACCTCCATCCAACCCCAGGGCTGGAAGTCCACCTGAGCCACCCTAGACTGCGAGGGCCCAGCTTTGGCTCGCACATCTCTGGGGGCTGTGGAAAGCTCAGAGGAGTGAGCAGCTTTTCCTTTCCCTTGGGTTACCACTGCCTCTCTGCCCTTGTTTGCGGCACCAGCAGGTCAAAGTATGGGCCTTGGAGTCCAAGCTGGGTTTGTGTCATTCCAGCTCCCCTCTCCCTGCCCAGCTGGGCACACTCCAGTCTTTTCATCTGTCATTTGGGATACTAGTTCTCAGGCGTGTTTATGGTAGTTGTTTTGATCACAATTGGAAATAATATATGTAAAGTGCTCAGTGTAGGGCCTGGCAGAGAATTGCTGGTTAATCAATGGCAGCTCTTATTACTGTGATTAGGGCCTCTCAGGATCTTGGCTCCGCCTCCAGGGCTTCAGAGATGCTGTGTCCTCCCCCTACGGGGCTGAACACTCTTCCCAGGACAGGTCTTGGCCCCTTGTCCATCTTTCTGCCTCAGCCTCTGGCTGTCTCTGCAGAATGGTGCATTCTGCCCTATCTGGAACTGTGCCTGACTTTCTGCTGGGGTTGCTGGGGGGCACCGCGGGCTAGGCGTGGCTCCCAGCCCAGAAGGGCTTGCAGGACAGCCCTCATCCACCTCTCAGCCCTCATCCACCTCTTGTCCCTCATGGACTGTAGCAGATATGTGTTGGGGTGGGGCAGCCCACAGGGCTTGTCTTGCCTTGTTCCTCTGCCCTCCCCTGGCCAGCTGACCAGGGGCCTGTAGATCCTTGGATCCCAGCTATGATCCTTGTGCAATAGGCTCTGAGCAGCTGCCAGGAGCTGGGCAGGGGCAGCTAGGGGAACAGTGTCAACCTGGCTGGGCCTGGCCCTATCTTCTCCTTAAGGATTTGTACAGGCTCTCTCTGTTTGAGCTTTCTACCTGGGTGTGTCTACCTGTCTCATACACTCTTACTGTGGCTGTCATCTTTCTTTGTCCCTTCCTCTCATGTTCTCCTCAGCCTACTTGGAATCTGGGGATACGCCTGGGACCTGTGCCTTTTCCCAAAGCTCCCCAGGTGCTTCTGTGCAAGTTGGGTGTGAAACTCTGCGTTTGCCTCTGTCTGCCTCTGCCTCCTCTCCTATCCCTTTCTCCCTTCTCTGTTTTCCCCAGCGTTGCCTCAGCTCTGACTTAGTCACTCATGTGTGTGTGTGTGTGTGTGTGTGTGTGTGTCCGTCCGCCCCTCCCACCTCTTCTGGCACCACAGTTCTCTGCTCTGTTTCTGTTCTCTGTTTCTGCGGCTCCCACTCTGCAGCCCCTCTCTGCTCCAGGACATGCCTGAGGTCCTGGAGTTCGGAGCCCTGCCCTGCCAGTCCCCAAGCCGAGCAGAGGCTTAGGCTCCTGCATCTCACGGAGTGTCACTCTGACAGACCTTCTGCTGCTGTCTCCCCAGGGCCTCCCTCTGGAGCTCCTGCGTGGTGCTGCCCCTCCTGGCACTCACCTGGATGTCTGCAGTCCTAGCCATGACAGACCGCCGCTCCGTCCTCTTCCAGGCACTCTTTGCTGTCTTCAACTCTGCACAAGGCTTTGTCATCACCGCTGTGCACTGCTTCCTGCGCCGAGAGGTTGGCTGGCTCTCTCCCTCCTGCCTGCCTCCCCCCTGTGCCCAATGCCAGGCTTGGGCTTTGCCCCACTGTGTGGACCAGGGTGACCTGAGTGCTTCAGGCTGTGGTGCACAGCCCTAGGCATAGATGTTTCTGGCCTGGACAGCCTTGAAGGCCTGGCCCTCCTATGGCTCCTTCTCCCCAACAGCTCTGCCTTGGTGTCATCTTCTGGCTGGATGCATGTCATGTCTTTCTCCACTCTTGCCTGGGTGTGTTAGGTGGGAGGCCCTACCTGCTATGGTTGGTAGCCTCAGGCCCAGCAAGAACCCTCCTTCCCCAGGTGCAGGATGTGGTAAAGTGTCAGATGGGTGTGTGTCGGGCTGATGAGAGTGAGGACTCCCCTGATTCGTGTAAGAATGGGCAACTGCAGATCCTGGTGAGTGAGGAGACCTGAGCATGCCCTCCATCCTCCTGCCCTGAATGCCTCAGCCACCCCATCCCGTCGGTGACATGGAGGGGGTTTCATTCAGACTCACCTGCTTGACAGCAGCGTGGCATTGGCCAGTTCTTCCCCCAGTTGGCTTCCCCACCTACACCTGAAGGCTTAGTTGGGCAGTATGCTGTGGGAGGCACCTCGGGGCAGGAGGACTGAGCAGAGCTGGGAAGGCGGGGCCTGAGCCCGTCCTCCCCCCGCCCTGATACTTTCCTCCTCCCTCTGTCCACCTGCTCTCTCCTTCTCCTCCTATAGTCAGACTTTGAAAAGGATGTAGATCTGGCATGCCAAACAGGTGAGTCCGGTGGGTTGAACGGGAAGCCCCCAGGGATGGGCAAGATGGGACCCCACACCTTGCCATGGGAGGAGGCCCTGATGAGGCTGCGTTCCTGGGTCCTGTGTTAGCATCAGACAGGAATGGGTTAGATTCACACCTGGGAATGCCACTTCCTGCCTGCTCCTGGGCACCTTCCTCCCCTCACTAAGCTGCAGGTCACATACCTGTAAAGGAGAGACTGCCGTTGTCTGTTCCAGGTCAGGTGAGGCTTAGGGCCTACATGAATTAATCAGGGACATTGAGGATGCCGTGGAAGTCTTGCATATACGAGCTGTTACATTTTTACATCATTTCTGTAACTGTTACCAGAATTTTTCCCAGTCCTGTCTCCAGTGTAGATACTCCCTGGGAAGTGGTGAGGAGCAAGGCCCTTTGACAGCTTTGGGCTGTGGTGTCGAAGTCAGGGTGTGCACCAGAGCACTGTGGGAGCTGGGCCTTGGCTTTGTTTTGTGCCCTGCTTTCCTTAGGCCCCTGAATCAGTAGTCTTTCAGTCCCCTTCGCTGTGTGAAAGTACCACTCACTTAATCTTCCTCTCTGTCCAAGCTGAGTGGCTTGCTGTCTGCCCAGCCTGGGCCAGGAGCATCTGGGAGCTCTTAATTGTCAGACTCACCCTTTTCCTCCCACGTCTGTCCCCAGTTCTGTTCAAGGAGGTCAACACTTGTAATCCGTCCACCATCACGGGTACACTGTCTCGCCTATCCCTCGATGAGGACGAGGAGCCCAAGTCCTGCCTTATGGGTCCTGAGGGAGGCCTCAGCTTCTCACCACTGCCTGGCAACATTCTAGTGCCCATGGCAGCCTCACCAGGTTTGGGGGAGCCACCGCCCCCCCAAGAGACCAACCCTGTGTACATGTGTGGGGAGGGTGGCCTGCGGCAACTGGACCTCACCTGGCTGCGGCCAAGCGAGCCGGGCTCCGAGGGGGACTACATGGTGCTGCCCCGGCGGACTTTGAGCCTGCAGCCTGGTGGCGGGGGTGCAGGAGGTGAGGAAGCCCCAAGGGCCCGGCCTGAGGGGACTCCCCGACGGGCTGCCAAGACAGTGGCCCATACTGAAGGCTACCCCAGCTTCCTATCCGTGGACCACTCAGGCCTGGGACTGGGCCCTGCCTATGGGTCTCTCCAGAACCCCTATGGGATGACCTTTCAACCACCACCACCGACACCCAGCGCCCGCCAAGTGCCCGAGCCAGGGGAGCGCAGCCGGACTATGCCCCGAACTGTGCCTGGCTCTACCATGAAGCTGGGCTCCCTGGAGGTGAGGAGCTGCGAGGCATGGGGAGAAGTTTGCCCAGTGTATGCCTTAGGTTGTGTCAGAGTCACAGGCTGTAGCAGGAAGGGAAAGATATCAGTACTCCGAGAGCAGCACCTCTAGCCAGTCATTGGGGGAGCATGCCCAGGGGGTTCCTCACTCCACTGAGGCTCATGGGGCTCAGATTTAAGGCAGTCCTGAAGTACCTGAATGCCTCACATGGGTGGGGCTTCAGGCACTACTGTGTAATTCTAAGTTCATACTTAGTTCTGGTGCTCATTTGGGGTGACTGGTGAAGATGAATCCTCCTTGAAAGGACACTGTGGCTCAGGCAAGGTACTGAATTTGTAGGGCAGCCTCAGAATAATGTAATGGCCTGAGCCTGGGCCTGTACATCACATGGAAGGGTCCGTGGATCTGAGGTCCAGTGTAGACTCTGCTGATCAGCAGTGAGATGCTGAGCACATCACATGATTTCTTTATAGAAATCCCAACACAAAATTATAAACTTACTCAAATCATTATGAGATCTGTTTGTTGGTTTTTTTAAATTTTTTATTATTTTATTTATTTTTGAAGAGAGACACAGAGAGACAGAGAGGGAGAGGGAGACAGATAGAGATGGGTGTGCCAGCAGTCTCTCAGCTGCTGTGAATGAAATCCAGATGCGTGTGCCCCCTTGTGGGCAAGTGCAGCATAGCGCCCTTGCATCACTGCATCTGGCTAAACGTGGGACCTGGAGATTGGAACCACTGGAGATTGGAACCAGCATTCTTAGGCTTAGCAGGCAGGCACCTTAACTACTAAGCCATCTCTCCAGCCCTTGTTGGGTTTTTTGAAAACACAAAGTTCTCATGCATGAACTTTGTAAATGACAAGGTGGCCCAGGAAGGCCAAAAGGTTAGCTGCCCCTGGGGGATCATTTTTAAAATTTCTGTGTAGAGTAAATAGAAAGTGCCAGAAAATTGAGGGCTGCTGCTGTTATCATCCCTGAAATCAGCCCCAGGGGCTGTCCATTTCCTGAGAAAATATAAACCCCTCTGTCCTGGCTGTGTTTTCTGTGGATATTCTGTCTTCTTTCTGGCCTGCTCCTTGCAGAAGCTCACTTGGAACAAGCATGTGGTAGTGATCCATCGTAGGACTCTAGAACATTCTAGAACTCCAGTTGGAGGGATGAGGGTTGGACTGTAGTCGTAACTTAGACACAATTGGCTACATATGTCCAGACTCAAAAATGTGCTCTTTATCTTCTGCCAAAAGAAAATTAAGTTAGCAGCTAGAGGGGTTGCAAGTTTAGTTTTTGCTCCTAAAATTTGCTTTGAACATTTGGTGCCTGCTTCTGCCACAAATGCCCCCTCCCAAAAAAAAAAAGATTGAGGAAAGAGTAACAAAGACAGAAAAGATACCAGCACTGGAAAAGCATGTAGTTCGTTCGCATCATGGCAGGTTTTGTCTATGCACACCTGCCTGTGGCCGGGCCTCTTGTGTGGGAGGTAGCATAAGCGTGGCAGCAGTTTGAGGGGTCAGAGATTATGCCCAGAATAGTATGGGGTGGATGGTGTCGGAGGCACAGGTATGAGGTTGGGAGCCTTTGGGGCACTAGAGGCAGGGGGAGGTATGTTGTTGTCTACAGAAGGACAGATACAGCCAGGGATGGGATACACTCCCACATGTGGCCTAGTGACAGAGAAGCAGGCTGGGTGGCAGAGGCACAGCAGGTCGGGAGGTAGGAGGAAATCCCGGAGAGTGGAGTCAGAAGATTGTGGTGGTGAGCATATCACCAGGTTAGGGTGTAGGAGATTCAGATGGTATATATTCTTAGCAACACCCATGAGGGCCTGGGGGTAAGTGGCCGATCCATTTCCTTCTCTTCGTGTGCCTCACTTTCCCTCCCTATGCCTCAGTTTTCCCATGGGTAAGTTGGTCTTGTTCTCATGAGCCCTCTTAGTGCCAACATTCTAGTCCTGAATTCTTCCTTGAGTGGCAGTAGATTTTGCAGAGTTTTTTGGGACCTTGAAGGTGATCTTGGGCAAGTAAGGATCAGGAGAGCACGAAGAGGCAGGGAGGTAGGGACTGGTTTGGCTTGGAAAGAAGCAAGGCCAAGTCAAAGGATGGGCCTGACAGCCCGAAGTTCTCACTGGGTGGGTGTGAGGTTTCAGGGACTGCTGGCTAGGAGAGAGCACAGGGCAAGGTGAGGTAGGAGCCGGGTGCTGTGGCGCACGCCTTTAATCTCAGCGCTTAGAGGGCTGAGGTAGGAGGATCACCGTGAGTTCCAGGCTAGGCTGAGACTAGTTCCAGGTCAGGCTGGACTAAAGCAAGACCCTACCTCAAAAAGAAAACAAAACAAAACAAAACAAAAAACCCCAAAACAAAAAACAAATATAAGGTAGGAAACAAGGCTGGAATCCAGGGCACAGAGAACAAGCGTTTGTTCTGTGATCCTGTGTGGGGAATTTGTGTCCCTGCCATGGGGTGGTCTGCCCCATTCCTTTTGACCTGTGCTTACATCCATGCACGTGCTCCCTGGAGCACCTGTCGGCGTGGTCCAGAACGTATGTGGATTGCAGTCCTCTGCTACTGTGTTATGACCCCAAGGGCTTCCCCTTTAAGGATTCCCAGCTCTAGGACCTGGTTGGGGGAAGCACCACAGAACCCTAGGGCACCAGGTTTTCTGGGAAAACCCTTCTCTCCTTCATTTTCTTCTTGTTGCTCCCCAGCGAAAGAAGCTCCGGTATTCAGACTTGGACTTTGAGGTGAGTGTTGGGAGTGAGGGAGCTCTGTCCCCACAGGGTCTACTTTTAAAAGTGTCCCAGGTCCCATTGTAGAGCCCAATTCCAAGTCCCTAAGCCTTAGTTTTTGTGGGATCTTTCCCACTGGCCCCTCCTACTCACACACACAGCTCTGGGGTGAAGACTGTGCTAACTGGAGCCAACAGTAAGCAAACGGGAGCAGGATGCTGGGCCTCCAGGGGGTTGGAGGTGGGTCCATTGTGCTGCCCTAGGGAAGCATTCCTCTAATGCCCAGTGGCCCCCAGAAGGTGATGCACACCCGGAAACGGCACTCGGAACTCTACCACGAGCTCAACCAGAAGTTCCATACTTTCGACCGCTACCGCAGCCAGTCTTCGGCCAAGGTGAGGGCTCCTCAGTGGCTGCCCGTGCCCACAGCTTGTACTGATCCCTGGAGTGAGACTGTAACCTGTGGCCCCAGGGGCAGGAGAGTATAGATAGTGTCACTGGGAAGCGTGGAGCAAGTGCAGCCTGTGTCCCACCAGGCTGGAGGTAAGGTGTGTTCCGAGAGGCTCATGTCCTCTTCCTACCCCCTTTCCTGCCCTCCTGCCGGGCCTGGATAACTCCAGCCTGTCTCACCAATGGCTTACCCACTGCATGAGCAGTGGTAGTGAGGTTGTATGTGAGTAGGAAGGTGCCATGGAAAGTAAGCACTGATGGGGTCCCCCCAGGTTTGGGAAGGAGCATGGGAGCCACTGAGTACAAGCATCAGGAGTCCTGATGTCAGAGCCATGTGTATCAGTTCAGTTATTTTCTCATTGCTAGGACCATAAGAAACTTACGGAAAGAAGAGGGTTTGATTTGGTTTATGGTTCCAGAAGGTAGAGTCCATTGTAGCAGAGAAGCATGGCAGGAGCAGAAAGCCGGCTCCCATATTCAAAGCAGCAGGGAGGAAACAGTGAGACATGTCTGGTGCTCAGTCAGCTCTCTACTTTTTATTTCTGGTCCAGGGCCCCAGCCCATGAAATGGTGTTCCCCATAGTTAAGGTGTGTCTTCCCACCTTAATTAACCTATCAAGATATTTCCTCACAAGCATGCCCAGAATAATTCCTCAGGGGTGATTCTTGGTTCTGTTACCTTGATAATATAAACCATCACACCAGGCCAACCTGTATCTGACTGTGCCTTTGACACCTGATTGCTCTGTAGCATTGTGTAGTCCTGGTGGTCCTGGGACCTCCTTGGTTTGCTCCCATGGTGGAGAAGAGGGTTCCAGCCCATCATCACAGCCTCTCCCCATTCACTCCACAGGAGAAGCCCAGCCCCGGGGAGCGCCCTGGCCTGTCTCAGCATCGGCGACATCAGAGCTGGAGCACCTTCAAATCTATGACACTGGGCTCACTGCCCCCCAAGCCCCGAGAACGGCTGGCCCTGCACCGGGCAACAGCCTGGGAGCCCACAGAACCGCCAGATGGCGACTTCCAGACAGAGGTGTGAGTGCCATGCCGGACTGCCCACTGCACAGAAATATATATCTCTCTATTTTCACACTCCACTTTGGAACTACCCAGGAGCCAGCGCCCCTCCCCCTCCCAAGGCTGGGCAGGAGGTGCAGAGGACTCAGCCGGGCCAGGGGGTGGGGAACCAGGCTCAGTGTGGCTTGGGGACCAAGGCCCTCTTGTTTCTCACAGGTCCTTCAGCCACTCACCAGAGCCCCATCTTTGCCCCCGGCCTGTGTGTCCCTGTCCCGGGCTGGGGAGGGGGAAGGGGAACTTTGTTGGGAATAAACTTCACTCTGTGAATTTGGCTACTGAGCTCTTTAATTCCCCCAGGCCAAGGCCCAGCTGTGGGACCCCAACTTTGTTCTTCTGTCTCCTCAGTTCACCTTACTTGGTCTCATCACATTGTGTGTTGAAGTCAAGCCAGTCCTGACTGGGAGGTGTGGCTGGGCCCTGACAGTGTCTTTGCCCCTAACTCTCTTGGTGATCTTTTATACATCCTTTGTCTGGGCTGGGGTAAGAAGTGGGATGGAATCCCTTTGTGATTGATCTGCTCCAGTGACAGCCACAGCCATGCTTGCCATTCATTCATTGATACCAAGGGTTTGTTGTGAGGGGAAGAGGTCATGCGATGTTAGGAGTTTCGTGCACGTGACTTCAGCTCCTCATGACATTTCAAACAACATATTTATTTTTTTTTTGCAAGGGGAGAGAGACATTGGCATGCCAGGGCCTCTTTTTGTTGCAAAGGAACTCCAGATGCATGCACCACTTTGGGCATCTGGCTTTACTTGGGTACTACGGAAGCGAACCTGGGCCCGGCGGACAATGGCTTGCTCAAGGCCACAGTCAGAGGCAGAGCTGGCACTTCACATGCAGGCTTGTTGGAAGGGACACTTCAGCTTAGCTTCATGGAACTTGATCTGCCAGGCTGCTGGGGAGTTTCAGGAGCTGGTTTGTGATGGAGCCTCAAGCATCGTGCAGGACCAGGGGATTCGGGTAAGGCGGGTTGGGGTGGAGTGGAGAGAGGCTGAGGGCAGGGGCTGGAGGTACACTGCTTGGCTTATATTCTCTGCACACCCATGTTCCCGGGCTTCCAGGAGGAGGGGACGTGGGATCAGCAGATGGAAAGTTTGTGGCACATGCTGTGGTTCTTCTACAGTTAGACTGTAACTACAACCAGGAATGGTTAGCAGTAGCCATAGGTGCTGCCACTGGCCTGGTCATTTAGTAACATGGTCACCTCTGGGCTCCTTCTAGGGACTCTGAGACAGATGCAGGTCTTTAGGGTAGCTAAGGGAGGGGAGATGTAGGAGCCTGGTTTGGAGGTGCTAGGAAGAAGAAGCCACTGGTGTGGGATTTTATAGCCGATAGCCTCCTCAAGCAGGATACAGGAGTGGCGTTTGGCCCCTTTGCAGGTTTGTTTTAAATCTTTTTTTTTTTTTTTTTTCAAGGTAGGGTCTCTCTCTAGCCCAGGCTGACCTGGAATTCACTATGTAGTCTCAGGGTGGCCGCAAACTCACGATGATCCTCCTACCTCTGCCTCCCCAGTGCCACCACACCAAGCTTTGTTTTAAATCATACGTAGGTATATGATGTGTATATGTGTATGTGTGTGTGTGGTTGTTCATGTGTGGGGGTGCAGGTGGAGGGCAGAGAACAACTTCTGGTGTCAGTCCTCATCTTCCACCTTGTTTAAGGCAGGGTCTCTTGTTTTCTGCTGTACCTGTCAGCCTATGTGGCCCGTGAGCTTTGAGGATTCTCCTGTCTCCACCTCCCATCTCACCGTAGAAGTGCTGGGATTACAGATGTGAGCTACCACGTCTGGCATTTGCATGGGTTCTGGGGATCTGAACTCAGCTTGTCATGTGTGTATTGAAAGCACTTATTCACTGAGCCATCTCTCTAGCTACTCCTCTGACGTTTTGCAGGCCTCAGTGGTACAGGCTTCCTCTCAGTTCTGCTGAAATCCTGCTTGTGGTAGGCCTTGGTCAGAGGAGGCATGGGAATAGAATCCTTTCAGGACTGCGCTCCTAGCCCTCTGTACTCTGCCAACTCCTCTTCCCCCCTTCCGGAAGCCCTAGCATTCAGTTACTCAGAGTGTTCACTCAACTCAGGCACCATTTACCTGCTTCCCCCAAACAGTCCCTTATTGCATAGTTGAGGAAACTGAGGCTCACAGAGGGAATGTGACTTTCCTAAACTCCCACAGAGAGGCCCTGGATTCACCCCCAGGCCCCACAGGAGATGGAGCAAGGAGGAGTAAACCGATCTCCACTGCTTGTGAGTGACTAATTGGGATGCAGTCGAGTGGGCAGAATTTGGTGTCAGCCAGATAGGCCCAAGGAACTTGCTCACTGAGGAGTGTGCACGAGGCAAGGACAGCCATGGGCATGTAAGGCTGCCCTTAGGTGACGTGCTTAGGCTCAGGGGTGTTCTGTCCCCTCCCTGCTTGCTTTGTGTGCGGGCTTCATTCTGTTGGACAGGCTTTCTCATCCCAAACCCACTAAATACCTCCCCCCCCCCGCTTCCATCACTCTGCATTGCCCCCAGAGGAGAAGAAATTTCTCTCTTGAATTCCAATTAGAAAACCCCCAAGGAAGGAAGAACTCGGATTGGCCCCAGGCCCTGTGATTGGCAGCCTCTTTAGAAACCCTGGTGAAGAGGGAGGGAGAGTCCATCTAAAAAAGGGGAGGGTTGTTTCTAAGAAGGTGTTAGGTTTGCACAAAGCCTCTGCTCCTTGTGCCAGCAGACCCCACTCTACATTCTGGCCTGGTCTTTCTGTGAGCTGTGCCCCCTGCCACACCTACTGGGCTTCTTAGAACTTTTCCCTGCTCTCCTGTACCTCCCCAGCCTTGGGCTGCACTGACTTGCTCTCTTCTGGTTGAGGAGGCAGTTGAGTCCACCTTCTGAATTCTGGATTCTTCTCTCTCAGCAGCCACAGTTGCCAACAGAGGCTCCTGACAGCTTTGAGAGTGTCATGTTCATGGTCAAGGGCCAAGTTTCTTGAGGGTGGGGCCTGTTCCTGCACCACAATACCTGCTTCTCCAGGCACTGACTGGCTGTGTGCTCTTGGGCAGATGACTGGATATTATCTGGCTTGGATTTGCTTTTGTGGTATTGGGAGTTGAACCCAGGGCTTTGCACTTGCTAGGCAAGCCTGAGTTATATGTGACCAGCCCGACTTGGGTTTCCTTATCCTTGGCCTGATAGCCATTGCATTTGGGCTGACTTCTACCAATGCACCAGTCTTTCACTGGCTTGGCTCTGTTCCTCTTCATTGTCTGCATTTTACCTTGCCTCCCATCCCCAGTCCTTCCTGTACATGGTCCAAGTGTGATCTTTCCAAAGCACAGATCTGGCAGGACTACTGCCCAGCTCCAGGGCCTCCTGTGGTCCTAGAATTGGCTTAGAAGGCAAGGTCCTTGGCGATGTGGCCCTTGGCTGCCTCTCTTGACCCCTGACCCCTCTGGCCTTCATGTCTGCCTCAACCCTCCTGCTGAATTGGCAAACTCCTTCAGACCCAGCCCAGGAAGTCATCCTATGATTCTGTCCCTGAACCACCCCAACCATCAGTCACCTCACAGTGTGGCTGCACAGTCACTGCTGTACTGGTCACACAGAATGGCTATGTGGTTCCGGCACATGCACTCAGCTGGGCCTCAGGAAGTAGGTCTCAGCAGACCCCTACTGAGTAGAAGGATGGAATAGGCCTCAGGAAGTAGGTCTCAGCAGACCTCTACCGAGTAAAAGGATGGAATACACAGGGCTTGCTGAGTCTCACTTTCCTCATCTGCACAATGAGGATAATGATGATCCCTACCCCATCTTTCTTGTTGGATAGCCAAGATGATTTGGTGGAAATTCCTTTGGCGTGTGGTGCTAGGGGATCAAAGCCAGGGCCTTGTGCATGTGGCAAGCTTCTACCAGCCAGGCTGTAACTCTGTAGTAGAGAGTTTGCTTCACATGTGTGAGGCTCTGGATCCAGTCCTTACCGCCAGGGAATTCTGTAGGTATTATCTGCTCATGCAGCTTTGGTGTCTCAGCACGCTATCTCCACAACCCACCCCGGGGTGCTGTCCAGGGTGCTGGAAGGGACTTGGTCTTCCCCCAAGACACAAGGTAAGACTTGGAGGCCCACCAAGCTCAGTTGCAGCCTCTTCTTGCCTGATAGATTGTAGTGCATCCTGGGAGGACAGACCATGTCTGCTATCATGAAAGAAGATCCTGGGGACATTGGTGGTTTACGAGTTTAATCCCAACATGGAGGTTGAGGTAGGAGAATGGCTTTGATTTTAAAGCCAACCTGGGCTTCAGAATGAGTTCCAGCTTAGCCTGGGATAAAGTGAAATCCTGGCTGAGAAAAAAAAAAAAGCCGGGCATGGTGGTGCACGTCTTTAATCCCAGCACTCAGAAGGCATGCCATGAGTTCGAGGCCACCCTGAGAATACAGAGTGAATTCCAGGTCAGCCTAGGCTACAGTGAGACCCTACCTCGAAAAATCAAAAAAAAAAGAAAAAAAAGCCAAAATATAATGAAAACTAGACATTTCATTTACAATTTTCTTGTACATTTTTTTTGAGATTTAAAAGTTAAGCCAGGTATAGTGGCGCACACATGTAATTCCAGCACTTGGAAGGTTGAGACAGGAAGATTGCCATGAGTTTGAGGCCAGCCTTGACTACAGAGTAAGACCTGTCAGAAAAAACAAAGAAAACCAAAACTTAAAATTTGAGACTAATTTTTATTATATATTATGTATTTAAGTATTAGAAATTTGATTTTAAGGGGGACTGGAATATGTTTCAGTGGATAAAGGTGCTTGTTTGCTGGCCTGGGTTCAATTCCCCAGCCACTCACATAAAGTCAAAAGGGCATTTGTTTGCAGTGGTAAGAGACTCTGACATTCCACACACATATACACAACACAAGTGCACATGCACAAATAAATTATTTTTTAAAAAGAAAGAAATATGACTTTTTGGTAGCTTAATTGGTAGAGTGCTTGCCTAGCATTTGCAAAACTCTGGGTTTGATCCCTAGCACTACATAAAAACCAAGCTGGAGAAATGGATCAGTGATTTGAAGGTGCTTGCTTGCAAAGCCTGATGGCCTAAGTTTGATTCCCAAGTACCCATGTAAAAGCCAGATGCACAAAGTGGCACATATATCTGGAGTTTGTTTGCAGTGGAAAAGGGCCCTGGTGTGTCCATTATCTTTCTCTGTTTGTAAATAAATAAAAACATATTTTAAAAAACAGGCTTGGGCTAGAGAGATGGCTTAGCAGTTAAGGCACTTGCCTGCAAAGCCTAAGGACCCATGTTCAATTCTCTAGGTCCCACATAAGCCAGACACACAGTTGATGCAAGCATGCAAGGTCACACATGTGCACAAGATGGCACACATGTCTGGAGTTTGATTGCAGTGGCTGGAGACCTTGGTGCACCAATTTTCTCCCTCTCTCTCTCTCTCATGTGTGTGCGCTCTCACTCGCTCACATTAAAAAAAGGCCAGTCTAGCCGGGCGTGGTGGCGCACACCTTTAATCCCAGCACTCAGGAGGCAGAGGTAGGAGGATCACCGTGAGTTCAAGGCCACCCTGAGACTACATAGTTGATTCCAGGTCAGCCTGGGCCAGAGTGAGACCCTACCTGGAAAAACCAAAAAAAAAAAAAAAAAAAAGGACAGTCTGAAGCCGGACATGGTGGCACACGCCTTTAATCCCAGCACTCGGGAGGCAGAGGTAGGAGGATCGCAATGAGTTCAAGGCCCTCTGAGACTACCTAGTGAATTCCAGGTCAGCCTGAGCTAGAGTGAGACCCTACCTCAAAAAACCAAAAAAAAAAAAAAAAAAAAAAAAAAAAAACGGCCAGTCTGTTGTGCTTGCCTCAAAAAAACCAAAACAAAAACAAAAAAAAACAGGCTTGGTGGTGACCACTGTGATACCAGCACTTGGGAGATGACGGCAGAAGAGTCAGTAGTTCATGGAAATTTGAGGCCAGTTCCTGGGATACATGAGACCCTGTTTCAAAAAAAAATTTTTTTAATTAGTTTTTCTTGAGCCAGGCGTGGTGATGCATCCCTTTAATCCCAGCATTTGGGAGGCAGTGGTAGGAGGATTGCCGTGAGTTTGAGGCCACCCTGAGACTACATAGTGAATTCCAAGACTAGTGAATTCCAAGTCAGCCTGAGCTAGAGTGAGCCCTACCTCGAAAAAAAAAAAAAAAAATTGAAACAGTCTCGTAGCTCAGGCTTGGTTCAAACATGCTATATGGCCAAGGCTGGCCTTGAACTGTTGTTACTCCTGCCTCTATCTTCCCAGTGCTGGAATTACAGGTATGTGCCATTACACCTGGCTTAAATATGATCATATATATTATATATAAATATAATATATATATATGGAGAGAGAGAGAGAGGGGAGAGAGAGAGAGAGAGAGAGAGGAGAAGAGAGGGAGAGTGAGTGAGTGAGTGAGTGAGTAAGCATGCCAGGACCTCCTGTAACTTCAAACTGACTCCAGATTCTTGCACCACTCTGTGTATCTGGCTTTACGTGAGTACTGGGGAATCAAATCCATGCCATCAAACTTTCCAAGGAAGAACCTTTAACCACTAAGCCATATCTCTATACCCCATTTTCAATCGATATACAAATTACAAAGGCATAGAGGCTTATGCTTTTAATTTCAGCACTCAGGAGATTGGTAGATTTCAGTGGGTTCAAGGCCAGCCTGGGATAGAGTTCCCGGTGAGCCTGGGCTAGAGTGAGGCTCAGCCTCAAAAATCCCTCCCTGCACAATTACCAGGACAGTTTTCTGCTTCTTTTTTCCAGATAGGGTCTTGCTATGTAGCCCACACTGGTCTCAAACTCATAATTCTCTTGCCTCATTCTAAGCATTTGAAATGTGTGTGTGTGTGTGTGTGTGTGTGTGTGTGTGTGTTACACAACATGTCTTGGCATATTGCACATGCTCAGTACCCATATGAGGCTGGTTGCCACCACAGCACAGCATTGCACAACAGCACAGGTCTGGACAGAGCAAAGGCAGTGTCCTTGGGCAAGTCCATTCAGAATCCTGAAAAGGAAGCCTCTCATCATGACTTGCCTCACTTGGGCCTGAGCAGGTGAGGTAGAAAAAGCTCCCAGCACAGTGCCAGCTTGAAGAAGGTCCCAAGTTGACACTCCTGAATCTAGGTGTTCTGCGGATCTGGATAGGCACAGAGGAGGTGTGGGGAAGTAGAAGGTCCTGAGGACACCTGTGGGCTGGAGGAAAGGAGTGCTCTCTGCCCTTATCCTATCACCGCTCCTACAGTCCCAGGCCCCAGGAGAAGAAAAGCAGTTAGGGTTGGCATTTGAATGCACACATTAAAACTCAATTGGGCTTAATTTATTTCCATTAGGCACCAATTAAAAGGAAATTAGGTAGCCTGGGTGGCCTGAGGGAGGACCTGGGGCAATTGCTGCTGATTTCTGCCTCTCGGTGTTCATGTTCATTTCTCTGGGAGCTTCCTCATGAGTTGCACACTAGCTGCATCATGGGACCATGGTTCAGTTTTTCTAAGGCCAGTTCCTAGTAACCCTGCCCCCATCATATTCCTTCTTCCACACATCTAAGCCCTATCCCAGTAAGACCATCATCTTCCCAAGCCCTCAAGACACATGCTAAGAGTATTTAGCGTAAGGGAGACACCACTGAGGGTTTGAGCCTTTGGTGGGAAGCCAAGGAAGGTGGACAGAGGCCTGATGTGATGAGATTGTGGACTAACAAGATTTCTCTGGGTAAATGGTAAATCAAGAGTGGGGGTAGCCACAGGCCACCCCTAGGAAAGAGGTTATAGATGCTGCTACGGAGGAGGAAAGGAGTCTATATGCATGCAGTGGGTAGAACTAGAAGCCCCTCCTTTGGATGGGCAAGGAGAGGAACCAAGGATGGCTCTTGGGCTTCAGTCTTTACTCACCTGGATGGATGACCATACCACTGACTTAGAAGCACAGGGAGAGAGCAGCTTTGAGGAAGACAATTGCGAATTTGGCTTTGACCAAGTTAACTTTAAGACCTTCAAGAGGAGGCATCAAGCAGAGAGTAGGCGGTTGTATACACAGGGCTGGAATACAGGAGGTTGCTGGGCTCCAGTCAGTGATATGTCAGGAAGCTGGGTTGGAGTGGGTTGTGGAGTGTGTGGGAGGTGAAGAAATGAAGGCAGTGTGGACAGTTCTCCAAATGGAGCTTCGAGGAGGGGAGATAAAACTCAGGGCCTGTTGTAGGCACGCAGGTGAATTCACTGGAGAGGTCCTGATTTCCTCCCCCACGTTACTTTATAATGACAGGCCAGAAATAACCAGCCCTATCATGTGGAAGGCAGGGTCCCAAGACCCAGTAATGGGGCTCAGCACAGAAATCGATTCTGCTCATTGGTTGGGCTGTCAGCCAGATAGAGTTCATGGAAAACAGAGGGAAGGAGTGTTGGAGGAAGGAGCATCCAAAATAAGCCTAAGGTCTCCGGGTGGAGGGTGTTTGCCTCCATGAAGACGTTCCCCTAGATGAAAGGTACAAGAATATTCCCCAGGTTCCCTACAACCCCCACCTCTGCTCCTCCTGGGCAGGCCAGAGCAGGGGAAGCTCTTTCCGGAGGTTTCAGCTGCCCATAGGGCCTGCTCCAGGCTGGGGTGTCCCTATCTCCTATGGTGGCACTGCACCACTCCAGCCATCAATCCAGGCGTCCCTAGAGTCAACCAAGAAAGTCAATATTTAATTTGGGCACCATGTTAATGCCATCGATCGCCAGCTCCCCCCCCACACACCACACTTCCTGAGGTTCGTTTGTCACTTCCCCCTCACTGCCTCCCTGGAGTCGGGTGCTAGAGCCCAGAGGCAGCAGAGCTCAGGCTAGAGATGGCGTGGAGAAACTGACCTACATATAGGGGTGCTGTCTGAGACGTCCTGTTTCCTATCCACCCTAAGAATCACTACCTTGCTTCGTCTCTGGAGAAGGTCATCTTTTCTCCCAGCCGGGGACTAGATCTAATTCCCTTAGAATTCATGCATAAAGCCCTTGTCACTGGGGGCTGAGTGGGCAAGGGAATGTTATGGTGAAACATACCATTATGAGACTAAGGACAGCCCTGAGACCCACAGCTGTGGAAGCCTCAGGCTTTCTGGTTCTCTTCATCTTCAGTGTGATGCTGTGGAACCCACCTGACATGAGGACCCTCAGATGAGGGTCTGTCTCTTGATCTCAGAGAGAAGCTTAGTGCGGAGTGTTGAGCTTAGAGACTTAGAACCCAGCGAGGCAGTAAAAGGCCTGGGGAAGGGCAGAGCCTCTGAAGCTGGATTGGGCTGGGCCCAGCTCTACTTTATCTCCATCAACTCTGGTTCAGGTGGTGGAACTGTGCCACTCAGGTCAGCGCTACTTCACTGAAGCCACAGTTGGGTGAACCCTGACATACAGCACTGGGTGACCCGATGGGCAATAAGAGTCCAATTTGGGATGCCAGCAAGGTAGCCACAACCCATGTAAAATTCTGCTTTGATGAACTTAGCCAGAATTCTGCCGTTGATAACCCAAACTGAAGTCCTTTTCATTTTAGTGTATGTGGACGTGTTGCACTCCTGGGCCACTGAATCAAGACATGGGCTAGAAGAATGTGACTGGTCATTGGGTAAATTGCACTGGTGCTAGGGCTGGGGCCAGACAGTGACAATGTAAAGATGAGGGAGATATAGTCTCTAAGAACTACACCAAGGTGGAAGAGCTGGGCGAAGACAGACTTGCTTTCCAGGGTCCTCTGTTTGTTCCTTGAATGTAGTTAAGGCTCATCTTGTGTTCCAAGAGACTAAGCATGGTATGGTCCCTGCCACTCTGCTGACCGATGTTCCTGCCACCCATCTTCACTGACTCAGCTGTGGCTTTCTAGCCTCCATCCACTCCTTAAACACATGTCAAGGTTTCTCTTACCCCAGGGCCTTTGAATTTGCAGCATCCTCCGAGTGAAAAACTTCCCCTGCTTCCTTGGCTTCTGCTCTTTGTTGCTGTTTTGTTTTTGAAACAGGGTCTTGCCATGTAGATCAGGCTGACCCAGAACTCACTGTGTAGCCTGGGCTGGCCTGAAACTCACAGTGATCTTCCTGTCTCACCCTCCCAAGTACTAGGATCACAGGCACGTGCCACTACGACTGGCCTGTTCTTTTTCCTTTTAATTTTGTTCATTTATTTGTAAAGAGAGAGAGACAGACAGAATGAATGAATGTGGGCATGCCAGGGTCTCCAGCCACTGCAAACAAACTTCAGACATGCACCACCTTGTGCATCTGGCTTTACGTGGGACCTGGGGAATCGAACCTGGGTCCTTTGGCTTTGCCAGCAAGCACCTTAACCCCTAAGCCATCTCTCCAGCCCTGGCCTGTTCTTTTGACGACTGTTGCAATGCTTGCCAGATAAGGCCTTGACTGCCTCTTATCTTTCTAAATCATTTTTAAATCACATCGCCTTAATCTTTCTAAAGTACTATTTCTCCTGATGTGAAATTATATGCACTACGTCTTGTCTCCTCCACCAGACTCTGAGGCCCTGAGAGCAGAACAGGGTCATAGTCACTGATGTACGTGCTGTTGCCTGGCACATGATAGGAACTTAATAGATATTGCTGAATGAATAGATTAAGAAATGAAAGAACGAGGGGAGTATTTAGGAAGCAAATGGAGCTGAGGGTCTGTCCATTAGTGGCTGGCCTGCTGCAGGCTGGCTGTGTATGTCTACGCCCGGGGTGGGTAGGGTGGGAGGATGCTGCTTGTGCAAGCCTAGGAAGGTGGGGGGAGCCCTATAAGACACCAGCCTCAGGGCATGCATATTGCAAAAGGCTCATTCTTTGAATATTAACTCAATGCTGGACCGGCAGCCTTGACTGTTTCTGAATTTTTCACTGTCAAGGCCAATGGCTGACTGGGAATGGGGGTTGGGAGGATGGAGCATCCTCATCAAGAAGGCCACATAGTCTTTTATGCGAGGGTCACACCAAGTGCTCAGGCAGGGGCTTGCTCCCAAGCGGCCAAGCATGGTGCTGTTTGCAGCTGCTTGTCTGAGCATGCTCCACTTTTAGCAGGCCCTGCAGGACTCACAGGGTGAGTTTTACATGCCATCATCTCCTCTAAGCTCAAGGGAGGGGAGGAGGGGTCTTAGGGACCACTGAGTTCCATTCCTTCCATTGTGCAGAGAGACAAACCAAGTGAGGCTAGAGGGGATGGCGGAGTTCACACCATAAGACCACAGAGCATGGGGAGACAGTTCAGTGATCGGGAGCCCTGTCACTGCTAGGCACCGGCGTCTTGCTACACCAGATAAGTCCAGGAGACTGGGCCCGGGGAAGAAGGAGACATGGGCACAAGCAGGAGGCATTTTCTCTGCTTAAGGGGGGAGTGTCGGGGAAGGCAGAAGAAAGCACTTGTGCTGAGCTCAGAAGGCTCGCTGAAAGCTCAGCAGGCAGAGGGGGAAAAGGGCACCTCAGGCGGAGGTGCCACAGGAGCTAAGGCATGGAGGCATGAAACAACCTAGCAAGTTTAGGGAATCACAAATCAGCTGTTTGGCTGGAGAGGAGTGCACAGGGAGGACAGGCTGGGAGGGAGGCGGGCTGTGATCCCAGGGGACTCTACAGGCCATGGCAGGAGCTTGCATATTAGTTTATTTGGAGGGCCTATGTGTGGTGGAAACCACTGAAACAGACTTGACTTTAAGAAGACTAGAAATACCAAGGACAAGGGAATTCAACAGAAACATTCTGAGCATTTACTACGTGCTAGTCCTGAGGGTGTAATTCTGAATGAGGCGCATGTGATCTTAACAGTACATTGGATCTCGACACAGACAGGTGTAGCAGGTGGGAATATTGGCACACAAACAAGAAATGGCCCATTTCTGTATTTTCTTCAAACCTCCTCCAATATGACTCACTCGAAGCCCTTTTCTACAAGCTGGCAGAAGATTCCACCTCGTCCATGACTGAGGTCTTCTCGTCTCTCCACAGGCTCATGCACGGACTCAATGTTCCCACCTGCACCTAGCATGGAGGACGTGCCTCCTGTCCTCGCTCCCCTTGGCTCTACAGAGATGCCTGTTGTCCTAGTCCTTGTGGCTTCTTGATGTCTAATTACCCAGCTCTTCCCCTGCTACTTAGGGAAACCGAGGCTGGTACCTCCCAGTACCAGCCTAGGCTCCAGCTTTCCCAGATACATTGCCACCCATCACCACAGCTCCTGTCATCTACTAGGAAGGGCATCACTACTCAAGGGACTCTGACTTCTGTTCCCTATGCAGTTAGATGTCATCTCTCCTTTCTGTCGTCTCCTCATCCCTTGAGAGCACCTAGCCAGTTGTTTCCCGATGGTTAGTTTTTTTTTTTTTTTTTCAGAAGTCAGCGGGAGCCATCAGACTTCAAGCGGCTTTTGTGTTCCATCCAGCCCAGTTCCCTGAGGCTAGAAAAATCAAAGGCCTTGGCTACCAGCTTGGAAGTGATGGAAGGGAGACAAGGGAGCAAAACAATTAATATCTCAATAAGCTGTCCTGCCTCCAGAGCGACGGGCCTTTAGAGAGTCAGGTTAGGGACTGCTCCATGAGCAGCAGGAATGCTCCGGGGACCATGTGAGCTCAGATGAGGCCACCTAACCCACTCTGACCTCTTGCTCCTCCCCAAATGGCAAGGATTAGGCCAAGTAGAGTTCCAGGATAAAGGGCAAGGACTGAAGGGTGGCTCAGATGGAGTGGAAGGCCATGTGGATGACAAGGGCTGCAGGAAGTGAGACTGATGGCAAGGAGACTATGCATTCCCAAGTCAAGGTGTGGAGCTTCTCAGGGACGATGAGAAACGCCATGGGGATTAAAAATTTATTTATTTATTTATTTATTTATTTATTTATTTATTTATTTATTTATTTATTTATTAGAGTTAGAATGGGCACACCAGGGCCTCTAGCCACTGCAAGCAAACTCCAGACACATGGGCCACGTTGTGCATCTGGCTTTATGTGGGTACTAGGGAATCAAACCTGGGTCCTTAGGTCTTGCAGGCAAGCCCTTTAACCACTAAGCCATCATCTTCCACGAGAATATTTTAATCAAGAAGGAGAAAACAACCTGATTTCTGTTTTAGAAACACTGATTGTCTATGTGGATTGGATGAGGCACAGGATAAGCTCCGAGGCAGCCACAGTAGTTGGCAGCAGCTTCAAGGGGCTGGGATGGAGAGAAGGCCCTGGGAGACAGTCATGAGGAACAAGAGGGGATGTCGTTCAGGCCTGAGGGAAGAACAGGCATGAAAACGGATTCTGTTTCCAAAGAGGGGAGCCCTGGAGATGAGAACATCCGCCGGGAGGGTGTGGCGCAAGTCCTGGGTCCACAAGCAGGTAAGGAATCTGGGCGCTGTGTCCCTTTCCCTCTGTCCTCCGCAATTCCCCAACTTTCCGCTAGATGGTGCTTTGGGAACGGGCTCCTCCTCCCATCCTCAGCCCCTCATCCTACCAAGGATGGGCCTGGATCCGAGCATGGACTCTCCAAGGGTTCAGCTACCGCCCTACACTCCAGGACTACCATCTCGGCCTCTGAGATGCAGTGGTAGGGGCAAAGGCCTAGAGACTTCTGCCTAAGTTGGCATCGCGTGGCACCCTGGGCCCATCTATACAAGCTTGTTTCCGTGCCTGGAGCTGTCTCGGACCTTCCAGCCTCTCCGACTCCTGCAAATACATCCCACAGTTTAGAGGTGTCCAGTAACCTCGCCCTCTGTCCCCCCCCTCCAGCCACCTTCCCAACACAAGCGGGGAGGCTCTCATCTCTCTCATGTCTATCCCATCTCCCCGCATCCGGGCCTTTCTGGACTTTGGGACAGGATGGAAGGTTGGTCCAGGGGTCTACTTCAGGATGGAAGTAGGAAGCGGGTCCTAGCGATGATGGAAACTCCCATTCACAGTAGTAGGTCAAGGCGGCTGGGGGCGTGGCTATGGGGAGGCTGGGGGCGTGGCCGAAGGCTGTGTGGGATCTGGATCCACCAACCCGAACCTGCTAGCTCCCGCCCCTTTCCCACCCTAGCCAGCTCAGTCGCCCGGAGGCCCTCCCGTCTTGGCTTCCAGTCCGATAGGCAGACACTGAAGGCTCCTGGCCCCACTTAGCTGAGGCCGCGCCCAGCGCTCTGGAATTGCCAGGCGTGGCGGGAAGGGGGCAGGGTACGCGTCTCTGGACCTGCGCTGCACCCCACCCCCCGCAGGTGATGACGCCCCTCCCCCGTGGTTTTCTGGGTGGACAGCTGCAGGGCCAAAGTCTGGAGCCCCAGAGGAGGAGCTGGTGGAGGACCTCCACAGCCCGCCCCCCTTCCTGCCACTCTGTGCTTAGGCCTGGAGCCTGCTCTAAAAATAGGCTGAGACACTGGAAAGTGCCCACCCAGGAGGGGGTCAGGGAGGCCTGAGTCACCAGTGGCAGGCCTTCACTCGCTCGCTCACTCCACCGGGAGCAGAGGCCGATTTGATGGCTCAACATCACTCCTAGTCTTTTGGCCAGACTCTGCACTCTTGGCCATGTGGTGCCCTCCTCCCAGGCCCTGGGAGCAGTAGCAGCCACAGCCCCACAGCCGGGAAGGATTAGGAGTTCCTTGGCCTGATTTATTTGGTTGTTTTTGTGTGTCTGGCTGCGGCCCCCACCCCTGGCTGGACAGTCACGTCTGCACCTGCCCTTCACCACCCAAGCTCACCAGATTGTTCTAGGCTTCTGGGTGGAGAGACCTGGTCTAGACACAAAGTTCCAACTGGGCTCTTAGAGGGCTGATGGAAAACTAACACTCCCATTCTACAGATGAGCAAACTGAGCTCCAAATGGAGGAAGGGGGCCATCATCCAGCAGAGTGTGCTGAGATCATCCAGGATTCAAATCCCAGCTCCGCCTCTTTGCAGGTCACTTGCTTAACAACTCCTACCGCCTGGGCCCTGCTGTAAAGTGCTCATGTTGAAGAGAAATCCAGGCAGATGGCCAATTCACCTGTAAAATGGGAACAACAATGCCGATGTAGTGCTGTGCAGCTGATGAGAATAACATTGTTTCCTCTTTTAAATGTGTGTCTGTGCATGTTCGTGTGTGTGCTGGTGCACGTGTGTATGCAGGTAAGCATGGAAACCAGAGGACAACCTTAGGTGTTGTTCCTCAGAATCTGTCCTTAAACACAATTAGAATAGAGTGTCTGGCTAGTGAGCTCCAAAAAAAATCCTGTCTCTGTGCGGAGATTACAGGTACATATTCACTGTGCCCAGCATTTTGTTGTTTGTTTGATTTTTTTAATTTTTATTTTATTATTATTTATTTATTTGCAGGAAGTGAGACAGAGAGAGAAAAAATGAATATGGGTGTGTCAGGGCCTCTTGCCATTGCAAACGAACTCCAGATGCATATACCACTTTATACCTTTGATTTTACATGGGTACTGGAGAATTGAACCCAGGCCTGCAGGCTTCTCAAGCAAGCGCCTTTAACCACTGAGCCATCCCCTCCACTCCTTGTTTGATTTAGTGTTGTTGTTTATTTGCTTGTTTATTTTTGAGATAGGATCTCACTCTGTAGTCCAGCTGTCCTGAACTATGTAAACTAGGCTGGCCTTGAACTCATGGCACTCTGCCTATCTTAGCCTCCCAAATTCTGGGATTATAGACATGAGTCACAATGCCTGGCTCATGTCCAGCATTTTTTAAAAAAAGTATTTTTATTGATTCATAAGAAAGAGGGGGATGGGGGAGAATGGGCATGGCAGGACCTCTTGCTGCTGTTGACAAACTCCAGATTCATGTACCACTTTGTGCCTCTGGCTTTGCATGGGTACTGGGGAATCAAACCCTGGGCCAAGCTGGACCAACAGGTTTTGTAAGCAAGTGCCCTCAATCATCAAGCCATCTCCCTAGCCTCAGTATTTAAAAAAGAAAAAAAATGGGTTCGGCTTCTTATACTTTCAAGGCAAGCACTTTATCAGCTGAGCTATCTCCCCAACCTAAGCATAACTTTGAATAGAGGGGGTGGAAAATAGGGAGTAGTATCACCTGGTTTAGTCCCAGCTCAGCCAGTTAGTTGCCATGTGGCACCTGTTTCTCTCCCCTCTCTCAGTGCGGAGGTGGGTTAAGGGGTCTGCTCTGAGGAGCTCCTCTCCGTGTAGGGCTCAGTAAGGTGTAGTGAGGACACTTGGGTGGATGTGAAACACTTGGTCAACTGGGCCTGAGTGGGACTCACACAGTTCTGATTCATCTCACTCCTTTCCCCATCCCAAAGAGGGAATATGTTTGGGTTATCACAAGTTTAAGGCCATCAGATTTAAGGAAGTATGGGTGCAATAGTCCCTAAATTCAGTCTTACTTATTGCTAAGGACAGGGAGACACCCTTGGCCTTGAACCCAGATCCCAGACCCAGGTCCAGGTCCAGGTTCTTTCCCTACCTCCTTCCAACTACCTGTTCTCTCTCTCTCCCTCTCTTTTTCTGATGTACGGTCTCACTCTAGCCCAGGCTGACCTGAAATTCAGTATGTAGTCTCAGGATGGCCTCGAACTCATGACAATCCTCCTACCTCTGCCTCCCGAGTGCGAGTGCTGGGATTAAAGGCCCAGCCACCTGTCCTCTTTTGTTCCCAAGTACTAGTGTCAGCCTTTACTGACTGCCTCACCGATTCTGCATTTGGTTTTATTTCTTTCTATTATTTAGGCCACTTCGCAGAAAAAGCTATCTTATATCTGTCAGAAATATCATTGACCTCTTACAGCTACGTGAAGACAGCTAGATAAATGATGAAATGGGTCGTGGGGGAGGTGTCAGTGATGAACATTATGTGAGGTACAGGACAAGACGCCTAGGTACATCACCAGCCCTCACAAATAATGATAACGGTAATAATTAGCATCGTTGAGTGTTTCCTATGCACTTGGCTTAGTCTCCTGTGTTATTAGTTTAATCCTCTCAATGTTCTGTGCGCTTAGGGTTATTATTATCACCCCATTTGACAGATATGGAAACTCTGGCTCAGAGAAGTGAAGGAACTGGCCTGAGAGAACAAAGCCAGGAAGTAGCCCAGCCAGGATCAGATCTTCTCTGATCTTTATTTTCTGCCTTGGTGAAAAAAAGCTGGGTTTATACCCTCCCTGGCCCCACTTCTGCAGCCTGGCTGTCTGGCGAGGTTGTCGGGCCTCCGCAGTGAGCCTTGGGCACCACAGGGAGGAGGGAAGGCCAAGCATCAGCCAAAGGTTCTCTCCACCCAGAGGCTCCAGGATTCCACACATTTATGAATTTATGACTCCAACTGTCTGAGGCCGTTGCATGCAAAGAAAGAAATTGAGAGTCTCTGGCTGCTCCCCTCCTCCCCACACCTTATTTGGAAACTCCTCCATTTGTCTTCAGAAAGAAGTAGTAGGGCTCCTTTACTCATGAATGTTTTTTTTTTGTTGTTGTTGTTGTTTGTTTTTTTCGAGGTAGGGTCTCACTCTAGCCCAGGTTGGAATTCACTATGTAGTCTCAGGGTGGCCTCCAACTCAGCAATCCTCCTACCTCTGCCTCCCGAGTACTGGGATTAAAGGCAGCGCCACCACGCCCGGCTTCATGAGTATTTTTAAAAATATTTATTTTTATTTATTTGAGACAGACAGAGAGAGATAGAGAGGATGGGCACACTAGAGCCTCCAGCCACTGCAAACAAACTCCAGGTGCATGCGTCACCTTGTGCATCTGGCTTACGTGGGACCTGGAGAATCGAACCTGGATCCTTAGGCTTCTCAGGCAAGTACCTTAACTGCTAAGCCATCTCTCCAGCCCATGAGTTTTTTTTTTTTTTTTTTTAAGCTTTGTTATTGGCTCTGGGGGAAATGGCAGCAAAAGCAGGTCCTTCTAGACCCAGTGGTCCATGGGGCACTCAATGGATGCTCTAACCATTCAGCGGCCCATTGCTCGTCATATCACTCTCCCCTCCAAACATCTGCTCAGATCCACTCCTCTGAGGGGTGGGAACTGGTCCCCAAATGCCTTGCTCATTTCCAAGACAGTGTAAATGGAAGCTAAATGCTGGAGTAGAAAGGAAGAGAGGAGGAGAGGGAAGGCAGCCAGAGGCTTGTGTGTACTGCGGTGGTGAGGTTGCACTTACTCCCTGAATGTCTGGAATAGCTAGGGTTTGTGTAGTTCCAGGAAGCATGCTCAGCACTTTACACGCACCCTTTCAGCAACCCTCCTTTCAGCAAAGTTGACAATCTCATTTTACCGACAAAGTGGAGGCTTACTCCACCAGATGGGGTAACTTGTCAAAAGTAGATGGCAAGTAAGTGATGGAGGCATCTCTCCAGCCCTACCACTCCATTTTCCCAGAAATTCTCCTGTCTCTCTTCTTCCCTTAGGATTATAGAAGTCTGCCACAGCTTTGGCTTCTGGTATTTCCTTTAAATTTAAAATTAAATTTATTTAAATTAAATTAAATTTAAAAAATTTAATTTCTATTGTATTTATCCATTTTGAGAGAGAAAGTGAGAGAGAGCAAGAGACAGACAGAGAGGTAGATGGAATGGGTGTGCCAGGGCATCCAGCCACTGCAAAGGTACACCAGACACATGCACCCCTTTGTGCATCTGGCTTACGTGGGTCCTGGGGAATGGAACCTAGGTCCTTAGGCTTTGCAGGCAAGTGCATTAACCACTAAGCCATCTCTCCAGCCCTGGTATTTCCTTTTTTTTGTTTTTGAGAGACAGAGAGAGACAAAGAGAATGGGCATGCCTCTCAGCTGCTGTGAACAAACTCCAGACGCATGAGCCCCCTTGTGGCAAATGTCTGACATTGTGCTCTTGAGTCACTTTTTGTGTCTGGCTAAACGTGGGACCTGGATAATTGAACGGGCATTCTTAGCCTTCGCAGGCAGGCACCTTAACCACTAAGCCATCTCTCCAGCCCCCCCTTTTTTTTGAGGTAAGGTTTCACTCTAGCTCAGGCTGACCTGGAATTCACTATGTAGTCTTAGGGTGGCCTTGAACTCATGGCTATCCTCCTCTGCCTCCCGAGTGCTGGGATTAAAGGTGTGTGCCACCTTGCAATTTTTTGAGACAAGATCTCACTTTGTAGCCTACCTGGCTTTGAACTTTGTTTCATGTATGGTGTAGTGTGTGTGTGTGTGTGTGTGTTGTATGCAAATGTATGTGCATGCCTCTCTGCACACAGCGAAGTCAAAAGAAAATATTGGGTATCCTTCTTCTATTGCTTATCTGTGTATTTCTTTGAGATGAAGTTTTTCTCTGAATGCAGAGCTGTGGTTTTTGCAAGCCCCAGAAATTCTCCAGTCTTGGCTTCTCACAAGATTGGCATTACAGATGTGGACAGCCATGCTCAGCTATTTGCATGGGTCATCGTGAGTCGAATTCAGGTGATCTCGGGTCTTCAGGCTTTCGGCAAGCACTCTTACCCACTGGGCCACCTCATCAGCCCTTGAACTTGTGTCCCTCTTCCCTCAGCCTCCCAAGTGTCTCCTGAGATTTTAGGCCTATGCCAGCACACCCAAACTCACCATTTCCTTTCATTCTTTCAGCAGCCCTGAGTAACAGATAAGACAGTTAGCTCTGCTTTCTGAGGAAGAATTAAGTGATAGTTCCAAGTTAAAGTCTGGCAAAATCCAGAGCAGGATTCACACCCAGCTCCAGACAATCTAATGTCATGCCTGCTCTGGGTTCTCAAACATGCTCCTCATCAGCATCACCCTGGAACTTAGTTTAAAAAAAAAGCAGGGGTTGGAGAGATGGCTTAGTGGTTAAGGCATTTGCCTGAGAAGCCAAAGGATCCCGGTTTGATTCTGCAGGACCCACATAAGCCAGATGCACAAGGGGCACATGCATCTGGAGTCCGTTTGCAGTGGCTAGAAGCTCTGGTGTGCTTGTTCTCTCTCTGTCTGCCTCTCTTCTATCTCTCTCTCTGGTTGCAAATAAATAAATAATTTTAAAAAATCAAATCAAGGGGGCTGGAGAGATGGCTTAGCAGTTAAGGCATTTGCCTTCAAAGCCAAAGGACCCAGGTTCAATTCCCCAGGACCCATGTAAGCCAGATGCACAAGGTGGCACATGTGTCTGGAATTCATTTGCAGCAGCTAAAGGCCTTGACGTACCCATTCTCTCTCTCCACCCCACCCCTCTCTCTGCCTCTTTCTTCCTCTCAAATAAATAAAATTAAAAAAAAAAAGGCGTGGTGGCACATGCCTTTAATCCCAGCACTTGGGAGGCAGAGGTAGGAGGATTGCCATGAGTTCGAGGCCATCCTGAGACTACATAGTAACTTCCAGGTCAGCCTGAGCTAGAGTGAGACTCTACCTCAAAAAACCAAAAAATCAAACTCTATGGAATCAAAGCTGAAGATGAGCCTGGCTCTCTGTGCCAGAGCCCTCCCAGTATGAAGGCTGCATTCCTGCTTCCCAGTGTTTGAGGGGCTGCGGGGGGGAGGGGAGGTGGATGGGGGAGGGGACCTCACTGAGATCATGGATGGAGCTGAGTTCAGCTCTGCTCCCAGCTGTCACCCTGAGAGTTGAATCTCAATCCTTGCTGCCCTGACTGCCCTGGAGCAGTGGAGACAATGGCACTACTTTTCTGCCTAGAGCTATGGGGTTAGATAAGATCGAGGATCCCAGGCTGGAGGGATGGCTTTGCAGTTAAGGCATTTGCCTGCAAAGCCAAAGGATCCTGGTTTGATTCTCCAGGACCCATGTAAGCCAGATGCACAATGGAGCGCATGTGTCTGGAGTTCGTTTGCAGTGGCTGGAAGCCCTGGCGCACCATTCTCGCTCGTTCTCTGCCTCTTTCTCTCTCTCAACTAAATAAATAAATTAAATATATTTTTTAAAAAAGATCAAGGATCCCTTTTGATAGAGTAAAGAAATAAAGGACTAGCCCAGATGTCTGTCATGTGGGGCTTTTTCCTGGTCGGCACACTGTCCTTTAGATCGGTCCCCAAGGATCAGTTCAAATCCAGGTGCCATCAGTGACTGCTGTGTGACTTTGTGCTGATCACTTGCCTTCTCTCTGCCTGTTTCCTCAGCCTTAGGATGGGGCTGGTAGTAGTGCCAGGGCCTCCTGTGAGGTCCTGAGACTAAATTGAGCTTTTCTTTAGGCAGTACCAGCCAGCTCTTGAGAGGGGTGCAATAAATTTTAGCTGTAGCTATTAAAGGCAGAGCTTGGATCAAACTCTGGAATCCTGGGCCTTCTAATGACTGTCTCCCCTAAAGTGCCATGAAGGCCAAGGACATGGCAATTCTGCGGAGCAGGTTCTTACCCTGCGGGGCAGGGTGAGGTTTCTCAGCCTCTGCTCTCCTGATAGTGGGGGCAGATGGTTCCTTATTGGGAAGGATGCCCTGTAAATTGTAGGATGCTTAGCAACATCTTGGGTCTCTGCCCTCTGGATGCCAGCCTCACCTTCTTCCTCTATTGTGACGATCAAAACGGTTTCCATACACTACCAAGTGTATGTTCTCTGGGAGCAAAGTTCACGCCATGATGAGAGCCACAGGGGTAGAGCATCAGGCAAAGTGCTTTCAGGTATTTTAACACCAGGCAAGGAGGATCAAGCTGAGATCCAACGTTTTACCTTGTGGTACAACAGGAATGCAGGCCCAGGGTGGCACAATGCGTAGAAGTGAGACTTGAGGATCTGCCACCTCTCCATGGTTCACTCAGAGCAGATGGGCAGAGTCCAAGGAGGATACCTAAAGTGTCCCCTTTCCCCAGCATCCGCCTGGACACCATCATGTCCACAGTTATGTCCAGAGTAGCCTCTCTGGTAACATGAGTTATTTGAAGGAGAAGGCCTTGAGTGGGCCTGGGTTGCACGCAGATATTGCCAGTGTTTTGGGTGCCTATGAGGGGCTTGCCACAGCCTGTGGGGCAGATGGGCATAACACACTGGAGCACTGGCCCTCCCACTGGGACTATAAAGCTGCCAGTCAGCAGTGAAAAATGGGTCTCTCTGCCACAGGGACACAATCAATTGCAGGGACATAGCAGCAGTGTGGATTTCGGGCAGGAGGGGGGTGAAAGACAGAGAGAAATACACACACAATGATAGTGAGCCAAAGAGACAATGGAGACCTATACCTAGCTATGGCTGGGTGAGGAGGCACATACCTACAATTCCAGTACCTAGGAGGCTGTGGGCAGGAGGACCATGAATTCAAGGCCAGCCTTGGCTACATAGTGAGACTCTTCAAGAAAGAGGGGGGCTGGAGAGATGGTCAGAGATTAAAGGCACTTGCTTACAAAGCCTGATGGCCTAGGTTCAATTCCCCAGTACCCATGTGAAGCCAGAAGTACAAAGTGGCACATGCATCTAGTTTGTTTGCAGTGGCAGGAGGTCCTCCCGTGCCCATACTCACACACTTTCTCTCCGTGTGTCTGCCTCTTTCTCTCTGTCTCTCTCTCTCTCTCAAATAAATGAACAAATCAATAATATTTAAAAAGAGAGAGGACACTATAGGCAGATAGATTAGAGCTACAGACATAAAAACAGGGCTAGAGAGATTTCTTAGTGGTCAAGGCACTTGCCTGTAAGGCCTAAGGACTCGAGTTTGGTTCCCCAGTGCCCACGTAAAGCCAGGTGCACAAAGTAGTACATGTGTCTGCAGTACATTTACAGTGACTAGAGGTCCTGGTGCACCATTTTTTCCCTCTCTCTCTCCCAAATAAATATGTAAATAATTTTTTAAAAAGTCATAAAAGCAGGGCCGGAGGGATGGCTTAGCAGTTAAGGCATTTGCCTGCAAAGCTAAATGACCCAGGTTCGATTCCCCAGGACCTACGTTAGCAAGCTGTACAAGGGGTTGCACACATCTGGAGTTTGTTTGCAGTGGCCAGAGGCCCTGGCGCACCCATTTTCTTCTCTCTCTCTCTCTCCCCCTCTTTCTCTGTCAAATAAATAAATAAATAAATAAAAATAAAATATTTTTTAAAAAGTCATAAAAGCAGAGATTGTGGAATAGAAGTCCATGACAGACAAGAGGCTGGGACATGAAGGTACAGAAAACACAAGAAAAAGACAGAAGAAACCAGAGACACAAGATGCAGCTTTGGAGAGCCAGGCTGGAGGCAGAGGGAAAGGGGAGTTATTAACAGAGACAACACTGAGAAGGAGTGGAGGGCGGGGCAGAGTCACAGGAGAGGAGGAAGGAGAGTCAGAGAACCAGTGACACTGCACAGGTGGGAAGGAAAAGGACAGAGGGGACGAAGTGGCACCCACCTGTAACTCTAACACTTGAGTGGTGGAGGCAGTTCAAGATTAGCCTTAACTACAATAAATGTGTAAACACAACAGAATCTAACACTGCTCAGAGCTTTCCATGGGGGCCATGTGACAGGGGCTCCTCTACAGCGGGGAAATCGAGGGGGCACACTTTGGTGAGCTGATCCTGGAATGGAGAACCCTGGGTGTCAATGAACCATTTCATGGAGGCCTGGGGCAAGTTGCTGTGTGAAACCAATGGGGAGAATTCAGAGAAAGGAAGTGGGGGACACAGCTTGTATAGAGAGAGGTGGTGGACCAGAACCTGTGCAGAGGCCAGATCACGAAGGATGTTATACAGCCAGGAGAAACATTTAGGTTTTCTTGGAAAGCAGCTGATAGAGTCTGGGAAGGGGCTTCCTGGATGCTGGGCTGGGGTCAGGGGTGGGGCTGTGAGCAATGGGCAGAGGTATTGGGAGCTTGGTTTCAGGCAAGGATGGTAGTAGTGGCGGTGGGGAGAAGTGGATGGATGTGGTCCATGTTCTGGGGATAGAGGTGACAGGATCAGATGGGGAAGAGCCATGCTTAGTCCTCGGCCTGAGCATCAGAATGAATTATGGTGGCATTTACCAGGCTGAGGAAGCCAGGAGGAGATCTGCGATGAGCAATCCATCAGGTGTGACGTGTCGCTGTGTGTGTGTATCTGTGTGCGCCTATGCTGGGACCTTGGTGAGCGTGTGGAGTCCAGGTCCCAACCACATGCGCTCAGCTTGTGGGGACTCCTGGGTCTGTCTTGGAACCATGCTCTATCTTGGCTCTTTGCTCCATTACCCCAGCCCCAAGCACTGCCCCTGCCATATGGGGATTGCCAGTGGCTGGTGGGGTAATGGGAGGGCCCCTGAGCATCACCAACATCTGTGCACATTACTCCAGGCCCAGGAGGCCTTGTGAGCCCCACCCGGCAGCGGCAGGCAGGCTCCAGGGCAGCTGGTGGCGATTAGCAGCGTTGATTACCTAGTGGCGATGCCATCTGGGGTGAGGGCACCAAGCCCGGGCCCACGGGATACCCTGTTTGCTGGCGTGCAGGGCTTCCTGGGGTTGAATGCACATAAATGCGCTGGCATAGCTGCATGTGTGTATGTGTATACATGTATCAGTGTGTGCACGTCTCTGCGCATGTGCCACAGTTCGGCAGGTGTCTCTGCTTGCACAGCTGAGTAATTATGCCTGTGGGTACATATCTATTCTTTTTGTTTTCTTTCTCTCTTTTTTCTTTTCTTCCTTCCTTCCTTTTCTTTCTTTATTTTTTGTTTGGGGGGGTGAGGATAACGTCTCACTCTAGCCCAGGCTGGCCTTGATTTCATTAATAATCCTTCTACCTCAGTCTCCTGAGTGCTGGGATTAAAGGCATGAGGCTCCACGTCTGGTTACATTGGTTACATGTCTGTTTCTGTTTTTTTTTTTTTTTTTTTTTTTTTTTTTGGTTTTGCAAGGTAGGGTCTCACTCTGGTCCAGGCTGACCTGGAATTCACTACCTCTGCCTCCCAAGTGCTGGGATTAAAGGCGTGCACCACCACGCCCGCCTTACATGTCTGTTTCTGAATGTATGTCTGTGTACATGCATGTGTTTGTGTGTGCATTCAAGTCTGTGCAGTGTTTTCCGGTGTGGGTGAACCCAGTGTCATGTACATGTGGGGAAAGCACTCTTCCACTGACCTAACATTCCTACCACCCAGCTCCTTGTGTTTTTTTACCAGTGTCTGGCCTTGAACTTGCAAACTTCCTGCCTCAGCTTCCCAAGTGCTGGGATTAAAGGCACCATGTTGGGCTGTGTCTGTTTCTACATGATGTCTGTGGACATGCAGAGCATGTTTCCTCCTCGCTCCGCTCCGTCTCTGGTGCTGGCGGAATGAACCCAGTGTCATGTACATGTTAGGCAAGCACTCTACCAATGACCTAACATTCCTGCCCCTCACTCCATGCCCCGCCCCTTTAAAAAAAAAACAACTTTACTTTAAAACAGTGGCCTTGAACTTGCTGTCTTTCTTGGCTTCCTGAGTAGCCGGGATTATAGGCGTGCCTGTCTTTATTTGGGTATGTCCAGGAATCTATTTCTGTGGGAGTCACCTGGGCTCCTACATCTGTCCTGCAAGGAGGTAAGTGTGCGTGCACACATCTGTTTAAACATGTGTGCACCCAGGGACTGTGTAAGAACCTACGTGCACATGTGTCAGAGCAAGAAAGGGACACAAGCACATCTCTAGACTGATGGTGGATCCAGGCAGTGAGTATGACCCAGGTTTAGCTGTTCTCGTGAACAGCCTTGGGGTACCACGGGAAGGCTCCGGCACACCCCCTTCTCAGGTTTCTAACTGCTCTCACCTGGGGCATGGGTGGGTGAAGAGTGGGAGTGGCTAGGATGGCACAGGGGTGAGAGCCCCGTGCTGTCTGTGTTTCCTGGGCCAGGGCTTCACTCCACCACTGACGGTCTGTGTGAGGTGGAGAATGCCATGCTGCTCCTAGCACCTCAGCTTCTCCTCAGCAACAGGGGGATCAACACAGAACGCCGCCCCTTGGTCGCTGTAAAGATCGAGGGAGTTAGCATAGATGGAATTCTTAGAACAGAGCATGTCCCCTTCTTTCCCAGCATGCCTAGAGGGAAGCAAGCGGGGGACTTCCCACCCCTCCTGCCAGAGCCTCTGAAAGCCCCACCCCTGTGCTTCCTGCCTGCTGAGCTCAGCATTTCCCAGACCCCACCACTGCCACCGCTACATCTGGGCCCAGGCTCAGTGCATGGACCACAGTGGCGCGCCATGGTGGCGTGGTTGGGATTTCCACTGACTCAGCGCCTCTAGGGCTGGAGATGGGAGATCCCAGGCCTGCCACCAGCAGCCTGGGTTAGATGGGGCTACACCTCCTGCTTCAATGGGAAGCCCACTCCCCAAGTCAAGCACCCTAGTTTCCGCCCCACATCTACGCTGCCAGTCTGTTGAACCTATGTCTCCATGGCTCCTCAACCTTGATGCCAAGAAATTGACACCCTTGTGAAAGACTCGCCTGGTCCACCTCCTCTGGCCTTGATAGAACTGACCTACTGTTCGTTCAACCTCAGTTTCTTTTGTTTCTTTGGACTCGGGGTATAAAGCAACCCCTCCCCATTACTGGTGAATAAGCTCAACTTTCATCTGCCACCCCTACCCCATTCTCTGCCAGGGATCCCAATAATAATGAAAATAGCAGCAAATATTTCTCCTCCTATGTGCCAGACCACGTCTAAGCATTTTTACAGACGTTAATGAGTTTCCTTTAACAAAGCTACACGAGGCAGATGCTATCATTATCCCATCTCATAGTGTTAAATAGATCTGAACCAGGCACCAGGCACCAGGCACCATGCACTGTAATCCCAGCTACTCTGGAGGCTGAGGCAGGAGAATTGAAAGTTTAAGGTCAGTTTGGGCAACCTAATGAGGCTCTGTCTCACAATAAAAAAAAAAAAAAAAAAAAAAAAGAGGGCGGGGATGTAACTTGATGATATAGCACTTGCCTAGTATGAGCAAAACCATAAACCAAGCTCGGAGGCACAAACCTGTAATCCCAGCACCACGGGAGGCAGGAAGATCAGAAGTTCAAAGTTATCCTCAGCTACATATTGAGTTCAAAGCCAGTCTGAACTCTCTCTCTCTCTCTCTCTCACACACACACACACACACACACACGCATGCACACACACACACACACACAAATAAATAAATAATAGATTCACAAATAAATAGCCTCAAAGCTAGAGCTGGGACAGGGAACTGAGCCCTTCCAATCTCATGGAGTAATGAGGAACCAGGGATTCACTGGCTTCCACTTGAGTGAGAATGAAGGCAGAGCAAAAGGGGTTAATTTAGCACAGAAATGGTGTGTGTGTGTGCGCGGCGGGGGGGGGGGGGTGCTCCACTCCTCCCCCAAACACAGACAGAGGGACAGACTCCTGCCTGGGAATGCTAAGCCCAGGCACTGGAAAAATCTGACCACTGAGGCTTGGTCAGCAGCCACGTCACGGGTTCCACGGGTCTTGGAGGAGGGTCTCCACCCGCCTCAGCTTTCTGGGGTCCTAGCCAGAGAAGAGAAAGGGGAAACAGAGGAGGCACTTTAAACTCCAGGCCTGGCTCTGGAAGCGTGGGGCCTCTCGTCTGCCCTCTGCAGGCGCCACTTCCAGGGCAGCTCTGGGCACGCAGGGTTCTGCCTCGTTTTGGGCTCACCTGGCTGGGGACCTGGGAGAGGCGGGTTCCCGGCTCGCGGCCAAGCCAGGGGAGCTGCGGTGCCTTCGCCGGCCAGCGCCTCCGCGGCCGCCGCCGAGCCCTCCCGGCCTCCCTCCTCCTCCTCCTCCTCTGGCCTGGCGGGCCGGCCCAGCTGGGTTCCATTAGCCTCCTGGCAGCCCCCCAGGATCCGCCCCCTCTTCCCCCCTCCTAGAGTCGCCGGCAGTCCCGGCAGGCAGGCGTGCGCCGGGCAGCACTCAGCCGGGAGAGCTCCGGGCAAGCTGGGGACACGCTTGGGGTGCGGCCTGCTGGGGAGACACGTCGAGGAAACAACCCCCACAGTGGCAGTGGACCCCAGGCCCTGCTTTGCCCAGGCTGGCTGCCCTGGGGCCTCCCAGATTGCTCAGTGAGGGGCTCCCGGGCCATCGGTAAGTGGGCATGGACTGGGTTGCCTCCTGGCTTTAGGTTGAAAGAACCCTTTCTGCTTCTGAGTTGCTGTGTGACCTGGGACAAGTGGCAGCGCCTCTCTGGGCTAGGATAAGCTGTAAACCCCAATCCTCGCCTTGCTCTCCCTGCCTCCAGTCTATGCCTGCGTTGGGAAGGGCGCATCTCTTTGGAAGTATCTCTCCTGCTATCCCTATAATCCTTCACTTGGACTTGGGTCTGGCAGTAGAGGCCAGAAATTGGGATCCGGAAACGAACATGAGCGCATCCATGTTCACGCCTCCACATGCACCCACAAGCCGCCCACAGCCGGCAGCTTTTCCATTGGCTGACAGGAGGGGAAAGCCCGGGTAGGGTTTGATAGTGGATGTGCACACCTCTAAGATGGGAGATGAATACAGTGGGGACATAGTTCCATTCTAGAAGAAATATATTAGAGCAAGGGATCTGTTCTTATCCCCGGTCCAGGACCAAGGGATAGAACATAGGATTCAACTGGAAGGAATGAGATCAGATGTCCACAAGGACTTCCCAACAGGAAGGCCTCCAGGAGGGGTGGTCATGGGTTGGGTATACACGTGTGCATGTGCAGACTCTGGGCTTATTGATGATGCTGGTGTTTCTTTGTGCACCTGGTTGCTCGAAGAATAGGTGTGTTTGCATGCCCCGGTACGTATGTGCTTGTGTGTAGTGCTGACACACACATAGCTCTGTGTGCATGTGCATGAGCTGCCTGTCCTGGGGAAGGCCAGATGATATATGGCTCTCCTGGCCACTTGCTGAGCCTGAATTGATTTATCTGGGCCCATCCATCAGGGTTTAATAAAACTAAAAGACGAACATCCATCAGCAGGGGAGGTTGGCAACAAGGCCCTGAGCCCTGGTGACCTGCTTTCCCACCCACTGTACCCATAAGGGGAAGTTTCCTTGGCCCACATACAGCTCTGTGATCCCTGCCAGGAGAGGCACTCCAGTCTTTAGACCCTCACCTCATGGGTGCCTGGCAGGGCTGTCTGTGCTGAGGTGGGTACAGCTTGCCAGGTACCTGGCTGCTTATACAGCACAGTGTATAGGGCGTTACAGCATTGGAACATTTCCAAGCATTTTGATAAATCTCTCCTGCTTATGCCTGTCCCTCCTCTTCAACTCCCATCTTCTGTGGTCTTCTAGAACCCTCTAGACCTTGTTTCAATCTAGCAGCTGCCTCTGGCAAAGCCACATGCCGCCTGGGCGCTGTTTCTGTGCTGTAGCCAGCATTCTGCTCTGCTTGGTGGATGTCTGGACCAAACTGATGGTTAAATATTTTGATTATCACCTCTGCCCAGATCCTTGCCCCAGACCTGTGTGGGGCCCCTGAGAGGGACTGACACCTGGCTAGATCTCATTCCATTGAAGTCCTGGCACCTGGGTGTCATATGCTGGTACCACCCACCCATGCGGCTGAGTTATGGAGACCCAGGAGCCCACCTTCCCGGTCTCTGCTTTTCAGATGCTCTGGCTGCAGCTGATCCCTCTGGACCAGTATGTGGATATCTTGGGCTCCTGGCCTGTGGCTGCTTGGGTTCTGGGCAACCTTCAGCCATGGGGCAGTTACAGGTGAGATGACACAGACCTGCAACTGGCTCTGTGAGGTGCTGGGGTCACTGTTGCACATGTGTGACCATGTATGTGCCAGTCAGTGGAAATTTATAAGAAAGTCTAGGAGCTGAGCTCCGGGTGGCCTGAAGTGTTTGCACAATTGAGCTTGTGTGAGTGAACTTGAGCGTGTGTGTGTGTGTGTGTGTGTGTGTGTGTATTCATGTTTCTGGGCATCTTTGGGTTTGCGTCTTGGAGCAGTCCTGTGTTTGCATGTACTCTTGGATGTCTGATGGGTGGGTAGGGGGAGAACAGGCCTCCTGAGTATGAACCCATCCTTGAACACCTTGCTGGGACTGGTAATGTGGGGAGGAATGGGTGCTGCATCCTCTTTGCAGAAGGCAGCCCATCCTTAAAGCTGCCCAGCCCCTCTGCCCCTTCTCATGGTGATGACTATGGTCCAGTCTCACACTCCTCCTCCACACCAGCCTGGATGCCTGATGCCAGCCCATCCCAAGACTCAGACTCTGGACACAGAAAGGGAGCAGCTTTCCAGGATCTAATGCCAGGGGAAGTTGACTGGGCAATCTGCCCAGCCTTGTGTCCTCTGGGCTTAGTAGCTGCACCGCCTAGCCAGGCAGGAACAGAACTCCTAGACCCAGGTCTAGTCAGCCAAGGGGAACTGGAACCAAGGGGCTGATGCAAAGCAGGAGAGTTTGTGCACTGGGTGTAGATGGGACTGCCCATTATGTGTTTGAACGTGCAAACACATGTGTGTGTGTGTGTGTGTGTGTGTGTGTGTAAGAGAGAGAGAGAGTGTGTGTGTGTTTTGCTGTCCTCTCCCTCACCAGGTCCCCTGGGGGGCTAGGGCAGAGAATTTCAACATCTGTAAGGAATCTGGGCTCTTTGCCAAGGGTGAGTCACCCACTGCTGCTACGATGCTCAAGACAGAGATGGTCTTTCCGGCCAGACCCGGGGGAGGGAGACTCCAGTGGGTTACTGTGCCCGAGGACCCAGGGCTCCTCCTTCCAACCAGGCCAGCCTTGGAGTTGGCTACCTTCTGGGAGGGTCTTGAATGGCTTGTCCCAATGTTCCCATCTGCCTTGCTGGGAAGGTACCTATTGATCTTAGCCTCTAGTGCAGCACCTCCCCCAACATTTGTCAAGGAGAATCATAGCCCCAGGAAGAGGGAGGCCCACAACGGCCAGCTTGTCCCTTCAGGGCTTTGGACCCTGACATTAAACTCTCCCTTTGCCCAGAAGCCTTTAATATGTCCTGCTTAGAACCCACGGCCCCAGTGGTATCTTCGAGCTTGTGATCGTCTAAGCCCCTCCGTCTCTTCGCACTGTTTCACTAGACAGATATGCAGGTGAAAAGTCATCCTCTTAGCTCAGACTTGTGTCTGGCCTGCTTGTCTGTTTTGGATGTGGGAACTGGAACTCCACCCATGGCAGAGGACACAAGTACCAAGTTCACAGGGCAGCCCCAGGGGCACGAGTATCTGCCGCTCAGTCATGTGCAGTCATGCACTCGCAGTTGTACATGACTCCAAGTGTGTGCACGAACCTGACATTTCCTCACCCCCACTACCCCCCTACCCCCATCTCACCAGGAAACTGTGCATATCCACAGTGGCCAGGGCCGGCTTCTTCTCCCGTGAGCTCACCGCTGTCGAGGCTCTGGGGCTGCCCAGGGCTTCTTTCACTTCCTCTGTCACTGGTCTCTTTCTGTATGGGAGTGTGGTGAGACTTGGGCTTCTAAGGTTCTGGTCCTGAGCTGCTGTTGACTCCCATGGTGGCTTTGGGGATGATCCTCTGTCTTTAGCTGTGTGTTCCCCTGGGCAGCCAGGGTCAGAAGGCAGCTAGCTGTGAATACAGTCTCAAGGTAGACTGGGCTAAAGGTCCAGAGGGAGGAACTATGAACTTGCTATTTGCGGGGATTCCTCAGGAGCCCCACTGGGCAGCTGCTGACCTGAGTCCCTGCTGCACTGGGGCCAATCTCTCTCCCAGGTGAGCAGTGCCCACCTTCACAGCAAGAAGGACTCAAGCTGGAACACAGCAGTGACCTATCAGCCAATGTGACTGGTGAGTACCCTCTCAAACCTGCCTGTCCCCTACTCTTCCTGGAGTGGCCTGCACTGCTCCTCACCTGCCCTCTGGTGTCACCTCCAAAGGCTTCAACCTCATCCGCCGACTGAGCCTCATGAAAATTCCCGCCATTAAGAAGATCCGCAACCCCAAGGGACCGCTCATTCTGCGGCTAGGGGCTGCCCCCCTGACCCAGCCCACTCGGTAAAGGCCTTGGGGTGACCATCAGAAATCCACACCAACCTCAGCCCCACGCCAGCCACTCTGGATGTTGGGCTTAAGCCTGGGCCTTCTCTGGGGGTGGGGGTCATTGTACTCCTTCTCCCTGCCAGGTCTCCGCCCCCAGGTTTGTAGGGTGGGCAGTGAGGGGCACCTGGCAGCCCCACTCCCAGCTCTGGCCAGCAAGGGCCAGAACCACTTTCATATCCTGTGAGCGCCATGGAAACCCCAGAATGGGGGCGGGAACCTGGCAGGCATGGTGTGTGTTGACATGCTTGTGTGAGCAGACCCTTGTGTGTGTGAAGTTCAGATTCTCACCAGCCCCTGGGTGGTCTGGCCCCATCTTACCTCTCTGGTCTCACCTCTACAGATGCTCCTCTGTTCTTTTGCCACTCTGGCCATACAGAACCCCTTTTTCTTAGCATTTCCCTCTCTTTTCTATCCCAAGCCCATTATTCACCCCTCCCCCACACCATGCTGTCTTCCTTGCCAAAATTATAATGAAGCACTAAAATGGCCATTCTGAAGATTCTCCACCTATCATAACCCATGGGGTGACATGGGGTACAGACACCTTCTTATTTTCACCACTGACCTCCCCAGCAGTCAGCCAACACTTGGCCCCCAGAAAGTTCTCAGTGAGCATGGTAGAATGAATGTGTAATGTGTTTGGAGGTGTGTGCTGCACGGGACTCAGGCGCGTTGGTCCTGGTGGGCTCAGGTTGCACTGGGGTTGGGCTTCCCTGGGCCTCAGAGCACCCTCTCCTCTGTTCCATTGAAGACGGGTATTTCCTCGGGGCTTCCCGGAGGAGTTTGCCCTGGTCCTGACACTCCTGTTGAAGAAGCACACCTTCCAGAACACATGGTACTTATTTCAAGTGACTGATGCAGATGGCTACCCCCAGGTGAGCCCAACCCACTCCTTGGGCATCAGAGAACACCTTCCCAGCCCAGCTTCTGTCTAAGCTTATGATTTATGTGCTGACCTTGAGTTCCACCCCCCCAACCACCACCTCCACCCACCAGAGCCCATCCCATTCTTTCAACATGCACTGCTCTGTAAACCCCGGCCAGCTTTCTTCCCATTCTGGCCCTCAGTTTCCCCTTCTGTGACATGAACTTGAGGCCCTCCACTGTCATGGTGTCACTTCAGAGCACTGAATCTCTGGTGTTTCTTTTTCCCAATTCTCCACAGATCTCTCTGGAAGTCAACAGCCAAGAGAGGAGTCTGGAGCTTCGGGCGCAAGGTCAAGATGGCGACTTCGTGTCCTGCCTCTTTCCCGTGCCTCAGCTTTTCGACCTGAGGTGGCACAAGCTGATGCTGAGTGTGGCTGGACGTGTGGCCTCCGTGCATGTGGACTGCATCTCAGCCTCCTCCCACCCTCTGGGTCCCCGGAGACCCATGCGGCCTGGAGGCCATGTGTTTCTGGGCTTGGATGCTGAGCAGGGCAAGCCAGTCTCAGTGAGTGCTAAGCTGGGCTCTGGCTTCTACTTCTACCTCTGGGACCCCTGAGTGAGCTCCTGGGACTTTGCATCTTCCCTTGCTCAGAGCCCTTCCCTAACCCACTGTCCTCTAGATACAGTCTGAACAGATTAGTCTGCATTCAAAGCCCGCTGCAATCTGGGTTCTCGAGCTTTGTTTGTTTGATTTTGGTTTTTCAAGGTAGGGTCTCACTCTAGCCTGGGCTGACGTGGCATTCACTATGTAGTCTCAGGCTGGCTTTGAACTCATGGCAGTTGTCCTACCTCTGCCTCCCGAGCACTGGCATTAAAGGCGTGTGCCACCACGCCCGGTTTCTGAATTTATTTTTTTTTTTATTTTTGGAGAGAGACACACAGAGAGACAGACACAGGGAGAGGGAGAGGAAGACAGATAGAGATGGGCGTGCCAGCAGCCTCTCAGCTGCTGTGAACGAAATCTAGATGAGTGCACCCCCTTGTGGTCAAGTGCGGCATTGCGCCCTTGCGTCACTTTGCATCTGGCTAAACGTGGGACTTGGAGATTGGAACCGGGTTCTTAGGCTTAGCAGGCAGGCGCCTTAACCGCTAAGCCATCTCTCCAGCCCCTTCTACGAGTTTTAAACAACGTCTTCCAAACATTTCTCCATTCGATTCCGTTCCGATCAATTCCCTCCTAGTCTTCTGGCTTGCATGCTACATTCACAGTCCTTGCTTTGGCCTATGCTGTTCCCTCTACATGCGTGTCTTTCCTTGCATACATGTCTGCTAACTAGGTCCAGCTTGAATGAGACTTCCTCCTTCCTGTTTTCTCTGGGCCTCCTCGACCTGTTTTTGTTTTTTATTTTTATTTATTTTTTAAAAATTTTCTGATTCTGGTGACAGCTGAGGTCAAATCCTGGATGAAGACATCTTTGTGCATCATTGGGGGGACACGACACAGAGCTATTTGATCATCTGAAATGAAATTAACTTGCGTGTCCCCTGCAGTTTGACCTTCAGCAGGCACACATCTACTGTGACCCGGAGCTTGTGCTGGAGGAGGGCTGCTGTGAGATTTTACCAGGCGGGGTGAGTAGTCTGTCTTAGTAAACACTGTGCTGGAGTCAGGAGGGTCCTGGAAGAGGAAGTTGGGACGGGAGTTCTCAGGATGCATCTACCTCTGTACTGACCTTAGCTCTTCCCCCACACTGAGCAGTGCCCCCCAGAGACCTCCAAGGCCCGCCGGGACACCCAGAGCAACGAGCTTATCGAGATCAACCCGCAGACGGAGGGCAAGGTCTACACCCGCTGCTTCTGCCTGGAGGAGCCTCAGAACAGCAAGGTGGGTTGGCAGGGCTGGCACAAGGGCCACTGCCCTGCCCCAACCTAGCCTTCTGCAAGGCTCAGCTGGCTATGTACCTGGAGGAGGGGAAGGGTCTTGAAGGCTGGATCAGCTTCCATCTCTATGGGACTCAGGGAGGCAGAGAGAGAGTCCATGTGGAAACTCTGTGCTCGCCCACCTGTCAGCACTGAGCCTTATACCCGTCTAACTCTGACACTGCGCAGACCCTCACTAATGCCACCTGGACCCTCCTGTGGAGGACAGGACAAGGTGTGCTTTAAAGGCAGGTGTTCCTGGATGGGGATATGCGGGACCACGGACTAGATTGCACTGTTTCCCACAGTGTCTGCTCACTTGCCTAGCACCATGGCCAGCTGCCCTGTCCACTCCCAGGTTCTTCAACGTAGCAGGGAAGCCTCATTCCATCTTCAGCACCACCCTCTGGCTGGGCAGTGTCCCTGCCCATTCAGGCATCATGCCCAGCCTTTGGCTGCAGGAACACAGGATTCCATTGATTCATGGCCTGTTTTTACCAGCATCACATGGGCGGGGGGGAAATAAAGAGGCGCCTGTGGGGGCGGCCTCAAGGGCCTGAGCAAGGTTTGGATGCCCTGAGAGGTGTCGGATGCCAGACTGAGGAGGTACTTGGGGCCCATATGTCCTTTTCAGCATGCTCCCCCCATAGCAGCTCCTCTGTCTCCCCAGGTGGATGCACAGCTGACAGGAAGAACCAGCCAGAAGGCAGAAAGGGGGACAAAGGTAGAGATGTTGGGCAGGGTGTGGGGTGGAGTCCACGGTGCCCTCTGTCTGTACTGTGTGCCCTCTGTAAAACCTTGGAGAAGATACTCCACTTCTACTCTGCCTGACAGAGCTCTGTTGTGTAGTGCCAGCTTTGAAAGGGGAAGACAGGTGGGGTGGGACAGACAGTACCTGGAATTCTCTAGAGAGCTGGCTCCTAGGCAGGGGGTTGCAGCTGTGCTTGATCCCTAAGTTCCCCACCCACTTCCTTGCCTCCCTCTTCCCAGGTCCACCAGGAGATAGCAGCCAATGAGGTGAGCCTTTTTTTTTTTTTTTTTTTTTTTAGGATTTATGTTTGTTTATTTATTAGAGACAGAGAGAGGGAGAGAAAGGCAGATAGAAGGAGAGAAAGAGAATGGGCACACTAGGGCTTCTGGCCACTACAAAGAAACTCCAGACACATGTGCCACCATATGCATCTGGCTTACATGGGACCTGGAGAATCAAACCTGGGTCCTTAGGCTTCGCAGACAAGCACCTTAATCACTAAGTAATCTCTCCAGCCTGAAGTGAGCCTCTTGTCCAGGCTGCCAAGGAAAGGACTCTGAGGAGAGGTGTCAGTACAAACCCTTTGGATGAAGCTTTAGGACATAAAGTCTGGACTCCTAGCGCTCCCTGGGGCCTGCCTCTAAGCCCCATCTGCTCTTTGCCTTGCCCTGGGTGGTAAAGTGGAAGCCTTGGAGGGCATGCCTGCTGAGTTGGAAGCAAATGGCCATGGGCATCACGGGGCGAGTCCAGGCCTTGGCCACATAACCTTTATATTGTGATCTTCAGTCTTCACTGTCATGTTACGTGGCCTGGGGCTCCCTGATGTTCCCCTCTGGGCTTTAGTTTCCTCCTGTGGAAAATGGCTAGGGATCTGGGGTGATGGGAAATGAGGGGCAAGGCTGGTTTTCTGGGGTTCCTATCTTGCTACTCCTCTGGGATCACACTGAGGGACATATGTGACGCTCTTCAGGCTTGTATATACGTGCTGGGCAGGGATGGGGTGGAGGGCTGATCTCAGACTCAGCATTGACCTCTTGGCCTGTTCTTCCCTTGCAGTGCCCACCCTGTGTCCATGGTGCTCGGGAGAGCAATGTGAGTCAATGGAGGGTGTGTAGGTGGCGTGGGCCAGGCCTGGGAGTGGACATTGCCTGGAGTAGGCTGGAGTTTCCTGGTTGAGGACAAGGGGGCTTTGTGCACTTTTCATACCCCTCCTGACTGTCTCCCAGAGCTGAGCTTGTCCCCAGCCCCCACGCCCATCAAGCCAGGGCTGCAGGGAGGACAGCATCTGCCTTTAGACCTGGATGGTGTGTTGAGACCCAGAGTGGAATGGAATGGGCGGTGGCCTGCCTATAGAATCGGGACCTTGGCTGCTGATCACAGCTATGCTGTCCCCTCCAGATCTCAGGCCTGCTTGGCATGGAAAGCTTCCTAAGTCACTTTGCTGGCCTAGTGGGGGAGGGGCTGCTCAGGGTTCCCATGGCCCAGCACTGGCCCTCCAAGCCATAGGTATCTCCGGGCCAGAGTAGACTTCCCTCCTATTTTTTTTTTTTTTTTTTTTTTTTTGGTTTTCAGGTAGGGTCTCACTCTGGTCCAGGCTGACCTGGAATTCTTGACAGCAGGCCTCCTGAGTGCTGGGATTGGCCCAGCCTCTTTGACAGCAGGCATGGCCCAGCCTCTTTGGGGTTCGGGAAGGTTAGGAGGAGAGGTTCAGTGTAAGCCCAGCTCATATCCACTGTGCCTCTTCCATGAGCACTTAGTTGTCAGCCACTGCCTGACCTTCTGAGCTGACATGCCACATTGGAACAAAAAGGGCACACAAGTCCCCTGACTTTGGGAGGACATCAGGAAGTACCCCCACTGTTGTCTGCCTCTCTTTTCGCCCAGTCCCCATCCAATCTGGTATGGCCATGGTCTCCAGATGTGCACTGGTTACCATGGCAACTGAACAGCCATGTTATCCTAGCAACTGGGGACAGAGCTAGCCAAAGGCAGGCGGCTTAAAGAAAGTAGATGAGACCCCTCTGCAGAGTTTATAGTATTAGGAAATAAAGTCAACATGTTGATTGTCCTAGGAGGCAGAATTGGGGCCTGGACTCGGGCCCTGCCATCATGCTTATGAACCTAGCTGAATCTCTTAGCCTCACTGGCCCCTGGCTTTTCCTGCTGCCTGAAGTGCAATGTTCTCTCTTCTGTTCTCTTAGGTCACACTTGGTCCCTCTGGTCCCAAGGTAAGTCCCAGCAGAGAACAGGGCCCTTCTGCCCTCTTTGGTGGCCCCAGTCCATCCCATAGCATGTAGTCCTGTGGTTGTGTGTTTATATCAGGATTATCTTGGTGTGCTTGAGTGTGGAGCAGTTGTGCCTGTGTATGTTGGAAAGAGCAGGTTATATGTGTGCTAAGATATTCAGAGCTGCCCTTTTCCTGAAGCCCTACTATGTACCAGGCTGTGGGGGTACTTCCTGATGTCCTGACCATTCACAGTACCCATCCGATGGGGTGAGAACTCTCATTTGATCTCAGGGGAAACCGAGGGCCCGTTGTATCAAGTGTGGATCACTAGATGTGTCTACATGGGTGTTACTGTATATTCTAGGACATTCAGCTCACTGGGGCTGAGGATTAAACCCATAGGTACCAGAACCTGATGGGCAGCAGAGCCTGCAAACGATGGGGTGGGTGTGACACATGTAGGCATGCATGATGTAATGTGACTCTTGGAGCCAGTTCCATGGAACGCAGCACACTGCCTGCAGAATTCCCCTATCTTCCTCGTACAGCACCCGGACACAGGTGCTGATATGAATGTTAGTTTATTGATGAGGAAACCAAGGTTCAGAGAGTTGCCATGACTCACCTTGTGTCCCATGCTAGTGAGCACAAGGTTTGAACGCCCGCAGTCTGACACTCAACCATCATGGGTTTATGTCACCCTGCATATATGTGTGTATACACATGTGCCCTGGATATGCTGCATGTGAACTGGTGTGCATGTGGATGGGGAAGGGATACTCTCTTGCGTGAAGACTGTAGGCTGCCAAAATAGAGCCTTTTGGTGTGTATGGAATCCATATGTGGCATGCAGTGCATAGTGAGGGCTGGGGAAGAATTACAAGTGTGCACGCATATACATGCATGGTGGATGGGTGAAGATGGCCAGGGGTAGGGAGCACTTCCTGTAGGTTTTCCATTCCCTCTCCAGGCCTAACCACCATTCTGGTTTCACCCACAGGGAGGAAAAGGTGAGCGAGGCCTACCTGGTCCATCAGGCTCCAAGGGAGAGAAGGGTGCACGGGTAAGTCTCCCAGCCAAGTCCACGACAGTGCCTTTCTTTCCCAGCTAGTCCTGGGGCTGGGGGTGATGGGAGCCAATATCCCTTCATCTCAGGGAGAAGCCTGGTCCCATGGGGTGGGTCAGGGTTCTTTAGGGGTGAATATGTAGAGGCCTGTTTGAAGAACACCTGAACCCACCTCCTGGCAACAGGTCTTGGGTGACTGCTACAGGAGGCCCCAGCCCTGAGTCCTGTTCCTTATCTACAGGGTAATGACTGCGTTCGAGTCTCCCCAGATGCCCCACTTCAGGTAAGACTGGGAGGTGAGGCCGGCTTTCGGGATACAGTAGGGCCAGCCCTGGACCCCTCTCAAGCCCTTGTCTCTCTATTCAGTGTGCAGAAGGACCTAAAGGCGAGAAGGGGGAGTCAGGAGCCTTGGTGAGCCTTGGACCTGCACTAGGGAAGGGATGTCAGGTCCTGGTGCAGCCTCACCCTCCCTTCCTCACCTCTTCTTTTGTGTCCCCTTCTCATCTCAGGGACCCTCAGGACTCCCAGGCTCAACAGGCCAGAAGGTAATATGCCAGGGTTTGAAAAGGTGCCCTGTTGAGCCTAGAAGTATGAGGAGGGAAGTATTAAGGTCTTTCCAGAGGATGTGACAGTGGGCGATCGGCTGTCCCCTCCCCTTCCCTTTTAGTTATCTGCCTTGTCCAAACAGCCACCACTCCATAGTGGGTAATGCCACGTGCTGGTGGAGTGAGTGTCCTGGCTGGTTGGGAGTTCTTCTTGTAGTCTGACCTCCTGTGGAAGCCATTCCGTTTCAGGGGAGGCGGACATGGAGAGTCTAGAAGGCAGGTGCCCTCCCCCAGCTGAAGCTTCCCTGCTTTTTACTCTTAACCCTGGTCATTTTGCCTCTTCTCTCTCCAGGGCCAGAAAGGCGAGAAGGGTGATGAAGGCCTCAAAGGACTGCCAGGAAAGCCAGGCCGAGATGTATGGTGCTGGGGACTCTCCCGTTCAAAAGCAAAAGTGCTAGAACTTAGCCCAGGAATCCACCCCACTTCTCTTGGCCAGGGAGGGGAGGGGCTATGTCCTGGGAGGCAAAGCAAAGAGGACAGAAAAACACCTGAACTGGGGCATCCGAGTCCCAGTTTCAGATGCCCCGAGGCTGAAATGTAATGGCCTTGGGGCACAGGGCAGTGGGAGAGGGCTTCTGATTTGGGAGAGGGATAATGAGGGTGGGACAGATGGATATGGATCTCCCTGTCTCAGTGGGGCAGGTGCCAGGCCTGTGGCTGTCTCTGCTTCTTCCCCACAGGGCCGGCCAGGGGAGATCTGTGTTATTGGGCCCAAAGGACAAAAAGTGAGTCACAGGTCTAGGCATGGGGAGGTGTGACAGGACACAAGTGGCAGCTGTCTCACACCCACTTATGTATGTGCCAGGGGGATCCTGGCTTTGTTGGGCCTGAGGGACTGGCAGGAGAGCCCGGACCCCCTGGCCTCCCCGGACCCCCTGGGATAGGACTGCCTGGGACCCCGGTGAGTAACTTCTCACTCTCCTATTACCCTCTCCTAAGACCTCTGCTCTTCCCTGCCAGGGCAGGAGTTGGGGGGAGAGTATAGTAAGACTCTATCCCAAGGGTCCTGGTTAAAAGTTGGAGGAAGGGTTAGGGCCAAATCCCTTGCCTGTAATGAGGGGCCCCAGAAAACCTGCATCCGCCATGTTTCTCTCCTCAGGGAGATCCAGGTGGTCCGCCAGGCCCCAAGGGAGACAAGGTAAGCATAGGGCATGGATCAGGGTGGGGACAGGAGTAGGATCCTACAGCCAGCCAGTCTCAGGAAGAGGCTGTGTGTTTGGCTGAGCAAGTTTGGCTCAGCTGGACCCTAGTGAGGAGTGTTCCCGCTCCACCCATTGATGGCTGATGTGGGGGCCTTGGCCTTGGCCTTGGTGAGCCTCAAGCCCTGGGAGTGCCTGGGTGTATATATGCTGTGCATCCCCTGAGCTCCTCCAGATCAGCTCCTGACTTCTTGCTAGGGAAAGGCACATAGAGACCTTGTTTTCTCCTACCCTTTACTAGGGCTAGGCATGCGGAAGGACAGGCACCAGGAAGGGGGAGGGGTTTCCCAGTAAATGGATCACACAGAGATGGGAGGGAGAGTTGGCCAAGAAGGCCCTGCCCTCCAGAGGCCCTGAATGGGGAAGGCTAGAATGTGTGGAGGCCACATCAGTGGAAAACTCTCTCTTTAATTAAAAAAATTTTTTTAATTTGTTTGTAAGGAGAGACAGAGAAAGAAAATATGAATGAGTGAATGGATGAATGAATGCATATAAGTGTGCCAGGGCCTTTTGCCAGTGCAGACAAACTCCAGATGCATGTACCACTTTGTGTGTCTGGCATTATGTGGGTACTGGGGAATCAAACTTGGATCTTCAGGCTTTGCAAGCAAGCACCTTTAGCTGCTGAGCCATCTTCCCAGCCCCTTTAACTTTTCTTCTACCCACAGGGCAGCTCTGGGACACCAGGAAAGGAAGGCCCTGGAGGGAAGCCTGTGAGTGCCTGTGAGCTGGACGGAGGGGTCATTGCCCACTCTGCACATGTGTGCTCTTCCAGGGCCCCCAGAGGGAAGAGGTTGGGACCTTGGCCCTCTCCTAGCACACTAGTCCCTCTGTCCAGCCCTAATGTCCCCGCTTCTTCTCTAACAGGGGAAGCCAGGAGTGCCAGGGACGAAAGGAGAGAAGGTGAGTCCCAGGCCTGGCTGCTCTAGATTGGGGTGGGAGAGACCCTGGGCCCAGGTGACCCCTTCGCTATTCCTGTGGAGGGTATATGATGAGCTCAGGAGCCTGCCTGGGGATCGGCTGAACTCAGTTCCCTGCCACCTGCATGGTTCATGAACGAGATAGGTCGGTTAGTTTCCCTCTCAGCCCAAGTTTCTCTCAGTGGGAAACATTCATTATCTCCCCTAGCTTGCTAGGAGAATGTAGTTTTGTGATGTTTAGGAATCCCTACCTTCGATGCTGGAGTCACTTGGACAAGAAGCCCCTGCAGTGTTCCTGCTGTCCACTCTGATGATAAGGACAGGGCACTGGATGTCTTGTCTAACACCTAGAATTGGTGTGGACAGGGAGCTCTCAGCCCTACCCTGTACTCTCATGGTCTCTCCTTTCTGCTAGGGTGACCCCTGTGAAGTGTGCCCAACGCTGCCTGAAGGGTTCCAGAACTTCGTGGGGCTCCCTGGAAAGCCAGGGCCTAAAGGGGAACCAGGTGACCCTGCACCCAGCAAGGTGAGTGCCTGCTTGGCCACTGAGGGACACACAGGAGAGCTTGACCATAGAGAGGAGTTGGGCAGAGGGACTGGGTACTTCTCAAGACCACAGAGAGATTAGGCAAGAGGGTGTAGCCCAGAAGGGGTCTGAACCATAGAGCCTGAGGCAGGCTAGAGTGTCACCACCTACCTCCATGGCAACCGCCCAGTACTTTCCAAGAGACTTTTAGGATGCCTTTTGGGCAAGCTGGGATGGAACCTTCCCTTACTGTGAGCGAAGCTGGGCCCTGGGTTTGGGTATTGGCTGGAGGTGACAGAAAAGAGTGGTCAGCTCTGGGTTGGGGGCCTAGCCTGCCCCCCCCCCACTTCTTCTTTATGCCTTTTCTTTCAGGAGGGCCTTGGAACTGTTGGACTAAAAGGTGACCGGGTATGTAAGGGGCTCGCCTTTGGAGAAGTTTAGCCTGGGCTCATTTCCCTTATTTTGATATGGGTTGAGGAGCCCTACTTCTAGGTGGCCTTGGGCCTCATGAGACCCCTGTATGTTCAAAGGACATGTAGCATGTCATAGGCCTGGCCTCACGTGTGGTCACGGAGTTCACATACCGTTTTTCCCTTGCAGGGAGACCCAGGACTCCAAGGCATGAAAGGAGAAAAGGTAAGGAGCTCTCTGTGCCCTGCCTGCCTGCCCCCCTCTGACAGCTGCCCCCCTCTGCCTACATGGGAGGTTTTCTAACTCCTCTCTGCCTTTCCCAGGGGGAGCCCTGCTCATCCTGCAGCCTAGATGTGGAGGCCCAGCATCTTGGACCCTCTGTGGGCGTCACTGGCGATGTGGGTTCCCCTGGCTCCCGTTTACCTGGCCTTCCGGTGAGTAAACTGTCCTTGGCACACTGGTGGCTGTCTTGGCTCTTCAAGTCCCAAGCTTTGGGCCAGGGCACAGGAGGAAAGTCATGAAACAGCTTGCATCCTGGTCCTTCCCTCAGTTCCTATGCTGGCCGGGGCTACCTCCCTGTCGTTTCCTCTCAGGAACTCAGAAGTAGCTACAAGGTGTGGGGTTCATAATCCCACCATCCTTTTCTCTTGCTGGTCTCTCTGGGACACTGGGGGCTTGAATGGGTGGTAGTGGGGAGATGCTACGACTTGGTCTTTATTATTTATTTTTTTTTAGGGGACATTTGGAGTTCCTGGGCCAAGAGGGCTAAAAGGAGAGAAGGTGAGCCCTGGGTTGAATGTCAGGGACACCTGGGGGAGGCATTTGTCTTGTGTGGCACACGAGGCAGAGATCAGACTATAAATTCCCAGTGAAATGGATTCATCAATGTTTTGCAGAACAGAGTCCAAGAATTTATTTCCGAGAGCCTTCATGCTCTCCAAGAGAATTCCTTAGTGTTGTATTTTTAATTTAATGATAATCTAAAACTATTAAGCACAGTCAAGACTACCTTACAGCAAAATAATATTTAACACTTCTTTTCTGCTTATTATGTTCCAGGCATGGTTCCAAGTCTTGTGCATGTATAAATGTGTTCTAGCCTCCCCAAACCTTCTGGAGGGGGAGCTTTCTCTATTATTCCCATTTTATGGATAAGGAAAGGGAGACATAAAAAGACCAAGGAAATTACCCAAAGCCACATGGGTGTTTGGATGCAAAACTGGGATTTGAGCCCAGGAAGTCTGGCTCGGGAGTCTATAATCTGCACGGCTCAGCCGGGTCACTCAATTTCAATGCCCATGTTAACATTTGTATTTATGATTGCATTAGAGGCAAATGACAGCATTGAACTTCTAATAGAGTGTTACTCGTATGAGAGCTTCTGTGGGTGTAGGAGTGCTCAAGTGCAAGCCACACTGAGATATATGTTCCGACTCGACTCCTAAGAGGCAAACCATACTTAGCATTTCTCAAATGGAGCGTTCATGCCCCCTTTACCCCTGCTTCTCTTTCTAGCCTTTAAAAAATTTCTGTGTGTATGTGTGTTTTGTTTTTCGAGGAAGGGTTTCACTCTAGCCCAGGCTAACCTGGAATTCACTCTGTAGTCTCAGGGTGTCCTTGAACTCATGGCGATCCTCCTACCTCTGCCTCCTGAGTGCTGGGATTAAAGGCGTGTGCCACCATGCCTGGCTAAAAATTTCTTTTGTTAAAATTTATTTGCAAGAAAAGAGAGGGAGAATATGAATGGGTATGCCAGGGCATCTTGTCACTGCAAATTAAACTCCAGATGCATGTACCACTTTGTGCATCTGGCTTGACGTGGGGACTGGGGAATTGAACCTGGGTCTTTTGGCTTCACAGGCAAATTCCTTAACCACTAAGCCATCTCTTCAGCCCCAAGCCTTGAACTTCCAATCCTCCTGCCTCAGCCTCCTGAGGAGGCAGGAATTTCAGACTTGTGCCACTGGGCTTGGCCAGTCTTTTCCATCTCAGCAAATGGCATATACTCAGGTTCCCAAAGGCAAAACTTGGTGTCATCTTTGACCCCTCCCTTGTTCACATTATTACCCCTCCCATCCATTCCAACAACAAGTCCTGATGGCTCTGCCTGTGACATCTTCTTTGATTCATTTCGCTTCATTTGCACCACTGGGTTCCCACCATCTCTCGTCAGATGGCAATGGCATCCCCTTGCCTGCCTTTGGCCTCTGCAGACTTTCCTTAGCCCACCTATCATATAGCAGCTAATATATCTCTGTAGAAAGAATTCCAGTGACGTCATTTCCCTGTGTGCTTTGTGCTACAGTCCTACTAAGCCTCAACCTGGACACCCTTCCTTTCTAGATTCTTCCTGTTCCCTTTCTGCTTTACCATGCTTTAGCTACCTGCCTCCTTCCATTCTGGAATATGTCAAGACTGTTCCCATCTCTAGATTCTATTCAGGTGATTCCCACTAGAAACAGAAATGTTTTTCCTCCCAACCCTTTCACAGTCTGGCCTTAGTTTCATCTTTCTGATAATTATGGTCCCCCATCTCCAATCACCCTCTAAAGTCACCTTGTCATCACCTTGTCTCTTTCATAGCACTCATCACTATTTAAGGTTATTATTTTAAAAGCTCTAAGTGTGCAAGGCCTGTGAGGTGTTTTGGTCTGTGCTGTCCACCTGGCACCTAGCCCAGTGTCCATGGCCAAAAGGCATTCGCTGGACAGCTGTTGGATAAATGACTTCATGATCTGGGTGCTGGGCTAGAGGCAAGGCTGCAGCTAGGGTTCTGTGACATGAGGTTGGTGGTAGAAACATAAACTGTGAAAATGGCTCAGTGGTTAAAGGTACCTGCTTGCAAAACCTGCTGGCCCAGGTTCAAGTCCCCAGCACCCAGATGCAAAGTGATGCATGCATTCTTTAGTGATTCCAAGGTGCCTGTGCCAATGGGAGGCAGAGCAAGGAGAATCCATAACTCACAGGTCAACTAATCTAGTGTTCCTTTGCAATCTGGTAGTTGCAGTGGCAAGAGATTCTGTCTCAAAGAAAGTGGAGCACTTCCGGGCATGGTGGTGCATGCCTTTAATCCCAGTACTCGGGAGGCAGAGGTAGGAGTATCACTGAGAGTTCGAGGTCACCCTGAGACTCCATAGTGAATTCCAGGTCAGCCTGGACTAGAGTGAGACTCTACCTCAAAAAACAAATAACAAAAAACAAAAGGAAAGTGGAGCACAGACACCTTGAAGTTGTCTTTTTTTTTTTTTTTTCTTTGAGGTAGGGTCTCGCTATAGCTCATACTGGTCTGGAATTCACTGTGTAGTCTCAGGCTGGCCTTGAACTCACAGCAATCCTCCTGCCTCTGCCTCCTGAGTTCTGGGTGTGCGCCACCACACCTAACAAAGTTGTCTTTTCATCTCCACATGTGTGCCGTGGCACATGCACCCATACACACACGTGCGTGCATAATTTAAAAAAGTTATTAAAAAATAGCTTTGAGTCTATGGCTATTCATGGACTTCCTTGAGGACCTTGGAGAAACCCCTGTCTTTTTCTGAGCCTCAGTTTCCTTAGCTAAGAGACATACCAACAGGTTTGCCCCTGCACTTTTAGGTCTGGGTTTGCTTTAGTGCCTTTTCTCAGTCCCCACTCTGACTGTATGCTTTCTTCTTAATCCTCAGGGTAACTTTGGAGAGGAAGGGCCGGCTGGAGTTCCGGTAAGGGTATTTGGATGGTAGCAGCCTTGGGGAGGGTGAGGCAAGAGGTGCTTTCACACCTGGGGAGCTGAGAGACCTGGCCTGCGCCTCTGTAGGACCCAGGCTGATGCTGAGCACATGTGGCTTCTTCTCCTGTAGGGACCACCAGGGCCAGTGGGACCGGCAGGCACCAAAGGGGCAAAGGTGAGTCTGGGGCATCCCTTGCATGTAGCCAGGGCACACCTCTGAAAGATACCCTTGCTCTGTCCCTGGCCTCCACGCTGCCTGCCAGGTAAATTCTCCCTCCAAAGTGTGACATCCTCCTTTCCAACCTTCCCTGTGTTTCTAGTCTCTCCCAAGACACCCCCTCTCAGTAGAGTAGAGGTGCCTTATGACAGCTGGCTATATTCTGCAGCCCTGGCCCTGTCTCAGAACCTCAGGGCCTAGGGACCCCCTTAACCTAGTATCTTTACTTGCCAGGGGGAACCTTGTGAGCCATGTGTACCCCTGTCCAAGCTTCAGGATGGGGACAGTCATGTGGTGCACTTGCCTGGCCCCGTAGGAGAGAAGGGAGAGCCTGGACCTCCAGGCTTTGGCCTACCAGGGAAGCAGGTGAGTCCCTGTTCCTCTAGGGGCGGCCATGCCGGTGAAAGAGAGGGAGGTTGTCTTGCCCGTGTTTCTTGGCTAACTTAGCAGAGGGGAGGAGAAGGGCGGAGCAGCCTCTGTGGCTAGTCAGAATTGCCCCAGTGCCCTGCACTGGGTTCTGCCCATTATCCTGGGATAGCATGGTGGAGCCAGCAGAGGGCAACAAGTGTGTACCAGACAGACCTGTATTCTAATACTGTTCCTGCCTTTTCTAAGTTCTTCTGTGTGTTCTTATGTGTGTGGGTACCTGTGCACACACATGTGCGTGTGCATGTTGAGGCTATAGGTTGATGTTGAGTATCTTCCTCTATTGCTTTCCCTTCCTCATTATTATTATTTTGGTTTTTCAAGGTAGAGTCTCACTCTAGCCCAAGCTGATCTGGAATTCACTATGTAGTCTCTGGGTGGCCTCAAACTCCTACTTCTGCCTCTCAAGTGCTGGGATTACCACCACACCTGGCTTTACACTATTTTTTTAGGTAGAGTCTCTTGCTCTGAACCTAGAGCTCACTAATTTGGCTAGACAAGCTAGCCAGTGAGTCCTAGGGAATTCTCCTACCCCTACCTCCCTAGCTCTGGGATTAGAGGCAGCACCATGTCTGGCATTTTATGAAGGCATTGAGGGTCCAAACTCAGCAAGCACCTTACCCACTGTCCCCTTCATAAGATCTTTGACCAGAGTAAGTCACTTTTTACTTTAACTTTTTAAAAAATTTTTATTTATTTACTTATTTGAGAGAGGGAGAGAGGCGGGCAAATAGAGAATGGGCACACCAGAGCCTCCAGACACTATAAACAAACTCCAGACACATGCACCACCTTGTGCATCTGGCTTATGTGGGTACTGGGGAATTGAACCTGGGTCTTTAGGCTTCCCAGGCAAATGCCTTAACCGCTAAGCCATCTCTCCAGCCCCAAGTCACTTAAAAAATATTTATTTATTTATTTGCAAGGAGAGAGTGAGAGAGAGAGATGATGGGTATACCAGGGCCTCCAGCCACTGCAAATGAACTCAAGATGCATGTGCCACTTTGTGCATCTGGCTTTACATGGGTACTAGGGAATCAAACCAGGGTTGTCAGGCATTGCAGACAAGCACCTTAACCACTCAGCCATCTCTCCAGCCCCTGCAAGTCACTTTTGTTCTCTGTCACTCTGCACCCTTTCCACAGAGCTGTGGTAAAGCTCAGTAATGATGTGTGAGAAGCAGTGACTGATGCACAAGAGGCACCGGCGAAATGACAGTTACAGCCATGGTATTATTATTGTCATTGCTTTAATGGTAACAGCAAATGCTGACCCAGCACACACAGTGCACCATGCGCTGCTTCATCTATATTAACTGTCTTGTCTCACAAGAACCCTAAGGTGCAGAAGCTGCTACTATTTTATCATTCCCATAACAGAGGAGGAAACTGAGGCTAGATGAGAAACTAGACACTGAAGTCTCTTCACCTACATGAGAGCGTTTCACTAGCGTGAGAGCAGAGGTTGTTGTGTCTTATTTTCTGTCCAACCCCCAGGTGTCCCATGGCACTGGGTGTCTTATGTTGACTGAACCAGTGCTGGACTGCTTTCTCCTCAGGGCAAGGCTGGAGAGCCTGGACTGAAGGGACAGAAGGTGAGAGAGCATCAGTGGGCACGTGATTGGGTGGGCACCAGATCTTCTCAGACCTCCCCACCCCCTTTTACCAATCTCCACTCCCTTCTCACCCCCAGCCCCCAGCCCTGGCTAAGGACCATGAGTTCCTGTGGGTCCTAAGCTGGGCCACTCCTTTCCCCTCTCTCCACAGGGGGACGCTGGGAATCCTGGAGACCCAGGAATACCAGGCACCATGGGGCGGCCGGGACTGTCAGGAGAGCCTGGGATTCGGGGACCTGCAGGACCGAAAGGAGAAAAGGTTAGTTGGATGGGGGCAGATAGAAATCAGGAAGAGAGAACTAATGAAGGAAGGGACTTTAGGGACAGGTCTTCATCAGACCAGTGTAGAAACACCATGTAGAGTCTCCTCAGCAATTTGCCATGGATGACGTCAGGGACCTATTTTGGTTTCCTAGGCTGAGGGGAGGCATCAGAGGGATGGAGCTCTCCGAGGGCACAGGGGCCTTCTTTCCTCACCTGTCTGCCAGCACTGGCTCATGGGCTCCTGGCTGTGCCCCTCTCTGACCAGGGTGATGGCTGCACCGCCTGTCCCAGCCTGCAAGGGGCAATCACAGATGTGACTGGACTGCCTGGGAAACCAGGCCCTAAAGGAGAGCAGGGTCCCCAAGGTGTGGGCCGGCCTGGTAAACCGGTAAGTTCCAGGGGCTAGCCCTCTGGTCCTTCCCTGCCTGCATGTTGCCATCTCTTCTTCCTGCTCCCCCTTGTCTCCTTGGGGATCCATGGGTTCCCTTCTGCTTTGTAGGGCCAGCCTGGTTTACCAGGAGTTCAAGGGCCCCCAGGGATGAAGGGCACACAGGTATGTACAGACATGGGGGCCCGGTTGGAATGTGGCTGGAGGAGGGTGGGAGACACATGAGACCCAGGGCCTGGAGTGGAGGATGGAGACAGGTATGGAGTGGGAAAAGGTGGTGGCAGACAAGGCTACAGAAGGTGGGCTTTTAATCTCCAGCCAGGGTTTTCCTTCTGCCCCTTCAGGGAGAGCCAGGACCTCCAGGAACAGGGGCTGAGGGGCCCCAGGTGAGTCTCCTGCCTTACCTTTGCCTTGCTATGCTCTCCCAATATTTCCATTAGCCAGCTGCCTGTTCCTCCTCAGCCCCCAAACCCCAGGGCCAAGCCTGCCCTGAGATGCTAAGGGTACAGCTCTGTGACTAGGGATCACACAGCCTCTCTGGCCTGCTATCACTTCTGTCCAGGACTTAGCTTTGACGCCCACCTGTCTGATGCTCAGGGCTTCCTTGGGGAGCTCCTCTGAGTTTGGGCTGGTAGATACCCCACCCTAGGCCAGATCTGCCAGTGAGACTAGGCTGAGGGGCAGGTTGACTTTGGTCTCTGTGCCCCAGACTGTCCATTCTGACTTGCAGGGGGAGCCTGGAGCCCAGGGTTTGCCTGGCATTCAGGTAGGTCTGTCTTGGGCCTGGAGGCAGCTGACAGGGGAAGGGACCACTCTAGGATAAGGTATAACCAACTGCACTTTCATCTGCAGGGATTTCCAGGACCTCGGGGACCACCTGGACCCACTGGAGAAAAGGGAGCCCAGGTGAGCCTCTGCTTCTACCAGCATTGGGCCTATAGGGCTTCTGGAAGTTTTGGCAGCAGGCACGGGAGACCCAGGGTTGAGTGATGCCCATCAGAGTTACCCAAGACTCCATCTGGCATATTTCAGTGTTGAATTGTGCTGCCCTTAAATATTGCCTCAGTCACCATGTGCCCTCTTCCCCAGGGACCTCCAGGGCTGAAAGGAGCCATGGGACCCATGGGACCTCCTGGTGCTGGTGTCCCTGGGCCTCCGGTAAGAGTCTTCCCTGTGCTTGGCCATGCTGCTGGGACTGAGACACATTGTGGTAAAGAGGGCAACGAGCTGATCCTGCCCGTCCCTGCAGCCTGGGGTGGGAGGAGAGAAGCCTGTGCGGCCAGCCTCAGAAGGAAGATGCACTGGGGAAGGGCCTTGTTCGAATGCCAACAATATCTGTCCTCACCGTGCTTTGCTCTCCTGTGTTTTTTTCTTTGTGTGTGTGTGTGTGTGTGTGTGTGTGTGTGGTATGTATATGAGTACATGTATATATAAAAGCCAAAGGTTGACATCCAATGTCTGTCTCCCTTGCTCTCCCCTTTCTTTACTTTTCTCACTCTAACCCAGAGCTCATTAATTTGGTTAGTCTAGCTAGCCAGCTTGCCCCAAGGATCCCCTGCCTCCACTTCCCAAGGGCTGGAGGTGCAGACAGGCTGCCACCTGGCAGGTACATGGGTGCTGGCAATCGAACTCCACTCTACATGCTTGTGCAGCAAGTGCTTTATTAGCTGAACAGCCGCCCCAAACCACGCCTCGGTTCTTTCTGAAAAAATATTTTTATTATGTTTTTAAATTGACCTGTAATAACTATCCATACTTATGAGGCACAGTGTAATATGTCAATACATGCATATGACAGATACTGATCAAATCAGAATAATGAGCATTTCTGTGTTCTTAGAATTTCTTCATGTCTGGAGCCTTCTGCTCTTCTATTACTTGTAAGCTGTCATCGCCCCACTGTGCTGTACTGAGCACCAGAAGTTATTCCTCCTAGCCAGCCAGGTTTTGGTCTCCATTACCCAGGCTCCCTCTGTCCCTCCCCTCTTTCCCACCTCTAGGAATCACCATCCTACTCACTTCTACTTGGAGATCCATATTTTTAGTTTCTAAAGAGAAAAAAGAACCTAGTCACCTTTTTTTTTTTTTTTTTTTTTTTTTTTTGTTTAGAGGTAGGGTCTTGCTTTAGCCCAGGCTGACCTGTAATTCACTATGTAGTTTCAGGGTGGCCTTGAACTCACGATGATCCTTCTACCTCTGCCTCCTGAGTGCTGGGATTAAAGGCATGCACCACCATGCCTGGCTCACCCCCATTTTTTGAGTAGTGGTCTTGTTGAGGCTTTGTGCTAAGCTCTTACAAATAGAAATTTACTTCTTCCTCACAACAATCCTGTGAAGGAACTGCTATGTTATCATCATCATCATTATTATTGCTATAATATTGATTTTAAAGACAATTCACTTTGTAGCCTAGGCTGGCTTTGAACTTCTGTCCATTCTTCTGCCTCATCCTCCCAAGTGCTGGGATTATAGGCATGAGCTACCATTCAGGGCTAGGAACTACTATTATTTTCCTTCCATAGATAAGGAACCCAAAGGCTGCAGAGTGAGAGGTGGAGCCAAGAAATTGAACCTCATAAATCTGACTCAAAGCTTGCCCCTTACTCCCAGCCTTCAAGTCCTTCTAACCATCTAACCCAGCTGCCACTCCACTGACCATCTATGGTGATAGAAAAGTTCTATTCTGCACTGCCCAAGACAATGACTCCTGCGCTTGAAAGTCGCATCTATTGAACAAATTGCATAGATTAAGTAATAATAAGTGCATTTTCTCATTTTAGTCATCAAAGACCTGCCTAATAGTCAGCTTTTACTCCATGTGAACCCCTAGAATTTTACAAGATGATATAATTTTAGACTGAATCAAAGAAATGCTACCTTTCAGCCAGCTTGTACCATGCTGGGCTGTGGGCAAATGTATAATTTTTCTTGAGCTTTTGGTAATGTTGAAAATAGCCCCATGAATCATATTCTTTGTGGATCCCTAGAGAAATTCTTGTTTCAGTTTGGGAAACATAGATGGATTCTTCCTGGGGGTGTGCTGCAGCCCAGAGGGGGCTGGGACTTGCCCAGGTCCATGGGGCTGGCCTGCTTTATCTAGCAGAAGTGGACAGTCAGGATCCCTGCCTGTCCCACGGAGCTCCAGGCTCAAAATGGAAATAGAGAGCTGCTTCTATGGTGGTGGCTTGCAGTCCCACATACAAAGGTGGAGTGTCCCGTAGGAAGGCAGCCATGGGGACGTCCATACTGCAGCGAGGCTGTCCGCCCTGGCCCTCAGCAGATGCATGTCTGCTCGAGCCACTTTCTCTCTGCTCTCCTGAATCCCGGATGCTGAAGCCCTGAAGCCCGGATGCTTCCTGCTCCCTACTCCACTCTCGGTAGTTGTGTGGCATTGGCAAAGGACAGCTTCTCAGAGTCCATACATTCTTCCAGTTTAGTACACAGAAGAAACCTTGACAGTGAGAATGCATATAATGAGCCAAAAGGAGAGAGGGGAGCAGAGATTCTGGGCCACTCAGGCCTCGGTTTCTTCTCTGTAAAGTAACAGTCTTGCAGAGGCTGGAGTGGGGCTCCATTCTGATGGTGGTGCGAGGTCTGGAGCCATGTCCTCTCCTTTCTTCCTGCTTCCTCCCCTCCTGATCTCCTCTCTGTGGATCATGGAGTCTGGGACTGCTTGTATTGTTGTTGCCTTTCTCCCAGGCAGGCCACGTGGCTGGCTGCTGTCTAGCCTCACCCACTGACTCTGGTTTTTTTTCGTTTCAGGGCCAAGATGGACAGAGAGGACAGACTGGACTTCCAGGAGCAAAAGGGACACCAGTGAGTATGGTGCCCCAGGTATTGAGATTCTACAGCTGTCCCTGCCTCCAACTCCTGCTTATTCACCTCCCTGTGTTCCTTCTCTGCAGGGTGAAAAGGGATCTCAAGGAGAGAAGGTAAGTCTCAAGGGAGTGGCTGCCACTCCTGGGGAATTGGCTCCTGCAGCCCCATAGCCTCACGGGAACCTGTGTCCACAGTAGCTACTCAGACTGAAGACTGGGTGCTGAGGAGGTGTCTTAGTCTCTTTGCTATCTACCAGTTTCCTGATTCCAGGAACCATAGATTCCCCCCCCCCCCATTTCATGTGGCTGCTGGGCAGGATTCAGCCAGGATTTTAGGAGATCAGAGAACTCTAAGCCCCCCTTAGTAGGCAGTTGTCATTTCACATGGGGTCTGGGTGAGGGAATGAGAGAAAAAAAAAAAAAAGGACAGTTGGGAAGGTACAGAGGTGAAGGTCATAGAACCAGGCAGGGCCCAAGGAACAGGTGTGGAGCTTCAGCTGTGCTGTACTGAGGGTACATGGGCAGCACTGGCAGTGATGGAACCAAGCCACAGGACACAGTAGCCATCCACGGCTCACTGAACACTCCCCAGGTGGCAGCACCATGACACACCACAACCCATCCCCTTCCCTGCTGGTCTGTGCAGTGGGAATTCCTATCCCCATTTTACAGATGAGGAGGCTGAGGCTCACGGCTTGCCCAAAGACACGACCTTAGGAGGCACACCCCAGGTTTAAACTCTGCCCTCTCCATCTGTTGAGCCCATGCTGCCTCCTGTGTGAGGTTTCCCGAGTCCTCCATCCTTGCCAACTCTAACCAAGGTGCTTATCTTTCCAGGGTGAACCAGGGGAGTGCTCCTGCCCTTCTAGGGGAGACCCCATCTTTTCTGGCATGCCGGTAAGTGGTGCCGTGGTGCTGAGTGCCTTCCCTGCCTTCCCTGGTGGGGGAGAGGCCTGGCTTCCCACCTCCAGCCGCCTCCCCACGCAGCTCTGTGCTTGGTGTAGATGTTGTCTGTAACCTCTCCCCTTCTTTTGCGACCCCCACTCCCACCCAGGGTGCTCCGGGACTTTGGATGGGCAGCTCCTGGCAGCCAGGCCCGCAGGTGTGTGTGGCTTGTCTCCTTTGTCTCGCCTCTTGTCCGCCAGTGCCCTGCGGCTTGCCCACGCTGACGCTGCTGCCCGTCACAGTGGGGCGGAGCTCTCTTCCTTTTCTGATCTTCCCTTCTCTCCCTCAGGGTCCCCCAGGTGTTCCTGGACCCCCAGGTCCTCCTGGAATGCCTGGACTTCAGGTAAGGTGGAGGGAACAGAGGAAGGAATTTGGGGACAGGACTCAAGCAGTGGTGGGATCCAAGTGCTCTGCTCCTCTAACCCTTGTCACTCATGCTGTGCTCCTCTGTCACAGTGTGGTGTTGCATGCCTGCCCACAGATCCCTGGACAAGGCTTGTACATCATTCTGTTAGCTTAAGCACCCCACTAATGGGTGCCAAACCCTAGCCTGGAAGGAACCCAGAATCTATGTCAGAGTCCCTGGCACAGAACCCCCATTTGGGAGCAGTGCTCAACATTTATTCTTACAACACATATATTTGCATGTCTGCTGTTTTCCTGACGCTGTTTTCAGTGCTGGGCTATAGCAGTGGACCAAATGATAAAATCCCTGCCCTCCTGGAGCTTGCGTTCTAGTAGGAGAAACAGGCAGTGAGGAAGACAGATGAAACACAGTCTACTAGAGAGTGGTGTGTGCTGAGGAGAAAGATAAAGCAGAGTGAAGGTAGAAGAATGGGAGGGCACAGGAGTGATAGTTCTGAAAAGAAGGTGACATTTGAATGAAGACCCATGTAAATGCACGTGAGCCTGTGGGGGACAGCACACCTGGGGACAGCACTCCTGGGGGACAGCACTCCTGGTATGGGAAGCAGCAGCAGGTGCAAAGGCCCAGAGGTGAGAAGGTGCCCACCTTTTTCGGATGTGTTTGGAGAATAGCAAGGAGGCCTTAGGTAGTAAAGGGAGACCTAGGAGCTGAGCCCTGGGTTCTGTTAGACTTTGCATCTCACAGCCGGCAGCCTGAATCTGAATGTCACCTCTGTGATGTGTTGGGCAAGTTACTTAACCTCTCAGTCTCAATTTCTTTATCTTTTAAGCAGGGATAATTCTAGCATCTACCTCAATGGGCTTTTTATGGGTATTAAAAAAGTTCATGCATGCAAATTATGTGAAATTTTTCCTGGTACATAATAAATGCTCCAGAAGCATTAGCTTCTACTCAGTGGTGCTCTCATTTCTTTGAGCCTTATGTTAACTCACGAAGGAAGGGGATATTAACCCCTAAGTCACAGCTGGTCCAGCTGAAGCTCCAAGAGGTGAGGTGTCGTGTCCAAGGTCACTCGGCCAGGTATTGGAGACACAGGTCTAGGGCTTCCCTTGCAGAGTGCTTTCTCCTCCCTTCGTTGACTTTCAGGACAATTCCCAATGGTTTGCATACCAGGAACCTGAGCCCATGCCATACATTTGGCAGTCTTACAGTTACTAAGAGTCTGAGCCTCCTATGCAGGACTGGGACACAGTCATCTGTCTGCAGGGGACTTGGAGTTTGCTGGGGAGGCTATGGTCATTTCAGAGTGACCCATTAAGGAGCGAGGGCTGGCACAGTGTGAACTCTGCCAATCCATGCTGGGAATATGCAGTAGGAAAGAGTGATTGCTGAGTCTGGTTCCAAGCACCAGTCTTATCTGATGCCAGTGCCTGAGACCAAGTGATGCTGCCACTAACAAGCTCCTGCCCCATGCCAGGCTGGGCACACAAGAGCCAACCTGCTCCTCTCTGGATGCAGAAATTGGCTCAGAGATGCATGGTACTTTCTCACCCAAGGCCACGTGGTTCCAGTGCCTGCTTAGCAGGTTTCATCCCAGCCCATTCACAAGTGAGGAAACTGAGGCACATACCTGTACTTCAGGCAGGGCAAGGAACAGTCATAGTCTTAGGCTTAAATGAATACAGCAGCACTGGAAAGCAGAGCAGGGCATGAGTAACAGTAGTAACACACTTTTAGGGTTGGGATATAGCCAAATTGGTAGAGTGCTTGTCTAGCACTCACGAAGTCCTGGGTTCAGTACCTTCCCTGTATAAAACCAGGTATTGTGGGTCATGCCTGTAATCTTAGCACTAAAGAAGTGGAGTCAGGAGGATCAGAGGTTCAAGGTCATTCTCATCTACATAGGGAGTTTGAGATCAGCCTGGGCTACAGGAGCCCATGTTTCAAATCACCACCTAAGGTCAAGGTCCTTGTGCAAGGAGCTGCTCTAAACTCGGATGGTGCTGAGCATAGGAGTATGTGCTAGAAGGGACTGGATGGTGACCCAACCCTGGTAGAGACTGCCCTAGAGAGGGAGGACTACTTGGGAGCAGCTGATGTGTTCTAGTGTTGGGAGCTGGGACTTAAAGAGAATCCAGACCTCTGACATCTCCTGATGGGGGCTGGGAGGAGGCTCTGGGGATTCGAATGGAAACATCCTGGCTGCCTCAGAGGAGTCCACATGTGCACTGTGTGTCTTTGAGGGGAGCAAAGCTGTGGCATGCATTGAGCAGGGGCATCCTGTACCCAGGATCTGGGCTATGCTCCTTACGGCATCGTCCCTTGAAGCCTTGCCACACACGACCCCAGTGGGTGACACAGTGGGTGCTCGGCTACATGGCACCTCGCAGACAGCAGCAGGTTGAACTCTGGTTCCTTGTTCATGGGCAGGCAGAATATGCTCCCAACATCTAAGAGGGCCTGGCTTATAACAACACACCAAGTTACATTTCCTGGATGAGTGCTGTACGAATAAGGAAACTGAGGCATGGGGTTGGATTTATTTTCCCCCAGATGACCTTCCAAAAGCTATACAGGTAGTCAAAACTTGCACCAGACTGGTTTGCTGGACAAGCATCAAGTGCTGTGAGGGTTTGAGACCAGGGATGAGGTGAAAATACTGGATATGAGAGGGTCAGAAGTCCTCACACTGAATCTTAGCTCCATGCCTTCCTAGACCTGTCACCTTTGGCAAGTTACTTATTGTCTCTGCGTCCTTAGCTTTTTTTGTTGTTGTTGTTATGTTTATTTATTTATTTTTATTTTTGTTGTTGCTTGTTTGTTTTGGTTTTTTGGAGGTAGGGACTTGCTCTGGCCCAGGTTGACCTGGAATTTACTATGTAGTCTCAGGCTGGCCTCAAATTCACAGCTATCCTCCTACCTCTGCCTCCCAAGTGCTGTGATTAAAGGCTTGCATCACCACGCCCGGCTTCATTTTTATTTTTATTTTTATTTTTATTTTGAGGTAAGGTCTTGCTCTAGCTCAGGCTGACCTGGAATTCACGATGGAGTCTCAGGTTGGCCTCTGCCTCCTGAGTGCTGGCACTAAAGACACACCACCATTCCCAGCTGCTTTGTTTTTAAGGTGGACATAAAATGCCTAGCTCCCCAAGAAACTGCAATGATTAATGAGAAAATGCAGGAAATCACAGGAGAGACAAAACAGAGCACTTACTATACAGATGCCCCACTGCCCAATTTCTGACTTTCCCCTGCCATGTGGGGAAATACTCCCTGGGAGACTGGGGAGCTGCTCCTGTGGGCTTCCCCAGCTCCCTCTCCAAACGGTGGAAACCTTCAAGCAAAGTACAGAGGACTGCCTTGTCCTGGCCAGGACCTGTGCTGGTGGGAGGAAGGGGAGAAGCAGCAGGGCTGGTGAGAGGGCGCGGGGTGAGCGCTGGGCAGGGAGAGAGGTGTGCTCACTCATTCTTCTCCACTGCAGGGAATACCTGGAAACAACGGCTTGCCAGGACAGCCTGGGCTCACCGCTGAGCTGGTGGGTACCAGTCAGGAGACACTGGCCATTAGCCTTCCTGCCCTTCCCTGAGCTCAGCTGGCCATGCAGCCCTTTGATTGGCAATGGGGTGGGGAGCCCTTTTTCTCCCCTGTTTGAGGCTAGGAGAACACAGCTGGCAAGATGCTTCCCCCAGGCTGTATAAGTGTCTCCCCACCCACACACACCTGCTGGAGCCCACATCTGTCTCTTACAGGGCTCCTTACCCATTGAACAGCACCTCCTCAAGGTAAGAGGGGCATGGGGGGTGGGTTCCTAAGGAGAGTCTCACAGTGGGTGCTCAGCTGCATGCCGCCTCACAGACAGCAGCAGACTGAACTCTTTGCTTCCTTGTTTGTGGTTGGGTTGGAGGGGATACATTCCAAGCATCTGTCTAAGAGGGTCTGGCTGGGGCCTGACTTGTAACAACCCCTCCCCCGAGTAACATTTGCTGAATGAGTGCATAAAGGAATCTTGTGAAAGTCCCCACATGGTGAAGGCTGGTGGCAGAACTCAGCCGTGAGCCTGCCTGTAGCAGCTGGCAAGGAGGCACCATAGCATCTCAGTCATGCCAGGGCGGGTCCACGCTGGGTGCAGGGGACAATAGGACAGTGGTGGAGGGCTGTGCAGGTCAGGTGTGGTAGCTGGTTCAGGAAAAAAATGCAGCAGGAGGCAGGATTTGAGAAGCACTTGTGATGGTTCAGTATGGGGCCTGGGGCCTGGGAGGAGAGTCGCCAGCAAAAGTGCCTGTGCTTTGCCTGCAGACCTGCCAGAAGGTTGTGGCCTGGCCTGGCTGCTGGAGCTCATAGGGTCCTATGGGAACCAAGGCTCCCAAGCTCTCTCTCGCCTAGTCACCTGCAGAGATGAGAGCCAAGCCGGCCATCCTTGCAGGCTGCCTTCAGGTTCCTGGACCTCCCTCTAATTCCGCAGCCCTAGGGTGCCCCTCCCCCTCCCCACACCCCAGCCATCAGTGTCATCCAACCGTCCCGGTGGTGGTCCTTGCTCAGGGTACAGCATGAGGGCTGCCTGTCCTGTCCCTGCTTTGAACCACAGGCGTTTCCAGAAAGCAGCTGGAGGAGGCAGTCAGGTTAACGTGGCGGCAGCCATGTGTTGGACCTCAGCGTGGTTGTGGCAGAGACCCCTAACTCTTCTCTTCTATACTTCAGCCTGGGTTCCCTCCAGGTCTGCCCTTGGGCACTGATTTGGTGACCTCCAAACCCTAGATGTGACATGCTTCTCCTCACATCTCACTAGTTGGCTTTGTAATCAAGTTCTCCACAAAGGGCCTCACACAGGAACTGAGCGGAACCTGTAATAGAGGTCAAATGACAGCACGGGTCCCTGCCAGGAGTCCCAGCCGCCACCACTTGACAGCGCAGAGGAAGTGCTGATTCAGCACAGACCTGGGTGGGGGCATGCAGTCCAGGCTCCACTTACCCAGACAGACCACGTCCCCTCCTTTGAGTATCCGCTTCTCATCTCCACAATGCTCCTAAGACTGCCTGCCTCACTGCGCCCTGGGATTGAATGTGATAACACACCAAGGCCCATTAGGATGTGTAGTCTTGTGGGTGCCGAGGAAAGGATGGCCATTCTCCTTGGGTGTTGCTGTGAAGGTGAGCATGAGGCTCCTGCTTGGGATCTCAGTCACCATGCCTGGCCACAGAGACTCCAGGCTCCCAAGTTTTGTGGAATTGGAGGCAGGTTTTACTAGTTTTGGAGGAAAGGACTCATAGCTTCCATTAGCCTCTCAGAGAGTCTGTAACCCCCCAAAAGACAAAGCCCTTCTTGTTGGGAGGCTAGGTCAGGCCCAGTCACCTGGGAAACCCAGAAAGTCAGTGAGTTCTGGAAGCCTAGGGCAGGCCCACCCCGGGGTGTCCATGAAGGGGCTACTCCTTCAGTAGCTGTTTCCTGGCAGCCTTAGGCAGAAGTGCTGGTATTGGAGAGCCAGCCCTTTCATCATGGATCCTCGTGTCTTGTCCTCGCTGCGGGTGCAGGTTGCAGCAACAGCCGGGACAGATGGTCCCTCTGTGGGCCCCTCCGCCTCCTCCCACACTCATGTCTGGAAAGCACACTGGCTTGGCCCTACCAGAGCTTCCTGGAGGAAACTCACAGCCAATTGCTGGGATTGGGTCCCCTGAGGATGGAGCAAAGCTGCCTGCCGCAGGGATGTGGCTGGGGAGGGAGAATGTGTCGGTGGAGGATGGCTGGGCAGGGTGCCCAGGCCTTAGGTCCCGAAAGGGCATTCCCAAGTTGTCCCTCCCTGCTTGTCTCTGACCCAGGCTTCTCTGCCCTCCATGTTTCCTTTTCAGAGCATCTGCGGGGACTGTGCCCAGAGCCAGACGGCCCAGCCAGCCTTCCTCATGGAAAAAGGGGAAAAGGGTGACCAGGGCATCCCTGGTGTGCCAGGCTTCGACAATTGTGCCCGGGTAGGGACAGGGCTGGGGCATCCTCAATATGGAAGGACTCCTTGGTGCCTGGCCATGGCACCTGTGTCAGAGAGTGGGCTGGGCCAGCTGACAAGTCTGATGAGGGGCAGTGCATGCAGGAGGGTCTCCTGACTGCCTCACCTGACAGAACCTTTTGTCTTCTATAGTGCTTCCCAGGGCGGGAGCGCCCACGAGCAGAGGAAGCCAGGGTGAGTGATGTCTCTCCCTTCCCTTCCCTTCCCTTCCCTTCCCTTCCCTTCCCTTCCCTTCCCTTCCCTTCCCTTCCCTCTTGTTCACTCTCACCATCTCCATGTCATTCCCAGGGAGACAACAGTGAGGGAGAACCCGGCTGTCCTGGGAGCCCTGGGCTTCCTGGTCCCCCAGGGCTGCCAGGCCAAAGAGGAGAAGAGGTAAGGCCAGGAATTGGGCCCTCATCCAGGCAGGACCTTGAAGCACTGGGGCTCCCTGTCTGCCTATAGCTACCTTCCCTCGCTCCAGGCCTCCAGTGGCCTGGAGTCCCTCACCTTCTGTCCCTGTTTTGTTCCCAGGGCATGCTGGCTCCTGGCCATTTCCTTTGCCTGCACCCCTCTTCTCAAGGCCTATCCCTTCCCCTTCAGCTGTCACATCACATACTACCCTCTTACCTGAGACCTTCTGCACCATCCTTTCTGAAGATGAGACCCCTCCAGAGCCCCTCCACCCCGCTCAGACCCCTTGCCTGCATCATACTCATTACCATCTGACATGATGGATATTTGGTTCAACAGGAAGAGCCTACAGCCATGGACTGAGCACCCGTGCCAGCCCTGTTCTATTTGTTACTGTTCACCTTGCCTCTGTGATGTGTGTGCCATCAGGCAGAGATTTAAATGTTTTGTTTATAGCTATGTTCTCAGCCCCTGGATCCATGCCCAGTTCATAATAGCTGCTCAATAAATGTTTGTTGGATGAATGAATGAAATGAATGAAAGGCCATTTTAACATCAGCTAAGTGGTCCTGCATTGATATCAGCTGCCCTCTTTTACTAATGTTGTGCTGAGCTGGCAGAAGGTGCTGTGACCTGGGCTTGGGGGGGGGTCAGATGGGCTCAAGCTCTTCATCCATCTCCTTTGGCTTAATTTTCAGGGTCCACCTGGCATGAGGGGCTCCCCAGGTCCTCCTGGGCCTATTGTAAGTATTTCTGGTATCCTGGCTTGCTTGAGCAACTCTTAAGAGGGGTCCAAACACACACACACACACCATTCTGCTGTCTTGTCCTCAGGCAGCCAGGCAGGAGCATCTGCTGCTTTCCTATTTGGGAAGTATCTTTAGGGACTGTGGTCTCCTACCCAGAAGCCTCTGGAGCTTCCCTGTTCTGTTCCCTTTTCTGTGGCCCTGCTTAGAGGAGGTCCTCAGGGGCACGTCTTTGCCCCATTCCTCTGCCCTGTTGTATCTTGTTCTACACGGTGAGCCAGGCAGCCAGGGAGGTGTGTAGCCTTCTGGCCAGATGTCTACCTGCCCATGACACCAGTCCCTACAAGGGTCAGGGACTGGGATGGTGACCTCTGTTTCTCTGCAGGGCCATTTCTAGGAAAGTCTACAAAGACCAGACTGGGGCACCTACCCCAGAGTCCTGTGGGTGTCAGTGAAGCAGGGAAAGAAGTGACTCGAAAGACAGGAAGAACTGGCAATGTGTTCTTTAGAGAAAACCAGCCTGTGGGAGACCTGGAACCACCCACTTGAGGGATGTGTGGAAGTTAGGTGGTAGGTAGGGTGGGCAGGATGGAAAGAAGCAGGCTTCCACTCCAGCAGAGGCATTCAGTAGACTCTGGAAACCTGGGAAGGGTTTTCAGGCTCAAGAGGGTGCCGGCATCTCTGCCCACAAAATATCCAGGGGAGGAGTTTTCTGGATTTTTCTGTCAAGAAGTTTCTTTTTCAGCAGCCTTGAAAAGACTCCTAAGAGCTTCTGTCTCTACAGTCCCCAGCCCCAGACTGTCCCCCCAGGCTACCACAGGGTGACTGTGCTTGGTGACATGTGACCTGCCTGTTTCTCCCACCAGGGCCCCCCAGGTTTTCCTGGTGCTGTTGGCTCCCCCGGATTACCTGTAAGAACCTAGCATTGCTCCATCTCCTCTTCCCGCCAGCCAGCCGGGTCTCTGTGGCTCCTGCTTGCCTCCCCTCCTGTGGTGTCCCCCCTCCCTCCCCCATGTTCATTGTGCCCTGCAGGTGTGGTAGCTAACGACACAGGTTCCCTGAGGTCCCCATGGCTTGGACACGGTCCCAGCCTCTGACTTCTTTCCATGCTCCTCTCTTGGCTTCTCCTCCCAGCCTTCTTTCTCCCACCTTTCTACTTTCACCTCCCTCCTATTTTCCTTTTCCTTTCCTTCACAGGGACCACATGTCACTCGCCCAAGTCCTCCAGGGCTCTTTCACCTTCTTACTGGAAGCCCGTGCCTCTAGGAGTCCCTTCATTTCTCCCTTTCACTCCTGCTTCCCACCACCTGCCGTGCCCGACTCAAGATTTGCTGAAAGTCGTTCTTGGGACCCTGCCAGCCACCTGGCTCCATGCCCGGTGGAGATGCCAAAGCTTTAGGGCTTCACACTGCAGGCTGGCACAGGTTGGCTGCCCTGCTGCCTGGCAGGGTTGTCCAGAGGCACCCTGGGTATTTGCAGGCAGCCCTGTTGCACCCTTCCCTTCAGCAAGAGGAAACCCACAGCTTCCTACTCTTCACCCCTCTTCCTTGGCTCTAGGCCCTGTCTGCTCCAAGGCCAGGCATGTGACACCAACCAATTGGGTCTCTGGTGTCTTGAGGCCCTGCCCCTCTGTGCCCAGGACCTTGTGCCGCTCCTTCTGCCAGGTGTCGTTAATTGCTCTGCCTTGTCATTGTCACAGGTGTGTTTAAGTCTCCCCCCATTCGCATTGTTGCTCCCTCCTGGGTCACAGAAGCTAAACCTCTTGTTTGTCAGATTTGTGCTCTTAGGGCCTGGCTCCTGTCCTCTCAGGCCTGGTGGTGGAGGCTCAGGAACCAGGGCCCCTCCTTGTCACAGTTCCATCTGTCCCCACATCCTCACCCTTGGCCGGACCGTGTCTGTTTTTGCTTGCTTGGGTGAAGGGGCCATCTGTCCGTCTAGCCATCTGTCTTGTGTCGTGGAAAGGTTTGGGTGCCGTTTTTTGAGGGCACAAGGGAGAAGGGGGTGGGAAGGTATTTTTAATGGTGCAACGAATCTACAAAGAATAGGGTGAGGAACAAGGGGTGAGGCTCCAGCTTTAATTGAAAGTGATGTTCCCTTTAATGTCACTGGGTGATGGGGGTTGCTCTATGCCTCTTCCTGGAATCCCTGAAGACTGTGATTTGAGGCATGGGTGGGGGTTTGGACAGGTAAGTTCTGGGGATGTGGTGACACACTCTTGTGGGGAGCATCACCTGTGAGGTCACTTCTTACAACTTCTCTGAAAGAGTGCACATATCTGACTGTTGTCTTCCTCAAGGTGCACCCCAGACAGCTTCCACAGGAGGGCACACCAGTTGACAGTTACCTGTCGGTTGCTCGCTTGGTGGGGACGGGGTACATAACTTTGTGCTCCTGAAAGGCACCCATGTGTAGATTTCTACCTCTGATATTTACCCTTCAAGAGCACACCCTCTACAGTCATTTTGCTAGGGACACTGCGCAGGGGGGACATTTATGGCCTCCACCTTGGCTTAGAATGGGTTAGGTCGTGGGGCAGGGGAGTCAGGTCTATGTAGGGATTTCCGGCCTCTGCAGTTTCTCATGATTTTTCTCTTGAAGGGCCTTCAAGGAGAGCGAGGCCTCACAGGCCTGACAGGAGACAAAGGGGAACCGGTAAGAAGAGGCCTGAGGAGCCTGGGGAGACACCCTGAGGGTTAGCCACTGAGTAGAAGATGGGAAATGGATACTTTCCTTTGAAATCCTGCCCACCCCACCGCTGATACCTGTAGTGTGTGGGGTACTTACCCATCAGGATCAAAGCAGCTGGGTGCTTATGTGCCCCTGTGCCCTGGGAGACACACTTAATTCTAACCCCTGTTCTTCACCCTTGCCCTTGTGGGAGTTCCTCTCCTCCCTCAGCCTGCACACCGCAGTGCCCCCCTTGTGCACCTGCTCTGCCTCTTCCCCTGCTCAGCTCCCAGGGTTCTGGTGAGCCTGAGGCTTAGGGACGTAGTCCAAGGTGGTCATTGTCCTGGGGTGCATGGTCACCTGCTGAATGGCAGTTCCAGATGTCCTGGCTTGGGTCACCACCCTTCTGCATAAGGAGGAGGGGATGTAAATATCGAGGATGCAGCTGGTCTGTCATGTCTGCCTGTCTTTGCAGGGTCCTCCAGGACAACCTGGTTACCCAGGTGCCATGGGCCCCCCAGGACTGCCTGTAAGTAGGGGATCCTGGGCCTGTGGGTACTGGAGTCACTGGCTAGGCAGGATAAGGCCAGGTTGGGTGTCTGTCAGCTGGGTTCCTCCTCTCTTAGCATCTGTCCTCTGCCCAGCCATCCAGACAATGTCCCACTTCCACCCTGTGGGTCCCTAGGTAGTGTGGCTTGGCCCACCACTCCCATGAGGACTGGACTCTCAGAGCCAACTGTGAGTCCCAGACTCAGTAAGACTTGAGATTCACTTCCTCAGAGGGGCTGGGAGAGTGAGAGACAGTAGGAGGTGCCATCCCCCTCACAGAAGCCATTGAGTGGTGGTGTTCTTACTCTCCACTGAGGACCACAGTAGCAGGTGGGAGGCCATGTTGATGGACTCTCCCCTCCAGCCATCTTCCTTGATGCCTTCAGCCTCTGAGTGCCAGTCTGGGTGCCAGCTGCAGCTCCGCCCCTCACATTAGCACCTCCATAGGCAGACCACAGAGCTAATTCTGTTCTCTGCCACTTGTCAGGGCATCAAGGGGGAGCGAGGCTACACTGGACCCGCAGGAGAGAAGGGAGAGTCGGTGAGTTGCAGGGTATGAGGGTGGCTGGGAGGAAGAGTCCCAAACTGGGCACCACCCAAGCCACCACCAGCGGCTTGAGATTTTCCTGTGTGGAGGAGCCATTGACCTCTGCGGTCCCTGCCCCAAGTTGTTCCAGCTGCATCTCTGCTCGGGTTGTGGCTGTGGAGGTGGAGACTGGGAGGAGGATCCCAGCAGGCTTCATGCAGACAAGGCTGACAGGGAGGGGAAGGGCCACCGCTGGATCAGCTGGTAGAACTCACACTCCTACCAGGGCTGGCTGGCCAGAGCCTGGAACTCTGTCCCCAGCATGGCCACATTTGCAGGAACCCCACACTGAGCACAGGAGCTGGGGACTGCTATCACATGAGGACACAGGCTCCTGAGTGGTGACATGACTCACTCTGGGTCCTGCAGCCAGCTGGGGAGTTAGTGGTGGAGGAACCTGGACTGGAGCCCAAGTCCATCTGGCGACAAACCTCAGGCCTCAGGTCTGGGATCTGTCAAGCTGGGCCTGGAGCCTTACCTCGCCCCTTCACAAGTCTCAGCAAGGCCTTAGTGGGACTGCGCAAACTTCGTCACACTTGTATTCAATAACAGGATTGTCTCCTGGGCCTGCTGGGTGCAGGCATCCTTCTGAAGGTTCTGTAGTGAGCAAAGCAGGCCCTGTGCATCTCACCCTACAGCTGATAACAGATGAATAAACAGATAGATGGACCCTGGAGCACACAGAGCAGAGGGAGGGGCTGTAGCCACGTAAGAGGCTGTGTAGAAGGAGGGGGGAGGGAGGTGCTCATGGAGAGGCCTTAAAGCTGAAATCTGAATGGAGGGACGGGGAAACAACACAGTGTTAGGACATGTTAGGGATAGCATGGAGTCATGTAATGATTGCTGAAGGGTTCAGGAGACCTAGAAGGCCCACGGGTGGGGAAATACAGAGCCTGTTCTGGGGACAACAGTCTGACTGAGCAAGCCACAACAGAAGAGGGGGAGAGAAGTGAAGCAGGAAAGGGCAATTGGTGCCAGATTTCAGGACACCTCAAAACCCAGCCGGAGTGGAAAGTGTGCGCCTCATTCACTTGGCAGCGGGAAGCCATGGAGGGGTTTTGAGCACAAGGGTGACATCATCAGAGCGGTCAGCAACCCTTTGCTGGCTGGACTGGAGTGGGCCAGGAGGTGGCAGGGCTAGTTACCAGGCTGGATCCAAAAATCCTGAGGGGACCAGGCAGAGGAGTCCTTCCAGCCCAGCGGCCTCCTCCCCACCCTATCTCTCATCTTTCTGAGTGACAGTTCTGTACTTTTGGGTCCCCAGGGCCCACCAGGATCTGAAGGCCTCCCAGGTCCCCAAGGCCCAGTGGTGAGTGAGTGACAGGGGAGGGAGATGTGGAAGGGGGACCACCTAGACTCTCCCTGGGCCCTTAGGATAGGAAGACTATGTTTCAGCTATGTTATTTCCTGTGGTTTCAGGGTCCAAGAGGAGAGCGAGGACCCCAAGGAAACTCTGGTGAGAAGGGTGACCAGGTGAGTGATGCCTCTTGTCCAGAGCCTTGCTTGTTGGCCATCTTGGGCAGAGGGGAGGGCAAGACCCATGGGCTTGAGACTGCATCACCTGTTCCTCTTTCTGCCTGGGCGGCCAGGCCGAGGGGGCCCAGCATTCTGTCCTTCACTTCTTCTCCTAGGGATTTCAAGGCCAGCCAGGCTTTCCAGGTCTACCGGTGAGTGAAGACAAAGTTTCCCTGTGATGTGGTTGAATCGGGAGGGGTAGGCCTGACCAGGCCCAGTGGGATGAAGATGAATGGGGGAGGGGAGGAATCGAAGGAGGATTGGCCTGGGTGGCCAGGACTATTCCAGGAAACAGACCTGGAGAGCAAGGCCCCACGGGTGGGCCCAGAGGGCTGGCAGATGTCATGCACTGGCCCTGGGGAGTTTCTAGGAAGATGAAATCTATCCTTTTAACAGTGAAACACGCACAGTAGGAAGGGAAAAAGTGCACTTGCAACCCCTTTCCTCCTGCCTGTTCCTTATTGGGCAGAGGGGAGGGCAAGACCCATGGCCTTCAGACTCTGGGTGGCCAGGCAGAGGAGGGCCCAGCATACTGTCCTTCACTTCACTCCTGCCTGTTCCCTTAATGACACAGGGTCCCCCAGGATTCCCAGGCAAAGCTGGAGCACCCGGCCCACCTGGCCCCCAAGCAGAGAAGGTGAGCAGAACTACGGAGCCACCAAAGCCATGGATCTGAGGCTCCAGCTCTCATGCTCCTGTCCAGGCCTTCAGGAGATCCAGACTGTGTCCACTCCACCGACTCTTTGGATGATTCTGGGCCCTGAGATGCCCTCCAGCCTCTGAGTAGCACAAGCTCCCATCTGCCAGGAGAGGGACAAAGGACATGGGTGCTGTGCATTCAAACTCAGGTCCTCAAGCTTGTGCAGCAGCACTCTGACCATCTCTGATTGCTCTGAGCCATCTCACCAGCCTTGATGAGGGCTTTTGAGGGGGAATGGCTAGAATCCCTTCATAGAAAACTGGAAGGAAGCCAGGCATGGTGGCTCACATCTTTAATTTCCACCTTTAATCTCATCACTTGGGAAGCTGAGATAGAAGGGTAGCTGTGGGTTTGAGGCCAGCCTGGGCTAGAGTAAGACCTAGAGCCTTGGGCTGGAGAGATGGCTTAGCAGTTAAGGCACCTGCCTACGAAGCCTAAGAACACCCATTCGATTCTCCAGGTCCCACATTTAGCCAGATGCAAAGTGACACAAGGGCGCAATGTCACACTTGCCCACAAGGGGACGCATGCATCTGGAGTTCGTTCACAGTTGCTGAGAGGCCACTGGCGCGCCCATTCTCTATCTGTCTCTCTCTCTGTCCCTCTCTCTCTGACTCTCTCTCAAAAATAAAAAAAGACCTAGAGCTTCAAAACAAGGGAGTGGGGGAAATAAACTTCACAGAATCAATTGCATGGCCAAACCAAGAAGAGGTAGAGGAGAGGTAGAGGTAGAGGCCCAGAAAGGACAGGGGTGCATATGACCAATAACAAGGTAGGGAGGGAGGGACAGAAGCCATAAGCCTCACTGGCTGCCCTTGAGTTTGGCTTGATATACTGGAATTTTGCTATGGGTTGGAGCTAACATCCCTGTCTCAGCTAAGCATGGGGTTCCCTTATGTGTTGTGTGAGTGGCCATCAGGGACCCCCAAAGTTGCCTTCTTTCCCAGAAGCTCACATTAGCCTCTCACTATACAGGTGAGGAAAGACCAGTTAAGGGACCCAAAAGGCTAGGAGCCACCCAAAGGCACACAGTGTGCTAGCTGTGGAGCTGTGATACACCCTCAGTTATGGGAAAGACCCAGCACTTCACTGCCTCCCTGACTCAGCGTCCACCAGCTATGGATGGGGCCATGATGGGAGTCAGCACCCTTTGCCTTCCTTCCCTGTAGAATGCAGAGGTGACTTACGTCTGGTCACTACAGAGAATCCCAAACCGGCCAGTGTTTCTCCATCATAACTCCCAGGGGGGCTGACATTGGCTAAGGCGGTGCTGACCTCTCCTGGTGGCTAACGGCATTACAGTGCTGCCTATTGCCTTCTCTGCCACTCCCACAGCTGCTGATCCAGGGCACCCCTCCTCATCCCCACTGGGAAATGCAGCAGCCCTTCCAGGACCAAACCTCCGACCTTCCAGGTCACACATCTCATCATTTCCTTGCTTTGAACCTTCGGTGGCTCCCCAGTGCCTGCAGCAGTGTGTTCAGATTTTACTTTGTAATCCCCCAGCTCAGACTATAAAACAGACACACAAGTGAAGCTGTTGTGACTAAGATCTGGGTAGGGGTCCTGGAATCCTGCTCTCATCATGCCCCCAGCTTCAAGCTCCCTCACCAGCTCCCAGTTGAAAAAGCCACTTGTCTGTTTACTTAGGGAAATTCACAGACTGTGTCCCATTTATTTGTTTTGTTTATTTATTTATTGCAAGCAGAGAGGCAGACAGGCAGAGAAAGAGACAGACAGACAGCCAATGAGCATGTCAGGGCATAGTGACACTGCAAAGGAACTCCAGAAGCATGCGCCACTTTATGCATCCTGCTTTACATGGGTACTAGGGAATCTAACTCCGGTTGTTAGGCTTTGCAGGCAAGCGCCTTAACTGCTGAGCCATCTCCCCAGCCTGCCACTGGACTATTTGATAAAGCTCAGCATGGCATTCAGGGCTCTTCCCTATCAAGCTCCTTTTACCTGCCCATCACACAGGCCAGACACCTGGCCAGATAGGCACATGATCAATTCCAGATCTATCTTCTAGGTTCCTTCTAGCATTCTCCTTTCTTCTCCTATCCAATCTCAGACATCCTTCAGAGTCTAGCATCCAGTGACACTTCTGTGGACTTCCTTGCTCCCCGGCTGCTTTGAACCACCATTCCCTGACCTCCACAGGCCCTTTCCCATATAGAGCACAAAGGCTGTTGCATTTCCGTTGGTTCCGGTGGTGCTGTGGCCCTCAGGGAATTGAGAGCTCCTGGAGGTCAGGGTCCTTTCCACTTTCTGGCATCAAAACCCATATTCAGTGTATGTTATTAGAATGATGTGCGTTGAATACATGTACCCACCCACATGCCAGTCCCTGGCTCAGCTCAGAAGATGCAGGACAGAGCAGGTTCCATCTCTTCCCATAGTGCGCCAAGGGAAGGGGATCTCTGCCCACGAGGACAGGTTCTCTTGGGGAAGACAGTGTGTGAAGTGTGTCTGTTAGGCCAGGCTGTAACTGGAGCTGGAAGTCAGATATCCTCGCTTTCAGAAACTCCCAGAGCCCTTGGCTCAGGCCAGGGCAAGACTTTACTGACTTTGTTCTGCGTGCTGATTTCAGGGCAGCGAAGGCATTCGAGGCCCATCAGGCTTGCCTGGTTCTCCTGGGCCACCAGGGCCTCCTGGGATTCAGGTGAGTGTGTGCCCTCTCAGCCTGGCAGTGTGTGTGTGTGTGTGTGTGTGTGTGTGTGTGTGTGTTGGGGGCGGGTACAAGTATGCATGGTAGAGGTTGGGAGTTGGGTGAGGGGCAGAAAAATCACAGGGCTGGAGCAGGCTTCCCCATTCCTAGGCCCTGTTACAGTATACAGAAATGCTTTTCTCCTGTCCACAGGGCCCCGCTGGGCTGGACGGACTGGATGGGAAAGACGGCAAGCCTGGCTTGAGGGTGAGATGGAGCTGGGAGGTCACGTGACTGCCTTCTGCTTCCTTCTTCTGATGGGGTGTTCATGCCTCCCCTTGGGCAGATCCTGCCCTAGCCCACCTTCCTATTGGTACCAGGGCCCCTGGGCTTCTACCTCCTATTGGCCTTAACCAGATTAGGCAAGCTGGCCTCACCAAAGGCAGGACAGGGACAGAGATGCCATTTATACCCCAAAAGACAAACAACTGAAGAAACCAGGCTGGGTTTCAGCAAGCATCAGGCTGCAGGCACTGCAGGTTTGAGGGAGTCCTGGCTCCATGGTTGTGCTTTGTGGGAGAACGTGAGAGGGATGGAAGCATGATAAAGGGTGTGACTTCAGGGTTGACTCTGTTCTGTATCCAGAAGAAGGAAAAGTCAGCTCCAGAGAGGGGCTGGCACTCACTCGGACTCTCCATCCAGGCAGCTGCTCAGCCAGGCTGGGGTTCTTCTGTCTCCCCATAAGATGACTATTCTTGCAAGTCCGGGGACAGCCAGGGGCTGGAGAAGGTGACACAGTGATGAATGAGCTGGAGTCAAGCTGGACCAAACCACCTCAATGCTTCCTTCTCTTTTCCTAGGGGGACCCTGGTCCTGCTGGCCCTCCTGGACTCATGGGCCCCCCGGTAAGTTGGGCTGCAGGAAGGAGTTGGGACCTCTGAACCTCCTCTCCGCTCTTGATCACATCCTCTGTGTCCTCTGGCATCACGCTGTGACTGGGACGGGCTCTATTCGTTTAGCTGAAACACGAAGGTGTGGGGAGCATCTCAGGCACAGGTGAAAGATATGATAACCCCTGCTTTCTGTCCAGGGCTTCAAGGGGAAAACAGGACATCCGGGCCTCCCGGGACCTAAGGTAAGGGAGACTTCTGCCCAGCAGGCCTGACATCAGGCACACATGACAGCCCAGCCTGGGTAGGGGTGCCACCCAACTTCTGGCTGAGATGTTATCTAAGCACCGAGCCTCCTGAAGCCACAGGGCCTGACATACTGGGTCATTATTTTGCCATCTGAGATGGCCTGAGGGTGTCAGAGGGATGATGAAGGGAGATGCCAGGGCCTCTCCAATGTAGAGTCTACTTGAGTGGGCTTAACATATTTCAGTTGCCCTTTTCTCTTTTAGGGTGACTGTGGCAAACCAGGTCCCCCTGGCAGCAGTGGCCGGCCAGGCGCAGAGGTAAGGGCCAGGGCTCTGTGCATACCCCCTTTACTCAGTCTTGGGCTCTGCTGAGTCTGGAATGTGGTAAAGTGGCTGCCTTTTCCCCTTGGATTTCTGAGGTGAAGTTCCTTCCCATCCTGCGTGTCTTTTTCTGTATAAGTGTGTGTGTGTGTGTGTGTGTGTGTGTGTGTGGCGGGGGGTGTCTATGTGTATGTACACATGCAGATTCCACAATTGCTCTCCACCTTAATTTTTAAATATTTTAAAGAGGCAGGCCTGAGAGATGGATTAGCAGTTAAAGGCGTCTGCCTGCAAAGCCTAAGAACACTTGTCCAAATCTCCAGGTCTTACGTTTAGCCAGACGCAAAAAAGTGACACAAGTGCGCAACGTTACACATGGTCTAAAGGGGACGCACGCATCTGGAGTTCATTCACAGTGGCCGAGAGGCTCTGGTGTGCCCATTCTCTCTCTGCCTGTTCCTCTCGCTCTCTGTCTCTCTCAAATAAAAAAAATTAAAAGAGGCAGATAGAGATGTAATGGGCCTGCCACTGCAAATGAACTCTAGATGAATGTGCCACCTTGTACATATGGCTTTATGTGGGTACTGGGGAGTCAAATTTGGGTCGTTTGGATTTGCTGGCAAGCACCTTAACCACTAAGCCATCTCTTTACCTTATTTTTGATACAGTGTCTTTCACTAAACCTAGAGCTCACTGATTCTTCTAGCCAGCAAGTCCTAGGAATCTTCCTGTTTCTGCCTCCTCAGCACTGGGGTTACAGCCATCATGCTTGGCTTTTATGTGGGTCCTGGGATATGAAGTCAGGTTCTCATGCTTGTGTGGCATGCACCACCCAGCAAGACATCCATCTCCCTAGTTCGCACACTCTGCACATCTTGAAACTTCTTCCTTTTAAGAGTTATAACTGGCCCCTCCTTAGAAACTGCTGAGTCACCCACCTAAGAGGCAGGCCTGTCCTCCTTAGGCCCTGAAAGGCTGGCGTCCTCTTGCCTAGCCCCCACCTCCCCATCAGCCCTTTCCCACGTAGCAGCCACAAGAGTTCAAGTAAGTCTGGGTTCTGTAACACTTTTTCCTTTTCTATGGCTTCTACAGGGTGAGCCTGGTGCCATGGGACCACAGGGACGACCTGGCCCCCCAGGCCATGTTGTAAGTTGAACTGCTTTTGACTCTGCCTCTTAGAAATTGGATGCCATTAGGCTGGGGTGGGGTGAGACAAGCTGGTGATAGCCTAAAAAAGCTGGACACTGAAGCTACCCTTACCATGCAGATAGGATATGAAAGACTTTGGGCTTACCTAAGCTTTTTTTTTTTTTTTTTTTTTTTTTTTTTTTTTTTTTTTTTGGTTTTTCAAGATAGGGTCTCACTCTAGCCCAGGCTGACTGGGAATAATTCATTATGCAGTCTCAGGATGGCTTTGAATTTACGACAGTCCTCCTACTTCTGCCTCCCCAGTGCTGGGATTAAATTCATGGGTCACCACGCCCAGCTCCAAACTTTTTTTTTTCTTTTTAAAAAATCCACTTTCGCCGGGCGTGGTGGCGCACGCCTTTAATCCCAGCACTTGGGAGGCAGAGGTAGGAGGATTGCGGAGAGTTCGAGGCCACCCTGAGACTACATAGTGAATTCCAGGTCAGCCTGGACCAGAGTGAGACCCTACCTCGCAAAACCAAAAAAAAAAAAAAAAAAAAATCCACTTTCATGTTTTTCTGGGCACATTCAAGCTCACTTGTCAGATGAAGGTCTTTCACTCAGTCAACAAATGATTATTGAGCACCTGCTTTAAAGCAACACTGTTCCAAGCATTGGGGCCACAGCGGCAAGTGCGACAGACAAGGTCCCCAAATCCATGGGCCTTCTGTGCAGGAGTAACACAAAAATGGACAAAAGTTTCAAGCAGCGATGTGATGTTGCAAGAAGGGGCTAGGCGATGGTTTGGAAGTGCCTGTCTGAACTTGAGGCCAGTCTGGAGGAAGAGCCCCAGGCAGAGGGGCCCTGGAGATCGCCAGGAGCAGGGTGTGTCTGCGGACCCTCAGGAAGGCCAGCATGGCTGGCCTGTAGCTTGAGGAGCATGCAAAGTGGGACTAGGAAAGCTGAGCTTCGAGAAGGGCATTTTAGAAGTGAGGTTCAGAGCTCAGGGCAAGGGTTGGGGGAGAGGCATGGTGGAGAGGGAATGGAGATCTCAGAGGATCTGGGATGGGATTAGAAGTGGAGGACTTGCTCCCCTGCTCTGAAACTGCTGGCAAGCCAAATGATGGGAAGAAGGAACCAAGGAGAACTGCATCTGGCTGGAGCAACTGAGTGGTTTGGTGATATTTTTACTGAGTTAGGGAGACTAGGAGAGAACGTTTATTAAGCAGTAATGAGTTTCCCATCTGCTTTTCTCATCAGTTACACAGGCAATTGTCAGTTGGTGCCTTTGATCAGTGTGATGGCACCAAGCTGATAGGGATCCTGAGAAAGTGAATACACTGGCATGTTATTGTAGCCTGGCTGTATAATTTTCAGGAGGCATTTAGAAATGTTAAAAATAGTTCATACCCTTCCCCCTTAAAAAAGAGCTCTCAGGTCCCCATCACCATTTTTTTTTATGCATGCCAAGGAGTATGGTGGCCCTGTTCTGGAGATCTCAGATCTATCCTAGTCCCCTTCACATTAAAGATGAATTAAGGAGTCATACACTGAGTTGTCCCGGTTGGAGGCTCATGAGAAAGCTAGGGATGAGGAGGTATAGGGTTGTATCGGGTTCCTCTTCTCAGTCATCTGCCCAGCTTAGGCCCATTGCTGTGTGATGGTCCATCCTGGTGCCAGACACTTTCATCCTAGGAATCTTACATAAGCAGAACAGAAGCCATGGCTCTAGAATTTTCTGTGTAGGAGTGTGGAGAAATGTGCTCTGGGAGAGAAATGAGTGTCCTGAGATTCAGAGATGTCATTCTGACAAAGGAAGTGAACTGTAGGCATAGCCTGGGTCCTCAGAGGTGGACATTTCAAATGAAACTCCAACAGCAGCAGAAGGGAGCATCCCTGAGGGATGGGAGCATAGTTGCTCCCCAGGGTGAGCAGGACATCAGGGACCCAGAAGAGGGTCCTCATGCCCAGCCACAGCACTTCTCCATGTGGGTGTTGGGGTCAGTGCTGAGTTCCTGCCCCTTGCCCCCACTGCATAGACCCCTAGGCTCCTAGTCGTCCCTCTTCCATAGAACAGCAGGAAGAGGGGCTGCTTGCAGGAAGCAGGGAAAGTCTCAGGAGATACCTGGGCCAATAGTTCTCGCTGCCTTTGTCCTCTGCACCTGGCTTCTGGCTGTGGCTCCAAGACTATGGCCTCACAGGTCCAGGTACACCGTTCATTCAGAAGGCACTGGGTAGGAGGGCCTTATATGTCCTGGGCTCACCAGGTCTCTGCTCTGGGCCCAGAGCTCCTGATAGAAACTCAAGTGCAAGAACAGAAGGGAAAGAAGGGAATGGAGCTGATCCAGTTGCAGCGCTTTTCCTGGTGTTACTTCCTTCCCTGGGCTTTTTATAAGAAAAGAACACTTTCTATTCCCTGATTCACCTCTCCTTAGGGGCCACCGGGGCCTCCAGGCCAGCCAGGTCCAGCTGGGATCTCTGCAGTGGTGAGTGACACTTTCTTCCCCTCCTTACTCCCCTCCAGGAGTATAACGCTCTCCCTTGTGGATTCTTTCCCGAGGAAGCCGGAAGGATGGACAAGTTTGTCTTTCTCCCTCTCCTTCCATGCTACCCACCTCTCATCTGCCCCAAAGATTCCCCTTCTGGGATGTGGTAAAAGGGCTTCAGAGATGGCTGGAGGCCCCTGCCGCAACTTCAGGCAGCACCACCTACCTTTGTAGGACCTGGGAAGTGGAGAGTTTGGTCCCTGGCACACGGTAGACTGTCTGCCTCTGGCTGTGTGAGGTCTGTTTCCTTTCCAGTCTCTGTCCTTCCTATTCTCTAGGGCCTGAAAGGAGATCGGGGAGCTCCTGGAGAGAGGGGCCTGGCAGGCCTCCCAGGACAGCCTGGCACACCTGGACACCCTGGACCCCCGGTAAGACCCCAGCCTAGGGGGAATGTTTAGCTGGCTGTGCACTTACACGTGGTGGCTTCTGGGAAGGAGAAGGTTAGTTAGCATAGCAGGATGGTGGCATGAGGCCTGGGCCTGGAGATCATATCATATTCACAAAGGTAAGCCCTGCAAGCCAGCTGCACACAAGGTCACTGCTTCTGAGGATGCATCATCAGTCTGTGCAGATCCCTCCACGAGCTGTCAGACAGAGGAGACTTGGTCCCCGTGTTGCCCCTGCCTCTGCCCCAGGGGAGCTAGTCAGTATAACCACAGAAAGTCTTTGAAAATCTCAAGACTCAGAACTACAGTGCTATTACTGTAACTTTTGGAGCTCCTCAGAAACCTGACTTGATCTCAGCCCCTGTTTAGCACTCCGAGTGATGCTATATTGGTCACTGGCTGCTGAAGCGAGCCTTAGCTTTGGTTTGAGGTCCATTTTGCCTTAGTCAGTATTGCTACACCATTAAGTGGATCTTATTGCCTCTGGCTTACAGATGAGGAAATGGAGGCTCAGCATGGCTAAGTAGGTTGCTTAGAGTCACACAGCTAGTAAGTGGAAGAGCTGTGACTTAATCCTCAGACTTCCCAGTTCCAGAACCCTCAGGCCACTCTTCCAAGGTGCCTCTCTCGACAGGGTCAGGCAGAAGAACTACATATATCAGGTGGAGCTGATGGCTAGTGTCAGGGATGAAAATGTCCCCAGGAAGAGCCAAGTAGCAGGGGCAGGTCTCCTAGCACCCAACCACCCAACTTTCTTCCAGGAAAGTAGCAAAGGCTCTGAGGCTAGAGGCCTGGGAGGGAGCAGGTGACTCCAGTCTTGTGGACGTGGTCACAGGGTCCATTTCCCAAAGGGTCTGGGGGTCAGCACTCCTGCTCACTGATTCCTGTCATGGCTCCCAAGAAGTTCCTTCCCTTCCTGGTTCCCTCCCTGGATGCAGGCTCAGGGCTGCCAGCTTGCCTGGATGTGCCCTCCATTTGCCACGCAATCACCAGTGCCTCTTCTCGTGAGCTTACCAGGAAGACGAAGCTTGGAGGCAGCCTCTGCTGTCCTGCTGTGAGGAGGGAGGGAGCTCAGCACATCCTGGCCAATCCCACTGAGGATGGAGGCTCATAGTTTGTGTGTTCCTTCAGCAGATATTTAATGTGCACTCAGAGCCAGGGATTGTGCATGGAACCCAAGTGAGAGGTGCCTCTGGGCTTCCCTTGCAGAGCTCAGCCAGGCATGGGAGCTGTCAGGCTGGGCTCGGGGGCCAGGCTGGAGTGAGGGTAGTGAATAGGTTCAGGGCTTCTTGGTGGAACAGGAGTCTGGACAAGGTAAAGCCTGTGAGGCCATGTTAGGTGACAGCTCATTATATGTGTCCACTGCTTTCTGCTCCCCAGGGGGAACCCGGTGCGGATGGTGCAGCTGGCAAAGAGGTACTGTTGTGCTGGTCTCTCTTTCCCTTGGGAATATTCCTTCTTGGCCTTTACCTTGCCCTAGTCCTTCCTCATTCAGTAAGCAGTCCATGTGGGCGCAGAAGATCTCTGACAGACTCCACATCCAAGGACTCAATCTACATCAGATTGATTGAAAATATTCAGGAAAAAAAAAAAACTGCATGTGTACTGAATATATACTTTTTCTGAGATGGTATAGCCCAGACTGGCCTCAGACTTGTGATCCTCCCATCTCAGCCTCCCTATTGCTGGAATTATAGGCATATGCTGCCACAATTTTTTTATTATTGTTTATCCCTAAATAACACAGTATCACAACTATTCACATAGCATTTCCACTCTAATAGATATTATAAGATACCTAGAGATGATTAGATACAGATACATGTAGGTTACATGCAGGTACCACACCATGTTCTAAAAGGAACTTGAGACATTTTGGTTTCCATGAGGTCCTGGAACCAGACCTCCACAGGAAACAGCAACTCTTGTTGCTCCAAGGGAGGAACTGGCACAGGTGGTAGTGAGAGTGGTTTTACTCCCTCTTTTTTTTTTTTTTTTAAACAGTGAATGTGATCAAAAAGAGAGAGTGATGATAACAAACTATAAACAAACTCTCCCTGGGTACCAGCTCTTGCCAGGCCCTCTGCTATTCCAGACTGGCCTTCTGGTTCTGATTTCTTGTCACATCTGTTCATTTGTGATGAGGGACCCAGCCAACATGATCAAACAAGGTCAAGACCCAGAGGACATCATCCTGCCTCCTGGCTGTCAGCCCCTCTGTTGGCAGGGAGGCTGTCATCCTTTCTCAAACAGAGCCCAGCTGGACACAGCCAGGGGCCTAGGGCCGAGGAAGGTGGTCTTTCCTCTACCTTTCTGTGGATCTCCGTGCCGCTGCCCAGGCTTCACCCCAAATTTCTGCTTTCCTCTAGGGACCCCCTGGAAAGCAGGGACTCTATGGACCTCCTGGCCCAAAGGTGAGTGGGCACTGGCTGGGTTTGAGAGGAGCCTAGCTCCAAGTTACGACCGGCCATACAGGACACACAGGAAATCCAATGGCCAGGCAAGGGGTGACTTCTCCTCACCTGGGGATGACCTAGCTGGGTTTGGGGGAATGGAAATCTTTTTTTTTTTTTTCATTCCCTAAGTGTTGCCGGCTTTGGTTCACTCCAGGCCTTCTGTGTAAACAGGGGTCTTGGGTAAACAGAGCCCTCCCCCCAACAGTAAGGTGAGTTTTGCAGAACACTGACCACAGCACAGTGAGGGGTGTGGAGGGTGGTGGGGTAAGGAGCAGGGGAGGAGGCTAGAGGAGAATGTGCTGGGGGAGCATTCCAAGCATGGAGCACCCAGGCAGAATCAGAAATGCAGACGACGACGAGGGCTGCTGCACAGCGTGACCAGGCAGACCCATCACAAATGGTCTTCCCTGACCAAGGAATTGGACTTTCCTGTGAGGCCAGGTGGGAGCCGTCAGGATGATGAGCCATCAGTCATGAGAACTGCCTTCCAGAAGTATTGTTCTCTGGGCAATGAGGGAAGGAGGGTAACCTGTGTCACTGTCCAGAAGGAGAGATGCTGGGGTCTGGGGACAGGGCAGATTGCTGAGACATTGTGACATAGACTTGACAACACTTGGTCATGCTGGTCTGTGATTTTCCATCCTTGTAGGGTGACCCAGGACCTGCCGGACAAAAGGGCCAAGCAGGAGAGAAGGGGAGATCTGGCATGCCTGGCGGACCTGGCAAGAGTGGTTCTATGGGGCCTGTTGGACCACCAGGTCCTGCAGGAGAGAGGGGCCACCCTGGGTCCCCAGGGCCTGCAGGGAACCCTGGGTTGCCTGGTGTGCCAGGCTCCATGGTAAGGGAAGGCTACTGCCCAGAGAGCAGGCACATGGGTTGGGCACAGGTTATTTTTGAAGCTCCTGCTATATTCTGCAGGAAGGAGTCTGTCGTGTCAATGGCTCTTAGCTGTGTGGGAGAGTGCTGGGGTTACAGGTCCCTCTCCCCCGCAAACTGCACTTCAGCACAAAATGTATTGTACAGGGTGGGTTGGACTTTGGATTAAGAATGTGTGGGAGGTTCCTAGGACCTTTGCCCTCCCCCCATCCTTTATTTCCAGAAATAAGGCCTGTTCCCAGGGGAAAGTGCCAAACTCAGAAGTGTAATTGAGGCAGGGTTTCTTCTCTTTCCTCAGGGAGACATGGTGAATTATGATGAAATCAAGAGGTTCATCAGACAAGAGATCATTAAAATGTTTGATGGTAATTGGCAGCCGGCTGGGTGGCAGCGCACACTGCTCGCCCTTCCCAGCCTCTTCACCAGCCCCGGCTTCCTTTTCCTTAAAGCCTCAGTTTCCTCCCCTCCCACCCCCATACTCTTACAGACAGCAGGTTGACAGACATATGCTGACCTATCTATCAGACCTTTCTTGTCACCTATTCTGTTCAGAGATAAAGCAATTCCCTCCTGCCCTCCCGAACCTCTGCTTGAGCAAAGGAAACTGGAGAAAGCTGATTTTAAATGAGGCTGCATGGGGGGAGCTCAAAGCACAGGATAGAGCAGCAAGTGTGAGGCATTACTGGGGTTTGTCTGGAGATGGTTCCTGCCCCTGTGGTCATCCATCCATGATGTGCTGGGGGGAGGGCGGGGGAGGCGGAATGTGGATGCTCATCTGGAAAGGCTGGGCATCCTGCTTGGGAAGTAGACCTCTCTGGACCATATTCTGAAGCCATCAATGAACCCACAATGGGTGTAGGAGAAGAGAGAAGCTGGAGCTGGGAAGATGGCTCAGTGGGTAAAGCACTTGTCATGCAAGCATAAGGTTCTGAATTCAGGTCCTGAGAACCCGTGTAAAGCCAGACTCAGTACCACGGATCTGTAATCTAGCTCTCATACAGTGAGATGGGAGGCAGAGACAGGAGTCCATGGAAGCTTGGGAGCCAGCTAGCCTGGTGTACACAGTGGTAGTTACTAAGAGACTCTGCCCCAAAACAAGATGGATGCCAGGTGTGGTGCCATATGCCTTTAGTCCCAGCACTCAAGAGGCAGTGGTAGGAAGATCACCATGAGTTTGAGGCCACCCCGAGACCACATAGTAAAATCCAGGTCAGCCTGGACTAGAGTGAGACCCTACCTCAAACAACAACAAAAAAGCGGGGCGTGGTGGCGCATGCCTTTAATCCCAGCACTCGGGAGTCCGAGGCAGGAGGATCGCCATGAGTTCAAGGCCACCCTGAGACTACATAGTGAATTCCAGGTCAGCCTGGGCTACAGCGAGACCCTACCTTGAAAAACCAAAAAAAAAAAAAAAAAAAAAAAAAAAAAAAGGAAAGGAAAGGCAAGAACCAACACCTGAGGTTGTCTTCTATTTTTAAAAATATTTTATTTATTTATTTGAGAGAGAGAGAAAAAGAGGCAGATAGAAAGAGAAAATGGGCATGCCAGGGCCTCTAGCCACTGCAAATGAACTCCAGATGTGTGTGCCCCTTGTGCATCTGGCTTACATGGGACCTGGGGAGTCGAACCAGGGTAGATTAACCACTAAGCCATTTCCCCAGCCCTGAGGTTGTCTTCCATACGTATGTTGTGGCACACACATGTACATGCACACATACACACGCGCGCGCACACACACACTCACAAAAATATTTTAGAAAATTCCTTTTTTAAAAAAAAGGTTAGTAGCCGGGCATGGTGGCACATGCCTTTAATCCCAGCACTTGGGAGGCAGAGGTAGGAGGATTGCCGAGAGTCCGAGGCCACCCTGAGACTACATAGTGAATTCCAGGTCAGCCTGGCCCAGAGTGAGACCCTACCTTGCAAAAAAAAAAAAAAGGCTAAAAGCCAGGTGTGGTGGATTATGACTTTAATCCTAGTACTTGGGAGGCAGAAGTAGGAGGATCACTGTGAGTTCGAGGCCACCCTGAGACTTCATAGTGAATTCTAGGTCAGCCTGGGCTAGAGGGAGACCCTACCTCGAAAAACCAAAAAAGAAAAAAAAAAAAAAAGCTGGGCATAGTGGTGCACACTTTTAATCCCAGCACTCAAGAGGCAGAGGTAGGATCACTGTGAATTTGAGGCCACCCTGAGACTACATAGTGAATTCCAGGTGAGCCTAGGCTAGAGTGGTACCCTACCTCAAACAAAACAAACAAAAAGTACTTATTTAAGAGAAAGAATGAGAATGAGCACGCTAGGGCCTCCTGTCACTGCAAATGAACTCCAGATATATGTGCCACTTTGTGCATCTGGCTTTATATGGGTACTGGGGACTCAAACCCAAGTTGTCAGTCTTTGCAAGCAAGCACCTTTAACCACTGAACCATCTCTCTAGCCGTAACGAAAAGATTTAAAAGAGAGAGCTGTTGAGATCAGATCTGTGCTTCTGGAAGGTCTGCATGGAAAGCAACATGACAGCCAGGACACAGGGCCCCACTTAGGATGTGGACTCCATGTTCTCCCTCCTGATGTCCCTCACAGTGACTGTGTGCCTGCACACCCCATGACCTGGCTTGTCCTCGCTTACAGAGAGGATGGCTTACTACACCTCCAGGATGCAGTTCCCTATGGAAGTGGCAGCAGCTCCAGGCCGGCCAGGGCCCCCAGGGAAGGATGGTGCTCCTGGACGGCCAGGAGCTCCCGGGTCACCTGGGCTCCCTGGCCAGATCGGCAGAGAAGGACGGCAGGGTTTGCCAGGAATGAGAGGTAGTTTTGCCTTCTGGGTCCCAAGGGGTATGGATAACTCTGAGAGGGCAGGCCCTGAGCATTACATGAGGTCTGTTGGGAATACAGGGTGTGTGTGTGTGAGAGAGAGAGAGAGAGATTCAAGCACTCTGAGTGGCTGTGCCATCTTTCTGCTCAGGGATAGGACTTCGATTCTTTTGTTTCAGGATTGCCTGGTACCAAAGGTGAAAAGGGAGACATTGGTGTTGGCATTTCAGGAGAGAATGGTCTCCCCGGCCCCCCAGGTAGGAAAACTCAGCCTTTGAGACCATGAATCCAGGGCAATAGAGCCCCCCTCTTTATGTTCATATAGAACACCAAATAACTACAGACCAGCTAATTGCCACTTACAGTAATACCACCATGTCAACAGCACTTGGCTGGGTCCTGAAGGGGAGGGAGAGGGATAGGCTGAGTGTCTGCCTTTAGTCCTAAGCTAGGCTAGTATAACGTAGTGGGGGAGAACTATGTGCCATGGGGTCCAAGACTCCCCAATTCAAGGACTGCTTGGCATCTCACTGGCTGTGTGATAAGATCACTTCAGTCCTCAAAGGCTCTCAAGTTGAGAGAGTGGCTGAAGGTTGAGAGGCTTGAAATGGTCAAAGCCCACTGGCTCTGAGACCCATGTATGACCACTTACCCCATACATGACTTTTCTGCACCTGTCATCTACAAAATTAGATGATAGTTCTTGCTCTAGGGAGCTGTGATGTGGACTGAGTGACTTATGTGTAAAAAGCACTCAGGCCTTTGCCGGACACATGAAGCGCTCCAAGTAGAGGTGTGCTTGTCCTTGCAAAATCAATGTGAGGGTCAGATCAGTCTCACAACCACGTGTAACCTGAGAATATGCATGAAGTGAAGGTATTTCTTACCACACCCATTGTTTCTTCTTTTCTCCTGATTTCCCTTCTGTGACTCTTCCCTCCCTAGGTCCTCAAGGGCCTCCAGGGTATGGCAAGATGGGTGCAACAGGGCCGATGGGCCAGCAAGGCATTCCTGGCATCCCTGGACCCCCAGGTCCCATGGGCCAGCCGGGCAAGGCTGGCCACTGCAACCCCTCAGACTGCTTCGGGGCCATGCCAATGGAGCAGCAGTACCCACCCATAAAAAGCATGAAGGGGCCTTTTGGCTGAAACCACTACCTGCCCTGAGATGAAGGACTCCTTGGGGAATAAATAAGCAAGGCTTACAGGACTCTGAGGGTTGTGAATGTTGTACTGTTGTTGTTGTTGACATTGTTCTTAATTGCTGTTAATATTTTTTTAACAATAAAGAAACAAAACTATCTGTAATCCCACTACCAGTGGGGTTCTCCTGGTGCTGTAGTCATATCTCCCTGTTGTCATCCTTTCTCCATTTGGGCCCAGGGTTTGCAAAGGGGCACGTCCCTCATGGTCTGTGGTCACCCAGTAGATTTGTGAAGTGCTGCTCGTAGGAAGCCGCCTACCCCAGGTACTGCTGATTGCTCCTCTGGCCCTGCGAACCTGTGTTCTGTCTGCCACAGCACACATGCCTTGTTAGGGAAGGGGCATTGCTCAGTCCCTCAAATGAAACAAAAGCAGGTTTGGGGACCCCACCTTTAGCTGATTGTTTATGCTTTCCTAAGGATACCAGTGTTTGAAGGAGTTAGCAAGGCCAACAAATCTCTTTATTGAGGCTCTCAGTAATTCAGCAGGTAACTCTGGACCCAAGGAGTCTGTCTGGAGATCATAAACTGCCCAGCTATCTGGAAAGAAAGCAGCCTGTTGACTGATGATCCCGGGGGAGCTGGACACCTGGCTGGCCATCTCAAAAGAAAGAAGTTTGCTTCCATCAATCCTCATTTCCCTTCTTTTCCTCTCTCTGCTAGTACCACCTCTCCATAAAAGCCCCCAATAAGAAAGCAACCAGCACACCTCGTATTTCTAGTCACAGGACTGCTGAACTGTGAGGTGTCCCTCTGCGACCTCAGAATAAAACTCTTCTTGCTGGAGATGTCTACCTGCTTCTTCCTTTCAAACTCACCTCTCAGCTTTTTTTTTTGTTTCATTTTGGTTTCATTTTGGTTTGGTTTGGTTTTGGTTTTGGTTTTTCAAGGTAGGGTCTCACTCTAGCCCAGGCTGACCAGGAATTCACTGTGTAGTCTCAGGGTGGCCTCGAACTCACAGTGATCCTCCTACCTCTGTCTCCCACCACACTCAGCTAAATTTTTTCCTTACAGGTATCCCACTCATCTTCTTTAGTTTGTGGGACCTAAAGCTGATTGAGGTTGTGCCTTGGGAGGCGCCACCCAGTGCTGAGGTGCGCTCATCCACCCAAACACCCCTCCAAGCAAGCAGGCTCTTCTTAATGCTCCAGTAATTCTGGAAAGCATGCGCAGACAAGAGGAGGGAGGCCCCAGCCCCAAGCTAAGCACCCAGGGAATGCTTCACTGGGGAATGAGATGGAACCTCTCGCCTGTACCCATGCAGGGTTCTGTCAGTTTTCCAGCTGCAGGCCCGGATGGGACTTTCTGTCTGCAGATGGTGTCTTTTGTTATTCAAACATGCTGCTTTTCCTGTACATCTTAGCCTGGGCCTCTTCAGAAATAGCAGAGTTAGATCAGTGAGAAGGGGTCACCGACAAGCAGCAATCAGATCTAAGCTCACGGTCCACAAAGTCCACCGGGGGGGTGGGGTGCAGGTTGGAGGATCCATTTGCTGTCTCCTTCTCTATATGTTAAAAAAAATTACAAAAAAAAAAAAAAAAAAAGACAAGCAGCAAAAAAAGACAAGCCGGGCATCCCAGCACTCGGGGTGAGGGGCAGAGGTAGGAGGATTACCATGAGTTCAAGGCCACCCTGAGACTACAGAGTGAATTCCAGGTCAGCCTGAGCTAGAGTGAGACCCTACCTCAAAAACCGGGGAAAAAAAATGAGCTGGGCGTGGTGGCACAATACTTTTAATCCCAGCATCCCAGCAGAGGTAGGAGGATCACTGTGAGTTCTAGGCCACCCTGAGACTACAGAGTGAATTCCAGGTCAGCCTGGGAAAACAAACAAAAAAAGACAACGAGGGCTGGGGGGATAGTCATTAAAGGCGCTGACTTGCAACGCTTGCTGGCCCAGGGTTCAATTACTCAGAACCCATGTTAAAAAAAAAAAGGCGTATGCATCTGGTGTTTGTTTGCAGTGACAAGAGACCCTGGTGCAAACATCACACACCACACGTGTAAATAAATTTTTTAAAGACAAGGAACATTTTTTTTGTCTCAAACGTCTTCCTTCTCTCCTTTTCAGATGGCCTGTCCTGATGGGCCCGTGGCCCTGTGAGGAAGACACAGGGCACATCCAGGGGGACTTCCAAAGAAAGTCTTTTTACTGGCCCCCGCTTTCTGGAAGGTTTATTCAAGTTGGATAAACTTCAAAGGGATCACAGAGCAGGCTCAGAAATGTACTCAAAGTCTAGATGTTTATCCAAACTGCCTGAAGCCTTCAAGCTGCTGTCAAATCTCTCTAGAGCTGGCATTTGCAGCACATTTTTCTGAATATTCTCTTCTCTGGTTGGGCACCAGCCTATGGGTGGCTTTTTAGAACTAGTGCCCTATTTTTTTTTTTTTTTTTTACCTGCCAGAAGCAGAGGTGTTCAGGGAGCCTGAAAAGTGATACTAGGCAGGCTCCTGAGAAAGCCCGAGTGCCTCTCATGGTCGTTTTAGATACAGAAGGAGTCAATTCTTTTTTTCTTTTTCATCCCTCACTAGTAATTCTCAGTTAACCTTGGTTCTAACAGAAAACATTAAAAAGAAAACACATCCTGCTTGCATTGAAGTAGCAGCCAGGTTTGGGGCAGTGGATGAGGACAGATGTTAAAGCACTCCCATTGGAAGGCCAGCTTCTACTCTCAGCCCAGACTGCGAAGCAAACCGATGATAGGGCTCATGGTTGGGAGCATGTTGGCTCGAGTAGAAAGAAAGAGAAGCAAGGACCAGCTGTTGAATGGAGCAGGTCGGCTCTGAAGGCCAGAGGGGAAACTGCAATGAGGAAACATCAAACTCATCCTCTTTGAGAGCCACCGGGGAATCGATCCTTATGGAGTAAATGATGTTTCCTCCTCTTTTCTTCCTGAGTCAAATCCGTGCTACTCTTTGGGGATTCTACGACAGACTAGGTTTAAGCTTTCATGATTTGAGTGCCTATCTCCCTGGAGTTTGAAATTGCTGCGTTTTCTTGGACCATGAAGAACCAGATGGAAAGCTGAATTTTATAGTCTGTGGTCAGCAAAAAAAAAAAAAAAAAAAAAAAAAAAAAAAAATCGGTCGCTCTTGCTCATCGGTTCAGGAGCTGGGAAGCTGCAGAGAAAAGGTGAGGCACACGCCTTCCTCTTTCTTTGGGCAGCTCCTTCACAGTCCCACTCTGTTAGTCTTCCATCTTCTCGTCTTAGTCTATTCCAGCTTTAAGGCAGCACAGAGAAAATTCAGATCCACACAGCCTTGCTGGATGAGTCCATTTCCTCTACCTCGTTTGTTCCAGGAACTGAATTAGGCAATAGGGGTCCTGAGGCAAACAAGACAGCTATGGACCCTGGCCCCACAGTGACATTAGAGAGAGTAGGTCATTAAGTAGTAACTATAAAAGGGGGATGGTTGGGGGCAGTCCCAGGCAGCGGGGAACCTAACGGTGTCTAGACAGAGGTGGATTCAGCCAGAGGGAACAGCCTGTGCCAAGGCCAGAGATGAGTGTGCCTAGTGGGCTGAGGGGATCTAGGCATAAGGCTGGACTACTGGGTATGAGCAGGAGACGCAGTGGGGAGCCACTGGGGAGTTTTACACAAAGGCTTTTCTAATGGGGAGTTTGCTGACAGCAATGTGAAGAGTGATTGGAGAGTTCTTAATTTGAGAAACCCTCTGCTCTGTAAGATGGAAAAAAAAGGCTGTTGCATATTTATTCTGCAAAGAAACATCCCAAATTTGATGCCTTCTGGAATTTAAATCTTTCATTTACTCATAATAACTTCCTGTCATCACAATTCTCAACAGAATCTAACTAGACTCTCTCTTCACATGTGGTCTGCGAACCCCTTGCAAAACAAGCTTAACCCCTTACAAGATAAGATCTTTTTTCCCCCTGTCCTAAATAATTTATGGGAATGGATGATATCAATATACTCTCCTTACAAGCCATAATGGAAGGCGAGTGAGGCCTAATTGCCATGTCTGCTGTTCTCATTTTTGTTGTTGTTGGTTCTGTGGAAAGCTGAAAATCTCCCTCAATCCACAAAACCCAATATATATACTCCAAAACTAGATCTAGTTGAAATCAAAGAGAATGAGCTGCATAATAATTAGGTGGGTGCTAATTTTTTTTTTTCCAGCAATCCACACAGTAGCTTGGCATCCAGCCAGGAGGGGCTGGCAGGGGCTGATGTTTCTCTAGGGGACATAGGATTTTCCAATGGCTGGGCCTTCCATTACCATCTGCCTCTGATGGTTAACGTCATGGCTTCTATGAACTCTGGAAGATGCTCTGTGCTCTAAGAAGGGGCTGGAATCCAAACCTCACCCTTTGGCTAAAGCTGCAACAATAATAAGAACATTCCCACCCACCTCTGTCTGCCTCAGGTAGTTGAGGTTTTGGAAAGCAGTTGAGTGTTTTTCAGTCTTTGCGAGATCCTGTTTTTTCTTTCATATGGCTCCCTCCAAAATAAACACACCTGGCCCCACTGTGGGTCCTCAGAGGCACAGCCTTGACTGTTAGCTTTGGCAGGTATCTGGATGCCCGAGAGAAGACTTGCACTTGCCTGCCCCTCCCCAAATAGTGCAGACCTTCAGCAGTAAGTTCTCCTAAGCCTCCTTCTGGGCCAAGGGGGACAGGAGCAAAGAATTCTCATGGGAGGTGAATCCTTAGTGCCTAGAGCAGAGCCTGGCCAATGGTGGGCACTCAAGAAGCTAATGCGTTTGTGGAATGGATGAGGCTCACAAGACCTTATCTTGCAGGCCAGGCATTACTGTTCTTTCCGGGTACACATGTCCTTGGCCTTCAGCCCCATCCTTCAGAGAGTCTTCCTTTTTGAGATTTCTCAACTCAACTCCACCATAATTTTTTTTTTTTTTTTGATTTTTCGAAGTAGGTCTCACTCTGGTTTAGGCTGACCTGGAATTAACTCTGTATTCTCAGGGTGGCCTTGAACTCATGGCGATCCTCCTACCTCTGCCTCCCGAGTGCTGGGATTAAAGGCGTGTACCACCACGCCCAGCTGATTTTTTTTTTTTGGATGGTGGTCTTACAAAGATTCAAAAGATGGGCTGGAGAGATGGCTTAGTGGTTAAGGCACTTGCCTGCAAAGCCAAAGGATCTCGTTCGATTCCCCAGGACCCACATAAGACAGATGCACAAGGTGGTGCGTGTATCATTTATAGTAGCTAGAGGCCCTGGCTTGCCCATTCTCTCTCTCTTTCTCTCTCTCTCTCTTCCCCTCTCTCCTTCTTTCTCCCTCTCAAATAAATAAATAAAATATTTTTCAAAAAGATTCAGAAGACCCTGTATCAGGTTGAGAGTCCATTTTTGCTATAAGCATTGGCTCTTCACTTGGCCCTGACAATGCCTGATAGGTAGCTAAAACCAGGATAAAAGTCTTGACACCTTTGCCTTCATTTTGTTCTTTTCAAAAGTTATGTGTGTGTATGGACACATGTGTAAATGCACACGTGTGGAAGTCAAAGGATGCCCTCAGGGTGTTGGTCCTTTCCACCTTGTTTGAGACAGAGTTTTTCTGGCCATTTGCTGCTGAGGATGCCAGACTATCTAGCCTGCAAGCTCTGGGATGCTCCTGAGTCCACTTCCCATCATTGTAGGTTCTTGGTATCACAAATGCACATGCATGCCACTTTGAGTCAGGCATTATGTGGGTACTGGGGATTCAAACTCCAGTCGGCTGCTGGGCGTGGTGGCGCACGCCTTTAATCCCAGCACTCGGGAGGCAGAGGTAGGAGGATTGCCGTGAGTTCGAGACCACCCTGAGACTACATAGTTAATTCCAGGTCAGCCTGGACCAGAGTGAGACCCTACCTTGAAAAACCAAAACCAAAACCAAAACAAAACAAAACAAAAAAACTCCAGTCGGCAGGCTTGGGGATATCAAGTTCCTTTAACCACTGGGCTATCACTCCAGCCTCTCTCTGTTTTCCCTTTGCCTCTTTTCACTACCTTAAACTTTGGGTCAGATTCCTGCTCAACTCTGCATGTCAACATGTTAGTCATTGAAGAAGTATTGTGTAAAACTGGTAACCCTCCCCTTTCAAGGCTGAAGACATGAAGAAAACAGTAAGTGAGGTATTTCCAATTTTGCAAAGACATCATGATCAACAGAGTATTGGAGTAGGCAAGGAGCTAGGAAATTGGAAGGGGGCAGATTTTCAAAGAGGCAGCTTAAAACTTTGCAAGTTTGAAATGTTAGCATTTCAGCAAGCGGTACCATGGTTGTTTGATACTGCTTGAAAATGAACCAACAGCCTGAAGAAATATCTCAGTGGGAAAAGAGCTTGCTGCACAAACATGAGGACCTGAGTTTGAATCCTTAGCCCCCACGTAAAAGCAGGTCAGGGTGGCACAGACCAGTAATCCCAGTGCTGGGGAGGTAGAGACAAGAAGATCCCTGGGGTTTGTTGGCTAGCTAGACTAGGTGAATTGGTGAGCTCTGGGTTCAGTGAGAGAGACTCAAAAGATTAGATGGGGAGCAATTGAGAAAGATATTCGGGCTGGAGAGATGGCTTAGCAGTTCAGGCCTTTGCCTGCAAAGCCAAAGGATCTAGGTTCAATTCCTCAGGACCCATGTTAGCCAGATGCACAAGGTGGCACATGTGTCTGGAGTTCGTTTGCAGTGGCTGGAAGCCCTGGGGCATCCATTGTCTCCCTCTCTCTCTCTCCCCCTCTTTCTCTCTACCAAATAAATAAAAATTTTTTTAAAAAGAGAAAGATATTTGATGTCAACCTCTGGCCTCCACATGCATGTACCCAAGCGTGCAACACACATATCCATGCACATACTCATGCATGCACCCCATGCACACATGCCAAAAAACGAACCAGAAGAAAAGCTTGGGCCTTTAAACTGGTCACAAAGCAAAAAGGCAAACTGATGACAGTAACTACAATCAGCTGTCCCTTACTGTCCCAAAGCCCTGCAAGCTAAAGGTAAACTCACAGTTATGAATGCAGTTAGGTGTCGCCTGTCTCAAACAGCCATCTTGAGTTTTGGGACGCATAAATAGCCTTTAACTGACTTCAAAGTTAAACCAACAGTAAAACAACAAAAAATGTGATTATTTCTTCCTCAGTTGGCCCAAAGTGGTAGAGTGGGTTTTACACCCAAGGCTCACATCATCCTGGTCAGATCATAGTTTTTATGCCCCCCTTCATAAAAGCCTCTACAAATGTGGAAATGAACTATAGAATGAAATATGGGAATGAATTATGGGGAAGAACTGTGGGACTGGTTTTTATTGACCTTACAAATAGCTTTTCTGAGAGTATTGCTGTGAGATGGTTTTTCTGCTGAATTCCTTACTTGTAACCTGCCCTGAAGTTACTCTTACAACCTTGTAATCCATCCACTTAAAGCCATGTGACCAGGTCTCCTGTGCCTTGGTTTACCTTTGGCCTGCACAGCCCAGGTGACCAATACCAACAAGGAATGTTGAGATGCTGACTGGTCTTAAGCCGGGCTCTTTGCCCAGTTCCCTCAGTGGCCTGGTTAGACTCTTGACCCAGAACAAACGTGCATGTGTGAGAAGGGCTGACCATAGCATTGAAGACAATGTGGTCAGTAGCTAAGTGCTCACAGAATGGCCGCAGATCTGGTGAAGACAACAGGTGGGCTTAGTGTGATGACATTTGTGAATGGAGTGAATGTTCTGGATAATCAGAGTCCAACAAGTTATACCCCTAAATCTCTTCCTTTAATGAATGTTTAAGAATTATCCAAAGTTAGCCGGGCGTGGTGGCACATGCCTTTAATCCCAGCACTCGAGAGGCAGAGATAGGAGGATCACCAAGAGTTCGAGGCCACCCTGAGACTACATAGTGAATTCCAGGTCAGCCTGAGCTAGAATGAAACCCTACCTCAAAAACAAACAAACAAACAAACAAACAAACAAACAAACAAAAAATATATATATCCAAAGTGTGCTGGGGGTGGTGGTTCAGACCTTTAATCTCAGCACTCAGGAACCTGAGGTAGGAGGATTGCTGTGTGTTCAAGGCCAGCCCGGGTATACAGAGTGAATTCCAGGTTAACCTGGGCCACAGTGAGACTCTGCCTTGAAAGAACAGAACAAAACAAAACAAAACAAAATACACAAACAAAAGAATTATCCAAAGTCTATAGTTCCTTGCCCTTTGTCCAGGTAATGTTCAAGCTGTTTACATGTTATGGTTTTTGCTTTGTTTTGGTTTTGGCTGTTCAATAAAAGTGTCAGAGAGTGCCTGTGTGCAAAAGCTACCGCTGCAAAACATCAGAGCAGTGGCAATGGCAGCTGCAGCAGGTTCACCCTTGGTCTCAACAACTCCAAGGATCAGTTTTGCTAGTTCTTCTTTCCCTTGGGCTCTGCTACAGGTGCAGCTAGCCCATTCTTGAGTAACCCCAAGGGTTAGTTCTCTTTCCCTCAGGCTCTGCTATAACTAGCAGTTAGCCCACTCCTGGGTAAATGACCGCGAGGGTTAGTTCCTTATCCCACAGACTCTGCTCCTAGAAGCAGCTTGCCTACTGTTGGATAAATGACTCCAATGGTTAGTCTCTATAAACTCCAGGGCTATGCCCCCAGTTGGGCATTCAAAGACTTCAGGAATGGTTCTTTCCCTAGTTCATCCACCTTGCCACTTATTGCAAAGCATTCTATCCTTTCTTTATGTTCTGGGCTGAAAAAAAATATTGTTTTCTATGACAGCCTGAGGGCCAGAGTGGGCCTGAGACTCCAGATCCCACATAAACAGTTGGGCATGGCCATGCACTTCTGTAACCCCAGTCCCACAAGGAAGCAGAGACCTGAGAATTAATAAGCTCCTCACACAGTAAAAAGAAAGACTTGGGCTCAAATCAAGACTAGGCAGAAGAGCAATGGAGCAGGACACAGGACATTCCACTCTAGCCACTGCAGGCAAGTGTATGGGGTACCGCAAGGGCACATACACACGCATACACCCCAGACACACATTTCATCACACACACACACTCACAATTCTACATTACATATGCACACACACATAAGGAAAAAAAATGAGGAATCCAATTCCCTAACCTTTCTTTCAGTTGTTGTTTGATTCTTTTTTCTTTCTTAAAAAATTTTTTTAAATTTATTTATTATTTGCAAGCAGAGAGAGAGAGCAGACAGAGAGAGAATGGGCATACCAGGGCCTCTAGCCACTGCAAATAAACTCCAGATGCATGCACTCCTTGTGCATCTGGCTTATGTGGGTATTGGGGAATCGAACCTGGGTCCTTTGGCTTCACAGGCAAGTGCCTTAACCATTAAGCCATCTCTCCAGCCCAGTTGCTGTTTGATTCTTTGGAAAGATGCTCCAAGGAAGACATCCTTAACTTTAAGGTCCCTCACCAAGGACGAAGGTGATTTTCCAGTTCTCCAGTAATAGACTGTCAACTGACAGATTTTTTTTAAAAAAGTGTTTTAAATTATTTTTATTTAATTTATAAAATTTATTTATGTATTTATTTGCAAGGAAAGAGAAAGGATAGAGAGAGATAGGTGCACCGCAACTCCAAATGCATGCACCACTTTGTGCTTCTGGCTTTATGTAGTTACTGGGAATTAAACCCAGACTGTCAGACTTTGCAAGCAAGTGCTTTAACCCCTGAGTGATCTTGTGATCTTTCCAGCCCTTTTATTTATTTATTTTTAAATATTTTATTTATGAGCATAGGGGGGAATGGTGCACCAGGGCCTCCTGCCTTTGCAAATGAACTCCAGATTCATATGCCACTTTGTGTGGCTAGCTTTACGTGGGTACTAGGGAATTGAACCTGGACCATGAGGCTTTTCAAGCAAATGCCTTAACCACTGAGCGTCTCCCCAGAGCTGAAGTTTTGCTTTTTTTTTTTTTTTCTTAGACAAAGTCATGCTATGTAACTCAGGCCAGCCTTAAACTCAAGATCCTCCTGGGGCATTGTGTCTCATGCCTATCATCCCAACACTTATGAGCTGGCGGAAGGAAGATAAAAAGTTGAAGGCCATCTCAGCTACATAGTCAGTTTGAAGCTATCTTGGGCTATATGAGACTTTGTCTCAATCTCCTTCCGCCCCCCAAAAAGACAGCCCCTGCCTCAAGTTCCCAAGTACTGGGATTACAGGCATCTGCTACTATACTCAACACAACCACCAGCTTTTATGTCCTGTTCTAGACCAGGAAGCAGTGCCTGGAAATCTCTAGAATTATTACTCCAAATCCGAAGGAGGGGCCAGTTGTCCTAACTCCATCTTTTCTAACTTGTTGTGAGTCATGCTCTCCTACAGTTACTGTGTATTCCAGGAAAAACAGGTCTGATTGACGAAAATGTTAGGAGTCAAAACTGTCTCCCAAGCAACAGAAATTTCATTATTACCAATCAGGGTCTGCATAACCTTTCCTAAGACAATGATCTACCAGCCCACAGTTAGGAGTGCAAGCCTGCTTGGCCTTTATACCTTCCCTGCATAACCCCAAAGTTCTTGTTAGCTCCTTGAATACAGGGCTAAGGGCACTGAGCCCGTTCCTTTCCGGTATGGTTATACTAAACAAATCCCTTTCCTGCATTTGATATTAAAAAAAAAATCTGGGCTGGAGAGATAGCTTGGTGGTTAAGGTGCTTGCCTGTGAAGCCTAAGGACCCAGGTTCGATTCCCCAGTACCCACATAAGCCAGGTACACAAGGTGGCATATGTGTCTGGAGTTAGTTTGCAGTGGCTAGAGGCCCTGGAGCACACATTCTCTCTATATATATCTGCCTCTTTCTCAAATAAATAAATAAATTTTATTATTGACAACTTCCATAATTGTAGGCAATAAACCATGATAATTCCCTCCCCCTACTTTCCCCTTCACAACTTCACTTTCTATCATATCCCCTCCCCCTCTCAATCAGAATCTTTTTATTTTGATGTCATCATCTTTTCCTATGATGAGAATCTGTAGGTAGTGTCAGGCACTGAGAGGTCAAGGATATCCAGGCCATTTTGTGTCTGGAAGAGTGCATTGTAAGGAGTTCTATCCTTCTTTTGGCTCTTACGGTCTTTCTGCCACCTCTTCCACAATGGACCCTGAGTTTTGGAAGGTGAGATAGAAATGTTTCAGTGCTGAGAACACCTCTATCCCTTCTTCTCAGCACCATGGAGCCTTCTGGTCATCCCAAGGTCACTGCCATCTGAAAAGAGAAGCTTCTCTAGCCAAAAGTGAGAGTAGCATTAATATATGGATATGAACATTAAGAGAAGTGTTTACTGGGCATTTTGGTGAGCATAATATATGCATTTAGCCAGACACCAGCAGGCATTACACCCCTAGGGTACATGACTTCCCCCATCATAGGTTTTTCAATATCAGGCATGTATTTCCTCCCATGGAGTGGGCCTCCAGTCCAATTAGAGAGTGGTTGGCTTCCCCCATAACAAACACGCCGCTATTGCACCCATTGGCTCATTTGGCCTGGCTGGCCAAACTTAAGGCTTGCAGTGTCCACTGTTGTTAATCTCCACTGATGACTTCTCTCTCCCCCATGGAGCTGCATGCAGCACAGCTTTTCCCAGCTTTCTGTCAGCTGGTCTACACAGAGAAGGTTTTCAGTTCAGCTCCAGCAGGATTCTCAGTGACCTTGTAGCCCAAGTATGTGGAGTCTTCAGCAATAGGGTCTTATCATCTATTCCTGGAAGGAAGCCAAAAGCCTCGGCAATGGCCTATAATGTTTGGGGGCATCAGGGACCTCCCTGGCCAACAATTTACTGGAAGGTATCCCATCCCTGGCACTGAAAAATTTCTAGTAACAATCTATGGCTTCTGGGTGTGCCATTGCTCCAAAAAGTAGGTTTCCATATGACTTATTAGAAAGTAAAAATAATTAAATATCTTTGGTGGGCTGGAGAGATGGCTTAGAACTTAAGGCACTTGCCTGCAAAGCCAAAGGACTCAGATTTGATGCCCTAAGACCCACGTAAGCCAGGTGTACAAGGTGGCACATGCATCTGGAGTTCATTTGCAGGGCTAGAGGCCCTGGCATGCCCACTCTTTCTTCCTGCTTTTTTCTCTCGCTTTCTAGTAAATCAAATAAAAGATTTTAAAAAAATCTTTGGCCACGTGTGGTGGCACACACCTTAAATCCCAGCACTCAGGAGGCAGAGGTAAGAGGATTGCCATGATTCAAAGCCAACCTGGGACTACAGAGTGAGATCCAGGTCAGCCTGGGCTAGAGCGAGACCCCATGTTGAAAAAACTTAAAAACATAAAGAAAATCTTTGGGTGTATGACTTGCCTGTGCATGTTCATGTGTATTAGTGTGGGCATGCACATGCCATAGCACATACATGAAGATCAGAGAATGACCTTCAGCGTTGGTCCACACCTTCCACCTTGTTTGCGACAAGGTCTCTTTATTGTTTGTTCCTGTGTATGACAGGTTAGGTGACCCATGAGATTCTGGGGATTCTCTGGTGTCCCCTCTCATCTCACTGTAAGAGTGCTGGTATTCCAGATGCTCTGTACAGCATCAGCTTTACATTGTGTCAGGGATCTGAACTCAGGTCATTATGCTTGCACAGTAAGCACTTTATCCACTGAGCCATCTTCCCATCACATCACCACACGTTTTCTGTTTGGTCGTTTGGGCTGATGGCCAGACCTGGTGTGTTGAGGTCCTAGGGCCAGGTCTCTGGCCTAAGAGTTCAATAACAAACATGACCTACTATTAAGTACTGATTAGTTTCAAAGAAATCATTCTACTGAATGTCCTTTGTGTGGATGACTAGGTGGACATGATGGGATGGGGCCACCTTTGTACCAACAAGTCCTTTCTCTTGAGCTGGCCCATGGAGAACTTGGTTGCAGAACAAAAGGATCTATGGTGCTCCTTACTTCAAGGACACGTTAATGAAGCAAAAGAGAAGGACAACAGGAAAAGCATTCCTCTTCACGTATTTACTGACGACATCCCAACCCACGTTAGTTCTTTAACTATAACTGCAGCAACTTTGGAGATAGCACTATTATATGCAAGTCACTAACCATACTAGGGATAACTAATGCTGGGAATGATTACCAGCTATAGTGCCACTCTGAGAGAAAACAACATGGTCCCTATCCTCTCTGTGGATTTCAGCATCCATATATCATCAAAATGAATGACCTTCAAAACACCTCGTTCATGCCCCACAGGCCAAGGAATAGCTCCTAGTTTGCTAACTTCCATGACCTGGTCCTGGAGCAGGTGTCCTTACAAGGACAAAGTTGATTCTTCCTGAAGCCCAGGAGCCCAGACAGAGGCCAGCAGCAGGCGCAGAAGAAGACAATAAAAAGAAGACAGTCTTTCATAAGTTGGGCCTTCCAGTGGGGCTCTAATACCTGCTAGGACCCCCTGTGCTCAGCCCCCACCAGCCCCAAAGACAAGACAATTCTTTGGAACATCTCTCATAGATGTGAGAATGGCGATTTGCCTCTCCCAACTCTGGAATGCTTTCCTTCATCAATGAACAGGGGCCACGTGTGGAAAGACTTCCAAAAAATCCAATAGAAATTCTCACAGAAAAGCTCGATTCTGGAGAGAAAGTGAACTTGAGCAGTGAATTGGTCCTTGTTGTGGCATCTGTCTTAAAGGATTTCCTTCGAAATCTCCAAGAATGCACTTTTACCCAACCTCTGTGATAAATGGTTTGGTGTCACTGAGCAAGGCAGCGAGGAGAAGGAAATATAACTGGAACCCAGGGTCTTTTAGAAGAGCTGCCCAACAAAACCCAACATTGCTTTCTTGAGATGGCCTTTTGGAATGTATGACATTGAGAGACATTCTTCAATAAATCAGATGACAGCTTATCATTTATCCGTTTGCATCATCCCAACTCTCCTGTGGCTGTCTGCTGCCCACATTTCAGGACCACAGAACAACAACAACAAAAAAAGATTTCTGTCATAAAATTAATCCTTGAAAAGTGTATCAAAAGATTTGAAGCTGGGCATGGTGGCACATACCTTTAATCCAAGCACTTGGGAGGCTGAAGTAGGATTGCTGTGAGTTTGAAGCCAGCCTGAGACTACATAGGGAATTCCAGTTCAACCTGGGCTAGAGCAAGACCCTACCTCGAAATTACACATATACCTATATCTCCATTTGGAGAGGACATCACCTTCTTTTGAGGGAAGAGCTTAATGAGTTATAACAACAGTGCAAAGGCTTCAGTGAAAATGGATCACCTCTTCATCAGCCAGTGTTCTACAAAGGGCCAAGAGCAGCATGATAGCCACGCTCCATCTGCATGGGCCCACCAGCCAGCAGCCCATGATTTTCTGTCACTGAGGACAAATCCCATAAATAATTTCATTTTTTTTCCTTCACTTCCTGTACTGTTCCACTGATAATTTTTTTTTCTTCTCAAAAATGCTTCCAAAATTTTGCTATTTTTCAGTTAAATCTTGGGGATCTGTTCAGGGCGAAGTGAATGCTAAGGGAAAAGAATGAACATGAGACACCAACAGCTCAAACGAGCATTTGAGATGACACTCTCCAGTCATCTGTTGTAGCCGAGCACGTCTCCGTTCATTCCCTTTGAGGGGTGTTTTCCTCCTCCACCCCATGCATATTTTAGAAAATCTTTTCACTCAATGTCTCTTTCCCCCTATATATTAATTGTAAATAACTGGATTATTATTTACCTATAGTTATAATTTATAATACTGTTCTTCCTTATTGCTGCAATAAATCCACTGTATAATTTAAACAAACAAACAAAAAACATGCGCACAAATAGAATCTGAACCCCCAAGAGACCAGCACACGATGTTGAGGTCACTTAGTAGCGGAGATATGCCCTTCTAAGATATCCTTGCTTTAGACATCCTTGCTGAAAACTAGACATCCACAGACCCTAAACTCAATCATGTCGTGAAGTCACTGCGAAATAGGGCAAGTAAGTCACTGTCTTTCTGGACCTCAATTTCCCATTTATGAGTAGTGCACCCAATGTTCCTCTTTTCTGACGATTAAGGTTTTTTCCAAAGACCACAGATCCCTAGCCCACTTCAAGGCTGTTAACTAGCGCCTAGGAATACTGGATCTTTTCCAGGAAGCCTGCATTAATTCCCAGTAGTCATGGCAACCGCGTGGGAGGACACTTGGGAGGGGAAAAACCAATGACGCCACTAACACGCGTCCTATTTGCCAGATTATAATATGGCCACCGCAGCAACAACCGACCCAACCTTTAGTTAAGTATCCCGGCTTGAGCAACCCTGGAGGGTAACTCTAGGTCAGAAAAAAGAGAACCGTACATGGCAGTACGACCACTAGTACTTCCGGACACCTCTAGCCGGCCCTTAGCTCTTCTGGTCTAGCGCGTAGGCGCGCACTCCCTGCTCGTAACGTCACTTCCGTTAGCCGCTTCCCAGAAGATTGACAGTTTGGGTATCCAATCAGAAACAGGATCTCCCCAAGTCCTGCAAGGGGCGGCTTTGAGAGCAGGAAGCCCCGCCTTCCACCGGCGTGTGACGTCAGTGTCGCCATGGCCAGCTACCCGTACGGGCAGGTGAGTGTGCGGAGGTAAGGGACGTGTTCCAGGTTCGAAGCCCAGGCCTGCTCCCATCCCCGGCTCTTCTCCCCCCTCTTTATCTGCACGCCTTCCACGCTGAGGGTCAACTAAATGAGGCCTCTTGCGAAGAAGCTCAGAGGGTCTGCCGGTCGCGCCCATTTTACGTCACGCAGGACCACTCTTCTGAAAGGTCCTGTCGCATCCCCTCTGGCGTCACTCAGGCAAGGATTTGGAGGGGGGCTTTGGACCCCCTAGATTCTGGCTGGACCTGGCCTGGGCTGTACACCTATCGAGCTTCTGGATAGTGCGCTGGGTCGGAACCTCGGCGCCGACCAGGCGTTCAGAGTTCTGGTTCCATCCTTGTCATGTAGGTCGTGAGATAAACAGGTCTCCTGACCTACATCACACGTACTACGTAGGGATATCAGGAGAATCTGGAGTAGGAGGTGTCAGAAGTGAGCTGGTTAGACCGCTGACGTAGTCCAACATCACTTCACACGCAGGAAAAGAGAACCCCAGAGAAGAAGACAGGGAGCTTATCTGAATTCACTAGTTAGTGGAGCAGCAGAGCCATGGTCAGAAAGAACCTCGATTGTCTGCAAATGCTACTTGCCAGTCTCAGATCAGCCAACGACAACCACAGCAATGTCATCGTGTGGCTAGAATTCTTTTTATTTGTTTATTTATTTTTTATTTATTTTATTTTTTTGAGGTAGGGTTTCACTCTAGTTCAGGCTGACCTGGAATTCACTCTGTAGTCTCAGGGTGGCCTTGAACTCACGGTGATCCTCCTACCTCTGCCTCCCGAGTGCTGGGATTAAAGGCATGCGCCACCACCACGCCCGGCTATTTTTATTTTTTTAAGGCCATAGATTATGTCTTTATTAAATTTCTTACCATGATTACAAACTGAGCTTTTTGTTGTTGTTGTTGTTTTGTTTTTCAAGGTAGGGTCTCTCTCTAGCCCAGGCTGGAATTCACTATGTAGTCTCAGGGTGGCCTTGAACTCACAGAGATCCTCCTACCTCTGTCTCCCAAGTGCTGGGATTAAATGCGTGCACCACCACGCCGGGCAACAAACTGAGCTTTTTGGCTAGAATTCTTTGCTGGGTGACAGAATGGTAGGGTGGTTAAGTGCAGTTTGGAATCACAGGTAGAGTCATGTCTTGGCCTCATTACTTAAGTAGTTTTGAGCTCTTGGGTAAGATACTTTGTTTCTCTAAACTTGTTTCCTCTTCTAAATAGGGCCCGATAATAGGATCTGCTTCATAAAGCTGTTAGGAAAAGTGATCCGTGTAGAGCTTTTGGTACACAGTAAGGTGTAACGTGTTACTTTTTAGAATTTTTTTTTTTTTGCTTTTGTTTTTTTGAGGTAGGGTCTCACTCCAGCCCAGGCTGACCTGGAATTAACTATGTAGTCCCAGGGTGGCCTTGAACTCACGGCTATTCTCCTACCTCTGCCTCCCAAGTGCTGGGATTAAAGGCATGTGCCATCATGCCCAGCCTTAGAATTTTTTTGTTTGTTTGTTTTTTGAGGTCGTGTCTTGGGGTAGTCCAGACTGACCTGGAATTCACTATGTAGTCTCAGGGTGGCCTCTGACTCAGTGATCCTCCTAACCTCTGCTGGGGTTAAAGGCATGTTCCACCACGTCCAGCTAGAGTTATTTTTACCAGACTTCTAAAAGGTGAGGACTGGAATGCCTTCAAAATAGTTCCATCACTTTACAGAAAATGAAATCCCAAACAGAGGGTCTTGAGTTGCCCAAATCACATAGTATTTTAGTAAATAAAGATCACACAGAAAAAGCTGGAAGACAAGAACAAATGGGATATTACCAAGCCCTCAATTGACTATAGTCACACACCAAAAGCTGTGGAAAGTGCAGCCCTTGTGCAGTTTACACAGAAATTGGCCCTCCATTTTGCCCATATGAAAGCCCTGTAGGCAGGCAGGATGGAATTACTACCTCCTGTTTACAGCTGAGGAACAATCCCAGGGAGGTTAAGTGCCTTAAAGGTTACACATAACCAGTGAGGGTGAGGTCAGAGTTCAGAACTCTTCATTTTATTTATTTTTATTTTTTTATTTTTTGGTTTTTCGAGGTAGGGTCTCGCTCTAGTCCAGGCTGACCTGGAATTCACTATATAATCTCAGGGTGGCCTCGAACTCACAGTGATCCCCCTACCTCTGCCTCCCAAGTGCAAGGATTAAAGGCGTGCACCACCATGCCCAGCAGAACTCTTCATTTTATACTTAGAGATGGAAAGGGAAGAAGAGACACCAACGTGTGTTGGGGTTAGGAGGAAGTATAACAGTGTTTCCCAAACTCCATTCCATTTGTTGCGTTTTGTAAGGTGCCGATGGGTTACGTTAATGGGATTCTATGGTCAAGCAAGTTTGGGAAATACTTTTAAATACAGCTGGGGAGAAAAAGAAGAAAAAATACAGCTAAGTAAGTTCACAATAGAGCACCTCAGGATTCTTGTAAGTCTGTAGATCTGTCAAGAAGGCATAGAATATGAAGTATTTCAAAAATTCCTAAACCATGGAACTCCCCCTCTTTTGTTTTCTGTCTGGTCATTCTTTGTGGCCACGTTTGGGAAGAGCAGTTTGAGAAAGTATTGCTACAGTGCATTGTTTCTTAATGGCTGGTCTGCATCAGAATTATGCAAGATCTTCTTTTCTTTTTAAGAGAAAAGCACACTTTGGGGGTCTTAAGAACTGCCCTGTGCCCAGTAATCTACATCTTAAAAAAAAAACTCTGTGTGTGTGTGTGTGTGTTTGGTGTATACATGTGTGTGCAGATGTGTGCTCCCTATACACATATGCGCAGAGGCAGAGGGTGACATGAGCTGTCTTCTCTCACTCCTTCTGCCTTATTTCCCTGAGACTAGAGTTTCGCACTGAACCTGGAGCTCATGCCATTTTTTTCCAGCTGGACTGGCTGACCAGCAAGCCCCAGAGATCCTGCTGTTTCTGTCCCCCCTCAGTGCTATGGCTACAAGCATTCATGCACAGCCATGCCTAGCTTTGATGTGGGCGTTGGGTATCAAACTCAGGTCTTCACGCTTATGCAGCTCAGTATCTGCATCATAATAAGCTTTGGGGATGACGTGTGTGCTCTGCGTGCAATGATAGCACTGGGCTAGAATCCTAACAACCACTTAGCTATGTGCCTTTGGACAGACCATCTCATGCCCCTGAGCCTTAGTTTCTTCACCTGGAGAAAACAGTAATAACACCCATGAAAAGGCTCAAATGAGGATGGAACACAGCAGAGCCTATAGGGAACTTGGCACATTGCTAGTACATAGTACACACCAGCGTACCATGGTAGCTCGCTGCCATTACCATGATGGTTACCTTGCCATGCTGCATGCGCTCACGTCAGGACAAAATACTGAAAAAGAGCTTCCAGAGAAAAGTGTCTGGAATAGACGAAATGGTGCTTTTATATCCACTGTACTGTTGTTATTCCTCCTCCTCACCCCAGGTGTTCTAAGAAAGGAAAACTGGTTGTTTGGAATCATCCAAAGGCCGGGGCAGTGCCGCCTCCCCTCCACCCACTGCATCATCCTGGAGGATTCCAGCCTATTGCCAGGAGTCACAGTTCCTGTAATTTTCCACTGCCTCCAGCACAGGGTGCTCAGGCATGGCCTGGGTATTGGAGTAGCAAAAGTCAAGCACCCTTGGTTCAGTGGCGGAATCAGCTTGATGGATTTTAATGCTTACAAGCTTGGTTCCTGAGACCAGAGAGATTTGGCTTTAAATCTCTGTTCTGTTCCTTGCTTACAGACGTTTGTTGCAAAGGTCTGAGAACAGGTTTATAACAGTACCTACCTCAGATGTACTGAGAAGACGAAATGAGATAATCCATGTTAGATGTTTGGTATGGTGTCTGGTATGCAGTTAATACGCCAAATGGTTAAGGAATGCAGATGGATATGGTAGAATTGGGTGGTAGGGCAGCACAGAAGAGATACCTAACTCATCGTTGGGATCAGGAAGAGTCGCTTGTAGCGGTAGCTGGGTGAAGAAGGAAATTGTATTCCAATAGAGAAATAACTTCACAGACACCAGGAAGCACGTAAGACACAGTATTTTGAAGGGAATTTGAGATCAGCCTAGTTTAAATGATTAGCGGGAAAGGGGTAAGAAAATGAATCCAGAAATCTAAGCACAGGCTGGATCTCAAAGTGTGTGTGTGTGTGTGTGTGTGTGTGTGGAGAGAGAGAGAGAGAGTTGTGGTATGTGTGTATATGGTGTATGCATATGTGTCAAGATGCATGTTGTCATGTGCAGAGGAGAATATTGGGTATCTTTCCTCTCTCTCATCTGTTTGTTTTCCTTGAGATGGAGTATCTCACTGAAGCTGCCATTTTTTGGTCACATTAGCTGACCAGCAAGCCCCAGTGATTCTTTGGTCTCTACTCCCTACAGGACTAGAGTTATAGACATGCATAGCCATGTCCAACTGTTTTACTTAGATGCTGAGGACTTGACCTCAGGATGAATCAGGCCCCCATGCTTGCATGGCAAGCACTCTTACCTGCTGAGCCATCATCTCCCCAGCCCCTCAAGTTTTAAACTGTGTGTGTGTGTGTGTGTGTGTGTGTGTGTGTGTGTGTGTGTGTGCTTGTGCTTGTGCGCTTGTGCATGTGGAGCCCAGGGGCTGTCCTCAGATGCTGTCCACTTCCTTTGAGACGGGGTCTCTTGTCCTGGAGCTCACCATTAGACTAACATGGCTGGCCAGCAAGCGCTAGGGGGTGTCCCCCACCCCAGTGCTGGAATTAAAGGCTCATACCACCACACCTGACATTTTTGTATGTGCTCTGGGGATCAAACTACGGTCTTCATGCCTACAAGCAAGCACTTTTCTGGCTGAGTCATCTTCCCAGCCCTCTTAAGTATCTCGTGTGTGTTCTTGGAGCTCATAATTTTCTCCTAAGAGTAATGAGAGAGTGAGTGAAGTGTTCATCCCACTTCAGAACTCCTACTGTGGGGCCCTGTGAGAATAAGTTGAAGCAAGAGAGACTGAGGCAGGAAGGCACATTTCAAAGCGTATTCTAGACTCAAGAGAACCATGGCCTGGTGAAGGCTGGTTTGAGAAGCATTTGGGAAATAGAGTTGAAGTCACATGGTCTTAACTGAGATTTTAAAGCAGGAAAGGGGGACTAAGACTTTGGGTTTGGATGAGGGGTGCAGGAGATGCCCCAGGATGGGAACACGGGAATGTGCGTACAGCTGGAGGAAAGGGCAGGAGGCTGCTGGATATATGGACCTGCAGCTCGGGATGAAGCTGGTGAGAATGTGAGCACAGAGGTGGTAATTGAAGTCTTGGGACAGTTCTTGGCTCATTGTTCGTTTGTTGCATGTTTCTGTCCTTTAAATATTTTAGAAGGCTCTGCTGGTGAATGCCCAAACCATTCCTTCTGTCTTCAAGCAATTGTTTAACCCCTTAGCTTGGGCTCCACTTAATGGGGTACCTGTAGAAACTAGGCTTGTCTTTGCAGTGCAGCCTCCTCCTTCCTCATTAGGACTCAGTGTAAATCAGCTTTTTAAAATTGTTATTTATTTATTTGGGAGAGAGAAAGAGGCGGGGGGGAGAGAATGGGTGTGCCAGGGCCTCCAGCCACTGCAAATGAACTCCAGATGCATGAGCCCCCTTGTGCATCTGGATTACGTGGGTCCTGGAGAATCAAACCAGAATCGTTTGGCTTTGCAGGCAGATGCCTTAATCACTAAGCCATCTCTCCAGCCCCTAAATCAGCTTTTGCTACCTGTGAGCTTCACAAGGGTCTTGAGGATGGAAGAATGGACCTTTGGAGCTAAAAGAAAGCAGGGCTTTGTGAACTGGGAGGGGTGACTCGCCAGCACGGGCAGGAGGTCAGATAGTGATAGCAGACAATGCAGCAGAAAGCCCTTCACTGCGTGTGAGGCTGCACTCAAGGATCTTTTCCAGTACATGGCTCTCAAGCTGGGTTTAGGTGCTGAAGTGCAAAAAGAATAAAATTCTTTGAGGTTCCCTGATTTTTGGATGCTGAAGGATCACCTACTCTCATCTTACCCTCTACCTCTGTCCACTGTGGAAAGCCTTTGTATTTGACAGAGGCATTTAGCACAACTCGTAAGCCAGCAGACACATGCTAGGCACTCATTTGTGCAGACACTAGTTTTAATCCCACTTTTCCATTCTGGCTGCATGACTAAAGCATTTTCGTTGTCTTTGGGACAGGGTCTCACTCTGGCCCAGGTTGGCTTCATACTTATGGCCATCTTCCTACCTCAGCCTTCCAAGTGCTGGGATTAAAGGCACACACCACCATGTTTGGCCTAAATTTTTAAGCTTCCTGTGCCCCATTTTCTCATCTTAAACTGGGAATGATAACAGGGCTTCAGGATTGAGGATGGGTGATAGAACCACAAGCACTTCTGTAGCAGTTCCCTTCTCATTGTTGGGACAACACACCTGACCAGGAGCAGCTTGTGGAAGGAAAGGGTTTATTTTTGTTTCAAGGGGATGCTTCATCGTGGTGGGACATGACAAGAGCAAACAGCCAGGTGGGTATCACATCTCCACAGCAGTAGAAAGGAAGTAGTCCAAGTTCTGGTCTTGGAGCTGGGCTATATTAGCCCAAAGCCCACCCCCAGCAACACGCCTCCTCCAGCAAGGCTCCACCCCACAAAGACTGCACAGCTTCCCCAAATTCCCACCAGCTGGGGAACAAGTATTCAAAACATACCAGCCAATGGTGGGGAGCATTTCATTCAAACCACCACAACCTCATTAATTATAGAAATATAGAAAATGTAGTTCATTTGTAGTCAGCTAAAGATCGAGAATTTTTTTGGTGACACCTTAGAAAACATGGTTACTGAACACACTTTTTTTTTTTTTTTTTTTTTTTTTCCCCGAGGTAGGGTCTCACTCTGGCCCAGGCTGACCTGGAATTCACTATGTAGTCTCAGGGTGGCTTCAAACTCACAGTGATCCTCCTACCTCTGCCTCCCCAGTGCTGGGATTAAAGGCGTGCTCCACCATGCCTGGCTATTTTATTTCTTAAAAGTATTTTTATTTCTTTGTAAGCCAGGCACAGTAGCTCACATTCATAATTGCAGCACTTGGGAGGCTGAGCGAAGGATCACCATGTGTTCGGGGCCAGCGTGGGCTACATAGTGAGTTTCAGATCAGAGTGAGATCCTGCCTAAAAAAGAGCATGGAGGCAGGGGTCTGGCTTTTATTCCTGGTTCAGACCTTTACTAACAGCTCAGTGGCCCCAGGACCAGTCCGTTGTCTTCTTTGAACTTCCTCCCCAGCCTGGAGTCTGGAGCCTGCCTAAGTTGGTGGCTCTACCTCCTTCATCTTGTGCAAGCTAGAAACCTGAGTCATTCTAAACACTTCACTCTCTTCACTCCTCCTCCATCTCTTGCCTAATCTAATTAGTTGCCAAGTCATGTCTAGTCTATCTCTGGAATAGCTTCAGAATCCTTTCCGTTCTCCTCATCCCCGAGCCTGCTGTCTGGTTCATGCCCTGCTTGCCCAGCACCTGGGCTGCTGCCTCCCCCACTAACTCATCCTCCACACCGGCCTGGCTGATTCTCTAAACAAGGCTCTGATCACATTCCTCTTCTATTGGAAACCCTTCTATGGCACTCTGTTTTCTCTAGCACAGATGCTCATTTGCTCAAATATTTATGGAGGTTTGCAGGTGCCAGACACCGTGCTGGGCCCTGGGGTACCATGATGAAAGAGGCCCAGTGTTTGCCCCTGGGGAGCTCACTGTTGGGTGGGGGAGACACCAAACAGAGAAAACTACTCTTAGTCACTGTTAACTCACTCACCAGCTGAAAAGCTGAAAGTTACAGAGGGTGTGTCTTTCTGGGTTCTCAATACCATTCCCTGACCACTCCATGCTCACTTCCAAATCTGTGCTTCGTCTGTCTTTCCTCTGTCTGTAGTGTCCTTCCCCGTTTTCCTTTGCAGGGATACATATGCACCCTTCAAGGACCAGTGTCACTGCTCCCTTTTTCAGGAAGCTTTCCTTGATTTACATCGTACATTCTTTGTGTGTATATGTGTGTGTGCGTGCGTGCGTGCGTGCGTGCTTGTCATTTCCTCGCCTGCGGGGACTGGAGTGGACAGTTGGGCGAACTCCTGAATCTCAGAGGTCCTGAGCCAAGATACACAGAGGTGGACAAGAGAAGGAAGGCCCGTGTGTGTGCTCTACTCCATAAATGCCTTGGTCTTACAGCCAGGAGGCCCAGCTTCTGGACCTGGCTCTTTTAGACAGGCTGTGTGTGACTTCTCTGTACGTGAATGCGTCCTCTGTAGAGGGAAGCTATCGTTAATAGTTACTATGTATCAAGTGCTTACTCTGTCTAAGGCCCTGTGTCAGAGGCCTTGTGACTAGCTTCATTTCATTCCTCTGGCAGCCTGGGGCAGACACCATTATCATTCCCATTTTACAGCAGAAAATCCTGGAGCTTAGTATGAGCAAGTCATTAATCCAGTTAGTAAGTGGCAGGACTTGAATTGAACTGGTATTTTGCCAGGGTATCATATTGCCTTAGGGATAGGGTTTCCTGTGCCTGCCTCAGAAGTGTGAGTGAGGATAGGGAAACATTCGTGTGTCTTTAGCTAGTGTAGAGTAAGGAAGATGAGCTGTGGGTGGATCTGTGCTGTGGAAACATTGCTGGTGGCCAGTGCAGGTCAGGGATATGTGCAGAGGCTGCATTTGTGCTGGTATTCTGCTGGTGGAGGTGGAGGTACCAGAGGGTGAGCATTTCAAATTTCATGTAATTCATGTGGCTGCTCATTCCTATAATAAACATTTACTGGGCTTCCATTGTACACTGGAAGCTGGGGATAAAGTGGCAAAGCAGACCTGATCCCTGCCTTGGGAGAGCCCCTTGATGTCCAGGAAGAGTTAGAAGGGCAAGATTCGACCTTAGACCCTGCAGGCCATTGGTGGTATGACCATGGGTGAACTCCTAGCTTCCCTAGTACCCTCAGGGCCATCTGAGCAAGGGGATCAGAAGTCCAGCCTCCCCTGTGGAGTCCGTTGGAAGAATGGCAGTGCAAATGCTTTGTAGCTGTAAAGTGCCATGTTGTGATTCACCATGCCCACTGATGTCTTGTCTTCTGCAGGGTTGCCCAGGAGCTGCAGGACAGGCGCCTGGAGCCCCTCCGGGCAGCTACTATCCTGGAGGAGGACAGTATGGCAGTGGGCTTCCCGCCGGGGGTGGTTATGGAGGACCTGCTCCTGGAGGGCCTTATGGACCCCCAGCTGGTGGAGGACCTTATGGACACCCCAATGCTGGAGGACCATATGGTGGTGCAGCTCCAGGGGGCCCCTATGGTCAGCCACCTCCCAGTGCCTATGGTGCCCAGCAGCCTGGGCCTTATGGACAGGGTAAGTAGGATTTTGGGTTCTGAGTGCCTTTGACCTGGTTTTGAGCTTTCATGACCAACCTTTGCGGGTTCTTCCATTCTGGCATCTCAGCATCATCTTGCTTCCAATGTTGCCTACACTGGCAGAAGAAGACCGTCAGCTCGGTGAGCTCTGCTGGGGTGACAACTCCAGAGTCGCCTGGCTCACAACAAGCACTTATTTCTGTTGCTTGCGCTCACTTGCTGTGCTTATGCGTGGGCAACTGCAGGCTGGCGGCTGAGTTTCTGCTCCACATTTTTTTTTTTTTTGTTCTGGGACCCATGCTGAAGGAGCATCCTCTATTTGGGATGTGTTTTCCTTGTGGCAGAGAAAAAGAGCAGGAAGCTTGTAGGAATGGATGGCACATTGTCTGCTCATGTGTTTTGGGCCAAAGCACATATCCTTGTCAAGCCTGACACCATTGGGGAATGGTGCCATCTCATGGGGAGCTCATCGGGAGAGGGTGTGGAGCACTTGTATAGGCAAGGGAAATCAGCAGATAATTGGACACAGTGTAATCCACTGAGGAAGAACCCTCCTTCCTTTTGGGGGTGGGTGACTGACCACCATCTGTCCGTAGAAAGACAAGATGGTATAGTGAAAGCTTAGCTTTTGAGATTGGACTGCTTACTGATCTGAGCAAACTACCTTTTAAAGCTTCAGTGTCCACCTGTGTGAAACAGGGGCCATGCCACTACCTCACAGGGTGGTTAATAAGGATTAAATGAGAAGCTGTGGTAAATAATGGCACAGTGTGTGCCTTAATCAACAGCATTCTGTGGAAGAACAACAATCTTGGCAGAGAAGTATTTGACATTTAATATCATGCCCTCAAAAGATAATGAGGCAGGCAAAAGGACGAGAGAAGAGAAAGGAAAAGCAGACTGAAGGAGAGTACTGGACTGACAGGAGGGGCAGAGAGCCTTGGCCGGGACTTCAACCTCTGAAGATTTCTGAGCAGTCTCAGACAGAGGGACAGGGAAAGTGCTTGTCCCCAAACTCATTTCAGTCAGCTCCTTCACAGAGTGATTGTTCCCAGGAGACCAAGCCACCAGCAGAGCACCACTTTAGTGCATGGGCGGGGCCTCCAGGGAAAGCTGTGCTTGGGAAGCAAGCAGCATCTGAGTGGCTGTACTAGGCAGGTGGCCCTGGGGAAGACACTCAAACTCTGGAGTTCTGAGCACTGCCAGCCAGTGGCATTTATCCTCTCAGAACCCAAGCATCTGGCCATTTGCTTTCAGTTGAATAGCTTTATGGTGGATTTCTGCATCATTTGAAATCTTGTCTCTGAGCTCACAGGAGGTCACTGCATTGAAAAGAGCCCCTGGCTCTGAGGCTTATTCCTCAGGGCCCAAGGCTAGTGGTAATCTCTAGGGCTGGAAAGGAGAGGACGGGTGTGCCTCATATGCTCTGTTGCACTCCCTCTCCAAGGCAGCTAGCAGCGCAGTACTGCAGGCAGCATGACCCACGCATGGCCTGCCATGGAGTTCTTGGGAGGTTCCAACTCCAAGGGTTGAGCACTACTGTCCTTGAAGACAGACCTAACCATTGGAAGTACCCTTCTGCCCACAGAGGCTTTTTCTACTTGCTCCACATCCTGCCCAGGTTCCTTCTCATTATTCTTTCAGACCCAGATGAAATGTTCCCTTCTCTGAAAATGTCTCTCCCGCCCTCCAGCCCTGGCTAATCTTATTTTGCTCTTGTGTCATGTGACCTTCACAACCACTCTGAAGTGGAGTTTTTCTGGAAATGGAATCAGCGGTCAAAGAGTTACACATTTCACCTGAAGTCAGGCTAGTAGTAGCTGAGGCAGGATCTGAGAGCTTGTTGGAGGTTCTAGCAGGGGAGCCCAGCTACTGCTATCCCCTTGACTGAAGACCAGTCCTCCTCTCTTCAGGGGAAGGTCGTCCTCTTCAAGCATGCAGCTTTGGGAGGGACACACATGGAATAGCCAGCCAGATCAGCCAAATCAACCCTGGCAATCAGTGGGGTGACTCGTCACACCCAGATCGCCCTCACATCCCAGAGCCAGGATTTGAATCCAATTTGGCACTGATTCTAAAGCCCAGGCTTTTCTTTACAAAGCACACAGTCTGTATTTGCAGAAACTTCCTTCCAGGGGCTGTGGCTCTCCTTTTCCCACAAGAAGGTGAGTGAGCCTGCCTAGATTTCCTGTACTAGACCCCCAGTCAGACAGCCCTTTTCCCCTCTAGCCTCACCTTTGGGTCTGTCCTCTATACTGCCTGTGTTGTCTCTGGTAGTGCTCTGTGAAGAAGCCCTTTTGTGACCAGTGACCTCTGCTTCCCTACAATAGACCTACTTCTGCTTCTCTGTCTTTATTACTACTCCAGGCCTCAGGTCTCCTTTTCCAGAGAATTCTTGATGTGCTGGAAGAGGACAAGAAACAAAGTCAAATAGGCACTGACTGGGGCACTGCACGAAAGGCTTGCAGAACTCATGGAGTAGAAACCAGCTGTAAATATTTGTAAGCCTCCTCGCGAGGCCTCCACCATCAGAGAAAGGATGCCAGCTTGATGGGAAATGGGGTACAGATTTGTGAGGCTTTGTGGGTAGGGAAAACCTACAGCCAGGTTGGTGCTGAGGCTGGCCCTTCCCAGCATTTCTGCAGGTCGGCCTTGAGACAGAGTCTCACTGCCCTGGTTCACACCCCTCCTCCAGGTGGCGCCCCTCCCAATGTGGATCCTGAGGCCTATTCTTGGTTCCAGTCTGTGGATGCTGATCACAGTGGCTACATCTCCATCAAGGAGTTGAAGCAGGCCCTAGTCAACTCCAACTGGTCTTCGTTCAATGATGAGACATGCCTCATGATGATAAGTGAGTCCCAGCCCATCTGAGAGTCCACAGGCTCGAGCTGGGGCAAAGCACCCAATGGGGGGCAGATAACGTCTTAGGAGAACTCCTCTGGCCAGGGAGGATTTCTGGGAGGAAACTGGGTTCAAGGTGAGCTCTAGACCGAGTGCTCTTTCCATAGTTGTTGCCCAGCTGAATCGCAGGATGGCCTGGGCGGTTTCCATTCTGCAGCCAGGGATTCCCTGCCCTGGTAAGGAGTGGCTGGAGGGTCAGCGTACCTCCAGGTCTTGGAGCTAAGCCACCAAGCCTGTAGGGAAGATGCAGTGCCATGTGGGATGGGGCTGAGAGTGATAGGGGAGGAGCTGGTGCTGCACTAATGCAGTGTCTCAGGCCTGTAGTTCTGTGGGATGGGAGAAGTGGTGGTCTTGGCCCTCAATCTTAAAACTGTCCACACTGTTTTCCCCTCAGACATGTTTGACAAGACCAAGTCTGGCCGCATTGATGTCTATGGTTTTTCAGCCTTGTGGAAATTCATCCAGCAGTGGAAGAACCTCTTTCAGCAGTATGACCGGGACCACTCCGGTTCCATTAGCTACACAGAACTACAGCAAGGTGAGTGCCATGGCAGGTGCGTGGGCAGGGTAGAGCTAGACTCATCTTTTTTTTTTGGTGGGGGGGTTTGGAGGTAGGGTCTAGTCCAGGCTGACCTGGAATTCACTCTGTAGTCTCAGGGTGGCCTTGAACTCACAGTAATCCTCCTACCTCTGCCTCCCAAGTGCTGGGATTAAAGGAGTGTGCCACCACGCCCAACTGTATTCATTTATTAGAGACAGAGAGAGGAGAAGGAAAGAGAGGGAGAGTGAGAATGGGCACACCAGGGCCTCTAGCCACTGCAAACAAACTCCAGACATGTGTGCCCCCTTGTGCATCTGGCTTACGTGGGACCTGGAGAATTGAACCAGGGTCCTTAGGCTTCATAGGCATGTGCCTTAACCTCTAAGCCATCTCTCCAGCCCTAGATTCATCTTTTACTCCTTAAGACGGGACAGGATTTTCCTCTCACCTATACCACAAAATGCTGGTTGAGTACAGGCCACCCACCCCATCCCTTCTGTGACCTGGTTGGGACACAGCCATGATCCAGGGCAAGGTAATACTGGGTCTAGAATCAGGACTGGGTTTCCTGGTGAGAGGAGTTTTGGCAGTACTGGGTAGGGCAGCCCCAGCTGGCATGGAACCTAAGAAATGGAACTTGACCCCAGCACACTTGGAGACCACAGCATGTGGCTCTTTGGTATAGCTTTGGAACATAAGATGGAAATAGCCCTGTGAAGGGGTTCCAAAAGATAGATTATTTTACCCCTCTGCCAGAAGGCAGTTTCTTTCCAACTCTGGGGCCCAGGACATTCCTAAAGTTTCGGTTGTGTCAGATGACCTGAGACTACAGCTCCAGGTCTGGTTCCAATCACACTCTGTAGGCCAGAGCCTATGGCCTGGGCTCAGGCCAGTAGGTTAAGGGGACAGATGGTCAATGGTGTCGTGACAACCTAGCAGGGAGTTTCATCACCTAAGAGGGGGACAAGACTGCTCAGAGAGTGCAGACTCTGTCCTGGCTGTTCACTTCAGTCAGACCAAGTCTGTGAGTGGAAGCGAGCATACCTTATCTGCGCCTAGTGGAGGGGAGGGGTGATGGGCACTGGTCACTTTCTTGCCATCTCCTGTCATGGGTGCTGGTGAGGGTTATTGAATGCTGACCATGGCCCAAGCATGGTGAGCATGCTTGGTGGTGAGCATTTGAATAGATTCATATGATTCATTCTTCCCCTGCCAGATCCTGGTATTCCACACCCTTTGGTGAAAGATCTTCTGGTCTCCCTTTACAAATGAGAAAACGGAGGCTTGGTGTACATAATTGAGGGCCCACAGGTCAGCAGACTGAGGCTTTAGCCTGGGCTGCTAAGTTATGCAGAGTGAGGGGATGGGAGCAGCATGGAGCTTGTGACCTCACTTGGGGACATGGTGATCTTACTGAAAAACACACACTTGTGTGCCAGGCACTGTGCTCCTGTCTCCATGATGGCCTTGAATTCTTACTTGACTCACTAGTTAAGTATTGACCGCGTTTGAGCAGTAGTAAGGGGTAGTGAGGCTAAGCCCCTAGACCAAGGACTGTCTGACTCTAGAACAGGCTACTTCCTCTTGGTGTGCACGCAGCAGGGTGTCAGTGCTACAGACAGAACACTGTCCGCCCTGGGACTTCATGAACTCCATGAACAGTGGAAGGTGGGCGGGGGGTGGGGGCATCCAGCTAAGGGAAGCATCCAGGCAGAGCCTCTGCTGTGCTCCTATCACTGTGAGCGGTCCCCAGAACTTCTCTGTCCTCTTCATGTTTCTGTGCCGATGCCCCCAAAGTCCCCTGATCTGTTGTGCTCCAGAGCTGCTGGGTGATGGTGTTCACATCTGGTTGTGTGTACCCCTCCTCTTTCAGCTCTGTCCCAAATGGGCTACAACCTGAGCCCTCAATTCACCCAGCTTCTGGTCTCCCGCTACTGCCCACGCTCTGCCAACCCTGCCATGCAGCTTGACCGCTTCATCCAGGTGTGCACCCAGCTGCAAGTGCTGACTGAAGCCTTCCGGGAGAAGGACACCGCTGTACAGGGCAACATCCGGCTCAGCTTTGAGGACTTCGTCACCATGACAGCTTCTCGGATGCTATGACCCAGCCTTCCTACAGAGTGGAGTGCACCAAGGACCTCTCCTGGATCTTAGAGTGGGAGAAGCATGTGGGCCTCTCTTCTTTCCCTGTCCCTCTTACAAAAAGGTTCTCCCTTGTTTGATACAGCACAGTTCCCAAGAGGGTTGGGAGGCCCACATCAAGAGCCACCAGATAGGCTCTGCAACACACAGATAGGAGCCTGACTTAGGAGAGGACTGGAAGTTGAATGTCCTGACCAGTCCTGAGCTGTTGAAGGGCACAGCCTTGGAGCAAGAGATGCCAGCCATGGCATAAAGTTAGTATTTGGTCAACTGTGCCCAGGCTCTGGCTTTCCCTCTTCCTGATGCCAGTGGTTAGGGTTTATGGCTCACCTAGGCCACCATGTCAGATGATCCTAGTTTCTACAAAGTGGAATCTCACTGAGCACGAGAGAGATTTGCCCATGGGACCAGTGGCCTGGGCTCCTTGACACCCACCATCTTTGTGTGTTAACATCTGATTTACCTGGGGCTTTCCTTCCTCAGGGAGCTTGGGCAGTCTACCATCTGGGTCTCTGTGACCAGGATACTGCTCTTCCGAACTTAGACCCCTCACTCGCCTGCCATAGTCTATTCAGCTTCAGTCCCTAGAGACAGTTGTCATATCCCACTGCCAATGATTTGAGGTTTTTGTTGTTTTTTTTAACTTGCATTTTTCATTTGGGGCCAAAAGTTGAGTGAAACTGTAAGCTTCAATAAAAGGATGAAACTCTGAAGTCTAATGTTTTTCACCATGACTTCCCAGCTGTAGGCTCATACTCATCTATTAATTTATCCTTTCATTCAGTGGATATGTAGTGCCCATTGCTTACCAAGCCTTGCAGAAAGCAGCAGCTTTGGAGGCTGGGACCAACATGGTGATCCTCTGCTTGCCAGGATGACGTTGGGGTCCTGCCAGGTTCACTTCTCCATGGCTGGGGTCAGCTCAGGAGTCTATTTCTTGAAAGTTTAAGGATAGCATTCTGGGCGAGAAGCAGCCACCCCAAACTTCACAAAAAGGCCTTTTTATTATCTTAGGCCTGAGATTTATCTTCCAGACAAACTCCATTTATGAAGTCATAACTTTCCCCCATTTTTATTAAGCACAGACATCTGTATCTGCCAGTTGCATTTCTAGATCAGTGTGATACCCAGTCTACACCATGTGTCTGTAAGGAGCTGACAGAATTTCAATCAAAAGCTGGAGACACTAGCTAGTCTAGCTTGCTGTGGGGCGGGGGATGTGATTCTCCTTTGGCTTTGGAAGAAGGAGATAAGAATTCTGATGCTCAGAGGCCCTCAGCTCTGAGGGCTCTCCTCCCTGATGGCGAGGGGCGTGGCTATGATTGTTTGGCAGGTCACTGAGGCCAGCTGACTCAGCCAGTTCTCTGGAGTCCTAGAATTAGAAGGCCAACACCATCTCAGAGCTAGAATCCTTTCCTAGGGTCCTTGGGGAATCCAGCCTCTGCTTGCCAACCTCCAACGACAAAAAAAGAGATGCTTTTCTGGGTCACTCTTTTCCTTCTTGACTGGTCCAAACATCTTCCTGATGTGGATTCCAAATCCTGTCACCTTGGAAACACCATCCATTGGCCCTAGTTTTCTTCTTGGATCACCAGGGACACACATTCCCCCCTTTCTGCATGCCAGTCTTCTGGGTAACGGAGCCTGTCACTACATTCCCTCCTCTCACCTCTGCCCGGGTCCTCTTCCAGACCAGGTAGCCCTGGGCTCTTCAGCTGCTCCCTACTGAGCATCACTCCCCATGACATCCTGGCTGCCTCCCTGGAATGCTCCAGTGCATCGGAACTCAAAGCAGAAGCCCGAGGCCCACTGTGGTGCTGGCCTCAACTAGTAGCTGACAGTAGCTGAACTGCAGAGGAAGCTCTTGGTTCCTGCTGAGCCAAGTGTCCACGGACAGACATTTTCATTTTATTTTTTTCATGATAAGGTCTTGCACTAACCCAGGCTGACCCGGAATTCACTATGTAGTCTCAGGCTGGCCTTGAATTCACTGTGATCCTCCTACCTCTGCCTCCCGAGTGCTGGGATTAATGGTGTGCACTACCACACCAGCTCATCTTTTTTTTTAATGTTGGGATGGAACCTAGGGCTTCACATGCTAGGCAAATTCTCTTCCACTTTGGTATACCCCCACCATCTTTTTTTTTTTTTTTTTTTCTGAGGTAGAGTTTCACTGGAATTCACTATGTGGTCTCAGGGTACCCTTGAACTCATGGCAATCCTCCTACTTCTGTCTCCCGAGTGTTGGGATTAAAGGCATGTACCACCACGCCTGGCTTCCTTTTTTTTTTTTTTTTTGAATGTATTTATTTGAGAGAAAGAGGAAAGATGGAGAATGGACATACTAGGGCCTCCAGCCACTGCAAATGAACTCCAGGTGCATGTGCCACCTTGTTCATCTGGCTTATGTGGGTCCTCAGGTATTGAACCTGGGTCATTAGGCTTTGCTGGCAATCGCCTTAACCACTAAGCCATCTCTCCAGCCCTAAACCATCTTTAGAATGGTGCCTGTCACAATCTACCTTGGTTCTGGGGGGAGGGAATAAGACTTAAGATCTGGGTGGTTCCTTGCAGATAGTTAGTTCTGGGCTTGGGTTCAGCCCGCGTGCCTTATCTTACATACTGCACCTCCAAACTTTGGCTTCTAAAGCCAGTGGGGGCACAGCACACATGACTGCGCACACCTCTTGGTGAACGAGAGCTGGACTGGTGAGCCTAGAGAGCAGAGGACATACAACCTGCGCTAGATGAAACAGGACGCCTGGGAGCCCTGTCTAGGCACTCCTGGGCTCTGCCCTGAGGCTCGGTCCTGCTTCTTGACAGGTGAGGTCAAGGGAGCTTGAGGCTCCATTAATCAAGTTAAGCACACCTGGTGGGGCACACACCTGGCTGGCCTCAACCAGATGTCTCCTGCTCCACTCAGTCGAGCGGCACTCCAGGCTGCGCTCTCATCCTACTCTGGCAACGAGGAGCAGGGCCTCTGGCAGCCCTGTAATCAGCTTGATGGCAGCCGGAGCACGTCTGGCCAAGTCTATGGCTTTCTCTTTTTATCCTTTGAGTTCATAGAAAATAAATGAAGTCCTGACTTCCAAGAAGGTGAGGAAACAGTAAATCAGCCTGTAACCCATTGTGTGTCCACCTAGCCCCTTACTTTCCAGACCAGAAGCCATCAGGCAGAGAGCAGACAGTGTGGCAAGGATCAGGGTCCTGGGAACCAGACTTAGCACTGTTGGGAGGCAGCCTCACCCACAATCTGAATCCATCTGTGTGTGTGTGTGTGTGTGTGTGTGTGTGTGCAGATAATAACATTCCAGAGCCTTCTCATCTCGCTGTCCCCCAGCTGCCCCACCTTCCTCTGCTCCTAACCTGAGTGGCACAGATTTTGTGTAATGACAAGGAAAAGGAACATTCAGTGCCAGGCTTTTAATTACAATTGCTTCGGGCTGCTGGCCTCCATGCTGAACAGCCACATGGAGAGTGTTTTATCACTCCACAAAGTCAACGCAGTCCAGCCTTTGGTGCGTGCACTCCGCACCTGGTGAGGGTGGGCTGGGCTCGGACTTGTTCACAGTCATTGGAGAAGCTGATCTTGTGCAGCCTGGGCTTTGGGGGCTTCCCAAGCCAGATGGATATGCTTGGGGGGGGGCGGTTGAGGCAGACTCAGGGAAGGTTATCATTGAGTAGTAGATGGGTCTTTGGGAGGAAGGCCAAGCTTTGAAAGAGTGATGGTGGTGGATGACACTGTAGGTATGGTCACATGACAGAGGTACAACAGTAACCATGTCCCCGGCACTAGATGGTTTACAAAGCCTTCCACTTCCTTGACCGTGATCAAGCCTCACATCAGCCCCGCTCAAGTTCAGAGAAGGGATGACTCGCCCAGGGTCACCCAGGCAGAGAGCCAAGACTGGAATCCCAGCCTCTCATTGCATCATCCAGCAGTCACTCCATGAGGTTCAAGGGCCCAGGCAAGGATCCCAGGAGCTCAAGTGCAGCCTGGCAAGGATCAGGCTGCACCTCCCAGGGCATTGGGGTGGCCCTCCTCAGGGCAGCACTGTGGTGACGCTGGTGAGCACTACGTGCTCAGAGACTTTGGAGACGGAGCACTGGCTCTGCAAGGACAAGGACTTGTGGCTGGCAGAGGATCGGGGACTGCGAGCCTTCATAGAGCTGCAGGGACCCAGGCCAGGCAGACAGCAGGAGAAGGCGGCCTTAAATTGCTCCCGGAATTTACCTTGGTTGAGAGACAAAAGACACGGACTATAAGGAGACAAATGCAACAGGAAGGGGATTGAGCTCAAGTGACACCCACACAATTCCAGCCAAGCTGCCTGGGTAAAGGCAAAGAAGGAGGGGTAGAGCTGGGTTGGAGAGCCCAAGGCCACCTCAGCACTGCCAGCAAGAGAGGACAGAGGCCCCAAGCGGGTTCCTGAAACAAAATGCAATTGTCTTGATTCCTTGACTGCACCCTGGCTCAGAGCCTGGCTCAAGACGTGGTGTCTGGCTCAGGAGCCTCAGGTCACCTCTGCCCTTCTTGCGGGTGTGTGTGTGTGTGTGTGTGTGTGTGTGTGTGTGTGTGCGCGCGTGTGTGTATAGGGGCTCAGGCTTCACTCTCTTGCTACCCTTCCCCAGCTCTGCCTTCTGATGATGAAATGCTATTGCGCTGCTCCAGGCGCTATCCTGGCACTTCGGCCTTCATTCCCAGAGCGTTCCCACACCCTGGGAGGCTCTTGTGCCTTCTCCTCAGTACACAGATGCACAGAGAGATTCCGCAGCTTTCCCAAGGCCGCTCAGCCAGAAGCTGAACCTGCATCTAATTCTAAGCCCCATCTCTTAAAGGGGAGGATAGAGTGAGAGAAGAGGAGCCACATAGCACTGGGTTTGGTCGCATTTGGACCAGGAGAGCAGAGGTTTGCTTGGGACCAAACCTGCCTTCATCATGTGTCACCAGCCTGCCATTATTCTGTGTGGTGCCTAGCTCAGGGCTCAGTACACAGTAGGTACTCAATAGATGCAGACCAGACCAAGTGCCAGGAAGACTGCCTGACCTGCCCTTCTCTGCCCTTCAAGGCTCCAACCTTCTGTTCTCTCTGGGCTGGGAAGCAGCCAGGCAGCTTTTGTTGAGTAATTCTCGAGCCAAAGCATCCTGGGAGTTATACTAGTGACCTCTGATCCCTTCCTGAATGTCTTAACCATTTCTACAAGATTATTTGTGTCCAGGCTTGAGCAGTCATCTGGATCGGCTCCTAAGAAGCCTGGTCCCCAATCCGAGGTCTGATGAGTCACTTCCGCTGAGCCAGGGGTGGGGGACTAGGCCATTAGCCCCACAGTTAGGAGTAGAGGGAAGATGTAGGAAGTATAGGGCAGCAGACAGGAGCCCCATGGTGGGGATGGAGTCTGGGACTTCCAGGGGAGAGAGTGAAAGGGCTCTTGCCGAAGCTCATGGATTCTCCAAGACCCTGACCACCCTGCCAATGTGCCTAGCTAACCTCTGCTGGCAACCTCCCTGGTCCCTTGCCTGGGTTATACAGTCACCCCTGCCCCAGGCAGGGCCTCCCAGAACATGGGCCACTCTGTCTGCACTGGCCAGAGAGGGGCTTGAGGGAGGTCTTGAGCACATATCCTGAAATGGGTGGGGCATGGGAGGCAGCCAGGCTGGGCTCTGTCGTTTCTCTTACATACTTGTCCACAGACCTGCCAGACTCTATCCTTGTTGATAGGGACAGGCCACTGGCCAGGACTCACCAATGGGGGGCAGGGGAGACATATGCAAATCTCCCCTGTGAGTGGGGGTTCCCAGAGAGAGAGAAAGTAGTTTCGTCTTCCTCCACCATGCTGGCCATCTGACGACCCTTAGTTACTGCCTGTGCAGCCCACTCACCACTCAGGAAGTTGTAGATGATGGGGTTGGCAGCGCTGTTGGCATACACCAGCCAGTGGGAGAAGGTGAAGCAGGCATAGACGGCTTCCCGATCGCTGGCATGGCGAAACATCCCGAACACCCTAGTGCATGGGGAGAGGAGCGGGGGAAATGGTTAGAAGTGGCATGGCTGGGGCTGGAGAGATGGCTTAGCAGTTAAGGAGCTTGCCTGTGAAGCCAAAGGACCTCGGTTCGATTCCCCAGTACTCATGTAAGCCAGATGCACAAGGTGGCACATGCATCTGGAGTTTGCAGTGGCTGGAAGCCCTGGCGCACCCATTCTCTCCTCTCTCTCTCTCTCTCTCTCTCTCTCTCTCTCTCTCTCTGGGGAAGGGTAGCCACACAACTTTAGCTAGAAAGTACGAGGCTCTCTACTGCTGTTCACTTGGGGCTCTGATCTGAGTTCTTGATCACAGCTTTGGTGGGTCAGATTATGACCAGAATGGGCCTAGGGCCAGGGATATATTGGTTCAGTCACCAGCTGAACCCCATCCACCTTCTCATCATACCCACAGCAATATGATAACGTGGACATCATTACTTTGGTTAGGGAAACAGGCTCAAAGAAGTACAGTGACAAGCCCAAGATAGCAAACACAATCAGACTGTCCCTTGCCCAATGGTCCATGTTCCTCCACACACTCATGGCCCTCATCAGCTGTGTCCCCATGTTCTTCTGCCTACACTGCTGTCCCTCCAGCCCTCTGAGGCTTGCTCTCTCACATCCTCTTAAGTCTCTCCTCAAATGTCACAGTCTCAGAGGATTGTTTTTTTTTTTTTTTTTTTTTTTTTTGACAAGTTCTTATTATGTAGCCCAGGCTTGGCCTTGACCTCAAGATCTTTCTGCCTTGACCTACTGAGTGGTGAGATTGCAGACATGCACCACCACACCCAGCTCCTCAGAGGCACTTTCTGAAAGCTTCCGTGTCTAAAACAAAACAAAACAAAACGAAACCCAGCAACTCCCATTCTAGTCACTCTGTTCTCTTTCCCTATTGCATTTTTCCTCATAGCCTGTTATGATGCCTGATAACAAATACTGACTTTTTTTTTCTGTTGATTTTCCTTCTTTTTCACTGCACAGTCTTCATGAAGGCAGGAACTTTGTCACGTATACCTTGTCACCTTAGTACCTGGACACCCTGGAACTTGATGACCAAGTGAATGAAGGAATGAGCTTTCATAATTCCCTTAGGAACTAGGCCTTTTATTACCTACCACACAATGCCTGAGGAGATGGAGGCTCAGAGCAGAGGACATGCCCCAAGGTGGAACACAGTAGAGAGAACTTCTTCCAGTCCCATAGTTCTTCCTCCCCACCCCCACCCCCCACTCCCTGGCAGCTCACCTCTTCAGGACGTTGAGGACACTGATGGGCAGGTAGCAGAGGGCAAAAACCAACAGCACCACCATCAGCATCTTGGCGGTCTTCCTCCGAGCTCGCATCTGCTTCACCTCTGCCAGGAAGGCTCGGGCCCGGGGCTGGGGCTCTGACAGGCTCAGGCCCTGACCCTGGGCCTCCAGCTGCTCCGAGGGCCGCTTCCAGTTCCGTACCAGGGCTGAGGTGGTACCTGGGATCTGTCCAACACACACACAGTAGTGGTGGGCATTGCTCCTCAAGAGGGCTCTTCTTGTTAACTGGGCCCACTCCTGACTGGACCCTGGGGCAGGGCGGAAGTGGCAAGAACAAACCTCTGCAGTAGGAGGGAACCTGATCTTCATGATAATGACTGAGCATGCCAGGTTCTACAAGCACTGGCCCTTTTTCCACAGCTCATTGTGAATGCACCTACACCACGCTTCCGGGAACGTGTTATTAGCCCTGCACTGAAGATGAGACAACTGAGGCTCAGAGACCTCAGGTGGAAGCCTGCAGTCTCAGCATCCTCCCAGCTGCTCACACAGCCTCCTGGCATCACTAGCTCCATCTTTGGGAATGGGGTGGAGGAGGGGTGGGCTGTGCTGCCCGTGGCCTGTATTAGACTATGGGAGGCCTGGGAACAGGAGATAGTAGGGAAGGTCTGGGTCTCAGAGCATGGCTTCCCACCTAGGGCAATGCTCAGAAGCTGGGTCTGGGCTCCTACAGCATTTTTTTTTTTTTAATTTGAGAGAGACAGAGAGAGAGAGAAGAGAGACAGATAGAATGGGCACACCAGCAGCCTCTCAGCCACTGTGAACGAACTCCAGACACGTGTGCCCCCTTGTGGGCAAGTAAAGCATTGTGCCCTTGTGTCACTTTTTGCATCTGGCTAAACGTGGGACCTGGAGATTGGAATCAGGGTTCTTAGGCCTGGCAGGCAGGTGCCTTAACCGCCAAGCAAACTTCAGCCCGGCAAAGACATTCTTGAAGGCTCTCCAGCCACTGGACTCCAAATCACTGCTCAATCAAGGGGCATGGGGCTTGAGTGCAGGAAACTGAGGTCTAGAGCCTGCTCAGACGTTCATGAGCTATGAGGCTTTTTAAAACCTTGGTTTCCTTAAAACAGACCAGCCAAGAAAGGCTCCATCTGACTGGGAATTCCTGCAAGACAGGACCTGGGTTTAACCCATCCACCTCCCCACCCACTGCCCTGCATGGCTCTGGTGTGGATTAGCACCATGTGTAGACCGTAACTGGGATTCCCAAATGTAGGTATCCCTGCCTGAGACCAGTCACACTCTGGCCCACATCCTCTCACTGCCCATTTGCTGACCCAGGACTCACTGCAGCTAATGCTAAGGGCCTCTGTGTACCCCTCTTTCTATGAACCATGACCCCCAGGAAATCCACTGAGTCCATCTTTAATGGAGGAAGAAGGTCAGGCTTAAAACCAGCAGGACTCTGCCCTCTCTGGCCTTGGCATGGTGAGGTGGACAAGAGCACCTCACTGGGTAGATAGATAGTTGTAAGACATGGGATGCAAAGTTTAACTGGGAAAGAACTTGGAGCTGCTATCGTTATTGTTCTATGTACTGTGCACTGGAGCACAAAGTGGTACATGCATCTGGAGTTCTTTTGCAGTGGTTAGAGGCCCTGGTGTGCCCATTCTCTCTTTCTGTATCTTTCTGTCTCTCTCTGCTTGCAAATAAATAAAAATTTTTTAAAAATCCTTTAAAGCCGGGCATGGTGGAGCATGCCTATTTGTTTATTTACTTATTGATTGATTGATTGATTGATTGATTGATTGATTGATTTGATAGAGAGAAAGAGAGGGAGAGAATGGGCATGCCAGGGCCTTCAGCCACTGCAAACAAACTCCAGATGTATGTGCCCCTGTGTGCATCTGGCTTATGTGGGTCCTGGAGAGTCGAACCAGGATCCTTTGGCTTTGCAGGCAAATGCCTTAACCACTAAGCCATCTCTCCAGCCCTTATTTATTTATTTATTTATTTATTTATTTATTTATTTATTTGATAGAGAGCAAGAGGCAGAGAGAGAGAGAGAGAGGGAGAGAGAAGCATGCCTTTAATCCCAGCACTAAGGAGGCAGGGATAGGAGGATCGCCTTGAGTTTGAGACCACTCTGAGACTATATAGTGATTTCCAGGTCAGCTTGGGCTACAGCCAAACCCTACCTCGAAAAACTGAGAAAAAAAAAAAAACAGGGCTGGAGAGATGGCTTAGCTGTTAAGATACTTGCCTGAGAAGCCAAAGGACCCAGGTTCTGTTCCCCAGGACCCATGTAAGCCAGATGCATAAGGTGGTGCATGCATTTGGGGTTTGTTTGTTGTGGCTGGAGGCCCTGTTGTACCCATTCTCTCTCTCTCTCTCTCCCAAACAAACAAATAAATAAATAAAAATTTAAAAACTTTTAAAAAGTAACATGGAGCATGATGGAGTAAGACACTGATGTTGACCTTTGGCCTCCACACGTATGTGCACAAACACCCATGTGCGCACATACACATACACACACACTAAAAAGAAATTGTAGGGCTGGAAAGATGGCTTAGTGGAAAAGGCTCTTGCTTGCAAAGCCTAAGGACTCATGTTTGACTCTCTAGGTCCCAGGTAAGCCAAAGGCACAGTGATACAGTGTGCAAGGTTGCACATGCACACAAGGAGACACACACGTCTGGAGTTCAGTTGCAGTGGCTGGAGGTCCTGGCATGCCAATTCTCTCTCACTCTCTCTCTCACTCTGTCACTCTCACATTTTAAAAAGCAGTCTGTTGGGCTTGCCTCAAAAGAAAAAAGAAAGAAAGAAAGAAAGAAAGAAAGAAAGGAAGGAAGGAAGGAAGGAGAAATTGTGGTTAGAACTTTAGAACTGAGCCTGGAATTCCAGGAGGCTGAGGCAGGAGGATCAAAAGTTCAGGACCAGCCTGGGCAACTTAGAAGATACTGTCTCAAAATTAAAACGAAAGAAAAGATGGAGCTGGGCATGAAGCTTGGTGATGGAGTGCTTGCTCAGCACACATACAGCCCTAGGTTCAGTCACAGCACTGCCAAATATACACATATGTACACACAGACACACACATATACATACATACATATATGGCGGTTAAGAGGTCACAAGGCTGGCAGGAGGTGTGTGTGTGTGTGGTGTGTGTGTGTGTGTACAATAAATGGCAACTGATGACACTAGAAGGATATTAGTTACTCTGGGGCCTCCAGGACTCCATGTCCCTGGCACTGGCATTTAAAGTCAGAGGACTGTCTATTCCTTTTGAGCAGTAGCCCCACCCCTCCCTGCTCAAACAGTGACACCAGAGTGGGCCTCACCTGGCGGCCCCAGAGCTTGCGGAAGATCTGGAAATAGGCCATGGCCATCAGGCCCAGTGGGGCTAGGTAGGTGACGATGAAGAAGCAACTGTGGTAGATCTTGGGATAGAGCTCATCTGTAGGGGATGGAAGATACAAAGGTTAGGCCCAATCTCGAAGCTCCAGCCCACACTGGTTAGCAATGCCAGCCTGCCCCAGCAAAGGTCAAAACATGACCTTGGGGCCCAAGCACCATGACAGGAAGAGAGCCTGGAGTTGCCCAACCTGGTGGTGTCATCTTGGAAGGGTCCCTAGCAGATGATCACATGAGAAATGTGTCACCCTGGTGGTAGCCCTCCCTGACAGATCCTACCCTGGGGGGGGATGTGGTTCAGACATGACCACCATTACCTGCCCAATGTTCATCACAGACAGAGAAGAGCCGGGTGCGATTGGCTAACTCAGGAAGCACACTGCTACATTCCATGACGGCAGCCTGGGGCACCATGACAGCCAGCGACACAGCCCAGATGCCCAAGATGGAACCACGGGCACGCCGAGCAGTGCTCTTGAACAACAGCGGGTGGCAGATGGCATACCAGCGGTCCAGGGCGATGAAACTGAGAGTCAGCACGGCCACTGACACCGACACGGCCTGCCCCATGGGGACATAGCGTCAGAGGCATGGAGAGTGGGGGAGGCCGAGGCACAGCCCAGAGCTACCAGTGCCGCAAATCCCCACTCCATCACTTACTGAATGTGTGAATTTGACAAGTCACTCACCCTATCTGAGCCTCATCTGTAGAATGGGAATATAGCATCTATCTGGCACGATTCTGGTAAGAATAAATGAAATCATGTATGGAAAATGTCCAGTCGGAGACTTGGCACATAGTAGGTGCTTCCCTACTGTGGATGACTAGGTTCATGTTGCTTTCTGTGTGCCAGACACTGCACTCCGGAGCCTCACAACAACCCCATGAGGGTGCTGTTACAGTTGAGGGAACTGGAAATACACGATTCCCTCATCTGTTGTTCTTAAACTCACCAGAGTTAATCAGCTGAGTGGAAAACCTTAAACAGTGGGAAATCCAAGAGGCATCCCTCTCACCATGGAATGCCACCCCTTCCACAGGCTGTTGGGAAAGGCTTAATTGGACGAGGCAGGGATGAATCTGAGCTAGCAGTGTGGTCAAGCACTACCTCTATGAAGGCCCTTGCCTCCAGGGCTACAGGGACAGGATCAAGGGCCACTGAAAGACCGTGTTGGCCTCTGGCAAGCCCCCCTCTTACTCCACTCATCCTATCTGGGCATCTTGGTGCCCACACTGGGGAAGGGAGGCCCAGCCAGCTGGAATGGAGGGAGAGGATAGTTCCTTCCATCCCCCTTAGATCTGTCCCACTGGGGTCAGGGAGCAGGCCCAGTGAGTATTGGGGTCTGTCACTGTGCATGCCTGAAGGTGACTGCAGCTGTGCTCACACAGCCATATATATATATACATGTCCGGACATATATATGTCGCCAGGAGAGGATGTCTATATGAGCATGTGGGTCTGCGTCTGAGTCCTTGAGTGTCCAGTCTAACTGCCTCGATGATACTCTAGGGGTCCTGGACCACCTTGACTTGTCTGAAAGGCAAGCTGGAAGGTCACCGAGACCCATCAAGGGTGAGTTTTGGACAGGTATAAAGAGGCTCACCTGTAGGTAGGGAATGACTTTACATAGGGCGTGGCCGAAGAGCCATGATTCCGTGATGTCCACCAGCAAGCTAGCGGGCAGGCAGATGGCTGTCACAAGTACATCAGCGAGGGACAGGTTTACAATGAAGTAGTTGGTGACCGTCCTCATGTGATGGTTTCGCCACACTGCCAGGCAGACTACAGAAAGCGTGGAGGTAAGGAGAAAGCCAGGGGAGCCATGTCCATCCTCGCTCAGGGGCCCACCAGCACTCCTTCCCCCAGGCTCCCACCCTCACCCAGCCAACAGAAAGGGGGATGGGCCCCGGGACCACCAGCCTCCCCCACCCCCAAGTCCCCAGAGGTAGATGGAGACCTACCCAGTGTGTTGCCCACCAAGGCTATGAGAAACACGGCCACGTAGGCTGCAATGAGAACCCATTCGTACTGCTTTGGGTACAGATAATCCCGCCACAGGTAGCGGAGGAACTCATCCTCATAGTCCGGAGGCACATGGAATGGTTCCCCACTGCCAGTAGGGACCCCCAACTGGGCTTTGGGGGTGGCTGAGGGCTCCATGAGCTCAGGAGCAGTTACAGCTGAGAGGCATCCTGGATTCTGTGGAGGGAGGGGAGGCCAGGCCAGCCCTCAGCCCACACCCCTTGAGGGGCTTGAGTCTTGCACCAAGCTCCTTGGAATCTGAGCCCAAACTTCCTGAAGGGAGGGAGGGAGGGAGGGAGGAGGGAGGGAGGGAGGAGGGAGGGAGAGTCCGAAGGAAGGAACTTTAGGAAGTATGCCTGGCACTTCACAAGGACACTCACTCTTCATTCTCAGTATGTGTGAAGTGGAGGAGGCCACCTTACTTTCCTCCTTCAGCCTCAGTTTCCCCATCCAATGGAGTCCAGTGGAGGAGTAAGAGTACCTACCTGCCAAGGCCAAGGAGAGGAGCAGTGAGCTCAGAGGCGTATCAAGTGCTTCACCCAGAGCCTGGCATACCCCGGAAAGCTGGCCATGCAGATGTCACTCGGTATCATTATTGGGGGGGGGAGTCCTGCTTTGTGGATAAACAGATGGAAACACAGAGAGAGGTTGAGCCCCTTGCTCAAGGTCACAATGCTAAGCCAACTGTGCCTGAGTTTACCAATTATCACAGATTTAGAACCCCATCCAGACTGCAAATATTCATTCTTGAATCAATTCACAAGCCTTGATTTGGGACTGGGCAAAAAAAAAAAAGGTCGAGGGAGGTATTAGAGACCCAGGCTCCGCCCACCAGACCTTCCAGACCATCCCCGGCTGGCACGAGGGTACACACACACACACACACACACACACACACACACACACACACGAGCTGGGAAGCGTGGGGGAAGGAACTGACCACCTCCCTGCTAGAGAGGGGAGAACCGTAGGCCCTTCAAAGCCCCCTTGCAAAGTCCCCTGGACGCCCCAAGGCCGCGATGTCCCGGGGTGGCCGCCAGGGGTCGCTGAGCGGGCGCGGAGGCCGCTCTCCATTCATAAATCCGGCCTCGCTCGGGCCGCTCCCTCCTCGCAGCTCCCTTAGACCCCTCCTTCCTTCCCCTGGCTGGGCAGGGACGACCCCGGACTCGTGTAGGAGGGTGCGCGCTCCCCAGAGACCCTCGAGGAGAGAGGGGAGGGGACACCGTCTAGCTGGTTTCTTCAACGGGACCCCCGTGCATCTTGGGGTGGGGAGGGCTACGGGGTGGAGGAGTGGGATGGGGGAGCAAGAGCGCGGGGGAGGGGCGTGCTCCCCAGGAGCCGTGGGGAGATGCGCCCAGTGGCATGGTGACCCAGCCTCCCAGCACCCAGTTTCCCCAGCCCATCCCCGAGACTAGGCTCCCCTCATTCCTCCCCCACCCCCGCCACAGATCTATTGGAATCTCCATCCCCGGCCTGGAGGGGGTCCCCTCCCAATACCCTGCACCTGTTGGCTCCGGAAGGGGGCCCCCGGGTATTCTCCGCGGCTTGTTCCCCCGGACCTTGCGTCCCGGACTTCGCCTTCCAGCGGGGAAGGAAAGCTGGCTGCGGACGGCGGGGCTGGGCAGGGGGCCGGGGGAGGCGGGCTGCGGGGCCCGCGGGCTGCGCGCACTCCCCGGCTCCGCTCCCGAGGGCTGTGGCTCGGCGCGGGCTCCGGCGGGCGGTGCGCCGAGAGGAGGGGGGCCGGGCGGCCCGGGGCGGGAGGCAGGACGCGGAGGGGAGCCCCGGCCGGCCGGGCAGCAAGACGGCGGAGGGAGATCGATGCTCGCTCCTTGCCTTCCACTTCACGCTTCCATCATCCCCACCTTCATTCACGCGTCCATCCGTTCATTCATACCGTCCGTAATTCATTCAATCTTTTCACTCCTTGGCCGCCCCGCCTTCGGAGCACACCTAGGGTGTGCCGGCTGGCCGGCCCCTGGGTGGTGTCTGGGGACCACGGGGGCGGAGGTGCGCTCCAGCCTTGGCTCTTCTGGCTGCCTCACCTGGCCGATGAGAATGATGGCACAGGTGGGTCACGGGGGAAAGAGATGCCTGCGCCACCTCCAGCCAAGCGCCAGCCGCAACTGGGGCAGCTAGCGCCCCATGTCGCCAGAAATCCCCGTTTCCTCATCTACATGATCTATCTGCCTCAAATCCTTGTTCATACCTACTCCCCGCCACCCCCCCGCGCCTCGCAAAACAGGGACGTGAGGTGGACGCAGAAGAGGGGAGGCCAGAGATGCTCATTAATTCAACAAATATTTACCAGGCTGTGTGCCAGGCAACGAACTTGTAATACAGCTGCCATTTCTACATGATACCTGGTGTGTGATCTCATTTCGTCATCACATCAACCTGGTGAGGTTGTTAGTATTGTCCCCATTTTACAGACGAGGGCATTGGAGATTCCTGGTGCTGGGCTTTGCCCAACGTTAGCAGAGGGGGAATCTGGGGTTCAAGCCTGAGCTCCCCTTCGGTCTACCAGCTTCCCCCACCCGAAGCTCTCAGGCCTCCAAAGGCTCCCGGGTGTGGGAGGGAGGCAGATACACAGCCAGGTCATTCACCTATAGTGCCCACCGAGCTGGGCGTGGGGCTGCTGAAGGGCTGTAGAGCAGGGCAGAGGGGCTCGGCCAGGACTTCCTAGAGCAGTAACACCTGCACAGAGACTGGCACAGGATGTGTCAGAGGGATGAGATGATGCCTGCAAAACCTGTAGCCAAGGGTGTTGTCCTGGGGACTGGTGTTGTGTGAGAGAGGTCTTTTAGGTAGAGAAATAAACAGAAGGTGCAAAGGGTTGCACGTTGGGCTTCCTGGGAGTCCCAGGTAGGTGAAGGGAGCCCCTGGGTCTCAGGCAGTCTTTTGGCCACTTCCTCCCCTGGGACAGTACCTTCTGAACCAGACAGGCTGCCCTTTCACAACTCTCCCCTCTCAGAACTGTGATCAGCCCTCAGCATGGTCCCTCCGCAGTCAGAAAGAACCCCTTTCCAAGGTGCTGGACGGAGGTGCAGATGCGCTGTCAGGCAGGGAGTGCGTGGGAAGAAGGCCGGAGCAGCACCCCTGCCAGTCCAGTGACCTTCACTTCTGAGAAGAGAAGGGAGGGCTGAAGCAAAGCCACAGTCAGGACTTTGTCTAGGGGTATCTGTATATGCAGGGTGATGGGAACCCCGAGATGCTAAAACTGTCCAGTCTGGGCTGTGTATTGCCAGAGGCAGGGAAGGGGGGAGGGGCTGGAGAGAAGAGAGGCTGGCAGGTGCGCCTGTGTACAACTGCGTGTGCTTGTGTTAGAGCTTCTGTGTTCACAGAAGGGCCGGGAGGTTATGCCTAGGAAATCTAGGGTGTTTGCCTCTGTGCAGGTGGGTAAAGGTCAAGCTCTTGGTGGTTGATTTGGGGGGGGGGCGGCGGGTGGCCATCACTCTGGCTGGGATATGTCTTTACCGGTCTTGATTTGACACTGTGTTTTGGTGGTGTTTCTACAGAGTGTATCCATCCCTCCTTGTGGATCTCAGTGTGCAACAGTGCCTTTGACCAGCATTGGCCTCACAGTGTGGGAATGTGAGTGTGGGCATGGCTTTGTGTCTGTGGCTGTGTGAGTGTGAATGTGGAACTTGGTACGTCTGCTTCCACGGCAATGACTCATCCCTCCACACTACCCTGTCATCTGGAGCTGCAAACATTTGCCATGGAGAGGCTGGGGAGGGGGCCGTAGCATGTGGGGGGATGGGAGACAGTCAAATGGCAGCTGCTGTAAGCAAGGTGCAGCCAGCATGTGGAAGTTCCAGACCCATGTGCGTCTGCATGGGCAGTCCAGGCTCTGCATCCAGCCCACCACTCACAGCTGCCATCATCCAGGGCCTCCTAGAAACCCTGGGTTAGAGTGAGCAAGGAGCCTCAGGTTCCCCTAATCAATGTACCTGGGAGCGCATGTGGCTGAGTTTTTCCCAACCCTCACTCACAATATCCAGTATTATAGAACCAGCCCCTTCATCCCTGACCAGGAAACCCCAAGTGCCAACCTTTCCCCTTTTATCCTGGGTGTCCCAAAGATGGCTGCTCCCCAGGTCAAGGGGTCATGAATGACTCTGTAAGGCAGCAGACCTCTTTTCTGACCCCTGTCAGATACTGGCCAGAAGGAGGCTGTGGGTCCCAGTTCCGCTGGTCCAAACTCAGCTACAGGCTGCTGGTGGGAAGGCCAGTCTCTAGATGGGAATGAGGGAGAGACCCTTGATGTTAGCTAAGAAGAAACCTGGGCATCCTGGCAGCTGGTGACGGTCTGTCAGACCCACAGGAGCTGCAGTTGTTTGATTCTTGAGCACAGCGGCACTGGCCTCTGGGAGTTCCTGGCTGAATGCCAGTGCCCAAGGGGAACCAGGGGCTTTGAGTATGCTGCCTCTGGGCTGAGCTTTCAGCCTGGGTGTATCACCTGCTCAGGGAGGGATGGCCTGAAGCCTTGGCTTTGCTGGAACTGTCTATCAACTGATGTCCACGCGACCTCTTTCCTGGAACCAGCCAGACCCAGCCTTGTTGATCTAATCCTGAGTCTCTGAGCCACAGGTCCTTGTCACATCCATCTTCAAATGTCAGCCCCGGGCACTGTCCCCAGGTGCTGGCTCCCCCTCCTTTCCGTTTCCAATGTGACTTACAGCAACCTCTGTCTGGCTATGACTAGAGCAATTGAAAGGTAATTGGGTTTTCCACTCGTGGGTGCTTCTACTGTGGGTAGGAGACTCTGGGCAGGGAGCAGAGGTCAGAAAATGGTAGGGAGTGGGGGGGGCAGTGTTCTTGGCTAGGGTCCAGAAAGGGAGTTCCAAGGGCTGGGTCTGAGGAAGTCATTGAGGCAGCTATGCAGTTTGGATCCTTGGGCCCAATTACTGGCTTCTGGGACGGGCTGGCCAAGTGTTCGTGCCCTGGGAGGGAGGAGACCCAGACATCCCTTGTCTTCTGTGTCTAGACTGAGCCTCCAGCCTCTGTTCCTCTTTCCTTCAGTGTGTGTGTGTGTGGGGGCTCCTTCTTCAGTCCTGACTAGCTTACAGGGACCAGCATCCACAGGGAGAGGATGGGCTGTGGGCCAGGTCAGGACTCTCGGAGATTTAGAAAGGGTTTCCCAGCATGGGGTGGGCAGGTTAGAAGGGACTTGTTCTCTTAACTACTCACTCAACATACTCTGAAGACCAGATAGCATGGAGGGACCCTTTGGCTTAGGCTGGGGAGTCCCTCCCATAGACAAAAGGTTGGGTACTATCAAATGCATGGGGGAAGGTTTCCTGTGGAGGAAGGGCCAGAGTGGGTGGGTTTGTGACCCACAGTGATAGTGTGCATAAGCATAAGAAGAAAACCAGCCCACCCAGAGTGAGTCCAGTCTAGTGTTGAGGGTCGGCCAGGCGCACAGGCTTTGGGTGTCTTTGCTTCCTACGGTGTGCTCCTGGGATAGTCACTTCCATGCCTCTGTACCTCTGACATAGGTGAGATAACGGTTCCCAGAGATGCCTACATCCTGACAGTGATAGAGCACTTGCCTAGCATGTGTAAGACCCTGCATTCTACCCTAACACTGAAGAGAAAAAAAAAGATTAAGATGGTAAAATTGGGGATTTGGAGTCTGGGGATGTAGCTTGCCTAGTGTTTGCAAGGCCCTGGGTTTTATCCCAGTACTGCGTAAGAAAAACAAAATCTACATCCTTACCCCTGGGACCAGTGAATAATGAGTCTCATGGTAAAGGGGACTGTGCAGATAGCACTCAGTTAAGGCTCTTGAGATGGGACAACTGACTTTACAACCTAGTCAAGGTCCAATGTAATCACAAGGGGCTTCCAAGAGGGAAGTGGGAAGGAAGTGGGAGTGGCAGACAAAGGCCGGGAGGAAGGAGGCTGAGTGACGTTCTCAAAGCTGAGCACTATGGACAGCCCTTAGCCTTTGAACCTGGAACGACAGGTGCAGCCACTCCCCAAAGCCCCAGGAGGAGCAGGGCCCTGCAGATCTCTTGATCATTGCCCCACAAGTGTTATTTAGGATGTGGGCCTCGGCCTGGGAGGAGAGCAAGTTTGGGTTTCTTTAAGTCTCTATTTGCATGGTCATCTGTGACAGCAACAGCTGGAAACCAGTCCCCATACCCCCTGCAGCGTCCACATTCCCACCCCGTGTCAGTGGTTAAGATGAGATGACAGGTGCTTTGGCCTTGGGGAAGCTTGCTGGAGGACTTGCTGACACCAGGCAGGTGTGCAGAGCAGCAGGGCTGGGCGCCAGCAAGGTAGGCATCAGTGCCAGCAGGCACATGATCATTCAACACTAATTTCATGTTTTAATCATCAAAGTGGTCATTGGGGAAAATCAGAGGACTGTCAGACAGTCTTATGCTTAACTGGGGAGTCTGGTATTGCTTATATTTTGAATCACATATTAGTGTGCAGGGACTGTTAAAGATTAAAACTGTAAAATAATAACAAATAATAGTAACACTGTTGTGTGTTTTTTTTGGTGTGGGGAAGTATTGTTATTTCTGAGGTAGGCTGTTACTGTAGCCCAGGCTGACCTGGAACTCACTCTGTAGCCCCAGGCTGGTTTTGAACTCACAGTGATACTTCTATGTCAGCCTCCTGAGTGCTGATACTAAAGGTGTGCACCCCCATGCCTGGCCTTGATGTGGTATGTTAATATAGAAACATCCAGGGGAAGAGAATAAAAGGCCTGTTCTGGAAGTGGTCAGGGTGGTGGGCTGGACAGGTAGAGAGCTGGGTAGAGGGTCTAGCTAACATGGGTCCTCAGATCTCTCTCTCTCTCTCTCTCTCTTTTTTTTTTTTTTTTTGAAGTAGGGTCTTGTCTTGTTCTAGCCCTAGCCCAGGCTGACCTGGAATTCACAGGGTGGCCTTGAACTCACAGCAATCCTCCTATCTCTGCCTCCCCAGTGCTGGGATTAAAGGAGTGTGCCACCATGCCTGGTAGATATTTGAGAAAAATCTTGAATAGGAAAGAAAACACCAAGATAAAAGAAGAAAAAAAGGGCTGGAGAGATGGCTTAGCGGTTAAGGTGTTTACCTGCAAGGCCAAAGGACCTCGGTTTGATTCCCCAGGGTCCACATAAAACAGATGCATAGAGTGACACATGCATCTGGAGTTTGTATGCAGTGTCTGGAGGCCCATTCTCTCTTTCTCTCTGTCTGCCTCTTTCTCTCTCTTAAATAAATAAATTAATGTAATTTAATTAAACCTTTAAAAAAACTCAAAGCAATTAGGGCTGGGTCTTGAGGGGTGAATAGGAAGTATTTCAGGCCCTGGGGAAATAGCACAGGTGAGGAATCACAAAAAGCAAGGCCTGTTATCAACTTTGCATTGAGTTTGACCCCCGGTGGTGCTCCCAAGAGAAGTAGTGAACAATAAGGGGCTGGATGAAGGGCTGGCTTGGAGCATAGCTCAAGAGTTACATTCAATCCATCACCGAGGCAGTGCGGTAGTGCAGGCCTGAGAATGCAAATGCAAGGTGTGAGCAGGTTAACTGCCTTGCCCTGCAACTCAAGAAATTTCAGATAAATGAAGAGTACAGGTGGCGGCTTCTTCTTCTCCTTCTTCTTCTCCTTCTTCTTCTTTTTCTTCTCCTCTCTTTCTTCTTCTTCTTTCTTTTTTTGGTTTTTCGAGGTAGGGTCTCACTCTAGCCCAGGCGGACTTGGAATTAACTATGTAGTCTCAGGGTAGCCTTGAACTCATTGCGATCCTCCTTCCTCTGCCTCTGGAGTGCTGGATTAAAGGCATGCGCCACCACGCCTGGCTTACATGCTCCTTCTAAAATAAATCATTCAGAAGAAAATAAAATGAAATCACTTTTAATGATATAGCTACAGATTTTTGTATTAGAATACAACTATTTGACAAAAGACATTGGTGTAGACAGATGAATCTCTCCTTCTCTCCTCCTCTTTCTCTTTCTTTCTTTCTCTCTCTCTCTCTTCTCCATCCAGGGCTGGTAAGGTGACTCCAGCATGATCAGGAAGCCATCATTCTGTTGGAATGAGAGTACTGTGGCTGTGTGCACAAATGCTGGAGCCACACTGCCTGGGTTTCCATCATAGATCAGCTACTTAACCCACTATGTGACCTGGGCACACCACTTCACTTCTCTGTGTTGGATTTCATCATCTGCAAAATGGGAACAATATAGTACCAATTTGCAGGAAGGAGAATAAGGTACCCCCAAGGATGGATGTCTATACCCTCATTGCTAGAATCTGTAGCAAAAAGGACTTTGTAGAAATGAGTGAAGAATTTAGAGCTTTGGGATTCTGACTGATTCCCATAGCTATAGGCATGCTGGGATTACAGACACGTGGACCAAACTCAAACTGTCCAGCTTGTGCAGCAAGTGCTTTTTGAGGCTGGGGAGAGAGGTGGGTTCGAGGTAGGGTCACGCTCTATCTCAGGCTGACCTGGAATTCACTATGTCGTCTCAGGGTGGCCTTGAACTCAAAGTGATCCTCCTACCTCTGCCTCCCAAGTGCTGGGATTAAAGGTGTGCTCCACCATTCCAGGCTCAGTGGGTGCTTTTAACAGCTGAACCACCTCCCAAGCCTCATCTTTAAAAAAAAAATTAAATGTATTTTATTTATTTTCACACAGAGAACAGGAAGAGAAAGAAAGAAAGAGAGAGAGAGAGGGAATAGGTGTGCCAGGGCCTCTAGCCATTGTAAATGAGCTCCAGATGCATGCACCACCTTGTGTATCTTTCTTTCTTTCTTTCTTTTTTTTTTTTTTTTTTTTGGTTTTGCGAGGTAGGGTCTCACTCTGGTCCAGGCTAACCTGGAATTAACTATGTAGTCTCAGGGTGGCCTCGAACTCTCGGCAATCCTCCTACCTCTGCCTCCCGAGTGCTGGGATTAAAGGCGTGCGCCACCACGCCCGGCTTGTGTATCTTTCTTTACATGGATACTGGGGAATTAAACCCAGGTCTTTTGCTTTGCAGACAAGTGACTTAACTGCTAAACCGTCTCTCCAGCCCCCTCATGTTGTTTTAAGCCACTAAACTTGCTGTACTGTTTAAAAAAATATTTTTGTTTATTTATTTGCAAGAAGAGAGAGAGAGAGAGAGAAGAGAGACAGAAAGAACTGGCATTCCAGGGCCTCCAGCTGCTGCAAACAAACTCCAGACACATACATCATTTTGTGTATTTGGCTTTACAAGGGTACCAGGGACTAGAACCCAGGTTGTCAGGACTTGCAAGCAGGCACCTTAACCACTGTGCCATCCCTCCAGCCCAGCTTGCTGTACTTTGTACCAGCAGCCAAACGTCCTCACAACGTGAGTTAATACTTGCTAAGCACTTAGAAAAATGCCCAACACAGTCGTTAATACATAATGTGTATGACTATTATTATTTATGGAAATACTCTTGGCCTGGGTCAGGGATGGCCGCTCACATCCATATTCCAAGTCACAGAAAGATACATCATTTCTGCACACATCCAGGTGGCCTGAACTTGGTCACATGTAGTTGCAAAGGAGTTTTAGAAATATTTTTCCCTGGAAGGTCATTTTGGAAGATTCCCAACTGAAACTTAATGGATATTTGACAAAAGGTAGTAAGAGAGGTGGTCATTGGGAAAGTTAACAGCGTCTAGCATGATTTCCACTGTGAAAGCTGAAAGCTCAGCCTTGGTAGCGTCCCTGCAGTCTGGTTAGATGCACATGTCCCCAGCTCTTCTTTCTGGTGCTGTAATTGTAGAAGGCATTTATTCTAGACATTACCTTTGTTTGGTTGCAGGGCTGGGCCATGGAACTGAGGGCCTCTGACATGCTAGGTAAGTGTTCTTTCACTGAGTTTGGTCCCCAGCCCTTGGCACCATGAATTTTATGCAGTACTTTTGCACTCCCCACTGTGTAAAATGAGACACCCTTTGCCACTATTGTCTTTCCTCCTTCCCTCTTGCCTCTGTGGAAAGCACTGCATTTGTATCTGGTTCTGTCTCCATAATTAAAATGGTCTACGTCTGTATATTGTCCATCTCTGAATTTCAAATTCTGAACATCAATGAAGCATTTTTTAAAAAAATATGATTATGTAAACATTATTCTCTGTGGAGCCCAGGAGCATTCCAGAACCCATAAAGAAAGAACTATAAGAAATTATAATCTTATGGTTTAAATACTGCTTGAAGGGACATGCTCCAGGCTTCAAGTTCAAGTGTATACTATGCTCCCTGCAATACTTAAAGTCATGTTATATTTTAATTTGTTTCATATTTGGACCATGACTTTTTATACAACTTTTTGTTCTCATGGAAGCTTGTAATTACTTTTCTCTTCTCCTTTAGAGAAGAAACATGTGCCTTTTAAATCAGGCCATTAAAATTTTCCAGCTTCTTAATTACATTATTTGTTGAATGAAGCCCATTTTCTTTTTTAAAGACTTTTTCTTCTCCAAATCCTCCGACTTCCTGTTCTAATTTTGACTGATGGCTCTTTGGACCTCTGGCATTTGTGGTTATTGGACTCCTGGGTTCATTCCAGTGCTTTGGGAATCTGTTAAGTCCCCCTTTCTTGGATTATGTCTGTCTTGTTAGAATCTATCTTCAAACAACATTCTAATAAGCAGTGTATGGAAGGATAGCTTTCTGAGTCCTTGTGTGAGAACAAATGTCTTTCATTTGTCCTTACACCGCCTGAGTGGGGAAGCTGGCCCAGCAAGCTTCAGTGGAGGCTGTTAGCTTGCACATTAGACAAGTGCCTCAGGTTTCCACCCCAGACCAGGACAAGGAGGGACTCATTCTAGACTTCAGCACTCCCACTAGGAACTCCAGGCTTACGAGGAAACCTCTCAGTGTCTCAGGAAAGTAGTTCTCTCTCATTTTCAAATGTGTCCTCGTCTCTGAATGCTCCAGGTACGTGTGTTTGGGGTGGGAGGAGGTTGGAGGCTGAGGCTGGCTTGCTATGTACTGAGCAGGCTTTGGAATGAGTATTTACCAAACTTTTCTTATTTTCATTCTCACACTACGTCCTATATTATAATTACTCATGATATTATCTTTCTTTAAAGTAAGAATCCTAGCCCTGCACTGTAATCTATACACTTGCAAGTTTGATGTTATAGGTATAATTATGCAGCTATCTCTCTCTCTCTTTCCCTTTTTCCTCTCTCTTTTCTTTTTTTCTTTTTCTTTTCTTTTCCTTTTCTAAGACAGGGTCCCTCGTTGGCCTGGAACTCACCTAATTAGTTTAGACTGGCTGGCCAGTGAGACCCAGGGATCCACCTGTCTCTGCCACCCCAATTCTGTGAGATAACAAGCACGTGCCATCACACCCGGATTTTTTAATTTAATATTTATTTATTTATTTAGTGTGTGTGTGTGTACACCAAGGCCTCTACAAATGGAATGACAGATATTTTCACGACTTTCACTTTTTTGGTCTGGCTTTACATGGGTAGCTATCAAATTGAACCCTGGGCTGGAAGGCTTTGAAAACAAGAAACGTTAACCACTGAACCATCTCTCTAACCCCTTGCCCAAAATATATATTTTTTACACAGGCTCTGGGGATTGAACTCAGGTCTTCATGCTTCTAAGGCAAGCACTTATTTCACTGAGGTATCTCCTCAGCACTCCACTTTTTTTTTTTTTTTTTTTTTTTTTTTGGTTTTGCAAGGTAGGGTCTCACTCTGATCCAGGCTGACCTGGAATTAACCTGGAATTAACTATGTAATTTCAGGGTGGCCTCGAACTCTCAGTGATCCCCCTACCTCTGCCTCCCAAGTGCTGGGATTAAAGGCGTGCGCCACCACGCCCAGCTCAGAGCACTCCACTTTTTTGACACAGAGTCTTATATTCCAGACTGGTCTTGAACTATGTAGCTAAGGATGATTTTGACCTCCTGGCCTTCCTGGTTCAATTTTCCAAGTGCTAGGGCTACAGGTGAGGACTACCATGCCTGGCTATGGCTATAATTTCTAATCTACACATTACTAATAATGTAATTATTGGAATAACAGGTTTATTCATCTACTACTAAATGCCATCCACAGCAGTGGTGCCTGCACTGCTCTTTGGGAGGACATTTCTCTGATTGTTTACACTTTTATTACCTGCTAATCAATTACCTGAGCAATTGATTCTTTCTGTCCAGGCTGGCATGAACTCCCCAGAGGATCTCTTTTAAACAGCCCTTCTCCTCCTCGCTCAGGTTCTGACGCACTGGGAAATAAAGCCAATGAGTAATGATGGAAGACAAAATGTCCTTTTTATGATCGCTTATATAAAATGGCAGTCCTAGCTGGGGGCAAGAGTTAAGAGATCGCTAACCAAACCTAGGTCACAGCCACCCTGACTGGAGAAGAGAATAAGTTGACTCCATCTCTATGTGGTGAACTATAGCCTTGGTCAAACCTTTCCTGTCTGCTCTGGGTGTCCTGTGGGTCTAGCCGTGTTGATGACGTGATCAGGGTCTTTTCAGGAACCGAAGAGCCTCTGGGGAGAGAGAATCTTCCCATAGACCAAGCAGCAGGACACTGAGAACTTGACCTGGTGACAGATTCTCTGTCATCAGAAAGGAAAGGTTTTGGGGAATTGCAGGTAACTATGACAACCAAGTACCATAGGCTCAGGTACATATTCAGGGAGTGGAAAGTCCATATCTTACACAAATTGCCTCAAATGATAGAAAAAGGGGGGAAAGTACCTGCTGTGTTTTCTGGGGCTGGTTCAACCTTGATACCCCATCTAGCTGTGGACAGTGAGAAGCCAATAAGGTCGTAGGTTAACTTCAGTGATGGTTATAGATGTAAATATCCAAGTACATGGCTATTAGCACATGCTTAATGAGTTGGGCTTCTTCTAAGGATGCAAACCAGTTTTAACATTTAAAAAATTGTCACGTTAAATTATGACATGCACAGACAAACATCCTTTTATTATATAAAATGATCCTGGAGCAACAGCATTTGATAAAATTGAGCAGCCTGGGACTGGGGATGTAGCGTAATTGATAGGGTGCTGGCCTAGCATACTGGCGAACCCAAACTGGATCCCTAGCACTGCAATTATGCAGTATTAACTGGGCATGGTGGAAGCCCGAGGATCAGACGTTCAAGGTAATCCTCAGCTGCATAACAACTTTGAGGCTAGCCTGAGATCATGAGACCCTGAATTTAAAAAATTAAGCAGTTAAAAAAAATTTTTTTAGAGAGAGTGCATGTGCAAGAGAGACACAGAGAGAGACAGAGAGAGAGAGAGAATTGGCAGGCCAGGGCCTCAACTACTGTAATCGAACTCCTGATGCTTCTGCCACCTAGGGGGCATGTGTAACCTTGCGCTTGCCTCACCTTTGTGCATCTGGCTTATGTGGGATATGGAGAGTCCAACATGGGTCCTTAGGCTTCCCAGGCAAGCACACACACACACACACACACACACACACACACATATAGCAGCTTGTAAAAATCCTGAGCAAAGTAGGAACAATCTGGAACTTCCTTAACCTGGCAAAGAGGACCTTCTTAACACCATTAAATGTACAATTTAATAGTAAAAACTTAAAAGCATCCCCTTTAATTAAAAATCCATCCTCTCTGTTAACTGTTTTGAAATGTATCAAGCATGGTTACCTTATGCACTATGAAACATTAGAAGCTATTCCTTGGGGCTGGAGAAATGGCTCAACAATTAAAGGTGCTTGCTTGCAAAGCCTTTTGGGCCCAGTTGAATCCTCCTTAGCAAGTAATGCCAGATGCAAAGTGGTGCATGTGCCAGTGATCCCACTATCTTCAACCACGGAAGGCAGAGCCAGAAGAATCTGAAGCTCACGGGCTCAAGTGGTGTTTGTAGTGGCAAGAAACCCTGTCTGAAAGATGGAAGAGAACTGAGAAGTTTCCTTCTGACTTCCACATGCATGTGCACGTGTGTGCAAACATCCACACACACATCTTAAAAAAATATGTTTTATTTATTTATTTATTTATTTATTTATTTATTTATTTGAGAGAGAGAAAGAGGGAGGGAGAGAGAGAGAGGGTGCACCAGGGGCCCCAGTCACTGCAAATGAATTCCAGGTGCATGCGCCCCCTTGTGCATCTGGTTTACATGGGTCCTGGAGAATAGAACTGGGATCCTTTGGCTTTGCAGGCAAGCGCCTTAACTGCTAAGCCATCTTTCCAGTGTCCCCCCCCACATTTTTTAAAAGTTGACTGGGCATGGTGGCACATGCCTTTCATCCCAGAATTTGGGAGGCAGAGGTAGGAGTATCACTTTGAGTTCAAGGCCACCCTGAGATGACATAGTGAATTCCAGATCAGCCTGGGCTAGAATAAGACCTTACCTTGAAAAAACAAAACCAAACAACAAAAAGGTTATTCCTTCTATTCAACCACACCCCTTTACTCATGAACCACTTTCTCTATATCCCTCCACTAAGAGCCACAATGCAGGAAATCACATGAGTCTTACTGCCACATCTTCAGCCCTAGGTACAGGAATGACCCATGATCAAGTTCAATAACCAGTCTGTTCTCTAGTTCCCTCATATAGAAACTGGCATCATCACAAGCCTTGAAGGACTGTAAGGATTAAATGAGTCAATAGGTATATAACTTGGAGCAACACACGGCTCTCAGTCATTGGGCTGGAGAGATGGCTCAGCAGTTAAGCTACATGCCTGCAAAGCCTAACCACCCGGGTTGGATTCCCCAGTACCCACGTAAAGCCAGATGCACAAAGTGGCACATGAATCTGGAGTTTGTTTGCAGTGGCTGGAGACCCTAGGATGCCTCTTCTCTCTCTTTCCCTCCCTCCCTCTCTCTCTCTCTCTCTCTCTCTCTGCTTGCAAATAAACAAATAAAAATATTTTTTAAAGAGGGGAAAAAAGCATCCCCTTTAAACTCAGGACCTTAAAAGGATGTTCACTATAACTGTTTCTGTTCAAAGCTGCCTTGCATTTCTTAGTTCTTAGCCTGTGTAATAAGAAAAATAAAAATAAACAAGGGGTCTGTGGAGTTGGCTCAGCAGGTAAGAGTGCTTGCCACACAAGCACAAGAGCCTGAGCAGGCATGAGTTTGAGCCCGAGCACTCATTAAAAAGTTGGGTGTGGCCATGTGCATCTAAAACCCCAGTTCTGTGGGAAGCTGAGACAGAGTAAGACCCTACCTCGAAAAAAAAAATATAGAGAGAGTTGGGCATGGTGGTGCATGCCTTTAATCCCAGCACTCGGGAGGCAGAGGTAGGAGGATCACCACGAGTTCGAGGCCATCCTGAGACTACGTAATGAATTCCAGGTCAGCCTGAGATAGATGGAGACCCTACCTCAAAAAACAAACAAACATGGGGGAGGGGAGGGAAGTATCATGTGTTTTTTGTATGTAAGTATAGAAGTTGTCAATAAAAAATAATTAAAAAACAAACAAACAAACAACAACCATATATATATATAACAGCTTGTAAAAATTCTCAGCAAAGTAGGAATAACTGACTGAAAGTAGGAACATTGACTGAAAATGGCAACTCCAGATTCAGTGAGAGACTCTGTCTCAAGGAAATGACGTAGAAGAATGATAGAGAACACTGATGCTCTCCTCTGGTCTTCACATGCATGTATATGGGCACATGCATCAGCGCACACATGTGCATATACTATGTGACACACACACACACCAATGATTGAATGGATGGATAGATAGATAGATTGACTGATTGGTTGACGACAGACAGACAGACAGAAAAACAAACAAATCAGGCCAGGCATGTTGGTACATCCCTGTAAATCCAAACGCTTAGGAGCTAGAGAGCAGCATGCAGACAGTTCAGAGGTCCTTGGTGAAGCAACAATGAGTCTGTGCAGCATTGAAGGAGCTTTTATCACATCTCTGATTTCAGTATGACCACATTTTTGTTGTAGGTGTGTCTCTGTGGGTTGAATGTTTTCATTCACCCCAATGTGCTGTCAACTAGTAAAATGGAGCCATTTATATTTTTTGTGATCACTGGCATTAGAGAATGGATTCCCACCATCTTATTTTATGTTCTCCACCCATCATGCATAGTACCAATAGTTAACTATTACTGGGTCACGAACCATCCAAAAACTGAGCAGCTCAAAATAGCAAGTATGGGCTGGAGAGATGGCTCAGCGGTTAAGGCACTTGCCTGCGAAGCCTATGGACCCAGGTTCAATTCCCTAGGACTCACATAAGCCAGATACACAAGGTGGTACATGTGTCTGGAGTTTGTCTGCAGTGGCTAGAGGCCCTGGTGCACCCATGCTCTCAATTTATCTGCCTCTTTCTCTCTCTCTCTCTCTTTCCAATAAATAAAATAAAATATTTTTTTAATGGCACATAGGGCTGGAGAGATGGCTTAGCAGTTAAGGCACTTGCCTGTGAAGCTTAAGGGTCCATGTTCAACTCCCCAGATCCCACGTAAGCCAGATACACAAGGTGACGCATGTGCTAGGTTGCACACGTGCACAAGGGGGTGCATGTGTTTGGGGTTTGATTATAGTAGCTAGAGGTCCTAGCATGCCAATTCTCTCTCTCTCTGTGTGTGTGTGTCTCTCTCTCATAAGGGCATGTGCCACCATGCCCAACAAACATAAATAAATAAATATGACAAGTATGTATTATCACTATGCAATGTTTCAACATTGGGAACCTGAGAGCTACACTTCGATGATTTTGGCTCAGACTCTCAAAGCTGAATCCAAAGCCAGAACTGTGGCATCTGAAGGGACTTCAAGGACCTACTTTCAGGACTAACATGGCTGGGGCAGGAGGCTCCATTCCTCCCACAATGGTCTCTTCCCAGAGCTGCTCATCACACATCTCCAGAATGAGTGATTCAAGATACAGGAAGATCAAGCCAGAGGGAGCACAATGAAAATGGAAGTCAGAGTTTTATCATAGGGGCTCCAGGATTAGCAGATACCAGTATAGGACATCCAGTAAAATTGAAATTTATGAGACTGCTTCCATTTCTGCACAGGACACACTTCACTCAGGAATTATGTATTGTTTACTTGAGGTTCAGCTTGCCTGGGTTTCCTGTATTTTATCTTGCAACCCTGTTTAAAAACCTTGGACACAGAACTGGTTACACAATTGAAGGGAACCCTCGTTAAAACTGTCCTAAGAATTGCTAGGGAAATGACTCAGTAGTATGGAGATCATTGGCCTAGCAAGCACAAGGCCCCGAGTTCCATCCCCAGCACAGTGAAGGAAAATAAAATATGTTAAGAATGTCAAGGATCCCTCTCCCCCAAAATAACTGCTGTTCCCACAACACATAACCCATTACCCCATATGGAATACCTGCAACCCCACTGACTAGGATCCCCAGTGGAATGGGGGCAGGGACGAGGGAAATGAGGGTACCAACACATGATGTATCCATGTATCCATTATATCCAAAATATAATGTTAATAATAGTATTAATAAAGAAAAAAAGAGGGGGCTGGAGAGATGACTTAGCTGTTAAGGCACTTGCCTGCAAAGCCAAAGGATCCAGGTTCGATTCCCCAGGACTCACATAAGCCAGATGCACAAAGGGGTGCATGCATCTGGAGTTTGTTTGCAGTGGCTGAAGGCCCTGGTGCACCCATTCTCTCTCTCCCTGCCTATTTCTCTCTCTCTCTCTCAAATAAATAAATAATAAAACCATTATTTAAAAATATTTTAAAAAAGAAAAGAAAAAAAGGGAAAAAACTTCTTTAAAGGCAAATCCCAGAGCTGGGATTTTAAAAAATATTTATTTATTTGTTTATTTGAGAGAGGGAAAGAGGCTGAGAGAGAGAGAGAGAGAGAATGGGCATGCTAGGGCTTCCAGTCACTGCAAACAAACTCCAGATGCATGTGCCACCTTGTGCATATGGCTTATGTGGGTTCTGAGGAATCGAACCAAGGTCCTTTGGCTTTGCAGGCAAGAGCCTTAACTGCTAAGCCATCTCTCCAGCCTGAAAAAAAATTTTCAAAAAATAATTTAAAAGGGCTAAGGAGATAGCTCAGTGGGTAATGTCCTTGCATGGCAAGCAAGAGGACTTGAGTTTGATTCTGAGTACTACATAAAATGCTGAGCGTGGCAGCATGCACCTATCATCTTATGCACCTATCCTGGGGACATGGAGACAGGCAGCTCACTGGAGCTCGCTGGCTGGCAGCCTTGCTGGCTAGCTAGTCTGGTGTAATTGGTGAGCTCCAGGCCAATGAAAGACCTTGTCTCAAAAGGAGATGGATGGTATTTCTGAGGTTGTCCTCTGGCCTCCACATGCATGTGTACTCACGTGCACACACATGCACCCGTACCCATATGAACATGCATTCACACACTCATGTACACCACACAGCAGCAGCAGAAGGAGAAATAATTTCAAGTCATAGTAGGGGCGTGGTGGTACATGCCTGTAATCCCAGCACTTGTGAAGTGGAGGCTAGAAGATCAAGTTCAAAGCCAGTCTCAATTACATATGGAGTTTGAGGCCAGGCTGGGCTACATGAGACTTTATTTCAAAAGGAAAGGAAGGGAGGGAGGGAGGGGAAAGAAAAGGAAAGGAAAGGAAAGAGAAAAAAAGAGAGGGCAGGAGAAAAGAGAGAGAAAAAGGGAGGAAGGGAGGGAGGGAGGAAAGGAGTTTCAACTTGAACAGAGCATTAAAGCATTAATCCAACATGGAATACTGACAATGGGTCCAGAAGGCCAGCCCAGCTCAGAAGTGACGTGTCATCATTCTGCCATATTCTGCTGGACAGAGATGAGTCACCAAGCCAGGTCAGCTCATTACTGGAGCAGCGACAACACCAAGTTCTCCTTCACTTCTTTTCTCGGTTGCTTCCTACCTGGGGGTGGACTGACTAGATTTTCTTCATGCGCTTTCTTTCTTCTCTGTCGTTTGGGACACACTATATTCATGTTATTTCATCAGTCAGCCTGCAATCTTTAACTATGTACCGCAGTTAACAGTGTAGTTAGCCAGTGTCCTCTTCTGGACTCTTAATAGAATGCCTTTCAACCCTGGTCAGATTCCTCTCATTTTGTTTTCCAGCTTTGCAAGTCTTTTTTTGTTTTGTTTTGTTTGTTTTTGTGGTGCTACATACCCAGTCCTCTTATTTTTATTTTGAGATAGGGTGTTGCTATGTTACCTAAGTTGGTCTTGAACTTGTTAGCCTCTGGCGTCAGTTCTACAGTAAATATGGATTGCAGGTATATGCCACCACATCCAGCTTTTTTAGTTTGTTTTGTTATAAACCAATCTCACTGGATCAAAATTGGCCTGGCCTCAAACTCAAGATCCTCCTGCCTCAGCCTCCCAAGTGCTGGGCTTACTGTTTTTCCTTTAATTTAGCCTTTGAACATTTAAATTTATTTTAATTTTACTTATTTAATTGAGAGAGAGAAAATGGGCATGCCAGGACTTCCAGCCGCTGCAAATGAACTCCAGATGCATGTGCCAGCATGTACATCTGGCTTACATAGGTTCTGGGGAGTTGAACCTGGGTCTTAGGCTTCGCAGGCAAGTGCCTTAACCACTAAACCATCTCTCCAGCCCCGAACATTTTTTTCCCTTTGAAAAATTCTATACTTGGGGGTTGGAGACATGGCCCAGCAGTAAAGGTGCTTTCTTACAAAGTCTAATGACCTGTGTTTGATGTGCCAGTACCCACGTACCTGATGCATGAAGTGGTGCATGCATATGGAGTTCATTTGCAGTGGCTAGAAACCCTGACAATGGCTAGAGACCCTGGCATGCTCAATCTCTCTCTCTCCTTGCAAATAAAATTTAAAGAAAGAAAAACAAAAAGTCAATACTTGAAGTTCCCGTATCTAAGTGTATTTTTCCCTCTTAATTTCTTCATACCAGTTATTTCTTCCAAGTTGATTTCCTGAGTTTTTCATATTAGCTTAGCCTAATATCTTACCAGGCCCAGAAGTCCCTATGGTGTATTCTAGTGATTTTTTTTTTTATAACCTTGATTGCATCTCTAGTCACATGCTTCTTTGGGGCTCTAATATTGTGTGTTTTGAGCCTATGATTTGTTTATTTTATTAAGGTTTTTAAAAGAATCAACTCAACTTTTTTTGTTTTCCATAGCATCACTTTCTATTTTCTCTTTATTATTTCCTTCCGTTTGCTCTTTGGGTTTCTTGATTGTCTTTTCCTTGTGTGTTGAGTTGGATGTCTAATTCATTTGTTGCCAATTCTCTCTGTTTGTAATAAGCACAGTTAAGGTTATAATTTTTCCTCCAAGTTCCACTTTAGCTTATTGTTATTATATTTTAAATATCTTGTAATTTCCAGGATAGTCTTCTCCTTTCCCACGCATTATTCAGAAATGAGTTTTTAACTTATCAAACATATTGAATTTTCTTGGCCAACTTTTTATTGTCGATTTCTAATGTCATTATATTGGAATTAGAAAATGTGACTGAATGGTATTGGTTCTTTATTTTTATGTGGTTTTATTTTATTTGTACTGCTGGGGATTGAACCCAGGACCTAACATGTACTGCTCAATCACTCTGCCACTGGGCTACACCGTTAGCCCCATGCTAATAATTTGAAAAAAAAAAAAAAAGTTAGCCTTCCTGTCTTACCAAGCATCCAGTGTTTTCTATTCATTTGGTTTGATTTATTGAGGTGATCCTCTGTATAACTCAGGCTGGCCTTGAACACATGGTTTTCCTTATATGAGTCTCTCAAGTGCTGGGATTACAGGCATGCACCATAAAGACTGGCTCTCAGCATGCAGTATTTTTTTTTATTGACAACTTCTTTAATTGTAGACAATATCCCATGATACTTCCCTCCCTCCCCCCACTTTCCCCTTTGAAACTCCACTCTCCATCATATCCCCTCCCCCTCTCAATCAGTCTCTCTTTTCAGTTTGATATCATGATCTTTTCCTCCTATTATGATGGTCTTGTGTAGGTAGTGTCAGGCACGAGGTCATGGATATCCAGGCCATTTTGTGTCTGGAGGAGCACGTTGTAAGGAGTCCTATTCTTCCTTTGGCTCTTACATCCTTTCCGCCCCCTCTTCCACAATGGACCCCGAGCCTTGGAAGGTAGGTTTGAGATGTTTCAGTGCTGAGCACTCCTCTGTCACTTCTTCTCAGCACTATGGTGCCTTCTGAGTTATTCCAAGGTCACCACCATCTGAAAAGAGAAGCTTCTCTAACCAAAAGTGAGAGTAGCATTAGCTGGGCGTGGTGGTGCACGCCTTTAATCCCAGCACTTGGGAGGCAGAGGAGGAGGATTGCTGTGAGTTCCAGGCCACCCTGAGACTTCATACTGAATTCCAGGTCAGCCTGGGCTAAAGTGAGACCCTACCTCAAAAAAAAAAAAAAAAAACACGAAAAAAAAAAGTGAGAGTAGCATTAATATATGGGTGTGGACATTAAGAGAAGTGCTTACTGGGCAGTTTGGTGAGCATAGTATATACATTTAGTCAGACACCTGCAGACATTACACCCTTAGGGCTCATGACTACTCCTGTTTTTAATATCAGGGATGTGTTCCCTCCCATGGAGTGGGCCTCCAGTCCAATTAGAGAGTGGTTTGTTTCCCCCATAACAGACATGCCACTATTGCACCCTGGCTGGCCAAATTTAAAGCTTGCAGTGTTCACTGTTGAGTATCTTCATTGGTGTTTTCTCTCTCCCATTGAACTGCAGTATGCAGTATTTTTTTTTTTTTTAAAGTTCCACAGCTGGGTGTAGTGGCGCATGCCTTTAATCCCAGGCAGAGGTAGGAGGATCACTATGAGTTCAAGGCCAGCCTGAGACTACAGAGTGAGTTCTAGGTCAGCCTGGACTAGAGTAAGACCCTAGCTCAAAACAAACAAACAAAAAAAGTTCCATGTGAGTTTGTAAACAAGAAGACTTCTGTTAAGTGACTAGTTAGCTGATAGTTCAAGCTCCTTACTCCTGTTACGCACCCTTCTGCATCCTCATTAAGGTTTTGTTCCTTGATCCATTGGTTTGAAGAAAGCCCCATTAATATTTTCACTCCAGGTCTGAAGAGACAGCTTACTGGTTTAGGCGCTTGCCGTGAAGCCAAAGGACCTGGGTTCAATTCCCCAGTACCCATGTAACCCAGATGCACAAGGTGGCACAAACATCTGGACTTCGTTTGCAGTGGCTAGAGACCCAGGCAAACCCATCCTCCTTCTCTCTCTCTTCTGTCCCCACCTCCAATAACTAAATAAAATATTTCCACTTGACAGATTTCTGACCTTCTCCTTGCAGTTCTGCCAGATTTACTTTCCATGTTTCACCAAAGTAAGTGTGTGCTCCACATGCATTCAAATTCACGATCAGCTGGGTATCGTGGTGCACGCCTTTAACCCCAGCACTCGGGAGGCAGAGGTAGGAGGATCGCTGTGAGTTCAAGGCCATGCTGAGACTACATAGAGTAAGACCCTACCTCAAAAAAAAAAAAAAAAAAAAAAAAATTCATGATCACTACAGGTTCTTTGCAGGCATTTCTCTTTATGAATGTTTGACTGAGGTTATGAGTTAGGCCACTGTGACCAAAGACCCTAAAAGAAACTAGCTTAAATAAGATTGAAACTTATTTCTTGTTCCATTTAACAGTCCTGCAGGCACAGATCCCTGCCCTCAAGCTTCCTGTGGCATTTGGTGACGGGAGCCCAGCAGGAGATGTGAAATGTTTATTTCCTAGTCCTTCAAAGCAAATGACCTCTGCTTTATATTGCTCCCCCAGAGTCCTGGTGACCCCACTCTCCCCTTGGCTCTGCAGGCCTGAGGTAAGTGAAGGCTGGGTAGCCGCTTGCCTCAGAGTCCTGCATGCTCCCCGAGGCCCCAGTCCCCTGCTCTGCTGAAGCCTTTGGAAAGGAAGCTCAGCCCAAATTCTCCTAATTAAAACTCACCATCTGTTTCCTGCTGAGAGCCTGAGTGGCGCAGGCTGGCATGGCGTTTTTAAAAGTCACTGGCTTTGAGGCCTTTAGGCAAGTGTGCACTCTAACAAGCTGGTCACAGACCCCACCCACTCCCTGTTCTCTGTCACCCTTGGCCTAGTCTCAAGGCACCACCATACAGCTGTGAGGAAAGGAGTTACCCAAAGCCTACCAGTGTCCATCTTGTAGGCCTCTCCAAGCGGGCCACTGGTCTGCTGGCCAGGGCTATCTCTCAGCCTCTCAGAATCCTGGGGATTCACCCTGGTCTGCACTGGCTTCGGTATTTAGATGGGCCAGAGTGGCTTGGCACATTCCAGAGTCAGCCTGGCTCCTCAAGGTGACTCATATATCTGCTCTCTTTTCTTTCTTTCTTTCTTTCTTTCTTTCTTTCTTTCTTTCTTTCTTTCTTTCTTTCTTTCTTTCTTCTTTCTCCTTCCTTCCTTCTTCTTCCCTCCCTCCCTCCCTCCCTTCCTCCCTTCCTTCCTTCCTTTTGTTCTTTTTGAGGCAAGGTCTCATGTGGCCCAGGCTGGCCTTGAACTGGCTATGTAACTGAAGATGACCTTGAACTCCTAATCTTCCTGCTTCCGCCTCCCAGGTGCTAGGATGACAGATGTGTGCCACCGTCACTGGCTCTGCCCTCATGCTTTAGGCACTGTTTCTCCAGTCTAACACTGGGCAAGCATGTCCCATTTCCTCGTTCTTGGGTAACTCTCAATTGAAGGCTACTCTCATGCAGAGATAAGAGAATCACTGCTCCTACTTTACCAACAGGGAAACTGAGGCTTAGAGAGGCAAGTGAGCCACAGGGAGTTGAGTCAAGCTGGAATTTGAACCCCAGTGTGCCTGGCTCTGAGTGAGAAAGGCTTTCTGAGAGACTTGTAGGGGATGGGGGCAGGGAGAATGAAAGAAAAGCCAACAGAGTAACACTTCAAGGTGGAGAGATCTTCAAGGCCAAACATGGACCCTCTCCAAGCGGGGCTGGGGCATGACATCTTGATAAGCGGTGCAGGTGAGGTCTCGGGGAGTGAGCTAGCCTCTGGAATCCAATCACCAGTTCTGTACCCTCTTGCTCTTCTGTGTCAGTGCCTGTGGCTCCATGGGGAAGGAGTGTACAACTCAGTAAACAAAAGCACTCCATTCTGAGACCTTGCGGAGGTGGCTTCTCTCTGCTGCATTGAGGTGTGACCTCGGCCTTCAGAAAATACTGCTACCAAGGTCACCACCCTGGGCCTGGCTACGTGTACCTCATTCTTTCACCTCTCCTTCCCCTGTTCTAGCACTGAACAGCACTGCGATCTTAAACACTGCTGGGAGCAGAGAGGGTGAACCATGGGGAAGGGGCTGGAGGAGTGCAGCTGGACTGGGACAGAGGAGGTAGGGTGCAGGGGGTCAGGAGAAAGAGGCTTCTCAGAGGAGGGGAGCTTTTGAACTTCACTTTACACAGTGAGCAGTTTCAGATCTCTGCAGCCCTAAGTCAAGGCCACCAGAGGGCTTCTCCAATCATAGTCCCTCCCTTCCAGTGCACTTTGATCACCAACAATCCTGAGCCCCAAACTGAAGGTCGTAGCTCCCTGTGCAAAGCAGCTGCATGGTCCAGGCTAAGGAGTGGCTGCGTGTGTACCTGCACACAGCTCAGGGGAAGCTCACACTTGGGAAACTGACAAATGAGGTTCCCCATTGTAGAAAGGACAAACTTGGACTCAGATTCAGTTTTCCCCTACTGTTCACTCACTCAGCACAGCAACCAACGCAGAAGACTTCAAAAGGTGTGAGGGGCTGGGAAGATGTCTCAGCAGTTAAAGGCACTTGCTTGCAAAGCCCGCTAGCCTAGGCTCAGTTCCACAGTACCCATGTAAAAAGCCAGACTCATAAAGTGCTGTGTGCATCTAGAATTTGTTTGTACAGGCAAGAAGCCTTGCAGCACTCATGTACTCTCTCTCTCTTAAATAAATAGTTTCTCTTTCTTCTTTTTTTTCTTTTTCTTTTTTTCTTTTGGTTTTTCAAGCCAGGGTCTCACTCTAGCCCAGGCTGACCTGGAATTCACTATGTAGTCTCAGGCTGGCCTCAAACTCATGGCCATCCTCCTACCTCTGCCTCCCAAGTGCTGGGATTAAGCCACAACGCCTGGCTAGTTTTTTTTTTTTTTTTTTCTTAAAGGTGTGGAGGTTCCACTCCCAGCAAGGAAACCATTCTGGACCAGGGTTCTTCCCCTTCAGTTCTGACCTGAAACCTGAAGATGGTGTTACATTCCACACACTGAAAGCACAGTCTTCATTCCAGATGTCACTAGCCAACCACACTTTGCTTTACTCATCTGAGATTTTTGTTGTTTGTTTGTTTGGTTGGTTGGTTTTGGTTTTTTGAGGTAGGTCTCACTCTGGCCCAGGCTGACCTGGAATTAACTATATATTCTCAGGGTGGCCTCGAACTCACAGTGATCCTCCTACCTCTGCCTACCTACTGCTGGGATTAAAGGCATGTGCCACAATGCCTGGCACTCATCAGAGTTTTTAGTGTTTATTTTATTTTTAAAAAAACTTTTATTGATTTATTTGCAAACAGAGAGAGAGACAGACAGAGACAGAAAGGGCATGTCAGGACCTCTTGACACTGCAAACAAACTCCACATGCATGTGCCACTTTGTGCATCTGGCTTTACATGGGTACTGTGGAACTGAACCTAGGTTAGTAGGCTTTGCAAGCAAGTGCTTTTAATCACTGAGCCACTTCTCCAGTCCTTTCAAAAACTGTTTATCTGTTTATTTATTTCTCTGTGTGGTGGGTGTATATGTGTGTGTGGGCATACCAAGTTCTCTTGCTACTGCAAACAACAAACACCAGATGTATGTAACATGTTTTGTATCTGTCTTTACATGGGTAATGGGGAATTCAACCCCACCTGGAAGGTTTTGCAAGCAAGTACCTTTAACTCTGGCCAGAAGTCTTTATAAGCAACACCTTTAACCACTGAGCAATCTCTCTAGCCTCTGTTGTTTTTTTAAAAAAAATATTTATTTATTTATTTTCAAGAGAGAGAGAGAGAGAGAAGGGGCATGCAAGAGCCTTTAGCCTCTGCAAAGGAACTCCAGATGCATGTGTCACTATGTGCTTCTGGCTTTACATGGGTACTAGGGAATCAAACCTGGGTTGTTAGGCTTTGTAGGCAAGCACCTTAACCACTGAGCCATCACTCCAGCAGCCCTCTTGTCCCTGTTTTATTTATTTATTTTTTGGTTTTTCGAGGTAGAGTCTCACAGTAGCCAAGGCTGACCTGGAATTCACTATGTAGTTCCAGGCTGGCCTCAAACTCACAGTGACCCCCCCCCCCACCTCTGCCTCCCGAGTGCTGGGTTAAAGGTGTGTGCTACCACACACCCTGTTTTATTTTTTAAGATGGCCTTGAACTCAGTATGTAGCCAAGCATGACTTTGAACCCCTGATTCTGTTGCTTCTGATTCCCAGGTGCTGGGATTAGAGCTGTGCCACAGCAGCCATCTTTACCTGTGTGGCTCTAAGTCAGGATACCCCAACACCCTCCTTGCATTCAATTAATTGGCTCAAGAGATTCAAACGCCTGTAATCCCAGCACTTGGGAGGTTGAGGCAGGAGGCTTGCAAATTCCAAGCCAGCCTAGGCTCCATATCAAGATACCATCATCAAAAAACAAGGTCAGGAGGTTAGCTTAATGGTTGAGCACTTGCCTAGCATGTTCAAGGCAGCAGCTCAAAAATCAAATGAAAATTAGAGCTGGAGGGATGGCTTAGTGGTTAAGGTACTTGCTTGCAAAGCGAAAGGACTCAGGTTCGATTCTCCAGGACCCACATAAGCTAAATGCACAGGTGGTGCATGTGTCTGGAGTTTGTTTGCAGCAGCTAGAGGCCCTGGTGGGCCATTCTCTCTGTCGCTCTCTCTCTCTAAAATAAATAAATAAAAATTAAAAACTAGTTTTAAAAGGAAAATTAAAGGTTATAGAACTCGCATCTATTGTTTTTATTGACAATTTCTTTAATTATAGACAATAAATCATGATAATTCCTTCTCCCACCCTACTTTCCCCTTCACAACTCCACTCTCCATCATATCCCCTCTCTTCTTCAAACAGTCACTCTTTTATTTTAATGTCATCATCTTTTCCTGCTATTATGAGGGTCTTGTGTAGGTAGTGCCAAGCACTGTGAGGTCATGGGTGTCCAGGCCATTTTGTGTCTGGAAGAGTGAATCGTAAGGAGTCCTACCCTTCCTTTGCAGTCAGGTTTGCATTGCTGGCAGAAATCACCTGACCAAGAGCAGCTTGTGGGAAAAAAAAAAAAAAAAGGTTATTTTGCTTGAGGGGAAGCTCCATCATGGCAGGGGAAAATGATGGCATGAGCAGAGGGTGGACATCACCTCCTTGCCAACATCAGGTGGACTACAGGAACAGGAGAATGTGCCAAACACTGGCAATGGGAAACTGGCTGTAATGTCCCTAAGTCTGCCCCCAACAATACACTGCCTCCAGGAGGCGTTAATTCCCAAATCTCCATCAGCTGGGAACCTAGCATTCAGAACACCCAAGTTTATGGGGGACACCTGAATCAAACCACCACACCTTCCTTTGGCTCATACATTCTTTCCTCCACCTCTTCCGCAACGGAGGGTGTGATAGAGATGTTTTCGTGCTGAGCACTCCTCTTGTCACTTTTTCTCAGCACTGTGGTGTCTTTTGAGTCATCTCATAGGTCACTGCCATCTGAACAGAGAAGCTTCTCTAACCAAAAGTGAGAGTAGCATTAATGTACGGGTGTGAATATTAAGAGAAGTGCTTCCTGGGCAGTTTGGTGAGCATAATATATGCATTTAGCCAGGCACCAACAGGCATTATACGCCTAGGGTTCATGACTTCCCCTTCATAGGTTTTCAGTATCAGGCATGCATTCCCTCCCATGCAGCGGGCCTCCAGTCCAATTAGAGTGGTTGGTTCCCCCATAAAAACATGTCACTATTGCACCCATTGGCTCATTTGGCCTGGCTGGCCCAACTTAAGGCTTGCAGTGTCCACTGTTGCGTATCTCCACTGGTGATTTCTCTCTCTCCCATAGAACTGCATGCAGCATAGCTTTTTCCAGCTTTCTGTCAGTTGGTCTACACAGAGAAGGTTTTCAGCTCAGCTCCAGCAGGATTTCTCAGTGACCTTGCAGCCCAAGAATATGGAATCTTTAGCAATAGGGTCTTACCATCTATTCCTGGTGGGAAACCAAGAGCCTCGGCAATGCCCTGTAATGTTTTGGGGACATCAGGGACCTCCCTGGCCAACAACTCACTGAAAGGTATCCCATTCCTGGCACTGAAAATTGTCTGGTAACAATCTATGGCTTCTGGTTGTGCCATTGTCCAAAAAAGTAGATTTCCATACAACTTATTCATACCCTCTTAGATTTTGATTAACCTTACCCCCATTCTTCCTTTACTCAGTCTCTTCCCCTGACCTCACTTAGGTCTTTCCACCCCCAGTAATCTATTCTTCTATTTACTTATACACAGTACCATTCCCTTAAGTCCTCCCCTCTCCACTCTCCCTTATAGCCCCTTTCTAGCTTACTGGCCTCTGCTACTGAGTTTTATTCCAACTCACATACAAGTCCAAACATTTGTAGCTAGGCTGCGCATATGAGGGAGAACATGCTCACCTCTACTGTTGATCATGAAAGAAGGATGTCACAGAGGACACAGAAGAAGAAATGCACAGGGTTGGAGAGATGGCTTAGCACTTAAGGCACCTGCCTACAAAGCCTAATGACCCAGGTTCAATTCCCCAGTACCTAGATAGGGCCAGATGCACAAAGTGGCACATGCGTCTGGAGTCCATTTGCAGTGGCTGAAGGCCCTGGCACGCTCATTCTCTGTCTCTTTTCTATCTCTATATTATTTATTCTATTATAATAATCATATTTTATTATTACATATTATTTATATTATATATTTGTTATGTATTATATATTATCTATATTTGTTTATTATAAATATGTAGGGACATGTAGGGACCTATCAGGAGGGGACCTCCCCACAGCCCTGTCCTTTTAGGTTTCTGACATTTTCTCTGCATTTCTATCGCTGGTATTCTGTCCTCATGCGGAAAGCCAGCCAGACTGCTTGTGCATTCTTCTTGGTTTCTGTACCGCCCTCCAGGGCTTGGGCCAGGATTGCTGGAATGAGGAGGGTCATATGATCTACTTTCAGATGAGAACAGGCCATACAATTTCTTTATGGATGGCCCCAAGAACGAAAGGTGAGGGCAGATCAAAGTTTTCTATGAACATCTTAGGGAAGAAATTCTAGTTTCTATGACCTACCTTGGGGAAGGAGTTATGAGCCAGGACAAAAATAAGATATGTTATAATGTCATACCCAGCCCTTCCTAGTAATGTGTCCTTTACAAGTCACTTCCCCTTCTCCCATGCCCATCCCTGCCTCGGTGTCTGTCCTGAACAGAAGCGAGGAGTCCTATCTTCATGTATGTCTGTGGGAAGGCTTACCCATACTCGTCTCTCTGGTGGCACACTGGCACATTCTGTTAACTGCCTCATTCCATCCCATGCTGGGATGCTTCCCGGAAGGCTGCTTCGATTCACATTTGCTTCACCTTGGGAGGGGACTGCCTTGGCAATTATTGGTGTTACAGCCACAGTCGTTTCAGCAAGTGGGCGAAAGTCTAGAAAATGTATCAACCAGGACCCAAGAGAGTTGTCTGGAGGAAGAATCTGTCACTCATCCATCTCTGTGGATTGCATTCTAAGTTCAGGAGTGGCAGTGTGGTCTGTACCTCGCTTTCTCGTTTACCAGCTGTGCAGCCTGACAGGTCACTCTCTCCTGAGCCTCCATCCCCTCTCCTGCCAAGTACAGGGACCTGGCTGTTGTAGGCATGCCAACATTAAGATGCTGCATATCAAGATGCTGTCACAAAAAAACAAGGACTGGGGTAGAGCTCAGTGGTAGAGCACTTGCCTAGCAAGTCATATGTCTTGTCCAAGATTCCTGGGGGGGGGGGGACAGCAGCTCTCTCTGTCTTTCTGGCTCTCTTCCTCCCACGGATGCTGATTCCATGGGGATGTCACTGCTCCTATAATCTTGTCCTGTGGCCATAATTTATTGGTCTGTATGTAGGTGGATGCTAAGCTACAGCCAAGCTAATCAAAAGACCTCCCAGAAAATGGCTGTGGGCTGGAGGCTCAGGAGTCCTCACTTACTATGTGCCCATCCTTTGGCAGATGAGAGATAAAGGAGAGAGAGAGAGAACTGCCTAATGGTATTGGGCTCTGGCTGAGGCTGTGCTAGGTTCCAGGGGTGGCTTAGCTGGTTGCCTTTGGTTTTCTAGAGCTGTGTTTCCCCGCTGGGATGGATAGAGCCCAGTGAGCTTATGGGATGGAGCTCAGCCCCAGGCCTGGGTTGCTGCAGCTCGGGAGGCACAGATTCCTTTCCCTAAATGGGCACCAGGCTGGGATGGGGTTTGGCAAGATCTCAGGAAGATATGAAGCATCGGTCCATGTAAGCGATGGAACTTAGCAGGCCCTGGGTGATTAGAGTCAGGTGCCTTGGAACCCCACAGGGCCCCACAGAAGACCAACACTAAAGTCCAAATGCAATATTGGATAGCATGAAAGGATGGAGTGGAGAGGAAAAAAAAAAACCTGCCCCATCTTTTTGTGGGAGAAGTTGTCAACAGGTACTTCCTGTGCCAGGGTTCCTGGAGGTCCAGAAGGTATCTGCCAAGAAAGTTTTCCAAAGACAGGAATTTGAGCTGGTTTTAAAAAATATACTTTATTTATTTATTTATGAGAGAGAGAGGCAAATAGAGGGAGAGAATGGGTGTGCCAGGGCCTCCAGCCACTGCAAACAAACTCCAAAGGCATGCGCCACCTTGTGCATCTGGCTTACATGGATCCTGGGGAATTGAACTTGGGTCCTTAGGCTTCATAGACAAGTGCCTTAACCAGTAAGCCATCTCTCCAGCCCTAAGCTGTTTTTTTTTTTAATATATATTTTATTTATTTATGTATTTGAGAGAAAGGGCAGAGAAAGAGAGAGAATGGGCACGCCAGGGCCTCTAGTCACTGCAAACAAGCTCCAGATGCGTGTGTACCTTGTGCACCTGACTTTATGTGGGTACTGGGGAACTGAACCTGTCCTTTGGCCTTGGAAAAATAAAATTGGTTTGGGGATGATTCCATGGGTAAAGGGCTTGCTGCAAACAACTTAGGACCCGATTCCCCAGCAAGCAAATAAAATGTTGAGTATGGCAGTGTGCACCTGTGACTGCAGGCCTGGGGAGGCTGAGACACAGAATCCCTGGGGCTTGCAGGGTAGCTAGTTTAGCTGAATTGGGAGAGTTCTGGATTCAGGGAGAAACCTTATCTCAAAGAATGAGGTGGAAGGCTGGAGAGAGGGCTCGGCGGTTAAAGTGCTTGTTTACAAAGCCTAACAACCTGCACTCAATTTCCCAATACCCATGTAAAGTCAGATGTACAAAGTGGCACATGTACCTGAAGTTCGTTTGCAGTGCCATGTATGTCATGCCCACACTCTCTCAGTCTTACTCTCTGTCTCTCTTTTTAAATAAATAAATTATATATATAATATATTTATAAATTATTATACATATATATATATCAAGGTAGGGTCTCTCTCTAGCCCAGGCTGACCTGGATCCTCCTACCTCTGCCTCCTGAGTGCTGGGATTAAAGGCGTGCACCACCACGCCTGGCTAATAAAATATTTTTTAAAAAAGAGGTGGTACTGCCCGGCGCACGCCTTTAATCCCAGCACTTGGGAGGCAGAGGTAGGAGGATTGCCATGAGTTCAAAGCCACGGAGACTACACAGTGAATTCCAGGTCAGCCTGGGATAGAGGGAGGCCCTGCCTTGAAACCCCTCACCCCCACAATAAAGAGAGAGAAAGAAAAAGAATGAGGTGGGGAGTGACTAAGGAAGGCACTTGACATTGATCTCTGACCTCCAGACACCTGCACACAGGTGTATGTGCACCCCCACCACATGCATGCACTCCACATGTGTCTATACATGCAAGCAAAAAGGATATTGATTTTAAAGGCTTAAATGAGATAAAGTTTTCTGTACTGAGCTTTGGCAGACAACTGTGGTTAAAGCCCTCCGTAAATATTTAACTCAATATACAAAAAACAAACAAACAAACAAACAAACAAAAACCCAACTGTTACATGATCAAGTCCAACCCTTTTCAAATGATCATGGCTGCCTCTGTTTATTGGGCCTTTAAAAGTGTCTAAGCACTGAGCTAATGCTTAGCATGCTGTCTCAATCCTCCCACCCATCCAGGAGCTGGGAGCGCTGTTGTCCCTGCTGGAGAGACAAACCTGTTACCCAGAGCCGTGTGGCTCAGAGTCCATGTTGTCCTAAAGACCCATGCATGCCCTTGGCCGGGAGGACAGGAGATGCCCCCCCAGGGCACACCTCAAGGGGCTGGAGGGCCAGGATTTCGGTCTGGTTAGACTCGGGGGGTGGGGGGCAGTGGTCCGGTTGGGGGCGCTCTCTATAACAATGCACCCATCACCCGGAGCGGCTGGGGGAGGGGACGGGCACCTGCAGAGCCCCCCCCCCCGCCTCCATCCCCGCCTCCATCCCCGCCTCTCGGGGTACCGCCCGGCGGCCGCCCCCACCCCCCCCCACCCCCCGGGGTTCCGCCAAAGGTCCTGGTAGAAAATTCCAGCCTCGCCCAGCACGCGCGGCTCTGGGACGGGGCTTTTCCTAAGGAGCGCGTCCGGGGAGGAGGAGGCGTCCCTCCTCGGGGCTCCTCGCCCCGCCCCGCCCCGCCCCACGTCCGTGTCCCAAGGCCGCCGGGTCCCCCGGGCTCCTAAGGGACTGGCGTGTGGGCCAGAGGAGCTGGGCTCGGGACGTCCTGGCAAACAGGAAACGAGACAAAAGGCGGCCGCTTATCGGGCCGCCCACATTCCTTTCAGGTGATGCCCTGGGGCCTGGCAGGAGCTGCGGGGCTGCCAGGGTGGAGGGGGCCCTAGTCCCTATTCTGCATGCTGGAGGTGGGGCACTGCGCGTACACACACACACACACACACACACACACACACACACACATCTGTGCCCTGAGGAACCCACAACTGGAACCTTGGTAGGGAGAAGGAGGAGAAAGAACAGGTGGAATGCCGCTGAAACCCCAACACTTGGAAGGTAGAGACCTGAAGGTCACAAGTTCTTGGTCATCCCCAGCTACAGAATGGATTTGAGGCCAGAGTGAGGTATATGAGATCTTGTCTCAAACAAGGGTGGGGGAGGGGCGGAAAGATGGCTCAGCACTTAAAGGTGTTTGCTTGCAAAACCTGATGCCTGCGGTTCTGTTCCCCAGGACCCACGTAAAGCCAGATGCACAAAGTGGTGCGTGCACCTAGAGTTCCTTTGCAGTGGCAAGAGGCCCTGGAGCGTCTCGATCTCATTCTGCCTGCCTTTGTTTCTCTGTCTCAAACAAAAACAACAACAACAACAAACAAATATATATATATATATATATATATATATATATATATATATATATATATATATATATATATATATCACTGGGACTGAGGGATATCAGGGCCTGAGTGGACCTGAGACCACCTGATTCGATTCCCTAGCACCCACACAAACAGCTGGGCGTGGCCATGCATGTATGTACCCCCAGTCTTGTGGGGAGCAGAGACCTGAGAAATGCCTGGGCTCACAAAAATGGCAAGCTCCGATGAGAGACTCAGTCTCAAGGAAACACTCAGATAGATGATGGAGGAGACACCCAACATTCCCCTCTGGCCTCCACATGCTCATGCAGGGGCAGACACATCTGCACACACACATGCATACACCACATATATGCTCATGCACATGCAGAACAGCCCACCCCAAAACACCAAAAATAAAAAGGGTCAGTTATGATAGAGTCTCCATGTGAGCACCAGTATCCACCTAATGAACTAGATCCAGTCCCCCTCAAGAGATCCCAGCTGGTCAGGGCAGTCAGTAGACGTCCAGAGGAGGCAAATACTGGGTGAAAGGGCAGCAGGCCGGGTGTGGTGGTGCCTGCCTTTAGTCCCAGCACTTGGGAAGCTGAGGTGGGAAATCATTGTAAGTTCAAAGCCAGCCTGGGGCTACAGAGTGAGTTCCAGGTCAGCTTTGGCTAAAGTGAGAACCTGCCTTAAAAAAAAAACAAAATCAAGGGCTGGAGAGATGGCTTAGCAGTTAAGGCGCTTGCCTGCAAAGCAAAAGGATCCCCATTCAATTCTCCAGGACCCACGTAAGCCAGATGCACAGGGGGGCACATGCATCTGGAGTTCATTTGCAGTGGCTGGAGGCTCTGGCATGCCCATTCTTTCCCTCTCTTTCTCTCTCTCTCTCTCAAATAAATAAATAATATTTTTTAAAAAGAAAAAAAGGCCAGGGGTGGTGGCACATGCAATCCCAGTAACTGGGATCTGTAAGAGGGTTGCTATGAGTTCAAGGTCACCCTGAGACGACATAATGAATTACAGGTCAGCCTGGACTAAAGCAAGATGCTGTCTCCAAAAACAAAAACAAAAAAAAAAAACAAACAAACAAAAAAAACAAAGAAAAAAAGATAAAGAAAGGGTATCAGGAAGGCTGTGTAACCCATCATGGATACAATGGGGTGGTTTGGGTGGGTCCTGTGCATTGCACCTGGCATATCAATGCCCCTCCACAGGTTCTGTGGGAATAAGAAGCTGACATTGAAGTCGGAGTGCAACAGGCTGAGTGGCATCAAAGGGTGTCTGGACTAGGGACTAGCATGTACTGGTGGCTAGCGGTGTGCATGTGTGCTGGCCATTTGAGGAGCAGGGTGGACCTGGAGCTGGCCCTTTCAATATGACAGAGTTTCTTGCAGCCCAGGCTGGCCATGAACTTGTTTTGTAGCCAAGAATGACCTTGACCTTATGGTTCTTCTACCTCTACCTCTCAAGTGTTTGGATTTACAGGTATGACCACCTGGGCACGGGGCAAAGCAGTTGCTGAGGAGACTGGTCCCTGACAGCTTAGGCCTGGGCTGTTTTGCTGGCATTGAAAAGGTGTTGCAGGGAGAGAGCTGCCAGGCAAGCTCAGCTTGGCCCAGAGGGAGGGGAAGGCAGGGGGGCCCTTGCCTCCCTGGCTGGAAGAGGCTAATCAGCAGAGACAGGGTTCCCAGCACTGGGAGGTGGGCCCTCTTTGCCTGCTGGGCTCTGGCGCCACTTCTGCTAGTTGGTGGACGGAGGCACCCTCCTCTTTCTTTCCAGGCAACCTGACTCAGCATCTCAAAGGGTAGTTCCCACGGCCTACATTCTCTAGGGGTCAAAGGTCATGCCATCCGTGCCCCTCCTCCAAGTAGCTGGGCACTGGCACTTAGAACTGAAAGGAGGCTAAGATTTTCAATTCACTCACCCCTGCCTGCTGGCCAGTGACACATGGTCCTTCTTTCCCTTCCCCTTTCTGCCAAGGTCTCAAGCCCAGGCTGTGTCCTAGAACTTTCTAGGTAACCCAAGGAAGACCCTAAACTCTAGATCCTTCTGCCTCCACCTCCCACGTGCTGGGATTACAGGTGTGTGGCACCACACCTAGCTTTTTTCCTTTTCTTTTTTTGTAGATAAGTTCTCCTATATAGCCCAAGCTGGCCTTGAGCTAGCGCACTGTAATCTACCTGGCTCAGCCTCCCAAGTGCTGGATTACAATCTTGTGCCACCATGCCTAGCTTGCAAGCAGTCTTTTCTACTGTTTAGCCATGTGCCACCTCAGTTCTGGCCTGGTTGTCTACCCTTGGAGGGTCCAAGATACTGTGGTTAGCAATACTTTGGTTTTATTTTAAAACAGTGAAAAGAAAAATAAATATATTTGAAGAATAAGAAAACAGTATTGGGGACCACAAAGGTACAGTGGGGCTGAGGGAGATAGGAGTGGGGTGGAATAACAGGGCTGAAGAATGGGGGTGTTCTGGCTTCTGTGGTCTTGGGCTGGGGTTCCAGGGGCCCGGAATCTATAGGCCCTGTTGTTTCCAGGGCCAGCCCTGCCCGGCTTCCACCAGGAGGCCTGAGGGCTTCCCAACCTCACGTGCCCTATGGCTCCCAGGCTGGGCACTGTGTCAGTGGGTCAGCACAGGGATTAGAACCGGGCACCCGCCTGCACCCAGGGATCCATTGTGCAGGGTGCAGCTACTAGGGGCTCCGCTATAGCTGCTTTCCACGGGTACCCCAGGCTAGGCCTGTTCTAGTGCCTGTGACCTCAGTGATGATGACCCATGTCCTCCATGCCCACGCGGCCCCAGACGCCCAGCACGAAGCTCTCGATGTCACACTCATTTGTACCGCGCACGATGCGGAAGTGGCCCCTCTCACCCCACGTTGGACCCCATGAGTTGGCTGCAGTCTGGAAATGAAGAGGGTCCATGAGGCTAAGGGCTGGGACAAGCAAGGCAAAGAGGGAGCAGGGGAAAAAGGGAAGCAGCCTTGCTTACCCAGTATTTGACTGTCCTTCCATCAGGCAGTGTCTCTTCTCCCCACCTGGGGGCAGGAGAGGGAAAGATCACTAATTATACCTGCTCCTAGGGACTAGAACCCCAGGTACCCCCATACCTGCCCCTGCTGCTTTTGGAAAACTGAATGCACCCAGGGACATGATGAGTGTCTCTTTCTGCACCACCTGTTTCCCCATTATGTCCCCAGGCCAAGTCAGGGGAAGGCACTGTGGGCATAAGGGGAAGGGTTAAGCAGGAGAAGTAACTTGGGCCTGGTCCCCCAGGAACCAACATCCTGGGTCCTGACAGAGACCTCACACATCTGTCTGCCCTCTCTCTCCTGGAGAGCCAGAGAGGGTGGATATTAGGGCTTTAGAAACAAAATATCTAGCAAATATGGCTACTTCGGAGGCCTGAACTTCCCCCTGGAAGCCAGCTTCACTGGGTGGACATTATGTTGACTGATGAAATCAATAACTCCCACATCTGTATGTAGAGGGGGCAGCCAAGGGTTGAGGAATGACCTACCCAGGTCACTCAGTAAGTCATCCAGAGTTGGGACAGGGGCTGAGATGGGAGAAGTCCAGCAACTCTTGAATTTTATTTTTATTTTATTTTATTTTTAATTTTTTAAAAATATTTTATTTTTTATTTATTTGTTTGAGAGAGAGAGATACAGAAATAGGCACAGAGAGAGAGAGAGAGAGAGAGGTGCGCCAGGGCCTCCAGCCACTGCAAACGAACTCCAGATGCATGCAGCCCCTTGTGCATCTGGCTTACATGGGTCCTGGAGAATTGAGCCTCGAACTGGGGTCCTTAGGCTCCATAGGCAAGCGTTTAACCGCTAAGCCATCTCTCCAGCCCTTATTTTTTATTTTTTATTTTTTTGAGACAGGATCTTAACGTAGCCCAGCCTGGCTTTAAACTTTGCAGCCAAAGATGACCTTGAGCTCCTGAGCCTCCTGTCTCCACCTCCCAAGAGCTGGGATTACAAGCATTCACCGCCATGCCTGGTTCAACTCTTACATCCTTTGCAATTCAAGGAGTAATTTTATTCCCTGGGTAAAGAAAGAGCCGGTTCCCAGAAACCCTTCAGAGCTCCCTGTTCTCCCTGTGCCCCCAGGATTTGCCCCTCCTCTCTGAGTCTGTTTCCTCTTTGGAAATGGGAGGTGTAGCCCTAGTATGGTAGAAACCACAAGAATTCAAAAAGCTTGTGGGGCTGGACAAATGGCTCAGCTGTTAAAGGCACTTGCTTGAAAGCCTGATGGCCTGGATTCAATTCCCCGGTACCCACATGAAGCCGGATGCACACAGTGATGTATGCATCTGAAGTTTGTTTGGAGGGGCGAAAGGTCCTGGTGCTGTCATTCTCTCTCCTTGCACATGAATAAATAAAATGTTTTTACACAAAAGCTTCTAATGCGAGCTCTGCTGCTCCCAACCCCCTGTGCCCACAAGCTCCTCACCCTGTGATCTTGACTGAGTGGGTCCCATGGCGACGATATGGCTCTGGCCTCCCCAGGCTCACAGGCGTGTGACTGTAGATGCCCTTCTGGTATAGGAAGAAGTCCTCATGTACCTCCATGAGCGCTGTGGGCAGAGACAAGATAGGGCCCACTCAGCCCATTACCACAGGCATTGCTACGGAGGTCACCAAGCCATGCTAGGGCTTCTGAGAGGAGGTGACATGGACCCCTTCACTCTGTCCCCACTGGATTTGCCGCTCGGTGTTACAAAGAGCACAGTGCCCACCCTTAAACAGGCACAAGCTTCCAGAGCCAGGAGAGAGAAGACAGGGGCATTCACCTTGAACTGGGCCATTCTCCATCAGCTCCTTCATGATCTCCTTTTCCTGGAGGGATGGGGCAGGACAACATCCATCATGTGGAAGCTTCAGCCTTCAGCCAAGCCCCCATCTCCCAACTCTGCCCCCCAGTCATGTTCACACTTACGTCAGAGCCCAGGCGGTAGACGGGAGTGACCTGGTAGATGTCATTAGCATCAACTTGGCCATTGGGGCAGCGGGCAGTGGCCTGGCGCTTGCCCCGTCCCATGGCACGGCTATGCATCATGCAGCGAGGTGCAGGGCTGGCCTCATTGTCCTGCTCACGGCCGAAAAATGGATAGCAGTTGTCAGACACCACCCTGGAGAGGCCGCAGAAGGGAACAAGGACAGATGACCTCATAGCACGGCAAAGCCCAGGCTCTGCCTACAGGCTGGGTGCCTTACCTACCTCCCCACCCACACCCTGTCGCATACCCTCGACGCCGAAGGAACCACCAGGCACTGTCGAGATGCCCACCTCGGCAGCCCTGCTGATGGTGGGTGTTGCAGGACAGCAGGTTCTGAGGTGACAGGACGGGTGACATGTGTCCCAGAGAATGGATGGAGACTCGGTCAGATGCCACAGCTAGTGGGAAATGCAGAGGGCCTGTGAGGGGGCCAGTCCTCCATTCTCTTCCCTTACACACACCTCTTGCCCCTTGACATACCTGCTGTGGAGAAGGCCCAGGAACCCGCACAGTTGCCCTGGTCAAGCGGCTCATGGATCAGGTTGGGCCACTTCTCAGAAGCCTCAAAGGCCTCAGGCAGCACTTCCCTGGGGTTCAGCGCCATCTGTAAGGTAAAGGTGGCTCTGCTTGCTTCCTGGTGCTGCCTGGCTACCCCTCAGGAGCCCAGCCAGGTCTTGGAGGGCCACTGTGAGCCCTGGAGCCATCCTGCCGCTGGAGGAGGTGAGATTTCAACTATCTCCAACTTGGACTTGAGTGGCAGAACTTGGGGCGTCCCAAGAATCATGTAGGGGTGATGAGGCCTATTTCACAAAGGAAGCACCCGAGGCGACCAGCAGCAGCAGCAGGGACCAGAGTCACCTAGCTTCCCGCTCTCACCCCCTGCAACTTTCCTGGGCACCTTCTGACCTGCCACACCCTCCTTCCTGCCAGAATTGTGGCCTCCAAGCCCCAAAGGGCAGGGGAGGGAAGAAGCAGCAAGATCCCGTGACCAGGCAAGCTGCCAAGACAAACAGCAGAAGGCAGAAAATAACCAGCGTCCTCGTCCTCAGAGAGTAAGGCAGGGCCAAGGGCTGGTCACCCCAGCCTTGAGCTGAAGTCCCTCTGTTGGGGCCAGCCACCCCTGCGTCTCCCTGCCTGCCACTGATGGACAGCTGCTCCAGCGTGAGCGCCGCCCCCATGCCTGTTGCACAGAGCAACCCCTTACTCCCCTTTTGATTGGTTGGGTCTGGTGGGAAAAGAGAAGCCCCTCTCCTCCCTCGGGGCTTCACTGAGTCGGCATTTTTTCCGAGAATTGTTACTCCCTGGCTAGCACTGGAAGAGTGTCCGTCCCTCTTTTTCCTAAAATACCAAGGTGACCTCTTGGCCCCTTGAGTCTTAACCCAGCTGGACTGGAACCATCAGCATTTTTTCCCAAGCAAAGGAGGCAGAAGGGACTTCACACAGGTCAGAATCAGGACTCCCAACGTTTACCATCAGAGCAACAAAGACCCTGAGAGGGGAGTTATGCACCCAGGGATACAGCCCGGTGCCAGGGCAGAGCAAGGCAAAAGTGCTCGTGTCCCTGACATGCTAAGCCATGGAGAGATGGTGAGGACGGAGGCAAGGATGGACTTACATAAATCTCGTTCATGTTCATGACGGAGGAAGATGGGCGGATGGTACCCAGGCGGTATCGAATGCCCATCATCCAGGGTCATGCCCCAGAAGGCACTGTGGTTCCCAGCCTGCCACCTGGAGTAGCAAAAGAGGAAGTAAGTCATAGATCTGTCACAGCCAGGATCCTCAAGGCTATGCATTGTGGCTAAGGGCATACAGGAATAAAATTCCAATGTGTATGTGCCTCGCATGATAAACATCTGTGGTAGAACATGTGCATGGGTGTGCACTCCTGTGCCCACCAGGGTCATATCCAGGACTTCTCACCCATAGTTGCCCTGGTTGATGGCATTGATCATGTCTGGGTCCACTAGGCATGGCTCCTGGTCACAATCCCACTGCCCATTCTCTCTGCAGGTGCTGACAAAAAAAGAAAGGAAGGAAGGAAACTATGAGTTGGGGGCTGGGGACCCACTGAAGGGCCAAGGCCTCCGAGGTCCACATGAGCCTTGGATTCGGTACTAGCGACTACAGAAGAATTTCTAGATGATCCCACCCAGCCTGGTGGCTTTACACATCAACTTCAAGTTCATGACTCTCAAGTTCACCACTGCCACTTAGGATCTCACTGGTAACTCACCTTCACCGGCAAACATCTACCAACAGGTCAGGCTTACTACAGGCGAAGCCAAGTTCCTGATCTCTCCCCACCCCGGTTCTCATCAAATGAAGACCAGGCCCAAAACCTGGAGTCACTCTTGGACTTCTCACATGCTCAGACAATCATAGGCTCCTAATTGGACCACCCTACAACACACCCTGGAATCCAAATGTGGTCTTAATTCCCTCCAGCGTCGACCACAATCCAATCACCTTTCACCTGGATCACTGTGGCAGCCTCCTTATTCCTGCCTCTGCCCTATGCCATCCCATACCCCCTTGCATATTTTTCTTTTTTTATTATTTTTTATTTATTTTTGGAGAGAGAGACAGAGAGAGACAGACAAAGAGGGAGAGGGAGACAGAGATGGGCGCGCCAGCAGTCTCTCAGATGCTGTGAACAAAATCCAGATGCGTGCGCCCCCTTGTTGGGCAAGTGCGGCATTGCGCCCTTGCCTCACTTTGCATCTGGCTAAACGTGGGACCTGGAGATTGGAACCGCTGGACATTGGAACCAGCGTTCTTAGGCTTAGCAGGCAGGTGCTTAGCCGCTAAGCCATCTCTCCAGCCCCCCCCCTTGTATATTTTTTAACACATCTGCCACAGCCATCCTGTTTAACCTAAGTTGTACCATGTCATTCCTCCGCCCTAACCTTCCACTGGCTTCACATCACAGAATAAGAGCCAAACCCCTTAATGGTGACAAGCCCTGTGTGACCTCTCGTCTCCTTCTTGACCCCTCCTCTTCCTCCTGGGCCTGGACTCTAAGGCTCCAGCTATAAGCTGGTTGTTGATACCAGTCATACTCCTGATCCAAGGCTTTTGAGCTGCTCTTCCTCTTACACTCCCATGTCTGGCTCTCATTTCCTCCAAATCTTTATTCAACTGTCATCTTCCCAGAGAAGCCTCCTCTTTCCATCCTATTTTAAGTCAGCATCCTCCATACTTCCTGTCCCACTTTCCCTGCCTTACTGTCTGCTTCAGCATGCCACCACTACCTGGCACTTGTGAGTCCCTGGGTTATTTCTATTGCCTGACTCTTATTTGTTTGAGAGAGGGTCTCATGTATTCCAGGCTAACTTGCTATACAGCCATTGCTGACCTTGAATTTCTGTTCTTCCTGTCTTCACCTCCCTAAGAGTTAGGGTTATGGGAGAGTGCTACCACACACAGTTTACATGGTGCTGGAGATCAACCCTAGGGATTCTTGCATGCTGGCTGAGCACTCTACCAACTGAGCTACAGCCCTGGCTCACTTATTAGACTCTAAGACCCTTGAGGGTAAGCACTATTTGGTATCTTGGGCATAGGAAAAGAAAACCTAGGATCTGGTAGGCACCCGGTAAATATTTTTGGTTTGATTGTACCAGGATTTTAACGCAGGGATTCACAAGTGCTAGATAAACTCTCTACCGCTGAACTACATCCTCAGTCCTCTTTTTACTTGTTTTTGAGACAGGTTCTCAGTAAGTTGTCTAAGATGGCCTTGAACTCACTCCATAGCCTTGAATATGCCATCCTCCAGAGTGGCTGGGATTTCAAGCCTGTGCTACTAGGACCAAGCCCAGTAAATATTTGTTGAGTGAGTGAATGAATGACTGAGGCAATTCAGTGAAGTGGCTAAGAATACATACTCTGGAGTTCAAATTCTGGCTTCTAATCTGGCCAGCTAGCCCTGTGGCCTTAAGAAGGAAACTCCTCTGTGTTCTGCTCTGCAAAATGAGGGCAATAAATAGCACCATTTTCCAGGGATTAAATCACAGTTTTCTAAAGGGCCATCAAGGGCGCTCAGAATCGCTCTTGACTATTATTGTTCTCACTTCAGGAAGTCCAGGCCCCCCTTCTCCTGAGCTGCACAGTCCTGTACAGCTGACCACACCTCTGGATGCGTAATGGCATCTCCCCAGACTTAAAATAGCATCCCAGCCTTCTCCAAGCCTGCTCCCCACATGGCACCTAGCTGTTCAGATCTGGGTGGGCTGGGCCTATAATAACACCCCCATGTCCCTCATCAGCAGGCGCTGTGAATGGCACCTCACAAACCCATCTTCCTGTCACCTCTCCACTACTGCCACTCCCCCTCCAGTTCCTCATCCCATCTCACCTGGTTTAGGGTGATGACATTTGGATCAAGTGTTCGGCCTTTCTAGGGTTCTGCCATCTCCACTCAGCAATCCTTTCCCTACCTCCTCTACAGCCAGGAAGCTCCATGAGCAACAGCTGGGACGCCTTCTCCTGTCTCTCTTGTTCCCAGTTCCCACTGAGAGGAGCTGGTCCCACCTTCTGCCTTCCCCCCAAGTGGTATGAACCCCTAGGGCCTGGGCCACTTTTCCATTTTCTAGTCATTTCATCATGAGTGTCACTTGCTCAGAGAGGCTGTCCTCTCAACCTAGATCCTTTTCCCATCCTAAATTAGGATCCCTATTATCTTCTTTCCCCTATAATACCTGTAACAGTTTTTCATGACGTGTGTGTGTGTGTGTGTGTGTGTGTGTGTGTGTGTGGTTTTGCCACACCCTTCCCTGTGAGACTAGAAGCTCCCATAGGACAGTGCGTGCTTGGACCCTTCTTGGTTGTACCTCCTAGGTCCAATAAAGTGCCTGTGATGCAGTAGGTCTTTAGTAGGTGTCACCTGGAGGGTTGAATTTTATGCATTCTGCAATGCTTTAACAAGCTCATAACTCTGCTCTTACACGATGCTGAACAACCTCCTTCGAGGCAGCCAAGGGCTCCCGCCTCCGATGTCGCCTTATAAGGAGCCTCAAGGGGAGCCAAACTTCAGTATGGCTGGCTCTCCAGCCTCGGAGCCAGAGGGCGGGCTGTGCTCAAGAGGGCTAAAGGGGTCTGTGGAGGAAGGGAGGACCTTCTTATCCTTCCCCAGCAGCCCTTGGGCCCTGCCGAAGTGTCCCTAGCAGCAATGTGCAGCCTGGAAGGCACACGGATGCCCGCACACTTTCAGGTGACAGTGCGGGGGGGGGGGGCGGCGCTCAGCCATCAGAAGCTGTTCTGAGCATGGGGCAGGGGTCAGCCAGTACTTTCCTGTCCCTACCTCTGGCGCCCAGGGCTGCCCAAGCAGGTCTAGACAAGACTGGTGGCAGCAGGTCCCAGCATTCCAGAGGGGCCTGAGACAGGAGTGGGAGAGTGTTAACCCCTCAATGTCCACCCTGTCAAGATGGCAGAACCTGTAGTCACGCCCCACCCTTCTAAGCATACATACACACATGCACGTGTGCACACACACTTGTACGCACACTATCTCTCACCCAGACATGTGCCAACACCCACTCCCAAGTTCTCACTCTCACAGTGACCCAGGCACCCCTCACCCAGTGAGGCAATAGTAACAGCTATGCAGTGTGCATTCCAAAATGTTTCCTTCTCCCTGGGGCCGCGCCTGCCCAGGCAGAGGGAGGGGGTGGGGTAGGCTCAGGCAGCAGAGACCCCACTATTCCCGATAAGGCTTCCGCACTTCCCATCCAGCCCCATTCCACTTCCTAGCTCACACTGAGGAATAGGGGTGCCCATGGCCCCTTCCTCCTGCTGCCAGGAATGGGGGGAGGGTCACATTCCAGGGAAGGCCCTGCTACAGGCCAATGGCTGGCCGCCAGCTCAGCCATCCCTGACCCCTTGTCCTGCTTAGGACAACGGATGCTGTAGTCAGAGGTTTCCTTCCTGGCGTCCCTTGCTCGGACTCTCCCATGACAGTGAGACCAGTTGGGAGGGGCAGCAGGCCAGCCCAATCCAGGAGGACTCCCAGATGAGATGTGGCACCCAGCCAGGCACCACGGCTGACCTTGCCTCAGCGCGTGGCTAGACTGCTGCTCTATGCAGTGACACAGTGTTAAAGTCCTCACTGAACAGACATGGAAACTGAGGCCCAGAGGAGGGAAATGACTTGTCCCCAGGACATAGGTGGCAGGGATAAGGTTTGAACCAAGGCTATCAGGCCACTCCACACTCACCATCGGTTACAATTCTCCCAGTAGGTTCCGAAGCGTGGGTAGATGCGACCCCCGTGCATGCATCCTAGAGGGAGGGAGAGGAGAGCAGTGGAACCCAGGCAAGGATGCTGGCTATCATTGCAAGGTTCTCAGGGTCAAGCATGCTAAAGCCTCCCAAGGTCATCTCGGTTACACACAAATGCACACCAGAGAGCTCTCGCTGAATCTTAGGCCAAATGACAGCTTAAAACACCAACTGCCACATGGACACTGCTCCGTGACCACAGCTTGGGCCCCTGCTGTTTCACCTGGACATCAGCTATGACATTCCGGGTGGCCTTTGCTATCCCAAAGGAGTTGAGACTTACACATGAGAGCCTGGAGAAACTGAGGCCCAGAGAAAGTAAGTTTGCCCAGCACTTTGGGACAGCAGTTCAGGCCCAAAGCCTGGCAGAACCGTGGGCAGGAATTCTGTGATTCTCCCGTCAGAGCTCCTATTGGAGCAGGGTGAGGGCTTGTGGAGGCTGAAGGCGGGGGTGGATTTGGCCCCCTTATAGATAGGCCCATCTCAAGAATCCCTAGGGAAGGCAGGACCGTGGCTCAGGCAAGCCAACCAGCCCGAGTGCTCAACGAACCTCAGAGTCAGCAGGTGGGAGAGCAGCTTCTATGTCCGGAATGGACACAACCAGGAGAAAGGGCGGGAGCTGGCTGGCCTGCTCCTGTACCACCTTAGAGTCTCTCAACCTTGCCACAAAGTGAGACCACACACTTCCCAGAGGGGCAGGGAATGGGAGCCTCCCCTAGAAACGTTCATACACCAGCCCTTCTCCTGAGCCTGGCTGAATATAGGGTTAAGAAAGTGCCCCGCCCCTCCTGGCCGTTTTGATGCCCACCTTGGATGGGGGGGAAAGGGGGTGGCACGCCAAGGCAGAAGTCCCAGAAGTCAGGGCAGCAGTCGGAGACAGTGCGATTGCAAAAGAGATCACAGTAACAGGTGACGCCCAGGTAGGGCAAGGCACAGTCGTCAGCTCGCCCTCGGCAGCACATGTCCCGCTCCTGGCAGTACCGGCCACCTGCATCCCTGATGCCCCGCAGGTGCAAACCAGGAGCCAGGTCCCTGCGCCAGCGACTCCGCCGGGCTTCCAGGACACTCTGGCCGGCCAGCAGCAGCAGCAGCAGCCCCAGTGGACATCTCCACATGGTGTGTCCTGAACCTGGGAAGGCAGAGGTCAGAGCTTAGAGACGGTGGGTCCCAGAGACTCCCAGGCACATCAAGGAGAGTTCTTTCCGTCCTGGAGCTGCGAGGCCAAGGGAGCTCAGCAGGGTGGCAGGCTCTGATTCCTGAATCCCCTGGTCAGGACACCTCAAAAGGGCTCCCAGTGGGCTCATAGGGGCAAGGGACACACCCCACACAGCAAGGGAGTCCCTTCATGACTTGCCTGGGGATATTCAATGACGAGGAAATAGGGGCTGTTGCATTCTTGTTCCACCCAGCACCCATTCTCAGTTAAGGTCTTCTCCCCTGTTCCTGGTCACTCTGCCCTCCTGACATCCCTGATCTGGGTCCTCCGCGCTGTGCCTTCCTAACCGCCCTCCAGCCAGCTCCTGACCAGTCCTATCCTCCTGCTATCCTCTCTGTGTCCCTGTCCCCACCCCACCACCACCATCCCGTGCCTCTGCCCTCAGTCTTGCTCCTTCTGCATGCCCCCTCTTCTTCTCCCTCTCCACCCTCTGTCCTCTGAGTGGGGAGCGTCCCTACCTGGTGAGGGGTGTGGGCTGGACCCAGGCTGCCCCCGCGCCTCCCCTCCGCCTCCTGGCTCCGGTCTGCCCGACGGAGTCGAGTGAACGCGCGGGGCGGGCCGCCTTTTGTACCGCCCTGCCCGCAGCACCCGCCCCGGCCGGATCCCAGAGGCTGCAAGAGGGCGGGGCCCACTGGATCCTACCTGGAGTAGCCCGTAGGCCAGGCCTGGAGCTTTGGTGGGGAGGCGCGCATGGTTGCTCTCTTTGGGTCTCTGAGCATTAGAACCTTAGAGGGTCAGAATTGCAACTCAAGCAGAAAAGGACTGTGATCTGACGCTAGGAAGGACTTTCCAATAGGTTTTACCATGGAGCTCGGGGGTTCTCCAGGAGAAGGGGAGGTAGGGAACAGGAATAGGAAAGGTGCGCTAGGGGCAAAAAGCTGTACGTTCCTCCCCACACGACCCCTTAGTAGGAAAACTACCCGCACATCCTCTTCACAGTGACCCCTGGGCAGGGGCCGCTCCAAGCTAAAGCAGCTCCCAGGAATGACAGGAATTCTCAGCTGATGATTCAGGAAGCTGCACGCTATCTGGGTGGCTCATCCGCAGGAGGTGGGTGTGGTGCGGAGGCAGGGTGCACCCTGATACCCCTTGTGGGGGTCTGCCTTCCCCCAGTCTGGTGGGAATCTTGCCTAGCTCCGCCCCCTCCGTCAGACCCTAGGGCATCCTGTTTGGCACCTGCCCCACAAGAGACCAAAAGCAAGGGGCTCTGCCAACTGGGGCCCCCTGCAGAGTACCCCTTCCTGCCTCTAGCCTAACCCTGCCTTGCCCTGCCCAGGCTAACCAGGCTGCACACAATGAGGCTTCTGTCCCTGTAGGCATGGCCGGCTGTCACCTTGGGCCTCCCAGTTGTGCAAACTCCTTCTGCCAACAGGTTGTACGTGGGGTCAGTGCACTCTCCCAGCTGGAAGGAGGAAAAAGAATACACCTGAACTGCTGTCCCCAGCCTGCTCCTCCCATGCCACAAGTGTATGTGTGTGTGGGGGTGTCAGGATTCCGTTCATCCTGGAATTGACCTCTCTGTCCCCTCCTTAGGCACAGCCCTGAAGAGGGGGAGAGTCCAGCACAAAGGGTACTTGTGGATGGGTTACCCCCTGCTGTGCAGCATTGGGGAGAGCCTTTGTAGTGACAGGAGAGGGGCCCAATATAACCCACACAGCCAGGACCTACCTATTTACTTCCTTCAAGGACCTGGGAGGGCAAAGCCTGGAGAAGAAACTTAGGCTTAAGAGAACAGACTTGTCCAAGGTCACACAGTCAGGACACAGGCTCCCTACACAAAGCCAACCTACCTCTTTTCCCCCAGGCACCCTTAGTCACCTACAATGGGTCTCAACAGCCTCCTGGTTGGGAAGTCCCTTTTCCTATCTAATCTCCATTCATCTTACAGCTAGGTGGGTCTTTCAGAATTGGCCAATGTCATGTTTTCCAGCTAGAAGGCTGGTTTCAGCAGAACTCTAGCCAAGGTGGGTGCCTGTTTTCATGGGCCAGCCTTACCGATTTGGGGCTAGGAGCCTGTCCTTGACGCATAGCAACCCCTGCCCTGTGAGCTGCTATGCCAGCCTGTGTCATGTATGTGCATGTGTGTGCATGTGTGTATGTGTCCAAGTAGCCATGTACATGGGATGCTGTGGCTCCAGTGGCTGTCAGTCTGGGTCTGTCTGTCTGACTGCTTAAAACATGCCTGTGTGGTTTTGTGTCTGGATGTTTTGGCAGGTCTGTTGGTGTTGGCTTGTCTACCCACTTACCTGTCTGCCTGCCATGTGCCTGTGTGTGTGTGCGTGCACAGAGCTGTCTGGATGGCGTGCATCCCTGTGTCTGGCCATCTCTCCGTGTGTTGAATGTCTGTCTGGGTGTGTGCTGCTGATTGTCTATGCATTTGACTGGCAGACTGTCCTGTCTGTGAACACCTGTCTGCTGGATGTCTGTCTGGGGGTTTTAGCTATCTGTCTGTCTGTCTGTCTGTCTGTGCCTAGGAGGTAGGAAGGCTGAGCAAGGGAGGAGAGCACAGCACCCCTTGGCCTCGCCCCACCATTGCAGAACTTTGGCTCTGATCCCACCTCAGTGGAATCTCGTGACTCACTGAGCTCCTTGGCCAAGAAGCAGAGGAAAAGGGCAGGGCCTGGGGGTGCTGGACACCCCATTTTCCTTTTCCATGGACCCCTCCACCCTGGTGACTCATTCTCTAACTATTACCCAGAGTAGGACCCTGTCAAAAGCCTGGGTCAGAACAAGCAGCAAGGGAGACCAGCAAGGACCCCGCCACTGCCTGCAGCCCTCCCGCCTTCCCAGGGACAGCCGGCAGTAGCTCTGTCCCCCTCAGGCAGGACCCTAGGCAGCACTGTCCCTCTCTGAGCCTTGCTTTCCTACCTATCCCCAAAGGCTCTCTAGAGGCCTTCTTGAACTTTCTTCTTCTTTTTTAAATATATATTTTTAATTTTTATTTATTTATTTGCAAGCAGAGAGAGAGAGATAGAAGAGAGGCAGAGAGAGAATGGGCGCACCAGGGCCTCCAGCCACTGCAAACGAACTCCAGATACATGCACCCCCTTGTGCAACTGGCTTACGTGGGTCCTGGAGAATCAAACCGGGATCCTTTGGCTTTGCAGGCAAATGCCTTTAACCGCTAAGCCATTTCTCCAGCCCAGACTTTCTTCTTTCTACAGGGGAGAGGAAGCCAGCTATGGGTGGTGATATGTCTAAGGACACAGAACAGAGCAGAGACCAGGCCTCCTCTTCTCCCCATAGAGCATCCAGAGACCACCCTCTAGAAGCGGAGCTACCATGTTCCTTCAGGTCCCTTGAAGGACTTGAAGGGCCCTAACAGCACTCCAGCCAAGGCTGGGAGCCTATGTGCCTGAAGTCATCTGGATATGTCCAGAGCTCTTGGGGACCGAGGACACAATGATGATATGTTGGGGCCTTGCTGTAATGCACTGGGCTTCTCCAGGACCTTGAGACTGTGTTGTGCAATGTACCACAAGGCTGAGTGGCTGACAGTACACACAGTCAAAGCATGGAGGTTGCAGGAGACGAGATATTGGGCGACATGGAGCACATCGTGCTGTGTAGTGTCAAACTCACTTTAGATTTTTTTTTTCACTCATTGAACAAGTATTTATTGAGCACCAGCTGCGTGCTGGCTCTGTGCCAGGTGCTGAGTGGGGTTAAACAACACACACCAGGTCCTGCTGTTGTGAAGTCAGCAATGGGCTAGGAAGATAGACACAGAGATAAGCAAAACCAGGCCAAGAAGTCATTTGGACATTTGGAATGCTGTGAAGGGCTGAACAGAACCTCAGGACATGGAGTAGTGTGGGAGTCACAGTGGTCTCAGGTGGATGTGGCCTCTGAGCTCAGATCTCCAGTATGAGACCCATGGATCCAGGCCTAGGGTGTTCCAGGAAGTCAGGCAAAAAAAAAAAAAAAAAAAAAAAAAGCCTGGAGTGACTTACTGGATTACAGTACTACAATACTAGAGGACAGAGGAACCAGAGGCTGAGCAAAGTGGGGCTGTAAAAAGGAGTTGAAGTCTTTTTTTATTTTTATTTATTTATTTATTTATTTATTTATTTTGGTTTTCCGAGGTAGGGTCTTGCTGTAGCTCAGGCTGACCTGGAATTCACTATGTAGTCTCAGGGAGACCTCGAACTCACGGTAATCCTTCTACCTCTGCCTCCTGAGTTCTGGGATTAAAGATGTGTGCCACCACGTTCAGCTTTACAGTTTTTTTAAGTATTTTATTTTATTTATTTATTTGAGTGAGAGAGAGAGAGAGAGAAAGAGAGAATGGGCACGCCAGGGCCTCCAGCTGCTGCAAACTCCAGATGCATGCACCACCTCATGCATCTGGCTTATGTAGGTCCTGCGGAATCGAACCTGGGTCCTTTGGCTTTGCAGGCCAGCTCCTTAACCACTAAACCATCTCTTCAGCCCCTTAAATTGTCTTCTTTCATGAAAAGATTTAAATGTGGGAGTGAAGTGGTGTGTGGTACACCTACAATCCTAGTGCTTGGGAGGTGGAGGCAGAAGGATGCCGCCATTTGAGGCCAGCCTTGGGGTACCTAGTGAAAGCCTGTCTCAAAATATAAGTAAATAAAAATAAATGAATAGGGCCAGGCATGGTGGTGCATGCCTTTAATCCCAGCACTAAAGAGGCAGAGGTAGGAGGATCACCAAGAGTTCAAGGCCACCCTGAGACTGCACAGTGTATTCCAGGTCTGGCTGAAGTAGAGTGAGAGCTTACCTCAAAAAACCAAAAACAAAATAATAAATAAATAAATAAATAAATAAATAAATAAATAAATAAATAAATGGGGCAGGAGAGATGGCTTAGCAGTTGACACTTGCCTGTGAAGCCTAAGGAACCATGTTCTATTCCCCAGATCCCATGTAAGCCAGATGCACAAGGTGATGGATGTGCAAGGGCACACATGCTCATAAGGTGGCACACATCTAGAATTCAATTACAGTGGCTCGAGGCCCTGGCACCCCAAGTCTCTCTCTTTGTCTCTCTCTCATGCGCGCGCGCACTCTCACTCTTGCTCTCTCATTAAAAAAAAAAAAAAAAAAAAAAAAAGGCCCATCTGTTGGACTTGCCTCAAAAATAAAATAAAAATATAAATGAGTAAATGAAGAGATGGCTCAGTGAGTAAAGCGCTTGCCCTGCATGCATGAGGACCTGAGTTTACATGGCTAGTACCCATGCAAGATTTCCCAATGTGGCAATGCACACCAGTAATCTCAGCCCTGGGGAGGCAGAGACAGCAAGATTTCTAGAACTTGCTGGTCAGCCAACTTGGTGAACTCGAGGTTCTGTGAGAGACCTTGTCTCAAAGAAGTAAACTAGGGGCTGGAGAGATGGCTCAGCAGTTACGGCGCTTGCCTGCAAAGCCTAACAACCCCAAGTTTGATTCCCCAGTACCCATGTAAAGCCAGATGCACCAAGTGGCACATTTGTTTGGAGTTTCTCTTTCTCTTTCTGCCAGTCATGGTGGCACACACCTTTAATCCCAGCACTCAGGAGGCAGAGGTAGGAGGATCACTGTGAGTTCGAGGCCACCCTGAGACTACATAGTGAGTTCCAGGTCAACCTGGGCTAAAGCGAGACCCTACCTAGAAAATAAAAGTGTAGAGAATGACTGAGAAAGACACTGGACGTCAACCACTGGCCTCCAAATGAACACACACACACACATAAGAATACCGTATATATTGGGTGTGGTAGTGCACACCTTTAATCCCAGCTTTCTGAAGGCTGAGGTAGGAGGATCACTATGAGTTTGACGCCAGGGCTACAAAGTGAGTTCCAGTGTGACTCTGCCTCAAAAAAAAAAAAAAAAAAAAAAAAAAAAAAAAAAAAAAAAAACCCTATATATACATATATCACAAAACATACACATAAAATAAAAATAAATAAATGTTAGAATGGCATGATCCATTTTACGCATGCAACAGTCCTTTCTGAGCTCTGTAGAGAACACATTGCTTGCTGCATGGAGAGCCTGGATTCAAAGAGCCGCTGCACAAGACCCAGGCTAGTACTGCTGAGGTTGGCCTGAGCCAATAGCAGAGGCGATCAGAAGGGGACCTGTTTGAGGCATATTGTGGAATTGAAGAGACTTGCAGTAGAGTGGAATGGACGGTGGGGGGGGGTGGGTTGACAGCCTGCTCCTATTCCCACTCCAGCCCCTTGAGTCTGAGTGGACCCTGGACGGCTTCGACCAGCAGAATGAGCTTGACCAGTGCTGACTCCCAGCTCCACCTGGGAAGAGAGGAAGCACTTCACAGTGTGGGGAGGCTCCCACCGGAGAGCTAAGCAGAGGTCAGGCACTGCAGCACGTCCCCTGGTGGTCCCAGGGAGGTGGAGGCAGGAAGATTGCTTCAACGTACAGTTCAAGGCCAGCCCATCTCTAAACCATCTCTAAACAGTTTGGCAGGGAGGAGGGAGTGGCCAGTCTGGTGGAAGAAAGCCAGGCATGTCCAGAAGACAAGAAAAGGTTTAAAGGAAGGAGAGGGCTGGGTGGTGGTGGAGGGATGGGGTCTGCCCGAGCAGTGTGCGCTGACAGGAGGCTCAGTATCGGCGCTGAGAAAAAGGAGGGAAAGAACAACGCGGTCTGATGTCAAGTGGTTGAGGTTGGCACCATCAGACGGCCCGTGATTGTGCCACAAGGAAGGCTGGGGCAGCCTTGGTGAGGAGTGGTATGGAAGCTGATCCCAATGGATGGACAGCAAATGGGAAGGAAGCGGTCAAGTGGAGAGGACTTTTTATAAAGTTTTTGTGGGGCTTGAGAGATGGCTCAGTGGTTAAGTGCACTTCCTGTGCGAGAATGAGGGCTGGGGGGGGGGGCCTGAGACTGCTGGAGATCCCAGGTAAAACAGCTAAGTGTGGCCACCCACCCCTGTAACCCCCAGTTCTGCAGGCAAACAGACACCCTAGGATCTTCTGAGCCCCACAAGTTCTGGAAGTAGTTAAAGGAGACTCTGGCTCAAAACAAGAGCAGGCAGAAGAGTGACGGAGCTGTTCACCAAATGTTCCACTCCAGCTACTGCAGGTGAGCAATCCCCTCCTTACGTGAGCATATGATATTCCTCAAGGAGTACATATACATTATGCACCACACACATCACATTACACATGTACACACATGCACGTGCACACATGCAAAAATAAAAAAATTAAATTTAAAGAAAGAAAAGTTTTATGCAAGGAGAAGCAGAGAACCAGCACTAGCAAAAAGGGAATGGGGGGGTGTAGAGATGGCTTAGTGGTTAAGGCGCCTGCCTGCCAAGTCTAAGAACGTCTGTTCAATTCTCCAGGTCCCACGTTTAGCCAGACACAGTGATGCAAGGGCATAATGCCTCACTTGCCCCCTTGTGCATCTGGAGTTTGTTCACAGCAGCTGAGAGGTTGCTGGCATGCTCATTCTCACTCTCTCTCTCTCTCTCAAAAAAAAAAAAAAGGGAATAGGGGGAGGTCAAGGGAAGGTTTTATCCAAATATGGAAGATATAAAATTGTGAGTCTGGGACTGGACAGATGGCTTAGTAGTTAAGGCATTTGCCTGTGAAGCCTAAGGACCTAAGTTCAATTCCCCAGGACCCACGTAAGCCAGATGCACAAGGTGGCACATGCATCTGGGGCTTGTTTGCAGAGGCTGGAGGCCCTGGCATGCCCATTCTCTCCTTCTCTCTTTCTCTCTCTCTCTCCCCCTTTCTTTCTCTTTCTCTGTCCCAAATAAATAAATTTTTAAAAACTTTAAAAAAATGTGAGCCTGTGGAGAGAGGGCTTATCAAGAAGCAAAGTCCATGGCTGGAGAGATGGCTTAACAGTTAAGGTGCTTGCCTGCAAAGCCAAGGGACCCAGGTTTGATTCCCCAGGACTCACTTAAGCCAGATGCAGAAGGTGGCACATGTATCTGGAGTTCGTGTGCAGTGGCTGGAGGCCCTGACACACTCATTCTCTCTGTTTCTCTCTCTCTCTCTCTCTCTCAAATAAATAAATAAATAAATAGGAAGCACAGCCTTCTTGTTTTTGAGGTACTGGGGGAATTAGGACTCTCATGATGCAGGATGACCCGCTGAGGTTGTGGAACATGACTTTGTAATGATGCCAGCCTGCTGGTAGCTATTTGACAGTGTGGCACCCACCACATTCAACAGACTTCAAGCAGGAGCCTTTTCCCAGCTAACCCTGCCAACTCCACCTTATGTGTGAGAAAGTCCACCCTCAGAAAGACTCTTGGACTTTCTCAAGGACACACAGCTGTCAGGCCCAGAGCAGGAGCTCTGTCCTAGGCCTTAGCATCAAACACAAGGGTGCAAGGACTAAATCGCTCTCACATGGGTGTTTGTGGCGGGAAGTGGGGAAATAGAGAAAGGAGAAATACAGCTGACTGTTTCCTGTAGTATTTCTGTGCCAGGAGTGCTGGGAGCCAGCTGAGTCCTAAAGGCCCGTGAGTGCTAGTTCCCTGGAAATTCTGCGTGTTGTGTAAGGACACCATTCACAGCCTCCAGTTACCTCCAGCTAGGTCATGGGTTTTTCTATTACATGCCGAGAGCAAGAGTCTTGGGATATTTGGAGGTAGGTGATGGCTCCCCAACTTCTTTTTTTGGTTTTGTCTTTCTTTTTTTATTTTTAATTTAATTTATTTATTTGAGAGGGAGAAAGAGAGACAGAGAGAGAGAGAGAGAATGGGAGCGCCAGGGCCTTCAGCCACTACAAATGAACTCCAGATGCATGCGCCACCTTGTGCATCTGGCTTACGTGGGTCCTAGGGAATCGAACCTAGGTCCTGTGGCTTTGCAGGCAAGTGCCTTAATGGCTAAGCCATTTCTCCAGCCTTTCTTTTTTTTTTTTAAAATTAATTAATTATTTATTTATTTGAGATCGACAGACAGAGAAAGAGGCAGATAGATAGAGAATGGGCATGCCAGGGCCTCCAGCCACTGCAAACGAACTCCAGATGCATGTGCCCCTCCTGCATCTGGCTTACGTGGGTCCTGGGGAATCAAGCTTCGAACCGGGGTCCTTAGGCTTCACAGGCAAGCATTTAACCGCTAAGCCATCTCTCCAGCCCCTCTTTTGGTTTTTTGAAGTAGGGGTTCACTCTATCCCAGGAGGACCTGGAATTCACAGTGTAGTCTCAGGGTGGCCTTGAATTCATGGTGATCCTCCACCTCTGCCTCCTGAGTGCTGGGATTAAATTCATGTGCCTGTTTTTTTTTCTTTCTTTCTTTCTTTCTTTCTTTCTTTCTTTCTTTCTTTCTTTCTTTCTCTTTCTTTCCTTCCTTCTCTTTATTTCCTTTTCTTTCTTTCTTTCTTTCTTTCTTTCTTTCATTTTTTCTTTCTTTCTTAGTAATGGGGAATGTATATAGGGCCTTATGCATGTTGCTGATCACTCTACCTATGAACTATATCCCCCAAGTCCTCTTTTTTTTTTGGTTTTTGAGATAGGGTCTTGCTGTAGCTCAGGCTGACCTGGAATTCACTATGCAGTCTCAGGGTGGCTTGAACTCATGGCGATCCTCCTACCTCTGCCTCCCCTCCTGAGTGCTGGGATTAAAGGCGTGCGCCACCACGCTCAGCCCAAGTCCTCTTTTTACTTTTCATTTTGAGATAGGGCCTCACTAAGTTGCCCAGGCAGGTCTTGAACTTTCAATCCTCTTGCCTCAGCCTCCCAAGTAGCTGGGATCTGGAGCAGCTGGCTTGGGTGTCATGTGAGAATATGTTCAGAGCTGGCACTGTCCCGAGTGCCTGTTTACAGTAGTGTTTCCACATATCACTTGATGTTTCCCGGAAGCCTCGATAGTCCCAGCCAAGAATGTCAGTAAATAGATGAGTCCTGACAAGTACACAAACTCTTCCAAGGACGAGAGCACAGGTTCCACTTTCTCTTTTGGTCCATAAGCAGTCGTTGGGTGATCTGTGGCCCAGGAAGGAATCCCTTTCCATCTGCAGAGCTGGGTCCTGGGGAAACGCCATGATGTGGCCTTACAGACTGTAGTGGGTTAAATGGAAGCCCTCAGAAGGGCATGTCCTGTCCTAAGCCCTGGACTCTGTGAATATGACCTGACTGAGAATAACAAAAAGTCCTTATAAAGTGGGAGTGGTGGCACATGGCTGTAATCCCAGTACATGGGAGGTGGAAGTAGGATGATCAGAGTTCAGGACAAGCCTGGGCTATATAAGACAAAGAAGGAAAAAAAGAAAGAAGGAAAGAAAGAAGGAAGGAAGGGAGGGAGGAGGGAGGGAGGGAGGAAGGAAGGGGGGAAGGGGAGAAGGGGAGGGAGAGAGAGAGAGAAGGAGGAAGTCAGGCTATATTTTTGCTAAGCAGCCAAGTGGGTGGCAGTTTGTCATAGCAACCCTGGGAATCTAACAGTGGTTTCCATTTTAAAGATGGATGGGTACTTAGATCTTGCGTGTCAGACAGAATGTGCCAAAGTCAAGGCCAAGTACAGATCAAGCCACACAAAGCAGCCCATGCTGGCAAAATCAGAACAAACTGACCCAGACAATAGCGAACCATCTCACAGCCTGACACAGTGGTATCTGCAGCCTGCAATGACTGAGGCAGGAGCATCTTGAGTTTGAAGCCAGTCTGCATAGTGAGACCTTGTTTTTTTGTTAAAAAAAAAAAAATCATGGGCTGGAGAGATGGCTTAGAGGTTAAGGCATTTGCCTGCAAAGCCAAAGGACCTAGGTTCAATTCCTCAGGACCCACAAAAGCCAGATGCACAAGGGGCACATGTGTCTGGAGTTTGTTTGCAGTGGCTAGAGGCCCTGGCAAGCCCATTCTCTCTCTGTCTGTCTCTCTTCTTTCTTTCTCTCTCTCTCTCTCTCTGTCTGCTTGCAATTCAATAAATAAAATTTTGAAAAAAGAATTTACAAAAAATCACAATGATGGGCTTTTCTCACTGACTATGCAGTGATGGAGTGTCGTATTGAAGTGAGAAGCAGAACCTGGAGCTGGATGAAGCAGGTTCAAGCCCCAGCTCCACCACTCCACAACCATGTTACCTGGGGAAACACTCTTAACTGCTATCTGCCTCTGTGTCTCCAGGTGCACAGTCAACACTCCCTCCCTGAAGGGCAGTGGCTGGATTACATGAATCTATAGACTTAAGGCACCTGGAATTGACAACGTTGACACAGTACAAGTACAAAGTGACTACTGTCATTAACTCACCCAAACCGGAACAGACAGAACCCCTGAATAGTATAGGAGACTCCTGTGTGCATCAGCTGAGCCCGCCAGAGAAAACTAGCAGAAACTAGTAAGAACCAGTGCAAACTTCCTGAGTCAACAGACACTAAAACTTGATTAAGCCAGTCAAAACAGGATTACAGTAGTCAGTCTGGGATCTGTCCATGCTGCCTGCACCCACGCGGGTCTCTCTCTGCTCTGTACACATCGGCTTGGGTTTGCTGAGCATTAAACAGCCCTGGCTTCCAGGGGCAGCAACGACGCGCAGGCAGAGGCCACGGAAGCTCCCTCGGAAAGCAGACAGACAGACCCGGCAGTGTGATTGCTGCAAAAAGAAACACTCACATTCCGATGTCAGCTCACAGCTCCAATTTCAGAATCCAGCTTTACATGGATTCAATGAGACATGGGACATGTTGTCCAGGATCCTGAAGATTCCTGGAACCCGAGGGTTAAAAAACATGACCAGAATGAGCATTTGGATGGTGCTCAGAGCCCAACACCTCTGCAGGGGCAGGTGGAAATTGAAGGCGAGATGCCGAGGCTGTCACAGGGAAGCTTGCTCAGTGGACACCAGGGCAGTTAGAAAGTGGGAAGGTGGCCCCTCCACAAAATCCCAGTGGTGTGATTGCTGGTGTCTCCTGGTGGTGAAGCTGCTCTGGAGGGGCCTGGCTGAGGGACAGCAAGCCCTTCTATCCCTGTAATCAGAACCCAGGGAGGGGCTGTGAAGATAGTTTGGTGGGTAAAGAAGTTGCTGAGTCACCATGCCAACCTCAGTTCCTGTTCCTCAGAACCCACACGGAGCTGGGAACAGTAGTGAACGTCTGTAATCTCAGAGTTCCTGCAGCAAAATGTGACAGGACAGGACATTCCTGGGGCCTTGAAGGCCAGCTAGCCTGGTATACATAATGGTGAACAAAAGACCCTACATTAAACAAGGTGGAAGGCAGGGGTGAACATTTGGGGGTGCCCTCCGAACTCCAAAAAGGCACCATGATATGTATGCGTCCAAACACACACACACACACACACACACACACACACACGGGGGGAGAGAGAGAGAGAGAGAAATATATATAGGAGGGCTGCAGAGAGAATTTTTTTCTTTAAGGAAGGAGAAGTAGGAGGATCTTTGTGAGTTCAAGGCCAGCCTGGGACTAAAGAGTGACTTCCAGGTCAGCTTGGGCTAGAGTGAGACACTACCTGGAGGGGAGAGGGAGGCTAGAGAAACACCTGGGTTTGATTCCCCAGTATTCAGGTAAAGCCAGATGGACAAAGTGGTGCATGCATCTGGAGTTGGTTTGCAGTGACAAGAGGCCCCTAGTACATGGGAGGTGGAAGTAGGATGATCAGAGTTCAGGACAAGCCTGGGCTATATAAGACAAAGAAGGAAAAAGAAAGAAGGAAAGGAAGAAGAAGGAAGGAAGGGAGGAGGGGAGGGAGGGAGGAGGAAGGAAGGGGGAAGGGGAGAAGGAGGAGAGAGAGAGAGAGAAGGAGGAAGTCAGGCTATATTTTTGCTAAGCAGCCAAGTGGGTGGCAGTTTGTCATAGCAACCCTGGGAATCTAACAGTGGTTTCCATTTTAAAGATGGATGGGTACTTAGATCTTGCGTGTCAGACAGAATGTGCCAAAGTCAAGGCCAAGTACAGATCAAGCCACACAAAGCAGCCCATGCTGGCAAAATCAGAACAAACTGACCCAGATAATATCGAACCATCTCACAGCCTGACACAGTGGTATCTGCAGCCTGCAATGACTGAGGCAGGAGCATCTTGAGTTTGAGGCCAGTCTGCATAGTGAGACCTTGTTTTTTGTTAAAAAAAAAAAAAATCATGGGCTGGAGAGATGGCTTAGAGGTTAAGGCATTTGCCTGCGAAGCCAAAGGACCTAGGTTCAATTCCTCAGGACCCACAAAAGCCAGATGCACAAGGGGCACATGTGTCTGGAGTTTGTTTGCAGTGGCTAGAGGCCCTGGCAAGCCCATTCTCTCTCTGTCTGTCTCTCTTCTTTCTTTCTCTCTCTCTCTCTCTCTGTCTGCTTGCAATTCAATAAATAAAATTTTGAAAAAAGAATTTACAAAAAATCACGATGACGGGCTTTTCTCACTGACTATGCAGTGATGGAGTGTCGTATTGAAGTGAGAAGCAGAACCTGGAGCTGGATTAAGCAGGTTCAAGCCCCAGCTCCACCACTCCACAACCATGTTACCCGGGGAAACACTCTTAACTGCTGTCTGCCTCTGTGTCTCCAGGTGCACAGTCAACACTCCCTCCCTGAAGGGCAGTGGCTGGATTACATGAATCTATAGACATAAGGCACCTGGAATTGACAACGTTGACACAGTACAAGCACAAAGTGACTACTGTCATTAACTCACCCAAACCGGAACAGACAGAACCCCTGAATAGTATAGGAGACTCCTGTGTGCATCAGCTGAGCCCGCCAGAGAAAACTAGCAGAAAGTAGTAAGAACCAGTGCAAACTTCCTGAGTCAACAGACACTAAAACTTGATTAAGCCAGTCAAAACAGGATTACAGTAGTCAGTCTGGGATCTGTCCATGCTGCCTGCACCCACGCGGGTCTCTCTCTGTTCTGTACACATCAGCTTGGGTTTGCTGAGCATTAAACAGCCCTGGCTTCCAGGGGCAGCAGCGACGCGCAGGCAGAGGCCACGGAAGCTCCCTCGGAAAGCAGACAGACAGACCCGGCAGTGTGATTGCTGCAAAAAGAAACACTCACATTCCGATGTCAGCTCACAGCTCCAATTTCAGAATCCAGCTTTACATGGATTCAATGAGACATGGGACATGTTGTCCAGGATCCTGAAGATTCCTGGAACCCGAGGGTTAAAAAACATGACCAGAATGAGCATTTGGATGGTGCTCAGAGCCCAACACCTCTGCAGGGGCAGGTGGAAATTGAAGGCGAGATGCTGAGGCTGACACAGGGAAGCTTGCTCAGTGGACACCAGGGCAGTTAGAAAGTGGGAAGGTGGCCCCTCCACAAAATCCCAGTGGTGTGATTGCTGGTGTCTCCTGGTGGGGAAGCTGCTCTGGAGGGGCCTGGCTGAGGGACAGCAAGCCCTTCTATCCCTGTAATCAGAACCCAGGAGGGGCTGTGAAGATAGTTTGGTGGGTAAAGAAGTTGCTGAGTCACCATGCCAACCTCAGTTCCTGTTCCTCAGAACCCACACGGAGCTGGGAACAGTAGTGAACGTCTGTAATCTCAGAGTTCCTGCAGCAAAATGTGACAGGACAGGACATTCCTGGGGCCTTGAAGGCCAGCTAGCCTGGTATACATAATGGTGAACAAAAAGACCCTACATTAAACAAGGTGGAAGGCAGGGGGTGAACATTTGGGGTGCCCTCGAACTCCAAAAAGGCACCATGATATGTATATGCCCAAACACACACACACACACACACACACACACACACACACACGGGGGGGGGGAGAAGGAGAGAGAGAGAGAGAAATATATATAGGAGGGCTGCAGAGAGAATTTTTTTCTTTAAGGAAGGAGAAGTAGGAGGATCTTTGTGAGTTCAAGGCCAGCCTGGGACTAAAGAGTGACTTCCAGGTCAGCTTGGGCTAGAGTGAGACACTACCTGGAGGGGAGAGGAGGCTAGAGAAACACCTTCGGGTTTGATTCCCCAGTATTCAGGTAAAGCCAGATGGACAAAGTGGTGCATGCATCTGGAGTTGGTTTGCAGTGACAAGAGGCCCCTGGTGTGACCATTCTCTCTCTGTCCCTCTATCTCTCTCTGCTTGCAAATGAAATTATACATACATATGTATGTATGTATATATTTGGGTTTTTTTTTTGAGGTAGGGTCTCACTCTAGTCTAGGCTGACCTGGAATTCACTATGTAGTCCCAGGCTGGCCTTGAACTCACAGCAATCCTCCTACCTCAGCCTCCTGAGTGCTGGAATTAAAGATGTGCACCACCATGATGCCTGACTTATTTATTTATTTATTATTTATGGAAGAAAAAGCGAGCCTAGGGGAGAGTCTCTCCTGTCACACATGACTGCTTGAGTACACATGTACCTGAGTAGAGAGAGAGACATGCAGGCCAATGCCTGCTATGAGTCAAGACCCCCAGCATAGGGCTGGCTGTGCTTCTGACATGCCCCAGTGTGACTTTGAGCAAGTCACTATCCTTCCCAAGGTTCACAACCCGCATCTGGAAATGTAAACAGTCCTCTGTGTTCACTGAAGGATTTATGCTCAGGAAAATCCAAACGCTCATTCAGTCCAACCCTCTTGCTTGTAACTGAAAGAACAGAACTATATTAGGTGGTGATGGGATCTTGCCAATCATCTCCCAGAGCTGGGCATCTGCAATGGACTGAGCACTGGACATGTGTGATCTCATTCCTCCCCAAATACCAGATGAGGTATTTTCATCCCATTTCACTGATGAGGAAGCTGAGTCCTGGGACAGAAGACCCACTCAGACACAGCTGTTTGAATCCTTGTCTTCAGGGCCTCCAGGGCAGGAGGCTGAGCGAGGGAGAAGGGGAGAGGTCAAGGGCTGCATAGAGGATACGCCAGAGTCAACCTGTACATGCCACTATGGGATGGGAGCCCAGGAGGCAGGAGGACAGTGCCCCATGGGTTCACTGCACAATCACCATTTGTGCTTTGCAAGCAGTGCCTTTAGCCACTGAGCCATCACTCCAGCCCTGACTATAGATTCTTAACACCCATTTGCATATGAAAGCTAACACCTTTTCTCCCTAGTCACACATTTTAGAGATCCTCAAATCTGGCCTCCAAACTAGCCCAAACTGGCCTCGAATTCATGGCAATCGTCCTACCTCATCCTTCCCAGTGCTAGGACTGTAAGTGTGAGCCACCGTGCCTGGCTTATTTTATTTTTTATCTTAGTATCACAAACAGGAGTGCAATAAATGATGGTGTGCATGCTCTGTTTCTTTCATGTGCAAGTACATCCACAGGAGAGATTCCCAAAGTGGACTGAAGGCATCATATTGGTTTTCCTCTGCCGCATAACAGAATACCACATGCTCAGCAGCTTCAAACAACACCCACTGTTCAACACATAGTTTGCAGAGGAAAGCCTGGCGTGGTGTGACAGAGTTGGAACAAAACCAAAACCAAGGTGTGGGCAAGCCTCAGTTCTTTCCTCTTTTTTTTTTTTTTTTTGGTTTTTCGAGGTAGGGTCTTACTCTAGCCCAGGCTTACCTGGAACTCACTATGTAGTCTCAGGGTACCTCTGCCTCCCTAGTGCTGGGATTAAAGGCGTGCACCACCATGCCCGGCAAGCCTCAGTTCTTACCAGTGGGGAGATCGCTGGAAGATCCACGCTTAACCTCATTCTGTTGGCAGAATTTGATTCCTTCAGGGGTCCCTGTTGCCTTGTTGGCGATCACCTGGGGTCTCCTTCAGCTTCTAGAGTATGCCCACAGTCCTTGCCTTGTGGATCCCTCCAACTTCAAGCCAGGCCCAGTGGCTCTTTCTTGTGCTTCAAATCAATGTCTTTTGCCCAGGAAAACTGGCTGCTTCCAAAGGGCTCACCTGATCTAGTTCTGCCCAACCGGGGACTAGGTGACCAATCGCAAAGTCAACTGACTTGAGACCAACATCTGCAAGATCCCTTTTACCATTTAATGGAATCTAATCACTGAATTCAGTCTCATATTCATAAGTACACACACATGCACAAACATACAGGCAAGGGCAGGGAGGGGGTGTCACATGAAAGTGAAGGCCAATGAGGGTCACTTGAGGGATCTGCCTGCCACAGGTTGCTAGAGTCTAGCCCTCGCCCCATAGGACTGCATAAAGGAGCCCTGCTCCCCCAGAAGTAATGTGCATGCCTGCTTCTCTACATGCCGCCTAAAGAATGTTATCAAGCGTTTGGACTTTTGCCAATCTGATAGGAGAAAAATGGAATCTCAATGGATTTTAAATTTGTGATTATGGTCTCATGAATAGGTCTGAGCATTTCTTCAAAAGCAGAAGTTTTTCTAGTTTCTTTTCTCTATGGCTTCTAGTTTTGAGGCCTAAAGTGGTCTTCCTAACTCCTAATGGCTGGAGAGATGGCTTAGTGGTTAAGCACTTGCCTGTGAAGCCTAAGGACCGGAGTTCGAGGCTCGATTCCTCAGTACCCACATAAGCCAGATGCACAAGGTGGCGCATGCATCTGGAGTTCATTTACAGTGGTTTGAGGCCCTGATGTGCCCATTCTCTCTCTCTCTCTCTACCTCTTTCTCTCTGTCTGTTGCTAATAAAAGCAAACAAACAAACAAACAAACAAACAAAAAGAAACCCTCTTATGCCTTCTTCTAATGCCTTTATACTTCTGTTTTGTTTGTTTGTTTGCCACAGGGACCCCTGTAACCCAAGCTGGCCTCAAATGCATTATGTATCCAAGGACAACTTTGAACTTCTGATCCTTCTGCCTGAGGTGCTGATATTACAGGCGTGTATCACCACACTGAGTTTTATTTGGTGCATTTTATGCAGTGGTATTGAACCCAGGCCTTCATGCTATCAACTAGGCAAACAAACACTGGCTTGTTTGATTTTTATTATTTTTTTGAGATATGTCATGTAGCCCACTTCCCATGATCCTCCTGGCTTGTTTGATTTTATTAGGCTTTTTTTGACCCACGTAAGCCAGATGCACAAGGGGGTATGTCTATGTAGCCCAGCACTCCTAGTCTCAAATTTATTTCTGTATCTCTCTCTCCTCCTGTTTCAGCTTCCTAAATTCTGGGATTACAAGCTATGTGCTTGTGTCACCACACCCAGCTTGGTTCCATTTTAAATCCAGGGTTCGTGTACCAGGAAACACTCTTATTTTCTCAGCAATGAGTGTACAGCTGGATCCCCGAAAGCCCCAGCTTTGAGGTGGAGAAAGTAGTGGCCATAGAAGAATCCTCTGGGTGCTGGATCTGCCCCCCTTCAGCCCTGCCAGAAACCCAGCCGGCTCCAAGTCCTCTTCCTCACTCATTACATTCTGGACTGGAACAAGTAGGCAGTTGAGGGGGACCCTGGCCTGCCTGGGCAGCCCTCAGCTGGAGTGGGAGGCCAGGTTGAGGGACACAAGAGGACAGGAGCAAGGAGGAATGTGGGCCGGGTCTGAGGGGGAACTGGGGAACATCTAGGAGGCTCCAGGGAGGAGCTGGCCTTTGAGCTGAGCCTTACGGAGGAAGGACGTATGATGGCAGCGGTGGAGAAAGGGAGGTGCATCTGGGTGGGGGGCAAGGACAGGCAGGTGGGAGAACCAACGGGATCTGCATCCCGGGCTGGAGAGGATTAATGGACCCGGGTCCTCAAGGGCAGGCATGGAGCATGACTTATCACTGTGCCCTTTCCTCTGTGTCAGCGGAGGCATCAGCCGGAGTTTAATGACTGAAATGAATCGGAGGAGAAATGAGGCTCTGAATCCTGATCTCTTTACCCCGACAGTGAAAAGCAAAGACCTCCGCGAAGACACCCAGGGCGGGCAGCGCAGTCACCGCAGGACCGCAGCACTCTCTGTACACCACTGCCCTCTTGTGGCTGACCTGGGAATTTCCCGTGACTGGCCTCCAGTGTCACGTCTAAACAAGTTGGGGGCTGAAGGCGAGGAGCCTGCCTGGGTCTCAGAGAATTGAAAAGCCACGAGATCCTAATCTAAGAATGTCTGAGTCCAGTGGTCTTTAGATCCGGTCCGAGCTCTCCATTACATGTAGAGATAGCAAGTCTTAAAAGCGGGCACTGCCAGGAAGTGGGGAAAAAACCAGATTTGCAGCCTGGCTCTTTCTTATGGCATGCATGAGTCCAGGCAGGGGGCCTCTCCTCTCTGAGCCACAGTTTCCATCTCTGTAGAGCGGAGGCTGGCCCCGAGGGCTAAATTACTTAGATTAATTGTCAACGGAAAATCACACAAGCCAGGGACAGTGGCTTGTAATCAACCCCAGGACGTGGGAAGTGGAGGCAGGAGGATCAGGAGTTCGATGTCACCCTCCGCTACATAGTGAGTTCCGGGCCACTGCGGCTTTCTCAACTCTGCTCCCATATAAAAGGGAAAACAACTGAGATGCCAGGATGTTGGTTTAATCGGGGGGCCAGGGGTTCCCAGAACTAAACTGCAAGAGAAGCAGTACAGATCCGCCAAGCAAGAATTCATTTTTATTGATATTATTTGGACATTTCCGATCCTGGCCAATGTGGCCTGCTGTTTTGATGACCCACTGTGCAAGGAGCATAAACAAAAGCCCAGAGCGCTAGGTGGTGCTGGGTGTGGTGGCTCATGCCTGTAATCCCAGCATTTAGGAGGCTGAGGCAGTAGGATTACCCTGAGTGTGAGGTCAGCTTGGGCTATACAGGGAGTCTGTGCCTCAGTAAATAAACAAAGACAAGCACAAGGTGGAAGATCAAATGAAAACCACTCCCCCAAATAAACTGGAACCTCAAAGGGTCACATGGTCCAAAATAAGCCAGCCTCAGACTGGATTCGTGCTTCCCTGTGTATCTCCTGGGTGGTCTATTATCTTAAGCCTTGAAGCTAGATTGAGGTGACCCCAGATCATTTGTGCCTCAGGTTCTTGGAAGAAGCAAATGGAAATCTTTGGAGGGAGACACCTAGAGTCCACATTAGTCACTGAAATAGAATTTCAAGTTCGATGCCAAGCACACAGTGAGAGATAAACAAGCATGTACAGAAATGAAACCTCACGCAAGAGCCAGAATAAACAGGAGACCACAGAACAAGTCCGTGAAGAATGGAATCCTGAAATTATTTTACACAGAATGGGAAAGAGATGCACTTCTGTAAACAAAAGACTAGCTTGCAGATGTTTGTATCAAACAGGGAAACTAAAAAAAGTGATTGATTTGAAAAGAGACCAATTTAGACTTCAAGATTTGGGTAATCCAGGAATTAAAATGAAAGTCAAAAGCAAGTTTAAAGCATATGGTACATGGCTATAAAGAGAAAGAAAAGGCAAAGGAAACAATACAGAATGAGTATGGGGAGACAGAGGATTAAAAAAACTAATAGAGGGCTGGAGAGATGGCTTAGCAGTTAAGACACTTGCCTGCAAAGCCTGTGTTCAGTTCCTCAGTACCCATGTAAAGCCAGATGCACAAAGTGGTGTATGTACCTGGAGTTCATTTACAGTGGCTAGAGGCCCTGGCACACCCATTCATTCTCAATCTCTCTCTCTTTCTCCACTTGCAAATAAATAAATTAATTAAATCTTAGAAAAACTAATATAGGGCTGGAGAAATGGCTTAGTGGTTAAGGCATTTGCCTGCGAAGCCAAAGGCCCCAGGTTTGATTCCCCAGGACCCACGTAAGCCAGATGCACAGGGTGGGCACATGTATCTGGAACTTGTTTGCAGTGGCTAGAGGCCCTGGCAAGCCACATTGTCTCTCTGCTTCTCTCTCTCACTTTCTCTCTCTCTCTCTCTCTCTCTCTCTGCTTGCAAATAAATAAAATAAATAAATGAATAAAAATTAATTTAAAAACTAATACAGAAAGAAGGGTAGAAGACACAGAATAAATGAGAAACATCTAAATTCATTTAATTGGAACTTCAGAAAGAAAGAAGAGGAAGAATGGCAAGAAATTGGCATTTAAAGGATTAATGGCCCAACATTTTCCAAAACTGATTAATATATTACCTTAAAAAGCTAAAGATGGGGCTGGAGAGATGGCTTAGCAGTTAAGCATTTGCCTGTGAAGCCTAAGGACCCCGGTTCAAAGCTCGATTCCCCAGTACCCACGTAAGCCAGATGCACAAGGAGGCGCATGCATCTGGAGTTCATTTGCAGTGGCTGGAGGCCCTGGTGTGCTCTCTCTCTCTCTTTCTCTCTCTGCCTGTTTCTGTATCTCTCTCTCAAATAAATAAATAAAAATAAAATATTTTTTTAAAAAGCTAAAGACGGCTGTAGAGTTAGGACCAAGGTTCAATTCCCCGGGACCCAAATAAAGCCAGATGCATAAGGTGGTGCATGTGTCTGGTGTTCCTTTGCAGTGGCACTCTCTCTCTCTCTCTCTCTCTAATAAATAAATTAAACTAAAAGCTAAAGAAATCCCTAAGTTGGACATGGTTTTAAAAAATTTACACCCAGAAAAAGCTGCATAGTACATGACTCTAAGTCTAAACCAGGGAGACATGGCAAAGATGGTGGATAGCAGGAGGGTCAGAGGAGGAAGGATGAACACAGGGTATTTATTTTTCTTTTTTACCCCAGTGTTGGGGATTGAACCCAGGACCTCATGCACTGGGTAAATACTCTCTACCACTGAGCTACACACTCAGCCTCCTAGACAGGGAATTTTTAGACCAGCAAAATTATTTTACAAGACACTGTACTAGTTTGCTATAACTTATAGAGTGCATAGTATGAAGAGTGAACCGACTGTGGATGGTGGTTGATAAGGGTAACATTGGCTCACGATTGTAACAAATGTATTACACTCTTGGGGGTACTGCAGAGGGGAGCATGTGAGAACTCTGTGCTTTCCACTTGATTTTGCTGTGAACCTAAAATGCTCTAAAAATAAAGTCTCTATTTTAAAAATTACACCTAGAAATATCATGGTGAAACAGCAGTGAACCAAAGACAGAGAAAAAAATTTTTAATTCCAGAAAAAGCTGGGTGTGGAAGTGCCTTTATTCCCAGCACTCAGAGTTAGGAGGATCACTGTGAGTTCAAGGCCACCCTGAGACCACATAGTGAATTCCAGTTCAGCCTTGGCTACAGCAAGACTCTACCTCAAAAGACCAAACAACAACAACAAAAATCTAGGAAAAAAAAAAAAAGATTGGGCTGGGGAGATGGCTCAGCAGTTAAGGTACTTGCCTGCAAAGCCTGCTGGCCCAGGTTGGATTTCCCAGTATCCATGTAAAGCCAGATGCACAAAGTGGCTTATGTGTCTGGAGTTTGTTTGCAGTGGCTAGGGGCCCTGGTGTGCACATACTTGCTCACTTTTGTCTGCCTCTTTCTCTGTCTTTGTCTCAAATAAATAATAAATAAAAAGATTGTCTTTGGGCTCAGGAGAGAGCTCAGCTGGTAAAGTGCTTGCTATATAAGCATGGGGAGCTAAGTTTAGATCCTAGTCCCCATGCAAAGCCCAGGGCATGGCTGTAAACTCTGCACTGGAGATACGGAGACAGGAGGATCCCCAGGGCTTGTTGATTAACTAGTCCAGCTGAGCCAGTGAGCACCAGGTTCAATGAGAGACCCTGTCTCAAAAAATAAGTTGGAGAGCTGGGAATGCAGGTGTATGCCTTTAATCCCAGCACTGGGGAGGCAGAGGTAGGAGGATCACCGTGAGTTGGAGGCCACCCTGAGACTACATAGTGAATTCCAGGTCAGCCTGAGCTAGAGTGAGACCCTATCTCAAAAACAAACAAACATAAAAATAAAACAAAAAAAAAGTTAGAGAGCTATAGAGGAAGATATTGGATGCCAGCCTCTGGCTACACACACACACACACACACACACACACACACACATATATATATATACACACAAAAAGATTATGCTGGAGCCAAATGTGGTGGTGCACGCCTTTAATCCAAGCACTTGGGAGGCAGAAGTAGGAGGATTACTGTGAGTTTGAGACCAGCTGAAACTACGTAGTGAATTCCAGGTCAGGCTGGCCTAGAGTGAGACCTCAAAAAACAATAAATAAATAAGATTATCTTTAAAGATATCCATGATTTGGGCTGGAGAGATGGCTTAGCAGAAGGCATTTGCCTGCAAAGCCAAAGGACCCAGGTTCGATTCCCCACGACCCACGTAAGGCAGGTGCATAAGGTGGCACAAGTACTGGAGTTTGTTTGCAGTGGCTGGAGGCCCTGGCATGCCCATTCTCTCTTTCTATCTGCCTCTCTCCCTCTCTCTCAAATAAACAAAATAAAATAAAAGATATCCATGACTTGAGTGAGGTGGTGCCCAGCTTGACTCAACTGACAGAGAATATATCTGTAGTAAAGTTTGTATGAATGATTTACTAAAATTGACCATATTCTGGAGCTGTAGAGAAAGTCTTAACAAGTTTCAAAGGATTAAAATCATAGGAACTGTGCTATTGTTCACAATTCAATTAAACTAGAAAACAGGGGCTGGAGAGATGGCTTAGTGGTTAAGCGCTTGCCTGTGAAGCCTAAGGACCCCGGTTCAAGGCTCAATTCTCCAGGACCCACGTAAGCCAGATGCACAAGGGGGTGCACACATCTGGAGTTCGTTTGCAGTGGCTAGAGGCCCTGGCACACCCATTTCTCTCTCTCTACCTGCCTATTTCTGTATCTTTCTCTCTCTCTCAAATAAATAAATAATAAAATATTTAAAACAAAATTATTTTAAAAAAACTAGAAAACAATAATAGTCACTTTAAAAAATCACCAACTGAAAAAAAATCACCAACTGTTTGGAAATTAAACAATATATTGTCAAATAATCAACAAGTCAAACAAGTCAGAAGGAAAACTTAAAAATATGTGATTGAATTATAGTTAAGACAAAATGCATGAAAATCCATGGTTTTCACTAAAGCAGTTTTCACAGGGAGATGTATAGGGTGTGAATGATATTAGGAAAGAAGAAAGATGGGGATGCAGTGGTAATACCAGCTCTCAGGAGGTGAAGGCAGGAGGATTGGGAGTTTAAGGTTATCCTCAGCCACATAGGAAATTTGAAACCAGCCTAAGTTAAATAGGGTACTAGTTTTTAAAAAACAAACTTCTCTCTGATTGCAAATAAATTTAAATATATATATATATATATGGATTTTTTTTCTTGGTTTTTCAAGGTAGGGTCTCACTCTAGCCCAGGCTGACCTGGAATTCACTCTGTAGTCTCAGGATGGCCTCAAACTCACAGAAATCCTCCTACCTCTGCCTCCCAAGTGCTGGGATTAAAGGCGTGCGCCACCACAGCCAGCGACAATATATTTTTTTGAAAGGGGGCTGGAGAGATGGCTCGGCAGTTAAGGCACTTGCCTCAAAGCCTAACAACCCAGGTTTAATTCTCCAGTACTCACGTAAAGCCAGATGCACAAAGTGGCACATGCATCTGGAGTTCATTTGCAGGGCCTAGAGGCCTTGGCATGCCATTTTCCCATTCTTCTCCTCCACCTCCTCTCTCTCACTCTCTCTCTCCTTGAAAATAAATAAAAATATCTTTTTTTTTTTCTTTTTCCAAGGTAGAGTCTCACTCTGGCCCAGGCTGACCTGGAATTCACTATGTAGTCTCAGGGTGGCCTCAACTCATGGCAATCTTCCTACCTCTGCCTCCCAAGTGCTGGGATTAAAGGCACGCACCACCATAGCAAGCTAAAAATATTTTTTTTAATGCAGTAAGAAGGGGGCTGGAGAGATGGCTTAGCAGTTAAGGTGCTTGCCAGTAAAGACAAAGGACTCAGGTTCAATTCCCCAGTACCCATGTAAAACCAGATGTACAAGGTGGCACATGCGTCTGGAGTCCATTTGCAGTGACTGGAGGGCCTGGCACACCCATTCTCTTTCTATCTGCCTCTTGCTCTCTCTCTTTCTCTCTCTCAAACAAATAAATAAAATATTTTTTTAAATGCAATGAGGTGCTGGGTGTGGTTGTGCATGCTTTTAATCCCAGCACTTGGGAGGCAGAAATAGGAGGATGGCCATGAGTTCAAGGCCACCCTGAGACTACATAGTGAATTCCAGGTCAGCCTGGGCTAGAGTGAAACCTTATCTCAAAAAAAAAAAAATGTAGCTGGGCGTGGTGGAGCATGCCTTTAATCCCAGCACTCAGGAGGCAGAGGTAGGAGGATCGCCATGAGTTCAAGGCCACCCTGAGATTGCATAGTTAATTCCAGGTCAGCCTGGGCCAGAGTGAGACCCTACCTCAAAAAAAAAAAAAAAAAAAAAAAAAAAATGAAGGCTGGAGAAATGTCTCAGCAGTTAGGGTGCTTGCCTACAAAGCCTAACAACCAGAAATTGATTTGCCAGTATCCACATAAAGCCAGATATACAAGGTGGCGTATGCATCTGGAGTCATTTTCAGTGACTGAAGGCTCTGGTGCACTCATTTGCACTCTCTGTACTTGCAAAGAATAAATAAAATGTTTTCAAAAATGCAATGAGGGCTAGAGAGATAGCTCAGTGGTTAAGGTGCTTGCCTGCAAAGCCTAATGACCGGAGTTTGATTCCCTAGTACCCAGATAAAGCCAGATGCACAAGGTGCCATGTGCATCTGGAGTTCATTTGAAGTGGCAGGAGGCTCTGGCATGCCCATTATTCTCTCTCTCTCTCTCTCTCTCTCTCTCTCTCTCTCTCTCTCTCCCTGCCAGGTACAGTGGGGCATGCCTTTAATCCCAGCACTCAGCAGGCAGAGGTAGAATTGCTGGGAGTTCCCGGCCAGCCTGAGACTACATAGTGAATTCCAGGTTAGCCTGGACTAGAGCAAGACCCTACCTCTAGAGTGTGTTTGCAGAGGCTGGAGGTCCTTGCTTGCCCGTTCTCTCTGTCTGTCTCTCTTCTATTTCTCTCTGCTTGCAAATAAATATATCTTAAAAGAAGGAAACAGGGGCTGGAGAGATGGTCAGTGGTTTAGGCATTTGCTTTGCAAAGTCTAAAGGTCTAGGATCAATTTCCCAATATTCATGTAAAGCCAGATGCGCAGAGTGGTTGTTCATCTGAAGTTCATTTGCAGTGACAGGAGGACCTGGAATGCCCCACCTCCTTGCAGATAAATTTTTGAAAAAGGAACACAATTAGAAATTAATGAAATTGCTGGGCGTGATGGCACATGCCTTTAATCCCAGCACTCGGGAGGCAGGAGGATCATCATGAGTTCGAGGCCACCCTGCGACTACATAGTGAATTCCAGGTCAGCCTGGGCTAGAGTGAAACCCTACCTCGAAAAACAAAACAAAACAAAACAAAAAAACAAAAAAGAAAGAAAGAAAGAAAGAAAGACAGACAGACAGACAGACAGAAAGAAAGAAAGAAAGAAAGAAAGACAGAAAGAAAGAAATCTTTCAACTAAGTTTACCCCAGTTGCCTTTACTGGCACTGTAACATTTATAGCAACAATCTTACATAAACTCCCTTGAATGTAGAGGAAGAAGGACAAGTCCTCACCATATTTTATGAGGTCAGCATAACCCAATACCAAAATCAGACATTACTTTAAAACCACAGACCAATATCCTTCATGAATACAGCGGGAGAACTCCTTAACAAACCTTAGCAACCTATGTTAGTAGTATATAAAAAGGACAAGGCTTCATGACCAAATGAGGATTATCCTCGAACTTTGTGCTGCTTTGACTCAGATGTCCCCCATAAACTCAGTGTTCTGAATGCTTGGTCCACAGCTGATGGTAATTTGGGAGGTGGAGCCTTGCTGGAGGAGGTGTGTTGCTGGGAGCAGGTGTAGGGGTGTTATAGTCAGTGCCCCCTTGCCAGACTTCAGCTCACTCTCTTGCTGATGTTTTCCACTTGCTGTGGCAGAGGTGATATCCACCCTCTGCTCATATCATGCTTTCCCCCATAACGGACATGCCACTGTTGAACCTGTTGGCTCATTTGTCCTGGCTGGCCAAATTTAAGGCTTGCAGTGTCCACTGTTGAGTATCTTCACTGGTGATTTCTCTCTCTCCCATGGAACTGCATGCAGTGTAGCTTTTTCCAGCTTTCTGTCAGCTGGTCCGCATGGACGAGGCTTTCAGCTCAGCTCCAGCAGGATTTCTTAGTGACCTTGCAGCCCAAGTGTGTGGAGTCTTCAGCAATAGGGTCTTACCATCTATTCCTAGTGGGAAACCAAGAGCCTTGGCAATTGCCTGTAATGTTTTGGGGCCCCATCAATATCTTTAAAAAAAATTATTTTTATTTTTATTTATTTTACAGAGAAAGAAGGAGAGAGAGAGACAGAATGGGTGCATCAGGGCCTCTAGCAACTGCAAATGAACTCCAAACGCAGGTGCCCCCTTGTGCATCTGGCTAATGTGTGTCCTGGGGAATCAAACCGGGATCCTTTGGCTTTGCAGGCAAATGCCTTAAATGTTAAGCCATCCCTCCAGCCCCCATCAGTATCTTTTAAGATCACCATTTTTAATTTTGATGAAGTCCAATTTAAGATTGGCTTAATATTGCAAAATCAGTTATTGTAATTTACTAAATCATCATACAAACAGACAAAAGTCAAAGCAATCTTAAATAAATCCAGAAAAATTTAAAATTCACGCAACAAAATGATGATAACTGTACATACTGTTGAATGCATGATTTTGGAACTTGAAAACCCGTGGTCACATTCATTCCACAGTGAGGAAGCAAAGAGTGATGAATGCTGCTGCTCAGCCAACTTCCTCCTTCTTATCCAGTCCAGAACCCCAGTCCATGGATTAGAGCCACCCACAGACCTGGAGCCACAGGCATGCCTAGAGCTCCGTCCCAGGTGACTCTGGGTCTCGTCAGGTTGATCATCAGTACAAACCTATATGGATGACAAATCCAAATGAAAAAGCTAGAACCATAAACAGTCTAGAAGAAAACACAGAGATTCACTTAAATCTTGGGGCCAACCAAAGTTTCTTAGAACACCCAAAACACTACCCATAAAAAAGAAAAACAATCACAAATTGGACTTCATCAAAATGAAAAATGGTGATCTCAAAAGATACTGTTGGACTGGAGAGATGGTTTAGCAGTTAAGGCTCTTGCCTGCAAAGCCAAAGGACCCAGGTTTGATTCCCCAGTACCCAAGTAAGCCAGATGCACAAGGTGGTGCATGCAACTGGAGTTTGCTTGCAGGCACTGAAGGCCCTGGCACCCACTCCATTCTCCCTCTCTCTCTCTCTCTCCCTCCCTCCATTTTGCACTCTCTGTACTTACAAATAATAAATAAAATGTTTTCAAAAATGCAATGAGGGCTAGAGAGATAGCTCAGTGGTTAAGGTGCTTGCCTGCAAAGCCTAATGACCGGAGTTTGATTCCCTAGTACCCAGATAAAGCCAGATGCACAAGGTGCCATGTGCATCTGGAGTTCATTTGAAGTGGCAGGAGGCTCTGGCATGCCCATTATTCTCTCTCTCTCTCTCTCTTTCTCTCTCTCTCTCTCTCTCTCTCTCTCTCCCTGCCAGGTACAGTGGGGCATGCCTTTAATCCCAGCACTCAGCAGGCAGAGGTAGAATTGCTGGGAGTTCCCGGCCAGCCTGAGACTACATAGTGAATTCCAGGTTAGCCTGGACTAGAGCAAGACCCTACCTCTAGAGTGTGTTTGCAGAGGCTGGAGGTCCTTGCTTGCCCGTTCTCTCTGTCTGTCTCTCTTCTATTTCTCTCTGCTTGCAAATAAATATATCTTAAAAGAAGGAAACAGGGGCTGGAGAGATGGTCAGTGGTTTAGGCATTTGCTTTGCAAAGTCTAAAGGTCTAGGATCAATTTCCCAGTATTCATGTAAAGCCAGATGCGCAGAGTGGTTGTTCATCTGAAGTTCATTTGCAGTGACAGGAGGCCCTGGAATGCCCCACCTCCTTGCAGATAAATTTTTGAAAAAGGAACACAATTAGAAATTAATGAAATTGCTGGGCGTGATGGCACATGCCTTTAATCCCAGCACTCGGGAGGCAGGAGGATCATCATGAGTTCGAGGCCACCCTGCGACTACATAGTGAATTCCAGGTCAGCCTGGGCTAGAGTGAAACCCTACCTCGAAAAACAAAACAAAACAAAACAAAAAAACAAAAAAGAAAGAAAGAAAGAAAGAAAGAAAGAAAGAAAGAAAGAAAGAAAGGACAGAAAGAAAGAAATCTTTCAACTAAGTTTACCCCAGTTGCCTTTACTGGCACTGTAACATTTATAGCAACAATCTTACATAAACTCCCTTGAATGTAGAGGAAGAAGGACAAGTCCTCACCATATTTTATGAGGTCAACATAACCCAATACCAAAATCAGACATTACTTTAAAACCACAGACCAATATCCTTCATGAATACAGCAGGAGAACTCCTTAACAAACCTTAGCAACCTATGTTAGTAGTATATAAAAAGGACAAGGCTTCATGACCAAATGAGGATTATCCTCGAACTTTGTGCTGCTTTGACTCAGATGTCCCCCATAAACTCATGTGTTCTGAATGCTTGGTCCACAGCTGATGGTAATTTGGGAGGTGGAGCCTTGCTGGAGGAGGTGTGTTGCTGGGAGCAGGTGTAGGGGTGTTATAGCCAGTGCCCCCTTGCCAGACTTCAGCTCACTCTCTTGCTGATGTTTTCCACTTGCTGTGGCAGAGGTGATATCCACCCTCTGCTCATATCATGCTTTCCCCCATAACGGATATGCCACTGTTGAACCTGTTGGCTCATTTGTCCTGGCTGGCCAAATTTAAGGCTTGCAGTGTCCACTGTTGAGTATCTTCACTGGTGATTTCTCTCTCTCCCATGGAACTGCATGCAGTGTAGCTTTTTCCAGCTTTCTGTCAGCTGGTCCGCATGGACGAGGCTTTCAGCTCAGCTCCAGCAGGATTTCTTAGTGACCTTGCAGCCCAAGTGTGTGGAGTCTTCAGCAATAGGGTCTTGCCATCTATTCCTGGTGGGAAACCAAGAGCCTTGGCAATTGCCTGTAATGTTTTGGGGCCCCATCAATATCTTTAAAAAAAATATTTTTATTTTTATTTATTTGACAGAGAAAGAAGGAGAGAGAGAGACAGAATGGGTGCATCAGGACCTCTAGCAACTGCAAATGAACTCCAAACGCAGGTGCCCCCTTGTGCATCTGGCTAATGTGTGTCCTGGGGAATCAAACCGGGTTCCTTTGGCTTTGCAGGCAAATGCCTTAAATGTTAAGCCATCCCTCCAGCCCCCATCAGTATCTTTTAAGATCACCATTTTTAATTTTGATGAAGTCCAATTTAAGATTGGCTTAATATTGCAAAATCAGTTATTGTAATTTACTAAATCATCATACAAACAGACAAAAGTCAAAGCAATCTTAAATAAATCCAGAAAAAATTTAAAATTCACGCAACAAAATGATGATAACTGTACATACTGTTGAATGCATGATTGCGGGAATTTGAAACCCGTGGTCACATTCATTCCACAGTGAGGAAGCAAAGAGTGATGAATGCTGCTGCTCAGCCAACTTCCTCCTTCTTATCCAGTCCAGAACCCCAGTCCATGGATTAGAGCCACCCACAGACCTGGAGCCACAGGCATGCCTAGAGCTCCGTCCCAGGTGACTCTGGGTCTCGTCAGGTTGATCATCAGTACAAACCTATATGGATGACAAATCCAAATGAAAAAAGCTAGAACCATAAACAGTCTAGAAGAAAACACAGAGATTCACTTAAATCTTGGGGCCAACCAAAGTTTCTTAGAACACCCAAAACACTACCCATAAAAGAAAAACAATCACAAATTGGACTTCATCAAAATGAAAAATGGTGATCTCAAAAGATACTGTCGGACTGGAGAGATGGTTTAGCAGTTAAGGCTCTTGCCTGCAAAGCCAAAGGACCCAGGTTTGATTCCCCAGTACCCAAGTAAGCCAGATGCACAAGGTGGTGCATGCAACTGGAGTTTGCTTGCAGGCACTGAAGGCCCTGGCGCACCCATTCTCCTCTCTCTCTCTCTCTCTCCCTCCATTTCTCTCTCTCTCTCAAATAAATAAAGTAAATTTTAAAAAATAATAAATTTTTTTAATATTGTTAAGCTGGGCATAGTGGCACATGCCTTGAATCCCAGCATTTGGGAGACAGAGGTAGGAGGATTGCCGTGAGTTCGAACTAATCTCCAGACACCTTAGGGCTGGTCTCAAGATCTTCCCTCAAAACACACCTTAGAGCTGGACTCTAAGATCTGCCCCCAGTGACATGCCCCTCCTACCCCATAGCAGGCGTCTGCCTGCTAGGGGCTAAATTTTAATAAAACATCTGAATCTATGGGGCCATACACCCAAACTATCACATTCAAACTACCATAGTCACTTTTAGAGAAAATGAGTTGGGAAAATGTTCACAATACTTATATTAGAAGTATAGGGGGCTGGGCGTGGTGGCGCACGCCTTTAATCCCAGCACTCAGGAGGCAGAGGTAGGAGGATGCCATGAGTTCAGGGCCACCCTGAGACTACATAGTGAATTCCAGGTCAGCCTGAGCTAGAGTGAGACCCTACCTCGAAAAACAAAAACACACACACACACAAAAAGAAGTATAGGGGGCTGGGGAAATGGCTTAGTGGTTAAGGTGTTTGCACAAGGGGGCACATGCATCTGGAGTTCGTTTGCAGTGGTTGGAGGCCCTGGCACGCCCATTCTCTCTCTCTCTGCCTCTTCTTCTCTCTCTCTCTCAAATAAATAAATAAATAAATAAATAAATAAATAAATACATTTTTAAAAAAGAAGTATAGGATGAGCTAATGCAATATGAAAAATAATCCAATTAGAAACAGACAAAAGATGTATGGTAGACTTATGTTGGAGGGGTACTGTAAAAGATCAGATCAAAGCCGGGCGTGGTGGCGCATGCCTTTAATCCCAGCACTCGGGAGGCAGAGGTAGGAGGATTGCTGTGAGTTCGAGGCCACCCTGAGACTACATAGTGAATTCCAGGTCAGCCTGGGCTAGAGTGAGACCCTACCTCGAAAAAAAAGAAAGAAAGAAAGAAAAAGTCAGATCAAAATGGATTCTGTTGTAGCAACCCTAACAACAGCAACAACTAAATAATTAAACTGAAAAACTGGTCATGGTGATGCACACCTGTAATCCCAGTAATCTCAAGGCTGAGATAGGAGGATTGTGACTTTGAGGCCAGCCTAGGCTATATAGTAAGACCTTGCCTCAAAAACTAACCTGATAGAGCCAGGCATGGATGCGCAAGCCTTTAATCCCAGCACTTGGGAGGCAGAGGTAGGAGGATCGCTGTGATTTCAAGGCCACTCTGAGACCACATAGTGAATTCCACGTCAGCCTGGGCTAGAGTGAGACCCTACCTCAAAAGAACAACAAGAAATACTCTTCCAGAATCACAGCCTTGCACAGAAGCCACCACAATTTTAGGTAAACAATACTTTGGCAAGGATATCTGTCCACCAACTCTCTTGACAGTTGGCTGGCGCCATCTTCCTTGTTAGTCCTGGTGTGAAGGATGATTGATTCCAAATATCTTTTTATTTTACTTTATTTATTTATTTATGAAAGAAAGAGGCAGATGAGAAAGAGAAAAGAGGTGGGGGGGGGAGAGCGAGAATGGGTACGACAGGGCCCCCAGCCACTGCAAATGAATTCCAGATGCATGCACCACCTTGTGCATCTGGGTTTACGTGGCTCCTGGGGAATCAAACCTGGGTCCTTTGGCTATGCAGGCAAGTGCTTTAACCACTAAGCAATCTCGTCAACCCCCAAATATCTTAAATAATCCTGCTCACCTGTCCTTTAGAATCCTCGGTGCTGGGAAGGTAGCTCGGTAGACAAAGAGCTTGCCTTGCAAGCACGAGGACCCGAGTTTGATCCCCAGTATCCACATGAACATACTGGGCATGATGTACTATGTCTATACTCCCAGCACTGAGGAGCTGGAGACAGCAGGATCCCTGGGGCTCACTGGCCAACTAGTCTAGCCTAGTTGGCAATCTCAGGCCAATGAGAGACCCTGTCTCTGAAAGAGGTGGATAGCATTCCTAAGGATGACATCCGAGGTTGTCCTCTGGCCTTCACATGCACCCATGTGCACACTCCCATGTGCCCCCATATATGAATACAGATGCATACCACATAAACACACATGAAGAAAAAGCCCACAAACTTCCCCTTGCCTCTGATCCCCCTGAGTGTGCTATGGCATGTATATCCCTTTTGCATGGCCATTCTCTCCCAATCAAATCTTATCCATCTTGAGAGCATCTCTGATTTTACTCAAGCTGGCACACACAATGAACTCTGTCTACTCGTACCCAGACCACAGATGGTCTCACAGGACTCTGCGCTTGAACAAGTGACTTGTGGGAATTTGGCTAGCAGGATGCTACAACATAAACTCTTTCACTTTGGATTATGTATTTTTTGAAGGCTCCATCTTGGAAACCTGAGCTACCATGTAATGTGGCATGGCTTTTTTGCTGGGGGACCACAAGGTCAGCCTCCAGCTGGGTGGGGCACCAGACTTGTGTGTTAAGCCATCTTTGACTTTTCAGCAGGCATTATACTCACATATGGCTGCAGCCCACATCACATGGGGCAACAGTGCTGCCCCATACGGCCAGGCCAGTTTCCATCACAGGTCATTGTCACAAGAGTCAGACAGAGAGACATTTCACAGAGGGGTGACAAGTGACCAATCAGCACATAAAAGAGGTCCCAGCTGGGCATGGTGGCACACGCCTTTAATCCCAGCACTTGGGAGGCAAATGTAGGAGGATCACTGTGAGTTCAAGGCCACCCTAAGACTACATAGTGAATTCCAGGTTAGCGTGGGCTAGAGGGAGACCCTACCTCAAAAAACCAAAAAAAAATAATAATAATTAATTAATTAAATAAAAGAGGCCCCAATGCACTCTGGAGACTGAATCCAGAGGACTGAAAGTTTGCAAGTTTAAGGCCAGCCTAGGCTACATATTGGCCCACCCCCCCCAAAAAAAAAAAAAACGGGGAAAAAAGTCTATAATCTATGTTACTTAAATAATGTAACAAACTTGTAAACACACACACACACATACATGCACATATACAGACACAGAGAGAGAGTGTGTGTGAAGGAGCTGGGGAGATGGATCAGTCATTAAAGTGCTTGACTTATAAGTATGAGGGCCTGAGTTCAAATCCCCAGCACCCATGTAAAAGCTGAGTGCAGTCAGCATGCACCTGTAATCTCACCACTGGGGAGGTGGAGGCAAGACAATCTCTGGGGTTCTCTGGCTAGCTAGTCTAGTCCAATTGGTGAACCCCAGATTCAATGAGAGAATATCTAAAAAAGTAATGTGGAGAGCTGGAGAGATGGCTTAGCAGTTAAGGAAGGTGCTTGCCTGCAAAGCCTAGGGACCCAAGTTCAGCTCCCCAGAATCCACATAAGCCAGACACACAAGGTGACACATGTTCAAGTTGACACAGGCATCTGGAGTTTGATTGCAGTGGCTAGAGACCCTGGTGCATCAGTTCTCTCTCTCTTTCTGTATGTTTGTGTGTGTGTGTGTGTGTGTGTGTGTGTGTTATTCTCTCTCTCCTGAATAAAAAAGAATTTTAAAAAAATAGCTCTTCTTTGGTGCTGCCTGCAGAGGTGGCTGCCATCTTCTGCTTGACATCATGGTTGCCCTCAGACCTCTCATGAAGCCCAAGATTTTCAAAAAGAGGATCAAGAAGTTCATCTGGGGCTGGAGAGATGGCTTAGTGGTTAGGGCGCATGCCTGTGAAGCCTAAGGACCCTGGTTCTATTCTCCAGGTCCCATGTAAGCCAGATGCACAAGGCGGTGTACGTGTCTGGAGTTTGTTTGCAGTGGCTGGAGGCCCTGGTGCACCCATTCTCCCTCTCTTTCCCTCTCTCTGTCTCAAATAAATAAATAAATAAATAAATAAAGTAAAATAAAAATTAGGAAAAAAAAAGAAGTTCCTCTGGCACCAGTCAGACTGATATGTTAAAAATATAATTGGTGGAAACCCAGAAGTATTAACCACAGGGTGCGGAAAAGATTCAAAGGCCAAATTCTTATGCCTAACATTGTTTATGGGAGCAACAAGAAAACAAAGTATATGCTGCCCAGTGGCTTCCTGAAGTCTTCTAGAAGTTCCTGGTCCACAACATCAAGGAGCAGGAAGTGCTCCTGATGTGCAATGAATCTTACTGGGCTGAGATCGCTCACAATGTTTCTTACAAGAACTGCAAAGCCAACACAGAAAGAGCGGCCCAGCTGACTATTAGTCACCAATCCTAACGTCAGACTGAGCAGTGAAGAAAATGAATAGATAGCTCAGGCACATTTTTTTTTCCCGAGATAGGGTCTTGCTCTAACCTCCACTGACCTGGAATTCACTAATGTAGTCTCAGGGTGGCCTTGAACTCCTGGCGATCCTCCTACCTCTGCCTCCCAAGTGCTGGGATTAAAGGTGTGCGCCACCATGCCCAGCTCATGTACATCTTTTATTTGCACTTAAATAAAATCAGAAAAACTGCTAGAAAAAAAATTATTTTAAAGTAAGGTGGAGCAGGGTGTGGTGGTGCATGCCTTTAACTCCAGCACTTGGGAGGCAAAAGTAGGAGAATCCCTGTGACTTTGAGGCCACCCTGAGAATACATAATGAATTCTAAGTCAGCCTGGGCTGGAGGGAGTCCCTACCTCTAGAACAATGGAGAAAGACACGCAATGTCAACCTCCAGCCTCTATGTTCATCACGCACACATGCATTTACACTGACATACACATGTGCCCTACACACACAAATATGCACACACATTCGTGTGCCCTCCACATACAAACATGCACACACATGCATAACACACATACCCATGTGTGCTCTACAATACAAACATGCACACACATGCAAACCACATACATGTGTGTGCCCTACACACATACAAATATGCAGACACACACACATACCCTACACAAATATGCACACACATGCACACCACATGCACCAAAAAAAAAAGCCGTAATGAAGCCAGGCATGGCGGCACACGCCTTTAACCCCAGCACTTGGGAGGCAGAGGTAGGAGGATCACTGTGAGTTCAAGGCCAGCCTGAGACTACATAGTGAATTTCAGGTCAGCATGAGCTAGAATGAGACCCTACCTCGAAAAACCAAAAAAAAAAAAAAAAAAAAAAAAAAAAAAAAAAGCCATAATGAAATAATATTTTATACTACTAAACCACTAAAGTGGCCAAACATTAAAAATAGCAATACTAAAATTGGGGCCATTAGGACTTTCATACATTACTGGTGGGAGTGTAAATATGTACACCACTCTCCAGGTTCTTAGAAAGTCAATTATAGATCTACTTTATGACCTTGCAAATCAACTTGTAGAGAGCTGCATTACTTTCAGGTCTGGGACAAGAAGTGAACAAGGAGGGCCTGGGAAGATGTGCTCAGCGGTTAAAGGCATTCACTTGCAAGGCTTGTCCCAGGCTCAATTCCCCAGCCACCCATGTAAGCCAAGCAGGATGCAAGTCTGGAGATCTTTTGCAACTGCAAGAGGCCCTGATGCTATGCCCCTCCCCGCTGACATAAATAAATAAAAAAACTTTAAATGTACTGGAGCTGGAGAGATGGCTCAGCGGTTAAGACACTTGCCTGTCATGCCTAACGACCATGTTCAATTCCTCAGTACCCACTTAAAGCCAAATGCACAAAGTGGTGCATGCATCTGGAGTTTGTTTGCAATGGCTAGAAGCCCTAGTGCATCCATTCTCTGTCTGTCTGTCTGTCTGTATGTATGTATCTCTCTCTTTTTCTCTCCTTGCCAATAAATCAAATAAAGCATTTATTTTTTATTTTTTTTATTTTTTTATTATTATTTTTTTTTTTGGTTTTTTGAGGTAGGGTCTCACTCTAGCTCAGGCTGACCTGGAATTCACTATGTAGTCTCAGGGTGGCCTCGAATTCATGGTGATCCTCCTACCTCTGCCTCCCGAGTGCTGGGATTAAAGGTGTGCGCCACCACGCCCGGCCAAATAAAGCATTTTTTAAAAGAAAAGAAATGTACAAGGAGAGAGGACATTGTGCTAAGGGTCTCCTGATGCTGAACACATATCACCTAGGCTTGTCGCAGAAAGAAAAAAAGAAAATCGAACATAAATCTGATTAAACCCTTTATGCAACTACATAACCAATGAGCTGAACCCTCAGGGGAGAAGGAACGTGTGCCTGACACCCAATGCCAAGGGGCTGCAGTTAGTGGCCAACATTGAGATGAATGATCTGTTTTCCCTAACAAGTGACTTACAGGAAGAAAAGAGAAGGAAAAGGAACCAAATAGTAAAATAATCAGATTGTGGAGGCCTCCGAACAAGCACTGCACAGACAATAAAGTCACAATAAAGTGACAATAAAGTCCTCCATGTTCCCAAGTATATGTTAGGCTGCAACTGGGAAATGTAGCTCAAAGGGGTGTCTTTGTTGTAGGAAGCCAGATGGATAGAAGGTTGAATGTGTTCAGGTCATAAAAACTGAAATATAATTTCTGCCCCATCCCAAAATGGGATGGTTAACACTGTCAATTTGACTGGATCTAGAATCACCTAGGAGACAGACAAATTCCTGGCACGTCTATGAGGAAGCTTTGAGGCTGAGTTCTTTGAAGTGGAAAGACCCACTGTAATTGTGGCTGGCACCATTCCATGGACTGAGGTCCTGGGCTGAATAAAAAAGAAAATACAAAAAAGAAAACAGGCTGGAGGGATGGTTTAACACTTAAGGCACTTGCCTGCAAAGCCAAAGGACCCAGGTTCAATTCTCCAGGTCCCAAGTAAGCCAGATGCACAAGGTGGTGCATGTGTCTGAAGTGGCCAGAAGCCCTGGTGCTCTCTCTCTTTCTCTCTCCCTTTCTTCTTTCTTTCTTTCTTTCTTCTTTCTTTCTTTCTTTCTTTCTTTCTTTCTTTCTTTCTTTCTTCCTTCCTTCCTTCCTTCCTTCCTTCCTTTCTTCTTTCTTTCTTTCTTTCTTTCTTTCTTTCTTTCTTTCTTTCTTTCTTTTTCTCCCTCCTTCTTTTTCTCCCTCCCTCTTTCTCTCTCTCACTATCTAAAATAAATAAAAACAATTTTGTTTTGTTTTGTTTTTGTTTTTCGAGGTAGGGTCTCACTCTAGCCCAGTCTGACCTGGAATTCACTATGTAGTCTCAGGGTGGCCTCGAACTCACAATTATCCTCCTACCTCTGCCTCCCGAGTGCTAGGATTAAAGGCATGTGCCACCACACCCAGCAAAAAATAAGATATATTTTTTAAAAAGGTAACAAGTACAGAATCCATATAAGAACAAACCCCTACATATAAAATGTAGGCCAAAGCCGGGCATGGTGGCGCATGCCTTTAATCCCAGCACTCAGGAGGCAGAGGTAGGAGTATTGCTATGAGTTCGAGGCCACCTGAGACTATATAGTGAATTCCAGGTCAGCCTGGGCCAGAGTGAGACCCTACTTCGGGGGGGGGGGAGTAAAATGTATGTGAGCCAAGCAAAGGTTGGAGTGGTGGTTGCCCTTTCTGCCCGGGGTGGGGGTGGCTGAGGAGCACAGGGAGTCTTTGGGGTAAGGGTCCAGGTCTGTTGTCACACAAGGGTGCCTACAGACCTTTGCCATATGACGCTTTCTTATCAGGACAAACAATTGCTTGCTTGCTTGCTGGCTTGCTTTCTTTCTTTCTTTCTTTTTTTTTTTTTTTTTTTTTTTGGAGGTAGGGTCTTGCTCTAGCCCAGGCTGACCTAGAATTAGTCTCAGGCTGGCCTCAAACTCACAGCCATCCTCCTACCTCAGCCTCCCAAGTGTTGGGATTAAAGGCATGAGCCACCATTCCCCGCTTGCTTTTTGTGATTTCCTGTATTTGTGCTGTATTTAACCATAAATGGGTTTAAAAATTTTTTTGTTGTTATTTTTGAGGTAGGGTCTTACTGTATCCCAGAGTGACCTGAAATTTACTCTGTATTCTTAGGGTGGCCTTGAACTCATGGCGATCCTCCTAACTCTGCCTCCCAAGTGCTGGGATTAAAGACATGTGTGACCATGGCCGGCTTAAAATTTTTTTATTTGTGAGTGTATGAGTATGTGAGTGAGTGTGTGTGTGTACACAAGGGCCTCTTGCTGCTACAAATGAATGTCAGACACTCACACTACATTTTGAGTCTAGCTTACATTGGCAGCTTGGAAATTGAATCTGGTCAGACAGGCTTTGCAAACAAGCAACTTTAACCACTGAGAGATCTTCCCTGACTTAAATGTTTTTTGATTTTTATTTTTTATGTGCTGGGCATGGTGGTATATGCCTTTATGAGAGATAGAGGGAGCGAGCGAGCGAGAGAGAGAATTGGCATGCCAGGACCTCCAGCCACTGCAATCAAACTCCAGATGTGTGAACCCCCTTGTGCACATGCACAATCTTGTGTGTGTCTGTGTGTCTGGTTTATGTGGAATCTGGGGAATTGAAAATGGGTCCTTAGATTATCAATCACGGCAGAGAAGCAGGAGAGACCAAGATCTTCCAGAAAGGAGGAAAACAGCCAGAATTCCACTGAGGCACCAGTGGCCCTGATCTGCAAGACTGCCCGCCTGGCCAAAACAGCGGCGGCAGGAGCAGAAACAAGGTGAGGAGATTTTCTACTCACATCAGCCTCCTTGGGAAGTCAAGAAACCTGAAGGAAAAGATACCAGAGACCAGCTGAACAGCTGCTGAAGGAGACTACAAACAGGACCAGCCGGGCAGCTTGGGTACAACTCCAGGCACCCTGCAAAGTCTCCCATCCCCCAACCGTCAGAGCCATGAATGTCCGAAGAACTCATTCACCCCTGGCCGCCCGGCATCAAGAGAGATGGAGGTGGGCACCCAGCATTGGTGAGATTGGAAGCCATCCCCAAAGGTAACAGGACCTACTTACACAAAGCCAGAGACATAGGCCTGCGCTGGAAGTGCTAATCTCTCTTTCCATGCCATTACATTTGAAGGATATATTCTTGGTTGGCTTTACCCTTCTCAAATAAGCTGTATTTTGGTGTTGACTGTTGTTGCCTTTGATGTTTCCTGATTTATAGGCCTTTGTCTTTTTCTGACTGACTGGCCCCAGGCTGACTTGGAGCCCATTTCAGACTAGAAATGTCAACCTCCTGTTGACAGGATTAAGGGTGTGGGAAACACACACCCACAGGGACTTTGGCTTTATTAGATTATCTGCTTAGTTTAATCCCCATGCTTATATAAATACTCTGTGCTGGTTTTGCTTGAATGTCTATATTGCTCAGTTGAATTTTAGAATTTGCCAGTAATTTGCTTCACCCAGTCTACTATAATACTTGAATAAAAGGCAAACTCAACACCTAGGATCATTTCTGATGTTTCTCTTGGAGTATACGAGGTAACACCTGGCACCTTAAACTCCTACACTGAAGATATGTAAAGTCGGATTTACATGTCTAAGAGTGCTGCCAATAATTAGAAAACTGAAGCATCAAATTAACTCAAGATGCATTATAATACAAGAAACACAAAGAGTCAAGACAATACAAGCTCACCAAAAATTACAAATCCATCAGAAATGACCCCGAGTGAGACTGTTTTAGATGAAATGCCTGACAAAGGTTTCAAAAAAACAATCTATGTTAAAAGAAATCAAAGGAATCAAAGAAGAAAACAAACTCCTGAAGGAGAACACAGGAAACCAACTTAATGAAATAAGGAGGTCATCACAAGACATGAGTAAGGAAATAGAAATAATAAAAAATACCACTCAGAAATACTAGAAATGAAAAACAGAATAATGGGCTGGAGAGATGGCTTAGTGGTTAAGGCATTTACCTGCAAAGCCAAAGGATCCTGGTTCAATTCCCCAGTACTCACGTAAGCCAGATGCACAAGGGGGCATGTGTATCTGGAGTTAGTTTGCAATGGCTGGAGGCTCTGGCCTGTTCCCACTCTCTCTCTCTCTCTCTGCCTCTTTCTCTCTCTTTCTTAAATAAATAAATAAACAAACTTATTCAAAAAATGAAAAATTTTTTAAAAAGAAAAAAAGAACAGAATAAGTCAAATAGAAAACTCTGTAGAAATTCTCACCAGTAAGATGGAGCAAGGAGAGGACAGAATATCCAAACTAGAAGACCATGTGGCAGATCTACTACAGTTCAACAAAGAGAAAGACAAACTAAGAGGAAGGTATGAATGGGAATTTCAAGACATGTGGGACACTAAGAAGAGATCAAACATAAGGATTCAGGGCATAGTAGAAGGAGAAGAATTTCACTCCAAAGACATAACAGGTATTTTCAACAAAATCATAGAAGAAAACTTCCCCCAAGTAGGGAAAGTGATGCCAATACAGATACAGGAAGCCTATAGAAGTCCACACAGACAAAAGTCAGGAAAGAACCTCTCACTGTCATATTATAATTAAACTACAAAACACACAAACCAACATATATATATATATTGAAAGCAGTTAGCAAGAAAAATCAAGTCATATACAAAGGCAAGCCCATCAGGATCACAGCAGATTACTCAACAAAAACTTAAAGACAGAAGGGCTTGGAATGATTATTCCAAGTTCTGAAAAATAACAACTATCAACTAAGATTCTTTATCCTGCAAAGCTATCCATTCAAATAGACAGAGAAATAAGGACATTCCACAACAAAAGCAGGCTAAAGGAATATATGAAGTCTAAACCATCTCTACAGAAAATACTTGAAAGGATCCTCCCTGCTGAAGAGAAAGAAAAGCACACATATAAGGAACCTGGGAAAAAATAAACCATACTCAAATACTGGTTAATACAAGGGAGCAAAGGTAAAATCAAAAGAACTACAAAACAAGAAAAATGGAAAGAAAAAATAACATACCTTTCAATAACAACTCTTAATATCAATGGCCTCAATGTCCCAACCAAAAGACATAGGTTTGCAGACTGTATTAAAAAGCAGGATCCTGCTGGGAGTGGTGGCGCATGCCTTTAATCCCAGCACTTGGGAGACAGAGGTAGGAGGATTGCTGTGAGTTCAAGGCCACCCTGAGATTATAGAGTGAAGTCCAGGTTAGCCTGAGCTAGAATGAGACCCTCAAAAAAATAAATAAATAAAATAAATAAATAAATAAAAATAAAAAATAAAAAGCAGGATCCTTCAATTTGTTGACTCCAAGAAATCACCTTTCCACAAAAGATGGACACTATCTTAGGGTGAAAGGTTGGAAAACAGTGTTTCAAGCAAATCTGCCTAGAAAACAAGCCTGTGTTGTTATCCTAATATCTGACAGGGCAGGCTTCAGACCAACATTAGTTAGGAAAGATAGGGAAGGTCACTTTATATTGATTAAAGGAACACTCCAACAGGAGGACATTACAATTCTAAATATATATGCACCTAGCATGAGGCTCCCAATTTCATCCACGGAACACTACTAGAACTAAGGGCACAGATAACACCAAACACAGCTGTAGTGGGTGACTTCAACAGCCTATTTTAATCAATTGACAGGTTATCCTGGAAAAAAAATAAACAGAGATGCATCTGGATTAAATGAGGTCATAGAACAAATGGACCTAACAGATATCTACAGGACATTTCATCCAAAGGCTGCAGAATACACATTCTTCTCAGCAGCACATGGAACAGTCTCTAAAATAGACCATATATTAGGACACAAAGCATACACAAAATCATAGAAACCAAACAATACACTACTAAATAATGAGTGGGGCAATGAATAAATCAAGAAGGAAATTAAAAAAATTATAGAATCAGCCGGGCATGTAGCACACGCCTTTAATCCCAGCAATCGGGAAGCAGAGGTAGGAGGATTGCCGTGAGTTCAAGGCCACCCTGAGAATACAGAGTGAACTCCAGGTCAGCCTGGGCTAGAGTGAGACCCTACCTCGAAAAACCAAAAAAATTTTAAAAAAATTATAGAATCAAATGATAGTGAGAACACAAAATACCACAACCTCTGGAACATAATGAAGGCAGTACTAAGAGGAAAATTAGGGCTGGAGAGATGGCTTAGTGGTTAAACGCTTGCCTGTGAAGCCTAAGGACCCCTGTTCAAGGCTCCATTCTCCAGGACCCACGTAAGCCAGATGCACAAGGGGGCGTATGCATCTGGAGTTTGTTTTCAGTGGCTGGAGGCCCTGGCTTGCCCATTCTCTTTCTCTCTACCTGCCTATTTCTGTATATCTCTCTCTCTCTGTCTGTCTCTCTCTCTCAAAATAATTAAATAAATAAATAAAATATTTTTTAAAAAGGGGAAAATTAATAGCTTTAAGTGCCTATATTAAGAAATTCGAAGGCCGGATGTGGTAGCACACTCCTTTAATCCCAACACTTGGGAGGCAGAGGTAGGAGATCATCATGAGTTCGAGGCCACCCTGAGACTACATAGTGAATTCCAGGTCAGCCTGAGCTAGAGTGAGACCTTATCTTGAAAAAAAAAAAAAAAAGAAAGAAAGAAAGAAAGTGCCCGGCATGGTGGCACATGCCTTTAATCCCAGCACTAGGGAGGCAGAGGTAGGAGGATCGCCGAGAGTTCGAGGCCACCCTGAGACTACATAGTGAATTCCAGGTCAGCCTGGACCAGAATGAGACCCTATCTCGCAAAACAAAACAAAACAAAAAAAGAAATCTGAGGCTGTGGATCCAATTACATTCAAAAAACCACAGTATAACTTGGAAAATGTCCCCAATTCTCTGCAGACATGAACCTTTGGGAGTTAGGAGTGAGAAATTAGAGTTCTAGGCAATCTCAGGAGTCTCTAAAACCAAACATTAGTCGTCACTTGCCTGACACTTTATGTGCTTTAAGAAAAAACAATTGACTAAAACAATTAACAAATAGTAAGGTTTTCCTTGAGAAATTTGTACCAAAAATTTCAGATTTTCTCCAACTGCTGAGCCATCTTCCCGGCCCCAATTCCAGGATTTCTTTTTATAAAAAGCTCATCTAGCTGGGTGGGTATGGTGGCACCTATCTGTAAGCCCAGCACTGAAGAAGCTGAAACAGGAGGATCATGAGTTCCAGACCGGCCTGTGCTACATAGTGAGGCCCTGTCTTGAAAGAAAGAAAGAAAGAAAGAAAGAAAGAAAGAAAGAAAGAAAGAAAGAAAGAAAGAAAGAAAGAAAGAAAGAAAGAGAAAGGAAGAAAGGAAGAAAGAAAGAAAGAAAGAAAGAAAGAAAGAAAGAAAGAAAGAAAGGAAGGAAGGAAGGAAATCACAAGGACTTGGGCTATAGCTACAAACACACACCTATAACATGGCAACAACTGCCAGCAAGACTGATTCCATCTCAGCAGGCTCTCTCCTGTGCTCTCCTGTCCCCAGCTCACAGATATGGACCTTGACCTTCATGACAGCATTTCCAGCCTGGCTTTTGAAATGATGTTCAGGGGTTCCTTCACACCAGTAACAGCTCTTTGTTGGTTGTCAAGCTTTGATTTTATTTATTTGTTTGCAAGCAGAGAGAGAGAGAGAGTAAGAGATAGAAGAGAGAGAGAGAACGGGCACACCAGGGCCTCTAGCCACTGCAAACGAACTCCAGGTGCATGTGCCCCTTGTGCATCTGGCTTACGTGGGTACTGGGGAATCGAACCTGGGTCCTTTGGCTTTGCAGGCAGATGCCTTAGCTGCTAAGCCATCTCTCCAACACCCCAAGCTTCTGATTTTCATAGGAGAACAGCTGTTGCTCAGCACCTTGAAGTTGGGGTTATACCAGTGAAGACAGGAGGGAGTGGTCAGCTGGGTGGAGATGGATTGACAGGTCCATGAGAGGTCATTCTATTTGGATCTCTGCCCTGACCGCTGCTGGCTGAGGAGAGAGCTCCCCATCTCTAAGTACCTTCCCCTTCCGGAACCCACCCACACCTGTCAGCTCTTCTAGGCCTGGCCACTGCTACCCTTGCTGGGCCATCTCCCCAAGCCCTCCCTCCTGCCTGGTCTTCTCCAGACCAATCTCCAGCCGCTCTGAATTCCCTCCCTCACCCACCACAGCCTATTATCTTCTTGTTTAGTGTCCTTGTGAAAGAGCAGTGATCCCTGCTGTTTCATCCTGCCCACGATCCCAGAGTCTACAACTACTTGGAGAGTGGGTGTTCATAAACATCACTCATGAATGGATGAAGAGGACAAGAGCTTTACAGTCATCTTTCTGGACTCCCATGGAGCTCAGTATTAGAGCACTTGCCTAGCATACACAAGACCCTATTATTTATTATATTTATTATTATTATTATTCCCCATAATGGGAATCTTAAAAAAATATTTTTTATTTATTTGAGAGAGAGAGAGAGAGAAGCAGAGAGAGAGAGAGAGAGAGAGAATATGAACGTCAGGGCCTCCAGCCTCTGCAAACGAACTCCAGATGCATCTGCCTCCTTGTGCACATGTCTTACGTGGGGCCTGGGGAATCGAACCTAGGTCCTTTGGCTTTGCAGGCAAGTGCCTGAACCGCTAGGCCATTTCCCCAGCCCCATAATGGGAATTTTTTAAGACGAAAAGCTAAAAGAAAATAAGAACGCCTGTCCAGCCCTTTTCAATCATTCATTGCTAGACAGAAACTGAAAATCAGGTGCAATGGCGATCATAGCCAGTAGGTGGCATCAAGTCATTATGGTTGTACTGTGAAGAAGCCCGGACCAAGCAGTGCCAAGTACCTAAAGTTTGCCCAAAAAGCCAGTGCTTCCTGACAGCCGCCACTTGGGTTGCTGGGCCCCTTCAACACTGAGCACAGGTCCTGCTGCCCTGACTGGAGGACACTGAGTCCACAGTTGGTTTCAAACCTTGTTATGATGGTGTGAATCAGATGTCCCCCGCAGACTCATGTGCTTTGAATGCTTGGTCCCCAGCTGGTGGCAAGTAGGGAGGGGAGCCTTGTTAAAGGAGCTGTGTGGCTGGGGGTGGCCTTAGAGGTGTTATAGCCCCGCTCTCCCTTTGCCAGAGCTCAGCTCACTCTTGCTGCTTTCTGCAGCTGCTGTGGCAAGAAGTGATGTCCAACCTCTGCTCTACCATCTTGCCCTGCCACCACGGAGCTTCCCTTTGAGACCGTAAGCCAAAATAAACCGTTTCCTCCTAGCAGTTGCTTTTTAAAACAATCCTTTTATTAGATTAATTACTACAGATTTCCTTCCCAGAAATATTCTTCATATGACAAATATAAGACTTTTTTTTTTTTTTCTTCGAGGTAGGGTCTCACTCTAGTCCAGGCTGACCTGAAATTCACCATGTAGTCTCAGGGTGGCCTCAAACTCAAGGTGATCCTCCTACCTCTGCCTCCCGAGTGCTAGGATTAAAGGCGTGCGCCACCACTCCCAGCAGCTGCTTTTGATGGGATGTTTTGTCCCAGCAAAGAGAAGGTAACTATAGCACTTTCCTGGGTAACCCAGGGGAATTTGTTCAAAAGTAGAATCTTTGACTCTCTGGAAGGTGTGTGTGTGGGGGGGGGGGGGGTAAATGAAGCTTTGAGGACCTCCGGGGCAGTAGGTAGAACCTGGACCTGCAGAGACACTGTGGCCACTTCCACTCCAAAGCATCCTGTCCTCCCTGTCTGTACCCAAAGTCTTATCCACTCTGCACTGTGCCCGTGGCAGGGCGGGGCAGCCCACTGTCCCATCCTCAAGTGCCCCACTCCAAGCATCCAATGGCCTCTGCATGATGGGCAACCCAACCCTCCTCGCTTGTATGTGAATTTGCTCTCCCAGTCTTATTGACACTGTCCCACCAGGTCTCCTGTCCTGGAGATGCAAGCTTCCTCCTGATCTTTCACTCTCTACCCTGTCCTTGCTATTTATGTCACTGGAGAGTGGATCCAAAAAAAAAAAAAAAAACAATGCCATTTTCTCTCAATGCCGGGTCTACACCCTGCTCGCCCATGCCCTGTGTAAATTCAGACACACTGTGTACTCCCCACCCTGCTCCTTCCAAATTGAGATCCACCTGACCCCTGAGTGGGTGCTAAGCCTTCTCACCCACCTACTGATTTCACTCTTCTTCAATTCTCGACTATCTCTGATACATTTCTATTGTCTCTTCCTCTATCAACCACTCCCATTCACCTAAAACTATGCCATCATCTCTCACCCTAAAATATACCATCTTTTACCCCTTAGCCCTCTTTTTCCCTTCTATTCTGTTCCCTTCTATGGCACCTACCCCCCAGAAGATAGTCTGCAGTCTGTCATTCCTGCCCCACACCCTGTGGACCCTGCAGCCTACATTCCTTCCCTAGCCACCAATGGCCTATGTGTCCCCGTTCCTGGCTCACCTCACCGCCTCACCTCTCCGTGGCATTGGACACCACTGGGTGTCCTCCTGGGGACTGCCTCTCTTCTTTGTCCACGGAGGATATCTTTGGTCCCCAGACTATAAAGACCAGATACCGACCCCTCCCACCTTGTGTATGTCCCTCATCCTGACCTCTCTTAGAGAACAGATACTTCTGGGAGCCTATCTGGAGATCTAAGCAGCTTGTCAAACTTGTTCAAAGCTGAAAGGTGATTTCTTGCCCCTTACCTGCTTCCCCCCAGCCCCACTGCCCCATCTGTGGAAGAGCAGCTGTGATCCCAAACCCAGAGCGTATCATTTTGCCAGATGTAGCAGGAGCCTCCTTGACCCCACCGCCTCTGTGCTCTCTCTCACACACTGCCTTAACCCGCTCGGAGTAATGTTAATGTGCCGACTTTCCACGAGACTTGACAGGGTCAGCGGGAACCCGCTTCCAACCTTAACTCCTTATGCCTCCCTGTCTCTGCCTCTGCTCACCTGGCCTTCTCTGGGTCTTTGGACTGGCTGCTTACCACTGCTCACAAAGGTCTCCCTCTCGCTCTCCCTCCCTCCTTGGAGAACAAGGTCCTCTGGGGCTCACTACCCGCTGGCCTGTTTCCGTTTTCCTCACAGCCCTTATGTTTCCATGTCACTGTGTCCCTTGTTTATGTGTTTGTCTACATTCTGCCCTTTCTCACCTGCAAGGTTAAGCTCCGAGAGCACGAAGCCTTGCCTGTCTTGTTCACCATGGTTGCCCTGGGCCTAGAACAGTGCCAGAGACACGGCACCCTCACATTGCTATGAGGAGATAGATGGATGGATGGGTGGATGATGGGTGGATAGATAAATGGATGACTGGTGGATGGACAGATGGTGAGAGAATGGATGGATGATGGGTGGATGGGTAAACAGTGGATGGATGGATGATGGGTGCATGGATCAATGGTGGATGAATACATGGATGGGTAGGTGGCTGGCTGGCTGGATATCCAGCCAGAGAATTTTTGAACAGTACTGATAAGGACAGAAGTAAAATAGCCCCTGTTTTGTAAACAGCTACGTACAGGTCCAAAGGGAGTAAAAAGTCTATTTGTACCTACATAAGCATGAACCCAGAAGTTTTTAAGAGAATAGAGCCTAGGAACTAAAATTCAAAAATCCTTGACCCATATTGATCTACTCCCCCCCCCCCAAAAAAAGCCCTGCCTCATGCTGATGGACCAGGAGACCAGCTGGCCCACACATACAAAGTAGCCAATTCTTTGTCTAACTCATCAGTCTATCAGGAGCCTCCCTCCTGTCGATTCAAAGTAACCAATCCAAAGCCGTGCGTGGTGGCACATGCCTTTAATCCCGTACTCAGGAGGCAGAGGTAGGAGGAGCGCCATGAGTTCGAGGCCACCCTGAGACTACATAGTGAATTCCAGGTCAGCCTGGACCAGAGTGAGACCCTACCTCAAAAACAACAACAACAACAACAACAACCAAGTAACCAATCCAATCCACACCAGTCGGCCTCTTTCCACTGCAAATGAACCCCAGACACAAGGGCCACTTGGTGCATCTGGCTTTATGTGAGTACTAGGGAATAGAACCCAGGCCATCAGGCTTTGTAAACAAGTACCTTTAACCACTGAGCCATCTCCCCAGCCCCTGAGTGATTATTAATTTACATCCCCAAAGGTCTAATATGCCCAGATCCAAGTCTCTAGATGGCTACTTACTCAGGACTGCTCCCAGCTCTGGAGTTCTTCTGCCTTGCTTTCACTTTTTGCATCACTCCTACTTCCTACTTTACTTTCACTTTCTTGATTACTTCACTTTCTTTCTTAAAATTTATTTTTGACACCGAGAAAGGAAGAGAGAGAAAGAGAGAATAGGTTCACCAGGGCCTCTAGTCACTGCAGACGAACTCCAGACACATGCACCACCTTGTGTATCTGGCTTACATGGGACCTGGAGAATTGAACCTGGGTCCTTAGGCTTTTCAGGCATGTGCCTTAACCACTAAGCCATTTCTCCAGCCTATCACTTCACTTTCTTTTTAAAAATCATTTTATTCATTTGCAAGTAGACACAGAGAGAATGAGAAGGGGCATGCTGGGCCTCTTGCTATGCCAAATGAATTCCAGATGCCTGTGCCACTTTGTGCATCTGGCTTTATGTGGGTACTGGGAAATTGAACCCAGGTCATCAGGCTTTGCAAGCAAGCACCTTAACTGCTGAGCCATCTCCCCAGCCCTTCACTTTCTTTTCTAATAAGCCCTGTTTAGCTTGCCCTTCTGCCAATGTCTCTGTGGTCTAGTGAACTGGAGAACCACTGGCTTGGGGAGTTTCAATGACTGTTGAGTGGTTCAGGGCTCTAACTCCTAAAATAAGCCTGACCAGAGTGGAGAAGGGCTCTGTCACTCAGAATCAGTGACAGTTCCACAGGACAGCACCATAGGACAAACAAAACACACCATCTATCTCTTGTACTTGTATACAGTTTTGAGGGATTTGGCTTTTTAATATTTTATTAGAGAGATAAAGAGGCAGATAGAGAGAATGGGTGCACCAGGGCCTCTAGCTACAGCAAATGAGCTTTAGATACACGTGCCACTTTGTACATCTGGCTTACTTACTGGGGAATTGAACCTGGGTCCTTAGGCTTCACAGGCAAACCCCCTTAACTGTTAAGCCATCTCGCCAGCCCTAGAATTGCCATTCTTTTAAAAATTTATTATTATTTTTTTTTTTTTTTGTTTTTCAAGGTAAAGTCTCACTCCAGCCCAGGCTGACCTGGAATTAACTATGTAGTCTCAGGGTGCCCTCAAACTCATGGCAATCCTCCTACCTCTGCCTCCTGAGTACTGGGATTAAAGGTGTGTGGCACCACAGCCAGGTCCATTCTTTATTTATTTGAGAGACAGAGACAGAATGAGGGAAGATAGATGATTGATAGACAGATTAGATAGATAGATAGATAGATAGATAGATAGATAGATAGATAGATGATAAATGGGCACACCAAGGCCTCCTGATTTTGTCTCTCCAAGCCCCATTTCCATCTGTTTCCTCCTCAGTAAAAGTGAGTGATTGGTTCAAGGACTATTGGGGCTGAGAAAACTTCCCTATCTTAGAAGAAGGCAAGGAAACCAAACTCAAAAAAGATCCTAGCATCAAAGTGGAGATGGGAAGATGGTTCAGTGGTTAAAGGGATTTGCAAGGCCTGATGGCCTGGGTTCAATTCCCCAGTACCCACATAAAGCTAGATGCACAGAGTGATGTATGCATCTGGAGTTCTTTTGCAGTGGCAAGAGACCCTGATGTGTTTTCTCTCTCCCTTTTCTCTCTCTCTCTCTCTCTTTCTCCTTGGAAATAAATATTTTGAAAAGTGGATGAGTAGGCTTTCCCTGCAGCACTGTTGCAGAGACAAAGAGAAACAATGACTGGACACTACAGATAATAAGAGTGATCACTGGGCGTGGTGCCACATGCCTTTAATCCCAGCAGTTAGAGAGGCAGAGGTAGGAGGATCACCGTGAGTTCAAGGCCAGCCTAAGACTCTATAGTGAATTCCAGGTCAGCCTGAGTAGAGTGAGATCTACCTTGAAACCTCCTCCCTCCCAAAAAGGGGGTTCAATGCCACCCTCGCCCAGGACTTTCCAGGGGAGACTGGCATTGACATTATCATGGAGCCTGGCTGCTTCTGTCACACAGAGTCTGTGTGCATAGCTGCTGAGAACATTAATGCCAAGAAGGCCATATTGGAGCCAGGTGGACGGGCCTGGATGATGCTGGGTGAGGCAGCCATTGTCCATGGTCCCCAGGTCTGGTGGAGTGGATAAACAAGACAGGCTGGGCTGCACTTCTGGGTGCCTAATTATAGGAAACGCTGAGAGTTCTCAGGTGTACAGGAACACCCCTTTCTGTGCCACTACTTCCCTATTCCCCAGTAGGGTGAAGGACTAGGACCCAGGCATCCCCCCCACCACTTTTTTTTTTTTGGTGTTTTTGAAAGACCCAGGCCAGAGTAGCACCATGACAGGCCTCAGTCACTCTGTAGGCCACAGGGGCGAGTTCCCAGAATCAAGGGAAGAACAAGCAGTACCGGGAAAAACCATAAACTTGCTGTGTGAGCATGATTCAACATTCTTACCATCCTGGGCTGGATGGCCCAATAAGATCCACCGTCTCAGAGTTTTGTAAATGTCAACCAATCAAATGAATATAACCGCCGCTTGCTGAGCCAATTAGGTTTGAAATTCCCCTAGACCCAGCCCGCCAAAATCCTAAGACCAATCAAGAACCCCCAAGTACAGTTAATGTTCAAATTAGCCAATAATGTGGTTGCGTGGGTGATAGTTCTCTCCCCCTTGCTCAAACCTCAATAAAAAGCCCGCCATTCTGATCTGGGCTCTTGCTCAAATCCACTGCGTTGGTGAAGGCAAGAGACCGAGCTTAAGCCCAAGTAAAAAGCTCTTTGCGTTTGCATACGTGTTTGGTCTTCCTTGGTGGTCACTGGGGGCGCCGTGAACTGGGCATAACATTTCGAGGTAGGGTCTCAAGCTAGCCCAGGCTGACCTGGAATTCACTATGTAGTCTCAGGATGGCCTCGGACTCACAGCAATCCTCCTACCTCTGCCTCCCGAGTGCTGGGATTAAAGACGTGCACCACCACGCCCGGCTCAGGCATCCACTCTTTATCGTAGCCAGAGAGTCTACCCTGCATGGAGGCAGGTACAGTCACAGGAGACAGCTCACAAGGCCCCACGTGCCCTCGTGCCTATGTGCATCCTCTACACATACGTCAATTGTCCAGGTGTGGTGGTGGTGCACTGGGGAGGATCGCTGTGAGTTCGAGACCAGCCTGAGACTACATAGTGAGTTCCAGGTCAGCCTGGGCTAGAGCGAGACCCTACCTTACTGCCTTTCCCCCCAAGTAGTCAAGTCTTCAGCAAGTCACAGGTGCAGCAGGCAACAACTCCTAGCACCTAAACCAGTGAGTGCATACAAGTTTCATACAAGGGACAAATCAAGGCTGCAATGAAACATACCCCAGTGTTGGCATCCTAGGATGACAGTAAGCCTTTGACAGTTGCTTCTTTTTGCCAGGCGTGGTGGTGCACACACTTTTAATCCCAGCACTCAGGAGCCAGAGAGAGGTAGGAGGATCGTGGTAAGTGTGAGGGCCACTCTGAGACTACAGAGCGAATTCCAGGTCAGCCTGGGCTCGAGTGAGACCCTACCTCAAATCTACCTCCCCCAATAAAAAAAAACACTGTCACCTAAGACACAAGAATAGCACAAAGGAGGTGGGTGTCTAAGCTGTCATGAGCGAAGGTGACGACAGACAGTAAGGTAATGATTACAGCTTTGTGTCCGCTGTGAGTTTATTGGAGTTGCTTACAGGGGAGGGTGAGGGGTTGCTTACAGGAGCATGGGTGACTCGAAGACATCACAGAAAAGCCCACCCCAGCATAGGTGACAGCTCACGGGAGCTGTGTCTCTGGAGCTCCCTGCACGACTTGCAGAAGAGGACCTAGTGGAATCTCTTCCCTCCAGCTCTTGTTTTTCTGTAACCTTGGGTTGGGGGGTGGGGGGGAGGGGTCCTGTGATCTTTTCCATTTTACCTTTCCCAGACTTTGTTTAGCCGCCAAGCCTTCCTTCTTCTCCCTCCCCGGGGGAATGTTTTGATTCTACGTTTCAATTCAGACGAACTTGCTACACCCCACACACCCCTTCCCCTGGCTCTTACACTCTTTCCGCCCCCTCTTCCGAGATGTTCCCTGAGCCTTGGAAGGGGTCAGGTACATGTTCGCAGTGACACTGGCCCACTGTGCCACAGCGATGGGCGCTTAGCCTCAGGAGCCTTGAGCAGTTGAGTGTCCCACTGCAAAATAGAAGCTTCGTTCTGTGACTGACTGAGGCTGACAACACCAGTGATCTATGGACGTAAACACAAATGTTTAGAAGGCACCTTGACAGGCACAGCACATCCATCCAGCAAAACAATAGGAGTTGCTTCCCCGGTGGGCCTATGGCCTTCCCCACCCACAGGCTTTTGACCAGGTTTAGGGTACTAGACACGCCCTCCCTCCTGTGGAACTGGCAATGAATCTAATGGGATAGCTGCTAGCTAGACCTGCAACGGTCATGCCACTATTGCACCTGCAGGCACCTCTTGCCTGGCATGTTGGTAATGCAGCACCTAAGGTCCACAGCTTAACAGGACCACTGATGACAATTCTCCCCAAGCAGCCAGAATAGCACTGTCAGGCCCTATGAGAGCTAGCCAATCGAGAGGAGCTTCCAGCTCAGTTCAAGCCTGATCTCTCCATGTCCTGCATGCTGTGTCTTCAGAATAGGGTCTTATCGTAGTTCTGGAATGCAACCAATAGCAGTGGCAAACGCCTCAGGGGCCTCCCTAGCTAACCACTCTTAAGGAAGTAGCCCACTCCTGGCACTGTGATCTTCATTCAACAACCTCATGCCCTTTCCGTCCATGTAGGGATACCTTCCTTTAAACTCGTAACTGCTGTCTTTACTGTTCTCTCAGATACTTTTCCAAACAGGTAAGACACTCGGAGGTTAGTACTATACCATGAAATCATGAATGCTTTTTACAGAGTGGGCAGGATCTGTGAAGGCTCACAGCCATCCATTCTGAGAAGGCACCAGTTGGTTTCAGGGACCAACAGCTAATGGGATGCTAAAGAAGAATGTTAGCAAGGTCCAATACAGCATGAAAAGATTCCACTGAGAGCTGGAGGGATGATGTAGCAGTTAAGTCACTTGCCTGCAAAGCCAAAGGACCCAGGTTCAATTCCCCAAGACCCACGTAAGCCAGATGCACAAAGTGGCATGTGCAACTTGAGTTTGTTTGCAGTGGCTGGAGGCCCTAGCATGCCCATTCTCTCCCTCTCTCTCTCTCTCTCTCTCTCTCTTCTCTCTCTCAAATAAATAACAAATTTTTTTAAAAGATTCCATTGTTTGCATTAACTGTTTCCTCAAAGGAACGATGTTGAGGAGAGCACCATGGTTGGATGACACTACCCCCTCTGGCTTTTTCTGACCCACAGACATTCTCCATAGACACCCTGCATCCTTATCTTGGGGTGCTTCCATGGGGCTGCCATGTAGCTCCCCAACCTGGTGGGCTCAGTGGATCCCACTCAAGCTACTTGGCCCAAGCCAGGGCAAGGGGGTGGGGCTGATTTTTCACCTATTGCAGCTCCTGCCCTTCAGGTTGGGTCCCCCATCTGACTGTGGGGCTGGATGGCACTGTGACTCTGCCTTGGCCATTGCCTCTCTCTCAACCACATCTGGGTGCTGTGAAAGCCTTGAGCCAGGTAAACAATTTCTACCCCTAGCATCCATTTTTACAGGACAGAAGTGTACACAGCTCACAATGGGGACATAATTGCCCACCCCAGGACAAGTTCAGTCTTTTTAAAAATTTATTTATTTAACAAAAAAATTATTTATTTATTTATTTATTTATTTATTTATTTATTTATTTATTTATTTATTTTGAGGTAAGATGGATCTCTAGCCCAGGCTGACCTGTGGAATTCACTATGTAGTCTCAGGCTGGCCTCAAACTCACAGCGATCCTCCTACCTCTTGCCTCCCATCTGCTGGGATTAAAGGCTGTGTGCCACCACACCTGGCTAGCAAGCTTAGTCTTTTTCGCCTGCATAAGCTTATCATCTGTACCTTTTAAGAACTACTGTTCTTCTGGCTTTAAAGCCTTCCAGCCGCTCATTAGCCCAGCATTTGGCTTTCTGCCCATTTTTTTTCCTTAGGAACTCTAGCTCATTTGCATTTGAGTGACCCCTTTGTCTGCTTGGCCCCCTCCTCTCATCTCGTCTAGATAGCACTTTGCAAACTTGATTCACATACCTATCCAAGACATTCAGATCTGTCAAGACCTACCACCTGGTAAAGATCGTGCATGCCCCACCAGGGGACCCGGCAAAGCAATTAAAACCCCACCCTAGTTCCAAGGTCCCTGCAGAATTAACTTCTTAACTCTCCTGTGAACACAGCCCTGTTGTAGGAGCCAGCACTGGAACTTACTCACTGGGCATTAAACGTGGCCTCTCTCATTCCTTGTCCCCTCAGTCAAGCCTGCCCTTCTTCTATTGTCCTCCAGTCTGTGAGGCTTCAGTCAGCAATAACCAAGTATCCCTAATGACTTCTTTGAGCCAGTCCATCAGGGATCTGACTTCCCTCATAGCACCTCAGGTTGTGCAGCCTCCGACTCTAGGAAGGGTTATTAGTTCCAGGTATGATCTTTGTTATATTTTGTCATCTACTGGTTCAGGGTTTGGTTTCTTCTTATTTTTCTATGACCGTGAAGTGCATCACTAGGTTGTTTGAGATGTCTCTGGTTATCGATGGAGGACATTATAGCTAGACGCTTCCCTCTTAGACCTGCTAATTTGTTTCTGTTTTTTTATGGACAGTGCCAGGGCCTTTAGCCACTGCAAACAAACTCCAGATGCATGCACCACTTTGTGCATCTGGCTTTACATGGGTACTGGGGAACTGAACCTGGGTTGTCAGGCTCTGCAGGCAAATGCCCTAAGCAATGTGCCATCTCTCCAGCCCCATTAATTTGTTTTGTAATCAAGTGTTATGAGTTCTCACTGAAGAGGTGAGAATGGAAAGCAGCTCTGAGATCAGCACGTGTGATGAGGAGTTCACAGAGCACAATAATATGCTAACTCTTGGCCAAGGCACCTTTGACAAGGTAAAGTTGGCTTAGCACCACCTAATCAATATGCACGAAGCTGTGAAGATTCTACAAATGCACCTCCATCACTCGCGAGGTTGAAATTCTGAAAGCACCATCCCTTCACCCAAACAGAATTCGAATGCTTCCTGACATGCCCATGGCTGAATACTGGTACATACTGAGCACGCTTCTGATGGTGATGTTGGTACAATCATCTTGGAGTTTGGGTGGTTTGAGGAGGAGCAGGCCAGGGGCATATTTGTACAAGGACTCAGGACAGTAGACTATTGCCATGGTAAAAAAACAAAACAAAACAAAAAAACAAAAACAAAAACAAAAAAACCACTTTGCCCATAGAGACATTAAATGGAGATGGGCGCTTCAAATGATGTGACTTCAGCCTGACTGTGAAAGTCACCAAGGGGAAGAAACCTGAGGAACTCTGCTGGCAGCTTGCATTGTGCTAAAGCTCCTATCATGGATTTGAGGCAGACATGTAGAGCCTAGCGTCATGCTCCATGCCGTTTGATGGGTTCTCTTCCATACGGCCTGAGCGTTCACTCAGTGACGGATCTCCAGAGACTTGGCTATACCATCTCACCCCTCCAGAGGCATCACCCACGTTCAGTGAGAACTTGCTAACTGTCAGCCCAGAGCTCCGACCCATCACACACTGCCTTTTGGAACACCCTTGGAGCAAGCATATTATAGAAACTTCACTAACTTTTTGCACAGACAAATGTACAGGCACCGCAAACCCTAAGATCATGGATGTCATGTGTCACCTGGGATTCAAACGCTAGGACATTGTACAGTGCTTAAGAGACAGAACATACAGCAAAGTGCTTGGGACCTAGCTTATCTTAGACGGCAATTCATCATACGGGGACTTTTGTACCTTAGAATTGAAGACCTGAATTACAGGCTGAGAGCCATGATCCATTCCGGTCTTCCCATATTCCTTTGCTGTTTAGGGAGAAGTGTGGCCCCTTTTCCGCCTCTGCCGGGCCTCCTGAGACCCACACACATCACAAGATATTGAGCAAGCAGACAAGGGGCAGTATACCACCCTCGCCCATGGTGCTCTCCCGAAGCTGCTACATGACGGATGGGCAGCAGTTTGGAAGGGACTATCTGCAGAATGACATGCGTGCCTGCTTCCTCACGCACGCTTCACACGAGATGAAGGAAGAGGAGCAGATGCGCTGCCATTTGAAAAGAGTTTGCAAAGTGACGTATGAATAGGAGCTTGTTCCTCTAGGAGCACGTGCTCCCACCATACCCTGTCAGAAAAGACCCCCCGCCCTTGCAGAGGCACCCCAGAACCTAAACACCACAGGTGTACAAGATAGGGACGGAGACGCAACAGCACAACCAAATCAAGGGGCCACCTCCATCTCCATGAGCAACTGCTACCCGGGCTTGCGAGGAGTGATGACAATTCTGTTTACACAAGAGCCGTGCTGCTCTGAGGAAAGAGGCTATACCTAAAGCAGAGGACTGCACAATCACAGAGGAAAATCAAAGAGGCGGCATGGCCAAGATGAACTTGTGCATTTTATTTTATTTTGTTTTATTTTCTTGTTTCTTTAATGTCCTTTACAACTGTCCCCATCTATGGGCTATGAGACTTACGTAGCACCTCAGAAGGACCCATCCCACAAGCATGCCCTTTATGTGGCGCCTGAAAACGTTGTGCTAGAAACAGAAAGCGGAGGACGAGGATGGCTTCCCGAGGTTGGGGAGGAAGAGAAGAGGTTGGGAAAAGAGATCAAAGGTTCAGGGCGGCAGGGATCCGGTGGGGGCCTATGGCAGGCAGGGCAAGCACAGTGAAAAATAAGTCTTGTGTATTTCGAAGTGGCTAAGAGAGTCCCTTCCATGTGTCTGTGTGCTTTTCAGTAGAGACGTTCCATTGATGAAGACCCACGTGGAGGTAATTGGCCTGAAATCCACCCAGATGGGCAAATTAGGGAGCCAGGCAGCACAGGCCAGGGGCAGCGTGCTCCCCATCTAGGCCTCCATCTAGTGCACAAGATAGTTGAGAGGAAACGTGCTTTAGTACAGGCTGTCCCCACTATCTGCTCTGAGTGGCACTTTGAAAGTAAAGTATGCCGAATAGGGGCTGGCAATGAGAAACCCCTTTCTTCTCTGTCGGGCCCCCCCCCCGACCCACCCTGCTGGGATAAACATCCACAGCGCTGGCTGGGACAGTCCCCATTTCCTGTTCTTCCATCTGTGAACCAGTTTCTGGATGAGCCCTCTCTCCTCAGACAGAAAACCACTGGAGTTGCCCAAATGTCCCAAGATGGCTTAGTATGCTTCAGACCTTAGTGATCAGACCAAGTGATCCGGTGGACCAAGCTGACTATGCTCAATGTGGTGCCCAGCTGTCTAAGAACAGCTTCAGAGGCCTCTGCACAATCTTTGACAAGACCCTCATCCCTTTAGAGGCCCAGTTTCTCCCTGTGAATAAGTGCGGTAACCATTATGCTGAGCTAGAAGAGTCAATGTGCTCCTTGCAACCATCACTCACTGGGAGATATACTGCAGTTCTTGGTGCCAGTTCTGGAACCTGAGTTTCCAGTGTGACCAGGTTGGTGGATGGCTTTGATAGAGCAGGCAGTACCATAGGAGAAGGGGGACACAGGTACACTGCCCATCTCACATTTTCAAGCTTTGCTCTTTGTTGAGTCCCTGGACTCGTCTATTCTGAAAGGAAAGGCAGAGAAATGCCACTGCCTTCTGACCAAGAGGAGAACTTCCGATGCCCCAAGGCTGTAGGGCCTCCTTAGCTGAAGTCACAGTTGGGTAGGAGCAAAGGACCACCAGGGTCCACAGGTTGAGCAGCAGCCCCACCCATCTGGAGCAGATCTTCACCCACACGGAGGTCCACATGCTAATCAGCTTCCTGGTCTTGCCATAGCTGGAACACACCATCTTACTCATGGCAACCAATCTTGTGATCTCTGACCCCATGTGACATCTAAAGTAAACACTAGCCCTAACTCTTTCACTGACACTGTAGACATTTGGTCTTGTGGCCCTGGACAAAGCTCTTGGCCTAGACCACAGACCTGACCCTGACATGGATTCCAGTCTTAACCCCTTGAAGTTCTAGACCTTGAAAGTGACCTGATTTGCATCCTCTAGTCTTATCCTAAATCAGGCATGGTGGTTCATACCTGTAATCCCAGCACTTGGGTGGTAGAGGCAGAAGGATCTGGAGTTCAAGGTCATCCTTGGCTGAATAGTAAGGCCACAGGGACAGATGAGACTCTGACTCACAAAACAAAATAAAACAAAACAAAAGTCCTAGGGCTAGCCAGGCCTGGTAGCATAGGCTTGTAATCTCAGCTACTCAGGAGGCTGAGGCAAGAGAATTTCAAATTCAAAGCTTGCCTGGATTACATAGTGAGATCGCGTCTCCAAAACCTTGTCATCCTAGTCTTGACTGCACTCCTAGTCACCTGTGAAGGGTTAATAGCTTTCCCTGAAAACCAGAGGGAACTAAAGAGTTAATAACTATCCCTAAGACTAAAGGCCTTAAAGAAACTGCAGAGGTATTCAGCCCCCCACAAGCCTGACACCTTCCCTGACTGATATATTCCCCTTAGCTCAGATGGCCTTGAAGGACCAGAAACCATCTGGGGTACCCTCCCTTAGACAATCGTGGCTGAAGAAGCCTATTCTGAACAAGGACACAAACAGCTACCAGTTCCTTATCAACTGCACCTGGTACAGTCTGTCTGTCTTAGGATCCTCCTTATAAGTCTGACCCCCAGCCAGGCGCAGCGCTTCAGCCTTCATCCTGTGGGAAGGCAGCTGCCCTGCGCTGTTCCTTTCAATAAACAGTCTGTCTGTAGGGGTCGAGTCCAGCGTTCTCTTTTGCTTTTCTCTTACACTTTCCTTTCAATCTCACCATGGCTCTCTGGAGCTGCTGACATGTGTTCTTGCTCGAACCTTGACTTTGATACTTGATTCCCTGGCCTCTGACCTTATTATCATAATCCTGGCTCCCTGACCTTTTGTACAGGCTTGATGGCCTCTGACCCCCAATTTTAACCAAAGGACCCAACCCTGCTGTGTGTGTAAGTGCAACATTATTTATTACTAGCCAGTCCTGTTCACAAGATGTCACTGTCAATGGTCTCACCTAACCCTGGACTTCTTGACTCCTATTCCTGACCTGTAACTTCCATTCTGACTGCCACACCCTATTCCTGACCCACCAACCCTGAATTTCAAACCCGTCCCTATGACCCAGTCTTGACTCACAAACCCAGGCACCCACACAGTCCCAGTCCCACCTTCTATTTGTCCTTGTCAGTCTCTTCATCAAATGTACCAAAAACTGAACCCATGAAGGCATGACCGGGAAACTGAGGCAGGGCAGTGGCAGGCAATATGAGGGTCCAAAACAGGACCCCAGGCCTTAAGCAGAGACTAGGACACCCAGGAGGGGTCAGTGAGAGAAGACATGCATAGCAAGTGTACCCCGGGCACCCGAGTCCATCCCTGCACACCAGGCTGCCCAGTCTACACTTGTACCATTTAGTGAGTGTCACCATGACATGCAGAGAGGCCAGGAAGAAATGGAAGGAGAATCTGTAGGTGATGCCATCTTGCTCATTGTCATAGGCTGGGCCCTCACAGACAGCCACCTACTGCTTCTGGGTAGGCTCCAGTGCAATCAGGTTCTCCTCTAACTGCATCCGGCTGTTCATCTGCAGGTGATCTGAAGAGCAGGCGCTGGGGAGAGTGGAGGGTGGCTGGTCAGGGACACTGCCACAGAAGTGTGCAGACAATCTGCAGCGAGCAGCCCCATGAACCATGGCACTGTTCACCACACCGGACGTGGGTGGCCTCGGAGCCAGTGACCTGGTGGTTGTGACCCTGGGTCCAAGAGGCAGAAAACCTGTCATGACTCTCAACACTATCCCAACTTCTGATGAGAATTCAAACAAAAGACAACCTTCTCGAGCCTCTGCAAAATCGTCACAAACAGCCCGGTGTGTGGCGCACGCCTTTAATCCCAGCACTCGGGAGACAGAGGTAGGAGGATCACCAAGAGTTCGAGGCCACCCTGAGACTAAGAGTGAATTCCAGGTCAGCCTGGGCTAGAGTGAGACCCTACCTTGAAAAAAAAAATCGTCACAAATAGAATAATGATGTAAGACCCCCTCTACCTCCCCCAGTAAACAGTCACTTCTCAGGATCATTCACTTACCATCTCCAGAACACACACAGGGTATTGAGCACTAAAAACCACCACAGCAGGTGCTTCGTTCATCAACGTTGTTTGCTTGGTTTGGTTGATTTGTGAGCTGCTGTCCTCGAACTTGGTGGCAGTTACTCTCACTCTGTCTTCCAGATGTGCGCACCATGCCTGGAAACTAAAGTTTGGTTAGTTTTAGGTTAATTAGTTTTACTAATATCTCCACTTCCTTCATGCTTATAATAAGGAAAGAAAACAGAGCTGGGAGATGGATTGATGGGTAACATGTGCAAACATGAAAACCCGAGTTCAGATCCCCAGCACGTGCCTAAAACAACCAGACACAGTACAGACCATCTGTTGCCTTAAGAGTTCCTATGGGTGGGTTGGGGGGCTGGAGAGATGGCTTAGTGGTTAAGTTGCTTGCCTGCAAGGCATAAGGACCTGAGTTCAATTCCCCAGTACCATGTAAAGCCAGATGCGCAAGGTGGCACATATGTCTGGAATTCGTTTGCAGTGGCGTCCCCATGCTCATTCTCTCTCTCTCTCTTTCTCCCTGCAAATAAATAAATAAATAATTTTTTCTTTCTTTCTTTCTTTCTTTTTTTTTTTTTTTTGAGGTAGGGTCTCACTCTAGCTCAGGCTGACCTGGAATTCACTATGTAGTCTCACAGTGGCCTCGAACTCACGGTGATCCTCCTACCTCTGCCTCCTGAGTGCTGGGATTAAAGATGTGTGCCACCTCGCCCAGCTAAATAAATAATTTTTTAAAATATTTTAAAAGATTTTTTTAAAGAGTTCCTACAGGGCAACGGGGAGCAGAGACAGGAGAATCCCTGAAAGGCTGTGGGGCAGTCTGGCCTAGCATACTGTTTTGTAGCAATTTCCTCAATATTGAAACATTTCCTTCAAATTTAAACCTTCCTTCCAATAGGGTGGAGGGGGGGCAAAGGAGAGTCAGGACAAGTCTGGAAAGGCTGGAACTTAATAAGGCCACAAGATCCTTCTCCAAGGTTATAGAAGTGGTAAACAACTGCTGGGGGGAAGAGCGGACTTGAACCAGCTGAGCTGCCAGAAAACTCCTCAGCGGGCTGCAGAGGTGCATTTGGGTGAGCCATGCCCTGCTGGGGTAGATCTTTCCATCAAGCAGTTGCCTGCCTTCGAGTTACCCATGCTTCTGCAAGTGACCTCTCACCCGTGCTCTGTAGGTAATGCCAATAAACTCATTGGTTCACCAGATTTGGATTTTGGTATAAATGTGCTTTGTTCTGTCCTCTAGTGCCTTGCCTGGGGTTAAAAACCATGTGCTCATGTCTCCTTGGGAAAAGAAGTTTCATGTTGCATATAGGCTGTAGAAAAAAAGAGAGAAACCCTGTCTCCAACAAACTGGGAGGTGAGCATGTGGTAAGGGCCCTCACAGAACAATAGAAGAAAGCTTAGTGTCTGTACAAGTAGAGATGCTGGAGAGCCCAGAATGTGCCCCAGAGCTTGGAATAGTATGTTATGGTGTGATAAAAGAAACTAAGTGGGGGTGGGGTGGAGAGATGGCTTAGCGGTTAAACGCTTGCCTATGAAGCCTAAGGACCCCGGTTCGAGGCTCGATTCTCCAGGACCCACGTAAGCCAGATGCACAAGGGGGTGCATGCATCTGGAGTTCATTTGCAGTGGCTGGAGGCCCTGGTACACTCATTCTCTCTCTCTCTACCTGCCTACTTCTGTATCTCTCTCTCTCAAATAAATAAATAAATAAAATTAAAAAATTTAAAAAAAGAAAAAAAGAAACTAAGTGGGAATTTTTGAGCTGGAACATCTGATGCAGATAGTGCTCTAAAGTCCTTAGCCCCTACTCTGACAAGCCCCTTTCCCTCTCCTCAGGGCCACAGTCTGACTTATAGCTTCAGTTGTGCAAGTCCATACTAAAGAGAGCATGACTCTGGGGTTCCCTCCCTATCTGTGCAGCTACATCCTGCTTACAACCTAGGAAAGGCTGACTTCCCTAAACATAATGGCTCCCTCCCCACTTCTGCAATTTGCATATCACCAAAGAATTCCTACATGAGTCCCTAGTCACATAGCTTTAGAAATCTGAAGCCACCAGTAATGTGAAAAATGTCAAGCTGCCACTATCTGTAAAAACACACACCCACCGGAACTGGGGGCTGGAGAAATGTGGAGAGTTCCGCCTGTGCATAATGAATTTGCTCCAACCTCTCCAACCTCTCCAAGGGGCACTTGGTTTTCTTTCTGTAACATCTTTGGTGCATTGGCTGGGAAGTCTAGTGAGACTGATACCTTTCGGGCTCTTTGAGCACCCAGACCAGTGAGGGCCTGCACTGGAGAGGGAGGGGAGCTCTGGAGATGAGTGAGGGTGACCCAACAGATTACTGGGTTGCCTCCTTCAGAACCAGAACTCCGCCACTCAGAGCTGCCGGCACCCAACCAGACTCCAGGAGAGGTGGACCAACTCACAGCTCACCAAGGCTGAATTCAGGACAATATAACGCTCCATGATCAGAGGCGAGGACCTACACCAATCACTGGAGGAGGAGGTTGACCCCCCTCCTGGTCAGATCCCACCTTTGGATAGAAGAAGAGGTTGCCCCCTCTTTTTAAGTGGCAAAGGAGTTCTAGAACTATCCTCTTGGTCAGGTCCCACCCCTGGATGGAAGAGGGACTGAATCCCTTCCTGCTGAGCCCCTTAACCTGAAGGATCATCAGGAAAATGGGGGCCATTTTAATAGCCTCAGAATGAATGTGTGAGTCAGCGTGCAACCTGATTCACTTGTGTCTCAGGATTGAGTCTGTTGCTTCATGGCTGGGTGCCAATTGCCCCCTTAAGGCCATGGAGCACATTTCCACAGCGACCTCATATGGCTTAGGGCCGCATTGGGCTAGCCTTATCCAGAGTCATAACTGATGCTAAGAGGCACCTAAGCTCCTTTGGAAGGAGATCAGGCAGATAACTGAATGGTCTTTTCTGGGAAGGGACACCTGCATCACTGATGCAGGGAGGAACCACATGGGATGGAAAGGGTAAAATTAAAGGAGTAGCCAGGCGTGGTGGCGCACGCCTTTAATCCCAGCACTCGGGAGGCAGAGGTAGGAGGACCGCCGTGAGTTCGAGGCCACCCTGAGACTAATTCCAGGTCAGCCTGGGCTAGAGTGAGACCCTACCTCGAAAAAAATAAAAATTAAAGGAGTAATCCTCTCGTGCATGTTTCAGCGGCCTTTTTGCGAGTCTGAGAAAAAAGTTTCTTTCAGGCTGTCACAAAGCTGAATCTAACTCCTGAGACATGGAACTTACTTTGCTGTCTGGGTACCCCACTCAGACACTGTCCCTTTTGTTCCCCTGTCATCCTCGTGAGGTGGCTAACAGACTAGATTGCTCCTGTTCCCTTCAGTGTCTGGCTCAGGCCAGAATTGGAGAGCCTCATTCTGTGTCACCTGTTCTGCCACCACCCAGTGGTTCCATACTGTCTCCTTGAATATTCCTGGGACAGTGGAGAAACGTGGATGCCCAGACCCTGGGGGCTTCTCCATTCATTTGCTCTCTTGAGCCTTGGACCGATCACCCACTAAGGAAACTTTCTTTCCTCACCAATATCCCAGGTCTTCCTTCAAGGGCCCAGACTTACCCCATGAATCCCACATTTTGATGTCCCCACTCTGAAAACTCTTTGCTTTACGTTGATCCTTGGACTATCCTAGGGTCAGGCCTTCTGGGAGTAGTGGGGGCATCAACAGTTCCTGGGGTACAGGAGGCTCTGACGGAGCCCAGGCCACCAGGTCAGGCCCAGCTGAGACCATCAGACAGGACTCAGACCCAAACAAAATCCATCCACCATGGGAGGAAGCTCCTCCAAACCAACTTTTTTAGATTGTATGCTCAAAAACTTTAAAGGGGGCGGGGGGTTCAGGGGACTATGGAATAAAGTTATCACCCAAAAGACTTCATACTCTGTGCAAACATGAGTGGCCATCCTTTGACACTGAAAGACCCCCAGAAGGAACATTAGAAGTGACCACAATAGCCAAGGGTGGTTACAGATAGCCCAGCTATTGCTCCATGGGTTTGGTTTTGCGCTAACAGGCAGGGATAATGTAGAATTTTGATAACTTGACTTTTATAGGGCTGGAAGAATACCCAGACTAAACAGCCTATACCACCAAGAGGACCCAGAAGACGAGCCCCCATTGCTTCTACCACGTCTGCCTACTGTCCCAGCAGCCTCAGCTCAGGCCCCTCCTACGGAGGAGGCACCTCTCACGGATCCACTACAGTCTCTCCACCTTGGAAGTCAAGGCCAGAGGCAGTAGGATAGAGGCTGTAGCGAGCCCACATTTGAGCCTGCTCTTCAGAAGCCCCTGCAGGAGGCCCAGAGAGCCCTGTGGGAGGGCCTGGACAGCTCAGTTTAGCCAGGACTTTCCACCACTGATCTCTGCAATTGGAGGCAGAGCACTCTGGCTTAATCCGAGAAGCCACAGGATATTACTGATCTTTTCCTAGAATCCATCTTCCAGACCCACCAACTGATAAGGGTTGACTGTCACCAACCCCTTCTGATCTGGAGTTCATTTGCAGTGGCTAGCGGCCCTGCTGTGCCCATTCTATCTCTCTCTCTCTACCTCTCTTTGCTTGAAAATAAATAAGTAAAAAATTTTAATAAGAAAGAAAAGAGAAAAAAGGGTTGGAGAGATGGCTTAACAATTAAGGTGCTTCCTGTGAAGCCTAAGGACTTAGGTTTGATTCCCCAGTACCCACGTAAGCCAGATGCACAAGATGGCACGTGCATGTGGAGTTCATTTTCAGTGGCTAGATGCCCTAGCACGCCCATTCTCTGTGTGCCTCTTTCTTTTTCTTTCTCTCTCACTCAAATGAATAAATAAAAACATTTAAAAAGAAAAGAGAGGGGCTGGAGAGATGGCTTAGCGTTTAAGGCATTTGCCTGCAAAGCCAAAGGACCCAGGTTCGATTCTCCAGGACCCATGTAAGCCAGATGCACAAGGGGCACATGCATCTGGAGTTCGTTTGCAGTGGCTGGATGCCCTGGCGCCCATTCTCTCTCCCTCCCTCTCTCTCTCTCCCTATTTCTCTCAAATAAATAAATAAAATAAAAAATATATATAAAGAGAAGAACTAGGCATGGTGGTACACGCCTTTAATCCCAGCACTCGGGAGGCAGAGGTAGGAGGATCGCTGTGTTCGAGGCCACCCTGAGACTACATAGTAATTCCAGGTCCACCTGAGCTAGAGTGAGACCCTACCTCGAGAAACCAAAAGAGAAGAAAAAAAAAGTGGTGGTGGGGTTCTGACAGGAAGAGTTTGACAGTTGTTAACTTGAACATGCTACCGTAACCACAGTGAGGCGGGAGCATCTCTGGAGGCTGGCCTGGGTACACAGACAGGCACAGTGTCCCTGCACAGACTGCAACAGTTTCTGCTAACACCCAGGGCTACAGGAGTGTGGGCAGGTGCTGTAGCTGCAGAAGTATCCCAAAGAATATCTCCAGGAGCAGCTGGACACAGCCTCATCCCCAGCTCTGCAGCCTCCAGGAGGAAGAACCAGTACTGGGAGCAGTGATGCAGGAGCCTCGTGGCTGTGGGCCCAGCTCAGCACTGGCTTCTCTCCCAGGAGTCCACCCAGGCTCTGAAGAAGGAGCCCATCAGAGAATCGAGGCAACAGGCTAAGTCAATAGCCCAGCCAGGTGGCCGAGCCTCAGGCAAGGCCATCATGTTGCCCATTGTCAAAGGTGTTTGCCAAGCTGGGTGGCCCTGTGCCTTCACACCAGGATCTGACAGGTCAGGCTGTCGCTGCTCTGTCCTAAGGACAGCTGATGGTTTCTTACCATTGCACTACCAGGTTCATGAGCTACCAGCCCAGACCTGAGCTTCTCCTGCCATGTCTGTTGGCATAGATTCCAAGGCTGGTAGCCTGGGTACTGCATCTGAGAGACCACTAGGCCGCATAGCAACCCATCGCTTGTCTCAAATGTGTTTACAGCCTACAAAATCAACTTCAGGGCTGGAGAGATGACTTAGTGGTTAAGGTACTTCCCTGCAAAGCCAAAGGACCTAGGTTTGATTGCCCAGGACTCACGTAAGCCAGATGCACAAGGTGGTGCATGCATCTGGAGTTCGTTTGCAGCAGCTGGAGGACCTGGTGCGCCCAGTCTCTATCTGTCCCTCTCTCTTTCTCTCTGCTTCTTCCTCTCTCAAATAAATAAATAAATAAATAAATAAATAAATAAATAAATAAATAAATAAATAATATTAAAACAAAAACTTCAAGCTCATGTGTGGAGATGTTAACCACCTGCCCTGAAGCCCAGCCCTTCATTGGCAGCAAGTGTGACCAGAGCTTTGCCCAGTGGCACCAGGTGGCTCCTCACAAGTGGGTTCATGTGTTCAAGGCTCTGAAGGAGGCTCTGGGGTCATCCCTGGGACTGTCTAACTGTGACCACTCCCAGACAGATGGAGACTTCTTGGACCACCCCCTCCAGTGTGGCTGCCGAGGCAAGCGTGCTTCTACCACAAGCCCAATCTGATCGCTCGCTGTCATTTGCACACAGGCCACTGGCAGCACCAGTCCCTGGAGTGAAAGAAGTGCTTCACCAGCAAGCCTTCTACCTGACCTCGAACCAGCACATCAACACTGGTGAGCGGCTCTCTTGACTGTCCTGACTGCAATAGCAGTTTTAGCCAGAAGTCCAACAACATCACCCACCTCAAGAGCCACATCTGGGATGGCACCTTCAGCTGTACCCTCTGTAACGGACCTCTCATGACAAGGATGGGTTCCGGACTCAGCAGAAGAAGCACTTTGTCTGAGAGGGGTAGGAGTTGTGGGGCCCAGAGAGAGAGGGAGGCCCTGGAGTAGCCTTCGGCAACAGGAGCTTAGCAGTGGGCCCATGTGTTTGTTGATGCTGCTGGAGGGTGTGCATGGAATCCCAGAGGAATAGAAGGGTGGCATGAGATGGGCTCTGTTAGTAAGAGTCAACCCCCGTGCCCAGGGAACCCTTTACAGAGCGTAGGGACATGGCCTCTAGCTAGATGGTGTTATTAAGAATCTGCCAGGCATATAAACATCTGAAAAAGTGTTCCACATCCTTAGCCATCAGGGAGATGCAAATTAAAACCACTTTGAGATTCCATTTCACTCCTGTCAGAATGGCTTCCATCAAGAAAACAAATGACAATAAGTGTTGGCGTGGATGCGGAAAAAGGGGAACACTTCTACACTGTTGGTGGGAATGTAACCTGGTCCAACCATTGTGGAAATCAGTGTGGAGGTTTTTGAGACAGCTAGAAATAGATTTACCATATGATCCAGCTATAGCACTCCTAGGCATATATCCAGAAGACTCTTCTCACTTCCTTAGAGATACTTGCAAAACCATGTTTATTGCCGCTCTATTCACAATAGCTAGCAAATGGAAGCAGCCTAGATGTCCCACCACAAATGAATGGATAATAAAGATGTGGTACATTTACACAATGGAGTTCTACTCAGCGGTAAAGAAAAATGAAATTATGAAATTTGCAGGGGAAATGGATGGATCTGGAAAGGATTATACTAAGTGAGGTAACCCAGGCTCAGAAAGCCAAACGTCACATGTTCTCTCTCATATGTGGATCCTAGCTACAAATAGACAGACTTGTGTGTGAACTGGAACCAAAAATTGGTACCAGAAACCAGTAAGCTGGTAAAAGGCTGTAAGGGACGGAGGAAAGGGAAGGACTGAAGTGTATGGTATTGCACATATGTAAGTGGAAGGACTGATTACAAGGAGGGAATGGCTAACCAAGGCCATGGGTAGAGAATGCATAAAAAAGAAGGGCAAGGGAGGGTCAATCTAATTTCAAAAGATTGTGAATAAGACTTATGTAAAACTACTTTTTTTGAATAATGGTACATCTAGAAGCTGTAGACTGTTACTAGAAAATTTTCAGTACCTGGGATGGGATACCTTCCAGTGAGTTGTTGGCCAAGGAGGTCCCGGTAGCCTCCAAAACATTAAAGGCTTTTGCCAAAGCCCTTGGTTTCCCCTGAGAAACAGATAGTAAGACCCTATTGCTGAAGACATCTCTTGCCTGAGAGGCAAGGTCACTGAGAAAGCAAGCTGGTGCTGAGCAGAAAACCTTTTCCCTGTAGACCAGCCAACTGAAAGCTGGAAAAAGCTGCACTGCATGCAGAGTATGGGAGACAGAAGTCATCAGCAGTGAAAACAGTGGACGCTGAATATTCAAATTTGGCCAGACAGGTCCAAAGACTGAACAGGTGCAATAGTGGCATGTCTACTCGTGGGGTAACCAACTGCTCTATAATTGGACTGAAGGCCCTCTCTACGGGAGGGAATACATGCCTGGTACTGAAAAACCTAAGCAAAGTCTATGGTAGGTAAGGTCATAAACCTTAGGGGTATAAAGCATGCCCTTATCTAAATGTATATACTATTCCCACCAAGCTGCCGGAAAATACTTCACTTAATGCTCATATTCACATATTAATGCTACTCTCACTTCTGGTTAGAGAAGCTTCTCTTTTCAGATGGCGATGACCACTGGGATGATCCAAGAGGCAACATAGTGCTGAGAAGAAGGGATGGAGAAGTGCCAAGCACTGAAACATCTCTGTCACACCCTCCAAGGCTCAGGGATCATTGCGGAAGAGGGGCGGATAGAATGGAAGAGCCAAAGGAAGGGTACGACTCCTACAATGCAACTGCCCAGACAGAAATTGGCCTTGATATCCATGACCTTGCTGTGCCTAGCAAGACCTCCAGTAAAAGAGGAAGACCCTCATAGGGGTATGGAGAGTGGAGTAAAGAGGATGACATCATATTAAAAAAAAAAAAAAAAAGAGACTAATGGAGCTGCAGGGGATATGATGGAGAGTGGAGTTCTGAAAAGGGAAGGGGAGGGGGGGAAAAAATGCACGCACCTTTGGTATGTACCCAGTCTTGGGGCCCACCTATGTTTTGTTGTCAATAAAGGGGAAGGAACAGTCCACTGCCATCCCACCCATGCTGAGTTTGGGTCCACTGCTTTGCATGGGAAGGTCCTAGGTGAATTTCCTGTTAACATCTCCATAGTGTGCATACCTGCCTCCATTCATGTCGGGAACCATTGGGCACTAGGTAACCAAAAGTGCCTCCATCTTGAGTAGTGACTCCATTGATAAGTTGTCTGTTCTGGGAAGTCACAAGGTCTGCAGTTATCTATTAACCCATGCACAGAGATTGAGGAAGTCGTTATCTTATGGCTTTGGGGCTGGAGCCTTATCCTGTGGAACATCTTATAGCCTTGGGGCTGGGGTCTTATCCTGTTGAAACATAATTATAGAATACCTAAGCTACTTCCCTGTTCTTCTGTATAAAAGGCACCCTGAGATTAATAAAATTCGCAGCTTGATCAGAACTTTGTCTTGCTGTCGGTTCCTTGTGTCTCTTGTCCCTTTCATTTCAGGTTCTCTAGGGTCCTTGCTCCCGTTGAAGCCCCGCTGGCCGGGGCACATTCACATACCTGGTGTCAGGAGCAACCACCTCCCAAGGCCAGGCATCCATTGTAGAATTATTCTAACTGTAGAATTTCTTTCTTCTTTCTTTCTTTCTTTCTTTCTTTCTTTCTTTCTTTCTTTCTTTCTTTCTTTCTTTCTGGAGAGAGTCAGAGAGAGAGAGAGAGAGAGACAGAGAGAGAGAATGGGTGCGCCAGTAGCCTCTCAGCCACTGTGAATGAACTCCAGATGTGTGCAGGCCCTAGCATCACTTATGTCTGGCTAAATGTGGGACAAGAATCAAACGGGCATTCTTTAGGCTTAGGAGGCAGGCACCTTAACCTCTAAGCCATCTCTCCAGTCCTAACTGTAGAATTTCTTCCTCTCTTCTCTCTCTCTTTCTCTCTCATAAAGAAATATTTCAAACTGGGCATGGTTGTGCACGCCTTTAATCCTAGCACTTGAGAGGCAAGGTAGGAGGATCACTGTGAATTCGAGGCCAGCTTGAGACTACATAGTGAATTCCAGGTCAGCCTGGGCTATAGCAAAACCCTACCTTAAAAAAAAAAATGGGGCTGGAGAGAGATGGCTTAGCAGTTAAGGTGTTCACCTGCAAAGCCAAAGGATCCCGGGGGGAGCCAACGACTTCAATTCCCACCAAGGCCTTTGGGCCACTTCCCACTGCCAGTGTGAGTGAGGCCAGGTGGTCAGCCCCAGGTTTCCTGGCACAGCCTCATAAAGCTTCCCTCTCACACATAGATTCATTCACCCATCAGACATGCCACACTCTACACAAAGTGACACTGCTCTCCAGGAGCTCCCAGCTACCTAGTAGCAGAGTGCTCCAGTTCCGGCTAGCTGGGTTCCCCACCTCGAGGTGCCCTAAGGATTGGAGGCCCACACTAGAGCACTGTCCCATAAAGGTGGGAGACAAGGACTCAGCCAACACCTGGAGTCAGCATGCCAATGCCTTCCCACCCAAGGACCCAGCCCCACTGCCCACCTGTCCCTCCATTGTCCCTAAACCACCTACTTTTGGAGAAGACGCCATCAGGGATAGATGGCACCCACAGTGATGCCCTCAAAGATTAGGCACTTAAAGAACAAAAACCTGTGTGTGGGATGGGGGACAAGGAAGCTGAGTGGGGACAGGGCCATATGGGATCAGATCACGCCTGGCCTATAACCCCCATCTCAAAGAGCGGGTCCTGGGAGACGTGATAGGACTTTCTGATGATCTAACAGACATGGAGTTTATCTGTAGAAAAAGCCTCAAGCTGAGGTCAGAGGAGAGAAAACAGAAGCCCAGCTGTGTCGCTAAACTGCTGTGTGACCTCAGGCAAACTGCTGCCCTTTCTGAGCGCACTTTCCTCATCTGAGAAATGGGTATAACGAATGGAGCTATTGTCTATCTGGCACCCCCTGGCTTCTGGGCTCCTGAGTCTTGAGGGCAGGATCTAAAGACCACTAGGGACAGGCAGAAAGGAGAAAAACTCCCTAAGGGGAGTGTGCCAGGATGGGCAGGGTTGCCCCTTACCCATTGTGGATGGCAGCTGGTGGGTCCCGGCTGCTTTGCACACAGGTCATAAGCAGGATAGAAGAAAACGAGCAGCCATACGGAAGGACTTGTGCTAGACAGAGTAGAAACCCAGCAAGGAGCTGCAGTCCCATGGCCTTGCAGGACCACGGGGGACCCAGCCCACTCCCCCCATACCCAGGGCAGCTGTGGAGACAAGATCCATTGGAAGGCCTCACTCACCTGTACGCTGTGGTTCCCAGCAGGTCTGAGCCCACCTGTACCTCTTCCACCGCCCCCCCCCACCTGCCTGCTTCCCACTCTTCTCAATGAGTGGCCCCCGGGGACCCCTGGCCCATCACAGCTCCTGCCTAGAGTTCCTTTCTCTGTGTCATCCTGAGGCCTCAGTACCACGCTATGCTGCCTGAAGTGGGGCTTCCTGGAGCAGTCCTCGCCCCTGCCTGCCTGCCTGCCTGCCTGCCTCACAATTGGTGAGAGGTCTGAGGGTCCCCTGCTGCTATAGGGTGAGGCCAGAGCAACAGCATTTCTACCGACTCCCAGGGGATTCACACCTAGTCACCACCAAGATGTGAAAATCCAGGACATCAGGCTTTAAGGTGAGAAGGACCCTCCGGTGGGCCTCTGGGGAGGGGGGGCATCATATAGGACTCCCCAAGGGGACCCATGCCTCTGTCATCCACCATTTAGCCACCTCTCTTTGAGCCAGCCACGATCCTGTCCTCTCCCAGGAACCTCCCCAACACGCACCTTGCTCAGCTGACTCTCCACACAGGGGCTCAGCATGATGATGGACTCCAGCACCCCCAGAAGAGGAAACTGGAGAAGAAGGGGCGGCTCACAAATGGAGTTGCTAGTGGAGGGGCAGAGCCACCGAGGCAGGACGCCTGTGGGAATAAGGGACGGTGGTGCTGTTAGATTCACTCTGCACTCCCTTCCATCCCACAGGCACGCAGCACCCTCCACCTGCCCTGGTCTCTGTCTCAGAGTCTGTGCTAAGCTGGGTGAGACAGTCCCCCAGAAAGCTTTCACGCTGGACGTGAAATTGCATCACAGAGGACCATAAAGCCAGTAGGCTGCAGAACCCAGGCTCAAACTTGCTTCTGGAGCTTTGGGAAAAGAGAGCTGGCGTCACACAGTTTCTCTATTTGGTGGCGGGGGAGAGGTAAACAGAAAATCAGAAGGCTAACTCTGTAACTGTCTCTCTGTGTGACCTTATACACTCCCTCCACCTCGCCTGTCTCCTCTTCCATCATACAGGGTTCATCACAGTACCTGCTCTTCACAGGGCAATTGGAAGAATGGAAGAGGGGGGGTAAGACATGAGCCTCAGTGGGCATGGTGGCACACACCTGCAATCCCAGTCTTTAGTTGGTTGAAGGCAGGAGGATCAGAAATTCAAGCTAGCGTTAGCTACATAGGAGTTTGAGGCCAGCTTGCATGAGACTGCATGAGACTCTGTTTCAAAAATAATAAATAGGGGCTGGAGAGATGGCTTAGTGGTTAAGGCACTTGCTGCTGGCAAAGCCAACCTGGGCTAGAGAGCAAGACACTACCTCAAAAAAAAAAAAAAAAAAAAGAAAAAGAAAAGAAAAAGAATGACAAAGTCATATGATAAAAAGGAAGTGAGCTGAATCCCAGACAAGCAAGTCTGGACTAAATGGCCCCTCTGCCTGAGCTCTCTTCCACTGTCCTGTGGCAGAGAGAGTCACCATATCATGTTGATCTGCTCTTGTGTCCCAACCAGCTCTGGACAAAAGCATGATCTTTTCCCTGTGCTTGCTCCATATATGCCTGTCCCTCCCTGAGGGGAGTCTCCTGCTGGTGCCCCTTCCCAGCAGTCCAACTGCCCAACAGCCTCCTGGCAGGCCAACTGCCCAACTGTCCCCGGGGATTCTGAGCTCAGGCCGAGATGGTTCCCTGCTGCCCTTCTCACCTCCTTCAGAAATTCTGTCAATTCAGACGCTTCTTCAAGGCTCACAGCCACCTGTCTTCCCTGCCTGGGAGCTGCAGCCCACCCTCCAGTCCTGCCTCTGAGTCTTGCTCAGCAACCAGCTTGAATTCTCACAGCATTTGTCATGTCAATATAACAAGAGCCATGTTAGATGGATGTCTGTATGGTGCTGGGGACTGAAGAACATGGTCACACTGAACTGCTAAAAAGCAAATTCCATAAAACAGGTAGGTGTTGCCATCCTCCTTTTACAGGTGAATAAAGAAGTAGAAGTAGGGGCTGGGTGTGGTGGGGCATGCCTTTAATCCCAGCACTCGGGAGGCAGAGGTAGGAGGATCGTTGTGAGTTCAAGGCCACCCTGAGACTACAGAGTGAATTCCAGGTTAGCCTGAGCTAGAGTGAGACCCTACCTCGAAAACAAACAAAACAAAACAAAACAAAAAAAAAGGACTGGAGAGATGGCTTAGCAGTTAAGGCACATGCCTGTGAAGCCTAAGGACCCCAGTTTGATTCTCCAGGTCCCACATAAGTCAGATACACAAGGGGGCACATGTGTCTGGAGTTCATTTGCAGTGGCTAGAGGCCCTGGCACGCCCCTACTCACTCTCCCTCTTTCTCTCCCTCTCTCTGTCTCTAATAAATAAAAAGTACTAGTTTAAAGCCGGGCATGGTGGTGCACGCCTTTAATCCCAGCACTTGGGAGGCAGAGGTAGGAGGATTGCTGTGAGTTTGAGGCCACCCTGAGACTACATAGTGAGTTCCAGGTCAGCCTAGGCTAGAGTGAGACCCTATCTTGAAAAAGCAAAACAAAACAAAACAAAAAAAGCAGTATGGGGAGATGAGGAAGGAGGGATTTTGTTTGTTTGTTTGTTTGTTTGTTTGTTTGTTTTTTCAAGGTAGAATCTCCCTCACTATGTAGACTCAGGGTGGCCTCCAACTCACAGCAATCCTCCTACCTCTGCCTCCCGAGTGCTGGGCTTAAAGGCATGCGTCACCATGCCCACCCTTGGTTTGGTTTTTGAGACAGGATCTCACTACAGCTCAGGCTGGACTCAAACTTGAGATCCTCATACCTCAGCCTCCTATGCACCAGGGTACAGGGTACCTGTAACTCCACCCTCAGCTTGCTGTGGTTGTTTTTATTTTGTGTGAGGAGGCCAGGGTTACATGTCATGCCTCCCTCTGTCACTCTCCACGTCATTTATTGAGATAGGGTCTAGTCTAGCTAGCCAGCTTGCACCTGGGGATCCGCCTGTCTACGTGTTCTGAGAACTTGCATGACAGCCATGTGTCAGCATACCTGGCATCTATGTGGGTGCTGGGGGTCTAAACTCAGGTCTTGCTGCTTACACAGACAACATTTATCCTCCAAACATCTTCCTGGCCTCTTTGTTTCTAGTCTTCTCTATGTACATGACAGAGGAGACAGAGGAAGAGCCAGGCGTCTAATGCTCAGGGTGTGTGTGTGAGGGGGGGGGTTGAGGTAGGGTCTCACTCTAGCCCAGGCTGACCTGGAATTCACTATGTAGTCTCAGGCTGGCCTTGAACTCATGGAGTTCCTCCTACCTCTGCCTCCTGAGTGCTGGGATTAAAGGCGTGTGCCATCAAGCCCGGCTTTAATGCTCAGTTCTGAAATTTCTGAGAGAGGAATAGAGGCTGGGAAGGACAGAGGGTTCTCCAGCCCCGGTTGGGGTAGGAGGCACTTGGTCTTTCTCTTGGGTCTGTCCAAGTTGAGCTTGGGGTTTTGAGGAACTGTCAAACTCCAGACCAACAATCCTTTTTGCAACTACCATGTTCAGCCCCACGCCATCAAGTGTTATTCATTTTATTTTATTTTATTTTATTTTATTTATTTAATTAATTTATTTTATTATTATTTAATTTATTATTATTATTATTATTATTATTATTATTTGGTTTTTCAAGGTAGGGTCTTGCTCTGGCCCAGGCTGACCTGGAATTCACTCTGTAGTCTCAGGGTGGCCTCGAACTCATGGTGATCCTCCTCCCTCTGCCTCCCGAGTGCTGGGATTAAAGGCGTGCGCCACCACACCCAGATTTATTTATTGGTTTTTTGTGGTAGGGTCTCACTCTAGCCGAGGCTGACCTGGAATTCACTATGTAATCTCAGGGTGGCCTTGAACTCACACCTCCTACCTCTGCCTCCCGAGTGCTGGGATTAAAGGCGTGTGCCACCATGCCCGGCTTATTTTATTTTATTTACTTATTTGCAAGAGAGAGAGAGAGAATGGGTGGGTGAGCCAGGGCCTCCAGCCACTGCAAATGAACTTCAGACACATGCACCACCTTGTGCATCTGACTGTCATGGGTACTGAGGAATTGAACCTGAGTCCTAAGGCTTCACAAGCTAAACCATGTCTCCAGCCCCAAGGTTTATTCTTAATTATTCACACCCATCTCCATCTCCTTCCATCTGGTTTTCATCCTCTTTTTTAAGAAAAGTTTTTTTTTTTTTTCTCTGCAGTACTGGAGTAAAAGGGACCAAAGAATATGCACAGTAGGTAAGTGTTCTATCATAGGGCTATATCCCCCAGACCTTTATTTTAAATTAATTTATTTATTTTTGCTTGTGTGTATATAATATGTCCTTGTTACAGAAGGTATGGCCCACATATCAAGCACCAGAGGCCGAATGGAGAATCAGGAGATTTAGTCTTCTTGTTTTTCTCTGACCTCAAAGTACATCATTAGATTGTTTGGGATATCTCTGACTCCCTGTGTAGGAATTCATAACTAGAATCTGCCCTCCTACACTTGCTTTTAACTTTTCCTTTTATTATTGTAGCATGGTGGGTTCCCACGGTGCTTTGAGACCATCATAGGTGAAGAACTCGCAGAGCTCTAGAAATTGCTAAAAACCTCAGCCAAGGGACCTTTGGCAAAGTAAAGTTGACTGGCCACCTCAACATGCAGATGGCCATGAACACCCTACAGATGATGCCCCATCATTCCTGAGGGTTGAAATTCTGAGAACACTCTACCGTCATCCAAATGTTTCACTTCATCAAGATTCCCAAACATCTGCACATTACAATGGAGCGTGCAGCTGGCATCCTGGGTGGAGGAGGACCTTGGAGCTTGGAGGGTTGAAGGAGGAGCAGGCCCAGGACGTAATTCATATAAGTGCTCAGGACAATAGGCTATGGCCACATCAAAAACAACATCACCCACAGAGACGGTAAATCACAGAGCATCAGTCAGGTTCAGGAACAGAGGATTTTGAGACAGGTTTCTAGGACAAAGGAAGTTTTATTTAATGCCAGCAAAGGAGTAGCTTGGTTCAGAGCGGAGGGAACAGGAACTCGGGACCTAGGGAGGAAGATGAGAGCTGAAGCTGGAGAGAAGAGGGGAAAGGCAAGCAGGAAGAAACTCCAGGGCTGAGATGGCTTAGTGGTTAAGGCATTTGCCTGCAAAGCCAAAGGATCCCGGTTTGATTCTCCAGGACCCACATAAGCCAGAGGCACAAGGTGGCGCATGCGTCTCGTCTGGAGTTCGTTTGCAGTGGCTGGATGCCCTAGCACACCCATTCTCTCTCTGCCTCTTTCTCTCTCTCAAATAAATAAATAAATAAAGTATATTTAAATTATTATTTAAAAAAAACAACTCCATGGGAGCTGGAGAGATGGCTTAGTGGTTAAGGCGTTTGCCTACAAAGCCAAAGGATCTCCGTTCGATTCTCCAGGACCCACATAAGCCAGATGCATGAGGGGCACATACATCTAGAGTTCGTTTGCAGTGGCTAGAGGCCCTGGCATGACCATTCTCTCTCTGTGTCTGCCTCTTTTCTATCTCTCTCTCTCTCTCTCTCTCTCTCTGTTTGCAAAAGTAAATAAAATTTTTTTTAAAAAGCAACTCCAGGGCTAAAGAAATGGCTTAGTGGTTAAGGCGCTTGCCTGCAAAGCCTGAGGACCCAGATTTGACTCCCCAGTACCCACATAAGCCAGATGCACAAGGTGGCACATGCATCTGGAGTTCATTTGCAGTGGCTGGAGGCCCTGGCATGCCCATTCTCTCCCTTCTCTGTCTGTCTGTCTGTCTCTCTCTCTCTCCCCGCCCCTCTCAAATAAATTTTTAAAAATATAGAAATGCCAAAACCCAGGGGTGGAGGACAGAAATGAAGGAGGGGGGAAGGGAGCATAGGGATGTCTGAAGTCAGAGCAAAGGAGAAGAGGGTAGAGTAAGAGATAGAGAAGAGAGGGGGAGAAGGGGAAAGAAGATGCTTGTAATGGAAAGAGATAGAAGATTTGCCCAGAGCCAGGCAATGCAGGGCAGAGGACTACACAGTCACCACCTTAGAGCAGGAGAAGCTGAGGACAGAAAGCGCACGAGGCAAGGGTTTTTTAAGCCATAGGATGGGGGAGGGGAACAGACTAGAGTCTTGAGCAGCCAAGCTGGCTGGACCCCTTGCTGAGTTCTTTCGGGGAGTGAGACCTTTGAAGTGTCAGTTTTGTCCACTTGAGAGGGGGAGAAAGGAGTTCTGAAAGTCTTACAATTCTTGTCTTGGTAGGTGCTAAAGGGCCTTTCAAATAATGCAACTTTGGCCTGGCTGTGAAAGTCGCTAAGAGGAAGAAAATCAAGAAAGTCGTTGGCACCTTTGTGTTTTTGTGCCCCAGGGACCATATGCTGCATTTGCAGCTGACATGTACAGCCTCGGCATCATGTCCTATGCGATGGAGACAGGGCTGCTTCCATACAGTAAGAGTACCCACTCAGCAATGGGAGTTCTGGTGAGTTCTGGACACTTGGGTACACAACCTCCCATCTGTCAGGCCCACAACAGGCTGCCTTTTGGAACGCCCTTGGGTCAAGCACATTACAGAAGGTTCGCAAACTTGGTCTGCACAAAAACTTACAAAAAAAAAAAAAAAAAAAAACTAAGATCCTGGGGAGCCTGTTGTGCCGAGAATTCAAACATGAGGACATTTGAGAAAGATCTGACAATGGTGTCCTTGTGATGTACCTTTCAGGCTACCATTCAACCAGAGGGATCCTTTCTACTTCTGTCTGGCCTTCTGAGCACTACATGTTTCATATGAGGTGAAGAAAGAGAAGGAGAAGAAGGGGCAGTACACGTCCCCTACCCTTTAGTGCCCTCCTGAAGCAGCCGCTCGACAGGAACCAGGGGCAGCAGGTTAGAAGGGACAATCTACAGAATGACATATGTGTTTGCTTCCTCAAGGAGAGCATGCTCCCACCACACCCCATCAGAAAAGATCTGTCTCACGGAGGCACCCCAGGGCCCGAACACCACAAACATGCAAGGCAAGGACAGGCGCTCCTCAGGGAACACACCACCAAACCAAACCGGGCTCAGACCACGACCTCCACGCACAGCCTGCTCCCGGGCTGCTGAGGAACGGAGAGAAGAATTGTGAAGCCTGAGACACGAGTGCTGCTGCCTGCCAGCTCGCTTCCCTGAGGAAAGAGGCTGGAGCTGAGGCCGAGGACTGCACAGGTCACAGAGAGAAACAAGTAGGTGGTGTGGCTAAGATGCACTGATGCATTTAAAAAATATCTTGGGGCTAGAGAGATGGCTTAACAGTCAGATGCTTGCCTGTGAAGCCTAAGGACCCAGATTTGATTCCCCAGAATACATGTAAGCCAGATGTACAAGGTGGCACATGCATCTGGAGTTCATTTGCAGTGGCTAGAGATCCTGGTATGCCCTTTCTCTCTCTCTCTCTTAAATAAATAAATAAAGAAACTAAGCCGGACGTGGTGGCTCATACCTTTAATCCCAGCACTCGGGAGGTAGAGGTAGGAGGATCACCATGAGCTCGAGGCCACCCTGAGACTACATAGTGAATTCCAGGTCAGCCTGGGCTAGAGCAAGACCCTAACCTGAAAAAAACAACAACAACAACAACAAAAAAAAAAAAAAAAAAAAAAAAAAAAAAAAAAAAAAAAAAGATTAAAGAAACTGGAACTGAGATAATGATGGTAGGCCAGACCATACTTTGATCAGGTTAGGCCTGCCTCTTCCCCTCTATTTAAACCTGAACCTCATGTCAAGACCTCAAGATAGACTGGCAGGGGGAAAGTCACTGTTCCTCTTTATTATCCCCATTCTCTCTCTCTCTCTCTCTCTCTCTCTCCATATATATATGTATGTGTGTGTGTGTGTGTGTGTATGTATGTATATATATATGTATATATATATATATCATCTATCTTATCGATCATCTCTTTCTCTCTCAACTAAATTAAAAATATTTGGGGCTGGAGTTAAGACACTTGCCTTCAAAGCCTAAGGACCCAGGTTCGATTCGCCAGTACCCAGATGTGCAAGGTGGTGCGTGCATCTGGAGTTCATTTGCAGTGTTTGGAGGTCCTAGTATGTTCATTCTCTCTCATCTATCTCCTCTTTCTCTCTAACTCTCAAATAAATAAATAAAATATGTAAAGAAGGAGCTGGGCGTGGTGGTGCATACCTTTAATCCCAGCACTCGGGAGGCAGAGTTATGAGGATCACCATGAGTTCAAGGCCACCCTGAGACTACATACTGAATTCCAGGTCAGCCTGAGCTAGAGAGAGACCCTACCTAGAAAAAACAAAACAAACAAACAAACAAACAAAAGGGCTGGAGAGATGGCTTAGCAGTTAAGGCATATGCCTATGAAGTCTACGGACCCAGGTTTGATTCTCCATGTCCTGCGTAAGCCAGATGCACATGGTGGTGCATGTGTCTGGAGTTCATTTGCAGTGGCTAGAGGCCCTGGCACACCCATGCTCACATACACACACACTCTCTCTCTCTTCCTCTCTCTCTATCTCTAATAAATAAAAATCTTAAAAAATATATAAAGAAATATTTTTATTTATTTACAAGCAGAGAGAGAGAGCAAGATGGGTGCACCAGAGTCTCTTGCTCACTGCAAATGTACTCCAGATGCATGCACCACTTTGTGCATCTGGCTTTATGTGGGTACTGAGGAATTGAATGCAAGCCATTAGGCTTTGGAGGCAAGTGCCTTTAACTGCTGAGCCATCTCTCCAACTTCCACTTGTGCATTTTATTTCATTTATGCTTTCTTCTTAATGCCCTTTGCCATTGGCAAACTGTACCCATCTATGTGCTATGTGATTTATGTATCACCTCAGAAGGACAGATGCCACAGTATTCCCCCTTAGGTGCACCTAAGAATGTTGAGCTAGAAACAGAAAGCAGAGGATGGCTTCCTGAGGCTGGGGAGAAGAGGGCGGGTTGAGAAAGAGAGCAAAGGTTCAGAGAGGCAGGGATTGGGTGGGGCACTATGGCAGGCAGGCACAGTGAAGAGTAAGTCCTGTGTATTCAGAGTGGCTAAGAGAGTCCCTTTCATGTGTCTTTGTGCTTTTCAGTGGAGAGGCTCTGTGGATGGAGAATCACAAAATGCAAAATGCGGAGCCAGGCAACAAGTGCAGGGGGCAATGGGCACTCACGCCTGGCCCACGAATTCCCTTGTGCCATAGGCCACTGTCTCGACCTTGGGAGGAAGGTCTAGCAGTGAGGAACACATGTGAAACGAGTCCCTGTCTCCAGACTCTGCCCTTTCCATTCCCTGCTGGCAATTGAGGCACAGGCCTGAGCCCCTTGCTTCTACTTATTGCATCCACAACCTCCACCTACCTTCCCCCACCTGGCCCCAGACCTTCAGTTCATTACAGCCCGATAAGCAGGAAGAGGTGGTCCCACATGTCATCCCCCTGATGAGGCCCAGCCACTGCCCCCCCGCGCTCTTTCGGCGCCTTCGGAACCAGGTTGGCTGCCTCCCGAAAACAGCACTGATTCTCCCATGTATGCCTATTCTTGTTCCAACATTAAAAATAATGGTGTTCATAACTAGTCAACTGTGGTCCAAACATCACTTCCTGTGTCAGTGAGAAGCATCTGGTTAAAAAGCCACCCCACATATGTAGGGGTTAAAACAATGGTTTGTTAATCCTCACATGTGCATGGATTGCCTGGGCAGGTGAGTGGGGGCTGATCCAAAGTCTCATTTTGTTGAGTGGCGTGGGCAAGGGCTTCCCTTCCATTAAATGTACAGGGATACATGTATATATGTAGATAAGTGTATGTGAAAGATAGACGGATGGATGGAATAAAAAATGTCTTTGCACTATTAAATGACTTCCTGAGAGTTTGAAATTATAAGAAAGAAAATGAGGGCTGGAAAGATGGTTCAGCAGTTAAGGCATTTGCCTGCAAAACTCAGTAGCCATGTAAGCCAGATAGATGCACAAGGTGGCATATGCATCTGGAGTTTGTTTGCAATGGCTAGAGGCCCTAGTGTGCCCATACTCTCTCTCTCTATCTGTCTTCTCCTTCCCCACCCCTCTCTGTATCTCTCTGATTGCAAATAAATAAATGAAATGTTTTTTTAAAAAGAAAGACAATGATATATTCAGGCTGGGAAGACAAGTTGCTTTCAGCTGCTGAAATATATGTTTAGTTGTGGCTCTGGGTTTGAGTTTCTCCCAATCTATTGAAATATATATATATTTCAGATATATGTCTGCTTCCAATGGAAACTTTTCAGAATCTACACTCTACTGAGGAAGAGAGCAGAATATTTTCTCCTGGAAATAGCGGAAAAGCAGAAGACAGCCAGAAACCCACTGTGGAGAGTGCGGCCTGGCAGCTCGCTCCCCATCCCGCGGGCCCCATCCGCGGGCCCCCAAAATCCAGCTCCCCAGCCGCGGACTCCCCATCCGCAGGCTCCGCTCCACGCCGAGGGCTCCCCAGCCGCGGACTCCCCATCCGCGGGCTCCCCATCTGCAGGCTCCCAGGCTCCCCTGGGCACCGCTCCCCCATCCTCGGGCTCCCCAGCCGCGGACTCCCCATCCGCGGGCTCCCCATCCGCAGGCTCCCCATCCGCAGGCTCCCGGCTCCGCTCCACGCCAAGGGCTCCCCAGCCGCAGACTCCCCATCCGCGGGCTCCCGCGGCTAAGGCTCCGCTCCACGCCGAGATCCCCAGCCGCGACACCCCATCCGCGGGCTCCCCATCCGCAGGCTCCCGGCTCCCCAGGTTTGATTCCCAGGACCCATGTAAGCCAGATGATCCAAGGGAGTGCATGTATCTGGAGTTTGTCCCCAGCTCCTAGAGGCCTTGGCAAGTCCCATTCTCTCTTCCTCTTCCCCCTACCTCAAAAAAAAAAAAAAAAAAAAAATAAATAAATAAATAAATAAAATAAAGCTGGGTGTGGACATACATATCTTTAACCCCATTCCATAGCAGGTGCTGAGAGGAAGTGGGGAGGGATTGGAAAATTGCTGGAGCTTGCTAACAGAAAATGCAGCTTCTGGTTGAGGGAGACACCCTGCTTCCAGGAAGCATGAGGATGAACAATAGAAAAGGGCCCCAGAAGCTCTGTCTGATCGCTGCACGGTGCATATACATGGCACACACACATGTGCATGCTCCTCACCACACGTACTTTACACATACAGACATGCCACAAAAAAAAAAAAAAAAAAAAGAAAGAAAAAGATGGAACTCAATGAGGCATGGTGATATACACCTGTAATCCCAGTACCTGGAAGGTAGAGACAGGAGAATCAGTTCAGTACATAGCAAATTCAAGGCCACCCTGGGCAACATGAGACTGTCTCAAAATGCACACACACCCCACAAGAAAAATGAGTGGAACTCAAAGAAATAGACAAGTTCAAAACAACATTGAGAAATGTTAATAAACTTCTCAACAATAGTTAAATAAAACAGATAAAAAAAAGGACTGGCATGGTGGCACGGGAGGCAGAGGTAGGAGGATCACTGTGAGTTCAAGATCAGCCTGGGACTACAGAGTGAGTTCTAGGCTAGCCTGGGCTAGAGTGAGACTTTACCTCAAAAAAATAAAAAAAAGGGGCTGGAGAGATGGCTTAGCAGTTAAGGCGTTTGCCTGCAAAGCCAAAGGACCCTGGTTTGATTCCCCAGGACCCACGTTAGCCAGCTGCACAAGGGGACACATGCGTCTGGAGTTCATTTGCAGTGGCTGGAGGCCCTGGCACCCCCATTCTCTCTCTCTCTTTCTCTTTCTTCCTCTTTCTGTCTGTCAAATAAATAAATAAATTTAAAAGGCCTGGAGAGATGTCTCAATGGTTAAGGTACTGCCTGCAAGCCCTAATGAATTGAGTTTGATTCCCCAGTACCCATGTAAAGCCAGATTCACAAAGTCTGCAGTTTATTTGCAGTGGCTAGAGGCCCTGGTGCACCCATTCTCTCTGTCTCCCTCACTCCTTACAAATACAATTTTTTAAAAAAAATAGGGCTGGAGAAATGGCTTAGTAGTTAAGGCGCTTGCCTGCAAAGTCTAAGGATCCAGGTTTGATTCTTCAGGTCCCATGTAAGCTGTATGCACAAGGTGTCACATGCATCTGGAGTTTGTTTGCAGTGGCTAGAGGTCCTGGTGCACCCATTCACTCTCTCTCTCTCTTTTCTCTCTCTCTAATAAATATATTTTTTCAAAACTTTATATTTTAAAAATAAAATAAAAATAGAGATTTGAGGGCTGGAGAGATGGCTTAGTGGTTAAGGTGCTTGCCTGTGAAGCCTAAGGACCCATGTTCAACTCTCCAGGTCCCACGTAAGCCAGATGCACAAGGTGATGCAAACATGTAAATGTACACATGTGTGCACAAGGTGGTGGGATTAAAGATGTGTACCACTAAAAGCCAGGCGTGGTGGAGCATGCCTTTAATCCCAGCATTCAGGAGGCAGAGGTAGGAGGTTCACCATGAGTTCAAGGCTACCCTGAGACTACACAGTGGCTTCTATGAGACTAGAATGAGACCCTACCTTGAAAAACCAAAAACAAACAAATATATATATATATGAATAAATAAAGCTGTACACCACTATGCCCAGTGACTTACTTTCTTTCTTTTATTTTCTTTTTCTTTTTCTTTCTGTTGTTGTTTTTTAGTTTTTTTCAAGGTAGGGTCTCATTCTAGCCCAGCTGACCTGGCACTCACTCTGTAGTCCTAGGCTAGTCTTGAATTCACAATGCTCCTTCTACCTCTGCCTTCTGAGTGCTAGGATTAAAGGCATGCACCACTACACCTGGCCCTTTTTTTTTTCTTAAATATTTTTATTTATTTATTTACTTGCAAAGTCAGCCTAAGCAAGCATAAGCTCCTGCCTATAACAAAACAAAACAAAAGAATTCAAGTTGCCTAAGAATGATTACTTTCATGGAGAAGGCATTAGAAGAGTTGAATGTAACAATGACTCAGATAACAGTATCTCTTAACTAGTGACAACTGCATTGTCCAAATAATGTGCCAACAACTTACAAAAGCAACATGTGATTTGGAAATTATTAGAATAATTGGCTGAATACATTAGCACCCACGATTTCTATCACATGTCAGACAGTCATGCCATGTGCAGTTTTGATAAATTAGAGAATAAAAGGGATAAATTAGAGAATACAGCTGGAAGTTAACAATGCTTTGGTGCCTCGGTTGGTGACAGACTGCACATTTGGTGGTTGTCCCCCAAGACTGTAATGCAATCAGAAAAGGGACATGCTGCCAAAGAGGTGAGAAGAGGAAACTGCAGAAGGAAAAAAATAACCCAAGAAAATGCAGAAAAAAAGAGCATAGCAGAAGCTGTTACAGAGCTCAATAAACTCCTCAAAAAGCTGATGGCTGGAGACTTAGCTTAGCGGTTAAGGTGTTTGCTTGCAAAGCCTGACAGCCCATGTTTGATTCCCCACTACCCACATAAAGCCAGATGCACAAAGTGATGCATGCATCTGGAATTTGCAGTGGCAAGAAGCCCTTAAGTGTTTGTTCTCTCTCTCTCTTTCTTTCTGTCTCTCTCACAAAATAAAATAAAGTAAAATAAAATAAAATAAAATAAATTAAGCTGTAAGGGCTGGAGAGGTGGCTTAGTGGTTAAGGCAGTTACCTGCAAAGCCTAAGGACCCAGGTTCGATTCCACAGGACCCACATAAGCCAGATGCACAAGATGACGCATGCATCTGGAATTCGTTTGCAGCACCTGGAGGCCCTGGTGGGCCCATTCTCTCTCCCCCCAATAAATTAAAAAATAAAAAAATTTTTTTAAAAAGCTGTAAGCATAGACCCCAACACCAAGAGATTTTCATTAATAGAGAGGAATGTCTACAACATATAATTTGCTCATAGCAAATCTATGCTGAAAAAGCAAAGAAGTCAAGAAAAACAATGGGGGCATTCCTGAAGAATGATACCTGCTCCCAAAGAGACAGCAGTCAGGTGACAGCCCTGCTTGTGCTAACATCCCTGAAGCCCTTCCAGTAGGACAAGCTGTGGAGAAGGAAGACAGTGATGTCACTGTGTTCTTGAGGTGGTGGGAATCAGAGTGTTGCACATATTAGGCAATCTTTCTTCCACTGAGGCACACCCCCAAACCTGTGTCTTAGTAGGGTTTTTTGTTTTGTTTTGTTCTTTTCAAGGTAGGGTCTCACTCTAGCCTAGGCTGACCTGAAACTCACTCAGTAGTCCCAGGCTCACCTGGAGCTGAGGACGATCCATCTACCCCTGCCTCCTGAGTGCTGGGATTAAAGGCGTGTGCCACTACACCCAGCTGTGTCTTAGTTTTTTTTTTTAACTTTTTTTTTTTTATTATTTTTTTGGAGGCACACAGAGAGAGAGAGAGAGAGAGAGAGAGAGAGAGAGAGGGAGGGAGAGAGAGAGAGAGAGAGGAAGACAGAGATGGGCGCACCAGCAGTGTCTCAGCTGCTGCGAACGAAATCCAGATATGTGCTCCCCCTTGTGGTCAAGTGCAGCATTGCGCCTTTGCGTCACTGCATCTGGCTAAACGTGGGACCTGGAGATTGGAACCGCTGGAGATTGGAACCAGTGTTCTTAGGGTTAGGAGGCAGGCGCCTTAACCCCTAAGCCATCTCCAGCCCTGTGTCTTAGTTTTTAACAATAACAACAAAAAATTAAAAAAAAAAAAAAGCCAGACTTGGTGACAAGGACCTGTCAACTTAGCTATACAAGGATATAAAGAAAGGTAAAGGCAAGGCTGGAAAGATGGCTTAGCGGTTAAGACTCATGCCTGCGAAGCCTAAGGACCCCAGTTTGATTCTTCAGGTCCCACGTAAGCCAGATGCACATGGTGGCACATGCATCTGGAGTTTGTCTGCAATGGCTAGAGGCCCTGATACACCCATTCTCACTTTCTCTCTCTCTCCCTCTCTCTGTCTCTAATAAATAAATAAATAAATAAATAATAAAATCTTTAAAAGGAAAAAAAAAAGAAAGGTACAGGCAGCTGGAGGCAGAGGTAGGAGGATCGCTCTGAGTTTGAGGCTAGCCTGAGACTACATAGTGAATTCCAGGTCAGCCTGGGCTGCACCAAGAACCTACCTTTAAAAAGCAAGAAAAGAAAAGAAAAAGAAAAAAGAAAGGTAAAGTCAAGTATGGTTGTATACGCCTGTAATCCCAGCCCTGAAGAAGTTGAAGCAAGACTCTCTCTCTCTCTCTCTCTCTCTCTCTCTTTCTCTCTCTCTCTCTCACACACACACACACACACACACACACACAACAAATATACGGTTTTCAAATCTATTCACTCACCGACTCACCCAAAACACCTGACAGTCTTTGAGCTCCCTTTATAGTAAATGTATAAGGGACACAATTTTTTCAAAATCATTTGTACTGCATTTCTTTTTTTTTGAAAGATTATTTATTTATTTATTTATTTATTTATTTATTTATTAGAGACAGAGAGGGGGGAGAGAAAGAGAGAGAGAGTGAGAATGGGCACGCCAGGATCTCTAGCCACTGCAAATGAACTCCAGACGCAAGCACTACCATGTGCATCTGGCTTACGTGGGGACTTGGAGAATCAAACCGGGGTCCTTAGGCTTCACAGGCAAATGCCTTAACTGCTAAGCCATCTCTCCAGCCCTATACTGCATTTCTTTTTTACATTTTCTCTTCTTTCTTTCTTTAGCCAGTCTTGCTCTCTAGCCCAGGCTGACACCAATTTTGCAAACCTCTGGTCTCAGCCTCCTGAGTGCTAGGATTACAGGTGCAACAAAAAACTGCAATCCAGCTTTACTGTACAGCTGTGTTTATATAGACAAGGTAACTTGTGTTTAAGCTTTACTTGCCTAAAGGACAGCATTCCATAGACATAATATGCATTGTGTTTAACTTTGTGAATTTAGAGCAACAGGTTATTCCATGGTACTTGCACCCATTCTAGTTTGTACAGGTTTTCTATGCAACAGGTTATACCATACAAATGAGTGCAGCTGGATCAGTGGTAGGAGGTTCAGTTTGCCAGCCAGACTATGTTTGTGTAAGTTCATGTTCATATTCACACAATGATGCAATCACATAATGATTCATTGCTCAGCACATATCTCCCTCCTATGTACAATATATGACTTCAAATTTATATTTTGTTTTATCTTTAAATTTTGTTTGTTTTCAAATAGGTCTGAACATAGCCCATTTCTTTTGTTAAAAGATTGATATGTACAATTGCAAGATATGCTTCAAAATGGCACCTGTGAAATACTTTGAACATATATCCATTCTTAGACCTTGGAGAATCAAAGAGGCTAGGCAAGAAATCTTCAAAAGTCTCAAAGCCACCATTTCTTTTTACATTTCTGGTGCTTTCTTTCTTTAAGAGCACTTGGGGCCCAAGGAAATTTTTGCTGTGAAAAAAAAAAGCCACCCTGAGACTACAGTGCTGGGCCAAGCCCAGGATTACTGTACTTTTGATAGTGCTATAAGAACAAATATCAAAATTAAAAAAAAAAAAAAAAAAGCTCTCAAAAGGTCTGATGGGTGGGTCAAAGTGTGAATACAAGAGATTGAGGTGTAGCTCAGTAGTAGATCATGAGGCTAAGTTCAATGTTCTGCACCACAAAAAAAATGCAAAATAAATAAGTAAATAAATAAAAAAAAGTGTAGCTGCATTTTAAATTTCGAAAGATATTGCCAAATTTGCTCTTCATAGTGATTATAACATTTTAAAAATATTTCATCTTTATTTATTAGGGAGGCAGATTTAGAGGACTGCTGTGTTCAAGCCACCAGAGACTACGGCAGGGCTAGAGCAGAGAGAGAGAGAGAATTCAAAAATTAAAAAAGCCACTGTAAATGAACTCTAGACACATTTTCCACCTTGTGCATCTGGTCTACGTGGGGCCTGAGGAATTGAACCTGGGTCCTTTGGCTTTGCAGTCAAGCGCCTTAACTGCTCAGCCATCTCTCCAGCTATGATTGTGACATTTTTATTGCCTCCTTGGCAATTTATACAACAGCCTGCTTCTTTTCAGCCTTGTCATCAGTCCATGTTGCCAGACTTTTTATTTATTTGTTTTTGTTTAATTTTTTTAAAAATATTTCAGAGAGAGAGAGAAGAACCCATCAGTTTTCCTAGAGTAGGGTAACTGCAAAGCCATGGCCCAGGCTGACCTGGAATTCCACTAATGTAGTCTCAGGCTTTTTTGAACTCACAGTAATCCTCCTACCTCTGCCTCCTGAGTGCTGGGATTAAAGGCGTATGCCACCAGGGTGGCTTTTTTTTTTTTTTTTTTTTTTTTTGCAGAGAGAGAGAGAGAGACAGAGAATGAGCTCTTCAGGGCCTTCAGCCACTGCAAACAAATTCCAGAAGCATGTGCCACCTGAGAGACAGCATCTGGCTTTGGCTTTCAGGTAAACAAATACCAGAAGCATGTGAACCCTGTGGTCCTTTAGCTTTGTAGGTTAGCAGTCCTTTTAACTGCTAAAGCCATGACTTTCCATTTCCTTTGTTTTGTTTTTTTTATTTTTGCTCTTATGATATTGATATGTGAGATGGCTCAATGGTTAAAGGCACTTGAACTTATCCAAAGCCTGATATATAGTAAAGCCAGATGCACTTGGGACAGAGGCATGTGAGTTCAAAGCCACCCTGAGACTACAGCTTGGGCAGAGAGGCCCCTCAAAAAATTAAAAAAAAAAAAAGCCCATTGGGTCTCTCTGTCATTAATCTGAGGCTCAATTTCTGCCCACTTAAAAATAAATAAATAAGTTTTTAAAAATTTAGCTGCACTTAAAATTTTGAAAGATATTAAATTTGTGATTTCATTTTTTAAAATATTTCATCTTTATTTATTTATGAGAGAGGGGGCAGATAGAGAGGCAGAGAGAGAGAGAGAATTTGGTGCACCAGGGTCTCTAGCCACTGTAAATGAACTCAGACACATTTTCCACATTGTGCATCTGGTCTACATGGGTCTGGGGAATTGAACCTCTGTCCTTTGGCTTTAGTCAGGCAACTGCTCAGCCATCTCTCCAGCTAATTGTGACATTTTATTTCTCCTTCAATTTATACAACAGCCTCTGTTTTTCTTTTTATCAGTCCATGTTGAAATTTATTTGTTTTGTTTGTTTTTAATATATTTAAAGAGCCCAGGCTGTTTGTTTTTCTGGTTTCAGGCTGTATTTGAACTCACAGTAATAGGGTCTGCCTCCTGAGTGCTGGGATTAAAGGCATGCACAACTATGCCCAACTAAACCTTTTTTTTTTTTTTTTTTTTTTTTTTTTTTGGTTTTGTGAGGTAGGGTCTCACTCTGGTCCAGGCTGACCTGGAATTCACTATATAGTCTCAGGGTGGCCTTGAACTCTTGGCGATCCTCCTACCTCTGCCTCCCTAGTGCTGGGATTAAAGGCGATGCCACCAGCCCGGCTTTTTTTTTTTTTTTTTTTTTTTTTTTGAGAGAGACAGAGAATGGATTTCCAGGGCCTTCAGCCACTGAAACAAATTCCAGAAGCATGAGAAAGAATGTGCATCTGGCTTTCATGGGTCCTGGGGAATTGAACCTGGTTCCTTTAGCTTTGTAGGTTAGCACCTTAACTGCTAAGCCATCCCTCCAGCCCCTGGCTAAACTTTTATTTTTGCTCTTTATGAGATGGTCAATGGGGAGCATTGACTTAGAAAGCCTGATGGGTTTGGCAGATTGCAGATGCAGAAAGAGGCAGGACTAATGCCCATTCTCTCTCTGTCATTAATTTTTTTTTACAAATAAATAAAAATATTTTTAAAAATTTTTAAAAAATTTGTATTTCTTGATTAAATTTGTTTTTTTGTTGTTGTTGTTTTTGTTTTTATGGGAATTGCACCAGGGCCTCCAGCTATTGCAAACGAACTTCAGATGCATGCGCCCACCTTGTGCATTTGGCTTTACGTGGGTACTGGGAATCAGGCCTTAACAGGGACCTTAGGCTCAGCCATCTCTCCAGCCCCAAATTTGTATTTTTTGAAAAATATTTTTTATTTATTTGAGAGGCTGAGAAAGAAACAGAGAGAGAAAGAATCCTGCTCCAGGGCCTCCAGTGCTGCATTAACACAGCATAATCCAATGCTGGGTGCCTGGATTCTTTGGCTTTGCAGGCAAGCACCTTAATCCCAGTTTTTTTCTTTTATGATGAGGCAGTTTTAAGATATTTAAAGAGGACTGCCCTGAGACTAGACATGTAGGGTGAATTTCAGGTCAGCCTGGGTCCTGGGGAAGACCTACCTTGAAAAACCAAAAAAAAAAAAAAAAAAAAGCCATAACCAAAAGCCATCTCTCCTCTTTTCTTTTTTTTGAGGCAGGGTTTTGGTTTAGCCCAGGCTGACATCAAACTCCTACTTCAGCTTCCAAGTGCTGGAATTCACACCTTTAGTGTAGTCTCAGGGTGGCCTGAACTCATGGTGATCTTCCTAGCCGACTCTGCCTCCTGAGTGCTGGGATTAAGGGTGGCCTGGAACTCATGGTGATCCACCTCGCCTGGTTATTCATCTTTATTCTTTTTGTCAAATTGATGAGAAGGTAGAAGATAATGATATTGATTATTCTGACCTTGGCCATGTCAATCATTTTTAAAATTTTTATTTATTATCTACTTACAAGCAGAGAGAGAGAGAGGAAGAGAGAGGGAAAAGAGAGAGAAGAAGAGAGAGAGGGAGGGAGAGAGAGCTCACTAAGGCTTCTTGACACTGGATTCTTTGGCTTTGCAGGCAAGCACCTTAATCGCTAAGCCCTCTCTCGCTGTTTTTCTTTATGATGAAATTCAGTATGTTTTAATATATTTAAAGACTACTTGCATCTTTTTCATACTGTTTGTTTTTATTAATAATTTTATTTATTTTTATTTATTTTGAGAGAGAGAGAGAGAGAAAGTGACAGATAGAGAGAGAAAGAATAGACATGTCAGGGTCTTCAGCCATTGCAAATGAACTCCAGACACATGCGCATCTGGCTTATATGGGTCCTGGGGAATTGAACCTGGGTCCTTTGGCTTTACAGGCAAATGCCTTAACCACTAAGCCATCTCTCCAGCCTTTTTTTTTTTTTTTTTTTTTTTTGAGGCAGGGTCTCACTCTAGCCCAGGCTGACATCAAACTTATGGCGATCCTACTTCAGCTTCCAAGTGCTGCATTAAAAGCATAAGCTAAGCTGGGTGTGGTGGCGCACACCTTTAGTCCCAGCACTCAGAGGCAGAGATAGGAGGACTGCCCTGAGACTACATAGTGAATTTCAGGTCAGCCTGGGCTGGAGCAAGACCTTACCTTGAAAAAAAAAAAAAAAAAAAAAAAAAAAAGCCATAGCCGACTCATCTCTCTCTCTCTCTCTTTCTTTTTTGGTTTTCCAAGGCATGTCTTACTCTAGCTCAAGCTGGAATTCACTATGTAGTCTCAGGGTGGCCTGGAACTCATGGTGATCTTCCTACCTCTGCCTCCTGAGTGCTGGGATTAAAGGCGTGCGCCACCACGCCTGCTTATTCATCTCTCTTTTTGTCAAATTGATGAGAAGGTAGAAGATAATGATATTGATTATTCTGACCTTGGCCATGTCAATCGTTTTTAAAATTTTTATTTATTATCTACTTACAAGCAGAGAGAGAGAGAGGAAGAGAGAGGGAAAAGAGAGAGAAGAAGAGAGAGAGGGAGGGAGAGAGAGCTCACTAAGGCTTCTTGACACTGAAAACAAACTCTAGACAAATGTGCCAAGTTGTACATCTGGCTTTACATGGGTACTAAGGAATCAAACCTGGGCCAGTAGGTTTTTCAAAGAAGCCCCTTTAAGAGGTAAACCATCTCCCCAGCTCAAGCATTTAAAAACAAAAAAATTCATAGTAGGATCTCTCTCTAGTCTATGCTGACCTGGAATTCACTACATTATCTCAGGGTGGCCTCAAACTCACAGTGATCCTCCTGCCTCTGCCTCCCAAGTGCTGGGATTAAAGGTATGTGCCACAACACCTGGCACTCAAACATTTTCATTTAACCTTGAGAGTAATGGGAAAAGGCTGCTTGTCGGGGTATAAAATGGCCAGATTTCTGATGAGCACATCTGAAACGCTCTCCCTCCACAGTGTTGTCTCCTGCCAGTGAAAAAGGGCAAAGTTCCTGGAAGACAAGAGGGAGGGATTCTCAGCACAAGAGTGTCCCTGCCAGGAGGGAAGGAAGGAAGGATTGGGTAGCTCGGCCATAGCTTCTGTTTTCTGTGCCATTCCATTACCTGCTGAGAAAGAGAGGGAGAGAACGAGAGGTAGAAGAGGGGACAAGAGTCTGAGTACAGTGCACCCAAAGAGCAAAACACGGAATTGTGTAGCAGGACTGAGGTGGTGAGTGTATTTATAGTGTCCCTTACACACTCACTAGTTGTTTGTTGCTCTTGTTTTCTTTTGTGGTGCAGGGGGACCAAATTTAGGACTTCACACGCATTAGGCAAGCACTCTATCATTGAGCTATACCCTCAGTCCTACCCAGCAATTCTTTTTTTAAAAAAAATATTTTTAAGCCGGGCGTGGTGGCAATGCCTTTAATCCCAGCACTTGGGAGGCAGAATTCAAGGCCATCCCGAGACTACATAATGAATTCCAGGTCAGCCTGGGCTAGAAAGCAAGACCTTACCTCAAAAAACATATATATATATAAAATATTCATTTAGACTTTTTGAAGCAGAGTCTCACTCTAATTCAGACTGACATGGAAAATTCACTATGTAGTCTCAGGCTGGTCTCGAACTCACAGAGATCCTCCTACCTTAGCCTCTGGAGTGCTGGGATTAAAGGCATGCGCCACCACACCCAGTTTATTTTTATTTATTTGCAAGCAGAGATAGATGAGAGACAGAGAGAATGGGTGCTCCAGGGCCTCCAGTTGTTGCAAATGAACTCCTGAACTCCAGATGCATGTGCCACTTTGTGTATCTGTCTTTTTTTTTTTTGAGGTAGGGTCTCACTCTAGCTCAGGCTGACCTGGAATTCACTATGTAGTCTCACGGTGGCCTTGAACTCATGGTGATCCTCCTACCTCTGCCTCCCAAGTGCTGGGCTTAAAGGCGTGCGCCACCTCGCCCGGTTTGTATCTGTCTTTTATGTGGATACTGAGGAACTGAACCTGGATCATTGGGCTTTGCAGGAAGTGCCTTAACCACTGAGCTATCTCTCCAACCCTGTCCAGCAGTTCTTTCAAAATGCTTACCAACTGGGTGTGATCATAAAGGAGACGGAGAGCTAGGATCAGCTAGAGTTTCCAGGGTTTGTTGTGGCTTTCGAATACGTGTATGTATGTGGTGTGGTATGTGTAGTGTATGCACATGTATGTGCCCTTACAGACCCCAGACACTCACCTCTGATGGCCAGAGCAGATCGCTGGGTATGGTGCTCCATCGCTGTTCTTCCTGGTCTCATTTTGAGCCAGAGTCTTTTAGTGACATCGGAGCTTACTGTTTACATAAGCCCCGGTGAGTCCCTGGTCTCTGCTCCCATTTGCAGGGATGGGGGTGCACGCGCACATGGCTATACCCAGCTTCTTATGCGGGTTCTGGAGATTCAAACTCAGGTGCTTTCAGCCCCTTCAGGGCCTCATGCTTATGCTGGAAGCACTTTTAACTACTGAGTCATCTCTCCAGCCTCAGTTTTGATTTTTAATAGGTATATGTACTAAAGAGAAAGGGAGGAAGAAGGAACCCAGGCTGTTTGCAAGGAAGTGATTGAAATGATAGAACATAACATTTAAACCAGCTAAAGTGAAAAATAGCATGGACCTTGGCTGGAGAGAGAGAAGGCTCAGTAGTAAGGTGCTTGCCTGCAAAGCCTAAGGACCAGGTCTAATACCCCAGGACCCATGTAAGCCAGATGCACAAGGTGGCATATAGGCCTGGAGGTCATTTGCAGTGGCTAGAGGCCCTGGTGCACCCATTCTCTCTCTCTCTCTCTCTAATTGCTTCTTTCTCTCTCATGAATTAAATTTTTATATATATATATATATATATATATATATATATATATATATATATGGTTGTTATTGTTGTTGTTTTGTTTTGTTTTGTTTTTCGAGGTAGGGTCTCCCTCTGGTCCAGGCTGACCTGGAATTAATTAACTATGTAGTCTCAGGGTGGCCTCGAACTGAACTCACGGTGATCCACCTACCTCTGCCTCCTGAGTGCTGGGATTAAAGGCGTGCACCACCACGTCCAGATAAATAAATAAAATATATTTTTTTAAGTAACATGGAGTGGGCTGGAGAAATGGCTTAGTGATTAAGGCACCTGCTTGCAAAGCCAAAGGACCCAGGTTCGATTCCCCAGGACCCACGTAAGCCAGATACACAAGGTGGCACATGTTTCTGGAGTTCATTTGCAGTGGCTGGGGGCCCTGGAGCGCACATTCTCTACTCGTCCCCCTCTCTGTCAAATAAATAAATAAATTAGTTTTAAAAAACTTTATTAGCCGGGCGTGGTGGCACACGCTTTTAATCCCAGCACTTGGGAGGCAGAGGTAGGAGGATCGCTGTGAGTTCAAGGCCACCCTGAGACGACATAGCAAATTCCAGGTCAGTCTGAGCTAGAGTAAGACCCTACCTTGAAAAACAAAACAAAAAAAAAAAAAAAAAACTCTATTAAAAAATAGCATGGGACTGGAGGGAATGCTTAGTGGTTAAGGTGTTTGCCTGCAAAGCCAAAGGACCCAGGTTCAACTCCCCAGGACCCACATTAGCCAGATGCACAAGGGGGCACATGCATCTGGAGTTCATTTGCAGTAGCTGGAGGCCCTGGTGTGCCCATTCTCTCTCTCCCCCGCCCGCCATTTCTCTGTCAAATAAATAAATAAAAATAAAATATTTTTAAAAATAGCATGGACCTAGCAGATGTGTTTTTCATCACACATATTCTCCTCAGCACTCACAATGCACCCCAGAATAGACTACTTGTCAGGTCACTCTTGCATAGTGAGCCTGAGGTAACCCGGGCTCCGTGAGACCATGTCTCACACACCACCACCAACAACAAATCTACGAAAGAAATAGGAGAGAAGTTTTTAAACAATACCGTTTATGGATCGGAAAAAATAATATTGTTACAATGTTATAGCCGGGCCTGGTGGCGCATGCCTTTAATCCCAGCACTCGGGAGGCAGAGGTAGGAGGATCGCTAGAGAGTTCGAGGCCAGTCCCGAATTACAGAGTGAGTTCTATGTCAGCCTGAGCTAGAATGAGACTCTACCTCCAAAGAAGAAAAAGAGGAAGGGGAAGAAGAAGAGGAGGAGGAGGAGGAGGGGGAGGAAGAGTCCTGAGGACAGACAGGTAGATGCTGTGAAAGTGGTCAGGACAGAAGGTCTTGGACAATCTGAGAGAGGGGTTTGCAGATCCCGTCCTGTGAAATGCACAGGCAGGGTGGGCTAGGTAGGGACATAGTAGGGCTGGAGGGGCTGAGGAGAAGGTGGTGCAACGTGGAGGACAGAAGTCAATCGAGGGTCCTGACCTGGAGGGAGGGGGTGTGGCAGGAAGGAGGAGCACAACAGGCCTGAGTGGATCGGGAAAGGAAAGGGCGGTGTTGAGTAGCATCTGCTGGGCTCTCTCCAAGTCATGGCTCAGTAGCCAGTGCTTCACGGTATAATCCGCAGAGCATTCTGATGACCTTGCTACTGGAAGTCATCACCACCACTTAACAGAGAGGTGGCAGCCTTGGCAGAGACCACAGTGAGCCCCAGAGCACTAAATCACTGTGTTCAACTGTATGGGCCTTGGGTGCTATCCTAATAGTAGCCACGAGGGGGCAGTGAAAGGTTGGGAATTCAGACAGGCCCTATGCCCTAACTTCCCTGAGTCTTTCTTTGTGGTTAGAGGGTTTGATGATCGAAGGGTTTGACCTGTTATTTCTCACCTTGCTGTGAGGTAAGTTGAGGCCCAGAGAGGAACAGTGACTGGCCCAGGTGACAGAGCGAATCACAGTCAGAAGTGGGGCCAGTGATCGCACCTTGCCAGCAGCTTTGTCTCCTGTGGGTGGGGTGGGACACATAGGGGTCATGGATGGATTCTGCATGTTATCTGGAACTGCACAGGCAGACAGGCTCCTCACAGCCTGTGCACAGAAAGGAGGTAGCTGCCACTTCTTGACCAAGGCTTGTCATGACCAAGCCCCTGCACTGTGACGAGTGACGCAAGCCACCCAGCGTGGAGTTCTCAGGAAATGGCTGCTCCACTGCCGCTGCATTTATCATCAGCAGCAAACTACCCAGCAGCCATGCAAGGCAAGTGTCTGTCACACCTTTCACGACTAGGAGAAGGAGGTGTGACTCCAGGTAGACAGGGATGGGGGAGCTGGAGTTGAAGAGTCCCCAAGGCTGTGGCGCTGTGCCCACCCTACCTCAGGAGGGCATCCTTCTTTTGACGACTCACTCATCAGGTGGCATTTGTGCAGGATGTTCTCCAAGCTTGGCCCTGTGGTGGGCATCTGTGAACAATCAGAAGCCAGGGTAGGCCAGGCCCAGAGCCCACAGAATCCCTGCATGCATCTACGGCCAGGCGTGGGGGTGTGGCTTGTGCCACCTCTGCCTGACAGGCCTTACTTGTCTTCTACACAGTGTCTTCAGGATCGCCTCAGGACAGCAGGCAATATGGAGCTCCCTCAGCCAGGGGCTCCTGTGGTGTCTAGGGGACTTTTGAGAGGGGTCCCACCAATGGTGCTGGAAGCTGCTTCTAGGAGACCCCTCCTGAGACCTCACTTTGCTAAGGAATTCCCTCCCACCCCGAGATAGGATCTCACTCTAGCCCAGGCTGACCTGAAACTCACTCAGTAGTCCCAGGCTGGCCTCCAACTCACAGACACAGAGATCCTGCTACCTCACTAAGGATGGTCTGGACAAGTGAAAAGAGGGGTTGCTTCTAGTTTGACTTCCCTTTGTGTGGCTTTGGAATGTCCAGGTCCGAGGGACATGTTTGGTCATGCGACAGGAACCCACAGTCATGTTTTAGTAAGACTGTGCAGGACGGGTCTGCAACAAATGCCTGCAGATGAAAGGCAAGTGGGGGTTAAAGTCCAGCTCCACCCATTGGCCTCCTTGGCACTGTTGGGGGCCCTGGAGTGGGGTACACCCACTTAGAAGAAATGGCTGCTCCTTTTGAGTCCCCGAGGCCACCCAGCCCCTCTGACATCAGCAGTCCCTACAGCACTGGGCTGGAATGAAGCTTGACGTTGGCCTGCCTGCAGTCTTGGCCAGCACTGTGAATGAAAGAGCTTCATTGAGATGGTCTCTTGTCTAGACTAAAGCCCAGAGGAGGAGGAGGATCAAGAGGGAAGCTACCTCCTCAGGAGGCCTGACCTCCCCTCTGGAGCTTCTGGTTCTATGTCCCAGCTATGCCCTCTGGGACCAGCCAGCACCTTTGGAAACCCAGAAGCCTCCCCACTTTACATTCACACAGACCCCCATTCCTGGTATACTCCAAGTCTGAATTTCTCTGACGGGCTTTGTCTTCCTCACCACACACTCTCGTGGGTCCAGTGTGCACCCCGGACAAACCTTTTCTGTTGGTTGGACAGCCTGTCCCAGAGCTGTGGAGCATGACCTGATGTCCTGGGGACAGAGCGGTGCACAGAAGCTCAGAGGCCGCAGAGTCTCTGGGTAGCAATCAGCCTGGAACCCATGCCGCATGGGTTGGTATCATCCCCCCTGAGATGCACACCTTAGGCAGCCAAGAAGGTATGCCAGGCTTGGGCATTGTGTCAAGACCTCTCTGCAGCCTCCTGAGGCCATGTAAGGACCTGACCTGGCCTGGCCTGGAGGTTGGATTCCTTAGCTCAGGAGCTGCAGAGATGAGGAGAGGCGGCCAGAGTGGCGGGAGGGCCTCCTTTGTACCAGGTATTTTCTCAATGGCAGGGCTGGGCTGCCTGCCAGGTGCCAGGGTGCGGCTCTGGCCTCCCGCTGCAAAGCAGTTTTGCCGCCAAACCCTGTACCTGGCTCGGTGGCTCCTTCCTGCGCTTCCTCTGCCAGGCCCAGCAAAGTGAGAGAGGCAAGGCATGTGGGGAAGACGGAGTAGGTGGGCTCCCAGCTTCCCTAGCCCGCAACTCTGGCAGGGACCCTGGGTCTAGACAGAAGGACTCATTAGGAGTTCAGCATTTAAAAATACATTCTCAGCTAGGCGTGGTGACGCAAGCCTTTAATCCCAGCACTCGGGAGGCAGAGGTAGGAGGATTGCCATGAGTTTGAGGCTATCCTGAGAATACAGAGTGAATTCCAGGTCAGCCTGAGCTCAAATGAGACCCTACCTTGAAAAACCAAAAAAACAAATAAACAAAAAAATACATTCAAGCCGGGCATGGTGGCGCACATCTTTAATCCCAGCACTCTGGAGGCAGAGGTAGGAGGATCTCTGAGAGTTCGAGGCCACCCTGAGACTACATAGTGAATTCCAGGTCAGCCTGGACCAGAGTGAGACCCTATCTCGAGAAAAACAAAACAAAACAAAACAAAAAACATTCTCCAGTTGGAGAGATGGCTTAGTGGTTAAGGCACTTGCATGCAAAGTCTAAGGACCCTGGTTCGATTCCCCAGTACCCACGTAAAGCCAGATGCACAAAGTGGCACATGCATTTTCATTTGCAGTGGCATGCCCATTCTCTCTGTCTCTGTCACTCTCTCTCTCTCCATGCAAATAAATAAATAAAATATTTTTTTAAAATGCATTCTCGGGGCTGGAGAGATGCCTTAGCGATTAAGGTATATGCCTGTGAAGACTAAGGATGCTGGTTCGATACTCCAGGTCCCACGTAAGCCACATGCACATGGTGGCGCATGCGACTGGAGTTCGTTTGCAATGGCTGGAGGTCCTGGTGCGCTCATTCTCTCTCTCTCTCTGATAATAAAATAAAATCTTTAAAACAAAACAAAAAGAAGAAATAACAGCACTTGGGAGGCAGAGGTAGGAGGATCACTATGAGTTTCAGGCCACCCTGAGACTACACAGTGAATTCCAGGTCAGCCTGGGCTAGAGTGAGACCCTACCTCAAAAAAAGGGGGGGGGTAGAGGGGATATGATGGAGAGTGAAGTTTCAAAGGGGAAGGTGGGGGGAGGGAGAGAAATAACATGGAATATTGTCTACAATTAAAGAAGTTGTCAATAAAAATAATTTAAAAAAAAACATTCTTGCTGGGTATGGTGGTACATGCCTTTAATCACAGCACTTGGGAGGCAGATTGCCATGAGTTCGAGTCCAGCCTGAGACTACATAGTGAATTCCAGTTCAGTCTGGGCTAGAGTGAGACCCTACCTTGAAAAACCAAAAATAAGCCAGGCGTGGTGGGACACGCCTTTAATCCCAGCAGTCAGGAGGCAGAGGATCACCGTGAGTTTGAGGTCACCCTGAGACTACATAGGGAATTCCAGGTCAGCCCGGGCTATCCCAAAAAACAAAAAAAAACAAAACAAAACAAAACAAAAAACATTTTCTCTTAGGGGAATGGATTAAGAGACACAAACTTTTTTTTTAATATTATTTATTTATTTATTTGAGAGAGAGAAAAAATGGGCATACCAGGGCCTCCAGGCACTGCAAACAAACTCCCGATACATGTGTCACCTTGTGCATCTGGCTTACGTGGGTACTGGGTCCTTAGACTTTGCAGGTAAGCGCCTTAACCGCTAAACCATCTCTCCATCCCAAGAGATACAAACTCTTTCGCAATAAAACAGAACTCGAGGGGTTGGAGAGATGGCTTAGTGGTTAAGCACTTGCCTGTGAAGTCTAAGGACCCAGGTTCAAAGCTCTATGTACCCATGTAAGCCAGATGCACAAGGTGACGCATGTATCGGGAGTTCGTTTGCAGTGGCTGGCGGCCCTGGTGCACGCATTCTCTTTCTCTCTCTCCCTCCTTCTCTCTCTGTCTGTCGCTCTCAAATAAATAAGTAAATAATTTAAAAAACAACAGACCTCTAGCTCCACCACGTATTTGCTGTGGATATAGACAAATTACTTAACCTCGCTGTACCTGAAAAATATGAATGACAGTTGGACTTACCTCAGGATTGATGCACGGGTTAGAGAAGTTATTAATGAAAAGCTCTCAAAGAAGTCTTGCTTTGGAGTGCCATGGATGAGGGGAAGATTCTTGATTGCCCAGAAACAAACTTATCAAGCAAGCTTAAGTAATTTCCTAATAAGACTTCAGAGGTGTCACATGGAACCCAAGAGGAGGGAACAGCAAGGCCTTAGGAGAAATGAGAACCAGGGTGTGAGAAGCCACCAGGAAGCTTTTCTCCATTTGGCCTCACTGTCTTCCAGAAGACTTTCTATACTTCACTCTCTTCTTGCTCAGTAGATTTTCCTCTTTTTTTTTTTTTTTTTTTTTGAGGTAAGTCCAACAGATGCCCCTCCCCCCTTTTTTTTGTTTGTTTTTCAAGGTAGGGTCTCACTCTAGCTCAGGCTGACCTGGAATTCACTGTGTAGTCTCAGGGTGACCTCGAACTCACAGCAATCCTCCTACCTCTGCCTCCCAAGTGCTGGGATTAAAGGCGTGCACCACCACGCCCGGCTGCCCCTTTTTTAATGAGAGTAAGAGAGAGAGAGAAAATTGGCGTGCTAGGGCCTCCAGCCTCTATAATCGAACTCCAAATGCATGTGCCACCTAGTGGGCATGTGTGACCTTGAGCGCTTGTGTCACCTTGTGCATCTGGCTTACATGGGACCTGGAGAGTTGAACATGGGTCCTCAGGCTTCACAGGCAAGCTCCTTAACTGCTAAGCCATCTGTCCTTCCCAGATCCTCCTCTTCTCTGAACATATGGCCAACACAGCCGGCTCTCAGTTCTCAGGTCAGGTGGCCAGCAGAAATGGACTCAGTGTGTCCCCAAGGGTTCATGTTCCCTGTGTGTATTGAGGTGATGAGATCTCATCCAGTTGGGGCCCAGAGCAAGGTCACTGGCATTGCCCTCAAAAGGAATCAGTAGTGTTCTCACAGGACCTGGTCAGATCTCTCCACAGGAGTGTTGTACAATATCAAGACTGGCCCCTCTTGTCCCTCTGGCTTCCTGTGGCCTCTTCTGCACAGTTTGGTTACTGTGATGCTGTCTTCCATCAGGCTGTCACCAGAACTAAGCAGAAGCCAGCCCCATGCTCTTGGGCCATCAGAACTGTAAGTTAATTAAACTTCTTTTCTCAACCTTGTGAATTTTGTCATAGGAATAGAAAACAGGCTAACACAGACTGGCATCTCTGAATTGTAGCAGAAAAACCATGGGAGAATAAAGCCTACTGACTGATCTGGGTTATGCACCAAAAGCTCATCAACTATGTGAGTGTCCGTATGAAGCCCAGTTTGTAAGTTGAAAAAGTAAACATATATATGATTTATTTATGTGAGAGAGAGAGAGAAAGAATGGGTACGCCAGGGCCTCTAGCCACTGCATATTCCAGACACATGGGCCACTTTGTGCATCTGACTTTATGTGGGTACTGGGGAATCAAACCTAGGTCCTTTGACTTTGCAGGCAAGGGCCTTAACCGCTAAGCCATCTCTCCAGCCCCATCACAACCTTTTACATTACTTTTGGCTTTCCTTTCCTTCCTCCCCCCCCCCATGTTAAGGGCTTTGAACACAGTAGACAAGTACTTTCCCACTGAACTCTCTTCCCAGCTCCAAATACTGACTCATAAAGGCAGTGTGAGGACCTCTGGTTGACTAGGTAAAAGGTTACACATATAAGGAAGTGTAGAAAAGAAAAAGCACAAATATTAGTATTTCAAGATGTTTTCCTCCTACACGTACAATCAACTGTAAATACAATGTGCTAGGGCTTCTGGTCAGGGTTGACAGAGTTCCCAGAGTTCAAGAGCTATAGAGAAGTTAGCAACCAGCTCACCTGGCGTGCAGTGGGAGGGGACCGCAGGAAGCCCTGGCTGAGGAGATGACGCATGAGCTGGGCCTGGAAGGGATAGAAAAAGTTTCCCCGGAAACAGGAGTGTGGAGAGGGCATTCCAAAAGACATCAATGGGGCAGAAAGTACACAGAACAAAGTAGCAAAAACTACGTATGCCCAGAGTGACCTTAGAAAGTACTTGGAAAAAAAAAAAAAGAAAATAACTAGCATTTCAATCCCCACTACAATCTTTGTGAGCCACATTGTTAACAAGATGAAAGTGATGCGCACAGAGGTTAAGTTACTGGCCCAAGAATTCCTGTTTGGCAAGTGGTAAGCTTAGGAGTCCAGCCTGAGAAGTGTGGTGCCGGAAGTCTTAAACCCATGCCTTCCTGTCTTGAGGTACTCAAAGCAGTTTTGTATAGCTGGTGAGACATTCAGCTGAAGGAGAAAGGCCTTCGAAGAGCACGGTTGTCATCTGTAGAGCTCAGACTCAGTCCCCACAGCAAAAGGGAAAACGTCAACAGGGAGACAGAAGATGGAAATAAAGCTGATGGCAGGGTTGGAGAGATGGCTTAGCGGTTAAACCCTTGCCTGTTGAAGCCTAAGGACCCTGGTTGGAGGCTTGATTCCCCAGTACCCATGTAAGCCATAAGCATAGGGTGGTGCATACATCTGGATTCATTTGCAGTGGCTGGAGGCCCTGGTGTGCCTCTTTCCCTGTCTCTCTCAAATAAATAAATAAAATCAACAAATTAAAAAAAAAAAAAAAGCTGATAGCAAGTACTTGTGTAGTATGCATGAAGCCCTGGGTTTAATCTCAGTACCACCCCAAGCCATGGATGGGAGGGTTGGACAGGAGGCAAAGACCAATCAGGGGGGCTTTGGAACAGCTGAGATGAGGTCTGAGCCTGCCTGAGCCCAGTGATTATGGAGCAGTTGAGTTCCAGTACGGTTACATGAGCGAGATGATGCGAACGATGCTCAAAAGGACAGACACCCACATCCAGGGCCGGGGAGACGGTTCGGTGGGTAAAGTGAGGCACACACATGAGCACCTGAGTATAGATCCATACCTCCCTCCCCCTCAAAATGACAGATATGGTGGCTTGTGCCTGTAATGTCAGAGCTGGGGGCCAGAGACAGGAGATCCCTGGAGGCCACTGGCTAGCTAGTCTGACTGAATTGGTGAGCTTTGAGAGTGACTGAGGAAGACCCCTGATGTCAACCTCTGGCTTCCACACGTACACACTTGTGAACACACATCCACAAACACAAAATAACTTTAAAAACATTTTTTTAAGCTGGGTGTGGTGGCACACATCTCTAATCCCAGCACTGGGAGGTAGAGGTAGGAAGATTGCCCTGAGTTCAAGTCCACCCTGAGACTACATAGTTAATTCCAGGTCAGCCTGGGCCAGAGTGAGACCCTACCTTGAAAAACCAAAAAATAAATAAATATTTTTTTTTAAGATATGCACACTGGAGAGATGGCTTAGTGGTTAAGGCACTGGCCTATGAAGCCTAAGGACCCATGTTTGACTCTTCAAGTCCCACATAAGTCAGACTCACAAGGTGCCAAAAGTGTGCAAGGTCGTACAAGGTGGCACACGTGTCTGGAGTTCAATTACAGTGGCTGGAAGCCCTGGCACACCAATTTTTTCTCTCTCTCTCTCATATAAAAAAGGTCAGTCTGTTGGGCTTGCCTCAAAAATAAAATAAAATATGGGGGGAGGGGAAGGAAATATCATGTGTTTTTTGTATGTAAGTATAGAAGTTGTCAATAATAATAATAATAATTTTTTAAAAAGAAAAAATAAATAAATAAAATAAATGTTATGCACACCCTAATACTCAGAATATATGCTATTACATAAGACAAAAGAGACTTTGCAGATACAACTAAATTAAGGATCCTGAGATGACATGACTTTCGGCTTTCCGAGTGGGCCTGAGGCAATCACAAGAAGCAGGAGGAGGAGGAAGCCACGTGACACGAGAAGAAGCTATTGAAGCCATGCAGCTGCAAGCCACAGAACACATGTAGAAAAGACAAGTGTTAGATTCTACCCTTGGGCTTCTGAAAGAAACCAGCCCTCTTGATGCTTTTTTAAAAAAATATTTTATTTATTTGAGAGATAGAGAATGGGCACGCCAGGGCCTCCAACTGCTGCAAACAAACTCCAGATGCATATGCCCCCTTGTGCATTTGGCTTGTATGGGTCCTGGGGAATTGAACCAGGGTCCTTTGACTTAACCACTAAGCCATCTTCTCCAGCCCCCCTCTTGATGCTTTGATTTCGGTCCATAAAGCTCATTTCCGATCTTCAGCCACCATAACTGTAAAATACTAAGTCCCTACTGTTTTAAGCCATGAGGTAGTTATTACAGCAGCAGCAGGAAACTCATACAGTTAATGGTGACCTCATAGTTAAAAAAGAAGGGATGGATTGCTGAAGACTCCATATGCCTGGGCTGCAAGGTCACTGAGAAATCAAGCTGGAGCTAAGCTGACAACCTCCTCCCTATAGACCATTTGACAGAAAGCTGGAAAAACCTATGGTGCATGCAGCCCTATGGGAGACAGAAGTCATCAGTGGTGAAAACAGTGGACACTGCAAGCCTCAAGTTTGGTCAGCCAGGCCAAATGACCAAACAGATGCAATAGCCTGTTACGGGGGAAAACAACTGCTCTCTAATTGGACTGGGGGCCCGCTCCATGGGAGGGAATACATGCCTGGTACTGAAAACCTAACCAAAAGCCTGTGGTGGGAGTTGGGCATGGTGGCGCACGCCTTTAATCCCAGCACTCGGGAGGCAGAAGTAGGAGGATCGCCATGAGGTCGAGGCCACCCTGAGACTACATAGTAAATTCCAGATCAGCCTGGACTAGAGTGAGACCCTACCTCGAAAAACAAAACAACAAAACAAAACAAAACAAAAAGCCTATGGTGGAGGAGGTCATGAGCCCTAGGAGTGTAATGTCTGCTCTTGTCTGGCTAAATGCATATATTATGCTCACCAAACTGCCCTGTAAGCACTTTACTTAATGTTCATACCCATATATTAATGCTACTTTCACTTTTGGTTAGAGAAGCTTCTCTTTTCAGATGGTGGTAAACACTGGGATGACCCAAAAGGTAACATAGTGCTAAGAAGAAGTGACAGAGGAGTGTTCAGCACTGAAATATCTCTGTCACACCCTCCAAGGCTCAGGATCCATTGTGGAAGAGGTGGCGGGAAGAATGTAAGAGTCAAAGAAAGGGTAAGGACTGTTTACAATGCAATCATTCAGACAGAAACTAGTCTCGATATCCACGACCGCACAGTGCCTAGCACTACTTTTACAAGACCCTCGTAATAGGAGGAAAATTGATGACATCAAAATAAAAGAGAGACTAATGGAGAGAGGGAGGGGATGTGATGGAGAGTGGATTTGTGAAGGGGAAAGCGGGGGAGGGGAGAGAATTATCATGGTTTATTGTCTGTAATTATGGAAGTTGTCAATAAAAATGTTTAAAAAAAGAGCGAGCCAAGCGTGGTGGCACATGCCTTTAATCCCAGCACTTGGGAAGCAGAGGTAAGAGGATCGCCGTGAGTTCGAGGCCACCGTGAGACTACAGAGTGAATTCCAGATCAGCCTGAGCTAAAGTGAGACCCTACCTTGAAAAACAAAACCAAAATAACAACAACAAAAAAAAAAAAAAAAAAAAAAAAAAGGAGGGACAGGCCACAGAAAAGGTTCAAGATGGGGCTGGAGAGATGGCCTAGTGGTTAAGGTGCTTGCGTACAAGGCCAAAGGACCTGGGTTTGATTCCCCAGGACCTATCTATGTAAGCCAGATGCACAAGGTGGCACATGTGACTAGAGTTTGTTTGCAGTGGCTGGAGACCCTGGAGTGCCGATTCTTTCTGTCACTATCTGCCCCTTTCTCTGTCTCTGTCTCTCTCTCTCTCAAATCCATTTTAAATAATATTTTTTTAAAAAATGTTCAGGATGATGGCCAAGACTTTTGGGAGACCTCTATGGCCAAGGACAAGTTGTCTGTTTAGCTCCTCGTCTCTGATGTGTAGCAGGAGAGCACTTAAGCTCCCACCCCAGGCCTCTCACATCTGACCTCGTTGGCTGTGGGGAGAAGAAGACTTCCTTCAGATAATAGAAGCCAAGCTGACTCTTCCAAAAAGTTACCTCATGTGTCTCCCTCAGGCTCACACGGGCCAGTATCCCCAGGCAGCCCACAGGACAAAGGTCAAAGTAGATGAGCTCTGTTGAGCTGCTTCTGGGCAAGCGCTCTTGGCTTCGGAAGGGCCACCCTAGCCCTCTCAGTGTGGCAGCTCATTTGAAATCAAACCAGACCTATGGGCAGCGCCAGAGTGTTTCTGACAACAGACTCACCCCATGGGTCACAATGAACTTTCAAACACTGAATGAAAGGTGCACGGGGTGAACATCACATAGATATTTTTCTTTATTTTTTTCTTTATTTATTACAGAGAGAGAGGGAAGGAGAGAAAGAGAGAGAGGGAGAGAATGGCCGTGCCAGGGCTTCTAGCCATTGCAAATGAACTCCAGATATACGTGCTACTATGTGCATCTGGCTTACATGGGTTTTGGGGAGCTGAACCTAGGCCCTTAGGCTTCACAGACAAGTGCCTTAACTGCTAAGCCATCTCTCCAGCCCAAAAACCATATATAATTTTTAAAAAGTCTATTCATCTTGTGAACAGATAGGAACTAAGGCCCAAGAGCAGAACAACCCATTCAGGAAAGGTCTGTGGCCTAAGAGGACAAGTACCTAGAGACAACTGTGATGGGCAAGGGAACAGAAACCACATATAGTTTTTACTTTTCATTTGTTTGCAAGCAGAGAGAGATTGAAGAGAGACAGAGAGAATGGGTATGCCAGGGCCTCCAACTACTGCAAAGGAACTCCAGATGTATGCACCACTTTGTGCATCTGGCTTTCCATGGGTACTGGGGAACTGAGCCCAGGCCTTCAGACTTTGCAAGCAAGCACCTAAACTGCTGAGCCCTCTCTCCAGCCTGGTTTTTGTTTCATTTGTTTTGAGACAGGGTCTTAGTCTATAGTGTAGGCTGATCTGGGACACACTATGTAACCCAGGCTGGCCTCAAACTCACTGTGATCCTCCTGCCTCATGCTCCAAAGTGCTAAGATTACAGGTGTGAACCACCATGCCTGGCAAAGGATATCTGATGAATGAATGCATTTGTGTTTTGTCTTTTTTCAAATATAAAAAGGAAAGAGAACATGGGAGAAGTGAGACTGGGGACATGGCTCAGCAGTTAAAGCACTGGCTTGCAAAGTCTAATGACCAGGGCTCAAATTCCCCAGTACCCACGTAAAGCTAGATGCACAAAGTAGAGAGAGCATCTGGAGTTCATTTGCAGTGGCAGAAGGCCCTGCTGTACCTATTCTCTCACACACACTCTCTCTCTCCTCACAAATAAATAAATAAGAAATACTTAGAATAAACTGGGAGGCAGAGGTAGGAGGATCACCATGAGTTCAAGGCCAGCCTGAGACTACATAGTGAATTCCAGGTCAGTCTGGACTAGAGTGAGACCCTATCTTGGAAAAGAAAAAAAAAAGGAGGGCTGGAGGGATGGCTTAGCAGTTAAGGCATTTGCCTGCAAAGCCAAAGGACCAAGGTTCGATTCCCCAGGACCCACGTTAGCCAGATGCACAAGGGGTTCATGCTGGAGGCCCTGGCGTACCCATTCTTTCTCTCTCCCTCTCTCTCTCTCTCTCTCTCTCTATCCCTCTGTCTGTCAAATAAATAAATAAATAAAAATAAAATATTTTTAAAAAACAGAAAGAAATACTTAGAATATAGGAAAAGTGTGTTCCTGTAATCCTAGCACTTGGGAGGTAGAGGCAGGAGAATTGGTTCAAGGTCATCATCCTTCACTACATAGCAAGTTTGAGACCAGCCTGGCTACATGATACCCTGTTTAAAACAAAACAAATAAAAAACCCAGTTCCATGTTTACCATTCAAATAATTTAGTTCAGCATATAAATGAGAAGCCGGATTCTACTTAGAAAGGCCATACCATCTGAACATGCCTGGTCTTGGAAACTCCACAAGGTTGGTCCTGGTTAGTACTTGAAGGGAAGAAAAGACTTAAGGTATAAACAACATGAGTACAAAATTATTTCAGGAAAATAATGGTCCTGACCAGTGAATGAAATGTAAGTTCAGTTACCTTTAAGATACCCATCAAACTAGAAACAAAAATGGGTAATCATGGGGCTGGAGAGATGGCTTAGCGGTAAGGCACTTGCCTACGAAGCCTATGGACCCAGGTTTGATTCCCCAGTACCTATGTAAGCCAGATGCATAAGGTGGTGCATGCGTCTGGAGTTTTTTGCAGTGGCCAGAGGCCCTGGTGTGCCCATTGTCTAACTGCCTCCCTCCCTCCCTCCCTCCCTCCCTCCCTCCCTCCCTCCCTCCCTCCCTCCCTCCCTCCCTTCCTTCCTCTTTTTCTCTCTCTTTCCCTCTCAAAGTAGAACTAAACAGGCCTAAGTTGGCAAGGCTATGTGAAACAAGGGCACTGCCAGCCTCAGATGAGAGCCACACGGCCATGAAGTCAGAAGTTAGACAAGTGCACACGACGCTACAGAGGTACCCAACCTTTCCACACTTTGACGTGACATTGTCATGTACAAATGGGGTGGGCTGCTTTCTTTGTTATCCTGGAATGCATGCAGCCACAGGTTGCTCATGCCTATGACCTAGACCAAAGGTCCTAGCATTATGTACAAAAGAAATCCACTAAGGTAAAAATGAGGGTGTTTATAAGGAAACATAAGTTATCTCAGAAACCCAAGGACAGACGTGGGGCTCCCAGGAGCGGCAGAAACTGGCATAGAGAACGTCATCAGGAAGCTCTTTATCTTCCTCCTCCTTGCCAGGACCTCGCTCCCACCTCTGCTTCGTTTCTCCTTCTCCGTGGGCCACACTTCTCTGTTTATTAGGGCACCTGTTTATATGACAAATATTTATTTTGTATATATGCCCAAACGCAGCCTTTCTCAGTGTTCATGTGTACCCAGGTAAGGCCTAAGATGCAATCGCAGTTCTCAGGGGAGTCTGAGTGTTGCAGTCCCCCCCCCCCCAAGGCCAGCTCAGGAGGGACGGTAGGGTCTCAGCCGAGTCCTTCACTGAGTTATAAGCGAGGACCCCAGGGTGAGGGGCTGCTACTGCTCTAAGGGAATTCAGCAATTCTGATCCCTTCTTCTGCGGGAAAGCCTTCATCTCTGTTAATCAGTGAATGTGACAAAATAAAAACTGGGGTCAGGGCAACCCAAGGCAGAGAAACAACTTTTTTGCTTTGGGGTTTTGTTGTTCTTGGTGTCCCGTCCCACCCCACCCCCGCCCAAGCAGGGTCTCACTCTAGCCCAGGCTGACCTGAACTCACTCTACAGCTCCAGCCTAGCCTTAAACTCATGGTGGTACACCTACCTCAGCCTCCTGACTGTGGGATTAAATGCTTGTCATCACAACCAATTTGTTCTTTTTTTGTTTATTTTGCTTTGTTTTTCTGGGTAGGGTCTCACTCTAGCCCAGGCAGTCCTCGAATTCACTATGTAGTCTCAGGATGGCCTCAAACTCACAGTGACCCTCCTACTCTGCCTCCTGAGTGCTGGGATTAATGGCATGCGCCACCACGCCCGGCTGTTCTTTCCCCTGCCCCCAGGTAGGGTCTCACTTTAGCTCAGGCTGACTTGGAATTCACTATGTAGTCTCAGGGTGGCCTCGAACTCACAGCGATCCTCCTACCTCTGCCTCCCGAGTGCTGGGATTAAAGATGTGCGTCACCATGCCCAGCTGTTCTTTGTTTTTTATTTTTATTTTTTTTGAAACAGGGTTTCACTCTGTAGTCCAGGCTGGCTTTGAATTCATTCATGGTACTTCTGCCTCAGTCTCCCAAGTGCTTGGCATACAGGTGTGAGGCATGGGAAACAAACTCCTGAGTGCTGGGACTCCTCCAGGTGTGCGAGCTCACACTCATCCTAAAACATGTAAATACGAGCATATTCTTCTACCAGACAACACATGAAGGAAAAACTTCACCAGCTCCTTCTGTTGTAATTAGAATAAAGTTGAGGGTTGGAGAAATGGCTTAGCGGTTAAGGCACTTGCTGTGAAGCCTAAGGAACAAGGATCAATTCCCCAGAACCCACATAAGCCAGATGCACAAAGTAGTGCATGCATCTGGAGCCCTTGTGTGTCCATTTGTTTTCTTTTTCTGCTTGCAAATAAATAAAATATGTTTTAAAAAAAAAAAAAAAGCAGGGCTGAAGAGATGGCTTAGCGGTTAAGGTGTTTGCTTACAAAGCCAAAGGATCGGGGTTTGGTTCTCTAGGACCCATGTAAGCCAGATGCACAAGGGGATTCAAGCATCTGGAGTTTGTAGTGGTTGGAGGCCCTGGCATGCCCTGTTTCTCTCTCTCTCAAGTAAATAAAATATTTAAAAAACATAAGCAGGCTAGAGAGATGGCTTAGTGGTTAAGGTGCTTGCCTCGAAGCATAAGAACTCATGTTTTTTAAAAAATATTTTATTTATTTATTTATTTGAGACAGGGAGAGGGAGAGAGAGATAGAGAATGGGCATGCCAGGGCCTCTAGCCACTGTGAACGAACTCCAGACACATGCACCTCCATGTGCATACGGCTTACGTGGGACCTGGAAAATTGAACCTGGGTCCTTAGGCTTCACAGGCATGCGCCTTAACCGCTATGCCACCTCTCCAGCCCAAGAACTCATGTTTGAACCTCCAGGTCCCATTTAGCCAGATACACAGTGACGCAAGCACACAATGTCACATATCGCACGGGGGGGGGCACATATCTGGAGCTCATTAGCGGTGGCTGAAGGCATGCCCATTCTCTCTCTCTCTGCCTCTCTCTCTCTCTCAAAAATAAATTTTAAACAACAACAAACAAAATCCATCTTTCATTATCTTTCCCTCCACAGCTCCTGTTTCATCTTATTTTCACACATCTGTAGGTGTCCTGTGCTATGGGCGATCCTCTGAGGCTCATGTTCTTATTAATCAGTTTGCTGTGCTCAACCTGGCATTCATTGCCGTGATGCCTGTTTTCTTTCAGAGCATCCCTAATCTCCCTCTAATCCTTCTTGATCTCAGATTATCCCTTGTTAAGATCGCTGGTTCTAAGTTAATTGTGTGCCATCTTTTGAACTCCAAGGAAAAATCAATGTGATATCACCTGCATTTTCTTGTGTTCCTTGCCCCAGCTCTCTTCTGAAGCTGGAAGCTCCTCCAACTCTTCAGAGAAGTCACCCTCTCCGTGACTTTCCCAGTCGTCTTGGTTTGCCCCCTCTGGACATGGGCTTTCAATGCTGGAACCAGGAAAGTTCCAGGCAAAAAGGGATGGTACCCTACTTCCACCTGCAAACAGGATCAAAGAGCAATAGTGTGTTGTCCTACAGAAATGGGTCCTTGAAATGTTTCCCAAAAGGAAGAAACCATTTCTGGTAGCTGGAAATACTCTCCTTTCAAGCCTCTCTATAGTAAACCAGCCTTTCTCCTTCCTTTCACAACTTTAAGGCTGCCCATCTTCTCTCCTGAAAAGCAGCTTCTACTGTTCTTATTAATCAATCCTCATCTCAGAACTTGTTAAGATCGCTGGTTCTAAGTTAATTGTGTGCCATCTTTTGAACTCCAAGGAAAAATCAATGTGATATCACCTGCATTTTCTTGTGTTCCTTGCCCCAGCTCTCTTCTGAAGCTGGAAGCTCCTCCAACTCTTCAGAGAAGTCACCCTCTCCGTGACTTTCCCAGTCGTCTTGGTTTGCCCCCTCTGGACATGGGCTTTCAATGCTGGAACCAGGAAAGTTCCAGGCAAAAAGGGATGGTACCCTACTTCCACCTGCAAACAGGATCAAAGAGCAATAGTGTGTTGTCCTACAGAAATGGGTCCTTGAAATGTTTCTAAAAAAAGGAAGAAACCATTTCTGGTAGCTGGAAATACTCTCCTTTCAAGCCTCTCTATAGTAAACCAGCCTTTCTCCTTCCTTTCACAACTTTAAGGCTGCCCATCTTCTCTCCTGAAAAGCAGCTTCTACTTTCTAATCCTCAGCTGAACTTTCTCTAACCAAAGTTACCACGACAGGGGCTGGAACAATAGCTTAGCAGTTAAGGCACTTGCCTGCAAAACCAAAGGACCCACGTAAGCCAGATGCACAAGGTGGCACATGAGTCTGGAGTTGTTTGCAGTGACTAGAGGCCCTGGTACACCCATTCTCTCTCTTCTTCTTCTTCATCTCTCAAATAAATAAATAAATAAATAAAAATATTTTTTAAAAGTTTCCACCACTAGAATCCTTATTGTCCACGGTCTCTTTCCAATTCTTCCCTGCTGACTCTCTCTTAAAGCTCTTTGAGATGTGTGTCTTTGTTCAAGGTCCTGCTCTGGACTGTTTTTTCCCTGATTGTGGCCCAGCTCAAGTGATCTCAGCTTGCACAGCTTCAAATACGGTCATTGCTGACTTAGATCCCATCTCCAGCCCAGAATGCAATTTGGATCCAATCTGAATATCCAGTTTCTTAATGTACTTTCCATTTGAACTCCATCTTTTCTTTCCTTTCTTTCTCTTTTCCTCCCTCCCTTCCTTTTCTGTGCTGGGAATTGAACCAGGGCCTTACACATGCTAGGGAAGTGCTCTGACACTGAGCTACATTCCCAGCCTTACTTGCTAAATCTTTTAAAGCTTTTTTAAATTTTTTTATTTTTTTGAGGTAGTGTCTCACTCTAGCCCAGGCTGACCTGGAATTCACTCTGTAGTTTCAGGCTGGCCTCAAACTCATAGCAATCTTCTTACCTCTACCTCCTGAGTGAGGGTTAAAGGCTTCCACCACCATGCCAGGCTCTTAAAAGCTTTTTTTGCTTCTAGGAAGTCTCTTGCCAACCACTGTCCACACTGCACAGTGATCTCACCCATCACACACCTGACATTGTGATCGCAGTCCAATGAACTACAGGCCACTCTAGGTCGGTTTCTAGGTTTCAACACTGTCCTATTTGGCTCATTCCCAGTACTCTTTCTGCTTTGTCTTGATGCCATTTCCTTGGGAATACCTTCTAGTCTCCTTTGCATTGGTTGGGTAAAGCCCTGTATGTTTCCTCGACACCTCTATTATAGTATTTGTCACTGAATTTCACTGAGCCCCACTGAAATAACAGAAGGCTTGAACTCTCAAGTCAGGAATTGTCTTGTTCACTGATCTCCAGCACCTAGAATGGCAGATAATAACAAGCACTCAAGTTTGCTGAATGCATAACAAATGCCCCTAATTAGAGTTTCCGCTTATGAGATTCACTCCCAAAGTCTTCATGATAATTCAGTCCAAGTTACAATGTACCTGAAAAAAGACTTTTGTTAGCGACCTATTCAAAATATCTAGAAAAACAGGACACTCATCCTGAACCAGAAGGCCCGGATTCTAGACATGGCTCTGCTGTGGATGATTTCTTTTTAAATATTTTTATATTTATGAGAATGGGCGCGCCAGGGCCTCCTGCCACTGCAAACAAACTCCAGATGTACACACCACCTTGTGCATCTGGCTTTACGTGGGCACTGGGAAAATGAACCCGGGCCATCCAGGCTCTGCAAGCAAGTGCTTTTGACTGCTGAGCCATTTCTCCAGCCCCTGTGAATGATTTCTTAAGCTCTGAGACTCCCTTTCTCCATCCAGTGCTATATAAAGTAGCTCATCTAAGCCAGGAGCTGTTGTCGGGGGAGGGGGACACTGAATCTGAGGGACCTGAGGACTGCGTACACCCAAGACCCCAAGCTGCTTTACTTCAACCTATGTTAAATATTAGTATTTGCCTGTGGTTTTATTTGGGGGGTTCACAGACAAAGAAGTCTGAAAACAACTGAGCCAGGTGCTCCCTTACATACTGACATTTAAAACACTGACAGCCATGAATGATGCTAGTAAAAACAGTGTTAGAAATGCACTTGCATGGCATGGTGGTGCTTACCAGTGGTCCCAGCTACTTGGGAGGCCAAGGTAGGAAGATCACCTGATCCTGGTAGTCCAAGAACAGTCTGGGCAACATAGGGAAATCCCAGCTCATAAAGAAACGTGAGAGCACAGAAGGGAAGGGAAAGTGAGTAAGAGACTGGTTCTGACTGTAAAAGCTTGAAGGGGGGGGGCAATTGTCTGCCATCACGAACCACCAGCTTCCATGCAATAGCACTATGCAGACCCAGAATAGCATTTTCTTTCTTTCTTTCATGTATTATCGCTGTGCCAGGGCCTCTTGCCTCTGCAAACAAATACCAAATGCCACTTTTTGAATCCAGTTTACATGGATGGCTTGGGAATTGAACCTGGGCCTGCAGGCATTGCAAGTAAGTGCCATTTAGCCACTGAGCCATCTTTCCAGCCTCCTTCCTTCCTTCCCTTTTCTTTTTGATTTTCTCAATGTAAAATCTCACTTTAGCTCAGGCTGACCTAGAGCTTAGAGCAATCCTCCTACCTACCTCTGCCTCCCAGTGCTGGGATTAAAGGCATGCACCACCACGTCTGGCTGTTTCAAAATTTTTATTTAATATTTTCCTTTCTTTCTTTTAAAATTTTATTTATTTGACAGAGAGAAAGAGAATTGGCCTTCCAGGGCATTTAGCCACTGCAAACGAACTCCAGATGCATGTGCCACCATGCGCATCTGGTTTACGTGGGTATTGGGGAATCGAACTTGGGTCCTTAGGCTTGGCAGGCAAGCACTTTAACCGCTAAGCCGTCTTTCCAGCCCCCTTTCCATTCTTTCTTGAAATAGTGGGTCCTCACATGTATTAGGCAAGCCCTGTACAATGGAGCTGCGTTCTCAGCCCACCTTTTTTCACATTTTATTTCAAAACAGATTCCCATTAAGGCTGTCCCTGAACTCCCTCTGTAGCCAGTACTGGATCTGAACTCAAGACCCTCCTGCTATAGTCGGAGTAGCTGGGATTACAAACCTGACCCATCAGGCCTAGCTAGGACACACATTTTTGAATCCACAAATAACATTTATGTGGTAGTCTATATTCCTCAGTCCTCTTGAAGTTAACAATGAAGATTAGCCAGAAGGCACAGCCTAAGTGGTTTTCATCATTTAACTCTGGTGACTCAAAGCCTGACCCAGCCTCACACCTGCACATGTACCAACCCAGGGCCTTGCAGACACACAGCCTACCTTGTGGAGAGAAGCGTCTGATAGATAGCTAACATGTATTATAGAGTACTGCACTCAGAGGACCTGGGTTTCTTGCTTAATATGCCACTGCTGCGGACACCCAACTTTTGGTCTACTTGGCACCAATACCAGCCCTATGCTCTTTCAGAAAACTGGGTTTCCTCCAGCCCCAACCTAGCCATACATTTCCAAAGGGAGATGCTAGATTCTCAGAGGATGGGCCCTCCTGCCTAGCCCAAGGATGGACAACAGAATTCATCATCTCTCGGCCTTTAGCAAGGATTAACCCGGACTCATGATCACTTCTTTGCAGTGGAGAAAAGCTGTAAGATACAAAGTGCAGGAGCTTCCAGTGAGCCTCTGAGGCAAGCCGGCTGGCATGAAAAGAAGGTGCAGTGGGCAGAGAAGAGAAACAGCGCAGACAGTGCCGGCACTGTCTGAGTCCTTGGTCGCAGTTGTTCCCAAGCCCAGCTGCATCATCTGTCCTTGGTGGTGATGGTGGTGGGGAGACTGCCTCGAATGCTTGACTCTTCCTTGGATTCCTTGAGCCAATAAATCCTCCTTCATACCTAAATTAGTTCAAACTGGCTTTTAGACCTTTATGACAAAAAAAAAAAAAAAAAAAGCCCAACCCTACACTAAATCACTGAAATACTGACTCTGTTTCTTCTTCATTTATACATACTACTTCAAAGGTTTTTTTTTTGTTGTTTTGTTTTTTTTTTTAAGCAAAGACTCTGAAGTAGCTTTGTAGAAACTCTGTTAAGCTACAAGTTTGTAGGGAGTGATTATTAGAGATATCTGCTGACGACTGCGCGGTTAAGTGCCTCTAGATGGAGTTGAATTAGCTTGCTACTAGAAAACAAGCAACATGCTGCTTCACAGCCAGTAACTCCACTGTGGAGACCCATCATATCCAGCTGCCCTCCCAACACCTTCTAGGAGTCGTCCCACCTCCCTCCAACTATTTGGTTTCCATGGGAACTGGCTTATTCTTTTAGGAATCCATCTCAGGCTGACCGGTGGGCCTTGGGGTTAGCACTAGCCCAAGATGAGCTAACGAATCTCTTCTATGGAACTTCCTTTTCTCTTTAAGATTCTGTAGCCCAAGCTGGTCTGGAACTGTTGATTCTCTTGCCTTGGCCTCTCAGTGACAGGTCTGTACCACCACACTCTGCTTTTTATTTTTTTTGATTTTTCGAGATAGGGTCTCTCTCTAGTCCAGGCTGACCTGGAATTCACTATATAGTATCAGGGTATCCTCGAACTCACCGCGATCCTCCTACCTCTGCCTCCCGAGTGCTGGGATTAAAGGCGTGTGCCACCACCACCAGTTCCTGCTAACTAAAAAAAAAAAAAATTATTTACTTATGAGAATGGGAGCCAGGTGTGGTAGCACACGCCTTTAATCCCAGCACTTGGGAGGTAGAGGTAGGAGGATTGACATGAGTTCAAGGCCACCCTGAGACTACATAGTGAGTTCCAGGTCAGCCTGAGCTAGAGTAAGACCCTACCTCCAAAAACCAAAAATTAAAAAATAAAACAAAAAGAGAGAGAGAATGGGCGCCCTAGGGCCTCTAGCCACTGCAAACAAACTCCAGATGCATGTGCCACCATGTGCATCTGGCTTATGTGTGTTCTGGGGAATTGAACCTGGATCCTTAGGCTTTGCAGGTAAGTGCCTTAACCACTGAGCCATCTCTCCAGCTCCACTTTTTTTTTAATTATAGAAAATATAATTTATCAGTCAGGCATGGTGGCACACGCCTTTAATCCCAGCACTTGGGAGGCAGGAGTAGGAGGATTGCTGTGAGTTCGAGGCCAGCCCGAGAATATATAGTGAATTCCAGATCAGCCTGGGCTAGGAGGAAACCCTATCTCAAAAAAAAAAAAAAAAAAAAATACACATATATACATATTGGTTATTGTGTAACCAATCTCTGGAACTATTTTTTAATCAATTATTTAATTGCAAGCAGAGAGATAGGAGACAGACAAAATGGATATGCCAGGGTTTCCAGCCACTGCAAATGGACTCCAGACGCATGTGCCAATTTGTGCATCTTTTTAAATTTTTTTATTTTTTGAGGTAGGGTCTCACTCTAGCTCAGGCTGACCTGGGATTCACTCTGTAGTCTCAGGGTGGCCTCAAACTCATGGTGATCCTCTTACCTCTGCCTCCAAGTGCTGGGATTAAAGGCATGCACCACCACTCCTGGCTCATCTAGCTTTTTTTTGTTTTGTTTTTGTCCTTTTTTTTTTTTTTTTTCTCATCTGGCTTTTTTGGGGGTAGAGACACAGAGAGAGGGAGAGGAAGACAGATAGAGCTGGGCGCGCCGGCAGCCTCTCAGCTGCTGCGAACGAAATGCAGATGCACGCACCTCCTTGTGGGCAAGTACGGCATTGCACCCCTTTGCATCTGGCTAAACGTGGGACCTGGAGATTGGAGCCAGCATTCTTAGGCTTAGGAGGCAGGCGCCTTAGCCTCTAAGCCATCTCTCCAGCCCTCATCTGGCTTTAAAAAAATATATATTAGCCAGGTGTGGTGGCGCACGACTTTAATCCCAGCACTCAGGAGGCAGAGGTAGGAGGATCACCATAAGTTCGAGGTCACCCTGAGACTACATAGTGAATTCCAGGTCAGCCTGGGCCAGAAGGAGACCCTACCTTGAAACCCCTCCCCCAAATATTTATGAGAGAAAAAGGCAGGGAGAGAAGGCACCAGGGCCTCCAGCCACTGCAAACAAACTCCAGATGCATGGGTACCCTTGTGCATCTGGCTTATGTAGGTCCTGAAGAATCGAACCAGGATCCTTTGGCTTGCAGGTAAATGCCTTAACCACTAAGCCATCTCTTCAGCCCTGCATCTGGCTTTTTTATGTGAGTACTGGGAAATTGAACACAGGTTATTAGGCTCTGAAGACAAGAATCTTTTCATTTATTTGAGAGCGTGAGAGAAAGAGACACACACCCACACCCACACAGAATGGGTGCAGTAGGGCCTCCAGCCACTGCAAACGTGTTCCAGACTCATGTGCCACCTTGTGCATCTGGCTTATGTGGGTCCTGGGGAGTGGAACTGGGGTCCTTTGGCTTTGCAGGCAAATGTCTTAAGTGCTAAGGCATCTCTCCAGCCCTCTGTAACTTTTTCATCTTGTATAAACAAAATCCTATCCCATTCCTGCTTGGCCCTCCCTTCAGACCCTAACAACCATTATAATTCTTTGTTTCTATGAATTTGATACTCGAGATACCTTGTATAAGTGGAATCATAGTGTGTTTGTCTTTCAGCGATTGGCTTGTTTCACTTAGAGTGTGTCCATGCTTTATCCACGCTGTAGTGTATGTCAGAACACTACATCGGCTGAGTATTCCACTCCTTGGTTATTGTGAATGCTGATGCTATAAAAACAAATGTATAGGGTCTGGAGAGATGGCTTAGTAGTTAAGGCGTTTGCCTGCAAAGCCAAAGGATCTCAGTTTGACTCTCCAGGACCCATGTAAGCCAGATGCACAAGGGGCCACATGCGTCTAGAGATCGTTTGCAGTGGCTGGAGGGCCTGGTGCATCCATTCTCTCTCTCTCTCTCTGCCTCTTTCTCTCTCAAATAAATAAATAAAATTTACTTAAACAAATTTTAAAAACCAAGTGCATACACATTTCTGAGATCTGCTTTCAGTTTTTTGACATGTAGACTCACACATGGAATCACTAGGTCATTTGGAGATCCCATGTTTAAATTTTCGTGGAACTGCTATAATCCTTACCAACAATCTACCCATCTTTGGTTTGCATGTAAAATATCTCCACAGCCTCTTGTGTTTGTGATTAAGCCTCACAGTCAATCCCCAGCTGGTGAAGCCTTTGGAAGGTGGAGCCTTGCTGGAGGAAGTGTGTCACTGGGGGTGGGCTTAGAGGTTTATTAGTCCAGCCCACTAAATATACAGAGCTAGTTCACTCTTGCTGTTCTCCCCATCGCCACAAGGATGTATGAAGATATGAGCCAGTTACCATGTGTGGTAGTTTGAAGAGCTGGCCCCCAATATGTTCAGTGCTTTATTAGTTTGGAGTTTGCACCTGCAGCTACCTGGCTGGAGGCAGTGTCACTGGGCAGATCTTAAGGTGTGGTGGTGGGTTTGAGATTTCAATCTAAAGATATGCAAAGTGTGCCCAACTGGAGTTCCTGAAGAGTGCTGTGCTTTGTGGTTTTAGGCTTTTGGCTCTCTCTCGTCTGGTCCTGTAAGAGCAGGCTAGCTTCTTCTGCCATTATGGAACTTACCCTGGATCTGTAAGCTTCAATAAACCTCTTCCTCCATAACTGTGCCTGGTCTGGAAGTTCACCTCACTGAACCTAAAGCTGTCTGCTAACCATGCTTTCTCGAACCAGGAGGAGCTTCCCCTAAAGAGTATAAGCCTGAAAGAAAACCTTTCCTCCCCTAAGTTGTTTCTGGTCATGGTTTTGGCTCTGAAATGAGAGGATAACTGCTACAGCAGGGTTCCATCGCGCCACATGCTGGTAAACACTGTTTATCCGGTGGGCCTAGAGTATCCTGGGACTTTTGCACACAGAACCAGCAAAAGCCTCTCTCAGGCTCTCTCAAGCTGCCAAATCAGTAAGAGGTGAGGCTTGCCTGTTACTGTGTAGAGCTTCCACCATGTAGATTAAGCCTGTTTGCAGAGACAAGCAAACTGATATGCAAAGGGAGTCTCGACAGCCTTGGATTAACCAGTAAAAGTTGTGTCTGTCTGGGGACTAGATGTTTCCCTGTCATCGTTATTATTTTTTTTGCAGGGGGTGGGGGTGCTTAAGACAAGTTTCACTCACTCTGTATCCCAGACTGGCCTCAAATTCACTGTGTAGCCTACGCCAGCCTTGCACCTGTGACAATCCTTCTACCTCAGGCTCTGACTGCGAGATTAGCAAGCAAACTCTGATGAGAAACCTCAGTGACCTGATTATAAATTCACCTTTTTTTTACTTAGTTTGAATTGGACTTGTTTCATTTCTTTTTTTGTTTTTCGAGGTAGGGTTTTACTCTAGCTCAGAGCTGACCTGGAATTTACTATGTAGTCTCAGGGTGGCTTCAAACTCATGGTGATCCTCCTACCTCTGCCTCCCAAGTACTGGGATAAAAGGCGTGTATCACCACTCCCAGCTTGGACTTGTTTCACTTCTAATCATTAGTCTAAACATAAACACAGCTCTTTAGGGCTCTGTTTTTGCTTTTTCTTTCCTTGATCCCTTCTTAGATGTAGCTAAACTGCAAATAACTTGTACATTTAAATGCCCTAGAGGAATGTGCTTGGAAAAGGAGAGAGCATCAGTTAGTGAGTGGGCTTGGAATCAGCCCAAACTGATTTCAAATCCTAGTTCAACAAATGTTACTGAGTGTGTGAAGTAAATTGATAAATCGTGTCATAATATATGTCCATCAAATCACTGTATTATCTAATATAAATATATACCATTTTGTCAACTATACCTTAATAAACCTGGAAAAATTTAAAAATTGGCTTCAAGTGAAAAACAAAAATGTTGGACTTACTGATGCATACCTGTAATCCCAGCACTTGGGAAGCTGGACCAGTACAATCGCTATGGAGCTTGGTAGTGTCCTGGCAGGAAGTGTGCTACAGCATTCTCTAATATCAATACTATGCTGTACAAACTGCTAGGAGTCATGCTGGAAGGAAAATCTAAGCCTCCCAAGAGGAGCCAAGGAAGTCTTTGTCTAAGCAGAGGCATCAGATCTAAGGCTTGAAGAATGTGCAGGAGTTTTCTGGGCAAAGAAAACAGTTCAAGCAGTGGGGCATGGTGGTGCATGCCTTTAATCCCAGTTTGGGAGGCAGAGGTAGGTGGATTGCTGTGAATTCAAGGCAACCCTGAGACTACATGACTACATAATGAATTCCAGCCTGAGCTTGAATGAAACCCTACCCCAAAAAACAAAAATAAGCCCGGTGTGGTGGCGCATGCCTTTAATCCCAGTACTCGGGAAGCAGAGGTGGGAAGATCACTGTGAGTTCAAGGCCACCCTGAGACTACATAGTGAATTCCTGGTCAGCCTGGATTAGAGTGAAACCCTACCTCGAAAAGCCAAAAAATAAATATTTTTTTTAAAAAAGTATTTGCAAGCCGGGCGTGGTGGCACACGCCTTTAATCCCAGCACTCGGGAGGCAGAGATAGGAGGATCACCGTGAGTTCAAGGCCATCCTGAGACTACACAGTTACTTCCAGGTCAGCCTGAGCCAGAGTGACACCCTACCTCGAAAAACCAAAAAAAAAAAAGTATTTGCATGTGCACATTTAAGTGCCAGGGTCTCTTGCTACTGCAAATGAACACCAAATGTATTTTATATCTTGTTTTACGTAGGTGCTATGGAATTGAACCCATGCTATCAGGTTTTGCAAGCAAGCACTTTTAACAGCTAAGCCATTTCCCCAGCCCTGTCATTTTTATTTATTTATTTTTTTTGAGGTAGGGTCTCACTCTAGCCCAGGCTGACCTGGAATTCACTATGTACTCTCAGGGTGGCCTCAAACTCACAATAATCCTCCTACCTCTGCCTCCCAAGTGCTGGGATTAAAGGCATGCACCACCACACTGGGATTCTCGTGATGTTTTTATTCTTGAAGTTCTACCAGCCACATTTTGTCATGCTTTACTTTTTGAAATATTTCAGAGGTCAGCTCACACGACGCACTAATTTCACAGATGGGAAAAAAAATAGAGATTTGCCCCTAGCAAGCTAACAGCTAATTAGTTAAGTGAGGTTGGAATTTAGTATTCTTTCTGATACCATTTTAATAAAGACTGCAAGTTGTCCACCAAAATCTGTTCTCCCATCCTTTCTTGGCACATGGCCTGACTCCATTTCTCAGCCTCTCTGGCAGGTGGGTATGGCCATATGATTCAGTTCTTGCCCATGGAAAGTGAGCTGAGCAGATATAGGCGTGCCACTGTAGGATCTAGGCCTCTTAAGCAACAGGCATGCTTCCTGCCTCCCCACTGTCTGGAACCAGTGAAGACCCAGCTTCAGGCAGCTTCAGGCACACAGATTAGGACAACGTCCAGAGGATGTAGAAGCAACACGATACAAGGAACCTGTGTCCCCGAATGACCATCTAGGGCAGAGCTGCCCCACTGACCTGGACTACTCTCCTCAAAAAGGTTAACTCAGAGCCGTTACATGAGAAAGAACGAACTGCTTTGTTCTTCAAGCCACTGCACTGGAGAGTCTGTTAGAGCAGCTCAGCCTTTCACTCTAACGTACCACACACCCTCCTTTGTGCATATTCAGAACAGTTTTACAAATGACCAGTTAGAAAACAGCCCTAACTGTCCAAGTAGGTGCTAATCAAATAATGCAATTCCTACCTGAGGCTACTGCCCTGAGACTTCTTCAGCTGGGTGAAGAGCATTTAATGGTTGAAGCGAATCACTTACGTAGAGACCCACTTAGCTTTTAGGCAATTAATTCAACAAACATTGGACTGTTTCTCAGTGCTGGGGACACAGGCAGTCACTGTATTCACAGAAGCTTGCTTGTGTGTTGTTGCTGTTGCTGATTCTGGCCTTTAATGTGCTGTGGGTTTTTTTTTTTTTTTGGTTTTGTTTTGTTTTGCTGTGCTGTGGGCTGAACCCAGGACCTGATGAATAATAAGCAAGTGCTCCACCACTGAGCCATACCCACCCTTATGTAGTCCATATATCCTGTTCTAAGCGGAAAAAAAAATCATCTTTATTGAGTATGGAGCTGAGACTAAGAGTCTACAGAATTGCTAGGGGTTAGAGGATTGAACCACAGATGCACTCTACTTGCTAGGCAAGAATCAAAATACTTCCAGACCAAGAATTCAACTCTCTTCACAGTCAAAGCATTTCTTACCATAAAACACTGAGCTGGGCATGGTGGCACACGCCTTTCATCTCAGCACACGGGAGGCAGAGGTAGGAGGATTGCTGTGAGTTCGAGGCCACCCTGAGAGTAAATAGTGAATTCCAGGTCAGCCTGGACCAGAGTGAGATCTTACCTCGAAAAACCAAAAAAAAGAAAGAAAGAAAGAAAGAAAGAAAGAAAGAGGAAAAAAATTCTGTTGGCAGAGACAAATGAACCTAATTGCTTGCTGCCTGTTGGAATTAATTAACAAAGGCATTTAGACAGCACTCTGGTGATGAGTACCTGGACGGAAGCACACTGCTTGTCTGGGAATTAGCTAAGGCCAGATGGTGCAAAACAGCATTCCTCATTCTCACTCCAGGCTAAGCAAACGGGCAAAGCTGCTCTCAATGGTCCTTTCCAGCAATCCAGAGATTTGGCAACAAATTTGGTGGCCAAGTGAAGAGGTGGTCTGAGGTGTATCCTGGCTCTGTCATAACTTACTCTGTGGCTCTGATAATCCATGTCTTGAGTCTCAATTTCCCATTTGTACAAGGGGCCAAGGATTCTCTATCTACACTGGTAACAATCACAGGGCAGACAGAAGACTATGTTCCCTTCCTACCTTCATTGATGGTCATCTGGAGGTCAGCATGCAGAGCGGAAATGTACTTGGTGGGCTGCCTCAGACCTGGGCACCAGCAGGTGTCTAGTGAGTGACAGTGACTTGGCTACTAGGGCAGGAATTCCAACTCTCTGATCTACAGTTTCTAAGAATGTGAGCAGTGAGCGCCACCACACTGCCTTGACTTAGCAAGTGCTTAATGAAAAATAGTAGGCACTCTGATGTGGGGGGGGATGGGGATGGGGAAGGGTAAAAAAATTCCTGCATTCCAACTGCCACAGCAATAGTGAGTTCAATGAGAAGGTGCTGCTCCAGGTATTTCAGACACAAGGATTAAAGGCTTTTTGAAGAAGGATTATTAAAACTTGTTTTTCCTGTTTGTTCACTGAGACTTTTTAAGCCGTTTAGAACATATTTAGCAAGTTGAGTGAAGAGCCATTTCGGAGATAAAGCTTCCTTCCTAAAACCAGTCAGCTTAACATAGCACTTACCAGCTCAATTCTACTGGTCTCACCTCAGATCGAGCCCTGCTGCTGGCTGGCTGTGCTGCCCTGCTGGGTCTCAGATTCCCACAGGTTTCTCCAGTGGAAACCGCCTTTCCACAGGGTTGGGAGAAGTTCATATATCTAAAGTGCTGTAAGTATTCACCTCCACATCCAAGAGGTGGCTTCCCAGTCTGTTAGTTCCTCAAGTCCTGAATAAACTAACCAGGAAAATCAGATCAGACAGAACAGGAGAGTGTGGGTAGAAGGAGTTCTTCTTTGACCCTCTAAACAAGAAGAAACTTATTCTTGAGTCAAACTGCAAAACGTGGTACGGCTTGGAAATTCAGCTCTTTTCCTGTGCGTTCTCTGCTACATAGTCTCCTGTAAACAGGTAATAACACATTTACCAAGAGTTCCTTTTTTTTGTTGTTTTCCGAGGTAGGGTCTCACTCTGGCCCAAACTGACCTGGAATTTACTTGGTAGTCTTAGGGTGGCCTCGAACTCAAGGTAATCCACCTACCTCTGCCTTCCAAATGCTGGGATTACAGGCATGTGCCACCACGCCCGGCCCAAGAGTTCCTTTTTGTGTCTTTTGTCTCATACGTAGCACAGTCTGGCCCTGAACTCATGATCCTTCTGTTTCAGTCTCCCAAGTGCTGGCATTCTAGTTTGTGCTATCACACCTAAGCTCCAAATATTACTTTTGTTTGTTTTTTTTGTTTATCAAGGTAGGGTTTCACTCTAGCTCAGGCTGACATGGAACTCACCACATAGTCTCAGGGTGGCCTCCCTCAAACTCATGGCAATCCTCCTACCTCTGCCTCCCAAGTGCATGCACTACCACACCCAGTGCAAGTATTACTTTTTAAGGTTCAGCAGAAATGCTCCTTTTCCCATGATTCCTCCTTCTAAATTCAAAGTCTGCAGTTTCTATGACACTTAGTACTATTATCTAGGCTGGTTATTCATATATACATATGATATTTCTAATGTCCCTAAAAGCAAGAACCAGATACTATCTCTGGGTTCCCATCAGTCTACTCCAGGGCTTCTCACATAACAGACTCGGAACAAATATATCTGGGGAGTAATTGTTTAATGGATACAGAATTCCTGCCTAGAGTGATGAAAATACTTTTGAAAACAGTGGTGATGACTGCACAACACCATATAAGTATATAATAATGCTACTGAATTGAACATCTAAAAACGTTTCATTTTGTGTTATATATAAATAAATACTTATTACTGCTGGCAGTATTAAAGTATCTCAGATCACCCCAGAATGAGGGCTTCAAATGGAAATGACAAGTCTCCAATAAAAGACCCTCTCCGGGCCGGGTGTGGTGGCGCACGCCTTTAATCCCAGCACTCGGGAGGCAGAGGTAGGAGGATCGCCATGAGTTTGAGGCCACCCTGAGACTACATAGTGAATTCCAGGTCAGCCTGGGCCAGAGTGAGACTCTACCTTGAAAAACCAAAAAAAAAAAAAAAAATAATAATAATAATAATAATAAAAATAAATAAATAAATGACCCTCTCTGGAAGGTTTTCCAGGAATATAAATGGGTACCCACTACACATCTGCTATGTCTATGAAGAATGTCAAATCTAGGGCTGGGGAGATGGCTCAGTGGTTAAAGACCCAGCCTAACAACCCCAGTTCAACTCGCTAGTACTAGAGGCACAAAGTGGCATATGCATCTGGAGTTTGTTTGCAGTGACAAGAGGCCCTGGCATGCCTATACTCACTCTTTTCACTGCCTCGTTCTCAAATAAATAAAAATATTAAGGCTGGAGAGATTGCTTAGTGGTTAAGGTGCTTGTCTGCAAAGTCTACAGACCCGGGGTTCAATTCCCCAGCATCCAGGTAAAGCTGGATGCATAAAGTGGCGTATACATCTGGAGTTTGTTTGCAGCAGATAGAAGCCCTGGCACACCTATTCTCTTTTTCTTTCTCTGCAAATAAATAAAAATATATTTTTTAAAATGAATGTCCTTGGGAGGCAGAAGTAGGAGGATCGCTGTGAGTTCGAGGCCACCCTAAGAATACAGAGTGAATTCCAGGTCAGCCTGGGACAGAGTGAGACCACACCTCAAAAAAACCAAACAACAACAAAAAAAAGTGAATGTCAAAGCTGAGAAAAGCTATCAGGTTGATAACATGGCATTCTGTGTATATGTAGATACATACATTTATATCCTTTTAAAGGATCAAAGAGACTCTTGCAAACTTTTTATTATTTAACTTTCAAAAAATACACATTTTTAAGCTGGTCATGGTGGTGCATGTCTTTAATCCCAGCACTCAGGAGGCAGAGGTAGGAGAACTGTCATGAGTTGGAAGCCACCCTGAGACTACATAGTGAATTCCAGGTCAGCCAGGGCAAGAGTGAGCCCCTACCTTGGAAAAAAAAAAAAACACATACACACACATATTTTTACCTCACTAGAAAGACAGCAATTATCACACAAGAGCAGCTCCAGATTTGAGTTCTGTCTTTAGTCCAAGTCCTAGGTCACAACCACCTCAGCCTGATTCCTTTTCCTTTTGTGGAAATCAAAGAACTGGCTGGGCTCATTTAATCATCTCACTGAGGCTGGTCCTTTTCTGCTCTCCTCACAAGTCCACAACTCCTGACTGTGGCTCATAATACTCCAGTCATCTACAAAAGCATCTGGAAATTAGATATTTTTAGCCAGTGTCAGGGACAAAACCCTTCTTTTAAGGGTTGCACTGAATCCTGGTATTCACCACTAAAAAGATCCTCAAGTATAAAATGTGTGATCTGTGCTTCTTTCTAAAATAGAACCTTTAAGGTTCAAAGAAAAAATTCCCACCCTGACTACATCATGAGCAGACTCGTATCAGACAACAGCCACACAAGGAGCTGAAAGGCCTGCTGTTTCCACTGCGGAGAACACGAGACCTTCAGACCGCACCACAGAATGAAGATGGCAGGGCTTTCTGCTCAGCACTCCTCAGCCAAGTGTAGGAGACAGACTCTGCTCTCCCACCTGAACTTGACCCCCATCTCTTGTGCAAAGGCTATTGGGCATGGCTATTAAATGCTGCACTTCAGCTCCTGACCCTGCTGCCCTGGGGCTTCCTTCTCTTTAAGCTCCATGTCACAGTCTGGGGAATCACTCTGACTTTCTAAGGTGCTGGCAGCATCTGAGTCCAGTCGTTTTCTCTTCTTCAACCGGTGCAAGTGCGACTTGGATTTTATATGTGCTGGAAGACAAAACCAATCAAATAAAAAAAAATCATCAGGATTCTCTAGAATTAATCCTAAAACAATTAAATTTAACTATACAATCTTTAACAGTAACAGAAAAGACCATATATGGGTATAGCCAATTGCTCTCCTCAGCCCTAAGGCAGTTCTCACCTTCTGACTAACTCACACAGGCTCATTTTACTACTCTGTTCTTTTTCAAAGAAATCTCATCTGGGAACACCTAAAGTGGGGGACGACTAGGCTAAATTCTTTCGCACATACTAAAAGCATCATTTTTATATATTTAGAACTATCCTAAGTAAGGAAAAGGGTAGAAGTTAAAGAAAATTCACTTGGGAATAAGTCAGCTTTGTTCTCCAGCTAGAGCCTACAGCAAACTGGGCTCTGCACTGGCTCTCCATGGCAGCAGGGGACGGGAGCAAGGACCTGACAGATGGCACTATAGAAGGCTTACACAGCCAAGCTCACAAAGGCTCACAAATGTTGCTTCTCTAAGGCTCTCCCTGAAGGACATTTGACAAATCAAACTACTAAGTTTCCTTTATGAAACAATCAGACGCTCTCTTTCTCTTCCCCTTTCATCATTATAAACCAACAACAATCAAGGCTTCTTCTGCTGGTTGGGCAATCACAGCCGTCCCCAGTCTCTGACAACAGGGTTCATTTTGCTAGTTACCAGTTAATAGACCTAAACATTCTACTGGGTGATATGGGGAGAAAAATTGACTCTGAGAATCCAAGCAAAGCAGTACTCAGTGCAAAAGGACTTGCATCACCGGGTAAACTACAAGCCCCATGGTTCCTAAGGGAAAGAGCCTTATGAGTGTTTCTAAATGCGAAGCTTGGGAGTAAAGCATTCTGGGCTGACCAGATGACTACTGAAATCTCACAGGACAATGCAAGGCAACTGTCACAGGGCACATCTAGGCTCTAAAGCAGAGACAGAGTCTCAGGGTGGTGGCTGTGCATACCCATCTTACAGAGTAGCTCTCATGGCTCCATTTGCCATCTTCCATCACAGTTTTAACCATTATCACCAGTTCAACACACTTCCTTGAGAAGCACTAAAAAGGTCAGCTGGCTTCTGAAGAATGCACTCCCTGTATCCTTCCACCTAGGCTTCTGCTTCTCAGTCTTGGAATGACTGGCCTTTGTGTCCTTAAAATCTCATCAGACCTCCACTGAGTTCTAAACAGGAAGGGCCAAGAAACTCTTCTCTGGAGGATCAAAAAGTCAAAAACATTCTGGAAAGCTAACCAGAACCCTCCCCACCCCCCACACACATCTGGGTACAAAATACCTATTCCAACCAGAGCTTGAGAACTTGGGGTCTTCTTTTGCATTTTAGGATATGGAAACAGCTCACCAGTTTGAGAAAGCCTCCAAGGAATATGAGTACCTGCTCCTGGAGGAATCTAGCTGTCTTGTTACAAACAAGCACACTAAGCATGCAGTGGTTAGCACCTTTGCCTCACACAAATAAGCACCCTCTAATACCCAACCAACTAAACACCTTGAGTTTCAGCAAGTGTGACTTCAAATTATAGATTTCTCAATGATGCCCTGCTGCTTCCTATACTTTACCTGCCCATTCCCGGTCCCCAATGATGATTCGATCACAGAGGTCACACATATGGTAGCTTCTTTTGTTCTCTGTTTCATTGGATGGCATCCTTATCGGAGTGGCTGCAGGCTGGTGACCCTAAGAGAACAAAATGGAAGGAGCATTCAACTCAAAGAGATTTGAATAGAATTATCAGATATTAAGGGTAGCAAGATTTTCCCAAGATTCTCTTTTCATACCCCAGGGAGCAGGTGGGCTATGAACAGGTTTTAACAACAACCTTTCTAAATGTGAAAGTAAAAACACAGCCTCCAGAATCTAAAAGCAACCAGCCTTCTGCTTTATCCATGCAAAAGAAGCTATGGCTCCCCAAAATAGCAACAGAAGTGTCAGCAAGGAAAAGCGTTCTGAAAGGCAGACAATAGACCCTACCATGATTAATAATCACCTGGATGAAACTCTGAACTATATCAAGAGCAGGTTCAAGAACAGACTCCTCCCACTTCGAGACGTCAGATACCTCTAAGCCATATACCGGGGGAACATTGGGCCCAGGTCCTAATGACAACAAAAAAAGTTGTGAGGGGTTGGCCTCCAAGATCCCATCTATTCTGCTCCCAGGACTCTCAGACCCTCGAAGGGAACACACAGAGCCAAAGGATAAGAAACCTTTTGACCATGCTGTTCATTCTACTCCCAAAGACCTAGAAGCTTGACTCATCTGTGGCCAGTAGGCCTGGCCATGTAACCAGACTCTGATGTGTAATTTTCCAGATCAGCTGGGAAACCAAAAGGGAGTAGTAACAGCTTTGGTGACCATGGTGAGGGCTATAACATAAGGACAGCACACATCAGAGCTTGGCTGTTGTAAATTTCATGTCATCTTATGCTCTGTGGGAAACAGTTCATAGCTTTGTACAGGAGTCCTCACAAGCCTCAGATTATATATATTCCTTTAGAACAAGGCACTCATGAAACTCCTTACTAACATCCAGATAACCATGGGCCTGAGCCAAGTAGCTGCTAAAGCTGAGAACTAGCCTTGTCACTGTCCTAGCTTAACCCCTTCTTTTATTGGTTGTTTTCACTTGGTGGTGGTGGTGGGGGGTGCTGTTTGTTTTTGTTTTTTTTTTGAGACAAGATCTCATATGGCCCAGGCTAGCCTTGGACTCATTATGTAGTTGAAGTTGGCCTGAACTCCTGATCTTCCTGCCTACAGATGTGCACCACCATGCCTGGCCAGATCTAAAGAAGTCAAGCAATACTGGTAAACACTTCTGAAAAGACATGAGACAGGTGGTTGTGAGAACAAGCAGTCATTCATCTGAGCCAACCATACAGCAAGACCTGAGTCTCCAGCAGCTTCTGCACTCTACAGACATACTAAATGGCCTTCCACAGCTAAGTGAAGTCAGCTGCCTAAAGTCAAAGAGTATCAACCCATGGACAAAACCTATCAAAGGCCTAGGGATGCCAACAACTGGCAGGTGCTGGCCTTTTGATTGGGCCAACCACAAATAAGAGTCTTCATAAACTGGACTGGGCTGCACCTGCCACCACACGGAAAGGTGAGACTCGGATGGTGCAGGCAGCACCCACAGCACACCTGGCATTGGTTAAGCTCCGCACCTGTTTCCAGGCCACTCTACATTTTCCTTTCTCCTCTAAGTTCTTTGTTGGGCTTCTGTGCCCTGTCTAAGCACCTTTCAACAAGTTCTCGGCTCCCAGCTGCTATTTCTGGCTTGGGTCCAAGGCCAAGCTGGGGTGGGGAAGTCCCTCTGGCTCTTTGCCAAAACCATATCCCAGCAGACCAGCCCTGGCCAATCAAATGTGGCTCCTGACTTACAGGGCAGCTGTGCCTTTCACTCTGGCACCAGGGCTGTGCCAGCACACACACGAATGAGGAACAAGCATATGACACGCTGTGTCATCAACCCTTCCTGCCTCAGAGATGGGGGAGGTATTATGGCTTTACCAGAGGAGTTCTAAATTATTACAAAAAAGCCTTTTGTTTTAGACATACTGTCAGCCTGGGAAGTTAATATTGCACTTGAAACCTGTATATCTGAACATGAACTTCAGCTGAGACTGAGGCATCCTGCTATCAAGACATAAGGCAAAGGATAAATAGAAGCAAACAGGGTCAACACCACCATGAAGGTGCCCATGTTCAGAGGCACCACAGGGCAGGGACAGAGGCTTCAGCTGGCTTTACCTATAACTGAGAGCAAAACTCTACTGGCAAAAGATCAGTAGGAGATGACTCAGAAGTATATTTTAAAGGGGTCCATGACATAAAACTAGATTTTCACTTATGTTTAATTTCCTTTTAGCTCATAAGCTCACAACTGCTGGTCTGAGGCCAATACAATACAGGCCTATATTCAATCTGTGCTGCCTATAAGCTAGGGCACCAGGGACAAATAATTTAACTTCTCCAGACCTTCAATTTCTTATCTGAAAAAGAATAAGCCCCTATACCTTGAAGCCTCAATAATATATGTATAGCACCAAGTTTAGTGACAACGATACAATACAGGGTCAACTAGTAAGAATTTCTTTCTGGGCTAGAGAGATGGCTTAGTGGTTAAGATACTTGCCTACAAAGCAAAAGGACCCAGGTTTGATTCTCCAGGTCCCATGTAAGCCAGATGCACAAGGTGGCACAAGCATTTGGAGTTCATTTGCAGTGGCTAGAGGCCCTGGTGTGCCCATTCTCGCTCACTCTCTCCCCCGTCTCAAATAAATAAATAAATAAAATTTCCTTCCTCTTTCTTTAAAAGTTCTGTCCAACTGAAGTTTCAGTTGAAGTAATTAAAGTATAGGTATGTGACCACAAAAGAGATTCAAGGAAGTGGAGAAAGTTCTGTCCTTTTAAACTGATTATTAGACTCAAGAACCATTTAAACTAAGAAAGTTCCCTACAGCTTCTAAATGCTCTTCAGGTGCAAAGCTACAGCTAGAACCAGCCCTGAACTCTAACCCTGCAAGACCCGGCTACTTTGTTCTTACCTGCTTGCAGCCAGTATCATCTGTTCAAGGAATAAGACAAGAAATGTTCATTTCTGAGACACCACAAGAAAATACTCCCGAATGATGGATGATCTGTGTGACAGATCTTCCCCAGGCCAGGTTAGATTTCTTAGAACAGGTCTAGAAACTCCAGTTCATTTTCTAGATAACCAGAAGACATCAAAATCTATCCCCCCTAAAAGGACTCAGGGGATAAGGAGAAATGTGAGACTTACTGCTCAGAAAACGGTTCTTAACCCATCGATTTTGCTTCCGGGCGTATCTCTTAGTTACTTGTTTCAGAGCCTCAACACCTGAAAGATATGGTAGAGATATAAGAACATCTTTCCTGGTCAAGAGAGCCCTCCCAGCCAAAAAGAATCAAAAACACAGCACAGTGTTAAATCCAGCAGATGGCAATTTCAATACACAGCTGAAGGTCATTAGGGAGTCTTCTAGCCTTAGTTCTATGTTAGGCCATACCAACACAGTACTTGTCCCCAGGAACATCCAAGAATAGGTGACATGGAGGATTTCACACCTTTCTTTAGAAGCTGGGTACTAGTCTCTGGCGTACATTTTCCCTCAGTGATCAGGTACTCGTGAAATTCCTTGAAGCCAATTGACTGGAAGATACCATGTTGATAGTCCTGGCTGGGAACAGGAGAGCATCAGCAGATGAGCCAGGGCCTCTGAAAGCAAGCAGGGGCCTTGGACATTATCTCACTGAGCCGTTTCATTTCATAGGTGAGACAACTGAGGTCTTTACTTTTTATTTATTTTGTTTTTTGGAGAGTAGGGTTTCACTCTAACCCAGGCTGCCTGGAACTCACTCTGTAGTCCCATGCTGGCCTCAAACTCACGGAGATCCTCCTACCTCTGCCTCCTGAGTGCTGGGATTACAGACATGTGCTACCACACCCAGTGGCAATTGAGCAGTTATTGACTGAAACTCTCCCCTTTCCTCCCCAGCAGCTTCTAGGTTACTTCACTGAAAAGCAACTCCTGGAAATGTCTAAAAGATTAGAAAACTGCAACTGTACCAAGTATAGGGAACCTCCTTCCTTCCAACATTCTTGCCGATGCCAAGGACGAAGACAAATAAGCAAGTGGACCCAAAGCCAGTGTTGTGTCTATGGTCTTTCCACTGTGGGTAGGGAGGAGAGGAAGTCAGGAAAATAGCCAAATCCTCACCTGTTTTCTGAAACAATCTTCTGATTATAGCGTTTGTGAAAATCTCTTAATTCTTCCAAGAGCCCAGCAGCAAGCATATCATCGACTCTCTTATCCAAACGTTCATCTAGAACTTGAATCAAATTATCCCATGAACTAGCAGCATGTTACAGGTGCCTACTATACATTTACATGGTGACTGCCTCAAAAAAGAGACTTTGGGCTGGGCATGGTGGCACACGCCTTTAATACCAGCACTCAGGAGGCAGAGGTAGGAGGATCGCTGTGAGTTTGAGGTCAGTCTGAGACTCCATAGTGAATTCCAGGTCAGCCTGGGCTAGAGTGAGACCCTACCTCAAAAAAACCAAAAAGAGAGAGAGAGAGAGAGGGAGGGAGGCTGGGGAGATGGCTCAGCAGTTAATGCACTTGCTTGCAAAATCTGACTGTCTGGATTTGATTCCCCAGTACCCAAGTAAAGCCAGATGCAAAAAGTGGCACATGTGTCTGGAGTTCATTTGTAGTGGCAAGAGGACCTGGTATGCCCATTTCCTCTTTTCTCTCTCTCTGCTTGCCAACAAATAAATACAATTTTTTTTGAAAGTTGACCAGGTTTTTTTTTTTTTTGTTGTTGTTGTTTGTTTTTTGCTTTTTCGAGGTAGGGTCTCACTGAAGCTCAGGCTGACCTGGAATTCACTATGTAGTCTCAGGGTAGCCTCGAACTCACGGTGACCCTCCTACTTCTGCCACCCAAGTGCTGGGATTAAAGGCGTGTACCACCATGCCCAGCCCAGGTTTGTTTTTTTTGACACCTTGAAAAGTAACAACTTAGGCCATGAGTTCGAGGCCACCCTGAGACTACATAGTGAATTCCAGGTCAGCCTGGGCTACAGTGAGACCCTACCTCAAAAAAAAAAAAAAAAAAAAAAGAAAGAAAAGAAAGAAAGAAATCCTTTAATTTGCCCATATCTATCAATGCTTCTGTTTTTATAAACAGAAATGTCCTATACTAATAAAGTATCTTTACAAACCTTTTAGTAAGCCTTAGCCCTGCTTTTAGTTCTGTATATTAACCTGAACAACATGTATATATTAATATTTAAGGCAGATGATAAACTTTCCTACTTTTCCTACAGTTTTGTAAGAGTTCATCTTGGGGTTTCACAAAATGTAATAATGCCTTTTTTGGAGGCTGAGGTAAAGAACTTGAGGTACTAAATAAATAGCAAGGCTACATAGGCAATAATAGGTGGCCTATGATTATATTCGCCCCATTTGCTGCACTGGAAAACAGGCTGTTGAATAAAGTGTTCTAACACCTAAGTCCTGAGCATCATCTTTAAAGCAATGTAAAAAAAAAAAAACTAACTAACTGCCTAGGTAACTCAAACAATTCCAAGGAAAAGGTCTACTCTATTGATACTTTTTTTTTCCTTTTGGAGAGACACGGGGAGAAGGAGAGGGAGACAGAGAATGAGAGAATGGGTGTGCCAGCAACTTCTCAGCTGCTGTGAATAACTCCAGACATGTGCGCCCCCTTTTGGGCAAGTGCAGTATTGCACCCTTGCGTCACTTTGCGTCTGGCTAAAGGTGGGACCTGGAGATTGGAACCAGCATTCCTAGGATTAGCAGGCAGGTGCCTTAACCGCTAAGCCATCTCTCTAGTCTCAGGGTGGCCTTGAACTCTTGGCGATCCTCCTACCTCTGCCTCCCAAGTGCTGGGATTAAAGGCGTGCGCCACCACGCCCGGCTCCCTCTTGATACTTTTTAAATGACAGTACAATCACCTTTTGCTAACCAAAGTGGCATGCTTACATTTGGAAGACAGTTTAAATAGTATAGACTATTTGCTATTTTCTCCCAAATCAAGTTTTTTAAGTTAACATTTCCAGTGTTAAGAATTAAATACTACTAGTCATCTTCATTCTTTGCATTACCAAGTTCTTTTCCATCTTGTTCTGAAGAATGAACAAAAGCTTGAGGGTGTATGTCTCAGAAGATAAACTGCAGCATGAAGACCCCCTATGTTCACCCAGACAGTGTGAACCTTTTGCCATACATGTCCTATTCCAGATAATGCCTTGGTAAAGCATGGAAAATATGGAATGCTTTACAAATTTGCATGTCATCCTTGCACAGGGGTCATGCTAATCTTCTCTGCATCATTCCAATTTTAGTATATGTGCTCCTGAAGTGAGCACTAAATACAATTTTTTTTAAAAAAAGAGAGTATGTCCAAATGAAAGAAAGGACTTCTGATGACATCAAATTAAAAGAGAGACTAGGGATATGACAGAGAATAGAGTTCTGAAATATGGTTTATTGCTCTCTGCTTGCAACAACAAATAAATACAATTTTTTTGAAAGTTGACCAGGTTTTTTTTTTTTTTGTTGTTGTTGTTTGTTTTTGCTTTTTCGAGGTAGGGTCTCACTGAAGCTCAGGCTGACCTGGAATTCACTATGTAGTCTCAGGGTAGCCTCGAACTCACGGTGACCCTCCTACTTCTGCCACCCAAGTGCTGGGATTAAAGGCGTGTACCACCATGCCCAGCCCAGGTTTGTTTTTTTTGACACCTTGAAAAGTAACAACTTAGGCCATGAGTTCGAGGCCACCCTGAGACTACATAGTGAATTCCAGGTCAGCCTGGGCTACAGTGAGACCCTACCTCAAAAACCAAAAAAAAAAAAAAAAAGAAAGAAAAGAAAGAAAGAAATCCTTTAATTTGCCCATATCTATCAATGCTTCTGTTTTTTATAAACAGAAATGTCCTATACTAATAAAGTATCTTTACAAACCTTTTAGTAAGCCTTAGCCCTGCTTTTAGTTCTGTATATTAACCTGAACAACATGTATATATTAATATTTAAGGCAGATGATAAACTTTCCTACTTTTCCTACAGTTTTGTAAGAGTTCATCTTGGGGTTTCACAAAATGTAATAATGCCTTTTTTGGAGGCTGAGGTAAAGAACTTGAGGTACTAAATAAATAGCAAGGCTACATAGGCAATAATAGGTGGCCTATGATTATATTCGCCCCATTTGCTGCACTGGAAAACAGGCTGTTGAATAAAGTGTTCTAACACCTAAGTCCTGAGCATCATCTTTAAAGCAATGTAAAAAAAAAAAAACTAACTAACTGCCTAGGTAACTCAAACAATTCCAAGGAAAAGGTCTACTCTATTGATACTTTTTTTTTCCTTTTGGAGAGACACGGGGGGGGGGGGGAGAAGGAGAGGGAGACAGAGAATGAGAGAATGGGTGTGCCAGCAACTTCTCAGCTGCTGTGAATAACTCCAGACATGTGCGCCCCCTTTTGGGCAAGTGCAGTATTGCACCCTTGCGTCACTTTGCGTCTGGCTAAAGGTGGGACCTGGAGATTGGAACCAGCATTCCTAGGATTAGCAGGCAGGTGCCTTAACCGCTAAGCCATCTCTCTAGTCTCAGGGTGGCCTTGAACTCTTGGCGATCCTCCTACCTCTGCCTCCCAAGTGCTGGGATTAAAGGCGTGCGCCACCACGCCCGGCTCCCTCTTGATACTTTTTAAATGACAGTACAATCACCTTTTGCTAACCAAAGTGGCATGCTTACATTTGGAAGACAGTTTAAATAGTATAGACTATTTGCTATTTTCTCCCAAATCAAGTTTTTTAAGTTAATATTTCCAGTGTTAAGAATTAAATACTACTAGTCATCTTCATTCTTTGCATTACCAAGTTCTTTTCCATCTTGTTCTGAAGAATGAACAAAAGCTTGAGGGTGTATGTCTCAGAAGATAAACTGCAGCATGAAGACCCCCTATGTTCACCCAGACAGTGTGAACCTTTTGCCATACATGTCCTATTCCAGATAATGCCTTGGTAAAGCATGGAAAATATGGAATGCTTTACAAATTTGCATGTCATCCTTGCACAGGGGTCATGCTAATCTTCTCTGCATCATTCCAATTTTAGTATATGTGCTCCTGAAGTGAGCACTAAATACAATTTTTTTTAAAAAAAGAGAGTATGTCCAAATGAAAGAAAGGACTTCTGATGACATCAAATTAAAAGAGAGACTAGGGATATGACAGAGAATAGAGTTCTCAAAGGGAATGGGGAGAGGGGAGGGAAATATGGTTTATTGTCTGTAAGTATAGACATTGTCAATAAAAAAATTAAGCTGGGTGTGTGGCGCACGCCTTTAATCCCAGCACTCGGGAGGCAGAGGTAGGAGGATCGTCATGAGTTCAAGGCCACCCTGAGACTACATAGTGAATTCCAGGCCAGCCTGGGTTAGAGCGAAACCCTACCTCGAAAAACCAAAAAAAAAAAAAAAAAAAAAAAAAAAAAGGACTTGGTTTATATGTATACTGTACTTACACTTCAGACTATGCAGCTTCAAATCAAAACAAGAATGATGCACATGCCCTATCATTATTTAAGCCAAAAGCATACAATTATAGCTATTATGAAGAATAAATGTTTTACTCTTGTATGGACTATATATAAATATGCTCATGGTTTTTCAGAGGTGGCTGAGGGTCTCTAGGTTCCTTTGTTTACTTTTGTCATATTTTTATTGTCAAATAACAATTGTGCTATTTTCTATTTAAGAACCCCCAGATGACATGAGAGTATCTTGAACTACTGAGCCAGATAAAGGAACAAAGAGAGAGACCATAATCATTCAGATGCACTGAATAAACACAGCTTTCTATGAGCCAATACCATTATTATATGGAATTGCAGTATAAGTTTTTACTTACAAAAATTACATTGTAGATGGGTGTGATGGCACACGCCTTTAATCCCAGCACTCAGGAGGCAGAGGTAGGAGGATCATCATGAGTTCAAGGCTACATAGTGAATTCCAGGTCAACCTGGGCTAGAGCAAAACCTCATAAAAACAAAAAACGGGCTGGGGAGATGGGTTAGTGGTTAAGGCGCTTGCCTGCAATGCCAAAGGGCCCAGGTTTGATTCCCCGGTACCTACATAAAGCCAGATACACAAGATGACACAAACATCTGGAGTTTATTGCAGTGGCTGGAGGCCCTAGCATGCCCATCCTCCCCCACCTCTTTTTTCTCTCTCTTAAATAAATAAATAAATAAATAAATAAATAAATAAATAAATAAATATTTAAATTATATTGGGATAGGCTGGGCATGGTGCACGCCTTTAATCCCAGCACTTGGGGATAGAGGTAGGAGGATCATCATGAGTTCAAAGCTACCCTGAGACTACATAGTGAATTCCAGGTCAGCCTGGGCTAGAGTGAGACCCTACCTCAAGAAAACAACAACAAAAAATTATATTGGGACTGGAAAGATGGTTTAATGGTTAAGGCTCTGGCTACAAAGCCTAAAGACCCAGGTTCGATTTCCTAGATCCCACGTAAGTCAGCTGCACAAGTGGTGCATGTGTCTTGAGTTCATTTGCAATGGCTAGAGGCCCTGGTATGCCTAGTCCTTCTTTCCCTCGCTCTCTCTAATAAATTTTAAAAAATTAAAGACATTTAAAAAATAAAACTTACATTGTAGAAAAATTATCTTTTTCCTATAAACTTAGAACAGAATAACTTAACACTATTTTAATTTTGATTATGATTTTCTACATCTTTTTTTTTTTTTCCTGGTTTTTCGAGGTATGATCTCACTGTAGGCCAGGCTGATCTGGAATTTACTATGTAGTCTCAGGGTGGCCTTGAACTCATGGTGATTCTCCTACCTCTGCCTTCCAAGTACTGGGATTAAAGGCATGTGCCACCATGCATGGCCTAATTCTTTTTGTTTGTTTTTTTCTTTTAATTATTTTTACTTTTATTTATAAGCAGAGAGAGAGAGAGAAAGAGAGAGAAGAGAGAGAGAGAGAGAATGTGTACTACAGGGCCTGTAGCCACTGCAAACGAACTCCAGATGCATGTGCTCCTTGTACACCTGGCTTACGTGGGTCCTGGGGCATCAAACCTGGGTCCTTTGGCTTTGCAGGCAAAGGCCTTAACCGCTTAGCCATCTCTCTAGCTCCCTGGCCTAATTCTTAATGATGCTATGAGATAATGTACTATTATTATCACCTCCATTTTACAGGAGAGTTGGAGCACAGAACATCTTAAAAATTCACATAACTAGCTGGGCATGATGGCACATGCCTTTAATCCCAGCACTCAGGAGGCAGAGGTAGGAGGATCGTCATGAGTTTGAGGCTACTCTAAGACTACACAGTAAATCCCAGGTCAGCCTGGGCTACTGAGACCCGACTTTGAAAAACAAAAACAAAAAAAACATTCACATAGCTAGATGACAGTGGAGCAAGTACCTGAAATGAAACAGAGTGCTTTCAAGCCTAAACTATTCACCAGTACCCTACATTTCCTGCCCACATAATTATTTCCCCAATCCAGGCTCACAGACCCCCTTTACACATAGTTCCTTACCTCCCCCCCAGAGGATGCTCACCAACTCTCTTCCCTGTGGCTCCACAGCACTCTGAACACATCTCGACCCCAGCATTGGTCACTCTAGTATTCTCCTTGTCTTTGACCACACTAGACCAGGAGGTCCTTGAGAGCAGGTACTCTCCTATTCATCTCTAAAACCCAACTACTGCACAGAATACGTAGACTTCACTGAATGTTCACTGTTTGTTAGATCAGTAAGTTACCACTACTATCACAGGACACATTCATCAGCGAACACCATCAAGCTGTCTAGCTCATGGTTCCACCCACTTCTGGGCCTAATTAGTGGTCCAGCCTTCAGCTAACCATGAGACCAGACATACTTCCACAGGAAACTTTCCTTCTCTTTTGCCCTTGAATTTTGAACAGCAATCACTTTTCTATTCCATACATCCCATCCTAACTCTGGGATCTTAATAACAGCACTATCCTCTGTCCATTTCCAGAAAGATACCTAGGTTGGGAATAGCACAGTGCCTAAATCAAGGCATAATGAACTTAGCAGCTAATATTAGTGCTTATGAGCCACACCTCAAATCATCAAAGGGCTTTTACCTGTCTGGTCAGCATGAAGCCAAAGGATGCAAGGGTTAGGGAACTTCAGTGGGCCTCCAAGGGGACCACCGCCTTCCTCTGTATGTTGACGATGAAGAAATTCACTGTGTGAGATTCCTGTTTCTTCAAACACTTGTAAGCTCCTAAGTTGTTAAAAAAAAAAAAAAGTGGGGGGGGGATCTGATAAGAACCTTTAGGAAATATTCACTCCCAAGGGGGAAAGGCTGTATATTATAGGAAGCCTCATCTTTATAGCATAAGTTCTGCAAACTAAGAAGGACCAGGGTTATACCAATCCTACAGTTACTCAGAAAGAGTCCTAACAAAAATTCTGGGTGAGGGGCTAGAAAGAGATGGCTTAGTAGTTAAGGCACTTGCCTGCCAGCCTAAGAACCCAGGTTAGATTCCCCAGTATCCACATAAGCCAGATGCACATAGTGGCACATGTGTCTGGAGCTCATTTGCAGTGGCTAGAGGCCCTGGCACACCCATTCTCTATCTGCCTCTTTCTCTCTCTCAAATAAATAAAAATAAAATGTTTTGTTTTTAAATTCTGGGTGAGAAATAATGCTCTTCTTTTAAAGATACATTCTAAAATCAGTTAAGCAGGTTCAGAAATAACATGTTTCTTCTATACAAACACAAAGAGACTCATTCACTTTCAAGTGAGTAGTAAAAGAGCTTGTTTGGGACACTCTGTACAAGCCAACAAGTCTGGTCTCGCTGGAGTACCTTTCCCACAGCACCAAGTATGCAGTCCATCCAGCTCATCAACTTTCCTTTTCAATACGTCTAAAATTGATCAAGAATGCTCCTGACTAATCCAGTACTTTCTTAGTACAAAGGTCACTGGAGAAAGAACTCACAAACTCATTCTTAATCCACCTCCACTTCTGTGTTGCCTCCAATAGGCAGCACTAGGTAACTGAACCCCACCACTATACTCTCCTGCTCTGGGCCATTGCAACTTATCAGCTTGAAAGTGATAGTTCCTTTCCTGACCCACTTCCATTTCCTGAAACTCTAACATCAGAGTGAGACCCCTTGTTTTTCATTATTCATGGTCACTCAAAGAGCAGCTATGAGAAAAAAATGTAATAGTATCTTACTTATCTTCATGATAGAATATGGACAACCCAAAAGAACAATAAGAATCCTCCAATCTTCTCTAAGGAGAGACTCTAGAGCTCTTGCTTAGAATCTAGTTACTCCTACAAGCAGCAAAATAAGGAGAGATGTTGAGAAATAAAGAACTAATTACAGAAAAATAAAACCAAACTATTTTTTATTTTTTATTTATTTTTTGTATTTATTAGAAACACAGAGAAAGAAAATGGGCGCACCAGGGTCTCTAGCCATTGCAAACAAACTCCAGACGCATGTGCCACCTTGTGCATCTGGCTTACATGGGACCTGGAGAATTGAACCTGGATCCTTAGGCTTCACAGAAAAGCACCTTACCCACTAAGCCATCTCTCCAGCCCCCAAACTCTTAATTTATGTTGCAAAATAATATGAAAATGAATGTTCACTACAATGGTCCTGACGTGTTTTTTGGTTGTTGTTTTTAATACTAAAAGATTTGGACTACAATATAATGTATGGGGCTTACTGGTTAAGATGCTTGCCTGCAATGCCAAAGGACCCGGGTTCAATTTCCCAGGACTCACATAAGCCAGGAGCACAAGGTGATGCATATGACTGCAGTTTGTTTGCATCAGTTGGAGGCCTGGTGTGCCCATTCTCTCTCTCTCTCTCAAATAAATATATTTATATATATATATTTATATATGTATATATATGAATATATTTATATATGTATATGTATGTATATATGTATACACACACACATACACACACACAAAATGTGTGGCCAGGTGTGGTGGTGCACACCTTTAATCCCAGCACTCAGGAGGTCGAGGCATGTAAGCCAGCCCAGATGCACAAGGTGGCTCATGCATCTGGAGTTCGTTTGCAGTGGCTGGAGGCCCTGGCGTGCCCATTCTTTCTCTACCTCTTTCTCAAAAGTAAATAAATAAATAAATAAATAAATATATTTATAAAATAAAAAATAAATAAAAAGAAGGCAGGTATGGCAGTGCATACCTTTAATCCTGGCACCTGGGAGGCAGAAGTAGAAGAACTGCTATGAGTTTGAGGTCTGCCCGAGACTACAGAATGACTTCCAGGTCAGCTTGGGCTACAGTGAAACCCTGCCTACTCTTGAAAAATATTATGAGTGGAATATTTCATAACCCCATCAACACCACTATTACTATAATATCTAACACATATTCATTAAGATGGTCTGCTATGCCAGATACGATAATCACTCCCATCACTGCAGCAAAAGCAAAGCTAACACGATGCAATTCCAAAGCCACCTAAGAAAGCCCACCTCTCTTCCCTATGAGAAAGTCTCCGTGTTCAGGGGTGAGCTGATCTATGAGACACTTTATAAAATCCACCGCCCACTGGGAAAGCTGCTGGGGCAAGACCCAGCATTACACAATCAATTATGAAACCCAAATCACAATGTAAACAGACTGTATGCCAGAAAAAATTTATATGAAAACTGTTATACAAGCCAAGATCAAATAGAAAATGAAGCAAGATTACATAGGCCCAAGGGGAAAACGATATTGTACTATGCATTTAAAATGTAACAACAAAGTAGGGTGCAACTGTTTATTAAGGGAGTTGGACTGAGGCAGGGCCACCCAACCCACTGAGCTAGAGCAACCTCCATCTCCACTATTACGAGGCCTCCATCACCCAGGTAAACTGAACACCTCACCACCTCCCAACTCTACAGGAACTCAGGGGCAATGGGCCTGAGCTTCCTTACCTGGCCACTTTGCGTTTGTCATGTGGGTGCAGCTTGGAGGCCATTTCTGGGTCCACCTGGCTTAGGCGTTTGTGGAGTACATGGCCATCCTCCTTCTCAAGCTCTGCTCTCCGGTCAACCACCTTCTCGGTGCCCAGCTGTCGGGGCTATTAAATAAAGACTTAAAATAAATTCAACAATTCAATAAACACTGAGATTGTGTATAGGCCAGGCACTTGGCTAGGTATTAGGAATATAAATTAGACATGAATCAGAAGATCCTGCCACATATGAGAGAAAGATCATGAACCAGCACTGATGGTAAGGGCTATGAGGTCCCAGCAAACAAGACGAAGGAGGGCTTACTGCGTAGGGAGTATTGGGCTACCTGCTTGTCTGTCTTGACTACAAACAGGTCCCAGGGCTACCAGATCTGGGTATTTTAACATATCCAGGAATGTTGCTTCTCCAGCAAGGAGGACCAAAGAATGGGCCAGAATTGCCAGCACATTACTATTTGAAAGTCTTGCCCCATGCAACAGTTTCTCCATAGGGAAGGTCACTGTTGGACTCCTCTGGCATTATATACAGTGTTGACAGCCAGGAAATGCTGAATCAGACTAACTACTGTTAACTCACATAGATGCTAATTAATCCACACACAGCATTTTTCCCACACACAACCCCTGCCCTCAGGCCACCCAGGAGTACACTTCACATATAGAGGTGGCATTTGCTGCAGAATATCAAGAAGGAAAATTATAGTTGCTGAGTGTAAGAAACAAGTAAGAGTCAACCTTCCTCCCACTAAAATCAGTTGGCATGAAAAAAAGAGGAAGCCATTTCTCCAGGTGAAGAGACATACCTTGGTGTTGACAAGGACTTTCCAGAGCAAAGACTCAATGTAATAATTGGTTCCTCCCACGACAATAGGGATTTTGTCTCGAGCAAATATATCTTCAATGTGAACATTAAGAAAGACATCACATACTGAATAAGAGAATCTTGAGTCACTTGGCAAGGAGAGTACTATCAAGAAATCATTGGGCTGGAGAGATGGCTTAGCGGTTAAATGCTTGCCTGTGGAGCCTAAGGACCCCGGTTCGAGGCTTGATTCTCCAGGACCCATGTCAGCCAGATGCACAAGGGGGTGCATGCATCTGGAGTTCGTCTGTAGTGGCTGGAGGCCCTGGAGCACCCATTCTCTCTCTCTCTCTACCTGCCTATTTCTGTATCTCCTTCTCTCTCAAATAAATAAATAAATAAACAAAATAAAATATATTAAAAAAAAAAAAACCAACCTTCCTTTAAAAAAAAAAAAAGAAATCATAAAGCTGAGAGGTGGCACACAGCTGTAATCCCAGCACTTAGGTAGAGGCAGGAGAATAGTTTAAGCCCAGCCTTGCCTCCATAGTGAGTTTGAGGCCAGCCTGAGCTATAACGGTACGAGACTACCTAAAGAAAGAAAGCAGCCAGATATAGTGGCCTACACTATTAATCCCAGCATTTGGGAGGCTGAGGTAGAAAGATCACTATAAGTTGGAGGCCCACTCTGAGTGAGACTACAGTGAATTCTAGGTCAGCCTGGGCTAGAACGAGACCCTACCTGGAAGCAAAAAAAAAAGGGCAGACCAGAACTCAATGGAGCTCGATGGTAAGACCCTGTTGCTAAAGACTCCACATGCTTGGGCCGTAGATCATTCAGAAATGAAGCTGGAGTTGAGCTAGAAACCTCCTCTCTGTGGACCAGTTGACAGAAAGCTGGAAAAAGATACTGCAGGTGGCCCTTTGGGAGAGAGAAGTCATCAAGGGTGTTAAATAGCAGTGGACCCTGCAAGCCCTAAGACTAGCCAGCCAGGCCAAACGTACCAACTGGTGTAATCGTGGTGTGTCTGTTATGGGGAAAACCAACCACTCTCTAATTGGACTAGCAGACTGCTCCATGGGAGGGAATACATGCCTGATAATGAAAACCTAGTCAAAAGCCTGTGGCTGGGGAGGTCATGAGCCCTAGGAGATTAACACTTGCTGTTGTCTGACTAAATGCCCTCTAAAGCACTTTTTAAAATGTTTATTGATACGTTAGTAATTACTGCTACTCTCACCTTTGATTAGAGAAGCTTCTTTTCAGATGACCATGACTACTGGACTGACTCAAGTCACCACAGTGCTGAGAACTGACAGTGGAGTGTTCAGTACTCAGATATCTCTACCACACCGTCCAAGGCTCAAGGTGCATTGTGGAAGAGGGGCATAAAGAACACAAGAACCAAAAGAAGGGTAGGACTGCTTACAGTGCTGTCATCCAGACACAAAATGGCCTGGATATCCATGATCTCACAGTGCCTGACACTACCTACACAAGACCTTTGTACCAGGAGGAAAAGATGATGACATCAAAATAAAAATAAAAAAAATAAACTGGGGCTGGAGGCACTTGCCTGCAAAGCCAAAGGACCACGGTTCAATTCCCCAGGACTCACGTTAGCCAGATGTACAAGGTGGCACATACATCTGGAGTTTGTTTGCAGGGGCTAAAGGCCCTGGCATGCCATTTTCTCTTTCTTTCTCTCTCTCTGAAATAAATAATAAAATATTTAAAAATGGGCTGGAGCTGGGCATGGTGGTTCACACCTTTAATTCTAGCATTCAGGATGCAGAGGTAGGAGGATCATTGAATGCGAGGCCACCCTGAGACTACAGAGTGAATTCCAGATCAGCCTGGACTAGAGTAAAACCCTACCTTGGAGGGGAAAAAAGGGGGATGGAGGCTGGAGAGATGCTCAGTAGTTTAGGCGCTTGCCTGCACAGCCAAGTGACCTGAGCTTGATTTTCCAGTACCCACATAAGGCCAGATGCACCAAGTGGCGCATGCATCTGGAGTTTGCAGTGGCTGAAGGCCCTGTTGTGCCCATTCTCTCTCTCTCTCTTCTATCCCTCTGCTTGCAAATAAATAAATTATTTTTAAAATATATTAAAAATAGTAAAATAATTTTTAAAGTACATAAATATTTTTTTTAATGGGGTAAACATAAAAAACAAGATGGGCATGGTAGCTCACACCTGTAATCCCAATGCTTGGGTGGCTGAGGCAGGAGTATAGCCATGACTTCAAAGCCAGCCAGAGCTACAAAGTGAATTCCAGGCTAGCCTTGGCTAATGAGTGAGTTCCTGTCTCAAAAAAACCAAACCAAACAAACAACCAAACAAAAAACCCACTGCCAGGCATGGTGGCGCACGCCTTTAATCCCAGCACTCGGGAGGCAAAGGTAGGAGGATTGCTATGAGTTTGAGGCCACTCTGAGACTTCATAGTTAATTCCAGGTCAGCCTGGGCCAGAGTGAGACCCTACCTCGAAAAACCAAAAAAACAAAAAAACAAAACAAAAATCCCCACTGTCGATTTGTTTTAAAAAGGCAAATTCTCTACCCTCCCTTTTGAGTACAGAGAACATGTAATTACAGAGTAAAATAAAACTTTATATGGTGTAATTAGCAAAGGGAAAAGGAGCAAAGAGAGGAAAGGAAAAAAATCAGCAGGATACCAGAGGGGGAAAGAACAGAAAGAGGGAGATGTAATAGCAAGTACTTACTGGATAGGAAAGCATTTAATTTATTCACTCAAATCATAGAACTGCTGTGATCTTGACCAATACTGTTCTCTGAGCCTCAGTATCTATCTAGTCCCTTTGCCTGTCAAATCAAGACTGGTGGTGGTAACTCAATAGTACAGTGCTCGCTTAGCATGCACAAAGCCCTGGTTAGATCCTCTAGCATCACAAAAACAAAAAAGCTAAACAAAACAAAACAACAAAGTACAAGCACGCTAGCTAGTCAGGAATCCCCTCCCTACTTTGGAAGTCAAGCAGGAGGTTCCCTGGAGCCCAGGAGCTGAGGCCATCCTGTGCAATACAGTGAGACCCTGTCTCAAAATAAATTAAACGGCAGGCAGGATATTTGTTTTGTTTTTTTGAGTCACAGAGGGGCCATGTAGTCCAGGGTGGCCTAGAACTCAGTCTTCCTGCCTCAGCCTCCCAAGTGCTGGGGAGACGGAACTTCAGCTGACATTCTGATTTTAGGCTCTTGCCAAAATTCCAAACCTTCTGGCCTAGAAGTGGTCTTCCCAAGCTGTTTCTGGCCTTTGGAACTCTTCATGAGCTCTCCATTTTGTATCAGTTCTTTCTAACTAACCAAACTGTCAAAGCAAGAACATACATTTTGTGGTGTGTGGTAATTTGCAAAGGGCTTTACCTTTACCTCATCAGATACCACAGCCTTGTAAAGTAGGTCGAGCTGGAATTACTATCTGCATTTTAATCTGTCCATTTGATAGGGAAAATATATTATCTCATGATTTGATTTGCATGCCAACGATTAGCAAGAACAGCAAACCTTTTCCATGTTTATCATCACTTCTGCTTCCTCCTTTGTGAATTATTGGTTATGCCCTTTAAGTATTTTTCATATTCATAAGAACTCTTCATATATTAAGAACATTAGCCAGGCGTGGTGGCACATGCCTTTAATCTCAGCACTTGGGAGGCAGAGGTAGGAGGATGCACTGAGTTTGAGACCACCCTGAGACTACATAGTGAATTCCAGGTCAGCCTGTGCTAGAGAGACCCTACCTTGAAAAACCAAAAAATAAAAAGTTAGTCTTTTGCTTTCCTATGTTACAAATACTTTCCCACAGGTTTATAGACTTCTTTTTTTAAAAATATTAATTTAGTTGAGAGAAAGGGAAAGAGGTAGAGAGAGAGAGAAAGAACACACCAGGGCATCCAGCCACAACAAATCAACTCCAAATGCATGCGCCACCTTGTGCATCTGGTTTATGTAGGTCCTGAGGGATCGGACCTGGGTCCCTTAGCTTTGAAGGCAAGCACCGTAACCACTAAGCCATGTCTCCAGCCCTATAGACTTTTTTGGTTTTGTTTTGTTTTTCGAGGTAGGGTTTCACTTTAGCCTACGCTGACCTGGAATCCATTATATAGTTTCAGGGTGGCCTTGAACTCTCAGTGATCCTCCCGAGTGCAGGGATTGAAGACATGAGCCACCACACCCAACTAATTTTTTTTTTGAGACAGAATCTCACATGGCCCAGGCTGACTTCAAACCCACTATGTAGTCAAGTATGACCTTAAACTCCTGATCCTAGAGGGCATGGTGGTGCATGCCTTCAATCCCAGCACTCAGGAAGCATAGGTAGAAGGATTGCTATGAGTCTGAGACCAGTTTAAAACTACAGAGTGAGAAGCCCGGCATGGTGGCGCACGCCTTTAATCCTAGCACTTGGGAGGCAGAGGTAGGAGGATCACCGTGAGTTCGAGGCCACCCTGAGACTACATAGTAAATTCCAGGTCAGCGTGAGCTAGAGTGAAACCCTACCTTGAAAAAACAAAAACAAAACAAAACTACAGAGTGAGTTCCAGGTCAGCTTGGCCTAGATCCCTACCTCAGCATAACAACAAAAAAAAAAAAGAGCCGGAGGATTGCCGAGAGTTCGAGGCCACCCTGAGACTACATAGTTAATTCCAGGTCAGCCTGGACCAGAGTGAGACCCTACCTCGCAAAAACCAAAAAAAAAAAAAAAAAAAAACCCTGATCTTCCTGCCTCAACCTCAGAAGTGCTGGGATTAGAGGCATGTGCCATCATGCCGTTTTATGCAGTGTTGGGGATCAAACTCATGGCTTCATATGCATTAGGCAAGCACTGAGCCCCAGTCTCATGTAGCACAACCTGACCTCCTGATCTTCTTACCGCTACCTCCCAAGTGCTAGGATTACAGGCACGTATGACACACGTTTTTAACCTTTCCAGTACCATACAGTGGCATGAATAGACGTGTAACCCACTTGTAGTTTCTGAGATTCTTCCCTGCTGGCTGATGCATATGAGTGAAGCAAAAATTTTTATAAATATTTTTATTTCTTTATTATGCAAGGAGAAAAGTGGGGGAGAGAATAGGTACACCAGAGCAAATGAACTCCAGATTCATGTGCCACTTTGTGCATCTGGCTTTATGTGGATACTGGAGAATCGAGCCCAGACCAGCAGGCTTTGCAAGCAAGCACCTTTAACCACTGAACCATTGCCGCTATCCTCATCTGCAATTTCTAATGTCATATGCAGTGTGTCTGATACAGGACTTAACTCTCCCCCCCCCCCCGCCTTGAGGTAGGGTCTCTCTCTAGTTCAGGCTGACCTGGAATTCACTCTGTAGTCTCAGGCTAGCCCCAAACTCACAGCAATCCTAAAGGTGTGTGTTATCACATCTGGCTCCACTTTATTTTCTTCCAAAACAATTTTCCAGGAACAATTATTAAATTCTTACTTAATTCTCTACTGTCTTGAAATGCCTCCTTGATCAGATAAACATATACATCTATTTGAATCTATAATTAAGTTTTCTATTCTGTATCAAAAATTCACCTAGCATTATATAAGTTCCCTTCTATTGTAATTTTATGACTTCAATAATTCTTTTTGAAGTTGGGTTTCACTTTAGCCCAGGCTGACCCAGAACTCACTCTGTAGTCCTAGGCTGGCTTCAAACTCATAGCAATCCTTCTACCTCTGCCTCCCAAAATGCTGGGATTAAAGGGGCGTGCCACAACACCTGACTTTTTTTGGTCTCTCTCTAGCCCAGGATGACCTAGAATTCACTATGTATTCTCAGGGTGGCCTCAAACTCTCAGTGATCCCCTTACCTTTGCCTCCCAAGTGCTGGGATTAAAGGTGTGCGCCACCACCGCCAGGTTCAATCATTTTATTTATTTGAGAGAGAAAGAGGAAAAAAGAGAGAGAGAATTGGCATGCCAGGGCCTCCAGCCACTGCAAATGAACTCCAGATGCATGTGCTTATGTAAGTACTGGGGAATCAAACCTAGGTCCTTAGGCTTCACAGGCAAGCACCTTAATCACTAAGCCATTTCTCCAGCCCCTCAGTAATTTTTTTTTTCAAGGTAGGGTTTCACTCTAGTCCAGGCTGACCTGGAATTCACCTGGAATTCTCAGAGGGGCCTTGAACTCATGGCAATCCTCCTACCTCTGCCTCCCGAGTGCTGGGATCAAAGGCATGTGCCACCACGCCTGGCTTCCTCAGTAATTTTTTAATGTGTGTGGACATGCTTGTCACTGTGTATGTGAAGGTCTGAGAAGAATGCTTTTCTTCTGCTTTTCTTGACAAATGTGTCCTTTGTTTTTTCTGCTGTGTGTGCCAGCAAGTAGGCCCATGAGCTTCAGAGTTCTGGCTCCACTTCCCATTGCCATAGGTGTACTGGCATCAGACACATGTGTCACTTTGTCTGGCTTTATATGATGATGGGGAAGTGAGCTCAGGCCAGCAAGCTTGTAAGTGCCTTTAACCACTGAGCTTCTCCTCAGCCCCCTAACAATAGGTTTTCATACTGCAAGTTCCAGTGCAGATATTAAAGGCAGTTTAAAGTTTTAAAATACAGGGATAGCCCTCATGTTTATCTCTTTTGTTATTGTTGTCTTGGTTTTTTTTTTTTAATTTTTATTATTTTGTTTATTTTTGGAGAGAGACACAGAGAGAGAGAGAGACAGACAGAGAGGGAGAGGGAGACAGATAGAGATGGGCGCGCCAGCAGTCTCTCAGCTGCTGAGAATGAAATCCAGATGTGTGCGCCCCCTTGTGGCCAAGTGTGGCATTGCGCCCTTGCGTCACTTTGCATCTGGCTAAACGTGGGACCTGGAGATTGGAACCGCTGGAGATTGGAACCAGCGTTCTTAGGCTTAGCAGGCAGGCGCCTTAACCGCTAAGCCATCTCTCCAGCCCATGTTGTCTTGGTTTTTTGTCAGTTTGTTTTGGTTTGGTTGGGTTTTTGCGATAGTCTCTCCAAGTTTCCCAAGCAGGCCTTGACTGCACAATCTTCTTGTGTGAGCTTCTCAAGTGCTAAAATTACAGAAATGAATCCCCTCGCCTAGCTCCTCTTGTTTAAAAATATTTTTATTATTATTTATTTATTAGAGAAAGGAGAGAGAAAGAGAGAGAGAGAGAATGGGCATGCCAGGGACTTAAGCCACTGCAAATGAACTCCAGATGCATGTGCCACCTTGTTCATCTGGCTTATGTGGGACCTGGGGAATCAAACTTGGGTCCTTACGCTTTGCAGGCAAGTACCTTAATTGCTAAGCCATCACTCTAGTCCCATTGCCTAGCTTCTCTTTTCAAATTTTTCTTAGTTTTATCCAGAACTATTCTGTCCAATCCTTTTCTACCCAAAATCCCTTTGAAATATTACTAGTAATCTCATCACATTTATAAATGTGTAGCTTATAAATATGTCTTTCCTTAAGGATATCAGTGCAGTTGCTTTGTTCCTGAAGTCCACCACTGTGTAACTGGTCACAAGTGGATCCACAAAGCTGATCATATGGTGCTGGCACATCTTCTGTTCTTGGGCAGAAACCTTATTGGTGATGATGTCTAGTCCTTCATAGACCTAGGGGAAAGACAATTAGCATGAGAAAGTTGTCTGTCTCCATAAAATAAATGCACAGTTGACGGGTAAGAATGATTGGTTTCCTCTGTGCCTGAGAGCACACCAGAGCCACAAAGCTAAGCCACAGAAAACAGAAGAAAACAGAGCACTGGCTTGCTCGCCCAATTGTTGCTAGTAGCTCAGACTTAAAGATATGAGGCATGTAAACCAGGTGTGATGCACATACCTTTAATCCAACACTGGGAGACAGACGTAGGAGGATCTCTGAGTTCAAGGCCAGCCTGCGGTACAGTAAGACCCTACCTCAGAAAAAAAAAAAAAAAGAAGGCACGTACATCCATGCCCAAGTGGGAACTAATTCTGCAAGATTAAAAGGAGATTCTGTAGGTCTGAACGTAAACATTTACTTATTCTAAGTATAACAAGTCTCCAGAAAGGTAACATTTTGCACTGCTCACAAATCTACTTCAAAATGCTTTTAGATATTTTTGGACTTACAGTGCTCTAAAAAAGTTTTTAAGCCCAGCGTGGTGGCACATGCCTTTAATCCCAGCACTTGGGAGGCATAGGTAGGAGGATTACTGAGAGTTCGAGGCCACCCTGAGACTACATAGTGAATTCCAGGTCAGCCTGGGCTAGAGCAAGACCCTACCTTGAAAAACCAAAAAGAAAAAAAGAAAAGTTTTTAAGGCCAGGCATGGTGGCGCACGCCTTAATCCCAGCACTTGGGAGGCAGAGATAGGAGGATCACTGTGAGTTCGAGCCACCCTGAGACTACATAGTGAATTCCAGGTCAGCCTGGGCTAGAGTGAGACTCTACCTCGAAAAAAGCCAAAAAAAGTTTAGAATCATACGAGATTGGTTACATTTTATGAAGAAGTAGCCTATCTATAAAGACACATATAAAACATGTGCACTCACTTTGAAGTCAGAAATCCTAATACTGCTATACTCTTGTAGAAACACTGATCTACACAAAGTACTGCTTCAGAGCACAGCACATACGATCTAAATACTCAAAGGTAATATCCTGCCTGTAAGCTCTTGATCTGCCAACCAAACTAAAAAGTTCAAGTGTACTTTGTCTAAATGCAAGGTCTCAAATGGAGGACAGATCTAAAGTACTGGTTTGAAAATAGGAATGAATGTTTGGGATTAAATGTTCTCCCTGTAATCACTGATTCTTCATGGAGCACTGAATGAACAAATAATAAGTTCCATAGAGCCCACAAAGATGTTAAAGGCATTTGTTATCTCACATTTCTCTTTACTTATATGGGTGTCAAGTAAGGAGAGGACAGCATTATGGTTAGGGGGGAGAACCCTGGCGCCACGCTGCCTCACATAAACTCCTAGCTCTGCCACTTACTAGTTTTTGTTCCTGGCGTATTCAGGTAGTAACCTCTCTCCCCACTTCAATCCCTCATAGGGAAAATGGAGATGATAATACCTACCTACAGGGCTAGTGTGAGGATTCGATGAGTTAAAATGCAGTCTGTAAGCACTACGGGAGGACCTTAACATCACCACCTGCATTAATGTCACTTGCTGCCACTACTGCCTTCACACCACTAGGAAAAATTATATCAGAGTCACTGTAATACTGAGCCTCTGTATCTTAGCTACTGAGGGTATTTACGCAGTGAGGAGATGAGCTATCTTCAAGCCAATAGAACTGCTAAAATAAGAAAATGGTGTACTAAAAAAATAACATATAGCACTACACAGAAAGTACCCGGCTCTGCCTTTTTATCTCATTTACTCTGTGCCTAACAGTAGAACTGTATTTTTGCACCTGAATACTGACGGACTCCAAAGTCACAAGGTGTCTTATACTGCCTACCTTGAGCAAGAAATCTCCTTACTGTTATAGAGTGTTATGGGGTATATATTATACACTAGTGCCTTCCACTGTACAGATTAAGTAAACTCAGGCAGGGGACTGGCAGTGCAGCTCAGAAGTAGAGCACTCTCCTGTATGTTTAAGGCCTTAGTTTAATCACAATCACAGGAAAGAAAGGAAGGAAGGGAGGGAGGGAGGGAGGGAGGAGGGGGGGAGAGAGAGAGAGAGAAAGAGAGTGAGGGAGGGAGGGAGGGAGGGAGGGAGGGAAAAGAAAAAGATGAAAAGAGACTGAGGGGGAGGGGATGTGATGGAGTGTGGAGTTTCAAAGGGAAAAGTGGGGGGAGGGAGGAAAGTACCATGGGATATTGTCTACAATTAAGGAAGTTGTCAATTGAAAAAAAAAAAAAAAGTTCTAGGCTGGAGTGATGGAACAGTGGTTAAGACATTTGCCTGCAAAGCCTAAGGACCGGAGTTCAATTGCCCAGTACCCATGTAAAGTCAGATGTACAAAGTGACACATGCATCTGGAGTCTACTTGCAGTGGCTGGAGGCCCTGGCATGCCTATTCTCTCTGGCTGTCTCTCTTCTATCTCTCTGCTTGCAAATAAATAAATAAATAAATAAATAAATAAATAAATAAATAATTTAAAGCCCTTAAAAAAAAGAAAGAAAAAAGAAAGAATGAGAGAGAGGGAGGGAGAGAGGGAGGAAAGAAAGGAAAGGAAAGGAACGGAAAGAAAAGAAGTAAAATAAATAAAAAGAGCCAGACTTGGTGGCACACGCCTTCAATGCCAGGGGAGTGGGGGAGGAAAACAAAAGCAGGCAAGGACTTAATAACCGTTCTGCTATAGTTCAGAATTCTAAATGATCCCCTGTTAAAGAGCATACATAGGAGCAACTCAATTTTGCTAATATTTCTGAATGCTGGTAAGTATGTTATAGTGAAAAAGGATTACTGGGCTGGAAAGATAGCTTAGTGGTTAAGGCAATTGCCTGCAAAACCTAAGGACTCAGGTTCGATTCCCTAGTACACACTTAAACTAGATGCAAAAAAAGCATCTGGAGTTTGTTTGTAGTAGATAAAGGCTCTGGTATGCCTATTAAAAAAAAGAAAGAAAGAAAAGGATTCTCCATGCCTTTAACTCTAGCACTTGGGAAGCAGACATAGAAGGATCACTGTGAGTTTGAGGCCAGCCTGGAGCCACAGAGTTTCAAGTCAGCCTGAGCTAGAGTGAGACCCTACCTCGAAAAAAAAAATGGGGGGAGGATGGGAGGGTTGTCATTTTGACCCAGAGGTTAATGTTAAGAAAATGCACTTACAGACACTTACAGACTCCTTACCCTTCTAAAATGTAAGCAAACTGGCCGGGCGTGGTGGCGCACACCTTTAATCCGAGCACTCGGGAGGCAGAGGCAGGAGGATCATTGTGAGTTCAAGGCCACCCTGAGACTACATAGTGCATTCCAGGTCAGCCTGAGCTACTGTGAGACCCTACCTCGAAAAACCAAAATAAATAAATAAATAAATAAATAAATAAATAAATAAATAAATAAATAAAATGTAAGCAAACTGTAAATGCCTTTACCAGATTATTCTGTTTGGGTTTTTTGTTGTTGTTTTCTTTTATTAAAATATTTTATTTATTGGGCTGGAGAGATGGCTTAGTGGTTAAGGCAGTTGCTTATAAAGCCTAATGATCCCAAGTTTGATTCTCCAGTTCTCAGGTAAGCCAGATGAACAAGGTGGAGCATGCATCTGGAGTTATTTTCAGTGGCTAAGGGCCCTAGCACACCCATTCTCTCTCTCTCTTTCTCTTTCTGTGTCTCAAATAAAATTAAATTAAAAATAATTTTTAAAAATTTTATTTATTTATTTATTTATAAGAGCAAGAGAGAGAACATTTGGAGAGAGATGGCTCAGCAATTAGCTAACTGCTTTGCAAAGCCTAATGAGCTGGATTTGATCCCTCAGTACCCATGTAAAGCCAAATGCACAGTGGCACATGCATCTGGAGTTTGTTTGCAGCAGTTGGAGGCCCTGGTACACCATTCTCTCTGTGTCTATCTCTCTCTGCTTGCAAATAAATAAATAAAAATAAAAATTTTTTTAAATGCTGAGACAGAGAGAGAGAGACAGAGACAGAACATGGGTATGCCAGCACCTTTTGCCACTGCAAACAAATTCCAGATGCCTGTGCCACTTTGTGCATCTGGCTTTATGTGGGTACTGGGAAATTAAACCTGGGCAATCAGGCTTTGCAAGCAAGCACTTTTAACCACTGAACCATCTCTCCAGGCTCCCCCCTCAAAATCTTGATTATCAATGTACATTGTCATCCTTAGGTGACTTTTTTTTTGTTTATTTATTTTTTATTTATTTTTTGAGAGCGACTGACAGAGAGAGAGAGAAAGAGAAAGATAGAGAGAGAGAGAATGGGCACGCCAGGGCCTCCAGCCACTGCAAACGAACTCCAGATGCATGTGCCACCTTGTGCATCTGGCTTACGTGGGTCCCGGGAAATCGAGCCTTGAACCGGGGTCCTCAGGCTTCACAGACAAGCACTTAACAGCTAAGCCATCTCTCTAAGCCCTTAAGTGACTTTTAATCCTTTATCTCCTATAGCATCAGATTAATTGAGCCAGGTCATGAAGGTATGGGTGAACTGAGCATGGTAACACTCATTTGTAAGCCCAGCACTGATAAGGCTGAGGCAGGGGACTACAAATTTGAGGCCAGCCTGGGCTATATAGTGAACTCCCATCTTAAAAAAAAAGGAATAAAGAGGTGAAAGTATTGACACATGTCACTTAAGTTCTAAGAAATGCATTGTGAGGCTACTTCTTCCTTTTCTGAACGTCACAGAATGTACTTGCACAAACTAGGATTGCTACAATGTCAGTGGCAATATAATCTTATGAGACTACTGTCCTATATTCAGTCTACGGTTGGTTTAAACATCAGTACGTGGAACATGACTGTATATGACTAGAGTGTTACTCCAAGGAAGAGGAGTGGAAACCTGTAACAGCTGGAACAAGACTGGCTAAATGTTCCTAATTACTGAAGCTGTAAGGGAGTTCAGGCTACTTTTTATTTTATAGCATGTTAAGGAACTTACATAATAAAATGGGTTTTTTTGTTTGTTTGTTTGTTTTGTCGAGGTAGAGTGGCACTCTGGCCCAGGCTGACCTGGAATTCACTATGTAGTCTCAGGGTGGCCTTGAACTCATGGCCATCCTCCTACCTCTGCCTCTCGAGTGCTGGGATTAAAGGTGTGCACCACCACACCCCACAACAAAATGCTTCAGAGGTAGAAGGATCAACTGTGAGTTGGAGGCCACCCTGAGACTACATAGTGAATTCCAGGTCAGCTTGAACTAGAGTGAGACCCTACCTCAAAAAACCAGTTAAGTTAAGGTGCTTGCCTGCAAAGCCAAAGGGCCCAGGTTCAATTCCCCAGTGCCCACAAAAAGCCAGATGCACAAGATGGTGCATGTGTCTGGAGTTCATTTACAGTGGCCAGAGGCCCTGGTGAGCCCATTCTCTCTCTCTCTCTCAAATAAACAAATAAAATATTTTTAAAAGAATGGAATGTTATTTTTATTATTATTATTATTATTTTTTGGTTTTGCAAGGTAGGGTCTCACTCTGGTCCAGGCTGACCTGGAATTAACTATGTAGTCTCAGGGTGGCCTCGAACTCTCGGCGATCCTCCTACCTCTGCCTCCCGAGTGCTGGGATTAAAGGCATGCGCCACCACGCCCGGCTGGAATGTTATTTTTTAAAAAAAGTTTTGAGGGCTGGAGAGAGGGCTTAGCAGTTAAAGCGCTTACCTATGAAGCCTAAGGACATAAATTAGATTCCCAAGTACACATGTAAGCCAGACGCATAAGGTGGTACCTATGTCTGCTATGTCTGGAGTTTGTTTGCAGTGGCTAGAGGTCCTGGCGTGCCCATTGTTTTCTCTCTTAAATAAATAAATATAGTATTTTTAAAAAGATTTTATTTTAATCTATTTATTAGAGTCAGAGAGAGGGAGACAGAGACAGAGAGAGTGTGTGAGAATAGGTGCACCAGGGCTTCCAGACACTGCAAACGAACTCTGGACACATGCACCACCGTGTGCATCTGGCTTATGTGGGACCAAGAGAATCGAACCTAGGTCCTTAGGCTTCACAGGCATGCGCCTTAACCCCTAAGCCATCTCTCCAGCCCAATATAGTATTTTTTTTTATTTGAGAGAGACGGAGAGAGAGAATGGGCACACCAGCGGCCTCTCAACCGCTGTGAATGAACTCCAGACATGTGCGCCCTCTTGTGCGCATGTGCGACATTGTGCACTTGCATCACTTTGCATCTGGCTAAATATGGGACCTGGAGAATTGAACGGGAGTTCTTAGGCTTCACAGGCAAGTGCCTTAACCTCTAAGACATTTCTCCAACCCCTAGTATAGTATTTTTTAAAAGTGTTGGGGGGCTGGAGAGATGGCTCAGTGGTTAACACGCATGCCTATGAAGCCAAAGGACTCAGGTTCAATTCCCTAGAACCCATGTAAGGCAAAGGCACATGGTGGTTCATGCATCTGGAGTTTGCTAGAGGAGTGGCTAGAGGCCTTAGTGTGCCCATTTTTTCTCTCTAATAAACAAAATAAAATATTTAAAAGTCTTGGGGGCTGGAGAGATGGTTCAGTGGTTAAGGTGCCTACCTGCAAAGCCTAAGGACCCAGGTTCAGTTCCCCAGGACCCATGTAAGCCAGATGCACAAGGTAGTGCATGCTTCTGGAGTTTGTCTGTGGTGGCTAGAGGCCCTGATGTGCCCATTCATATTCTCTCTCTCTCCCTCTTCTTTCTCTCTCAAATAAATAAAAATAAATAAATAAAGCCAGGGCATGGTGGCTCATGCCTTTAATCGCAGCACTTGGGAGGCAGAGGTAAGAGGATCACCATGAGTTCAAGGCTAGCCTGAAACTACAAAGTGAGTTCCAGGTTAGCCTGGGCCACCTACCTCAAAAAAACAAAGAAAAAAAAAAACAAAAAACAAAAAACAATGAAAGCTGAGTGTGGTGGTGCACACTAATCCCAGCACTAGGGAGGCAGAGGTAGGAGGATCGCCATGAGTTCAATGCCACCCTGAGACTACATAGTGAATTCCTGGTCAGCCTGAGCTAGAGTGAGACCCTACCTCAAAAACAAACAAACAAACAGAAAAAAACAAATGTCAACAAGAATGTAGAGAAACTGAAAGTCTTATACACTTCTGCTTAGAAATTTAAAATGGGAGCCCAGTGTGGTGGCATACACTTTTAATCCCAGCACTAGGTAAGAGGTTGCTGTGAGTTCAAGGCCAACCTGGGACAATAGAGTAAATTCCAAGTTATCCTGGGCTAGAGATCCTACCTTGAAACTTCCTCCCTCAAAAAACAAAACAAACAAACAAACAAAAAAAAACCCAAAAAAGAAAGGAAGGAAGGAAGGAAGAAGGAAAGAAGGAAGGGATGAAAAGAAAAGAAATTTAAAATGGTGCAGACCCCAACATAGCATGGAGGTTCACAGCTCTGGGCTCTGCAGGTCACAGCTGACATCACTTCCCAGATGGCCTCTAGGCTGACCTGCTGACCCTACTGATGCTGCAGCTGCTACTGGTTGGAAATAGATCCTCCTCTGATCCAAATGTTAAGCCAGGTTCAGCTCTAGGTATCCAGAGAGTGTGCAAGAGTGTGCAAAGGCAGTAAGTACCCTGGATAGAGTAAACCTTTAGCCATCTATCCACTCAACACACTGTGAGGCTAGAGGGATGGTGTAGCAGTTAAGGCACTTGCCTGGGAAGCCTAAGGACCCAGTTCAATTCCCCAGTACCCATGTAAGCCAGATGCACAAGGTGGCACATGCATCTTGAGTTCATTTACAATGGCTGGAGGCCCTGGCGTGCCCATTCTCTCTCTAATAAGTAAAAATTAAATAAATTTTTAAAAAATTAAATAAATTAAGATATTAAAATTATAGTCTTCCCCATTAAACATTCAATATTCTAGGCACTAAACAGAGTTCTAAAGAGAAATATACCTTTGTCTTGCCTGTGTTGATGGTTTCCAGAGTGAAAGTTTTAGGGGAAAGCCACAAGGCTTAAATAACCTGAACTCTACAAATCAATAGCACTGTGTACCCAGAAGAGCTACTAAAGGTGAGGAGTCTAACAGGGCAAACCATCAGGTCTAGAAGCAGCAGTTCTCAACTGCAAGTCATGTTATCTACCAAGGGACATTTACAGACAATATCTGCAAACAACTGCAAGAGTGACAAGGCCACAGCACCTGCTCACTAAAGACCAGACATACGTTGCTGTTGCTAGACACTGACACTGACGTGCAGGAGAACTCTCAGCCCCTTCAACAATACTTACCTGGCCCCAAAATGTCACTCATCCTAAGCAATCCAGAAATTCCACATAAGAGAGACTCCAACCATTTTTTTAATGGTGCTAGAGATTGAACAAGGGCTCTGTGCATGTTAGGCAAGCACTCTACTACTGAGCTACATCCTCAGCCTGTCTCATCCCAAATTTTAAAGGCCAAAGATCTCACCCATTTAAGGCTTGAACCCTTTATGCTGTCTGGTGGCCGTAAGGAGTGTGCTAACCAGCAGCAACCTGGTCACTGGGCTGGTCCTAGAGCTCTAAGGGCTGACTGGCTATGATGCCCCACATAGCTGTCCACGAAAGGAAAAGGCTTCGCCCTAATTTAGTTCTTTCCTTCCAAGTTGTCTTCGCCACTTTGACTCCATTTTCTTCCTACTCCAAATTAGATTGTGAAGTCCTTCATCCACTTTCTTGCCTCTATGGATCAGACCTGCCTTGAAAAGCCACAGATTCAAGTTTGTAGATCAATACAATTGTCTACCTCTGGCCCCCTACCCCACCACTCCATGGATGTCTCTCTTACCAAGGTCTCTAATGAACCCAGACTGCCAAATACAACACTTTTCTACTAAGCTCTCAAAATAAGTCACAGTAAAAGCAATCATCCGATACTGCTGAGTTCACTCTCCTTGGCAAACACTCCTCAGAGGCTTCACTGACTCCATTCTCTCTAGGTTCTCATCTCACTAACCCTTCTTCAGTCTGTTACTGAGGCAAGCCATTGATCTAGTAGCAACTTGCATCATAGGAACACTATAGAGAAAGAACAGACAATAATATCCACCCACCATTTCTGTACACAAATGTTCTCTGGATTGATACCCATGGCTTCTATGACTGGTTTTGTGATGAAACCCAAAATCCAGGTCTGCAATCTAGTTCTCTTGTGGTCCAGACCTGTATATGCTACTGGAAGTTTCTGTCATCAATGAAAGGTATAACAAAAAGCCAACAGGAAGGAGTCTGGAGCCAGGCTGCCTGGATTTGGATGCTGGCTCTGCCACTCACTAGCTATGTAACCTCAGACAAATTATTTACCCTCTCTGTGCCTCAGGTCCCTCACTTAAAAACTGAAACAGGGCTAGAGAGATAGCTTAGCAGTTAAGGCACTTGCCTGTGAAGCCTAAGGACCCAGGTTCAACTCCCCAGAACCCACATAAGCCAGACACACAAGGTAACACATGTGCACAAGATGGCATGCGCATATGGAGTTTGACTGCAATGGCTAGAAGCTGTGGTGTGCCAATTCTCTCTTTCTCTGTCTCTCTTATTTGAAAAAAAAAAAAAAAAAAAAACTGGGTAGGTGTGGGGGCTGGAGAGATGGTTCAGTGGTTAAAGGTGCTTCCCTGCAAAACCTGATGGTCCAGGTTCAATTCCCCAGTACCCACATAAGCGAGATGCTTGCTAATAAATCTGCCAATCTGGGTTTTATTCCAAGCCACCCATGAAAAGCTAAATGGGCATATATTTGCACCAGCAAGAGACCCTGACATTCACGTGGGCATGAACACACACACAAACACAAAGGAATAAATTTTTTTCAAGGTAGGGTCTCAATCTAGCTCAGGCTGACCTGAAATTCACAGCAATCCTATCTCCATATCCCAAGTGCTGGGATTAAAAAGGTATGTGCCACCACAGCCAAAAATTTTAAGTAAGGGCCGGAGGGATGGCTGAGCAGTTAAGGTGCTTGCCTACAAAGCCAAAGGACCTAGGTTTGATTCTCCAGGACCCATGTAAGCCAGATGCACACGGTTGTATATGTGTCTGGAGTTCATTTGTAGTGGGTGGAGGCCCTGGTGTACCCATTCTCTTTCTCTCAAATAAATAAAAATAATTTTTAAAATTTTTAAATAAAATAAGTAAAAATTTAAAAAAATAGTTCCAGCTTCGCCACTAGACTACAAGTGTGAAGGACGAAATTATATTATGTATCTCTAGCCCCAGCATCAAGCACGAGACCGAATCTAAGGAAAACAGTCAGTGAACACTCCATGCAGGAAGTGCAGAACACTAAGACTGCATTCGCATCATCCTTTGGCTAGGAGCAAATGGAAACTCAAGATACACTAGGAAACCTGCGCAAAGTCATTCAGGTAACTGCTGACAGAGGAAAATGTGAACCATGTCTTTTGACCTCACAGTCATTGTTCTGTCTCTATCATGTTGCTAATACCTGTTTTACATAAATCAGCTTTGTGACATAGGGAAGTCATTTTCTCTCTGGAGCCTCAAATTTCTCATATCTCACACTTCTAATAGCTCAAGCTTTAATTAAAAAAAAAAAAAAAACAGGGCACAGGTAGGTAAAAGCAGGAAAAATAATTGTTTTAAAGGATATTGACTCACCAGAAAACTGATTTTTTGTTTTTGAAACAGGGTCTCACTATGTATCCCTGGATGACTTGGTATTCCCTATGTAGACAAGAACATCCTCAGACTCACAGCTATCCTCCTGCCAGTGACTCCTGAGTATGGGGATAACTGGCATGAGCCACTATGCCCAAGCAAAAAATTTCTTTTCCTTTTCTTGGTTATTGTTGTTTGTTTCTTTGAAGTAGGGTCTCACTCTAGATGAGGCTGACCTGCAACTCACTCTTTAGCCTACACTGGCCTTGAACACATAGCAATCCTCTTACTTCAGCCTTCTGAGTACAGGGATTATAGGCTATACCACCACAGGCAGCTTGATTTCCTTTTCTCAAATTCAGTTGAATAGATGTGGAAGAAGCGGGGTAAAGCTGATCTCTTAACTAACTTTACTTTCTTAAAAAGTTAACTGTTTTTAGCCGGGTGTGGTGACACATACCACCCTGAGACTACAGAGTGAATTCCAGGTCAGCCTGAGCTAAAGTGAGACCCTACCTTGAAGGAAAAAAAAAAAAAAAAGTTAACTGTTTTTAAATTTCATTGTGTGTGTGTCTAGATATATAAGCCCTATGTGCACGCATGCAAAGGCCAGAGAAGAATGTAAGGAGTTCTCTACTATTGTTCTTCCGTGAGCATGTGGAGCTGCTGTTTTTCAGTCAGACAGGCTGACCAGGGAGCATCCCTCAAGACTGAGGTCACATGCATCAGTCATGCGTGGCATTCTATGTGGGCACATGTGATCAAGCTCAGGTCCTCGTGCTTGCAAAGCAAGTGCTCTGACCCACTGAGCCATCTCCCAAACTTTTTTGGGGGGGGAAGGGAGGTTTCAAGGTAGGGTTTCACTCTAGCCCAGGCTGACCTGAAAATCACTATGTAGTCTTGGGGTGGCCTTGAACTCACAGTTATCCTCCCACCTCTGCCTCCCGAGTGCTGGAATTAAAGGTGTGCACCACCACACCCAACTTTAAAAGTATATATTTTTATTTCTAAAAAAAAAAAAAGGAGGGGGGCTGGAGAGATGGCTTAGCAGTTAAGGTGTCTGCCTGCGAAGCCTATGCATCCACATAAGCCAGATGCACATGGTGGCAAATGAGTGTAGAGTTCGTTTGCAGTGGCTCGATTCCCTTGGTGTGCCCATTCATTTATTCATTCACTCTCTCTTTCTCAAATAAATAAAAATAGAATAGTAAAAAAAAAAATCCGAGCAGGGTGTGGTAGTGCACACCTTTAATCCCAGCACTGGGAGGCAGAGGTAGGAGGATCGTCATGAGTTCAAGACCACCCTGAGAACAGAGTGAATTCCTGAATTCCAGGTCAGCCTAGGCTAGAGTGAGAACCTACTTTGAAAAAAAAAATCTGGAGCCAGGCATGGTGGCTCATGCCTTTAATCTCAGCACTACAGAGGCAAGAGGATCACTGTGAGTTTGAGGCCACACTGAACGTACATAGTGAATTCCAGGTCAGCATGGGCTAGAGCGAGACCCTACTTTGAAAAACTAAAAACAAGGGGAAAAAAAAAAGGGTTTTACCCTCTCCCATCTTTTCATGGGCAGGAAATCATTGGGCCCCAGGGGGTGACACAAACCTTTAACACCATAATCCAATAATGATTTGGAGGCAGAGGTGGTAGAAGGATTGTGTGGGACTACAAAGTGAGTTCCAGGTCAGCCTGGGCTAGAATAAGACCCAACCTGGGGGAAAAAAAATAATAAATAAAAGGGCTGAGGAGACGGAATTCATAGTGCAGATCATGGCTGTTTTGTTCGAAGCAGGGTCTCAATCTGTAGCCCAGGCTGGCATTAAACTCATGATGAGCCTCCTGCCCCAGCCTTCTGAGTACTAGGATTGTAAGTGTGAACTGTCATTTTCACCTACGTACACTCTGCCTCTTGTTCTTCCTGTAGTGGTCTTTTTTTAAAGGAAAAGGTAAAAATCATATAAGGCCACATTTTTTTAAAATTATTTATTTATTTATTTGAGAGAGAGAAGGGGCAGAGAAAGAGAGAATGGACATGCCCAGGCCTCTAGCCACTGCAAACAAACACCAGACACATGCACCATCTTGTACATCTGGCTTATGTGGGTCCTGGAGAATCGAACCTGGGTCGTTAAGCTTCACATGGTGGTGCATGCCTTTAATCCCAGCACTGAGGAGGCAGAGGTAGAAGGATTGCTGTGAGTTTGAGGCCACCTTGAGACTACATAGTGAATTCCATATCAGCCTGGGCTAGAGCAAGAACCTACCTCGGGGGAAAAAAAAAAAAGAACATTTAGACAATAACAACAACAAAAATCATCCATCTATAGGGCTAGGGAGATGTTTCAGCAATTAAAGGCACTTGCTTTTGCAAAGCCTATCAGCCTGGGTTCAACTCCCAACTGCCTATGTAAAGCCAGACAGGCATTCAATTTCGGTGACAAGAGACCCTGGTATGTGGGTGCGCGCGCACACACACACACACACACACACACACACAAGAAAATAAATAAAATTTTAAAAATATGAAAAGAAGCCGGGCGTGGTGGCGCACGCCTTTAATCCTAGCACTCGGGAGGCAGAGGTAGGAGGATCGCCGTGAGTTCAAGGCCACCCTGAGACTACATAGTTAATTCCAGGTCAGCCTGGGCCAGAGTGAGACCCTACCTCAAAAAAACAAAAAAAAAAAAATAGGAAAAGAGAAGCCGTCTGGGTGTAGTGGAGCACGCCTTTAATCCCAGCACTTGGGAGGCAGAAGTAGGAGGATCGCCATGAGTTCGAGGCTACCCTGAGACTACATAGTTAATTCCAGGTCAGCCTGGACCAGAGTGAAACCCGATCTCAAAAAAAAACAAAAAACAAAACAAAACAAAACAAAAGAAAGAAAGAAAGAAGGGAGGGAGGGAGGGAGGGAGGGAGGGAGGGAGGGAGGGAGGAAATAAGTCATCGCTGAGTTGCTTCTCTACCTGGAAGTGTTCAATGTAAGTTAAGACAGTACAGTACAATGAAGCAGATTGCCTATGTTCAAATTGACTGTACCACTCAGCTGTAGCCTTCATTTGGCAAGTTAAGTTTTGGGGGGATTTTGTGTGTGTTTGGTTTTTTGCCTCAAGTTTCCTGATCTGTAGAGTGAAGGTAATGAAAACACCTACACTCCTCATTAGGTATTCTGAGGATTAGTTAATATACGTAAAATGTTTAGAATCGTGCCAGGCAGATGATAAATACTACAATAATTGCTTAATATTATATTTAATTAGTGGTGGTTAAACAAGATTTTCTTGGCTCTTTGAGGTGAAACTCTGGCCAGGGTTTGAAATAAAATAATCACAACATACCAGGATGAAAGGGGCTTTAGTCACTGAGAAAATGTGTGGCCCACAAAGCCTAAAAGCTTTTTTTTTAATTTTAATTTTTTTTGTTTTTGTTGTTTACTTTTTCAAAGCAGGGTCTCACTCTAGCCCAGACTGACTGGCAACTCACAGTGATCCTCGTACCTTCGTTTCCTGAGTGCTGGGATTAAAGGCATAAACCAACATGCCTGGCTAAAGCCTACAATATTGAAATGGCTCTTAACAAGATGTTGACAGCTGCTGATCTAATCCAGTAAATTTCTCCACTCACACATATCCAAAGAGGAAACAGCCCCAGAGAGGGTCAGTGACCTGAGGTTACATGTATATGGAGCAGTAGTGCTGAGACCAAAGCCCAGATGTGTCTACCAGACTAAAGGAAGACGTCAGACAGACAGACAGACTGTAAACTGGGAGAGAATACTGGCATTTGAAATCAGGCAAATCAATAATGTTAATACTAAGCGGTAGAAACCTGCTCACATATAAGCTATGTATCAGTGCCTAGGAGGGGTGGAATTGGAACTCCAGAGGCTGGTCGCTGGTTAGACTGAAGACTTGTCACTGGTTAGAGTTGTCAGACTTGGAGCTACAGAGTTTGATGTTTGCCCTGTTTGTTTTAAATCTTACATTTCTTTGCTATGCCCAATACCATCTTTTGCAGTAAAATATTTATTCTGTGCCATATGGGTTTGGGGGGATTTTTAAAATTTTTTATTTTTTGTTATTATAGCTCAGTTAAAAGACCTTGGACTATGGGGATGTTTGAACATCATTGGGATTGATAAAAACTATAGGGATGGGGGCTGGAAAGATGGCTTAGGGGTTAAGGTGCCTGCCTCCTAAGCCTAAGAACACTGGCTCCAATCTCCAGCGGTTCCAATCTCCAGGTCCCACGTTTAGCCAGATGCAAAAGTGACGCAAGGGCGCAATGCTGCACTTGACCACAAGGGGGCGCACACATCTGGAGTTCATTCGCAGCAGCTGAGACACTGCTGGCGCGCCCATCTGTCTTCCTCTCTCTCTCTCTCTGTCTCTCTCTCTGTGTCTCTCTCCAAAATAATAATAATAATAATAATAATAATATAATAAATAAAAACTATAGGGACGGGCTGGAGAGATGGCTTAGTGGTTAAGGTGCATGCCTGCAGAGCCTAAGGACCCAGGTTGGATTCTCCAGGTCCCACATAAGCCAGATGCACATGGTGGCACATGCATCTGGAGAGGCCCTGGCATGCCCATTCTCTCTCTTAAATAAATAAATTAAATTAAATTAAATAAATAAATAAATATCTTTTTAAAAAGCTATAGGGACTTTTAAAGTTGAACTAAATGAATTGTATTATTTATATATATGGTTATCAGTTTATAAGTGCCTGGGCAGAATGTGGTGGTTTGATTCATGTGTCCCCATAAACTTATGTGTTCTGAATGCTAGGTCCCCAGCTGATAGCAATTTGGGAATTAACATCTCCTAGAGGCAGTGTATTGATGGGGGCAGGCTTATGGGTATCATAGCCAGCTTCCCTTTGCCAATGTTTGGCACACTCTCCTGTTGCTGTTATCCATCTGATGTTGGCCAGGAGGTAATGTCCATCCTCTGCTCATGCCATCCTCTTCCCCTGCCATCACAGAGCTTCCCCTTGAGTCTGTAAGCCAAAATAAACCCTTTTCTCTCACAAGCTGCTCTTGGTCAGGTATTTTCTGCCAGCAATGCGAACCTGACTGCAACACTATTATAATAAATAAACTTTTGGGGGGAGGGGTTTCTCAGGTAGGGTCTTGTTCTACCCTAGGATGACCTGGAATTCACTATGTAGTCTCAGGATGGCCTCAAACTTATGGTGATCCTCCTGCCTCTGCCTCCCGAGTGCTGAGATTAAGGGCATGCACTACCACACCTAGCTTAACTTTTATATTTTTTGTCAGAGAGAGAGCTAGAGAGCGAGCAAGAGAGACAGAATTGGCGTGCTAGGGCCTCTAGCCACTGAAATTGCGTGTGCCATCTTGTGTGCATGTGTGACCTTGCGTGTTTATGTCACTTTGTATCACTGTGCATCTCACTTACGTGGGATCTGGAGAGGCAAACATGAGTCCTTAGGCTTTGCAGGAAAGTGCCTTAACCACTAAGCCATCTCTCCAGCCCTAAACCTTTTATTTTTTTGTTTGATTTATTTGGTTTTTTGAGCTAGGGTCCCACTCTAGCTCTGGCTGACCTAGAATTCACAATGTAGTCTCAGGGTGGCCTTGAACTCATGGTGATCCTCCTACCTCTGCCTCCCGAGTGCTGGGATTAAAGGTGTGCCTTTAAAGCCACACCCAACTTCCAAACATTTTTAATGTGGGGAACATTATACCCCACAGAACTGGACATAACTATGACAGTTTGAATATATGTCCCCCATAAACTCAGCAGGGCTGGAGAGATGACATAGCTGTTAAGGCACTTGCCTGCAAAGCCTAAGGACCCAGGTTCAATTCCCCAGGATCCACATAAACCAGATGCACAAGTTGGCACATGTGTCTAGAGTTTGTTTACAGTGGCTAGAGGCCCTGATGCACCCCTTCTTTCTATTACTCTCTCAAATAAGTAATTTTTTTAAAAGTTGAGTTTGTAGCTTCTGCCCCTAGCAGGCAGGCAAACTCATGCTGGGTGGAGGATGAGGTGTCTCTGGGGGTGAATCTGAATTCCAGCCTAAGGTGTGCAGAGTAAGCATAAGGGCTCCTGCTGCAGTAGGTCTGTGCTTGTTTGCTGTGGTGCTGGCTGTTTGGTTGTGTCTCTCTGCTTGGACGTATGAATGGGGGACCAGCTTTTCCAGCATTTTATAAAATTTCCCCTGGACCTGTAAGCCTGAAATAAAACCCTTCCTCCCATGAAACATCTACTTTGAAAGTTCATCCCAGCAACATGGAGCTGACAACAACAAAGTACACTTCATTATATACAGATTTAAAATAACCAGAATGCCAGGGCATGGTGGTGCTCACCTTTAATCTAGGACTCTGAGGCTGAGGTAGAGGATCCCCATGAGTTTGGGGCCAGTCTAGAGCTACAAAGTGAGTTCTCCGGGTCAGCCTGGCCTAGAGTAAGACTCTATCTGGAAACAAACAAAACAAAAAACCAAAACATAAAATAAAATAGCCAGACTATCTGGGAAACCCAAGATAGGCTACAGACTACCACACATAATTCTAAATATTCCAAACATCTGACATAAGTAAAAAGGCGGGGTGGGTGTGGTGGTGCACACCTGTAATCCCAATACTTGGGAGGCTAGACCAGGACAGGAGCTCAAGGATACCTTGTCTCAAAAACACAAAAGAAACCAATCTTAGCAATTTGTAAGACAATGTTACTACTGGATACTGCTACGCTAAAAAAAAAATATATTCTCATAACAGTGACTACTATAGCTACTCTTTGGATTATATAAATAAGCAAATACATTCAAGACTTTAAGAACCTGATTTCTTTTCTTGTTTTTTCAAGGTAGGGTCTCACTGTAGCCTAGTATGACCTGAAACTCACTCTGCAGCCCCAGGTTGGCTGCCTTAAATTCACAGTGATCCTCCTACCTCAGCCTTTCAGCTACTTTTTTAAAAGAAAGGATGTCATGTAGCCCAGGGTAGACTCAAACTGCTATACAGTTGAGGTTGGGCTTGAACTCCTGATCCTTCTGTTTCCACTTCCTGAGTGGTAGGATTTCAGGCTTGTAACATCACCTCACTCCAGGACCAAATTTCTTACTCTCAAAGAAAGAAGTCACAAATAAGGAAGAGAGGAAGCCTAGAATGAATCTGGTGCTTGGATTAGAGTCAGATGTGGCTATAAATGCATGCTTCTTTTTATATACAGAAACAGAAATGCATATACCTGTATATATACACACATTACGCGTCAACCTTAATTAAATGACCGAAGTGAGTGAACTTCACCAGCCTTTGTTGATTTAGTCCTGACATAAGACAATGAGAAAGGTATTCTCTTTTGTCATTTTCCTGAAATCTATAATGCCAGTTTAGTCCCAAGGAGCATTCTAAAAAAGAACTGACGGCTGTTTCTGTAGTGTAGTGGTTATCACGCTTGCCTAAAAAAGAACTGACTGGTATCCTTCAAAAGTATCAAGGACATGAAGATAAGGAAAGACTAAAAGGCATACCATGGCTTAGCAATTAAGGCGCTAACCTGCAAAGCTTAAGAACCCGGGTTTGATTCCCCAGGACCCATGTAAGCCAAATGCACAAGGTGGCACATGCTTGTGGAGTTTGTTTGCAGCAGCTGAATGCCCCATTCTCAGTCTGTCTATCTGCCTCCTTTTCTCTCAAATATAAATAAAAATAAAATATATTATTTTTTAAAAAGCATCCCAGACTGGAGGACACTAAGGATACAAGATGATTAAATGCAAGATGGGACCCCAAACAAAAAAAGAGACATTAGTGGGAAAATGTAAAATCCAACTCTACAGTTGTTACTGGTGTATTACCTAGCACTGTCCTAGTTTGGATAAATACACATGGTGATAAACTACTAGGACAAACTGAATGAAACCCATATAGGAAATCCCTGCGCTCTCTAAAACTCTATAAATCTACAGTTAGTTCAAAATAAAAAAAAAAAAAAGGGTATCTCCACCTCAGTACTAATGCTACCTGGGCCAGATAATTCTTGCTGTGGGGCTGTTTTCTCCCCAGCAGAATGTTTAGCAAGGTCTCTTGCCTATACTCACTGGATGCCAGGAACCTACTTCCTCAGTTATTCCAACCAAAACTGTTTTCAGAGATTGTCAAATGTTCCCTCAAAGAGCAAAACTACCCCAGATTGAGTCCACTAATGTAGAGTTACACAGAGTAATACATAAAAATATCCACCATGTATTGTTTTTTAAAAAGCAGAACATAAGCTGGGCATGGTGGCACACACCTTCAATACCAGCACTTGGGAGGCAGAGGTAGGAGGATCGCCGTGAGTTCAAGGCCACCCTGAGACTACATAGTTAATTCCAGGTCAGCCTGGGCCAGAGTGAGACCCTACCTCGAAAAACCAAAAAAAAAAAAAAAAAGAAGAAGAAGAAGAAGAAGAAGAAAATACAGGGGCTGGAGAGATGGCTTAGTGGTTAAGGCACTCACCTGCAAGGCCAAAGAACCTTGGTTCAATTCCCCAGGACCCACATCAGCCAGATGCACAAAGTGGCACATGCGTCTAGACTTCATTTGCAGTGGCTGGATGCCCTGGCACACCCATTCTCCCTCCCTCTCTCTCACTCTCTCAGATAAATAAGTAAGTAAAAATAAATATGTATATATTAAAAGCAGAATACAGACAGGAGGGTATGTAACATATGAGTCATAAATATATTGATCAAAGTCTATTTACCAATGTTAAAAATGGTCACCCTTGGGCTGGAGAAATGGCTTAGCAGTTAAGGCACTTGCCTATGAAGCCTAAGGACCCAGATTTGATTCTCCAGTGCCCACATAAGCCAGCTGCACAAAGTGGCACATGCATCCGTAGTTCGTTTGCAGTGGCTGGAGGCCCTGGCATGCCCATTCTCTCTCTACTCTATTGCCCCCCTCAAATAAATAAAATATATTTTTTAAATGGTCACCCTTGGATGCTAAGACTATATTGTCTTTGCACTTCTCAGTTTTACTTCGATTTCCCCCCCCCACAATAAGCATGTCTTTTATTTCAAACCCAAAAAGACTTAGTTCTCACATTTTTCTTTTTTTTTTGTCATAATGGTTCCAATTCAGTAACTCTCGTGGTTCTATTCTGAAAATGGCAAAACAGTTACCCCTTCTCCCAGCCACAGCTCAAGTCCAGCCCCTCTCACCTAGGCTAATGTAAAGGAATCCTAAACTGTTTTCTCTCTCTGCCCCACTCTTCATCCAACCACCAAAGTTATTTCAGAAATGAGGTTTACTATCACTTCCCTATTTAAAACCCTAGGCCTCGTGACATGGCTTTTAAGGGGCCTCAACAATTTGTTCCCAGGGTCTGTATTTTTAGTTTCATCTACCACTGTCCCTCAGATATGCTCTGTGTCAGATAGGTGCTGGCCACTCCATGACAACATGTGCTTAAAGTTACATGCAAAGTAATGGGTTTCATTATGGTATTTTCTTTTCTTTTTTTTTTTTTTTTTTTTTTTTTTTTTTTGTTGTTTTGTTTTGTTCGGTTTGGTTTAGTTTGGTTTTTTGAGGTAGTGTCTCACTGTAGCCCAGGCAGGCCTGGAACTCACTCTGTAGCCCCAGGCTGGCCTCAAACTCACATCCATCCTCCTACCTCTGCCTCCCAAGTGCTGGGATTAAAAGTACACCACCACACCCAGCCATTACAGTATTTTCATACATATGTATCCTTACAGTTTGTTCTTATTAATCTGCCATCCCCTGATGCCCTCCCCATCCTCCCTGCCCCCTTTGCTGGTCCTCTTCCTCCACCCTAGCAGTCTTCCCTTCTGCTTTCAGAACAAGTATTTGTAACTCTTCATTTTGGTGTCAGAAATATTTTTTCCCTCTCGGCCTGATAAGATGCACACAGTGAAACAGAGGAAGAGAAAGGGACAGAGGATGAAGAGAGAAATAACTGGAAAACACCAAACAGCACAGAGATAAGGGTTCAAAATAGAATATTTAAGGTGAATTAATAATATGACTGCCTTAAAAGGATGTGTGAGGCTAACGACTATGATGAAATATGCCAAACATTTAGCTTCGTGTCTGACATAATTGTTCTTGTTATGGTTTTCAGTGCTGTGATTTTTACCATTCATGGTCCACTAGTGAGGGCTAGAGTTCTCTTGAGCTGCCACACTGAAGATGGAACAGTGAGGCTCCTGCTCAGAAGCAGGATCTCAAAGGTAAATAAAAAGGCAAACACAAGATCTTGGTCTGACTCCAAAGGATCAAAAGTCCAATAAACTGAGCTGGAGAGATGGTTCAGCCCATCTGATTCGATTCCCAAGTACCCACGTAGAGCCAAATGCACAAGGTGGTGCTTGCATCTGGAGTTCATCTGCAGTGGCTAGAGGCCCTGACATACCCATATTCTCTCTCTCTCCCTTCCTTCCTCCTTGCAAATAAATAAATAAAAATAGTTTTTAAAAAGTCCAACAAACTACATGAGAACACAACACAGCCAGATCCCATGCAGCACGTGCATGAATTCTCATACACCCCAGACAACTCTAAGCTTTAATCCTCCTTTCTATTTGTTACCCAGCTGCTTCAACACCCCGCCCCAAGCACTGAAGGATCAGGGCAGCAATTCAGCTCACAAACAGGCATCTACATGCCTCATTTGTGCTCTCCTGCGGTTTCCTATTTGGCCAAAAGGGTCACTTCTCCTTCCTTTTAGCAAAGCAGGTTACTCCAAAGTTCTCCCTATAGTTGCAAAAAAGTGACCATATATATATATACACAACCTAGCCAGTTTCACACCCCAGCCAAAGGAAAACCAGAGAACCTAAAACTCATCACAGAGACAAAAAACTTGAGCTGTCTTCTGAGCCTCCCGTCGTCATGTTCGTTTCAGAAGATCGCCTCAGCCAGTTGTAGCAACAAGCCTCTGGACAGGCCTTGTTTCTCCTGCTTAACAGGTCTTTGTGCCCTACTAAGCCACTGTGATCCCCATCCCATCCCTCCTTTCATACTGCTCTCCATGCACCCCAGATCTCCTGAGCACTATCAGACAGACAGTCCTTTAGAACACAACACTGTTCCCAAGTTATGTTCAGAAGCAATCAAAAGCACAGAGTTCCACATCTATTAGATGACACATAACCTGCTCACTAGTCAATCTGCCAAACCCATTTGCATCTCCTCTAGTAGGGTTAGGAAACATGAGGGGACTGTGTCCGACTCCTGCTTCTCCACAGGACGTGAAGATTTAAGGCAGCAGAGATGCCTGCTCTCTAGAAACACTAACAGAACACTTTGCTGATTCCTCTTAGCCTGGAGTTGGAAATCTAGAAATATCCAGGAGTTCAGTGTACAGTTTGGCCAGGGTCTTGAGTTTCTCAGTGCAATGTCATCCCCTCATTGAAGGCGATGCATTGGACCTTGAGTGTGCATGCCAAGAAGACAACACAGACCGAAAAGAAGACCTTTGGTATCATCTTCCTGCAATACATCAGACTCTGCAAATGAGTCAGGAGACCCGGATCCGGTTTCCAGGAGTATGGGTGTCTTGCAGTGTGATCTCTAGTCAGCTCTTTAATCTTCCTGTACCTCAGTTTTTCCATCCTGGAAAACCAGGATTGTGTTACTGGTCTCTCCTTGAATTCTGACTTCTACTACTGAAGGAGAATACTTATGTTCCTGTAAATTGTGAAACTACCAGGGCTTGGGGAAAAAAATCAGAATATCAGCACAAAGGTTCCTCGCTTTTGTCAGATCTGCCATGCATAAATTCTCAGTAAAAGCTACCTTCAAGCCGGGCGGGGTGGCACATGCCTTTAATTCCAGTGCCACCTTGTGTATCTGGCTAACATGGGTCCTGAGGAATTAAACCTGGGTCCTTTAGCTTTGCAGGCGAAGGCCTTAACTGCTAAGCCATCCCTCCAGCCTCCTCTTTCTCCTTTTGAAGCAGGATCTCATGCTAGCCCAGACTGACCTGGAACTTGCTCTGTAGCCCAGGCTGGCCTTGAGCTCATGCTGCTCTTCCCTCAGCCTGTCTCACAGTACTGGGATGAAGGCTCTAGCCCAACCTGACCTGGAATTATTACCTATGTAATCTCAGGGTGGCCTCAAACTCTCGGCAATCCTCCTACCTCAGTCCCCTGAGTTCTGGGATTAAAGGTGTGTGCCACCACACTCAGCTGTGAGTTCAAGGCCAGCCTTAAACAAATTCTAGGTAAGCCTAGGCTAGAGGAAGACCCCTACCTCAAAAAAACAAAACAAAACAAAACAAAAAAAGGCTGGAGAGATGGCTTAGTGGTTAAGGTGCTTGTCTGCAAAGCCAAAACACCCAGGCTCAACTCCCAGAACCCACGTAAGCCAGATGCACAAGGGGATGCACACATCTTAAGTTCATTTGCAGGGCTGGAGGCTCTGGTGTGCCCATTCTCCCCGCCCCACACACACCTGCCTATTTCTGTATCTCTCTCAAATAAGTAAATAAATAAATTTTAAAAAAGAGAGAGACAGAGAGAGAGAGAGAATAAAGAGCTGGTATGGTGGCACTGGCATTAGCACTCTGCCTTAAAAATTTTTAAATAAGTAAATAAATAAAATTACTTCAGACTTATTACACTCTCACCTCAATGCTTAAAGCACTTAACTTTGTTGTTTTCAACACAGGGTCTCACTCTAGTCCAGGCTGACCTGGAACTCACTCTGTAGTTCCAGACTGGCCTTGAACTCTTGGTGATCCTCCCACATCTGCCTCATGAGTGCTGGGACTAAAGGTGTACACCACCACGCCCAGCTGCACTTAACTCAGCCATTACAGTATTTTCATACATATGTATCCTTACAGTTTGTTCTTATTAATCTGCCATCCCCTGATGCCCTCCCCATCCTCCCTGCCCCCTTTGCTGGTCCTCTTCCTCCACCCTAGCAGTCTTCCCTCCTGCTTTCAGAACAAGTATTTGTAACTCTTCATTTTGGTGTCAGAAATATTTTTTCTCTCTCGGCCTGATAAGATGCACACAGTGAAACAGAGGAAGAGAAAGGGACAGAGGATGAAGAGAGAAATAACTGGAAAACACCGAACAGCACAGAGATAAGGGTTCAAAATAGAATATTTAAGGTGAAATAATAATATGACTGCCTTAAAAGGATGTGTGAGGCTAACAACTATGATGAAATATGCCAAACATTTAGCTTCGTGTCTGACATAATTGTTCTTGTTATGGTTTTCAGTGCTGTGATTTTTACCATTCATGGTCCACTAGTGAGGGCTAGAGTTCTCTTGAGCTGCCACACTGAAGATGGAACAGTGAGGCTCCTGCTCAGAAGCAGGATCTCAAAGGTAAATAAAAAGGCAAACACAAGATCTTGGTCTGACTCCAAAGGATCAAAAGTCCAATAAACTGAGCTGGAGAGATGGTTCAGCCCATCTGATTCGATTCCCAAGTACCCACGTAGAGCCAAATGCACAAGGTGGTGCTTGCATCTGGAGTTCATCTGCAGTGGCTAGAGGCCCTGACATACCCATATTCTCTCTCTCCCTTCCTTCCTCCTTGCAAATAAATAAATAAAAATAGTTTTTAAAAAGTCCAACAAACTACATGAGAACACAACACAGCCAGATCCCATGCAGCACGTGCGTGAATTCTCATACACCCCAGACAACTCTAAGCTTTAATCCTCCTTTCTATTTGTTACCCAGCTGCTTCAACACCCCGCCCCAAGCACTGAAGGATCAGGGCAGCAATTCAGCTCACAAACAGGCATCTACATGCCTCATTTGTGCTCTCCTGCGGTTTCCTATTTGGCCAAAAGGGTCACTTCTCCTTCCTTTTAGCAAAGCAGGTTACTCCAAAGTTCTCCCTATAGTTGCAAAAAAGTGACCATATATATATATATACACAACCTAGCCAGTTTCACACCCCAGCCAAAGGAAAACCAGAGAACCTAAAACTCATCACAGAGACAAAAAACTTGAGCTGTCTTCTGAGCCTCCCGTCGTCATGTTCGTTTCAGAAGATCGCCTCAGCCAGTTGTAGCAACAAGCGTCTGGACAGGCCTTGTTTCTCCTGCTTAACAGGTCTTTGTGCCCTACTAAGCCACTGTGATCCCCATCCCATCCCTCCTTTCATACTGCTCTCCATGCACCCCAGATCTCCCTGAGCACTATCAGACAGACAGTCCTTTAGAACACAACACTGTTCCCAAGTTATGTTCCGAAGCAATCAAAAAGCACAGAGTTCCACATCTATTAGATGACACATAACCTGCTCACTAGTCAATCTGCCAAAACCCATTTGCATCTCCTCTAGTAGGGTTAGGAAACATGAGGGGACTGTGTCCGACTCCTGCTTCTCCACAGGACGTGAAGATTTAAGGCAGCAGAGATGCCTGCTCTCTAGAAACACTAACAGAACACTTTGCTGATTCCTCTTAGCCTGGAGTTGGAAATCTAGAAATATCCAGGAGTTCAGTGTACAGTTTGGCCAGGGTCTTCGAGTTTCTCAGTGCAATGTCATCCCCTCATTGAAGGCGATGCATTGGACCTTGAGTGTGCATGCCAAGAAGACAACACAGACCGAAAAGAAGACCTTTGGTATCATCTTCCTGCAATACATCAGACTCTGCAAATGAGTCAGGAGACCCGGATCCGGTTTCCAGGAGTATGGGTGTCTTGCAGTGTGATCTCTAGTCAGCTCTTTAATCTTCCTGTACCTCAGTTTTTCCATCCTGGAAAACCAGGATTGTGTTACTGGTCTCTCCTTGAATTCTGACTTCTACTACTGAAGGAGAATACTTATGTTCCTGTAAATTGTGAAACTACCAGGGCTTGGGGAAAAAAATCAGAATATCAGCACAAAGGTTCCTCGCTTTTGTCAGATCTGCCATGCATAAATTCTCAGTAAAAGCTACCTTCAAGCCGGGCGGGGTGGCACATGCCTTTAATTCCAGTGCCACCTTGTGTATCTGGCTAACATGGGTCCTGAGGAATTAAACCTGGGTCCTTTAGCTTTGCAGGCGAAGGCCTTAACTGCTAAGCCATCCCTCCAGCCTCCTCTTTCTCCTTTTGAAGCAGGATCTCATGCTAGCCCAGACTGACCTGGAACTTGCTCTGTAGCCCAGGCTGGCCTTGAGCTCATGCTGCTCTTCCCTCAGCCTGTCTCACAGTACTGGGATGAAGGCTCTAGCCCAACCTGACCTGGAATTATTACCTATGTAATCTCAGGGTGGCCTCAAACTCTCGGCAATCCTCCTACCTCAGTCCCCTGAGTTCTGGGATTAAAGGTGTGTGCCACCACACTCAGCTGTGAGTTCAAGGCCAGCCTTAAACAAATTCTAGGTAAGCCTAGGCTAGAGGAAGACCCCTACCTCAAAAAAACAAAACAAAACAAAAAAAGGCTGGAGAGATGGCTTAGTGGTTAAGGTGCTTGTCTGCAAAGCCAAAACACCCAGGCTCAACTCCCAGGACCCACGTAAGCCAGATGCACAAGGGGATGCACACATCTTAAGTTCATTTGCAGGGCTGGAGGCTCTGGTGTGCCCATTCTCCCCCGCCCCCACACACACCTGCCTATTTCTGTATCTCTCTCAAATAAGTAAATAAATAAATTTTAAAAAGAGAGAGAGACAGAGAGAGAGAGAGAGAATAAAGAGCTGGTATGGTGGCACTGGCATTAGCACTCTGCCTTAAAAAAATTTTTAAATAAGTAAATAAATAAAATTACTTCAGACTTATTACACTCTCACCTCAATGCTTAAAGCACTTAACTTTGTTGTTTTCAACACAGGGTCTCACTCTAGTCCAGGCTGACCTGGAACTCACTCTGTAGTTCCAGACTGGCCTTGAACTCTTGGTGATCCTCCTACATCTGCCTCATGAGTGCTGGGACTAAAGGTGTACACCACCACGCCCAGCTGCACTTAACTTCTTGTGTGTTGGTTTTGTTTCTTCAGTCCCTTGGTACTGCTCAGGCTAGCCTGGAACTCACTCTGTAGCCCAGATGGGACTCCAATTCCAGCCTCAGCTTCTTAAGTGCAGAAGTTACAGGTGCAAGCCACATCCTACTTAAGGCATTTTCTTATTCACAGTTCACTAAACAAGTACTTTCCCTAAAAGGCAATGCCCCATATAGGGTTGGAATGACCATATAGTCAAGGTAAAACAAAAGGTAAAAAATGCAGGAAGAAGCCGGGCGTGGTGGCGCACGCCTTTAATCCCAGCACTGGGGAGGCAAAGGTAGGAGGATTGCCGTGAGTTCGAGGCCACCCTGAGACTACATAGCTAATTCCAGGTCAGCCTGGACCAGAGTGAGACCCTACCTTGAAAAACCAAAAAAAAAAAAAAAAAAAAAAAAAAAAAAAAAAAGCAGGAAGCCTGTCTGGTGGCGCATGCCTTTAATCCTAGCACTGGGGAGGCAGAGGTGAGGCAGAGAGGGGAAGATCGCTGTGAGTTCAAGGCCACCCTGAGACTACATAGTGAATTCTTGGTCGCCCTGACCTAGAGTGAGACCCTACCTCAGAAAACCAAAATAAATAAATAAATAAAAGAAGTACAGGCTGGGCATGGTAGCACACACCTTTAATCCCAGAACTCCCAGAGGCAGAGGTAGGAGGATCACTGCGAGTTCCAGGCCACCCTGAGATTACATAGTGAATTCCAGGTCAGCCTGGACTAGAGTGAAACCCTACCTCAAAAACTAAAAAGTTTTTAAAAGTACAGGATGCAAGACAAGAATAGAAAAAAGGAGGTGAGGCTGTTACTCAGGGATAGAGTACACATGCATGTATGGGTACACACGTGCCAAGGCACACATGTGGAGGTTCACTCGATCTAAAGATGTCAGTGCTCCACTTTCTGTGAGAAAGGGTCTCTTGCTGCTGCAAAGGAGTCAGGCCCATGAGCTTCAGATTCTCCTGCCTTGGCCTCCCACTACTACAGCCATGCTGGGATCAAACACACCAGCTACTTTGTGTCCAGCTGTACATGGGGTGGTTTGAAAGGATGGTCCCCAATAGATACAGGAGTTTACTGAAATGTGTAATTTAGATCTGCAGCCACCTGGCTGGAGGAGGTGTCACTGTGGGCAGGTCCTAGGGTCCAGCTCTAAGGTGTGGGGGTGGATTTGAAACTCCAGTCTAAAGATATGCAAAGTGCATGAGCTTTGCCTGGAGGTCCTGAAGTGTACTTGCTTGATTGTGGCTTTTCTCTCACCCTATGTGGTCCTGTGAAAGGGGGCCAACTTCTGCCTTATGGAACATCCTTATGGAACAACTTTCAACTAAATACCTTCTTCCTCCTATAAACTGTGTCTGGTCTGGAGGTTCATCCCAGCTGTCTGCTACACATGGCTACTAGGGACTCAAACTCAAAGCTGTGAGGCTTTGCAAGCAAGGGCCTTTAACTGCTGAGCCATCTCTCCAGCCCCTTCAAGTTATGAATCATAAAATTCAGCTGACATCCTGGTAAAAACTGAGCATGCTCCTGTACAGGATGATGTGAAAGAAGTGCTGGGATTACAGGTGTGCAGCACACATGGCTTGAATCTGCAGGTATAAAGCATTAAAGTTGAGAACCATTTTCTGAGCCAGGCATGGTTGCGCCCACCTTTAATCCCACCAGCACTCAGGAGGCAGAGGTAGGAGAATTGTCCTGAGTTTGAGGCCAGCCTGACACTACATAGGGAATTCTAGGTCAGCCTGGGCTAGAGTGAAACCCTACTTCAAAAAAACAAAAAGTAAAATAAAATAGAGATTCACCTCACACTCTTCTGTGATTGGCTAAACATAAAAATGGTGCAGTTTCTAGGGAATTGAGCTTTGCTCTCAAGGAGTGTGAATTCTTCTGGTCTCAAGGATGGCTGACTCAGGAAGGGCATTCCCACAGAATGTGGTCCTTCTACAATTGAGTTTCTCTATCTTTTTAACCCTTTGACAGAAAAGATAACATGTCTCTCTGATTTCTTACAAGCTGAGGCTCACACCTGTAATTCCAGCACTGGTAGGAGGATCAGGGGTTCAAAGTCATTCTCAGATATACAGTTTGAGGCCAGTCTGGACTACATGAGATTCTGTCTCAAACAAAACATTAAAAAGTACCATGTAAGGAGCTGGAGAGTTGGCTCAGAGGTTAAGGCACTTGCCTGCAAAGCCTAATGCCCTGAGTTCAATTCCCAAGTACCCAGGTAAAGCCAGATGCACAAGGTAGCACATGTGTCTGGAGTTCATTGACTGCAGTGGTTGGAAGCTCTGACATGTCCATTCTCTTTCTCTTTCTCTACCTTTCTCTCTGTCTCTCTCTCAAATAAATAAATATTTTTTTAAAAAACTGAGCTGGAGAGATGGCTTAGCAATTAATTGCTTGCCTATGAAGCCTAAGGACCCAGGTTCGAGGTTTAATTCCTCAGTACCTACGTAAGCCAGATGCACAAGGTGATAAATACATCTGGAGTTCGTTTGCAGTAGCTAGAGTCCCTGGTACGCCCAATCTCTCTCTATTTGCCTCTCTCGCTCTCTCTCTCATATATATAAATAAATAAATAAATAAATAAATAAATAAATAAATAAAATCTTTTTTAAATGCCATGTAAGCATTTTGTATACAATGCTATCCAGATTTTTTTGAGTTGTTATTATTGCCAATGGATTTATTTGAAATTCATATTTTTTCAAAAATGGGATAGTTGTACTGGGTGTGTTGGTGCACACCTTTAATCCCAGCACTAGGGAGGCTTAGGTAGGAGGATTGCCATGGGTTCGAAGCCATCCTGAGACTACAGAATGAATTTCAGGTCAGCCTGAGCTAGAGTGAGACCCTACCATACAAAAAAAAAAAAAAAAAAAAAAAAAAAGAGGTAGGTTCTAGTTGGCTGCTGCAGCACATGGCGGCTGTAGAGCTGGAACGTCCTGCCCAGGGGGGCACCAGCACCCTCAGGCCCGAGTACCGAACTTGTCGGCACCCCAGGTCTTTCTGCCTTTCCCCATTCAGGGCAACCCACATGCACGGACGCCGCCCCCTTAGAAGGGAAAAGCGACGCAGTCTCAAGGAAGCAGAAGCAGAAGCAGCAGAAGCAGCAGCAGCAGCAGAAGCAGCAGCAGCAGCAGCAGCAGAAGAAGAAGAAGAAGAAGAAGAAGAAGCAGCAGCAGCAGCAGCAGCAGCAGCAGCAGAAGAAGAAGAAGCAGAAGCAGAAGCAGAAGCAGAAGCAGAAGAAGAAGAAGCAGAAGGCCCCGAACAGGTCCTCTGCAGCTAATGGAGACGGGAAAACCTCAGAGATGCCTGCTGCAGAGGAACCTGAGCACAGCGCGGAAGCGCAGGCGGAGCAGCTGGCCGGGAAGCTGGCCTGGTGCGTGGAGCAGTTGGAGCTGGGCCTCAAAATACAGAAACCCACCCCAAAGCAGAAAGAGCAGGCCATTGGGGCAATCCAAATCCTGCGCAGTGAAAGAACCCCTTTACCCAGGAAGAGACAGCTGATGCGCTCCATGTTTGGGGACTACAGGGCACAAATGGAGGCCGAGTGGCAGGAAGCCCTTCGGGCTTTAAAAGCTGCTGCACATTCAGCCCATGTACAGCCTGTAGGTGAGGCCACCAGAAAGAAGAGCCAAAGAGTCTGCAGATCTCGTCCAGCAGGAGGAACCAAGAATTTACATTCAACTTCTTTTAATCTCTCCCCATATTCTGGAATACTCTTCTCCCCCAGGATGATGTGGGGATTTGTCTCAGATGCAAGGCTTTTCCAGGAATTCTTTTCAGCAGAAGTGGGGTTAGTTTATCCCTAACCGGTCTGTGGACCTGGAGCTGTTGGGCAGGTGTGAAACTTAGAGGTGAGCACAAGACCTCATTTGTAAGTTTTTTTTTTTTTTTTTTTAATATGAACTGTTCCTGTCAGAAGAGAGATGCATTTTGAAATTTTTTTTTCAAGGTAGGGTCTGACTCTAGCCCAGACTGACCTGTAATTCATGATGTGGTCTCAGGGTGGCCTTGAACTCACTGCAATCCTCCTACCTCTGCCTCCCAAGTGCTGGGATTTAAAGGCATGTGCCACCACGCCTGGCCACATTTTGAAAATTTATTGATAAGCTTAAGTAAACGTTCACTGGATTGTTGAAAGAATGTTATATTCAGCCTCAAGGATTTGGGTAGGCTTCAGTGATAATGATTTGTGGGAAAGCTATACAGTTATACCTGGGCTCATTTCTGAAAGAATATCGTGGCCAGTGGCTCAATGCTTCATGTGTTATATCACCCTAATAAGTCTTTTTGAAAAATAAAATGGATAATGAGAAAAAAAAAAAAAGAATGTCATTGTACTGGCTGGGCAGATGGCTTAGCAGTTAAGGCACTTGCCTGCAAACCCAAAGAACCTCAGTTCAGTTCCCCAGGACCCACATAAGCCAGATGTACAAGGTGGCACAGGCGTCTAGAGTTCGTTTGCAGTGGTTGGAGGCCCTGGCGCACCCATTCGCTCTCTCCATTTCTCTCTGCTTCTTTCTCTCTCTCAAATAAATAAATTAATTAAATTTAAAAAAAAAAAGAATGTCATTGTAGGGCTGGAGAGACAGCAGTTAAGGAGCATGCCTGTGAAGCCTAAGGACCCAGGTTCAATTCTCCAGGTCCCACATAAGCCAGATGCACATGGTGGCACATGCATCTGGAGTTCATCTGCAGTGACTAGAGGCCCTGACGTGTCCATTCTCACTCTCTCTCTCTCTTTCTCCCTGTCTCTGTCTCTAATAAATAAATAAATAGAAAAGAATGTCATTGTAGAAAAAAAGCAAAAGAGGGCTGGAAAGATGGCTTAGCAGTTAAGGCACTTGCCTGCAAAGCCAAAGGACCCTGGCTCAATTCCCCAGGACCCATGTAAGCCATGTAAGCACAAGGTGGCGCATGCATCTGGAGTTCGTTTGCAGTGGCTGGAGGCCATGGTGTGCCCATTCTTTCTCTCTCTTCCTTGGCCTCATTCTCTCTCTCAAATAAATAAATAAATAAAAATTTTTTAATGTCATTGTAAAGCCGGGCGTAGTGGCGCACGCCTTTAATCCCAGCACTCGGGAGGCAGAGGTAGGAGGATCGCCAAGAGTTCGAGGCCACCCTGAGACTACATAGTTAATTCCAGGTCAGCCTGGACCAGAGTGAGACCCTACCTTGCAAAACCAAAAAAAAAAAAAAATGTAATTGTGAGACGGGTATGGTGGCACACGCCTTTAATCCCAGCACTTGGGAGACAGAGGTATGAAGATCACTGTCAGGACACCCTGACAATACATAGAGAATTCTAGGTCAGCCTGAGCTAGAGTGAGACCTTACCTCAAAAAAATGGGGGGATAGCCGGGCATGGTGGCGCACATCTTTAATCCCAGCACCAGGGAGGCAGAGGGAGGAGGATTGCCATGAGTTCGAGGCCTGGGCCAGAGTGAGACCCTACCTCGAAAAAAAAAATGGGGGGACTGGAGAGATGGATTAGTGGTTAAGGCATTTGCCTGCAAAGCCAAAGGACCCAGGTTCAATTCCCCAGGACCCACGTAAACCAGATGCACAAGGGGCACATGCATCTGGAGTTCGTTTTCAGTGGCTAGAGACCTTGGAGTGCCCATTCACTCTCTGTCTCTCTCTGCTTGCAAATAAATCAAATTTAAAAAAATTATTAAAAACAAAAAAGAATGTCATTGTGGCTGGGCATGATGGTGCACATTTTAATCCCAGCACTCGGGAGGCAGGGTTTGAGGCCACCCTGAGACTACATCTCTCCAGCCCCACAATAACATTCTTTTTTTGTTTCCAGGTAGGGTCTCACTCTAGCCCAGGCTGACCGAGAATTCACTCTATAGTCTCAGGCTGGCTTCAAACTCACAACAATCCTCCTACCTCAGGCTCCTGAGTACTGGGATTAAAGACATGCACCACCATGCTCAGCCCATGAATTCTCTTTAAAAAAAAAAAAAAAATTTTTTTTAACCGGGTGTGGTGGCGCACTCCTTTAATCTCAGCTCTTGAGAGGCAGAAGTATGAGGATTGTCTAGAGTTCTAGGCCACCCTAAGATTACATAGTGAATTCCAGGTCAGCCTGAGCTGGAGTGAGACCCTGCCTCGAAAAAACAAAAAACAAACTATATATATATATATATATATATATATATACATATATATACACACACACACACACACACACACACACACACACACATACACATATTGAATGCTTTATTTTTATTATTTATTTAAGAGAGAGAGGGAGAATGGACATGCCAGGGCCTCTGGCCACAATAAATAAACTCTAGATGTATGTGGCTTATGTGAGTACTGGGAAATGGAACCTGGTTCCTTAGGCTTTGCAGGCAAATACCTTACCCACTAAGCCATCTCTCCATGACCCAAAAATATTTTTATTTATTTGTTTGTATATCTGTATGTGTGTGTCAGAGTGTCTTGACCCTGCAAACATGCCAAATGTGTGTGCCACATTTTGCATCTGGCTTTCCATAGGTACTAGGGAATTGTATCCAAACTGATAGGCTTTACAAGCAAGCACCTTTAGCCACTGAGCCCTCCCCAGCCCAAAATCATTAGTTCTATGACAGCCGAGACTACACAGTGACCTCAAGACCAGCCTACGCTACAAAGATGCAATTCTGCCAAACACAGTAACACCCCAAAACAAAAAATGTTTTTCTGAAGCCTACAATCTTTTTTTTTTTTTTTTTTTGAGGTAAGGTTTCACTCTAGTCCAGGCTCACCTGGAATTCACTATGCAGTCTCAAAGCGGCCTCTAACACACAGCGATCCTCATACCTTCTTCCCAAGTGCTGGGATTAAAGGCATGCGCCACCATGCCCCACTGAAGCCTACAATCTTAGTATCTGGGAAGTGAGGACAAAAGATTAAAGAGTTTCAGGTCATCCTAAACCCTTGGTTACATAGCCAGTTTGAGGCTAAACTAGGTCTGCACGGTACCCTGTCTCAAACAAACAAAAATCTAAAGTCCCAGCATCCAGGAGGCCTCAGAGGTAGGACGATCACTGTGAGTTCCAGGTCAGCCTGGGCTGGAGTGAGACGGGATCTTGAAAAAACAAACAGCCGGGCATGATGGTGCACACCTTTAATCCCAGCACTTGGGAGGCAGAGGTAGGAGGATCACCATGAGTTCGAAGCCACCCTGAGACTACATAGTGAATTCCAGGTCAGCCTGGGCTAGTGCAAGACTCTACCTCGAAAAAACAAAAAACAAAAACAAAAAAAAGAGGACGAAATGGGAGTGGTGGCCCACGCCTTTAATCCCAGCACTGGGGAGGCAGAGGTAGGAGGATCCCTGTGAGTTCAAGGCCAGCCTGGGACTACAGAATGAAGTGCAGATCAGCCTAGATCGAGACCCTGCCTCGGAAAAACTTTAAAAAAAAAAGAGGACAAAACCCAGTAATGTTAAAAACTTCAGCAAATGATTACCACATGCCCGGCTTTCTTCAAGGTAGCCATGCTGTTCTCCACTGTACCTCGCTTTATCTCATTCTTTAATCACTTTAGCCCTGTGATTGAGAAGTGGGTGACATTTCCTCCACTTGACAAATAAAATAGCATTCAAATAAAGGACAAGGTTAATCCAATGTAGCCAACAGCAGTCTGACTAGAATCCTGGTCTTCTGAGTGTTGGTCCTATTCACTGCCCAGAACACACTCACAGGTGACATCTGATTTATCCTGATCTTAATGGGTTAGAACTGGAATTACAGTGAATTTTGAAATTAAGGAATAACTTTCATTTAAAAAAAATAAGAGACATCTACTGGATCCAGGTCAACCGTATCAAATACCATCCCCTCCACTTATTCGCTAAGTGACACGGAAAAAGTCCTTTCCTCTCTCCAGGCCCCAATATTCTCATTCGTAAGTAAAGCTCATCACTAGTATGGACAGAACAATAATGTCCTTATAAATTAATCCGATGACCAAAGGAGAAGATTAGACACAGTGTCTGGCATATAATGGCCGCCTGATGGTCCCAGGTTCCCTCCACCTAACCCCCTGCACCCACCATCCTCGAGGTTCACCCACTTGCACGAGCACGCGGCAGGTGTGTCCCCTCCTCCCCAGCCCCCACGCGCCCTCCGGGGTTCCCAGGCCGGGCCGAGCGCTGTCCCTACCTGCATGGAGTCGGCGCTGACGATCTCGCCGCCGAGCCGCTGGCCTAGCTGCAGCGCCAAGGTGGACTTGCCAGTGCCCGTGGCCCCGAGAATCACGACCAGAGGCAGAGTCCTCGGCAGACCCCGGAGTCCAGAGCCCACCGGCACCGCTCGTGCCGCAGCCGCCGCCGCCGCCATCTTGGAGACACCCGCGCATGCGTCTGAGCCGCTGTTGTCATGGCAACAGTCAGTGCGCCAGCGTGGATCTCTGGCCTGGAAGGAAGGAGGGTGCTCATGGAGCCGGGAGCTGCGAGGACAAAGGCTCGCCACGTGACCGCCATCCGCTAGATGGTATCAGCACAAGTACCTGCTCTCTAAAGAGGGGCATCAACGCCATCTAAAACAGGCCTGGAGGCCTGGAGAGACGGCTTGGCGGTTAAGGCACTTGCCGGTGAAGCCAAAGGGCCCATGTTTGATTCCCCAGGACCCACGGAAGCCAGATGCACAAGGTGGCGCACACATCAGGAGTTCTTTTGCAGCAGCTGGAGGCCCTGGTGCGCCCATTTTCTCGCTCTCCCCCTCTTCCTTTCTCTTAAATAAATAAACATATTTTAAAACAGATCTGGAAATATGATTCATATTCATATTCATATTGAAGGCACCCAATTCTTTTTCTTCATGTACTACTTAATATAAAGATCACATACTGGTCTCTTGTTTACCGTCTGATTTCTACTGCAGGCTGGTTAGCTCCATAAAGGCTAGGGACAGGGGCTAGAGAGATGGCTCCTCGGTTAAGGCCCTTGCTTGCAAAGCCTGGTGGCTAGGGTTGGATTCCCCAGTACCCACTTAAAGCCACACACACAAAGTGGCACATGCATCTGGAGTTCCTTTGCAGTGGTAGAAGGCCCTGGCAGGCCCATACTCACTCTTGTCTATCTCTCTGTCTCTCAAATAAAATTAAAACATTAAAAAAAAAAAAGACAAGGGACAAATTCTGATTACGTCAATCCGTCAATCCCTAGTACCTCGCATAAAACACAGTATCAAACTGTTGCAGTCAGGTTCGCATTGCTGGCAGAAAACACCCAACCAAGAGCACCTTGTGGGGAAAAAAGGTTTATTTTGTTTTACAAACTCGAAGGGAAGCTCCATGATGGCAGGGGGAAATGATGACCTGACCAGAAGGTAGGCATCACCTCCTGGCCAACATCAGCTGGACAACAGCAAAAGGAGAGTGTGCCAAACACTAGCAAGGGGAAACTGGCTATAATACCCATAAGTCCACCTCCAACAACACACTGCCTCTAGGACGCTTTAATTTCCAAATTGCCATCAGCTGGGATGTAGCATTCAGAAGACGAAAGTTTATGTAGGACACCTGAATCAAATTACCACACAAACTGACACCCAATAATCATTTTTAAGACTTTTTATTTATTTATTTATTTACTTATTTATTTGAGACAGAGAAGAGAGAGTGAGAGAGAAAGAGAATGGGCATGACAGAGGCATGCGCCACCATGTGTATCTGGCTTATGCGGGACCTGGAGAATCGAACATGGGTCCTTAGGCTTCACAGGAGTGCCTTAACCGCTAAACCATCTCTCCAGCCCCAATAATCATTTTTTTAAAATATTTTTATTAGCCGGGCATGGTGGCACACGCCTTTAATCCCAGCACTCGGGAGGCAGAGGTAGGAGGATTGCAGGGAGTTCGAGGCCACCCTGAGAATACAAAGTCAGTTCCAGGTCAGCCTGGGCTAGAGCAAGACCTTACCTCGAAAAACCAAAATATATATATATATTTGCAAGCAGAGAGAGAAAGAGAAGAGAGACAGAGAGAGAATAGGCTTGTGAGGGCCTCCAGCTGCTGCAAACAAACTCCAGATGCATGTGCTACAGTGCATCTGGCTTTACATGGGTACTGGGGAATCAAACCTGGGTCATTAGGTTTTGCAGGCAAATGCCTTAACTGCTGAGCCATCTTTCTAGTCCCCAATAATCATTAAGTGGACAAGAGAATGACTTCCTTACTTATTGCTGCAATGAGTGAGCTCAGAGGTGTGGCATTCTCCAAAATCAGATCTGCCCTGTTCTCAGGCAAGGGTGCCAGCTCTAATGCTTACACTCTGCAATGCAATCCTAGATGCAATCAGAAGTAAGGACAAAACTTTCCATCTGTTTGGCCAAAGGATTCAAGAGATAGTCATAACAGAAAACAAGCAAGCAAACAATAACCACAAAATAAGAAGAGGAACTGGAAGGAAGGCAGAAAAGATAAAGCAATTAACAGCCCTCATGTGAAAATCAGGATGAGAAAAATTAGAACTAAGCCAAGCATGGTGGCACACGCCTTTAATCACAGCACTAAGGAGGCAGAGGTAGGAGGATTATTGTGAGTTCAAGGCCACCCTGAGACTACATAGTGAATTCCAGGTCAGCCTGTGCTGGAGTGAGACCCTACCTTGGAAAACCAAAAATTAAAATTAAAATTAAAAATTAGGGGCTGCAGAGATGGCTTAGTGGTTAAGGTGCCTGCCTGCTAAACCTAAGAACCGGGTTCCAATCTCCAGGTCCCATGTTTAGCCAGATGCAGTGACGCAAGGGCGCAATGCCACACTTGCCCACAAGGGGGTGCACACATCCGGATTTCGTTCACAGCAGCTGAGAGATTGCTGGCGTGCCCATCTCTATCTGTCTCCCTCTCCCTCTCTGTCTGTCTCTCTTTATGTTTCTCTCCAAAAATAAATAAAAATTTAACATTTTAAAAAAAATTAAAAATTAGGACCAGGGCTGGAGGGATGGCTCAGCAGTTAAGATACTTGCCTGCAAAGCCTAAGGACCAAGGTTCAATTCCCCAGGACCCACGTAAAGCCAGATACAAAGGTGGCACACGCGTCTGGAGTCTTTTTGCAGCAGCTGGAGGCCCTGGCACACCCATTCTTTCTCTCTTATCTGCCTCTTTCTCTCTCATGCAAATAAAGAAATTTTAAAAAAATTTTTAAAAATTAGGACCAGAGAAGACCAAAGTTCAGGAGATTTCTCACACCTCTTTAAGAAATGGTGCTGGGGGCTGGAGAGATGGCTTAGGGGTTAAGGCGCCTGCCTCCTAAGCCTAAGAACACTGGTTCCCATCTCCAGCAGTTCTAATCTCCAGTTCCCACGTTTAGCCAGATGCAAAGTGACGCAAGGGCACAATGCCGCACTTGACCACAAGGGGAGCACACGCATCTGGATTTCGTTAGCAGCAGCTGAGACACTGCTGGCGCACCCATCTCTGACTTCCTCTCCCTCTCTCTCTCTCTGTTTCTCTCTGTGTCTCTCTCCAAAAAAATAATTAATAAATAAAAAAAAAGAAATGGTGCTGGGCTTGATGGCCCATACCTTTGATCCCACGCTCTAGAGAAGTTTGAGGCCAGTCTGGGACTACAGAGTGAGTTCCAGATCAGCCTGAGTTAGAGTGAAACCCTACCTCGAAAAAACTTTTTTAAAAATGGCTTGGGGGCGGCTGGAGAGATGTTTTAGCAATTAAGGCATTTGCCTCCAAAGCCAAAGGACCTAGGTTCGATTCCCCAGGACCCATGTAAGCCAGATGCACAAGGTGGTGCACACATCTGGAGTTCATTTGCAGCAGCTGGATGCCCTGGCACACCCGTTTTTTTTTCTCTCTCTCTTCCTGCCTCTTTCCCTCTCTCTCAAATAAATAAAAAATGATTTGGGGGAGCTGGGGATTTGTTTTAGTGGGTAAGAACACTTACTGGGCAAGCATGAGGACAATGGTTGCATTCCAAACAAAAGATGAACTTGACCATGACCATGTATATCTGTAAACATCAGCACTCAGTGTAACTGAGAAATGGTGGTGGAAGAAGTGGGGGCAGATAGACTCTGTGTCAAGGAAATATGGCAGAAGAGCATAGAGAAAGGACACCTGACACATGGGCACACATCTGAACATACATGTGCATACACCACACACATCATATTACACACACACACACTTTTTTTAAGGGGAGCTGGACAGATGCTTAGCTGTTAAGGTGCTTGCCCGAGAAGCCTAAGGACCCAGATTCAAAGCTCAGAACCCATGTAAGCCAGACACACAAGGTGATGCATGTGCACAAGGTGGCACATGCATCTGAAGTTTGATTGCAGTGCCTAAGGCCCTGGCACACCAATTCTTTCTCTCTCTCTCCCGCTCGCTCACTCACTATCTCTCTCTCTCTCTCATAAAAAAGGAGGGCTGAAGCCGGGCGTGGTGGTGCACGCCTTTAATCCCAGCACTCAGGAGGCAGAGGTAGGAGGATCGCCGAGAGTTCGAGGCCACCCTGAGACTACATAGTGAATTCCAGGTCAGCCTAGCCAGAGTGAGACCCTACCTCGAAAAACCAAAAAAAAAAAAAAAGGAGGGCTGGAGATGGCCAGGTGCAATTCTCCAGTACCCATGTAAAACCAGATGCACAGGGCTGGAGAGATGGCTTAGTGGTTAAGGCACTTGCCTATGAAGCCAAAGGACCCAGGTTCAATTCCCCACGACCCATGTAAACCAGATGCACAAGATGGCATATGCTTCTGGAGTTTATTTGCAGTGGCTGAAGGGCCTGGTGTGCCTCTCTCTCAAAAACAACAACAACAACAAAAGTTAAAAAAAAAAACCACAGATATACAAAATGGCACATTCATCTAAAGTTCCTTTGCAGCAGCTCATTGTCTCTCTGATTCTCCTGCTTGCTCTCTCTCTCTCTCTCTCAAACAAGTAAATAAATATTTCCAGGTATGGTGACACACATCTTTAATCCCAGCACTTGGGAGGCAGAGGTAGGAGTATCGCTGTGAGTTCGAGGCCACCCTGAGACTACATAGTGAATTCCAGGTCGGCCTGGGCTACAGAGAGACCCTACCTCGAAAATCCAAAAAAAAAAAAAAAAAAAAAAAAAAAAGAAAGAAAGAAAGAAAGAAAGAACAAGAAAAAGAAAAAGAAAAACAAACAAACAAACAAAAAGTGAATTCCAGGTCAGCCTGGACTAGAGTGAGATCCTACCTTGGGGAAAAAAAAAAGTTAAAGGTTCAATTCCCCATGTAAAGCTACATGCAAAGTGGTGCATGCAGCTGGACTTCATTTGCAGTGGCAAGAGACTGTGGCATGCCCTTACATACACATATACACACACAAATAAATAAAATTAAATTAAATTAAGCTGACCATGGTTGGCACAGGCCTTTAGTCCCAGCAATCAGAGACAGAAATAGGAGGATTGCTGTAAGTCTGAGACCAGCCTGAGACTATATAGTGAATTTCAGGTCAACCTGGACTAGAGCAAGACCTTACCTTGAAAAACACAAACGGGGGGTGCTGGACAGATGGCTGAGTGGTTAAGGCACTTGCCTCCAAAGCTTAAGGACCCAGGTTCGACTCCATAGTACCTATATATGTAGTAGCTACATAAACCTGATGCAGAAGGCAGCATCTGGAGTATGTTTGCAGTGGCTAAAGGCTCTGGCATGCCCATATTCTCTCTCTCTCAAATAAAATAAATGAATAAAATATTTTAAAAAGAGAGAGAGAAAATAGTTTAAAATGCTGGGCATGGTGGCTCATGCCTTTAATCCCAGCACTTGGGAGGCAGAGGTAGGAGGATCACTGTGAGTTTGAGGCCAGCCTGAGACTACATAGTAAATTCCAGGTCAGCCTGGGCTAGAGCAAGAAGACCCTACTTTGAAAAACCAAAACCAAAACCAAAACCAAAAAAAAAAAAAAAAAAAAAAAAAAAAAAAAGGAAAAAGAAGAAATGACTTTGGAATCGATGAACCTACGTTTAAATCCCAGCTCTCACACTTGTCTGCTGATCTTCCACTAACATTGCTTGTTTTTTCTTTATGCATCCTGGACACTTCACCTCTTAACTTCAGAGTTTTGTTTTATTTTGTTTTGTTTTGTTTGTTTTGTTTTGGGACAGGGTCCCACGTAACTCAGACTGGCCTCAATGTGGCTGAATAGTCAAGGATGACCTTTAATTTTTTTTTTTAATTTTTTTTTCGAGGTCAGGTCTTGCTCTAGTACAGGCTAACCTGGAATTCACTATGTCTCGGAGTGGCCTTGAACTCATGGCAATCCACCTTCCTTTGCCTCTTGAGGTCTGGGATTAAAGGTGTGTGCCACCATGCCCAGTCTGGCTTTTTTTTTTTAAGTCGTGCTTGCTCTGACCTAGAATACACTATGTAGTCTCAGGGTGGCCTCAAACTCATGGCAATCCTCCTACCTCTGCCTCCCAAGTGCTGGGATTAAAGACGTGCACCACCACACCCAGCCAACCTTGAACTTCTGATCTTCCCATCTCCACCTCCCAAGATCACAGGGGTATAGCAACACGTCTAGTTTATGCAGTAATGGTGACTGAACCCAGGGCTTCATGCATGCCAGGCAAGCACACTACCAATTAAGCCATATTCCCAACCCGTCAATGTTTTGGTTTTTGTTTTTGTTTTTCGAGGTAGCTGACCTGGAATTCACTGTGTAGTCTCAGGGTGGTCTCAAACTCACAGTGACCCTCCACCCTCTGCCTCCTGAGTGCTGAGATTAAAGGTATGCACCACCATGCCCAGCTTTCAATGATTTCAAATTTAACTATGACAATTACCATTTATTTAGTTTGACCATCATGTTAACTTTTTAAAAAGATTTTATTTTTTATTTATTTATTAGAGACAGAGAGAGGGAAAGAGAGAGAGAGAGAGTGAGAATGGGAGTGCCAGGGCCTCTAACCACTGCAAACAAACTCTAGATGCATACACCTCCTTGTGCATCTGGCTTACGTGGGACCTGGAGAATCGAACCAGGATCCCTAGGCTTCGCAGGCAAACACCTTAACCGCTAAGCCATCTCTCCAGCCCCTCTCAATGTTTTTATTTTTAAATTCCTCTCAGGGTTGTCATAAGGAGAAAATAAATTAATATCTGGAAAGTGCTTGCTACCATGTCCTGGCACATAAAACCACCATTTGTTGAACACTTTGAAGCATTTTAATTGTAACATCCCATCTGCCTCCCTAAAGCAGTAAGAGCAGCAGCCTAAAGGCAGAGAAATTGTCAGTGATGTGTAAGCGGACCTAAAATACCTTTTCTATTAACCCCTAGACAGGCAAATTAAGAGTTCTAGGGATACAGGTTACTGGTACAGCATTTACCTGGTAAGCGTGATACTCAGGGTTCAGTCTCCAGCACTAGAGAAACAAAGACTTATGGTTGCTTTTCCTCTGAGATTGGCTCTGCAGGGCTCGCAGGTAAGACATCAGGATTCATTGTGCTGACGGTGGGATTACTAGAAATGTAGAACTTATGACTGGGCTGCCTACAATGACTGCCATCATCCTTTTCAATCGCTTGAATCTCCTTAGGAAAATGGCCACTATCAGAGACCCAGCTTGAACCATGTAGCCACATACACTGTTTAGAGAACTCCAGTTCCCAGTTCTTGGTCCCTGGTACCTCCTTTTCTCAATTCAGCTAGCTTTGATGAAAAGCCTGTTCCCTCTAATTTGTGGTACCCGCCTGGGGCTGGGTTTTAAAACAGAGATGTTTGGCCACATATTGGCAGACACTCTCACATGATGGTTGTTAACTGTAGAGCCTTTGCCTGGAGACTTTCGAAGGGTATGGTTACCATGGCAACCACCAGAAAGATGGCAGGCTAGAGAAATGATGCAAATAAAGGGGAAGGGAAGCTGATTTCCTGATGACAGTCCGACGATGACAGAGCGTGCTTACTCACAGATGGGACAGCACCGTCCAAGCCACCACCAGGTGACTTTTACTAGAGAGAGAGAAAAAAGAAAAAGAAAAACAAAAACAAAAAAACAGGAGGGTGGAATTTACCACCAAGAGACCAAAAGGGGAAGAGACTGGTTACCAAGGCAACTGAAGAGAAAGGAATGAAAAAAAAAAAAAAAAGGCTTCACCACAGCAGCAGAAAATTGCTTCTAGCCAAGCAACACAGGACTGTTGCTATAGAAACAAGGAGAACAGGGATCCTGTAGACCATGGGGAGAATTATCACTGAACTGCTGAGCAGCAAAGACCCCTAAATCAGAACGGAGCCTGTGGTCCATACCAAAGAGAAGTGAGAAAAACAGCACATTTCCGTTCATTGCATTTCTACCAGTCCTACCAAAAGAAAATGGGAACCGAAAAATTTTTGAAATCCCTATGACTATCTTATTTGTATCTTTTTTTTTTTTTTTTTTTTTTTGAGGTAGGGTATCACTCTAGCCCCAGGCTGACCTGGAATTCACTATGTAGTCTCAGGGTGGGGCTTGAACTCACAGTGATCCTCCCACTTCTGCTTTCTGGGTGCTGGGATTAAAGGCATGTACCACCATGCCTGGTTTATTTGTATCTTTACTTGACTCTCTAATGATCTTCTGAACTCTAAATTATGTTAAAAATAGTTTCTGAGGCCAGGTGTGGTGACATATGCCTTTAATCCCAGCACTCCGGAGGCAGAGGTGGGAGGATCACTGTGAGTTCAAGGCTACCCTGAGACTACCAAGTGAATTCCAGGACAGCCTGGGCTAGAGCATTACCCTACCTTGAAAAATAAAAATAGTTTTTTTGTTTTCTTTTGTTTTGTATCAAGGTAGGGTCTCACTCTAGCCCAGGCTGACCTGGAATTCACTATGTAGTCTCAGGGTGGCCTTGAACTCAATGGCCATCCTCCTACCTCTGCCTCCCAAGTGCTGGGATTAAAGGCGTGCACCACCATGCCTGGCAAAAATAAATCGTTTTTGAAAGATCTCTTGCAACTTGACATTCTAATCAGAAGCATTATATTTAAAAGAAAATTAGGAAATTGAAGTCTGTGACTAGAAATTAATAAATATTTCTGAAATGCCAAAATAAAACTCTCTAATGGAAAGCTTTGCAAAGGAATGAGATAAAAGAAGGCATGGGAAAGTCAGGAAAGCTATTGTACTCATGCCCAGGTACTAGATTTGACCCTCTCCCTCTTCCATGAGACTCCATGGGAAGTAGCAGCTCACTCTTCTGAAAGGAGGCTGAAGAGAAGAGGCTCTCAAGTGTATGTCCACATCCACAGAAGAAGGCAGGAGAATGGGGAGCTCACTCCATCATACCCTGAGATTACAGATTAGACTACTGTAGACAAAGAAATCCTAGAGCGAGCTGGGTGCGGTGCTGCACGCCTTTAATCCCAACACTCAGGAGGCAGAGGTAGGAGGATTGCCATGAGTTCAAGGCACCCTGAGACTACCAAGTGAATTCCAGGTCAGCCAGGGCTAGAGCAAGACCCTGCCTTGAACCTCCCCCCCCCCAAAAAAAAAGAAAAAGGAAAAAGAAAGAAGAAGAAGAAAAAGAAATCCTAGAGTTAGCTGGGCATGGTGGTACATACCTTTAATCCCAGCACTAAGGAGGCAAAGGAAGGAAAACTGCTGTGAGTTCCAGGCTAGCCTGGGATTACAGAGTGAGTTCCACATCATTCTTGGCTAGGATAAGACCTGACCCTAACTCGAAAAGGAAAAACAAAAATTTAAAAGAAGGCTGAGGAGGGCTGGAGAGATGGCTAAGCAGTTAAGGCACTTGCTTGCAAAGCCTAACAACCTGGGTTCCATACCCCAGTACCTACATGAAGCCAGAGGCACAAAGTGGCCCATGCACCTGGAGTTCATTTGAGTAGCTGGAGGCCCTAGTGCGCCCAATTTTTCTGTTGGTCTCCTTTCTCTCATCTCTCTCTGCTTGCAAATAAATAAATGGGGCTGGAGAGATGGCTCAGTGGTTAAGCGGCTTGCCTGTAAAGCCTAAGGACCAGGGATCAATTCCTCAGCACCCGCGTAAAACCAGATGCACAATGTACCACATGTGTCTGGAGTTCATTTGTAGTGTCTAGACTAGGCCATAGCATGCCCATTCTCTCTCTCTGCTTCTCTCTCTCAAATAAATAAAATATCAAATTTTTATTTTTATTATTATTATTATTGTATTTATTTATTTTTTTCGAGGCAGGGTCTCATTCTGGCCCAGGCTGACCTGGAATTAACTATGTAGTCTCAGGATGGCCTTGAACTCACAGCAATCTTCCTACCTCTGCCTCCTGAGTGCTGGGATTAAAGGCGTGCGTCACCACGCCCGGCTATTTTTATTTTTTAATATGTTTTATTTACTTACTTATTTATTTGAGAGAGAGAGAGAATAGGCACTCCAGGGCTTCCAGCCAGTGCAAACAAACTCCAGATGCATATGTCCCCTTGTGCATCTGGCTTACGTGGGTCCTGGAGAGTCAAACTGGGATCCTTTGGCTTTGCAATCAAACGCCTTAACCACTAAGCCATCTCTCCAGCCTAAACAAAAAAAATAAAAATATTTAAATAAATATTTTTATAGAAGGCTGAGGAGATAACCCACTGTTTAAAGCACTTGCTTGTAAGTGTTCTGATTCAAGTTCAATATTCTTTAGCACCCATATAAAGCAGGACACAAAGTGGTGCATGCATCTATAATCCCAGTACATCTACAGCAATGGGAGGCAGAGCTAGGAGAATCTGGAAGAAGGTGGTGGGGATGGGGCTGGAGAGATGACTTAGTAGTTAAGGTGCTTTCCTGGGAAGCCTAAGGACCCAGGTTCGATTCCCCAGAACCCATGTGAGCCAGATGCTTAGTGTGGTACACGTGTCTGGAGTTTCTTTACAGTAACTAGTGGCCATAGTGCGCCCATTCTCTCTCTCTGTCTCATTCTCTCTCGCTCATAAATAAATAAATAAAAATTAAAAATAGAAGAAGTTCAGCCTGAGCTACAGTGAGACTGTACCTTGGGGAAAAAAAAGGGGGGGGGGGCTGGAGGGATTGCTTAGTGGTTAAGGTGCTTGCCTGCAAAGCCAAAGGACCCAGGTTCAATTTCCCAGGACCCATGTAAGCCAGATGCATAAGGTGGTGCATGTGTCTGGAGTTTGTTTGCAGTGGCTGAAGGTCCTGGCATGCCCATTCTCTCTATTTGTCTCTCTCTCTCAAATAAATAAATTTAAAAGGTCAGGCGAGGCCGGGTGTGGTGGCGCATGCCTTTAATCCCAGCACTCGGGAGGCAGAGGTAGGAGGATCACCATGAGTTCAAGGCCACCTGAGACTACATAGTTAATTCCAGGTCAGCCTGGGCTAGAGTGAGATCCTACCTCAAAAAACTAAAAAAAAAAATAAAAAAAATAAAAATAAAAAAAAAAAAAGGTCAGGCGAGGTGGCACACGCCTTTAATCCCAGCACTCAGAAGGCAGAGGTAGGAGGATCAAATCATTGTGAGTTCGAGGCCACCCTAAGACTACATAGTGAATTCCAGGACAGCCTGAGCTAGAGCAAGACCCTACTTCAGAAAACCATCATATATATTTTTAAATTTATTTTAATTTTATAAGAAGCCCATAAAAAGAAGGCAAAACACAAGCCATTGTTACAATAGTGGCATTGCTATTATAAGGATAACCAACTTCTTTTTTTTACTGAATTTAAAACCCATTTCAACAGGAGGTAATTCATACCTGGTACTGTAAACCTAGTCAAAAGCTGGTGGCAGGGGCCTTACTTGGAAAACTACTGCTAGGGACTGGGGAGATGGCTTAGCTGTTAAGGCGCATGCCTGAGAAGCCTAAGGACCCCGGTTTGATTCTCCAGTTTCCACGTAAGCCAGATGCACATGGTGGGGCATGCATCTGGAGTTCGTTTGCAGTGGCTAAAGTGCCCATTCTTATTCCCTCTCTCTCTCTCTCTCTCTCTGTCTCCCTCTCCCTCTCTCTGGCTCAAATAAATATAATTTTTTTTAAAAAAAGAAAGAAAACCACTGCTTTTGTTTTGCTAATGGTCATGATGTGTGTGCCATGTCTTGCTAGAGCAAGGCCCTACCTTGACAAAAAAGGCGGAGAGGGTCTATGCAGGTGTAATCAAATTAAAATTAGGACACACTAGGTTGGAGTTATCTTGTCATAAACCAAGAAACACCCAAAATTGCTGGTGGCCTCCAAAAGCAAGAAGAGCTGAAGAAAGTATTCTTCCCAGTCAGGAACATGGTACACAGCTCTCTAGTCCAGGGTGACCCGGAATTCACTGTTGTCCCAGGATGGCCTTGAATTTACAGCCTCCTACCTCTGCCTCCCTAGTGCTGGGATTAAAGGCATGCACCTCCATGCCTAGCAAATTTCTATTGTTTTAAGCTCCCCATTTCAAGGTAATTTTTTTTGTTGTTTTGGTTTTTCTGGCAAGCACTTAACCACTGAGCCATCTCTCCAGCCCTTGTTTTGGTTTTTTCTAGGCAGGGTCTCACTCTAGCCCAGGCTGACCTGGAATTCACTATGCAGTCTCAGGGTGGCCTCAAATTCACAGCAATTCTCCTACCTCTGCCTCCAGAGTGCTGGGATTAAAGGCGAGTGCCACCATGCCCAGCTAATTTTTTTTTTTTTGAGGTAGTGTCTCACTCTAGATCATGGTAATTTGTTATAGAAGCACCAGGAATTAATTATAAACATTGGCATTAAATTCATTATGAAATACTTCCCATAGGGAATACTTTTTTTTCTTTTAGGGTACATGAAAATTGGATTGGGCTGCAAGGGTATCTTTCTTAGACTAAAAAGCTAGTGTTGGCTTTTTAAAAAATTATTTACTTATTTGAGAGAGAGAGAGATACACACAGAAAGATAGGGAGTTAGGAAGTATGGGCATGCCAGGGCCTCTGGCCACAGCAAGCACATTCCAGATGTGTCACTTTATGCATCCAGCTTTATGTGGGTACTAGGGAATCGAACTCAGGCTGGCAGGCTTTGAAAGCAAGTGCTTTTAACCACTGAGCCATCTCTCCAGGCCTACTATTTGCTTTTGACCCAGCTTTCTTCTCTTACCTTGGAGACCAATGCTTCAAGCCTCCAATGGCATGTCCTTCTTTCTGTTCTGAAGGCCACAATATCCTCTAGAATTCCATTTCTTTTTTTTTTTTTCTTAAAAAAAAATGCAACTTATTAACTCTTAGTTAAACTTAGAACAAGTTACATTAAAATTAAATCTTAAGAAAATGCTTCAACATTAAGGTATTGTAGCCATTTTCAGGGACCTTAAGGACCTCAACTGTCCTTAAGGCTCATAACACAGAGTCACTATTGCCAGCTGTTGCAGACAGCTTCAGGTTCGCTGAGATGAACTTCCAGACCAGGCACAGTTATGGAGGAAGGGATATTATTTATTGAAGCTTACAGATCCAGGGGAAGTTCCATAATGGCAGAAGAAGCAACCTGCTCTCCACAGGGCCAAGCAGAGAGAGAGAAAGCCAAACCAGCCACCACAACACACAGAGCAAAACAAACTACAGCCAAAAGGTCACATAGCAGACTTCAGGAACTCCTGCTAGACACATTTGCATATCTTTACAATGGAATCTCAAACCCATCACCACACCTTAAGACCGGGCCCCCAGTGACCTTGCCTCTAGCAAGGTGATTGCAGATGCAAACTATAAACTAATAAAATACTGAATATATTGGGGGACATATATTTAAACTACCACATTCCGCCCCTGGCCCCCAATATATTTAGCTCCTGGCCCCCAATAGATTTATAACTATCGCACATTGTAAATTGTACTCAGTCCAATTTCAAAGGTTCTCACAGTCTTGATCAACTTAAGATAGTGAGTCCTGTACAATCAAACAAGTTAAATACTTTCAACATGTAAAGGCACAGAGTAAACATTTTAACTGTATAAGGAATAGGAAGGAGAGACTAAAACAATGTAAACTCAATCACCATCAGCCATCATCAAACTTCTGCAGTTTAAGTTTAATATAACCAGAGACTAACAGTCTCTATGTTTACCAATTCCGCCCCTCCAGCTGGGCAGAGTCGTCAGGGAAATCTTTCATCCCATGCTAACACTGCACTCTATGGTAGCCCTTTTGCACAGTCCTGGTATATCCAAAACATCTTCAGGTCTCCATGCAAACCACGGTCCATCTTCCAAAAGGCTCTTCCAGCCTATTCCTGAGGGTCTTCATGCCCTGCCTCATGCCACATCTCAGCAGCAGCTCCTGGAACCGTGTGCAACTCATGACCACTCCATGCATTTTTCATGCTTCCAAAACCAATACCAGGTGTGCAGGACACAGCCATATTCTTAATCCAGGGACAAAATAAGTCATAGCCTTGAAAAGCAGGTTCCTTCTCCAGTCAACTCTTTCCAAGAGTTTGCATTTTTAACAGTCTTTCCTCAGGCATCATCTCCATTGTTTTAATGTAAATCAAGTCGAGCCACCTTCCTTCCACCTTCCTTAAGATTGCTAATGCATTGACAATAGCAGCTCCAGTAAACTAAAACCAGTCTCAGTGCCTCTACTTTTTACTTGCTTCAGGTTTTCCAACTTAAAATCTTAAAATCTCAGTCCGATATCTTTAGCCAAGCACATCAGTCCATTACAAATTTAACCTTGATCAAACTTTCTGGGCCTGGATAGCAGAACGTAGCCATCCCTTATGCCAGTAGCCCAGTTCCAACAAAGTCCTCTGCAGTCTTTCCTTCCCCTTAGAAACCTCATAAGCCAAGCCTCGAAGTTCAATACTGTCTGCACTTAGCATTCTCAAACTCTCATCAGAATAGTCCATAAAACTTGGCTTACCACTCCAGAAAGCATCTTCAGTTGCAAGCACCAAGTCCATGCCCATTCCTCCAAAACAAAGGTTCCAAAGACGAATATCCACACGATCTGGTTCATCTCACCCCACACTCCTGGTACCACTTTGCAGACAGCTTCAGGTTAAGCTGAGATGAACTTCCAGACCAGGCACAGTTATGGAGGAAGGGATATTATTTATTGAAGCTTACAGATCCAGGGGAAGTTCCATAATGGCAGAGAAGCAGCCTGCTCTCCACAGGGCCAAGCAGAGAGCAAAAGCCAACCAGCCACCACAGCACACAGAGCAAAACAAACTACAGCCAAAGGTCACACAGCAGACTTCAGGAACTCCTGCTAGACACATTTGCATATCTTTACAATGGAATCTCAAACCCATCACCACACCTTAAGACCAAGGTGGGCCCCCAGTGACCTTGCCTCTAGCAAGGTGATTGCAGATACAAACTATAAAGAGGAAGAGAAAGAGAGAGAGAGAGAGAGAATGGGTGTGCCAGGGCCTCTAGCCACTGCAAACCAACTCCAGATGCATGTGCTACATTGTGCATCTGGCTTACATGGGACCTGGAGAATCAAACCTGGGTCCTCCACAAAGCCATCTCTCCAGCCCTAGAATTTCATCTTTCAATATTGAGCATTCTGTATGATCTACTTTGGATGGCCCTTCCACCTTAATGGCTTCTTTTTTTTTTTTTTTTTTTTTTTTAAGGTAGGTCTCACTCTAGTCCAGGCTGACCTGGAATCCACTCTGTATTCTCAGGGTGGCCTTGAACTCACAGCAATCCCTCCTTCCTACCTCTGCCTCCCAAGTGCTGGGATTAAAGGCATGCGCCACCACACCCAGCTGGCTTGTCTTTTTAAAAAAAGTTTTTTTTTTTTTTTGGTTTTGCGAGGTAGGGTCTCACTCTGGTCCAGGCTGACCTGGAATTAACTATGTAGTCTCAGGGTGGCCTCGAACTCTCGGCGATCCTCCTACCTCTGCCTCCCGAGTGCTGGGATTAAAGGCGTGCGCCACCACGCCCGGCTCTAAAAAAAGTTTTTTTAAGCATATATTAATTATACATGATAATGAGTTTTATTATGACATTTTCATACATTGATCATATTCATCCTCCATTACTATAAGTTACCTTTTTTTTTTTTTTTTTTTTTTTTTTTTTTTTTTGTTTTTCGAGGTAGGGTCTCACTCTAGCCCAAGCTGATCTGGAATTCACTATGTAGTCTCAGGGTGGTCTGGAACTCTCAGCAATCCTTCTACCTCTGCATACTGAGTGCTGGGATTAAAGGCATGTGCCACCACTCCCAGCTGTCTTGTGTTTTAGGCTTTCAATGAGTTTAATTAGGGTTACTTACAGGCCTTATAATAGCCAGATGTAGGAGGCAGTATATGCATCTGGAGGTCATTTGCAGGGGCTGGAGGCCCTAGCGTGCCCATTCCCCCCCGCCCCATTTCTCTGCTTGTAAATAAATAAAAATTAAAAAAATTTTTTTTTGGTTTTCCAAGATTGGGTTTCACTGTAGCCCAGGCTGACCTGCAATTCACTATGTAGTCTCAGGGTGACCCTGAACTCATGGTGATCCTCTTGCCTCTGCCCCCAAGTGCTGGGATTAAAGGTGTGTGCCACCACGCCTGGCCAAAATTAAAAATTAAAAAAAAAAAAAAGTACCAGTGAGGAATGATTTACAAGCACATGGGCAACCTAGCAATAGCTACACCATTGAAGAAAATCTCTCCCTCACTTTCTCTCTCTATGTCTGAAATAAGTAAATAAATAAATAAAAATTAAAAAAAATAATCCCAGCCAAGTGCTGATATTAAAGGCATGTGCCATCATACCTGGCTGGACTTTATTCCCAAATAAATTCACATTCACAGGTTCTGGAGGAACATGAATTTTGTCCAGGATAGGGTGGACAATACTGTCCCCAGTAAAGTGCCTGTGAATAATCACAGTGTGTTTCATTGTTTTATGAATTGATCTTTCCACTATTTTCCATTGATTACTGGCAAACTTAAATTTGGGATATTGAGCCAGGCATGGTAGCATAATCCTTTAATCCCAGCACTCCGGAGGCAGAGGTAGAATGATTGCCATGAGTTCAAGGCCACCCTGAGAATACATAGTGAATTCCAGATCAGCCTGTGCTAAAGCAAAACCCTACCTTGAAAAAAAATTGGGATATCATAGTTGCTTGAAATAAGTGAGAGGAAGAAAAGAGTAGGAGCTCCCTCTGTTAATGAGTTTATGTTAAATTTGTTCCAGAGCATATCTGAATGTTCAGCGAGCTCACTTCCACCTGTTCCTGCTTGTAAGAGAGAATGCGCACCAACAAGGCCAGGGAGAAGGCGGGGGTATTCCCTAAAGGCTACAAAATCAGGATGGTGGGAGAGCAAGAGGTAGAAAGAAGCCATGCCTGGTAGCTCCCACCTTTAATCCCAGCACTCAGGAGGCAGAGGAAGGACTGCTGTGAGTTCGAGGCCAACCTAGGACTAGAACGAGTTCCAGGTGAGCTTGGGCTAGAGTAAGACCCTACCTTAAAAACAAACAAAAAGGTAGAAGGGCTGGAGAGATAGCTCAGTGGTTAAAGGTACTGGCCTGCAAAACCTAAGGATCCTGGTTTGATTCCCCAGTATCCACGAAAAGCCAGATGCACAAAGTGGTATATGTATCTGGAGTTCATCTGCAGTGACTAGACATCCTGGCTTGCCCTTTCTTTCTCTCTCTCTCTACTTGTAAATTCTTTTTTTTAAGGGAGTGGACATGGTGGCTCATGCCTGTAATCCCAGCATTTAGGAGGCAGAGGTAGAAGGGTCACTGTGAGTTTGAAGCCACCCTGAGATTACATAGTGAATTCCAGGTCAGCCTGGGCTAGAGTGAGACCCTACCTCGAAACCATCCCCCCCCCAAAAAAAAAAGGTAGAAAGGGCTTTCCAGCTCTGATCAAACTCCATCCTGTACTTCTCTCACCTCTTCTCTTCCTTGGGTTGGCATTCTGGCTCTTATCATTATATCGTTTTGAGTTTCAAACTGTGTCTTTCAATGAAACCTTTTTGTTTTAAATTTAAATATTTCAGTTGTTCATTCATTTATTTATTTGCAAGAAGAGAGAAAGAGGGAAAGAATGGGCATGCCAGGGCCTCCAGCCACTGCAAACAAACTCCAGACACGCACCACCTTGTGCATCTGGCTTATGTGGATCCTGGGGAATTGAACCTGGGTCCTTTGGCTTTGCAGGCAAATGCCTTAACTGCTAAGCCATCTCTCCAGCCCCAAAGTTTTTTTTTTTTTCAAAGTAGGGTCTTGCTCTAGCCCAGGCTGACATGGAATTCCAACTTTCTGTTGGATGCTTCGTTTTGGATGATCCTATCACCTCAATCTTTTCTTTTTATATTTTATTTATTTATTAGAGAGAGAGAGAGAGAGAGAGAGAGAGAGAGAGAGAGAGAGAATGGGTATGCCAGGGCCTCTAGCTGCTGTAAATGATCTCCAGATGCCTGTACCACCTTGTGCATCTGGCTTTACATGGGTACTGGGGAATTGAACCTGTGTCCTTAGACATTGCAGGCCTTAATTACTAAGTCTTAACTAAGGCATTTCTCCAAGCCCTCATCTTAATCTTACCTGCTCCCAAATAACAATTAGTTTGTTCCCCTGATACCTCTATCTGGTGTGTGTGTGTGTGTGTGTGTGTGTGTGTGTGTGTGTGTGGTGTGATGTCAGCCAGATGCACAAGGTGGCGTGTGCATCTGGACTTCATTTGCAGTGGCTAGAGGCTCTGGCATGCCCATTCTCTCTTTCCTTATCTGCCTCTTTCTCTTTCTCTCTCAATCTCTCTCAAATAAATAAATAAAATTTTTTTAAAAAGAAAGAAATCTAATTAGAAGCCAGATGTGATGTGTGCCTTTAATCACAGCACGTGGGAGGGAAGCAGAGGTAGGAGGATCATCATTAGTTCAAGGGCAACCTGAGACCACATAGTGAATTCAGGGCCAGCTTGGGCTAGAGGGAGACCCTACTAAAAAAATCCGGAAAAAAAAAAAAAAAAAGGAGGAGGAGGAAGAAGAGGAGAAGAAGAGAAGGAAGAGGAGGAGGAGGAGGAGGAAGGGCTGGAGGGATGGCTTAGCGGTTAAGGTGCTTGCCTGCAAAGCCAAAGGACCAGGTTCAATTCCCCAGGACCCACGTAAGCCAGATGCCCAAGGGGGCGCGCGCATCTGGCACACCTATTCTCTCTCTCTATCTGCCTATTTCTCTCTCTCAAATAATAAATAAATAAATATAAAATATTTTTTAAAAGAAGGAGAAAGAGGAGGAGGAAGAAGAAGAGGTGGAAGTAATCTATTTAGAGCTGGGCATGGTGGCACAAGGCATTAATCCCAGCACATGGGAGGCAGAGGTAGAAGGATTGTAGGAGGTAGGAAGACTGTTCCAGGTCACCCTGAGACTATACATACACAGTGAATTCCAAATCAGCCTGGGCTAGAGTAAAATCCTACCTCAAAAAAAAAAATGAAAGAAAGAAAGAAAGGAAGGAAGGAAGAAAGGAAGGAAGAAAGAAAGGAAAAGAAAAGAAAAGAAAAAGAAAGAAAGAAAGAAAGAAAGAAAGAAAGAAAGAAAGAAAGAAAAATTAGAGGGCTGCAGAGATGGCTCTGCAGTTAAGGCATTTGCCTGCAAAGCCTAACAACCTGGGTTCAATTCCCTAGTTCTCACATAAAGCCAGATGCACAAAGTAGGGCATGCATGTGGAGTTTGTTTACAGTGGCTGGAGGCCCTGATGGGCCCATTCTGTCTGCCTCTCTTCTCTCTGTCTTCCTCTGCTTGCAAATAAATAAATAAATAATTTTAAAATATATTAAAAATAAATCTAATTAGATATTCACTTTTGTAAAAATGAGAAACTATCTGGGTTAGTAAATCTGAACATATTCCTGTCCTCTTCTCAAATCTAACCCTTTCCCGGTTGTTATTCCCCAAAGCTGTTCCCTGAACCTAGACATTCCCCCCCATCACTTAGTCAAATATTACCTGTGCTTCTAGCTGGTTCCGGTCACAATCTCCTGCAAGGACTCTCTTGATGAGACACCTCCAAAATTCTCTTCCCCTTCTGAATCTGTATCCCTGAGACACATCGCCTGTTTTGTGATCGTGTTTGCAAGGTCATGTACACCAGAGGAAAAAACCACGACTTCCCACACTGGCACAAACATCTCATTCTTTTGACATGGCACATGGCAAACACTGTTCAGAGTGCTGCCTCAACAAATCCACCACTCCACCCCGCCTGCCTATTAGCAATACAGATCCCTACCCATGACCCACTGCTTCAGAGTCTTGGGGGTGGAGTGACATAGGGAGGTTTAAGAACCACTGCCTTGAGTGTTGCTTCAGCTAGGCCTGGGGGCCCAGGCTTGTCATCCCAGCTTTTAGATAGGCTGAGGCAAGAAAATGTCAAGTTCAAGAACTGCCTGGACAACTTGATGAGACCCTATCTCAATATCAAAATTAAGGGAGCCAGGCATGGTGGCACATGCCTTTAATCCCAGCACTTGGGAGGGAGAGGTAGGAGGATCACCAGGAGTTCAAGGCTACCCTAAGACTACATAGTGAATTATTCCAGGTCAGCCTGAGCCAGAGTGAGATTCTACCTCAGAAAAAAAAAAATCAAAATTAAGGGCCAGAGAGATGGCTTAGTAGTTAAGATGCTTGCCAGAGCCCAAGGACCCATGTTTGATTCCCCACATAAGTCAGATGTACAAGGTGGCACATGCGTCTGGAGTTCATTTGCAGTGGCTGGAGGCCCTGGTGTGCCCATTTTCTCTCTTCTCCCTCTATCTGCCTCTCTCTCAAATAAATAAATGTGTTGGGGTCTTTCCTAGGGCCAGTCCAGGAGGGATAGCAGGGTCTCTGCCAAGCTGGGAGTGAGAGGAGGGGAGTCACAACACAGACTCCGGGAGTTGAGTGGAAGCAGCAGAGGGCGAGCTGCCACAAACTCGTTTATTCAAGGAAGTGTAGGGGGTTTTAAGGGGTTTGGCTGGCCAATCATTGGATGGAGTGGTCCCCTTTTGTGACCAATGACAGCCTGTCTCCAGACAGATCATCTCATAGCAGGTTTCTCGCGAGCATGGGACTGTAGCTGTTGTCACGCCAGGCCTGCGCAGGATGCCATGTTCACAGAAGCCACTTCCTGGTTTCTTCTGACATGCGGTCTGGCTAGGGCCAGACCTGCATTGTGCCATACATATCCTCCGTTTTGTTTTTATTATTGGCAACCCTGGGAGGCATGGTTCTTTGCCAAGCCATTGTTGAACCCAGGCCCCAAGGGATCATCACATGCAACGGTTCCTGTCTTAGGTTGCCTCTTCTCATGGATTCTTACCCATCATTGACTACCCATCATCCTAGTGAGAAAATCCAAGGGGTGTGGCCTGGTTTCTTCTGACATTTTAAAAAATGAAAATTAAGGTGCAGAGCCAGGTGTGGTGACACATGCCTTTAATCCCAGCACTTGGGAAGCAGAGGTAGGAGGATTTCTGTGAGTTCGAGACCAGCCTGGGACTACAGATTCTAGGACAGCCTGAGCTAGAGTAAGACCCTACCTTGAAAAAAAAAATTAAGGTGCAGGGCTGGAGAGATGGCTTAGTGGTTAAGTGCTTGCCTGTGAGGCTTAAGGACCCCAGTTCAAGGCTTGATTCCCCAGTACCCATGTAAGCCAGATGCACAAGGTGGTGCATGCATCTGGAGTTCGTTTGCAGTGGCTGGAGGCCCTAGTGCGCCCATTCTCTTTCTCTCTCTCTCTCTGCCTCTTTCTCTGTCTATTGCTCTCAAATAAATAAAAATAAACAAAAATAATTAAAATAAAATTAAAGGCACACACCTTTAATCCCAGCAGGCAGACATAGGAGGATTGCTGTGAGTTCAAGGCCAGCCTGGAACTAGGGTGAATTCCAGGTCATCCTGGGCTGGAGTGAGAACCTATCTGGGAAAAAAAAAATCATTTTAAGAGTTAAGAACAGTATAATTCCAGGACTCAGGAAGCTGAAGTAAGAGGATTACTATGAGTTCAAGGCAAGTCTGTGCTGCATAGCAAATTCCAGGTCAGCCTGAGCTAGCATGAGTCTCTGCCTCAAGAAAAAAAAAAGTCAGGAGTGCAGGAGTGGTGGCGCATGCCTTTAATCCCAGCACTCAGAGGCAGAGGTAGGAGGATTGCCGTGAGTTCGAGGCCACCCTGAGACTACATAGTGAATTCCAGGTCAGTCTGAGCTAGAGCAAGACCCTACCTCTAAAAAAACAAAAACAAAAACAAAACAAAAATTAAAAGGAATCCTGGATGCCAGATGTGGTAGTGCACACTTGTAATCCCCATTCTGGAGGCTGAAGCTGAAAGATTGCCATTAGTTTAGGACCAGCTTGGGTTACGTAGTGAGACACTGTCTCAAACAAATATATTTAGGGGCTGGAGAGATGGCTTAGCAGTTATGGCACATGCCTGTGAAGCCTAAGGACCCCGGTTCGATTCTCCAGGTCCCATGTAAGCCAGATGCACAAGGGAGCACACACGTCTGGAGTTTATTTGCAGTGACTACAGGCCCTGACTTGCCCATTCTCCCTCTCCCTCTCTCTGTCTCTAATAAATAAATTATATATATATATATATATATATATATATATATATATATATATGTTGTGTCTGGAGAGATGGCTTAGTGGTTAAGGTACGTGCTTTTGGAGCCTAAGGACCCAAGTTTGATTCTCCAGGTCCCACATAAGCCAGATGCACATGGTGACACATGCATCTGGAGTACGTTTGCAGTGGCTAGAGGCCCTGGCGTGCCCATTCTCACTCTCTCTCTCCTTTAAAAAAATTGAAGAATATATATTTAGGGGGCTAGAGAGATGGCTCAGCTGTTAAAGTGCTTGCTTGCCTGCAAGGCCTAATGACTTGGATTTGATTCCCCAGAACCCACATAGATCCAGATGCACAAAGTGGCGCACCCATTCTCTCTCTGTGTCTCTGCTTGCAAATAAATAAAATATTTGAGAAAAATATGTTTAAAGGGCTGGGGATGAGGCTCTGATGCTTGTCTAGCATGCTCAAGGCCCTGACTTCAATCCCCAGTACCAGAACGGAAAAAAAAATGTTTCAGAGTATGTAATAATTGAATGGAGCCAGCTGGCTCTACTGAAGGTCACCACAAAGCCCAGTGAGGAGCAATGGAGAGTGTGTACATGAGCCCTGGATGTGTGTGGGGGGCGGAGGGAGGACAGTGGATCTTTGCTTCCCCTTCTTTGGCCTATCCCATTCTCCCCAAAACCCTGGCACTCCTTCCCTGGTGACTTGCCACTCTTGAGGTGGCATATGTACACTCTAGTTTAAGTACTCCTACTGGGAAAATTTCTTAGTTTACCAATTCCATCACCTTTCCAATATGACTGATACGGCTTAAATAATAACTCATCAAAGTTCCTGTAGCTGAGGACAACCCAGTGAAGGAGGAGCTACTCTGCTTACCTGTTTTATAAGATAAGGAAATAGGAGCTGGGCGAGAGTCATAATTTGCCAGAAGTCACACAACTTTAAAAAAAAATGCAGAGGCAAGATTTAGAATTGAGATCTGTCGGGTTTGGGTGACCCCTTAACCATACCGTTTTCTCCCAAGTTTAAAGGCAATTCAATATTTGCCAGACTCCCACTGGACCCCTGGCAGTGAGCCTAATCATTTAATAGCACACCTGATTAGAGACTTTAAGAACATATTTACATTTCCTTGCCAAGAGAATGGTAACATTAATACAGTTGATCCCTTTGGCCTTTGGCAGGAGCAGTTCTAAATAAACAGACATTAACAAAAGCCACCCACTGGGTTTGTGGTAGAAATGCCCACACACCAAGGGAACTTCAAGCTGGTACGATTAGATGCTTTCCTATTTGCCACCCCAGTCACTCAGTCATAAATCACCTAGAAATGAACATCTCTGTCATTCACTCCTATGACCTTCCCCATCAATAAAGACATCCTCATCTCCTTTTCCGCTTCTAAACTGAATGAATATTCTGGAATGTCTCGTGTTAAGAAAGACTAGCCTATCTCAACACTTCACCCTGTAACTGCCAATGAAGGCAGGAGTTAAGCATGCACCTTAGCCTTGTACTGTCTAAAGAGAAGTTTCTTACATAGAGTGTGGTTTCTCCCCCGCCCCCTATTGTCTACATGCCAAGATGGGCACTGCAGTCCCTCAGGTGTACTGATTCAGAGGCAAACCTAATTTGTCGGTATTGTTCTCTGAAATCCAGGAATAAACTCTTGGCTATTTTCAGACAACGATAGAGGTAGAAGTCTTTAGAAACGAGCTAGGAAGGAGCTTAAAATACTTCACATTCCAGAAACCCCTCCCTTCCCCCTAAGTGATGGCTTTATTCCCACTGGGTTCTCAGCAGTGTTGACTCAAAGGAGCTGAAGCTTGGAGCCAGGCAGCTGGTACTAGGTGTGAGGGTTTAGACAAATGGTTTCACTGTCTTCTGAGTTCCAGTTTGCTTATCTGTAAAATGGGGCCAACACGGACACCTTTCTCTAAGGTTATTGTAAGGATTAAGATATGTAAAATTTGGGCTGGAGACATGGCTTAGCAATTAAGGCACTTGTCTGCAAAGCTAAAGGAGCTAGGTTTGACTCCCCAGGACCCCACTTAAGCCAGATGCACAAGACAGCACATGTGTCTGAAGTTCGTTTGCAGTGGCAGGAGGCACTGGTGCACCCATTCTCTCTCTTTCTCTCTATCTGCCTCTTCCTCTGTCTCTCTCTCAAATAAATAAATAAATAAAACATGTTTTTTTAAAAAGGTATGTAAAATTAGGCAGCATTAATGCTATGCTTATGGGTCCCTACCTTTTTTCTAATTTTTTTTTTCAAGTTTAGGGTTTTACTTTAGCCCACACTGACCTGGAATTCACTATGTAGTCTCAAGGTGGCCTTGAACTCACAGTGATTCTCCTGCCTCTGCCTCCTGAGTGCTGGGATTACAAGTGTGTGCAACCATGCCTGGACACTTAAAATTTATTTGTGTGTGTGCATGAGAAAGAGAGAGAGAGAGAACCAGGCCTCTTGTACCATGATGTGTATCTGGCTTTATGTGGGTATGTGAGAATTGAACCCCAGGCCAGCAAGCTTTACAAATAAGTGCCTTTACCTGCTGAGCCATCTCCTCGGCTCTCCTTATAATCTTATGAATGCCCACAAATTCTTTCAAGATCCAATTAAAAAAACAAAGTCCTACAAATAAGTGTGTTGACAAATGGTCTCAAAAGACCATGTGCTGGGCTGGAGAGATGGATTAGTGGTTAAGGCATTTGCTTGCAACACCAAAGGATCCGGGTTCCATTCTCCAGGACCCACATAAGCCAAATGCACAAGGGGACACATGCATCTGGAGTTTGTTTGCAGTGGCTGTAGGTCCTGGCATGCCCATTCTCTCTCTCTTCCTCTCTCAAATAAGTAAAATATATTTTAAAAAATCAAACTGTTAAAAAAAAAAAAAAAAGAGCATGTGCCTACCATGTACCAGTGCCCCCAGAAGAGAGATTGGACATTTTAAGAAGATTGGACATTTTAAGAACAGTATCAGGGTGGTTTGCTGGATGTTCCTCCTACCTCTGCCTCCCGAGTGCTGGGATTAAAGGCAGAGTCACCATGCCCGGCAAGAACAGTATTCTTTGCAAGTGGAGACTACTCAGAGTGAGAAAGACTGAAAAAGGAAAGAAAGCCAGGCGTGGTGGCACATGCCTTTAATCCCAGCATTTGGGAAGCTGAGATAGGAGGATCGCTGTGTGTTCAAGGCCACTCTGAGACTACACAGTGAATTCCAGGTCAGCCTGGGCTGGAGAAAGACCCTATCTCAAAAAAAAAAAAAAAAAAAAAAGTCTCTAGCCCGCTTTTTTTTTTTTTTTTTTTTTTTTTTTTTAATATTCACTAGAGAGAGAGCATGCCAGAGAATCCAGTCAGTGCAATAAACTCCAGTCACATGTGCCACCTTGTGCATCTGGCTTATGTGGGTATTGGGGAACTGAACCTAGGTCCTTAGGCTTCGCAGGCAAGTGCCTTAACCACTAACCCATCTCTCCAGCCCCCAAGTTTTTTTTCCCCCTTCCTTTTGGTGCTGCTAAGGATTGAATCCAGGCCTTTGCACATGCTAGGCAAGTGCTCTGTCATAGAACTACAGTACAAGGTCTAAGAGAAGCTTCTTAATCTTGCTCAGGCTCCACAGAAGTTCAGGCATCAGGGCAGGCAATACTAATTCAGGCCATAACTGTAAGGCAGGATTAGAAGAGACTAGACTGGGATTAGTATAGATGCTCATGGCCTTTCTGATCAGCAACTGTTTTCTTTTTTAAAATGTTTTATTTTACTTATTTATTTGAAAGAGAGAAAGAAGCAGATAAAGAATGGGTGTGCCAGGGCCTCTAGCCCTGCAAACAAACTCCAGGTGCATGTGCCACCTTGTACATTTGGCTTATGTGGGTCCTGGGGAATTGAATCTGGGTCCTTTAGTTTTGCAGGCAAGCGCCTTAACCTCTATGCAATCTCTCCAGCCCTGTTTTCTTGTCATAGTCCCCGATGGAGCCTCTTTGGAGCAAAACAACCCAACCCAGTACACAAATGCTGCAGAGTGCCTGGCTAGTCATGGAACATTTGCTCCACTTCATGCTGATAAGTGGCAGGCACAGTGGCCCCATGGAGACGCAGTTCCAACAAGCAGCTTAAATGATGGAGTCCCGTTTACTTCCTAGCGCAGCCCAAGCTAATCAAGCAAGCTGATCGCTATAATGCCATGGCTACGACCTCTCACTCTAGAGATAGGCAGGGCTGGTTTCAGATCCCATCTTGGTTTCTTACTAGCTGTGTGACCTTGCTTAGTTCTATTTACAAAGAATAGACCCTCAGTGTCCTCATCGATGGCTCTGGCATGTGGTTGTTGAAACAGCAAGTAGTGTCAGAGATAGGCAGGTGTCCCATTCTCTAACCATTGACAACCTCTCCCACCTTGTATTTATAGCAAAATAATAATAATAATAATAATAATAATAGTAATAATAATTGTGAGAGAACTGTGGATGGGAAAAGAAAGTCCTCATTTTTCTTTCATTAATCAAGGCAGAAATTAGAAAAAAAAGTCACAATAGATCAGAAATTCTCAGATAACATATATATATATATATTTGAGAGAAAGAGGCAGCGAAAGAGAGAGAGAGAGAGAGAGAGGGAGAGAGAATGGGCCCACCAAGGTCTTCAGCCACTGCAAACGAATTCCAGATGCATGTGCCCCTTATGCATCTGGTTTACTTAGGGCCTGGAGAGGCGAACCAGGATCCTTTGGTTTTGCAGGGAAACACCTTAAGTGCTAAGCCATCTCTCCAGGCCTCAGATAACTTTTTTTTTTTTTTGATTTTTTTTTTAAGGTAGAGTCTCATTTTAGCCCAAGCTAACCTAGAAATTATTATATAGTCTCAGGCTGGCCTTAAATTCACAGTGATCCTCTTACCTCTGCTTCCAGAGTGCTGGGATTAAAGGCATGTGCCACCACGCTGGTCTCAGATAACTTTTTTTTTTTAATTTAAGATTTATTTATTAGAGACAGAGCAGGCGGGGGGGAGAGAGAGAGAGTGAGAGTGAGAATGGACACACAAGGGCTTCTAATCACTGCAAACAAACTCTGGATGCATGTGCCACCACATGCATCTTGGCTTACATGGGACCTGGAGAATTGAACCAGGGCCCTTAGGCTTCACAGGAATGTGCCTTAACCGCTTAGTCATCTCTCCAGCCCTCAGATAACTTTTTGTTTTGTTTTTGGAGGTTTCACTGTAGTCCAGGTTGACCTGGAATTCACTATGTAGTCTCAAGCTGGCCTTGAACTCATGGCGATCCTCCTACCTCTGCCTCCAGAGTGCTGGGATTAAAGGCATGCACCATTCTCAGCCAGATAACTTTTTTTTTTGGTTTTTTCGAGGTAGGGTCTCACTCTGGCCCAGGCTGACCTGGAATGAATTAACTATGCAATCTCAGGGTGGCCTTGAACTCATGGCGATCCTCCTACCTCTGCCTCCTGAGTGCTGGGATTAAAGGCGTGCGCCACCACGCCCAGCCCAGATAACTTTTTTAAAAAAGACACACTGCAGGGCCTGAACCAATGGGTCAGTGGTTAAAGATTCTTTTTTTTTTTGGTTTTGCAAGGGAGGGTCTCACTCTGGTCCAGGCTGACCTGGAATTAACTATGTAGTTTCAGGGTGGCCTCGAACTCTCGGTGATCCTCCTACCTCTGCCTCCCGAGTGCTGGGATTAAAGGCTTGCGCCACCACGCCCAGCTCTGGTTAAAGATTCTTGCTTGTAAAGTTTGACAGCCTGAGTATGCTTCCCCAGTACCCACATAAAGCCAGATGCACAAAGTGGCACCTGTGTCTGGAGTTCATCTGCAGTGGCCAGAGGCCCTGGTGCACCCATACTCTTCTCTCTCAAAATAAATTAAAAAAAAAAAAGTTTCTTTTAAAGACACACTACAACCAGGCTCACACCTTTAATCCCAGCACTTGGGAGGCAGAGGTAGGAGGATTGCTGTGAGTTTGAAGCCACCCCGAGACTACATAGTATATTCCAGGTCAGCCTGAGCTGGAGGGAGACCCTACCTCAAAAAAACCAACCAACCAAATAACAACAACAACAAAAAACCCCAAACAAGACACACTCATAAATGGGAACAACAGTGATGTATGAATAAGCCATTATAGTTTAGGAATAAGTTTAAGGTCTATTACTTCATTCAAAACCTGCAAAAGCCCTGTGAAATATTTACCCCCATCTTTTTCTTGGTTTTTTGAGGTAGGGTCTCACTGTAACTCAGGCTGACCTGGAATTCACTATGTAGTCTCAGGGTGGCCTCAAACTCACAGTGATCTTCCTACCTCTGCCTCCCAAGTGCTGGGATTAAAGGTGTGTGCCACCACGCTGGGCATTTACGCCCATCTTACAGATAAGGAAACTAAGACTCAGGAAGGCAAAGCTAAAAGGCCACAGAAATGGCAGAGCTGGGATTTCAAGTCTTCGGAAATACAAATCCAGTACTCTGCAATTTGCGAGAATTTCATTTTTACCAGGTACTGAGCCAACATTGTTTAGACATGTCTGAAATGGCATTTCAGGAACCCAGAGTGGAATGACCAGGTTAGCAACATGGTTAGAAATATGCAGCCTCCCAGATCACTTGTGGTTACTCTGAAACAGTTTTCTCTGGCTCAGGAAGACTCAGATGGCATAAGCTACCACCACTCTAACATATTTGAGAAATCTTTTATTAGAAGATGTCCCAGAAGGCAACAGTTTAAAATCAGGCAGTCAATAATCAGAACTAAATACAAAATTTCAGGTAAACTTGCCTTTGAAAATAAAGCAGACCCTTGCAACAGGAGTTTTTTTTTTTTTCCTTGTACAAAAACAATTAACACCACTTTGCGAAAGGCATACAAAAATACAGTATTAAAAAAAAAGAGAGAGAGAGAAAGGCTCCCCCAGCAGCAGCTCATAAAACACAAGCTATACAGGTGGGACATCAGTAGCCTGTTCCCCACTTGTCCTCCCAAAACAGTTCTGGAAAACAGGTGGCTCCTGAAAATCTTACTCCACAAAGTAGGGCAGGTATTTCCAAAACTTCCACTAGGGTCCTCTGAGGCCAGGAAGCAACCTCAGACAATAGACTATCACGGACAGTGAGTCTGGAAGTGTCATCAGTTTTTCAGAGTCACGGATAGTGCTCACTGCCCCCACTTCTCTACTTCCAAATTCAGAATCAGCAGGAACTTGCCTTCCTGGGCAGAATTCTGGAAGGGCTGGTCCTTCAGCCAGGCTGGGCTGACATGTTCCTGAGGTTGCCCATATGACAGCTGCTGGATTGGGTGGCTTTCCCAGCTTGGAAGCTGGGAAAAGCTTTCTTAGATTCCACCTGAAGCTGCAGAGTCCCAGCTGGGGAAAAATCTATCATGGCTGTCTTCTGGAGGAACCTGTTATCCACCAGGAAACAAGTCCAGCTTCTGGGGACTGGATTGGGTGCCACTCACTGGCTCTCCCCTGAATCTCAGTGAGGCCCAGATTCTGGGAAAGGAATCTGACTCATGTCAGACTGGCAGAGAACCAGGCTGGTGGCTGCATAACCAGCAAGCTCCTTGGAGTTGCATGAGAATGACAGGTTTACACAATTCCAGTAGAACTTCAAACAGGATCGAGGAGAGGCGGATGGAAAAGAGGAAGTGGTACAGTGTTTCCTTGTAAGGTTCCTTCTACCTGCCTTGAGAAAAGGATCCAAGATGGGGATTATTCTAGCCCTTGGAAAACACCCGGGCAAGAAACAAATTCATGAGCCAGGACTCCAAACCTGCCCCAGACCTCATACTGGGACCCATTTTATGTCTTGGCAAAATATTTCTGATCTGTGGAAAGGGTGCTGTAGTGCTCACTGCATAACAAAGGCAGAATGAAACAAAAGCCCCCTCCAGAGAGGACAGAAAGGTCCCCTCTCTGGAAGGCCCAAAGGGCTTTGAGACAAAGAAGCCAAGCTCTTTAAATGTTCTCTACATTGCAGCACTGAGAGCGAGGGAGGGCCATGGCCTAACATTCTCTCTCTTTCTCTCTCTCTCTATAAAACCTAAATATTCCAGTCCTCAGCTACTGTAAAGTGTCTGACAGTGAGGTAATGGTCCATGTTGATCAAGTCTGTGAGCTGGTCTTCACTCAGGACAGCTCATGTATCTCCTGGAAAAAAGAGCCTCAGGGAGAGTGTCCAGGCCCAGCTGTCCTTGTGTCACCCCCAGGGACACCAGTGGGAGCAGCATCCTCTCCTAGCCTAAAGCTCCTGCAATGTGAGATTTCATGCAGGCTGCAGCCCCCGACATCGTCCACCACCTGTTGCATAGCATCTGTCAGCCTTTTCTTCGGAGCTAGGCAGACCCCAAGGCTCCTCAGTCAGCTGCCCACTGAGAAGCCAAAGGCGCCAGAAAAGACACAGCACTCCAATGAGTCAGGGAAGGAGGAGAGCGGGTCTCAAGGTTTCCAAGAATGCAAGCCCTTATTGTGTGTGCACTGGTTGCAATGCATTCTGGTATCTACTGCTTAGACGGCCTCGCTGTAACCAAAATGTGCAAATTACTAAAAGGGGAGAGAGGGAGGTTGGGGAAAAAAAAAACAAAAAAAGGAACTCATGTCTGTGAGACAGAAGAGTCGGGCATTTTGGTCAGTTAGCAGCCACTGAGGTACGCGATTCTTTTCTGCAGTTGCTGCTGCCGACACCGGAGCTGCCTCTTCTCTGTAGCCATCTTCTTCTCAGCCCCCACCAGGGCTTGCAAGTATTCCAAGGCCTTGCTCAGGATCACTACTTTGGGAGCCTTGGAACAGCTGGCCAGAGTGGGCACCTGGTCCCTCAGGGCCAAGAACCTGGAGCGGAGGTCATTTCGTCTTTTGCGCTCCAAGAAGTTGTGGTTTTTCCTCTTGGTCACGTCCTCAGTATCAGAACTGATAGGTTTGGGGTGGCAGGACTGGGGAGCCTCATTTTCTACAGGCGGGGGGCTCACAATCTCTTCGTCATCGTCCTCCTCCTCCTCTTCTTCCTTGTCCTCGGGAGCGTCTGTCTCCAGAGTCTCTTCCTGGGGACCCCTCTCTGGAGCCTCCTCTTGGGAGCAACTTTCCGGAGGAAAACGGGCAGCATAGTTATGCTGTTGCTGATGGATGGAGATGTGGAAGTGTTTCATACAGGGGTCCAGAGGGTCTGCTCGCACCGTGATGGTGACTGGCTTCCGTATATCCAGAGCCTGTCTCTTCTCCACTGTCACAACGTCGATTTCTTCACCTTCTATCCGAGAAGAGAGAGATGAAGAGAAGAGACACATCCCATGAGGAGCACATACACACACATCCTACAGCTTTAGCCCTCCATGCTGGGGCTTGGGAAGGTAGGTGACATGTCCCTGATTTAGATATCAACAAATTGAAGTGAGGAGAAAGACAGCTGATTTATGTGCACTGGGGTAACAGCAGAGTGAAGGAAAGGAGGGGAAATAAGCAAGAAGGAAAATATTCTCCAATTTCCTTTTGCACAGCAAGGCTTAGATAAGAACAAAAGGCAGACCCAAGCCAACAGCCCCCAGCCTGCACAGGCTCTCTCCTCCCCCACTGAGAGGATGGAGAGAAAGAGCTACCGGCCTGGGACAAAGTTTAGCTCTAAAGATCTTCCCCAGTCGGGCTCTTTCATGCCCAATCAGAATTGTAAATGAGCTGCCCTTTGTTCCTGCCCAGCACAGCCTGCGCTTGGGAATTGTTACTTTTCACAAGTTATAAATCCTATTATTCCCCCACCTCTCTATTCTACCATCCTTTCAGCTGAAGATGCTGAGAAGGGAGGGCTCCAACCATCCCTTCACAGCCACAGAAGGGAGGGGAAGGGGTTCCCTCAGGAGCATTTTGCTCCTGGGTTCAATGGGTTTCTAAAGTCATCCATCATTTATAGGTCACCTGCCCCACCCCCTTCCCTGGACCAGAAAAGGGTTGGATTTGTAATTGCAGGTCGAGAAAGCCTCAGGAACTTCACAAAGGTACAACTGGCCATTTCCAAGCTACCTGCACTGGGTGGCAGAGAATGAACAGCAGAATGACCCAGAGATAAGGCCAAGATGCCAGAGGTCGAGGGACAGTAGATGTATCCCTACCATTCCCTGGCTGCAAGATTAACCCAACCAGGGAGAGGCAATTAGGGAAAGACCCTCCTGCTATCCACATTGTGCAGCCAGCCCTCACACAGAAGGCCACCTTAAAGCATTCTGGCCCCAGGACAGAAGAGCTCAGTTCTCAGCCTCTTTTGCATATCAGGAAGCTTCAGTCCCTTTGTCAGGAAGGTTTCCATTGTGTGGACAATCGCATTATTTCTCCATTAATAAAACCTGACCATTCAGCCCTCCTGGCCCCAAAGCCTGTGATTGGCTGGCTAAGCTGTGTTTGGAATGCTGTTTTACCCTGCCTCTAACCCCTATTGGCTGAACTCTGCCGTCTATCACACTCCCCGCCCCCCCTCATTGTTTGCAATCTGTTGCATTTTGTTCTAGGCCATGTGGCCAGAGAGTGAACCAGGAGCCCATAAGCAGATCCAGGTTAAAGGGCAGGTCAGAAAATGCTTCAGGACATTTTCCTATGTCCCAAACCTTTAACTTTCACTGTTAAAACTCAGTCGTAGCCTGGAAGGCTCTATCTAAGGATGAGCCGACTTAAAACACCATTTGTCCGTCAGCCTTTTCAGAAAGTAGAAAGTGACTCTACCCAGATAAGGAAATGTCCTTAGCAGGACAATCAAGTCCAGCCTCATTTGCAAAGAGAAAAACTGAGGCCCAGATCAGCAGCATGCTCCCCCACCCCCTATCACCTCCGTAATGTTCTGGGCTACAAATTAAGACTTCCAAATCAGTGTTCTCTCAACCACTCTATCAGTTTTTGTGGAGACAGATAACTGTTGGTTTCTTGAATATTCTCATTTGAGCCATTGGACAACCTCTTGGTTTAGGAAAAAAAAAAAAAAAGCAAGTTAAAAACGACCTTAACACAATGGAGTGAAAAAAAAGTAACTTTTAATTTTGTCAGCTTCATTGTTCTCAGACTTAAGTGTATGACACCTTCAGGTCCCTCTCAAATGCTCATGTAAGTTATCTTCTAACACTGCAGTGTTTTCTGTCCTAATCGATGTGGCAACAGCTCAGTCTGCACTCTCCAAGAGCATTCTCTCCAGTACTTCTCACGAGTAGAGGTCTAAGAGGTTGAGGTAAGAAAGAGCGAGGTGGTCTGGGGGGCACAAGATGCTCCAGTCTGCTCTCGGTGAGACATGCACTTGCATCAGGAATGAAGAGGGAGGCCTAAAGTTCTTGCCCAGAGGTTGGGACAAAGTAGAAGCCACTGGACAGCTGCTGAATGCCAAGGAACAGCTGTAACCCCCAGATAGATTTATTGTGAGGAAACCAGGACACCTTTTTCTACCTGAGACCAAAGCAACAGGCAGGTGTAGTCCTTTTCAGATAAGCTACCAAGAAGACCCTCTAACATCAAGGAAGTGAAGCCAGATTGGGATGGAGGGTTGGGAAAAGAAGTTGGCTAGACAGCCGGAAGCTGGGGCTCACTTCTAGCGATTTCCTATCTCCAAGCCTCTATTTTCCCATTCCTTAACGGGAGCAATTATTCTTCCTCTCCTTGTCTCTGGTCGTGGTGACCAGGATGTAGTGGTGACCAGGATGGTCAGGGAATGGGGTCGAGGGCAAGAGGAGGCAACTTAAAGTAAAGCAAACATCAGAGTAGGGTTTTAAAAGGACGAAGGCTTTGGCTCGGCACAAAAGGCTCCTCAGCTTCTTCTCTCCCTAAGGAAGTGTGAGTTTCCCAGGCAAAGAAGAACTAAAACAGCTTTAAGCTTGGAGTGTCTCTTAAGGCACCCCTTTGAACCTTCCAAGGGCAAGAAATCCCCTACAGTCCAACGGGAGTATTGTCCTCTCCCAGCGCCAACCCTCACCGTGTCGCCCTTGTCCCCTGGGGCTCCAATCACCATCAGAGGGACGCTGGCTCCCTTCCCACTTCTCCAAACTGTTTACCAACACACCCACGTGCCAGACAGACACGGCTGGGGGCTACACCAACAGCTTCAGCCAGAAAATGAGGAGGTGATGGAAAGGCTTAAGACCCAGTGGCTGCCCTCAGACAGAGGTAGCGTTTTGGCCACCCATGGGGGTGCCTCCCTCTTAGATGGCCCGGGGTGGTCCTTACCCGAGTCGCTGGGGCTCTCGGACCCGGAGCAGGCCTGGGTCTTGGGCTCGCCCAGCTGACAGGGGGTGGTGGGCGCCGGGTGGGAGGCTTCCAGGCTGGGAGTGCAGTCCGGGGTGGTGGCGGGTGCTTTGGGCGGGATCCCTCGAGGCGCGCCAGAGGCGATCTTGTCGCTCCCCGCTCTCTCCAGCCGTTCCCGGCCCGAGAAACCGCTCCACATGCAGTCACGGCGGATGATGGAAGCATAATTCCTGCCCCAAGCTTTCGAGTGGCCCCGACATTCCACCTCGTCCCCGGTACCCCCTCCTGCTGACCAGGGCTCAGGGGGACCAATCCCAATGGTTGGGTCCCCGGCGCCGGGACTGGAGCCCCAGGGCGGCGACGTGGGGGGCGACGGCACCAGCTCGAATTTCTTCCAGATGTCCTCGCTGGGCGCCGTGGAGCGGTAGAAATCCTCCCCGCAGTCATAGTCGTAGAAATAGTGCTGGTACGAGTCGAAGTCCATGTCCGCTCCCTGCGGGAGGGAAGGAGGGGACGAAGGGGGGGGGGACGTGCTACCGGGGTGCTGCTGCTACTGATGGCCGAGGGAAGAGGAGGCGATTCCGAGTCCTTCTGCACCGACGCCCGGAGAGCTCTGGTTCCAACCCCCCCACCTCCCCACAACACCCAACCACCTCCCCAAGCCCGCCGGCTGTGCAGCCCCGCTCCCGACCCTCCCCGTCCCAGGCAGCCCGGGTTAGGGTCCGAGCGTCCAGGGAAGAGCGCGGAGCAGGACCCGGCGGTGGGAAGCGAGTTCAAAGCAAACTTTGCCAGCACCGCCCGGAGCGCAGCAATCCCTCGGGCTCAGCCCGGGCAGGGCGCGGGGGGCGGGGGCGGGGGCGGCGCGCCGGTGCCTTGAAGGCAAGCCTTGCAGCCTGCCGGTGTTCCCCCTCCACCCTCCGGGGATCCGCGCCCGTGCCCGTGCCGGGGCCACCCGCAGCCTCACCTCGCTACGGCCGCCCGCCCGCCACCTGGAGCGGACCGGCTCCCCGCCGGCTCGGGGCAGCCCGGCAGCCCGCACTCACTCACTCACTCACCACTCACTCACACACACACACACACACACACACACACACACACATGCATGCGCGCCGCCGAGCGCGCAACCCCCCCCCCACGCGCTCAGGAACGCGCCGAGCGCGTGCGCGCCCCCGGCCTCGCTCGCGCACGGCGGCCCCGACGCTCCTGGGATCGGCGCGGGAGCGCGAGCTGCGGGCGCATTGTTTCCAGACTGCCTTATATCTCGTCGTCGCCTAGCCCCAGACTTGGGGACTCCGGGGAGGGTACGGTGGGGGGGTGTGGGGGAGAGGGGGACTAGGAAGCAAGCCCCTCCCTCTTCCCCGCCCCTTTCTCAGCAGGCGACAGGTGGGGCCGACCCCACCTCCTGTCTGCGTTGGTCGGCTTTATTCTCTTGTGTCCCTTGAATTCCCCCCCAACACACACCCCTTCCCAAATAAATGGCACACTGGGGAGCGCTGAGCCCCATGCGAGCTGATGCAGCTCCGCGGGCGCCGAAAGGAGGCGTGGCTGTCCCCAGAGGCGCTGGCAAGTCCTGCCAACCCCACTAAAGCTGCGCTGCCCGTCGTCTATCCTGGGGCAGGACCAGGGAGGGCTGCTCCCCGCCCCGCCCCGTAAGCCCACTTTCCCCCACGGGCGCGCCCCGCTGGCTTCAGGTGCGCCCGACCCACCGCAGAGGTGGGGGCAGAGGCGACCGCTGCACCTCCACCGCGCCACCTGGCGGCCCTGCGCCCTGAACCCGGCCTCATGCTGCCCGCTTTCGCTTCATCCATCAGTCCTTGGCCCACCTCTTGGCCACCCAGCTCACTGGCCCAAACTTGATACAGCAAAGTGATGAACATTTAGATCCTGCAGGATGACCTTCCTGAGTCTATGTTTCAGGTATAAAATGAGGGGATGGTAATACCTCATGGAGTCATTTGGGGGTGGGGAAGGATTGGGACGTGACTGGACGTATACAGCATTTGCTTAGTTGCTAGGCCCCGCCCCCTCCCGCCAACCCCAGGTCACACTCCCATCCACAAATATTCGTGCACACACAAAACACTCCTAGGAGATTTTCTTTTTCTTCTTTTGGTTTTTCGAGTTAGGGCCTCTCTCTTTAGCCCAGGCTGACCTGGAATTCACTATATGGTCTCAGGTCGAATTTATGGCAATCCTCCTACCTCTGCCTCCCAAATACTGGGATTAAAGGCCTGCACCACCACGTCCGACTCAAATAAAATTATTAATTATTTATTTATTTTTGCTTTTTTCAAGATAAGGTCTCTCTCTAGCCCAGGCTGACCTGAAACTTACTCTGCAGTCCCAGGCTGGCCCCAAATTTACAGTTATCCTCCTACCGCTGCCTCCCGAGTGCTGGGATTAAAAACCACCACCGCCTGCCAGGTTCCTAGGACCTTTACTAGCTGAGTAAAGAGAATGGGCCTGGGAAGGTGGAAACTTCCTTGAACCCCCTGCTTTGCCTTTGCTAGCTGTGGGGCCAAGGTGTTTGTAGTTGTGCCTTGAATCTCTGGCCAAGATGACAGATCTGTAATTCCTTTGTGTTATCTATTACACAGGTTACCTTCAGGGAAAGAGGAAAAACTAAGTAGGTTAGGATGGCTGCACGGCTTCTAGACTCCTCCACCTGACATCAAGGTCTGGGGTCTGGTTGCCTGACGTCTCTCTTTCCCCCTCCCATCCTTGTAATGTAAGAACAGCAAACTACACACTACTGACTACTGACATCCCAACAGGCCAAAGCCAGAAGTGCCAGCAATTCCGTGTGATTGGAGCAGGGAACAAGATGTGTGAGTTGCTCTGTGGTTTGGGAGAGAAGGTAAGGAAGAGGACTATTAATTTTGGATTTGTTAGGTCAGAGGTGCATGTGAGAGAGATATCCTCCAAGGCAGGAAGTAACTCTTACTATAATCTCTGCATCTAGAACAACTGCTGGCAGGTATTTGTGAACTGACTTTAAAGAAAATAGATTTCCATTTATTTGCAAGGGGAAAGACGGAGAGAGAAAATGGACACGCTGGGGCCTCCTGCCACTGCAAACAAACACCAGATGCATGTGCCACTTTGTACATGTGGTTTTATGTGTGTAGTAGGGAATCAAACCTAGGTCATCAGGCTTTGCAATCAAGATCCTTAAGTGCTGGAGCCATCTTTTTATTAATTTGTATTTATTTATTTATTTATTTTATATTTTATTTATTATTTATTAGAGACAGAAATAGATTGAGAATGGGTGCACCATAGCCTGTAGCCATTGCAAACAAACTCCAGATGCATGTGCCACCTTGTGCATCTGGCTTCTGTGGGACCTGGAGAATCGAACCTGGATCCTTAGGCTTTGCAGGCAAGTGCCTTAACCAGTAAGCCATTTCTCCAGCCCGTATATTTATTTATTTTTTGAGACAGAGAGAGAAAGGGAGAAAGAGAGAGAGAATAGGCACACTAGGGCTTCTAGTCATTGCAAACGAACTCCAGACACATGTGCCACCTTGTGCATCTGGCTTACATGGGACCTGGAGAATTGTCCTTAGGCTTTGCAGGCAAGCATCTTAACAGCTAAGCCATCTCTCCAGCCCTTTTTTGTTTTTTTTTAGGTAGTGTCTCCCTAGCCCAGGCTGACCTGGAATTCACTATGTAGTCTCAGGGTGACCTCGAACTCACAGTGATCCTCCTACCTCTGTCTCCTGAGTGCTGGGACTAAAGGCGTGTGCCACCACGCCTGGCCCCAAGTAGCTTTTATTGAGACAGCCTGCATGCCCTGCTCTGTGCAGAACATTGAACAGGAGGCCCAGAAAAGGCTCCAAGTTTGGTTACAGCCCTCAGGCACAGGGATTGGACTGCTTTTTGGTGTCCTGTTCTCTGGTTCACAGATGTCTGGGGGTGGGAGGTTGTAGTACCAGTCAAGGGTGTTGGTTACAAATGACAGATACAGAAGCCAGCCTTAGATAAATGTAAGCAGAAAATGTCTTTTTTGGGAGAATTTGGGATATACAATTCGTGGAGGGCAGGGAATCTGTAGAATAAGGTTTCTTTTTGTTGTTTGTTTAGTGCTTTGCATCTCCCCCCCGCCCTTGGGACAGAATCTTTCTATTTAACCCAAATTCACCTTGAACTCCTAGCAATCTTCTGCTTCAGTCTTCCAAGCCCCAGGTTTGGCCTTCTTTATCTAGACTGGAGCCCCGAGTCAGCAGTTCCTCCTCATGGTCTCATTGTTGTAAATTATATCCTAGGGGCAACCAGGAGGTTCCCTCAGTTTAGGAAATAGGAAAGGGGCAATTAAATTATCTCCTAGGGGCCAGGGAGATGGCTCAGTGGTTAAGGGTGCTGCTATCACAGCCTGTAGGCCGTGGTTCAGTTCCCCGGTACTCACATAAAGCCAGATGCACAAAAGTGTTACATGCATCTGGACATCTGGAGTTCTTTTTGCAGCAGCAAGAGGCCCCATAGTTACTCCTTCCCTCTCTCTTGATTATTATTTATTTTTTTTTTTTTTTTTTTTGTTTTCTTGAGGTAGGGTCTCACCCTAGCTCAGCTGACCTGGAATTCACTATGTAGTCTCAGGGTGGCCTCAAACTCATGGCGATCCTCCTACCTCTGCCTCCGGAGTGCTGGGATTAAAGGCATGCATCACCACGTCTGCTGGCACATGCCTTTAATTCTAGCACTGGGGAGGCTGAGGTAGAATTGCTATGAGTTCAAGGCCAACCTGAGACTTCATAGTGAATTCCAGGTCAGCCTGGGCTAGAGCGGGACCCCACCTCCAAGAAAAAAAAAAGGCAAAAAACAAACACAAAAAATTGTCTCCTAAGAATTGTATTTCTACTTCATTTTGCATACTTTAGTGTAATATATTTCTGAGCCTACTGTAAGCTCAGGGAGGGCAGGGACAAATGTCAGTCTTGTTTATTGCTGTAACCCTGGAGATTATACCAGAGCAGGACACATCATGAGCAAATATGTTTCCTGTTTGTACTGAACCCAATTTCTAATGCTATAACACAGAGATGTGCCAATTTCCTGCTGGAGATGGTCTATAGACCTGCATGGTTAAAGATATTAGTATATATGGTGGTGCATGCCTTTAATCCCAGGACTCGGGAAGCAGAGGTAGGAGAATCGCCATGAGTTCAAGACCACCCTGAGAATACAGAGTGAATTCCAGGTCAGCCTGGGCTAGAGTGAGACCCTACCTCGAAAAACAACAACAAAAAAAGATATTAGTATAGCCGGGCATGGTGGCACATGCCTTTAATCCCAGTACTTGGGAGGCAGAGGTAGGATTGCTGTAAATTCAAGGCCACCCTGAGATTACATAGTGAATTCCAGGTCAGCCTGGGCTAGAGCAAGACCTTACCTTGAAAAACCAAAAAAAAAAAAAAATTAGTATGGAGAGGGCATGACCTTACACATCTGTAATGCCAGCTACTTGGGAAGTTGATGCAGGAGGAACACTTGAATGCAGGAATTAACTTCTTTTCTTCCCTTCCTCCCTTCCTTCTTTCAGTGCTCCATCCTCTTCCCTCTTTCCCTCCCTCCCTTTTTCCCTCCTTCCCTTTCTTCCATTCTTCCTGTGGTACTAGGGATAGAACCTAGGACCTCATACATACTAGGCAAGCACACTACCACTGAGCAATATCCCCAGCCTGAAAGTATTAAGATAGCTAAGAAAATGCCAGTGTTGTGTCAAGAGGGTCTGGGCAGCCAAAGAAGCCAGATACTAAGGGGAGTTGCCAGGGTGATCACTAGCAGTGTCCATCAAAGCACTCTCTGGGGGACAAAGATGCTGGTCCAGAAACATGGTAAATGCAGGTATCGTTCTGTGAAGCCATTCGGTCTGTCCCCGCCCCCCCCCCCACCTTACTCAGGCTCTGGATCACCAAGCAATTTTCTGAAAACCATTCTGTTCCCCATGTAAATCCGCCCACAGGGAGAGAATGCACTCAGCAGCAAACAGAAAAATCCAGTCTGCTTCAAAGCCTTTCTTCCCCTTATAAATTAATGAATTGGCAACTGATTTGAAATATCAGTCTCCTGAGCCTAGTTAATGTGTGTCTGTTCCACAGAGATGCTGATGCTTTTAGTACTAACAAGTGTGGTTTCTGAGCTAATGTCTGGACCCAGAATGGTGATAAATTCACCAAGGTAACAAATGCTGCCCCAGGGACATCCAAATTATCTGTATCTTGTTGTTGTTGTTGTTTTTAATATTTTAAAAATATATTTTATTTATTTATTTATTTGAGAGAGAGAGAAAGGGAGAGAATGGGTGTGCCAGGACCTCCAGCCATACAAATGAACTCCAGATGCATGTACCCCCTTGTGCATCTGACTTACATGGATCTTGGAGAATCGAACCCAGATCCTTTGGCTTTGTAGCACCTTTGCAGCCTTAACTGCTAAGCCATCTCTCCAGCCCGTTGTTTTTATTTTTTAAAATAGTTTTTATTTATTTATTTTGTTTATTAGAGAGAGAGAGAATGAAAGGCAGATGGGAGAGAGAGAATGGGTGTACCAGGACCTTTAGTAACTGCAAAGGAACTCTGGATGCATGCACCACCTTGTGCATTTGGCTGACCTGGGTCCTGGGGAATCGAACCTGAATCCTTTGGTCTTGCAGGCAAGCACCTTAACTGCTAAGCCATCATTCTAGCCCAGTTGTTGTTTTAGACAGGATTTCCTCTAGTGCAGGCTGGCTTCACACTCACTATGGGTCCATGGCTGGCCTTGAAATCCTGAGCCTCTTAAGCCTTTTTCACCTCAAAAGTACTGGGATTATCTGCAATTTTTTGGTTATTTATTTATTAATTATTTATCAGAGACAGAGAGAGGAGACACACAGAGAGAATGGGCAAGCCAGGGCCTCTGGCCACTGCAAACAAACTCCAGACGCATGCACCACCATGTGCATCTGGCTTACATGGGACCTGGAGAGTCAAACCTGGGTCCTTAGGCTTTGCAGGCAAGTGCCTTAACTGGTAAGCCATCTCTCCAGCCCCCTACCCCCTTTTTGAGGCAGGGTCTTGCTCTAGTCCAGGCTGACCTGGAATTCACTGTGTATCTCAGGGTGGCCTTGAACTCAAGGCGATCCTCCTACCTCTGCCTCCCCAATGCTGAGTCCTCCTATCTCAGTGGTGGGATTATATGTGAGCCACTATGCTAGCTGGTTAGTTTTTTTTTTTTTTTTTTTTTTTTTTTTAGACAACTCCTTACTCTGTAGCCAAGGCTAACTTCAAACTCAGCCTCCTGAATGCTAGGATTACAGGTGTGAGCTACCCCACAGTCACATCCTTCATTTTATTTAAAGCTTTTTTTTCTTTCTTTCTTTCGTTCTTTCTTTCTTTCTTCTTTTTTTTTTAAGATCAAAGGTCTTGCTGTAGTCCAGGCTGACCTGAAATTTACTATGCAGTCTGAGGGTGGCCTCAAACTCATGGTGATCCTCCTACCTCTGCCCAGCTCTACAATTTTTTAAAAAGTTTTATTTATTATTTATTTGCAAACAGGGAAATAGAGAATTAATGGGTGCACCAGGGCCTCTTGCCCCTGCAAGATACATGCACCACTTTGTACATCTGGCTTTTTGTGGGTACTGGGAAATTGAACCTGGGCCAGAAGGCTTTGTAAGCAAGTGCCTTTAACTGCTGAGCCATCTCTCCAGCCCTGCAATTTTTAAATATTTTTATTTATTTTTTTTGTTTTTTTGTTTTTTTGTTTTTTTTGTTTTTCGAGGTAGGGTCTCACTCTAGTTCAGGCTGACCTGGAGTTCACTCTGTATTCTCAGGGTGGCCTCGAACTCACGGCGATCCTCCTATCTCTGCCTCCCGAGTGCTGGGATTAAAGGCGTGCGCCACCACGCCCGGATAGGAATATTTTTATTTTTATTTATTTATTTGAGAGAGGGAGGGAGGGAGAGAATGGGTGCACCAGGGCTTCCAGCCACTGCAAACAAACTCCAGATGCATGTACCACCTTGTGCATCTGGCTTATGTGGGTACTGGAGTATCGAACCAAGGTCCTTTGGCTTTGCAGGCAAGCACCTTAGCCACTAAGCCATCTCTCCAGCCCCCTGCAATTTTGTTGTTGTTGTTGTTATTATTATTAGTAGTAGTACTAGTACTTTGGTATGGTATGTGTATGCCCATGTGTGCAAATGTGCACACCCATGCATGTGGATGTGGGAGCAGAATGTCGGGTCTCCTCCTCCCTCACATTTTGGGTTGTTTCCTTAAAACAGAGTCTCTCACTGAAACTGGAGTTGCTGGGTTTTTTGTGCTTACTTTTTTTTTTCAGACAGATTGCTTGACCAGTGATTCCCTACTCCCAGAGTGATTGCCATCCCCAGTGATTCTCCAGTTGTCAGCCCCTCACAGGATTAGAGTTACAGGCATGCATGGCCATGCCTGGCTTTTTACATAGATGCTGGGGAGCAAATTAAGGTCCTCGTGCTTGCAGAGTAAGCACTCTTACCCAGTGAGACATCTCCCCAGTTACTATGTTATTTATTTATTTGGTTTTTCATAGTAGGGTCTCACTCTAGCCCAGGCTGACCTGGAATTCACTCTGTAGTCCCAGGCTGGCCTCAAGCTCAAGACAGTTCTCCTACCTCTGCCTCCCAAGTGCTGGGATTAAAGGCATGCACCACCATGCCCTACTGTTTTTATTTTTTCCTTCTGTCCTCCCTCCTCTCCTTCCTTCCTTCCTTCCTTCCTTCCTTCCTTCCTTCCTTCCTTCCTTCCTTCCTTCCTCCCTCCCTCCCTCCCTCCCTCCCTCCCTCCCTTCCTTTCTTTCTTTGATTTGGTTTTCGAGGTATGGTCTCACTCTATCCCAGGCTGACCTGGAATTCACTATGTAGTCTCAGGGTGGCTTCGAACTCATGGCAATCCTTCTACCTCTGCCTCCTGAGTGCTGGGATTAAAGGCGTGCGTCACCATGCCCAGCTTATTATTATTTTTTTAATCTTTGAGAAAGAGAGACAGAGAGAGAAAGAGGAAAAGAGAGAGAGAATGGGTGTACCAGGGCCTTTCAGCTGCTGTGAAAGAATCCAGATGTGTGCTCCCCATTGTGTGCATGTGTAACATTGCATGTCATTTTGCATCAGGCTACATGGGACCTGGAGATTTGAACATGTGTTCTTCAGCTTTGCAGGCAAGCACCTTAACCGCTAAGCCATCTCTCCAGCCCTGTTTTTGTTTTTCAACGTAGTTTCTTGCTCTAGCCTAGCTAACCTGGAATTCACTATGTAGTCTCAGGATGGTCTTGAACTCACAGCGATACTTCTACCTCTGCCTCCTAAGTGCTGGGATTAAAGGCATATACCACTTTACCTGTTTTTTTTCGAAGTAGGGTTTCACTTAACCCAGGCTGACTTGGAATTCGCTATGTAGTCTCAGGGTGGCCTCAAACTCATGGCGATCCTCCTACCTCTGCCTCCCCAGTGCTGGGATTAAAGGCATGCACCACCATACTCAGCTTATTTAATGCATTTAAAGCAATAAATAATTTTTTAAAACAAGGCAAAGCAAACAATGGAGAATTTAGAAGAAATGAAATAAGAAAAACTGTCAAAATTTTTAATTCACATAAAAACTAGGCAGAGGTAGGAGGATCGCTGTGAGTTTGAGGCCAGCCTGAAACTACATAGCGAATTCCAGGTCAGCCTGGGATAGAGGGAGACCCTACTTAGAAACAAACAAAAAAAAAAAAAAAGAAGAAGAAGAAGAAGAAAAAGAAAAATAACATAACATAAAAGAAAAGAAAAGAAAAGAAAGAAAGGGAAGAAGGGGAAAAAAGAAAAGGAAGGGGGCTGGAGAGATGGCTTAGCTGTTAAGGCGCCTGCCTCCTAAGCCTAAGAATGCCGGTTCCAATCTCAAGCGGTTCCAATCTCCAGGTCCCACGTTTAGCCAGATGCAAAGGGGTGCAAGGGCGCAATGCTGCACTTGACCACAAGGGGGCGTACGCATCTGGATTTTGTTTGCAGCAGCTGAGAGGTTGCTGGCGCGCCCATCTCTGTCTTTTTCTCCCTCTCTCTTGCTCTTTCTCTGTCTCTCTCCAAAAGAAGAAAAAAGAAAAAAAAGAAAATAAAGAGCTGGAGGGAGGAAAAAAGGAAGTAAGGAGAGACAACAAACATCTACAAACCTGGCAAACAGGAAAGAACTAAGTAAATTAGAAGTTTGGAGCAGGCTGAAGAGATGTCTCAGTGGTTAAGTGTGCTTCCTGTGCAAGTATGAGGTCCTGAGGGGGCCTGATGGGACCTGAATTCTAATCTCTAGCACCCATGTAAACAACTGGGCATGGCCATGTATGGCTGAAACCCCATTTGTGGGGGAAACAGAGATCAGAGAATCATTGTGGCTCATGAATGGCAAGTTCCATAATCAGACTCCATTGCAAAGAAAAACCAGTGGGTGAGTGAGGGAGGGGGACACCCAATGTTTTCCTCTGGCTTCTGCAGGCAAGCACACAAGGTACCATCATGTACCACATCAGCACCTACACCACACATGCACACCACACCCCCAAAAGAAGAAAAGCCTAGGGGCTGAAGAGATGACTTGGCAGTTAAGACATTTGCCTGTGAAGCCTAAGGAAGGACCCAGGTTTGGGTCCCCAATACCCACGTAAGCCAGATGCACAAGGTGGTGTATGTGTGTGCAGTTCTTTTGCAATGGCTGGAGGCCCTGGTGCGCCCATTCTCTCTCCTTCCTTCTCTCTCTCTCTCTCTCTCTCAAATAAATAAATACTAAATAAATTTTTTTAAAAAGCTGGGCATGGTGGCACACACCTTTAATCCTAGCACTCGGGAGGGAGGCAGAGGTAGGTGGATCGCCATGAGTTCGAGGCCACCCTGAGACTACATAGTGAACTCCATCCAGGTCAGCCTGGGCTAGAGCGAGACCCTACCTCAAAAGAACCAAAAAAAAAAAAAAAAAAAAAAAAAAAGCCTAGAGCAGAACTCGCAGCTAGCTATGGTGAAAGAGAAAAGTATGTTAATATGAGGCAAGTTCAGGCTTGGTATGGTGGTGCATACCCATATTCCCAGACTCAGAGCATCATAGCAAGTTTTAGGCCAGCCTGTCCTACATAGCAAAACACTGGCCCACAATACAAAAACAAGCTGGGCATGGTGCACGCCTTTAATCCCAGCACTTGGGAGGCAGAGGTAGGAGGATCGCCATGAGTTCAAGGTCAGCCTGAGACTACATAGTGAATTCCAGGTCAGCCTGGGCTAGAGTGAGACCCTACCTGGAAAACGAAAACAAAAAACAAAAACAAAACAACAACAACAAAAAGACATCAAAACAAAGAGAAAAAGCAAGTCCATTAGTGCACTCGCACTCAAGAACAGCAATATCCTGGAGACACTGAATACCTCTGAAGGCAAGTCTGCAGGATGGAGCCAAAAAGAGCAAACTGAGGAGAAAGTATATATACAGAGTTAGACTTGACTTTGTAGCTGGTTAACTGCGTTCTCCTTGCCTGGCAGGAGATAGTCTGAACTGAGAGACTATAAAGTCAAGAAGACCAGGCACAGCTGAGAACAGGCATGACAGACTGTGCCGACATTGGGGACATTTGCTGAACTGTACGATCCCTCAGCTCCTTCCCTTCTTGGCTCCCAGATGACTAGCAGCCACTTGTATAACCCTGCTCTGGAAGAATAGAAGCTGGCTCTATGGGAAAATTGAAAGACACTGGTACTGACAGGTGAGAAGTCCCCTGGTGACATTGCCAGGCACCTGCCTAATTGTCCTTAGTAAAGTTCATGAATCAGCTGGGTGAGGTGATGCACGCCTTTAATCCCAGCACTCGGGAGGCAGAGGTAGGCACTGGAGGCAGAAAACTGAGAAACCCTGAGACTACATAGTTAATTCCAGGTCAGCCTGACCAGAGTGTCCACCCAAGCACATACATGGAGCTGTCAGTCAGGTTTTATTAAAACATTTGACAACCTCCATACATGTGCACAATGTACTCTGATCATAGCACATCCCCTCCCACCACCCTCCTTTCATCCTTACCTCCTTCAATCAGGGCCTTGAACTCATGGCAGTCCTCTACCTCTGCTTCCCAAGTGCCACCATGCCCAGCCTTTCTTTTCTTTTCTTTTCTTTTCTTTTCTTTTCTTTTCTTTTCTTTTCTTTTCTTTTCTTTTCTTTCCTTTCCTTTCCTTTCCTTTCCTTTCCGTTCCTTTCTCTTTCTCTTTCCCTTCCTTCCTTCCTTTCCTTCCTTTCTTTCTTTCTTTCTTTCTTTCTTTCTTTCTTTCTTTCTTTCTTTCTTTCTTTCTTTCTGGCAGAGAGGGGGTGGGGGAGAGAGAGAGAGTGAGAATGGGTGCATCAGGGCCTACAGCCGCTGCAAACAAACTCCAGGTGCATGTGCCACCATGTGCATCTGCCTTATGTGGGACCTGAAGAATCAAATTTGGGTCCTTAGGCTTCGCAGGTAAGCACCTTAACTGCTAAGCCACCTCTCCAGCCCCCCCTTTTTCTTCGAGTTTAAAAAATTTTTATTTTATTTATTTATTTATTTATTTATTTATTTATTTATTTATTTATTTTGGTTTTTCAAGGTAGGGTCTCACTCTAGCTCAGGCTGACCTGGAATTCACTCTGTAGTCTCAGGGTGGCCTTGAACTCAGGGCAATCCTCCTACCTCTGCCTCCCAAATGCTGGGATTAAAGGCGTGTGCCACCACGCCCAGCTTCTTCAAGTTTTTTTGAGGTAGGGTCTCACTCTAGCTCAGGCTGACCTGGAATTCACTACGTAGTTTCAGGGTGGCCTTGAACTCATGGCAATCCTCCTACCTCTGCCTCCTGAGTGCTGGGATTAAAGGCGTGCGCCACCACCCCTGGATTCACTCAGTTTTTTTTATTTTTTATTTTTTATTATTATTTTTTTTCGAGGTAGGGTTTCACTCTAGCCCAGGCTGACCTGGAATTCACTATGTAGTCTCAGGGTGGCCTCAAACTCATGGCGATCCTCCTACCTCAGCCTCCCGAGTGCTGGGATTAAAGGCGTGCGCCACCACGCCCGGCTTCAGGTTTTTTTTTTTTTTTTTTTCGAGGTAGGGTCTCAGGGTCTCACACTAGCTCAGGCTGACCTGGAATTCACTATGTAGTCTCAGGGTGGCCAAGAACTCCTTCTACCTCTGCCTCCTGAGTGCTGGGATTAAAGGCATGTGTCACCACCATGCCCAGCTCAATCATTTTTTTTTTTTTTTTTAATATTTTTGGGGCTAGGTACTGGGGAATCAAACCTGAGACATTAGGCTTTATAACAAGTGCCTTTAACAGCCAAGCCATTTCTCCATCCTGTTAATCAGTATTAATGCCTCACTCTTATATAAATAAAACCAGACAGCAAGGGTCATTACATAGTTGATGAGGGCCTCCAACAAAAATCACAGGGCAGGGCTAGAGAGATGCAAAGCCTGCTGGCCTGGGTTCAATTCCCCAGTACTCACATAAATCTGGATGCAAAGTAGCACTTGCGTCTGTGATTCCAATAGGCTTATGATAATGGGAGGTGAAAACAAGGGATTCCAAAGCTCACAGGCCAACTATTCTGACATTCTTGAGGTTTGGCAAATTGTTTGTGCCAAGAGAACCTGTCTCAAAGAAGGTTGAGCACAGATACCTTGACCTTGTCTTCTGACATCCACACATGTGCCATGGCATGTGCACCCCCTACAAATAAATAAGTAAATAAGAATTATTATTGGTTTTTCGAGGTAGTGTCTTGCTCTAGCCCACTCTGATCTGTAGTCTCAGGGTGGCCTCAAACTCACAGTGATCCTCCTACCTCTGCCTCACAAGTGCTGGGATTAAAGGTATGTGCTACCATGCCTAGCAATAAATAATTAATGCCACACATAAATAAAAGCATGCACCACCACTAGCTGGTTTCTGAGGATTCTGCACCTTATTCAGTAACCTACCTGAACAAGAGGTCAGGCCCAGAGAGACAAAAGTAGCTTTCAAGAAAAAAGTGGCCAGGCATGGTGGCACATGCCTTTAATTCCAGTATTCAGGGGCAGAGGTAGGAGGATTGCTGTGAGTTCAAGGCCACCCTGAGATAACATAGTGAATTCCAGGTCAGCCTAGGCTAGAGTGAGACCGTACCTCGAAAAAACAAAAAAGAAAAAAGTAAAGTGCTAAGATTGTAGCTAGCTCAGTTGGTAGACTGCTTATCTTGAAAGCATGAAACCTTGTGTTTGAACACACACTTGTAATCACAGCATTCAAGAGGTAGAAGCAGGAAGATCAAAAGTTTAAAGTGTTTAAGATGTGGGGCTGGAGGGATGGCTTAGCGGTTAAGGCATTTGCCTGCAAAGCCAAAGGACCCAGGTTCGAGTCCCCAGGACCCACATTTGCCAGATGCACAAGGAGGGCGCATGTGCCTGGAGTTCATTTGCAGTGGCTAGAGGTTCTGGTGCACCCATTCTCTCTCTCTCTCTCCCTCTTTCTCTGTCATTTAAATAAATAAAAATAAAATATTTTAAAAAAAGTTTAAGGTGTGGCACACATCTTTAATCCCAGCACTAGGGAGGCTGAGGTAGGATGATCTCAGTAAGTTAGAGGCCACCCTGAGACTACATAGTGAACTCCAGGTCAGCCTGGGCTAGAGTGAGACCCTACCTTGAATTCCACCCCTGCCATAAAATGTTTAAGATTTGGAGGTGGCTCACTGTTAAAGGTGCTTGCCTGCAAAGTCTTGGACCTGGGTTCAATTCCCCAGGACCCACATAAAGCCAGAAACAAAGGTGGAGCTCAAGACACCTTGAAGTTGTCTTCTGATCTTCACATGTGTGCTGTGTGTGTGTGTGTGTGTGCTCATACACACACACACACACATACACATTAATACATAAAAACGTTTTTTAAAGTATTTTTATTTATTTGGTGAGACAGAGAATATGGGTGCTCCAGGACCCCTTGCCACTGCAGACGATCTCCAGACACATGTGCTACTTTGTGCATCTGGCTATGGGTACAGTGGAACTGAACCCGGCCAGCAGGCTTTGCAAGCAAGAACCTTTAACCAGGCTGGAGAGATGGCTTGGCAGTTAAGATGATTGCCTGCTGCACACACATGCAACATAGGGAGTTTGAGATTAGCCTGGGCTAGAGCATGTATCAAAAAAACAAAAATAGGGCTGGAGAGATGGCTTAGGGATTAAGGCGCCTGCCTCCTAAGCCCAAGAACGCTGGTTCCAATCTCCAGGGGTTCCAATCTCCAGGTCCCACGTTTAGCCAGATGCAAAGTGACGCAAGGGTGCAATGCCGCACTTGACCACAAGGGGGAACACACATCTGGATTTAGTTCTCAGCCACTGAGACACTGCTGGCGTGCCCATCTCTGTCTTCTCTCCTCTCCCTCTCCCTCTCCCTCTCCCTCTCCCTCTCCCTCTCTCTCCCCCTCTCTCTCTCTCTCGGTCTCTCTCTGTGTCTCTCTCCAAAAAAAAAAAATTAAAAAAAAAATTAAAAATAAAAAAATAAAAAAACAAAAATAGGAGGCAGAGGAGGAGGATCTCCACGAGTTTAAGGCCACTCTGAGACTACATAATGAATTCCAGGTCAGCCTGGGCTGGAGTGAAACCTGACCTTGAAAAACAAAAATGTAAAAAAAAAAAAAAAAAAAAGACTAGCTGTCAGGATGCTGGAAAGTGTTATGCTGCCTGTTGGGAGAGAAAAGTCATGGGCAGTCTTAGCCAGCAGTGCACCCTGCAGACTTTTTTGAAAATAATTTTTATTTATTTATTTGTAAGCAGAGAGATAGAAGAGAGGCAGACAGAGAGAGAATGAGCACGCCAGAGCTTCTAGCCACTGCAATCGAATTGCAGATGCATGTGCTACGATGTGCATCTGGCTTATGTGGGTCCTGGAGAATTGAACCGGGATCCTTTGGCTTCGCAGGCAAACACCTTAACCGCTAAGCCACTTCCCCAGCCTACCCTGCAGACTTTTTGAGTGGCCAGCCATGGCAAATGTACCAAGTAGTGCAGTGGTGCACGTCTGTTATGGGGGAAACCAACTGCTCTCTGACTGGACTTGGGGTCTGCTCCACAGGAGGGAACTCATGCCTGGTATAGAAAATCTAATAAAGCTGGGCATGGTGGCGCACGCCTTTAATCCCAGCACTTGGGAGGCAGAGGTAGGAGGATTGCTGTGAGTTTGAGGCCACCTGAGACTACATAGTGAATTCCAGGTCAGCCTGGCCTAGAGCAAGACCCTACCCCAATAAACAAAACAAAACAAAACAAAACAAAACAAAACAAAACAAATAAAAAGCCTATGGTTTGAGAGGTCATAAGTCCTAAAGGGGGAAACTGCTATTATTGTCTGGCTAAATGCATATATATTATGTCCACCAAACTGCCCTCTAAATACTTATGTTTATGTCCATATATTAATGCTACTCTCATTTTTGATTAGAAAAGTTCAGATGATGGTGACCACTGGAGTGACTCAAAACTCACTAGAAGAGCTGGGCATGGTGGCAAATGCCTTTAATCCCAGCACTTGGGAGACAGAGGCAGGAGGATCGCTGTGAGTTCAAGGCCACCCTGAGGCTATATAGTGAATTCTAGGTCATCCTGGGTTAGAGTAAGACCCTACCTCAAAAAATCAAACAATAAACTGGGCATAGTAGGGCACACCTTTAATCCCAACACTTGGGAGGCAGAGGTAGGAGACGGGTGAGTTGAAGGCCAGCCTGAGACTATAGTGTGAATTCCAGGTCCTGGACTAGAGTGAGACCCTGCCTCAAAAATAAATAAATAAATAAATAAGTAAATACAAACCTCACCATAGTGCTGAGAAGAAGTGATAGTGGAGTGTTCATCACTAAGAGAGACATTTCTATCACACCCTCCAAGGCTCAGAGACCATTCTGGAAGAGGTAGTGGAAAGCATGTAATATATGAGCCAAAGGAAGGGGAGGAATGTTTACAGTACTGTCTTCCAGACACAAAGCGGCCTAGATATTCATGACCTCACAGTGCCTGACACTCACTACTTACACAAGACCTGCATAGTGGGAGGAATTAAAAACTGATGAAGCCAGGCGTGGTGGTGCACGTTTTTGATCTCAGCACTTAGGAGGCTGAGGTAGGAGGATTGCTGCCAGTTTGAGGCCACCCTGACAGTACATAGTGAATTCCAGGTCAGCCTGGGCTAGAGCGAGACTCTACCTCAAATAAATAAATAAATAAATAAATAAATAAATAAATAAATAAATAAAAAATAAAATAAAATAAAAAACTGATAAAAATTTTAAAAAGTTGCACAGAAAATGTATTCATTTACAGTCTCACAGATCCATTTGCCTGTCTTATAGTGGCTGTCCCTGTCTGGAAGTACTATTGGAGAATTAAATTAAACTTCAACCTGATTAGCACAGTGACTTGCCTGGGCCCAAAGGCAAGTTCCCTAAATGTCAGTTTTCTGCTCTCTTTGAACAGTTAGGAAAACGAATTCCCAGCCAAGGCTCGGATGCATGACTGAGGAGCTGGGACTGATACTGAAAACAATGGGGAGTCACAGAGGTTTGGGAACAGAATGACATGGGTTGTGTCTGTGCTTTGCAAGATTGTTTCCAAACAGATTCCAAGTGTAATGCAAGTGTTCGGAGTCCCAGCTTTGTATTTTATCAACTCCATTTTCTCTGGTGTTCCCAACTTGGGCATAGACCTCCATCGGGGCTTCTTAGGGGTCTATGCCTTGTGTAGGTGCTTAATTCCTAACACAAAGTGGGCTTTCAGTTTGTTTTCTTACACAGAGACCTGACAGCAGGGTAGAGGGGAGAGCTGGTCCCTTAACCTGAAGGCCTGACATAGCAGCCACCTTGAGCTGCCACATAAGAGATGAAATGAGGAGCCGGGCGTGGTGGCGCACGCCTTTAATCCCAGCACTCGGGAGGCAGAGGTAGGAGGATTGCTGAGAGTTCAAGGCCACCCTGAGAATACATAGTTAATTCCAGGTCAGCCTGGATCAGAGTGAGACCCTACCTCGCAAAACAAAAAAAAAAAAAAAAAAAAAAAAAAAAAAAAGAGATGAAATGGGCTTTTTATTTATTTATTTATATATTTTTGGTAGGGTTTCACTCTAGCCCAGGCTGACCTGGAACTCACTTTGTGGTCCCAGGCTGGCCTTGAACCTCTTTCCTCAGCTTCCCAAGTGCTGGCATGCACCACCAGGCCCGTCTTTAAAACTTTTATTTATTTACACATATGTGTGAGAGGTGGAGGGCCCACCATGACCTCTTGCTGTTGCAAACAAATACCAGATGATTGTACCACTTTTTTTTTTAACCGCTTTTTGTATCCATCTTACATGGGTGGTTTGGGAAGTGAACCAGGACTTGCAGGCTTTGCAAGCAAGCACTTTTGACCATTGAGCCGTCTTCCCAGCCCTGAAATGTTTGTTGGTTTGTTTCTGAGCAGCTGTGGAGATTGTGATAAGGACTGAAACCCAGGGGGCACCTCTTCACCCTGCCTTGTCCAGAGATATAACATCAAGTGCCTTGTCCCTCTGGAAAACTGTGAAACTATTGTCCCTTCTTAAGGGCCCTCCTTAAGAAATTCCTTCTGGGATGGAGAGATGGCTCAATGGTTAAAGGCATTGGCTTGAAATGCCTGATGGCCTGGGTTCCATTCCCCAGGACCCACATAAAGCCAGATGCACAAAGTGGCACATGTATCTGGAGTTTGTTTGCAGTGGCAAGAAACCATGGCATGCCCATTCTTCCTCCCTCTCTCTTTCCCTCTTTCTCTCTGCTTGTGAAAATAAAATAAAATAAAATAAAAATAAAAACTCTCTCTCTACCTCCTCTCTCTCTCTCTCGTAAATAAAATAAATATTAAAAAAAATTAAGCTGGGCATGATGGTGCACACCTTTAATTCCAGCACCTGGGAGGCAGAGGTAGGAGTATCACTGTGAGTTCAAGGCCACCCTGAGACTACATAGTGAATTCCAGATCAGCCTGGGTTAGAGTGAGACCCTTCCAAAAAAAAAAAAAAAAAAAAATTTTTTTTTAAGGGCTGAAGATGTGGCTTAGCAGTTAAGATGCTTGTCTGCAAAGCCAAAGGACCCAGGTTCAATTCCCCAGGATCCACATACACCAGATGCATAGAATAGCACATACGTCTGGAGTTTGTTTGCAGTGGCTAAAGGCCCCAGCATGCCCATTCTCTCTCTCTCTCTCAAATAAATAAAATAAAATAATTGTTTAAAAAATAAATAAAGGCCTGGAGAGATGGCTTAACAGTTAAGTGCTTGCCTGTGAAGCCTAAGGACCCCGGTTCGCGGCTCGATTACCCAAGACCCATGTAAGCTAGATGCACAAAGTGGCGCATGCATCTGGAGTTTGTTTGCAGTGGCTGGAGGCCTTGGTGCGCACATTCTCTATCTATCTGCCTCTTTCTCTCTCTGTCAGTCTCAAGTAAATAAGTAATAAACAAAAAAAATTAAAAAGTGAAAACAAGCCGAGCATGGTGATGCATGCCTTTAATCCTAGCATTTGAGAAGCAGAGGTAGGAGGATCACCATGAGTTTGGGGCCAGCCTGGGACTAGAGTCAGTTTCTGGTCATCTTGGGCTAGAGTGAGACCCTGCCTTGAAAATAAACAAAAATAAATAAATAAATAAATAAATAAATAAATAAATAAATAAATAAATAAATAAATACATAAATAACCCTCAACTTCTTCCATGAGTGATCTCTGCTCTGGGAGCTGAGTTCTGGGCATAGGTGCATCAATTACCTGGAAATGAGTCTTCTGTCCACTAGAGGGAAACCTAGGCTAGAGAAATGGGGAAATCCAATGTGTAGGAGTCCTGAGGCAGGGAAAGCACGAGGAGCTAACAGCCCCAGGGCCAGAGTGATGTGCACTTACGCTGTCTGACATCAGCCTGATGAGAGCCACTGCTGCCCTTTCAGATGGGAGCTGCTTGTTAAACACAGCCATTGAAAATTAAGCCAGGCAAACTTACACTTAAATAAACTATATTAAAAATGGCTCCACCTAGGCATGGTGGCACATGCCTGTAATTCCAGCATTTGGAAGGCGGAGGCAAGTGGATCATCCTTGGCATATAGAGAATTCACAACCAGCCAGTTGTGGTGGCGCATACCGGTAGGATATTGCTGAAGAGGCGGAGGAAGGATCAGGAGAATTCATAACCAGCCTATGTAGCTACATGAGACCCTGTCTCAAAAAAAAAAAAAAAAAAAAAAAAAAAAGGCAGGCATGGTGGTGCTGTGAGTTCGAGGCCACCTTGAGACTACATAGTGAATTCAAGGTCAGCCTGGGCTAGAGTGAGACCCTACCTCGAAAAACCAAAAAAAAAAAAAAATAGTGTATGAGACCCTGATGTGTACTTGTGTGCACACACATGTACATATAACTAATTAAAAAATAAATAAGTGGGCTGGAGAGATAGCTTAACAGTTAAGGAGTTTGCTTGAGAAACCTAGGATTCAATTCCCCAGTACCCACGTAAGCCAGATGCAGAAGGTGGTGCATGCGTCTGGAGTTTGCAGTGGCTGGAGGCCCTGGTGTGCCCATTCTCTCTGTCTCTCTCTAACTGCCTCTCTCTTTCAAATAAATAAATAAAATTAAAAAAAAAATAAAGAAGTAAGGCTGGGCATAGTAACACATACCTTTAATCCTAGCACTCGGGAAGCAGAGGTAGGAAGATCATCATAAGTTCGAGGCTAGCCTGACACTATGTAGTGAATTCCAGGTCAGCCTGAGCTAGAGTGAAACCCTACCTCAAAAAAAAAAAAAAAAAAAAAACCAAAATAATGCAGGGCGTGGTGGTGCACACCTTTAATCCCAGCACTTGGGAGGCAGAGGTAGGAGGATTGCTGTGAGTTTGAGGCTACCTGAGACTACATAGTTAATTCCAGGTCAGCCTGGGCCAGAGTGAGACCCTACCTCGAAATCCCCCCCCCCAAAAAAAAACACCAAAATAAATAAATAAGTAATAGAAAAAGATTCCAAACTTATTATTCCCTAATTGTTTTTATTGCATTTTACTATTATCTATCTTTCTGTTTTGGTGGAAGTACTATCTGCTAATGTTCACTACCTTTAGCATTGATAGCTTGAAACTGGCTGTGGCAGAATATTAACTCCATGGCAAACCCACAAATGATACAAATCGGAATTCCTCATCTCCAACTCCCCTACCTCCAGTGTGCTAAACACTTGGCCAGGATATCCATGCCCATGTTTATCCCACAGTAGCTGCTGTGCAGAGCTGTGGGATTTTCTAAAACTGACCAAAAAACAGGCCCAGATGTTTCTCTGGAGGGAGTGCCCCATTTTAGGAGGCCAGGCTGTTGGGGGTCCCTTGGGCAGATCACCTGGCTCCCTTGGAGACCTGTTTGTGTGTAAGTACTCAGGCATGCCTTTCTGCCTGCCTAGCAACAAAATGAGTCTAGATCTCCCTAGACTAGAACTGGTTTCTCTATAAGAGGATGAACTTTCTGAAGACCAGGGCAGCCCCATCTTGCATCTATATTTCCAAGCCTTCGAGTCCAAGTGCCTAATCTCATACGGGAGCAGTCCCACAGAACTCTGCAGAAGACACGGAAGTGGCCGCCCCCTAGCTGTAGGATCTGTGAAAGGCACTTTCTGGTCTTCAGATTCCTAGTTTATAAAAATAGGGCGCACACTCGGGAGGCAGAGGTAGGAGGATCGCCGTGAGTTCAAAGCCACCCTGAGACTACATAGTTAATTCCAGGTCAGCCTGGGCCAGAGTGAGACCCTACCTCGAAAAACCAAAAAAAAAAAAAAAAAAAAAAAAAAAAAAAAAAAAGGGCGCATACTATTGTATACATTTTAGGCGTCATCACGTCTGCCTGCTGTACAGATTCAATGAGTGCAATCACGCAAAGCTTTGAGAGGCTGTTTGCACCACCAAGGCGTTCCATAATGCAGACGCTGTAGCTGTCATCATATTTGTGGGGCTTGGGGGGGGTCCTGGATTAAAAGAGGGTGTCGCTAGGTGTGGTGGCACACGCCTTTAATCCCAGCACTCAGGAGGCAGAGGTAGGAGGATCACCGTGAGTTCGAGGCCACCCTGAGACTACATAGTTAATTCCAGGTCAGCCTGGGCTAGAGTGAGACCCTATCTCGAAAACCAAAAAATAAAATTAAAAATAAATAAATAAAAGAGGGTATCTTCCACGTTGTGTCAAGGAAGTAGGTAGAGAGCCGGCTGGGCAGAAAGATGACGAGGTAACGCACCCGCCGTGGTACATACAGTTGGTGGATGTGTGGCATCGCACCGACCGGAAGCGCATCCTGGGCAGGGGCACCATCCCTCTGTGCCAAGACGCTGCCAAATGCCCCGCGTCTGAGCAGTAAGGGGCGCCTCTTCGCCCATGCCCCCGCATGCCTGCAGCTCGGGGATGCGGATGGGAGGCCGAGCAGCCGGACGTGGCAGGCCCAGGGCTGCGCGCAGGAAGCCGCGGCCGGCCCGTCCGGGAGCCTCAAAGCAGCGGAAGGGAGGGAGCGGCCGGCACCTGCATTGTGCGAGCCCCGCTCCCTGCCGAGCGCCAACGACCCCCAGGGTACATTCTTGGCGACGTGTCCCCGGCCTGGGCCCTGGCGCTCAGGCAGGTATTGACTGGATCAGAACAGGACCTCTGTGCACACTTTCACTCATTCATGCACCCATCAGGTAAGAGTGCTGGCACGAGTCAGTGCACAGAAACATCGTCCATGAGCTTTTCCATTCTATTCGAGGCTATCCGCACATAGTCAGGTGGCAGGATTGTAATGGTGGCTCCTCCACCACTGTTTTTGTCTTTTTTTTTTTTTTTTTTTTTTTTTTTTTGAGGTAGCCTGGACTAGAGCAAGACCCTACCTCAAAAAATTTTTTTTTTCTTTCTTCTTTAAGACAAGGTTTTACTTAGCCCAAGCTGGCTTCCAACTTGCTATGTAGCAAGGATGATGAACTTCTGATCCTCCTGCCTCTACCTCCCCAGTGCTGGGATTATTGCAGTGCACCACTATACGTGATTTCACGTGGTGCTAGGCTCCAAACCCAGGGCATCATGCGTGCTAGGTAATGACTTTACCACTGGGTTATGTACCCAGCCCAGAAATTTAGGATTCCTTAGCCGGGTGTGGTGGCGCTCGCCTTTAATCCCAACACTGGGGAGGCAGAGGTAGGAGGATCGCCATGAGTTCAAGGCCACCCTGAGACTACATAGTGAATTCCAGGTCAGCCTGGGCCAGAACAAGATCTCTCGAAAAACCAAAAAATAAAAATATAAAAAAATTCCTTAAAAAAAAATAAGTTTGGGGAGCTGGAGAGATGGCTTAGCATGCCTACAAAGCCAAAGGACCCAGATTTGATTCCCCAGGATCCACATAAGCCAGATACATGAGGTGGCACATGTGTCTGGGTTTGCAGTGGCTGAAGGCCCTGACAGGCCCATTCTCTCCACCTATCTGCCTCTCTCTCTCTCAAATAAATAAAATACATAACAAAAAAATTTAAAGATTTTTTTAAAATAAATTTTCTTTTTAAAATAATATATTTATTTATTTATTTGCGAAAGAGAAAGAGGCAGAGAGAGAGAGAGAGAGAGAGAGAGAGAGGGAGAGAGAGAATGGGCATTTCAGGGCCTTCGGCCACTGCAAATGAACTCCAGATGCATACGCCCCCTTGTGCATCTGGCTTACGTGGGTCCTGGAGAATCAAACCAGGATCCTTTGGCTTTGCAGGCAAACGCCTTAACCACTAAGCAATCTCTCCAGTCCAGATATTCTTTTCTTTTTAAAATTATATTTATTTATATATGTATTTAATTGTAAACAAATTGCAAATCAAGTCCAGACACATGTGCCACTTTGTTTTATGTGAGTACTGGGGAATTGAACCTGGGTCATTATGCTTTGCTGGCAAGGCCTTAACCACTAAACCATCTCTCCAGCCCTAATTTTTCTTTTACTTTTTTTTTGAGGTAGGGTCTTGCCCTAGCCCAGGCTGGAATTCACCATGTAGTCTCAGGGTGGCCTTGAACTCATGGTGATCCTCTTACCTCTGCATCCTGAGTGCTGGGATTAAAGGCGTGTGTCACCATGCCCGGCTCTAATTTTTCTTTTGAAGAAGCGTCTCACTCTAGCCCAGGCTGACTTGGAAGTCACTCTGTAGTCCAGGCTGACCTGGAACACACAGCAATCCTCCTACCTTAGCCTTCTAAATGCTGGGATCAAAGGCATGTGCCACCATGCCCAGCTAAAAAATATGATTTTTTAAAAATAACTTTTTGGTCTTTTAAGAATATTTATTATTTTTATTGACAACTTCTTTAATGGTAGACAATATCTCATGTTATTTCCCTCCTTCCTCCCACTTTCCCCTTTGAAATTTCACTCTCCATCATATCCCTTCCCCCTCTCAATCAGTCTTTTCAGTTTGATGTCATGATCTTTTCCTCCTATTATGATGGTCTTATGTAGGTAGTGTCAGGCACTGTGAGGTCATGGATATCCAGGCCATTTTGTGTCTGGAGGAGCACATCGTAAGGAGTCCTACTCTTCCTTTGGCTCTTACATTCTTTCCACCCCCTCTTCCGCAATGGACCCTGAGCCTTGGAAGGTAGGTTTGAGATGTTTCAGTGCTGAGCACTCCTCTGTCCCTTCTTCTCAGCACCATGGTGCCTTCTGAATCATCCCAAGGTTGCCACCATCTGAAAAGAGAAGCTTCTCTAACCAAAAGTGAGAGTAGCATTAATGTATGGGTGTGGACATTAAGAGAAGTGCTTACTGGGCAGTTTGGTGAGCATAGTATATACATTTAGCAAGTCACCAGCAGACATTACAGCCTTAGGGCTCATGACTACCCCTGTCATATGTTTTATGTATCAGGGATGTGTTCCCTCCCATGGAGCGGGCCTCCAGTCCAATTATAGAGCAGTTGGTTTCCCCCATAACAGACATGCCACTATTGCACCTGTTGGCTCATTTGGCCTGGCTGGTCAAATTTAAAGCTTGCAGTGTTCACTGTTGAGTACCTTCACTGGTGTTTTAAGAATATTTTTATTTATTTATTTTGAGAGAGAGAGAGAGAGAAAGAAAGAAGGAGAGAGAGAAAGAGAGAGAATTGGCACTGCAGGGCCTCCAGCCACTGTAAATGAATTTCATATGCATGCACCATTTTGTGCATCTGGCTTATGTGGGTCCTGGGGAATCAAACCTGAGTCCTTGGCTTTGCAGGCAAGCACCTTACCGGCTAAGCCATCTCTCCAGCCCCTTTTTTGGTCTTTTTGAGGCAGGGTCTCGCTCTAACCTAGGCTGACCTGAAATTTACTACATAGTCTCAGAGTGGCCTTGAACTCATGGTGATCCTCCTACTTCTGCCTCCTGAGTGCTTTTTTTGTTATTTTTTATTTTATTTTATTTTATTTTTTGTTTTTGGTTTCGAGGTAGGGTCTCACTCTAGTCAGGCTGACCTGGAATTCACTATGTAGTCTCAGGTTGGCCTTGAATTCATGGCGATCCTCCTATCTCTGCCTCCCAAGTGCTGGGATTAAAGGCATGCACCACCATGCCTGGCATGCAAGTGCTTTTTAAAAATAATATATTTTATTTATTTGAGAGAGAGAGAAAGAGGTAGAGAGAGAGAGAGAGAGTGAGAAAAAGAATGGGCGCACCAGAGCCTCCAGCCACTGCAGACAAACTCCAGATACATGTGCCTCCTTGTGCAGCTAGCTTACGTGGGTCCTGAGGAATTGAACTGGAGTCCTTTGGCTTTGCAGGAAAATGCCTTAACCACTAAGCCATCTTCTCTAGCCCCTGAGTGTTTTTATTTTAATTACTTTTTTTAATGCTCTTTTTTTGGGGGGGGGCCGTGGTTCGAGGTAGGGTCTTACTTTTTAGTCCAGGCTGATCTGGAATTCACTATGTAGTCTCAGGGTGGCCTTGAACTCATGGCGATCCTCCTACCTCTGTCTCCGGAGTGCTGAGATTAAAGTCATGCGTCACCATGCCCGTCCTAATGTTTTTGTTGGTTTGTTTGTTTGCTTGCTTTGTTTTTCCAGGTAGGGTTTCACTCTAGCTCAGGCTGACCTGGAATTCACTATGTAGTCAGGGTGACCTTGAATTCACAGTGATCCTCCTACCTTTGCCTCCCAAGTGCTGGGATTAAAGGTGTGCATCACCATGCCTGGCTTAAACCTATATTTTTTTCTTTTTCCTTTCTTTTTGTGGGGAGAGACAGAGAGAGTGAGAGAGCAAGAGAATGGGCGGGCCAGCAGCCTCTCAGATGCTGAGAACTAACTCCAGATGTGTACCCGTTATGGATAAGTGCAGCATTGTGCCATTGCGTCACTGTGTCTGGCTAAACGTGGGACCTGGAGAATCTAAAGGGCATTCTTAGGCTTAGCAGGCAGGTGCCTTAACCGCTAAGCCATCTCTCCAGCCTTAAAATTAATTTTTAAAAATATTTTTATTGGGCTGGAGAGATGGCTTAGTTAAGGCGTTTGCCTACAAAGCCAAAGGATCTTGGTTCAATTCTCCAGGACCCACGTAAAGCCAGATGCACAAGGGGGTGCATGCATCTGGAGTTCGTTTGCAGAGGCTGGAGGCACCATTCTCTCTCTCTCTCTCTCTGCCTCTTACTCTCTCTCAAATAAATAAGATGTATTTTTAATTTATTTATTTATTTATTTATTTGAGAGAAAGAGCAAGAGGGGAGAGAGAGAGAGAGAATGGGCATGCCAGAGCCTCTAGCCACTGCAACAAACCAACTCCACATGAATGTACCACCTTGTGCAACTGGCTTTAGGTGGGTACTGGAGAATTGAACCTGGGTCCTTAGGCAAGTGCCTTAACCACTGGTCCATCTCTCCAGGCCCCTCAAATGATTTTTATTGGGCTGCAGAGATGGGCTGGAGGCTCAGCAGTTAAGGTGCTTGCCTACAAAGCCTAATGACCAGAGTTTGATTCCCCAGTACCCATGTAAAGCCAGATGCACAAAGAGGTGCATTGCATTGGCTCGAGGCCCTTAAGTGCCCATTCTTTCTTTCCGTCTCTTCTCTGTATCTCTCTGCTTGCAAATAAATAAATATAGGGCTGGAGAGATGGCTTAACAGTTAAGGAGCTTACCTGCAAAGCCAAAGGACCCAGATTTGACTCTCCAGAACCCACGTAAGCCAGATGCACAAGGGGGTGCATGCATCTGGAGGTCATTTGCACTGGCTGGAGGCCTGGTGCGCCCATTCTCTCTCCCTCTCTACCTGCCTATTTCTGTATTATTCTGTCTTAAAAAATTAAAAAAATAAAATATTAAATAAATATAATATTTAAAAAAATGTTTGGCCATGAATGGTAGTGCACATATTTAATCCCAGCACCCGAGAGACAGAGTTAGGAGGATTGCTGTGAGTTCGAGGCCAGCCTGAAACTACACTATGAATTCCAGGTCAGACTATAGTTAGATCCTACCTCAACAAAAAAAAATTAACTATTTTATTTATCTATTTGTGTGAGAGAGAAAAAGAAAGAAGAAAGAGAGAGAGAAAGAGAGAGAGAGGAGGAGGGACAGAGAATGGGTGTGCCAGGGCCTTTTGTCATTGCAAAGGAACTATAGATGCATGCACCACCTTGCATCTGGCTTATGTGGGTCCTGGGAATCAAACCTGGATCCTTAGGCTCCGCAGGCAAGCACCTTAACTGCTAAGCCATCTCTATAGCCCCAATATTTTTTTTTTATGATTACAAAGTACCACTTCAGGAGTGAAAGATGGACTGGGGTGCTCAATGCTGCAAACTAGAAGCCTGAGTAGTGGTTTTAAAGATATATATTTGACAGAGAGAGAAAAAGAGGCAAATAAAGATTGAGAATGGGTGCACTAGGGCCTCCAGATACTGCAAACAAACTCCAGATGCATGTGCCACCTTGTGCACCTGGCTTAAGTGGGCACTGGGGAATCAAACCTGGGTTTTTAGGCTTCACAGGCAAGCACCTTAACCACTAAGCAATCTCTCTATCTCTAAAGATATATATTTTTTTCAAATTGATTTGCTGTATTTAAAAGTTGTAAAATTTTGAGCCGGGTGTGGTGGCACACACCTTTAATCCCAGCACTCGGGAGGCAGAGGTAGGAGGATTGCCATGAGTTCAATGCCACCTTGAGAATACAGAGTGAATTCTAGGTCAGCGTGGGCTAGAGTGAGACCCTACCTCGAAAAACCAAAAAAAAAAAGTTGTAAAATTTCATCTTAAAAATAGTTTAGCTGGGTGTGGTGGTGCACGCCTTTATACCAGCACTTGGGAAGCAGAGGTAGGAGAATCACTGTGAGTTCAAGGCCACCCTGAGACTACATAGTGAATTCCAGGTCAGTCTGGGCTATAGCAAGACCCTATCTAGAAACAAACAAATGAACAACCCCAACCCACAAAAAAACCATAATTTAGTATCCTTTGAAAAGACTGAAGATATGAGAGGCTCCTGTGTCTTATAAGCTGCTGTTGGATTATTCTAGAGGCACTCTCTTTTCTTAATACTGTATTTATGTGTGTCATTTGCAAAGCACTGTTAATTGTTATATAAGGGAGGAAAACCTCTTGGGCAATTCCAATGTTGCAAGGATCCAAAAGGCAAATTTATTTTGAACGGATTTTTTTTTTTTTTTTTAATTTGGCTGGGATTCTTGATTGGCTGGATGATTTTAAAATGGCCCTGGGACATCTTCTTCTAATAAAAGACTTTTGAAAACATGTCCGAATGTCCTGGGTTTTATGTGTACCATTGGAGTCCCCTGAATCAAGAAAAAGATTCAAGTCGGCAAAACTGGCCAGTGGCCAGGAGTCAGTGACTGGAAGAAGCGGCAATCTCATGTGGGTGCAGTGGTGCGGGCACGTGGCAGGTGTTTAGAAAGTAGGAATGACAGGATGTGGGGCAGAAAAATAATATATTTTATTTATTTGAGAGAGAGAAAGAGGTAGAGAGAGAGAGAGAGTGAGAAAAGAATGGGCGCACCAGAGCCTCCAGCCACTGCAGACAAACTCCAGATACATGTGCCTCCTTGTGCAGCTAGCTTACGTGGGTCCTGAGGAATTGAACTGGAGTCCTTTGGCTTTGCAGGAAAATGCCTTAACCACTAAGCCATCTTCTCTAGCCCCTGAGTGTTTTTATTTTAATTACTTTTTTTAATGCTCTTTTTTTGGGGGCCGTGGTTCGAGGTAGGGTCTTACTTTTAGTCCAGGCTGATCTGGAATTCACTATGTAGTCTCAGGGTGGCCTTGAACTCATGGCGATCCTCCTACCTCTGTCTCCAGTGCTGAGATTAAAGTCATGCGTCACCATGCCCGTCCTAATGTTTTTGTTGGTTTGTTTGTTTGCTTGCTTTGTTTTTCCAGGTAGGGTTTCACTCTAGCTCAGGCTGACCTGGAATTCACTATGTAGTCAGGGTGACCTTGAATTCACAGTGATCCTCCTACCTTTGCCTCCCAAGTGCTGGGATTAAAGGTGTGCATCACCATGCCTGGCTTAAACCTATATTTTTTTCTTTTTCCTTTCTTTTGTGGGGGAGAGACAGAGAGAGTGAGAGAGCAAGAGAATGGGCGGGCCAGCAGCCTCTCAGATGCTGAGAACGAACTCCAGATGTGTGTACCCCGTTATGGATAAGTGCAGCATTGTGCCATTGCGTCACTGTGTCTGGCTAAACGTGGGACCTGGAGAATCTAAAGGGCATTCTTAGGCTTAGCAGGCAGGTGCCTTAACCGCTAAGCCATCTCTCCAGCCTTAAAATTAATTTTTAAAAATATTTTTTATTGGGCTGGAGAGATGGCTTAGTTAAGGCGTTTGCCTACAAAGCCAAAGGATCTTGGTTCAATTCTCCAGGACCCACGTAAGCCAGATGCACAAGGGGGTGCATGCATCTGGAGTTCGTTTGCAGAGGCTGGAGGCACCATTCTCTCTCTCTCTCTCTCTCTGCCTCTTACTCTCTCTCAAATAAATAAGATGTATTTTTTAATTTATTTATTTATTTATTTATTTGAGAGAAAGAGCAAGAGGGAGAGAGAGAGAGAGAGAATGGGCATGCCAGAGCCTCTAGCCACTGCAACAAACCAACTCCACATGAATGTACCACCTTGTGCAACTGGCTTTAGGTGGGTACTGGAGAATTGAACCTGGGTCCTTAGGCAAGTGCCTTAACCACTGGTCCATCTCTCCAGGCCCCCCCTCAAATGATTTTTATTGGGCTGCAGAGATGGGCTGGAGGCTCAGCAGTTAAGGTGCTTGCCTACAAAGCCTAATGACCAGAGTTTGATTCCCCAGTACCCATGTAAAGCCAGATGCACAAAGAGGTGCATTGCATTGGCTCGAGGCCCTTAAGTGCCCATTCTTTCTTTCCGTCTCTTCTCTGTATCTCTCTGCTTGCAAATAAATAAATATAGGGCTGGAGAGATGGCTTAACAGTTAAGGAGCTTACCTGCAAAGCCAAAGGACCCAGATTTGACTCTCCAGAACCCACGTAAGCCAGATGCACAAGGGGGTGCATGCATCTGGAGGTCATTTGCACTGGCTGGAGGCCTGGTGCGCCCATTCTCTCTCCCTCTCTACCTGCCTATTTCTGTATTATTCTGTCTTAAAAAATTAAAAAAATAAAATATTAAATAAATATAATATTTAAAAAAATGTTTGGCCATGAATGGTAGTGCACATATTTAATCCCAGCACCCGAGAGACAGAGTTAGGAGGATTGCTGTGAGTTCGAGGCCAGCCTGAAACTACACTATGAATTCCAGGTCAGACTATAGTTAGATCCTACCTCAACAAAAAAAATTAACTATTTTATTTATCTATTTGTGTGAGAGAGAAAAAGAAAGAAGAAAGAGAGAGAGAAAGAGAGAGAGAGGGAGGGAGGGACAGAGAATGGGTGTGCCAGGGCCTTTTGTCATTGCAAAGGAACTATAGATGCATGCACCACCTTTTGCATCTGGCTTATGTGGGTCCTGGGGAATCAAACCTGGATCCTTAGGCTCCGCAGGCAAGCACCTTAACTGCTAAGCCATCTCTATAGCCCCAATATTTTTTTTTTATGATTACAAAGTACCACTTCAGGAGTGAAAGATGGACTGGGGTGCTCAATGCTGCAAACTAGAAGCCTGAGTAGTGGTTTTAAAGATATATATTTGACAGAGAGAGAAAAAGAGGCAAATAAAGATTGAGAATGGGTGCACTAGGGCCTCCAGATACTGCAAACAAACTCCAGATGCATGTGCCACCTTGTGCACCTGGCTTAAGTGGGCACTGGGGAATCAAACCTGGGTTTTTAGGCTTCACAGGCAAGCACCTTAACCACTAAGCAATCTCTCTATCTCTAAAGATATATATTTTTTTCAAATTGATTTGCTGTATTTAAAAGTTGTAAAATTTTGAGCCGGGTGTGGTGGCACACACCTTTAATCCCAGCACTCGGGAGGCAGAGGTAGGAGGATTGCCATGAGTTCAATGCCACCTTGAGAATACAGAGTGAATTCTAGGTCAGCGTGGGCTAGAGTGAGACCCTACCTCGAAAAACCAAAAAAAAAAAGTTGTAAAATTTCATCTTAAAAATAGTTTAGCTGGGTGTGGTGGTGCACGCCTTTATACCAGCACTTGGGAAGCAGAGGTAGGAGAATCACTGTGAGTTCAAGGCCACCCTGAGACTACATAGTGAATTCCAGGTCAGTCTGGGCTATAGCAAGACCCTATCTAGAAACAAACAAATGAACAACCCCAACCCACAAAAAAACCATAATTTAGTATCCTTTGAAAAGACTGAAGATATGAGAGGCTCCTGTGTCTTATAAGCTGCTGTTGGATTATTCTAGAGGCACTCTCTTTTCTTAATACTGTATTTATGTGTGTCATTTGCAAAGCACTGTTAATTGTTATATAAGGGAGGAAAAACCTCTTGGGCAATTCCAATGTTGCAAGGATCCAAAAGGCAAATTTATTTTGAACGGCGGATTTTTTTTTTTTAATTTGGCTGGGATTCTTGATTGGCTGGATGATTTTAAAATGGCCCCTGGGACATCTTCTTCTAATAAAAGACTTTTGAAAACATGTCCGAATGTCCTGGGTTTTATGTGTACCATTGGAGTCCCCTGAATCAAGAAAAAGATTCAAGTCGGCAAAACTGGCCAGTGGCCAGGAGTCAGTGACTGGAAGAAGCGGCAATCTCATGTGGGTGCAGTGGTGCGGGCACGTGGCAGGTGTTTAGAAAGTAGGAATGACAGGATGTGGGGCAGAGAAGAGACAAGGTTGACATCTGGGTTTCTGGCCTGGAAGAATGGGTGAGGTAGATCCACCTGTTCACTAACATGAAGGTCCAGTGGAGGGGCTTCTTTTAAGCTATATGGGGCCTGGGGCATAAGAAGAGTAATGGAATATTGGAACTCTGGTGCTCAGGAGAAGGCTGGGCTTAGGATTCATCATTGGTGAGACAAGGAATCTGGGGAGGGGTAAAATTAACCCCAGTGCTATGTGCAGAGTCAGATGGGGCAGACTGAGGATCCATTTATAGTTAAGAGATTATGTCTAAGGGAGTTGGATGGATGTTAAAGGAGGAGAGGAGACTGAAAGACTCTGGCAGCTGCCGTTGTAGGTGGTCTAACCCCCATCCTGTAGGACTGGGTCTCCCCACTACCCCACCAGAGAGGTAGACCTTGAGCAAGGGTGGGCAAAGGGACTGTGATAGGAGACTGCTATAGTCAGATAACAGGTGAAGTGAGGGTTATAGAGATGGCTCAGCAGTTAAGACACTTGCCTGAAGGGCCTAGCAACCTGGGTTCGATTTCCCAGTACCCACGTAACGCTGGATGCAAAGTGGTACATGGATCTGGAGTTCCTTTGTGGTAGCCTGGCATGACTCCCATTCTGTCTCTCTTCTTTCTGTCTCTCTCTACTTGCAAATAAATAAATAAATAATTAAAAATATTTTATTTATTTATTTATTTGAGAGAGAAAAAAGAGGCAAAGAGACAGAGGAAGAGAATGAGCATTCCAAAGCATCCAACCACTGCAAACAAACTCCAGATGTATGCGTCTCCTTGTGCATCTGGCTTATGTGGGTCCTGGAGAATCGAACTGGTGTCCTTCGGCTTTGCAGGCAAATGCCTTAGCTGCTAAGCAATCGCTCCAGCCCATAAGTAAATTAAATTTTTAAAAAGGTGAGGTGAACAAGTTCCCAGGAAAGTTCAGAAAGTCTTCTTTTTTTTTTTTTTTCTCTCACGGTAGGGTCTCATTTTAGGCCAGGTTGACCTGGCATTCACTATGTAGTCTCAGGGTGGCCTCAAACTCATGGTGATCCACTTACCTCTGCCTCTTGAGTGCTGGGATTAAAGGCATGTGCCACCATGCCGGGCTAAGTTCAGAACTTCTGAGTGTCCTTGAGTGGCAGCTTCCTGTCCTCTAGGGCCAGTTGGCGGACCTCTGGGACACTGCTGGAAAGGAGAGGAAGGGCGGAACTGGCTAGATGATTAGCAAGCAGGACCCTAGGACATTCTTCTCAGCTATTGGGAAGTTGGAGACCAGAGGTGCTGGAACTGCCACAATGGTTCTCAGACTGCACTCACGTCAGGCCAGACTGGGAGCCTCACCAACTGTGGCCAGATGGCATTGGGAGGCCGTCATCTCACGTGGGAGCTGAGATCACAGAAAGGCCAGCATCTCACGCGGGAGCTGGAGATCACAGAAAGGCCAGCATCTCACGCAGGAGCTGGAGATCACCGAAAGGCTGGCATCTCACGTGGGAACTGGAGATCACAGAAAGGCCAGCATCTCACGTGGGAACTGGAGATCACAGAAAGCCGTCATCTCACGTGGGAGCTGGAGATCATTGAGGGAGGCCGGCATCTCATGCAGGAGCTAGAGATCACAGAAAGGCTGGCATCTCACGTGGGAACTGGAGATCACAGAAAGCCGTCATCTCACGTGGGAACTGGAGATCATTGAGGGAGGCCGGCATCTCACGTGGGAGCTAGAGATGACCAAGGGAGGCCAGCATCTCATGTGGGAGCTGGAGATCACAGAAAGCCGTCATCTCACATGAGAGCTGGAGATCATTGAGGGGAAGCCAGCATCTCATGCAGGAGCTAGAGATCACAGAAAGGCTGGCATCTCACACGGGAGCTGGAGATCACCCAGGGAGGCCAGCATCTCATGTGGAAGATGGAGATCACTGAAAGCCATCATCCTACGTGGGAGCTAGAGATCTAGTACAATTCTGAGTGTCCCTACCACACACTCTTATACATGCTTTGTCTAACCCTCACATATTTACTCTTCTGGAATTACAACTTTCCCCATTTTGCAAAGGAGGAAACGGAGGCTGAGAGCACAGAAGGCACATGTCAAGGAAATATAGCCACTGAGAGGCAGAGTTGGAAACCTGCCCTGGTCTCTCCTGAAAAAGCCCGACTTCTGCAATGGCCTGCTAGCCTCTCTGATACTTGGTGTTCAACTGGCCTCCACCTTTTCCTTCTATAGACCTTGCCTCTGCTTCTTCCCCTCCAGTCCTTGGTCACTGTCTGGTCCTTCTGGCCTGGCTATGCCATTGGCCTCCTCTCTCATCTCCCCACCTTCCAGTCTCCTACTCCACCCCCATCCTTGTCCACATCAGCAGCCAAAGGGTTCCTCTACAACACAAGCCTGGCCACGTCACTATCCTTAATTCCTGTCAATAATATCCTGTTGTCCTCCAGACAAAGTTCACATTCATGAGCAGGTCACCGGTTTCTGTAAATTCTTATTATCAACTTTAGTTGCTCATACCTACTGCCAGCTGCCCACTTTAGCCAGACAGAAAACTTGTCCACCTCCTCTGAACAAGCCCTATCCTGAACTTCCTTACCTCTGGGCCTTTGCTCCCACCACAATCTGTCCACTACAATCTCTGCCAGCTGAAGTTTTGGTTGAGCTTTAAGCCTAGCTCCATGGACAGCCCACCGCCAGAGCATGGAGAGTCTCTGTCTTCTCTGCTTAGCATGTGAGCACCCATGTCCCGTCCCTCAATTGCCCAGCACTGCACCTCACCTACTGTAAGGGTATGGTGGGACCGCCCTTGCCTCCATCTGCATCTCTTCCCTCCTGGATCTGGCTTCAATCTCTTGTCCTGGCCTGCCTCTGTTCCAGCTGGCAGCAACAGCTCCAGGTCTTGTTTCTGGTTCAGCTCCAGCTATGATTCTAGCTCTGACCTGCCTCAAACTTTAGCTGTAGCTTCTGGCCTGCTGCCAGCTTTGACTCAATATCCCAGACTAACATAGGTTTCGCCTATGGCACCAGGAGCTAACTCGCCACCCATCCAAGTGCTTTCACATTCCCCTGACGCCCAGCTTTATTTGTGCTCCTGATAGGATGGAGTGAGAAGCTTCGAATGGAGGCCCCAATGGCCTGCAATTATCTCCCTGGCTTGGAACCACCTGGCTGCAGTACCCCAGCCAACTTCAGGACACCGGTCAGTGCCGTGGGAACAAACAGTCCCCAGTTCAATGCAAGACCTTTCCATTCACTGGCTTGAGCACCTCGTTGAGCCCCAATTCTCTGCTTATAAAATAGGGACAACATCAAGCAGGGAATGTAGCTCAGTGGCCCTCGATTCCATCCCCAGTGTCATAGGAATGAACAGGAAATTAAGCTGTGAAGGAACAGGTGCTGTGCCTGGCACAAGGAAGAGGTCAATGCCCATGAGGCCCTTTCCTCTTTGCCCTTTCCCCAAGTCCTCTGGGTCAACTCCTGGAAGGGTCCCACACATTCCACAGTGCCTGTTGCACAAGGGCTTCTCCTGCCACCATGGCATTGGTGGATGTGGCACAGCCTTGCTTCCAGGCTGCTGGCTAGGGCTGTAGACTCCAGGGCATCCTGGGCAGAGGGGCAGAGCTGCAGCATTGCGCTGGATCCCTTGCCAGGACTCTATGTCCCTGACGTCAGGGGCAAACATTGGTTCATAGGGTAGTGGGGAAAAGGGCAACCTCCCTTTTATTTGTTTCTGTGGGCTATGTGATGGGTTTGGGTTAGAGAAGTGGAAGTGCTGCCTTCTGCTCTCCAAGTGCCTCTCTGAGTGTCTGTCTCCTGGCAGCTTAGAGGGCAGATTCCTACAGATAAGAAAATTTGGGCCAAGCATGGTGGCACATGCCTTTAATCCTAGCACTCAGGAGGCTGTGAGTTCAAGGCCACCCTGAGACTACATAGTGAATTCCAGGTCAGCCTGGGCTAGGGTGAGATCTGCCTTAAAAAAAAAAAAATCACAAAACATGGGCTGGAGAGATGGCTTAGTGGTTAAGGTGTTTGCCTGCAAAGTCAAAGGATCCCAGTTCAATTCTCCAGGATCCACGTAAGCCAGATGCACAAGGGGCACACACATCTGGAGTTTGTTTGCAGTGGCTGGAGGCCCAGGCACACGCATTCTGTCTCTGTCTCTCTCCCTCTCCCTCTCTGCCTGTTTCTCTCTCTCAAATAAATAAATAACTATTTCAAAACAAAACAAAAAAACAAACAAAAAAGCATGTATACTGTGTACATATGTCTATGCAACAAATGTGCCAGCATGTATGTAGGGGAAGGGCTCTGTCTATAGGTAGTTTGCATGGGGCAGATGGGACATGTGTAAGAATAACTGTGTAAAAAAAAAAAAGAATAACTGTGTATGTGGAGATAGATGATGGCCTGGGTAAGTGGTATAAGTCGTGTGTGTTAAGCATGTATGTAATCTATGTGTCTCGAGGGAGGGGATCAGGGAGACATTGAGTTATAGAGCTCTGTTCAGCAGTGAGCCAGTATTGGAGCATTTAAGATTCCCTGCTGAAGTCTCTGCAGTGGCCTGGGCAAGGTCATAGTCCACCTGCTGCAGGAACAGAGAGGGGCAATGGGGACAGAGCTGAGGGGACTGAGTTCATTTCTGTAGAGCCAGAGGCCCCATGTCCAGCTGGCTGCCCTGTCTTTACGTCTGCAGCCACATCAGGGAAATAAACACAACCTTTGGAAGATCTGCAATGCGTCTGGGGAGGTGGCCCCATCTGGCAGTTCATGTGGGCTCAGCACCCCACAAATTGCCTGTCCATTGCCCAGCAACTGAGGTCCTGGGGCCAATGGCCATGCTACCCATGACTAGCCCAGGGTTTTCTCTCAGGATCTTTGGCCAGCTGCAGACTTTCCATTGCATCTTTGCCAAGGGCACTTGGCCCAATTGCAGATTGACATCTCTTGGAACTCCAGGCTGTGCTGGGGAAAAGTCTAGGGACTTTTAGGGCCAACATGCACCCAGGCTGCTCTCTGTAGGCATCTAATTTTAACCTAGGCTGGACCTCCCACTCGACTCCTAGGTGTGCCTCTTTCCTCAGAAGGGGTGGTTCTTCTCCACTGAAAATGATATAAATGTCTGCTGACACGCCTTGATCCACACACCATGCCAGAGAAATTCTGAATCACCAGCGTTCCCCAAAATGCTCTCTGGGGCTGGAGATCTAGCTCAGTTGGGCCGGTGCTTGCCTAGCACGAATGAAGCCCTGGGTTCTATCTCCAGCATCCTCTACACTGGGTGTGGTGGTGCATGCTTGGAATCCCACCACTGCAGAGGTGGAGGCAGAAGGATCAGAAGTTCAAGGCTGGGAGAGGGAGATGGCTCAGTCGTTAAAGGCACTTGCCTACAAACTCTCCTGACTGGGGTTTAATTCCTCAGTACCCACATAAAGCTAGACACACAAAATGATCCATGTGTCTGGAGTTTGTTTGCAATAAGATACTCTGGTGTGTCCATTCTCTCTGTCTCAAGCAAATAAATATATAACAACAATGTTATATATATAATTTTATATATAATTATATACATTTATTATATTTTATTTATATATTTATACTATATATATATATATATATATATATATATATATATATATTTTTTTTTTTTTTTTTTTTTGATTTTCAAGGTAGGGTCTCACTCTGGCCCAGGCTAACCTGGAATTAACTATGTAGTCTCAGGGTGGCCTCAAACTCATGGCGATCCTCCTACCTCTGCCTCCCGAATGCTGGGATTAAAGGTGTGCGCCACCACGCTCGGCTTATATATTATATTTTTATTATATATTATTTATTTACTTATTTGTTTGTTTGTTTATTTCAGACAGAGAGAGGGAAAGAGAGAGAAGGAGAGAGAGAATGGGCACACCAGGACCTCTAGCCACTGCAAACGAATTCCAGACATGTGCAACCCCTTGTGCATCTGGCTTACGTGGGACCTGGAGAATCAAACCCGGTCCTAGGCTTCGCAGGCATGTGCCTTAACCGCTAAGCCATCTCTCCAGCCCCCCCGCCCCCACCAACACTTATTTATTTATTTTTTTAAGAAAGAGGGCTAGGGAAGCATGGGAGCTGCACGGTCGCCTTCCCCTGGCCCGAGAACCAGATTTTGTGGAAGAATAATACTTTGTCTTTATGAGATGTCATCTCTCGTTGCCTCCTTTGTACAAATTAAATTTGACGACTTGAAGTTTTTTGAAAACTGTGGTGGAGGAAGTTTTGGGAGTGTTTATCGAGACAAATGGGTATCACAGGACAAGGAGGTGGCTGTAAAGAAGCTACTCAAAATAGAGAAAGAGGCAGAAATACTCAGTGTCCTCAGTCACAGAAACATCATCCAGTTTTGTGGAGTAATTCTTGAACCTCCAATTATGCTATCGTCACAGAATATGCTTCCTGGGATCCATCTATGACTACATTGCTAGTAATAGAAGTAAAGAGATGAGCTGGGCATGGTGGTGCACGCCTTTAATCGCAGCACTCGGGAGGCCGAGGTAGGAGAATTGCTGTGAGCTCGAGGCCACCCTGAGACTATGTGGTGAGTTCCAGGTCAGCCTGGACTAGAGTGAAACCCCCCTACCTCGAAAAACCAAAAAAGAAAAAAAAAAAGAAAAAGAAAAAAAAAGAAGAGATGGACATGGACCACATTATAACCTGGGCCACTGATGTAGCCAAAGGAATGTACTATTTACACATGGAGGCTCCTGTCAAGGTGATTCACAGAGATCTCAAGTCAAGGAATGTTGTTATTGTTGAAGATCTGCGATTTTGGTGCCTCTCGGTTCCATAACCACACAACACACATGTCCTTGGTTGGAACTTTCCCATGGATGGCTCCAGAAGTTATCCAGAGTCTCCCTGTGTCTGAAATCTGTGACATGTACTTTAGCTCAGGTTGACCTGGAATTTACTAGGTAGTCTCAGGGTGGCCTCGGACTCACGGTGATTCTCCTACCTTTGCCTCCTGAGCATGCGCTGGGATTAAAGGCGTGCACCACCATGCCTGGCTCTGTGACATGTACTCTTATGGTGTGGTTCTCTGGGAGATGCTAACAAGGGAGGTCCCCTTTAAAGGTTTGGAAGGATTACAAGTAACTTGGCTTGTAGTGGAAAAAAAGAGAGAGACTAACCATTCCAAGGAGTTGCCCCAGAAGTTTTGCTGAACTTTTGCATCAATGTTGGGAAGCTGATGCCAAGGTGAGAAATTGAGGCAACCCTGAGAGGCTCAAGAAGCTGGAGTGTGATCTCAGCTTCAAAGAACAGGAGCTCAAAGACCAGAAAGACGGTTAAAGATGTGGGAGCAGAAACTGACAGAGCAGTCCAACACCCCGCCTCTCTTGCCTCTTACTGCAAGAATGTCTGAGGAGTCTTACTTTGAATCTAAAACAGAGGAGTCAAATAGTGCAGGGCTGACATGTCAGATCACAGCAGCAAGTAACAGGGAGGGCCATGGCATGAACCAAAGTATACAAACCATGATGTGATGGGCTTTGGGGGTATCTTCTCAATGAACAAAGAGCTGTGCTACATTCTGGGATGCAGATAAACTTGCACGTCAAGCAGAATTCCTCCAAAACCACATCTAAGAGAAGGGGGAAGGCCGGGCTTGGTACTGCACTTCTTTAATCCAGCACTTAGGAGGCAGAGGTAGGAGGATCGCCATGAGTTCTAGGCCATCCTGAGACTACATAGTAAGTTCAGGTCAGCCTGAGCTAGAGCAAGACCCTGCCTAGGAACCACCCCACCTCCCGCCAAAAAAAAAAAAAATCCTTTGCAGGGCATGGTGGCGCATGCCTTTAATCCCAGCACTTGGGAAGCAGGAGGAGGAGGATTGCCGAGAGATCAAGGCCACCCTAAGACTACATAGTGAATTCCAGGTCAGCCTGAGCTAGAGTGAGACCCTACCTCGACCCCCTCCCCCCCCAAAAAAAAAGAGAAGGGGGAGGAAGGTCAACATAGGGTTCAATGATTTTGACTTGTCAGAAGATGATGATGATGATGATGGTGAGGAGGAGGACAATGACGTGGAGAATAATAGTGACTGAAAGAAGAGGGACTGGAGAGATGGCTTAGCAGGTAAGGTGTTTGCCTGCGAAGCCAAAGGATCCCGGCTTGATTCTCCAGGACCCACGTAAGCCAGATGCACAAGGGGCACATGTGTCTGGAGTTTGTTTGCAGTGGCTAGAGGCCCTGGTATGCCCATTCTCTCTCTGTCTGCCTCTCTTCTCTCTCTCTGCTTGCAAAAAAAAAAATTGTTAGTAAAAAAAAAATGAAGAAACTCATTATCTAGCATACTGAGGCAGAGCACCGAGCACTGCATTTGTAGATGTACATGACAATACCATCCTTATCAGTTTTATTTTTGTTTTCAGAAAAATGAGGGGCTGGGGGAAATTAAGCCAAAAGGTATATTTATGAGTCAGCAAATGTGGTGCCTGATTTTAGAAATTTATGATTGTATAATAATATAGTATTTTAAACTAAAGACATTGGGCATTTCTTTTTATTTTATTTTATTTTATTTTATTTTATTTTATTTTATTTATTTATTGTTTGGTTTTTCAAGGTAGGTTCTCATTGTAGCCTAGGCTGACCTGGAATTCACTTTGTATTCTCAGGGTGGCCTTGAACTCAAGGCGATCTTCCTACCTCTGCCTCCCGAGTGCTGGGATTAAAGGCGTGTGCCACCACGTCGGCTTGGCCACTTCTTTTATTTTATTTTATTTTATTTTATTTTATTTTATTTTATTTTATTTTATTTTTTATTTATTTTTATTTTATTTTATTTTTATTTTTTTATTTTATTTTTATTGACTTTTAATCTTACATACCAAAAAAACCCCACCTGATATTTCCCTCCCCTCCCCCATTCCACTTTAGAACTCCGGTCTCCATCATATCCCTTCCCTTTCTCCATTAGTCTCTCTCCTAATTTGATGATATCATCTTTCTCTTCTATTTTGAGGGTCTTGCAAAGGTATTGCTAGGCACTGCAAGATCATGGATATCGAGTTGGCCACTTCTTTTAAAATGAATATTGTATAGTTTGTATTTGACTTTATCCCCTTTATTCAGTTGTTTGAAAAAGCATACATTGTGAGCAAGCACTCTTTACTTTTAATTCTTTGATACTTGGTTCTTTGTAACAAACTATTTTTAATTTTTTTGGTTTATTTATTGTTTGTTTATTTGAGAGCAGCAGAATGAGCGAGAAAGAGGCAGATAGACAGAGAGAGAATAGGCATGCCAGGGCCTCCAGCCTCTGCAAATGAACTCCAAATGCATGTGCCACTTTGTGCATCTGGCTTATGTGGGTCCTGGGGAATGTAGTCTCGAACAGGGGTCCTTAGGCTTCACAGGCAAGCTCTTAACCGCTAAGCCATCTCTCCAGCCCTAACAAACTATTTTCTTGTGACAATACATTACAATGGCAGAAATGATTGAAAAAGCTGGGCGTGGTGGTGCACGCCTTTAATCCTAGCACTGGGAGGCAGAGGTAGGAGGATCACTGTGAGTTTAAGACCAGCCTGAGACTATATAGTGAATTCCAGGTCAGCCTGGGCTATAGTGAGACCCTACCATAAAAAAAAAAAAAAAAAAAAAAAAACAAGAAGAAATGATTGATAAAAACTATGAAATCCAGCCACAAAAAAAAATGAGATGAAAGATTTTAATAAAATGCTTCTTCAGAAATACCTAATGCTAATTTTTGTTTTGTTTTGTTTTTTTGTTTTTTTGAGGTAGGGTCTCACTCTGGCTTAGACTGACCTGGAATTAACTATGTAGTCTCAGGGTGGTCTCAAACTCACGGCGATCCTCCTACCTCTGCCTCCCGAGTGCTGGGATTAAAGGCATGCGCCACCACGCCCGGCCCTAATGCTAAGAATTTTTAATAGCACTTAGACCTGAGAGGTATGCTCAGTAGCTGCCCTTGCAGGAGGATGACTCGGATCAGAAGCAAGCAGTAGACGTTGCAGACTTGCATCCTCGCACTCACCCTCACATCCTAACCAAGAGCACGCTGTCCTCCAAGCTGAGCTTGCACTCTGGACAGAGACACGTGGTCTTAGAGGGGTGCTTCCAGGTGGGAGCATGCTGAGCATGTGCCTGCTCTCTACATCCAATAAGGGCACTCTGTGTCTTTGTTTTCCAGATGGGCATAACCTAGCCTCTAAACATACCTATGTACAGGAAAAAGTGAATATCACAAAAGAAACAGCAACGATAAGTTTAGGCACGTGCACATTCTGAAGGAGCCTTTCTAAACCAGATGTAGCTGTTCAGAGTTGTTTTTGTGTTGCTGGGCTTTTGTGTTTGAGTGTATGACCATGCTCTGTGAGGCTGTTGTTTCACAGAAACAGATACAGGTCCCACTCTCTACGACAACCTGCTACCTAGAGATAGTCTCAGAAACATGTTTAACCTATAAGCACTTACAAACTATAATTAGATATAGAAAGGCAAAAGAACAAAGCCATTTTTCCCATTTAAATCAGAAACTAGTGTCATTCATGTGACTATGCAACTAGAATACTGTTGGTGCTTTATATATGGAAGCTTTAAGAAAGGCTAACGCTGGCTGGGTGTAGTGGCTCACATCCAGAGTCTCAGCACTGGGGAGGCTGAGGCAGGAAACACTGTGAGTTCAATGCAAGCTAGCTTAAAGCTACACAGCATGAACGTGTTTTAAAAAAAAGAAATAGAAAGAAAGAAACAGAAAGAATTAGATATTATCTAATACCATTATATTCAGTATTATGTCCTGGTATCTTCAATCCTAATGTCATTTGGCAGTTGAGATATGTGCTTCAAACCCCCACTAAGAATGGGAAAGTGCCAACAAATGGTCAGTGTGCTGTGTGGTTTTATTTGGGAAAAAAAAAAATCACTAGCAGAGCATTCTGGGTACGTGACTGGTTTTGATTTGTTGTTAGCATGGGAATAATGCTAACCTATTTCAGAGGGAATATTGGGTCAAGAGCATTTAAATACATAGCACAGATACCAGGCTCTGGGCAGGTGCCACTTAAAATCAGCTACTATTAATTTTCCTCCCTCCCTCCGTCCCTCCGTCCCTCCGTCCCTCCGTCCCTCCGTCCCTCCGTCCCTCCGTCCCTCCGTCCCTCCGTCCCTCCGTCCCTCCCTCCCTCCCTCCCTCCCTCCCTCCCTCCCTCCCTCCTTTCTTTCTTTCTTTCTTTCTTTCTTTCTTTCTTTCTTTCTTTCTTTCTTTCTTTCTTTCTTTCTTTCTTTCTGAGGTATGGTCTCACTCTAGCCCAGGCTGACCTGGAATTCACTCTGTATTCTCAGGGTGGCCTCGAACTCATGCCAATCCTCCTACCTCTGCCTCCCGAGTGCTAGGATTAAAGGTGTGCACCAGGGCTGGAGAGATGGCTTAGTGGTTAAGGCATATGCCTGTGAAGCCTAAGGACCCAGGTTTTGATTCTCCAGGTCCCACGTAAGCCAGATGCACATGGTGGCACATGTGTCTGGAGTTCGTTTGCAGCGGCACCCATTCTCACTCTCTCTCTCTCTCCCTTTCTCTGTGTCTAATTAATTAATTAATTAATTAAAAAATAAAAATATTTTTTAAAAAAGGCATGCACCACCACGCCTGGCTAATTTTTTTTTTATTGACAACTTCCATAATTGTAGACAATATCCCATGGTAATTCCCCCCCCCCACTTTCCCCTTTGAAACTCCACTCTCCATCATATATCCTCCCCCCTCTCAATCAGTCTTTCTTTTAAAAATCAGCTACTATTAAAGGCACTGAAAACCTTCTGGAAAACAACTATCATTGTATATTTGCTTAATAGTGTAAAAATGAGTTCACAGTGGATAGCTTTCTTATTCTAATTTGGTTGCTCTTGGAGCCTGTGTGTCATGACCAGGTACCCCTGCTCTGAGGTGTTTGCAGTCTGCCCCCCCATCCACAGACCGTAGGTGATCCTCTGCCTCAGAATGTGAGTCCCCTTCATGCCCATTCTGTGTGATTCTCTGTGCATATGTAGACCTAGACATGTCTGCACATACATGGGCAGTCTCCATGTGCAGAAGTACTTAATAACTAGCCAGACCACTCAAGCAAACAATATTGGAGTGGAGTGTAAGGGATACCTTGCATCACCAACTTCCCAGCCTGAGCTGGGGACCAAAAAGAGAGAGCAGAAATTCTGAGGTCTTATAGTCTCTTTGCATACCTTCCTAGGCAAAGGTGAAGTCATTCATTCAACAGCTCCTGCTGTAGGCCTGTTTCTAGGGAACAGCTTGCTGGTACTCTGTGCTCAGGGAACCTGCACACTCATGAGAAGAGATCAACAATCAATAAAATATACAGCATATGGAGTATTAAAATCGACTTCATGCTGGCAAACAAAGCAAGGAGGGAGGATAAGACTAGTGGGATGGTGCTAAGGGTTTTACAGTGTGGTCAGGAAAGGCCCCACTGATATGTGACATCTGAACAAAGCTGAGGAAGGCAAGGGTATCTACAGGTGGCAGGATCCATGTCTTTTGTGGACTACAAACCTCACCTGCCACAAGACCAATCAGGAATAACTTTAGAACTTAAGTGGGATCATAAGTGGGATGAAGCTGACTTAATTTATAATAAATCATATGATTCTATGTAAAGTTTTAGCATGTCAACATCAGCCAAATAAGAGTGTCAGCAGGGAAACATTATGGACTCTATGCCCAGACCAAGGCTTCCCATTATTTAGGTAGTATTTCCCCATCTCCTAACTGCTGCCATTTCCCCCACCAATAGTGCAGAGTTGTGCATGGCTCCATAGTGTGCGCTGGAGAAACCATGGGACTGAGGCACAGCAGAACAGGCCTCAGGGACCTCAGCTTGTCATTGTCTCCACCTGGGTGCTGCTCAATGGCTTGACTGTTGTACTTTCTGTTCCAAGTCCGTGTCCTTCTAGTGGTTTGAAAATATTCAGACATTGCTGAAATCTGATGAACTTAAACAGAATTCTAGTGTTCTCAATCTATCTGAAAAGGTTTTTGGAAGACTTTAGATTTCATTGTGTTTAAAAAGAAATGTCTGCTAGCCGTGTGCAGAATTTCTAATGCTGACATTAATTATGTAGCTTAAACTCACTTTTCAGGTCAGTTTTTTTTTTTTTTTTTTTTTTTTTTTGTGAGAGACACGGAGAGAGGCAGACAGAGAGAGAGGGAGAGGGAGACAGAGATGGGCGCACCAGCAGTCTCTTAGCGGCTGTGAACTAAATCCAGAGGTGTGCGCCCCCTTGTGGGCAAGTGTGGCATTGCGCCCTTGCATCACTTTTGCATCTGGCTAAAGGTGGGACCTGGAGATTGGAACCACTGGAGATTGGAACCAGCGTTCTTAGGCTTAGGAGGCAGGCGCCTTAACCCCTAAGCCATCTCTCCAGCCCTCAGGTCAGTTTTTGAGATGGCAAAATAATCTGTGTTGGATTTGATTTACAAAAATGTATACTTCAGCAACTGGGCGTGGTGGCGCACGCCTTTAATCCCAGCACTTGGGAGGCAGAGGTAGGAGGATTGCCGAGAGTTCGAGGCCACCCTGAGACTACATAGTTAATTCCAGGTCAGCCTGGACCAGAGTGAGACCCTACCTTGCAAAATTTAAAAAAAAAAAAAAAAAAAAGTATACTTCAGCTGGGTGGCGCACGCCTTTAATCCCAGCACTCGGGAGGCAGAGGTAGGAGGATCGCTGAGAGTTCAAAAACACAAAACAAAACAAAACAAAACAAAACAAAACAAAAAAGTATACTTCAAAATAAAAGAGTTTAAAAAATACTGAGAACATTAAAGGCTCCAAATGAGAATTTAAACTCTCAATTGTGGTAATCATTGTCAGTCACACAATTGAAAGCATCACATTTTACCTTCTGTGCTTGACTCATGAAGTTGAGTGTGTGATATCTGCAGTGGTTCACAACGGGAGAGGTGTTGTCACCTATCAGTGCTTGGGGACTGAGGCACATTTTCAGTTGTCACAGTGAGCAGGGCAGCCTTTAGCCCCTCCAGCCAAGACTGGTGACATTCTGCTTCCCAAGGATAGTTCCACCCTGCAAAGAATTCCATCCAGGATACCAGTGGCTTTATCCCTTTACCACTGAGAAGCTTGTCAATGAGCCTGGCAATGCTAGAATTCCATTTCTTTTCTTTTCTTTTCTTTTTTTTTCTTTTTTTTTTTTTTTTTGGTTTTTCGAGGTAGGGTCTCACTCTAGCTCAGGCTGACCTGGAATTCACTGTGTAGTCTCAGGGTGGCCTTAAACTCATGGTGATCCTCCTTCCTCTGCCTCCCAAGTGCTGGGATTAAAGGTGTGCGCCACCACACCTGCCTAGATTTTCATTTCTAATTTTTCCCCCAATCAAAATTATCCAAGTTTTTTTTTAAAAGCCTATTCAAAATAATGACTACACCATCTGCATTTTGTAAGTTTGTGACTTTATCCCAAATGACCATTTGAAGGTTTCTTCCCCCTTTTGTTGCTGGTTACTTTATGAAATAGCTGAATTCATGACGGGACAGGCGGACTGCCCTATTCCAATAAGTCCATAATAGGTAAAAAGAGAAAATCCTCCTCATTGAGGTAGCTACAGTTCTACAAAGTAGCCAAGTAAATTTAAATGTAATTTTTTTTTTTTTTTTTGGTTTTCCGAGGTAGGGTCTCACTCTAGCCCAGGCTGACCTGGAATTCACTATGTAGTTTCAGGGTGGTGTTGAACTCACGGTGACCCTCCTACTTCTGCCTCCCGAGTGCTGGGATTAAAGGCGTGCACCACCATGCCCGTCCTCAGATTGTAATTTTTTACATAAATAACAAATGAAATAAGGTTGAAGGCACACACTTTTGATGTTCTGGAAATATTGAGGGCTGTTTTTAAATTAGAGATTATTATTATTTTTTTACATGCAGTGAATTTGTTAGACTTTAAATACCAGCTGAGGTATTCAGACTTGATTCCCATTACAATCAAGGGGATTTGGGAGAGGGGAAATATTCAGAAGAGGTCCAGGTCGACTTCCCTTAATTATTTTATTTTATTTTTTTTTTTTTTTTTTTTTTTGGTTTTGCGAGGTAGGGTCTCACTCTGGTCCAGGCTGACCTGGAATTAACTATGTAGTCTCAGGGTGGCCTCAAACTCTCGGCGATCCTCCTACCTCTGCCTCCCGAGTGCTGGGATTAAAGGCGTGCGCCACCACGCCCGGCCCCTTAATTATTTTATATTGTGTGCAGAACAGTATATCTTTTAATTCAGATATGATACCATGAACAGATCACTTTTGTACTATTAGAAAATATTTATAGGCCGGGCGTGGTGGCGCACGCCTTTAATCCCAGCACTCGGGAGGCAGAGGTAAGAGGATCGCCAAGAGTTCGAGGCCACCCTGAGACTACATAGTTAATTCCAGGTCAGCCTGGACCACAGTGAGACCCTACCTCGCAAAACCAAAAAAAAAAAAGAAAATATTTATATTCTTTTGAGTGTGAGCTTTGAATAGATATCATTATCACTTTATTGTTTTTCAATGAAAATCTTCTCTCAATTATTCTATTGCAATGTTATTCTGAACAAGTCCTATGCCAAATATCATGTAAAATGTTTGTACGGAAGATTAAATTTTACTCTTGTGTGGGAGACTATTCAATTGCTGACTTCGTAGTTGGAATTTGATATTCCAGCACAAAGTCCACAATGTATCCAGAAATCCAAGTTGGTGTCATACATTTTATTTTGATGTGAACTTTTCTTTGCTTTCCTTTGTTCTAAGAACTCCATTTTGCAATAAATTTTTTTAAATTTTTTAATTATTTTTTTGGAGAGAGACACAGAAAGAGACAGAGAGAGAGAGGGGGAGGGAGAGGAAGACAGAGATGGGTGTGCCAGCAGTGTCTCAGCTGCTGCGAAGGAAATCCAGATGTGTGCACCCCCTTGTGGTCAAGTGCGGCATTGCGCCCTTGCATCACTTTGCATCTGGCTAAACATGGGACCTGGAGATTGGAACTGCTGGAGATTGGAACCAGTGTTCTTAGGCTTAGGGGGCAGGTGCCTTAACCCCTAAGCCATCTCTCCAGCCCAATAAACATTTTGACAGTTAAAAAAAGAAAAGAAAAGAAGGAGGGCTAGAGAGATGGCTCAGCAGTTAAGGCGCTTGCCTGTAAAGCCAAAAGACCCAGGTTCAGTTCCCTAGGACCCATGTAAAACCAGATGCACAAGGTGGTACATGCATCTGGAGTTGGTTTGCAGTGGCCTGAAGTCCTGGCAACCCATTCTCTCTCTCTCTACCCCCTGCTTCTTTTTCTCTCAGAAATAAATAAATAAATAAATAAATAAATAAATAAATAAATAAAATAAAATATTTAAAAGAAAGAAAGACAGGTGTGGTGGTACAGACCTTTAATCCCAGCACTTGTAGGAGGATTGCTATGAGTATGAGGGCACCTTGAGACTACATAGTGAATTTGAGGTCAACTTGGGCTAGAGTGAGACTCTATCTGGAAAAAAAAAAAAAAGTTCAGGCCATTCTTGGTTACACAATGAGTTCGAGGCCAGCCTGGGATAAATGACACAGTGTCTAAAAAAAAAAAAAATTCCAAAACTGCTCTCTGTAGCCTGACACTCCCTTTGTTGCCTAACTTGAGCGCATATCTCAAAATTCAGGCTGTCCCCTCAGCAGGAGCCATTCTGAGGCTGCAACCACCAGCCGCCCATGATATCCATTATCTTGCTTGTCTTTAGTCACAGAGGCCTGATTTTTTTTTTAGCTGCACCCATGATGGCTTGAAGTAAAAACTTCCTTTCCAGAATTCTTTGCAGTTAGGTGTGGCTATGTGACTAAGTTCTGGCCAACAACTTGTACTTTGTGCCACTTTCAGGAAATGGTGTTAAAGGGAGAACATGCAATTTTTCATCCCTTCTTCTTTTGGCTTGGCTGGGATGTGGCATGATGGGTAGAGTTTGAACAACTAGGTTGGGCAATGAGGTAGAAGCAGTGTGTTAAGGATGGCAGAGGATGATGGAATAATATAATGATCCAGGCCTGGTGGTGTATGCCTTTAATCCCAGCACTCAAGAGACAGAGGTAGGTAGATTGCTGTGAGTTCAAGGCCACCCTGAGACTACATAGTGAATTACCTTGAAAAACCAAAAACAAACCAAAACAAACAACAACAAAAAAAGAATAACATACTATGTACATATATGAAAGCTGTCAATAAGCCGGGCTTGGTGGTAATGCCAGCACTAGGAGGCAGAGGTAGTAGGATTGCCATGAGTTTGAAGCCACCTGAGACTACATATTGAGTTCCAGGTCAGCCTGGGCTAGAGTGAGACCCCTACCTCAAAAAACAAAAAGCAAAAAAAAAAAAAAAAAAAAAAAAAAAAAAAAAAAGAAAGAAAGAAAAGAAAAGAAAGAAAGAAAAAGAAATATAATGAGGGTTGGAGAGATGACTTAGCGGTTAAGGCTCTTGCCTTTGAAGCCTAAGGACCCAGATTCAATTCCCCAGGTCCCACATTAGCCAGATGCACATGGTGGCACATGCATCTGGAGTTTGTTTACAATGGCTAGAGGCACTGGCATGCCCATTCTCTCTCTCTCTCTCTCCAATAAATAAAATAAAATAAAATAAAATAAAATAAAATAAAATAAAATAAAATAAAATAAGGCCTTTATGCTCACGGATCCATCACACTAGCTCTGGGCTAGTTATTTCCAAACTTCCACATAGTTGCAATGACTGGGATTGCAACCAGCCAAATCTGAGCCTGATATAATTTCCTTGGATTAACTGTCTTTTTTTCTTGTCCAGCCCTACCTCTTTCTGAGGCACACTCTATTCTAATTATTTGGTATATCTGCTTCTTAGACTGTGAGTTCACAGGGGCAGGATCCATGTCATTCTCCATGCTTTTTTCAATATTTTTATTTATTTATTTGAGAGACAGAGAGAAAAAAGAGAGAGTATGGGTACTCCAGGGCCTCCAGTCACTGCAAACAAACTCCAGATGCATGCACCACTTTGTGCATTTGGCTTTATGTGGTTGCTGGGGAATTGGACCTGAGCCTGCAGGCTTTTCAAGCAAGCATCTTTGACTGCTGAGCCATCTCCCCAGCCCTGCAATGGTCTTTGAAGTAGTGGATGAGGAAGAGATGATGAGAAGAAGGTGAAAGAGGGAGGAACCCTCAGCTTTATCATGTTGAGGAGTTAAAAAAAAAAAAAAGTCAAGCTTGGGCATGGTGGCACATGTCTTTAATCCCAGCACTGGGGAAGCTGAGGTAGGAGGATTGCTGTGAGTTTGATGGCACCCTGAGAATACTGAGTGAATTCCAGGTCAGCTTGAGCTACAGTGAGATCCTACCTCAAAAAACCAATCAAACAAACAAAAACCCCCCAAAACAAAACAAAACAAAACAAAAAAGCCCTCAAATAAGGCTAAAAAGAAAAAAAGCCAGTGAGGGCTAGAGAATTGGCTTAGCAATTAAGGTGCATGCCTGAGAAGCCTAAGGACCCAAGTTCGATTCTCCAGGTCCCACATAAACCAAATGCACATGGTGGTGTGTGTGTCTGGAGTTTGTTTGCAGTGGCTAAAGGCCCTGGCACACCCATTCTCTCTGTCTCTTTCGCCCTCTCTCTGTCTCAAATAAATAAAAATAAATCCTAAAAAAAAAAAAAAAGTCAGTGAGTTGGCAAGGACCAGACAAAAGACTACAGAGCAGGTGAGCTCAGAGACCAACATGTGACCCCACTGTTTCCTCTAGAAGATCACAGTGGCCTGGGACAAAAGCAGAGAAAGGAGTCATGTTGTTTATTTATTTTTAAATTTTTTTTTTTTTTTTTTTTTTTTTTTTGAGGTAGGGTTTCATTCTAGTGCAGGCTGACCTGGGATTAAAGGTGTGCGCCACCACGCCTGGCTGAGAGGAATCATCTGAAACGCCCAGGATGGCAGAAGAGGGTGTTGGCAGGAAATATGCCAGTCCCAATGGAAGGAGGATCAAGTCAAAGTAAGCTTGCTGCTAGGCTGGGAAAAGGAAGGCAGGAGGTCTAGGAGGTCCTGAATGGCTTGAAAAGCAGGTGACAGGGGAAAGAATGCAGACACGAGTGAACGAAGGCGATCTGGACGGTTTTATTCAGGTGTAACTAGGTCACAGCACGTCTGGGATAAAAATAAGTTCGCCAAAATATTTTCTTTTGGCTCTGCAGGACCCCAGCCTCTTGCAAATTCCTCTTGGATAGCTTCAAGACTGCTGGGGGTTTCTCGTGGATACTAGGGGCTTCCCAAACTGCCTCCCTGGTTTCCTCTTCTGCTTAAGCTCTCAGTGGATTCAAGCCACTGCCAATACACCCTGAGGGAGGGGGCACTGCTACTGGGAAAGCTCAAAAGGGACCCAGTGTGACAGCTGGTGTGCCTCTGAGTCTGCATGGAAGTCACCAACACTGGTGTTGAGGGAGGCCAGGGTCAAGGACTCAGGATTCTAGAGTCAGAACATCTGGGTTTGCATCTTGGGGCTATGGGTCACTGGTTTTGTGACCCTGAGCAAGTTGCTCAACTTCTCTGAGCCTGTTTCCTTATCTGCAGTGATGAGAACAATAAAAGAACAACCTCATAGGATTGTTATGAAATGAAAATGAGAAAATACATGTAATCCCCTTTAATAGAGTGCTGGCCATAGAGTGAGTGGCTGACAAATGTTGGTGATTATGACTTTTGTTGTTACAGCCCTTGCATTCATTAACTCATTTGCAAGTAAGCTCTAGGCATTCCCTCACATATGCCTAGTGTGTCAGCCAAAATGTATTTCCTGACATTTCCCAACACTTTACATGTTCCCTCAGCCTTCTGTAGCTTTGCAAATGAGGTTTGGTCTGCCTGGATGGACCCTCACTCCTCAGTGAAGTTGAACTTCAAGTTTCAACTAATGTTTAGTCTCCTCAAGGCACATGTTTGGGCTCATGGGCAAGGTCAGATGCCTGCTTTGGGTTTCTACATGCCCAGGGCTTTGTTACTGCACAACTCACTGAGAGGGACCAGTCATATGGACCCCAGCCATGTACAAAGTGACAACTTTGCTATATCACTCCTATTTCCCTCAATCATAATTAAAAAAATATTTTAGGGCCAGGCATGGCGCATGCCTTTAATCCCAGCACTTGGGAGGCAGAAGTATGAGGATTGTCATGAGTTCAAGGCCACCCTGAGACCACATAGTGAATTCCAGGTCAGCCTGAGCTACAGTGAAACTCTATCTTGAAAAACCAAAAACAACAACAACAACAACAACAACAACAAAAAAAAAAAAACCCTCTAGCCTCTGCAAATAAATTCAAGATGCATGTGCCACTTTGTACATCTGGCTTTATGTGGGTACTGGGGAATTGAACCTGGGTCATTAGGCTTTGCGGGCAAGCACCTTAACCATTGAGCAATCTCTTTTGTCCCCCCCAAGGTAGTCTCCCTCTAGCCCAGGCTGACCTGGAACTCACTCTGTAGTTCCAGGCTCACCTCAAATCCATAGTGATCTTCCTTTCTCAGCCTTCTGAGTGCTGGGATTAAAGGCATGTGCCACCACGCCTGGCCCTTCATCATAGGTTTTATTATACTCTTACTGTAATCATTTATTTACCTGCCCACTTTCTCTCAGACTCTGACCTCCTTGAGGACTCTGGCTGACACATAGTCAGGGCTCAGTGAATGCTGGCTGAAGAAAAGGATCCTGGTCTAGATATTGCATGGTGAAGCTCTTGGGTTAGCTAGGAGACAGCATGAACCAACACGAAACATATTAAAAGCTAAACACAAAAGCTGGGCCTGGTGGCACAAGCCTGTAATCCCAGTTAGTCCAGAGATTTAGGCAGGAAGACTGAAAGTTTAAGGCCTGCCTGAGATACATAGCAAAACCTTGTTAATTTTTTTTTTTTGATTGTTTTTGGTTTTGCGAGGTAGGGTCTCACTCTGGTGCAGGCTGACCTGGAATTAACTATGTAGTCTCAGGGTGGCCTTGAACTCTCGGCGATCCTCCTACCTCTGCCTCACAAGTGCTGGGATTACAGGCGTGCGCCACCATGCCTGGCTTTAAAACCTTGTTAATTTATCAAGACACTGTTTTTCAAATTAATATTGTAGGGAGGCTGAGATATTCAAGGCCACCCTGAGACCACATAGTGAATTCCAGGTCAGCCTGAGCTACAGTGAAACTCTATCTTGAAAAACCAAAAACAACAACAACAACAACAACAAAAAAACCCTCTAGCCTCTGCAAATAAATTCAAGATGCATGTGCCACTTTGTACATCTGGCTTTATGTGGGTACTGGGGAATTGAACCTGGGTCATTAGGCTTTGCGGGCAAGCACCTTAACCATTGGGCAATCTCTTTTGTCCCCCCCAAGGTAGTCTCCCTCTAGCCCAGGCTGACCTGGAACTCACTCTGTAGTTCCAGGCTCACCTCAAATCCATAGTGATCTTCCTTTCTCAGCCTTCTGAGTGCTGGGATTAAAGGCATGTGCCACCACGCCTGGCCCTTCATCATAGGTTTTATTATACTCTTACTGTAATCATTTATTTACCTGCCCACTTTCTCTCAGACTCTGACCTCCTTGAGGACTCTGGCTGACACATAGTCAGGGCTCAGTGAATGCTGGCTGAAGAAAAGGATCCTGGTCTAGATATTGCATGGTGAAGCTCTTGGGTTAGCTAGGAGACAGCATGAACCAACACGAAACATATTAAAAGCTAAACACAAAAGCTGGGCCTGGTGGCACAAGCCTGTAATCCCAGTTAGTCCAGAGATTTAGGCAGGAAGACTGAAAGTTTAAGGCCTGCCTGAGATACATAGCAAAACCTTGTTAATTTTTTTTTTTTGATTGTTTTTGGTTTTGCGAGGTAGGGTCTCACTCTGGTGCAGGCTGACCTGGAATTAACTATGTAGTCTCAGGGTGGCCTTGAACTCTCGGCGATCCTCCTACCTCTGCCTCACAAGTGCTGGGATTACAGGCGTGCGCCACCATGCCTGGCTTTAAAACCTTGTTAATTTATCAAGACACTGTTTCAAATTAATATTGTAGGGAGGCTGAGATAGGAGAATTGCTGAGTTCGAGGCCACCCTGAGAGTACAGAGTGAATTCTAGGTTAGCCTGTGCTAGAGGGAGAACCTGCATCAAAAAACCATAATAGAGCCGGGCGTGGTGGCGCACACCTTTAATCCCAGCACTTGGGAGGCAGAGGTAGGAGGATCGCTGTGAGTTCGAGGCCACCCTGAGACTACATAGTGAATTCCAGGTTAGCCTGGACTAGAGTGAGACCCTACCTCGAAAAACAAAACAAAACAAAAAAACCAATAATAATAATAATACTGTGGTGGTTGTGTGCTTGTCTAGGGAGTGCAAGGTCCTAGGTTCAATCCCATTACTAAAAGAAAAAAACAAAAAACAAGGCTGGAGAGATGGCTTAGCAGTTAAGGCACTTGCCTGCAAAGCCTAAGGACCCAGGTTCAATTTCCCAGTTCCCACATAAGCCAGATGCACAAGGTGGTGCATGTGGTTGGAGTTCATTTGCAATGGCTGAAGGCCCTGGCATACCCATTCTCTCTCTCTCTGTGCCTCTTTGTCTCTCTTAAATAAAAAATAAAAAATAAAAAAAAACTAAACAAGTGAAGAGGTTCACAGCTCTAAGGCATTTCCAAGACAGAGGAACTAAGTTTCTTCTGAGGACTATGCAGCAGTCTGTGGGGGGCTAGAGCAGAGGCAGAAGGAATAAGAATGCGCTTGGAACGTCAAAGGCCCACACTTCTGGATTGCTATGCTCAATGGTGGGAAGAATTCCAGTCCCAGCTCATGACTTTCACCTGGTCTAAAGACTTCATCATTTCATATGTTTTAAAAAAATGTTTCTTGGGCTGGAGAGATGGTTTAGTGGTTAAGGCGCTTGCCTGTAAAGCCAAAGGACCCAGGCTCAACTCCCCAGTACCCATGTATGCACAGTACCCAGATGCACAAGGGGCGCACGCATCTGGAGTTTGTTTGCAGTGGCTGGAGGCCCTGGCATGTCCATTCTCTCTTTCTCTCTCCCTGCCTGTCTATTTTTCTCTCTCAAATAAATGAAGAAAAATAAAATAAAATAATGTTTTTAAAAAATGTTTATTTGCAAGGAGAAAGAGAGAGAGAGAGAGAATATGGATGTGCCAGGGTCTCTAGCTGCTACAAACAAACTCCAGATGTATGTGCCACTTTGTGCATCTGGCTTTATGTGGGTACTGGGGAATAGAACCCAGGTCATTAGGCTTTGCAGGCAAGTGCCTTAACTACTGAACCATCTCCCCAGCCCTGTTTTGTTTTTTTCAAGGCATGTTCTCACTCTAGCCCAGGCTCATCTGGACCTCACTCTATATCCCAGACTGGCCTTGAAATCATGGAGATCCTCCTACCTCAGCCTCCAGAGTTCTGAGATTAAAGGCATTTCCTACCACACCTGGCTAAAATGACATCATTTCAAAGATCTTATGGGGGAGACTCAAAGTGCTGAGAATCAGTGACTATTGAGTGCCCAGCACTAAATGAGACATCTCTATCATGCCTCCCTCAGAGCTCAGGGAACACTGCAGAAGAGGAGATGGAAAGAATGTAAGAGCCAAGGGCTTTGGAATGCTGTCTTTCTGACAGGATGTGGCTATTGCATTCATGACCTCATAGCGGCTGTTGGTACTTGCACAAGGCCTGCATAATATTGGGCCATCAACATCCACCTTGGATGATGGAGGAGGGCAAGTGAAAAAGAAAATCAGGGCTGGAGAGATGGCTCAGCAGTTAAGGTGTTAGCCTGAAAAGCCAAAGGACTGAGGTTTGATTCCCCAGTACCCATGTAAAAGCCAGATGCACAAAGTATGTAGCAGGTGGAAGCCCTGGTAAGCCCATTCTCTCTGTATGTCTCTCTTCTTTCTATTCTCTGTGCTTGCAAACAAACAAACAAATAACTATTAAACAAAAGAAATCAAAGCTGTTATAGGGATATCATACATCCAAGGGAACCAACATGCAATGATGCTTTTAAAGTTTTTTTAAAAAATATTTTTATTTTTATTTATTTATTTGAGAGAGAGAGAGAAGGAGAGAGAAAGAGACAGATAGAGAATGGGCACGTCAGGCCTTCCAGCCACTGCAAAAGAAGTCCAGATGCACGTGCCCCCTTGTGCATCTGGCTTTTGTGGGTCCTGGGGAGTTGAACCTGGGTCCTTTTGCTTTGCAGGCAAACACCTTAACTACTAAGCCATCTCTCAAACCCAGTGATGTTTTTTTCCAGGCCAGTTGCTGCTATATGGTAGGCAAGAGCACAGCCTAGATACATCCAGAGGCTTTGACATTGCTCCAAAACATAAGTTAAGCAGGGTGTGGTGGTGCACGCCTTTAATCCCAGCACTAGGGAGGCAGAGGTAGGAGGATCACCATGAGTTCAAGGCCACCCTGAGAATACAGAGTAAATTCCATGTTAGCCTGAGCTAGAGTGAGACCCTACCTCGAAAAACCATTTAAAAAAGTTGAAAATTTATTTATTTATTTTTGTTTATTTGTTTGAGGAGAGACAGAGAGAAGGAGTGCACCAGGGCCTCTTGACACTGCAAATGAACTCCAGATGCATGCCACTTTGTGCATCTGGATTTACATGGGTACTGGGGAATTAAAGTCGGGGCCAGCAGACTTTGCAAGCAATTGCCTTTAACCATTGAGTCATCAATCCAGCCCTCCCCCCGCAAAAATAATTTGAGCCTTAGTATCACTATAGGCAGGTACCAAATTCTGTCTCTTCCTACGTATGGATTTGGACTGTACTGTTGCTGAGAATAAGTACTTTTACAGGAGTGTGTGTTTGATCTGCATGTAACCACCCCACTGTCATCCCAACTTACTTCACAAGGCCAAGTCTGAACAAGGAGGAGGAGGCACAGTGTGTCTTGTCACTTCTCCCTGGCAGAAAGACTTTAAAGAGACAGAACCTTGAACATCAAAACTGCCGCATTTACTTCAACATGTCTTCTATAGCTTATTTCCTGCACTCCTCCATCCTCCTGCTGTGATACTATTCTAAGCTGAAAAACAGAGTTTGGGAAGTATTCTGCTCTTTCTTATCCTGTTGATCCTGCCCCATGTGGCTTGGGCGAGAGTGGGGAGGTGTTTCTCACATACAGCCTGATGGAGGTTTTGCTGGTGGAGAACTGGGAGTGTAAGGAGGATCTGAGCCAGGGGAATCAAATTAGGAACTGAGCATACCCCTGTGGGGACAGCCTGTGGAAAAAGTTTCCCGGTGACGATGTGGTTGTTTGTCCCTTGGGAAGGACTGTGACATGGACAATTGGAGACTTCCTAGAGTCTCTGTTCCCTGTAGGAATTCCTGTCCCTTCAGAGATGCTTGCCTGCTTCAGGTTCCTGGGGCTACAGGGGACATGTGACACCATAGGGTGTAGGGCGAGAGAAGGAGGACAGCTCTCCCCGACCTCAACCCTGTTGTCTTCTTTGGAAGTCACAGCAGACTACTTCATGTAGAGGAAGCAGTCCACATGACGAGCAGGAGGAATCCTGGAGACCTGTGGGAGGGAGGAACTTCGAAGGTCTTGAAGGGAACAACAGGTACAGTGGTCTATTACAAGGAAGGAGGCAGGCAGGGTTTTTTTGTTTTTTCGGAGATAGGGTCTCACTCTGACCCAGGCTGACCTGGAATTCACTCTGTAGTCTCAGGCTAGCCTCAAACTCATGGTGATCCTCCTACATCTGCCTCCCTAGTGCTGGGATTAAAGGCGTGCGCCTCCACGCCCGGCCCAGCAGGGTTTTTAGCAGCAGGGCTCAGTGAGAGCTGGGAATGGTCTCTTCCGAGGACTTGAGAGCTTTAAGCCCCGCTCATGGCTGGAGTGTATGGCAGGGGACAGTGTCAAGGAAGGATGTAGGGAGGGGTGCTGCTCCTCACACTCAGACCCAGGCCCCAGATGTTGCCTCTCTCCCACGCTGACTCCCAGGAAGCCAAGCTGTGTGCTGCACCGGTTTCCTTACTGCTCTCTGCTCTCTATCAGGTCCTGATAACAAGCAGGATGGCCTCTGGTCACCTGAGGCACCCCATGTGCCACTTACCCTACCCGTCACCTCCTGCTTTTTTTTTTTTTTTTTTTTTTTTTTTTTTCGAGGTAGGGTCTCACTCTGGCCTAGGCTGACCTGGAATTAACTATGTAGTCTCAGGGTGGCCTTGAACTCACGGCGATCCTCCTACCTCTGCCTCCCAAGTGCTGGGATTAAAGGCGTGCGCCACCATGCCCGGCACCTCCTGCTTTTTAAAAAAATTTTTCCACCAGAGAAGTCACCTAGCAACTAAAGAAACTTGCTAGTAACTTCCCTTGGGTCTGCTTTCCAAGAATAAGCAATTCTGAGTCTCCAGAAAGAGGAATGGGGTATAGGGGAGCTTCCAGAATCTGGGACTGTCCCTTCTGGGACACCCTACCTCATCCAACATAAGCCCAGAGCCTGGAGTTCACTGTTGACTATTTCTAGAACCCAGCCTAGGCCCCAAAGTCAAGCACAGAGCCTATATTCAGGGCCCAGAGCTCAAAGCCACCTTAGTGACTAGAACCTGGAGCCCAAACCAGCCCAACCCTAGTCCAAAGTCCCAAGCCCAGAACCCAGGTTGCAGAACTCAGAGCATGTCTTGGTCCAGGCCCAAAGTCCAGCTTGGAGCCAAAGACCAAGGCTCAGAATTTATATCCAAGTCCAGTACCTTCACTCGGCTCATAGACTCAAAGCCTAGATCTCGCTAAGAGGTAAGAGTCCAGAGCAGCCCAGAGTTTACATCAGGATCTACCCTAAAGCCTAGGTCCCAATCCAGACCCCACCTTAGCTCCAGAACTGAGAGCCCTGCACTAGTAGTCAAGGGGACCTAGACCCACACACCCAGCTCCCTCGTACTCTTCCTAGTGGCAACCTTGAAAGAAGAGACCAAGGCTACAAGCCTAAAAGAGGGAATTTTAGGCCCATTAAAAAAAGGGTTAAAAAAAGGTTAAAACTTTTTTGGGGGGGGTGTTTCGAGGTAGGGTCTCACTCTGGCCCAAGCTGACCTGGAACTCACTATGTAGTATCATGTAGTATCAACAGTCTATGAGTTGCAGTGGCCTTGAACTCATGGCGATCCTCCTACCTCTGCCTTCCAAGTATTGGAATTAAAGGTATGAACCACCACACCTGGCTTAAAACTTTTTTAAAAAGTTTTTATTTTTTCATTTATTTTGTGAGAGAAAGAAGAAAATAGAGAAAGAATGGGCACGCCAGGGCCTACAGCCACTGTAAATGAACTCCAGACCCTTGTGCATCTGGTTTACATGGATCCTTGAGAATCAAACCAGGGTCCTTAGGCTTCATAGGCAAGTGCCTTAACCGCTAAGCCAGCTCTCCAGCCCCTCCAACCCCACTTCTAGCGGGAGGAGACAAGGGACTGATGCCTGGACACGAGTTGAGCAAGAATTGTATAGAGAACCTGGGAGATGCCTTAGTAAGGTGTTTGCTGTGCAAGCACGAGGACCTCCATTTGGATCCCCAGCATCCCTGTAAAATCAGGGCACAGTGGCATGCACCTGTAACTCCAGCACTGGGGAGGCAGAGAAAGGGGATCCCCGGGGCTTGCTGACTAGTTTGTCTAGTTAAATCAATGAGTTCCAGGTTCAGTGAGAGACTGTGTCTCAAACAACAAGCTGGACAGATGATTTAGAGGTTAAGGCACTTGCCTTCGAAGACTAAGGACCAAGGTTGCATTACCCAGCACCCATGTAAGCCAGATGCACGAGGTAGCATGTGTGTCTGGAATGAATATTTGGGCTGGAGAGATGGCTTAGCAGTTAAGGCACTGGCCTGCAAAGCCTATGGATCAAGGTTCGACTCCCCAGTATCTATGTAAACCAGATGCCCGTGGTAGCACATGCATCTGGAGTTTGTTTGCAGTGGCTAGAGGCCCTGGCATACCCATTCTCTCTATATCTCTCTCAAATAAATAAATAAATAAATAAATAAATAAATAAATAAATAAATAACCATATCTGGCTAAATAAATAAAGAAAACACCCAATGTCAGCCTGTGGCCTCCACATGCATGTGTACATGCAGGTTCACCCACAAACATACAAAAAGTCCTATACACATACGCCAAACACATACACTCACATATACACATATATGTATGCAAAAAAGGAGTGGGGGCTTGCGGGGATGGCTTGATGATTAAAGGCACTTGCTTGCAAAGCCTGATGGCCTTGGTTCAATTCTTCAGTACCTACGTAAAACCAGATGCACAAAGTGGTGTAAGCATCTGGAGTTTGTTTGCACTGGGGGGAGTCCACAATGTGCTCATACTCACTCTCTCTGACTCCTTTTTTTTTTCCTCTCTCAAATAAATAAATATATATATTTTTAAGTTTAGTATATGTTCTGTCATCGTTTAGCCCTGATCTGGTGGGTCCGCCATGGGGATTCAGATACCAAAGCATACTGTAAGGGTTGCTCCTCAGACCTCAATGGGACAGGTAGCCAAGCCATACTGCTTCTGAAGTGCTGTGTGGCATTGGACAAGTCTCTTCCCTATGTGGCCTTACAGCTCCGAGGGAAAAAAGTCAGGGGGGGTGGCTGGAGAGATGGCTTAGCAGTTAAGTACTTGCCTATGAAGCCTAAGGACACTGGTTTGAGGCTCAATTCTTCAGAACCCACATAAGCCAGATGCACATGGTGGCGCATGCATCTGGTTCGTTTGCAGTGGCTAGAGGCCCTGGCATGCCCTTTTTTTTTTTTCTCTCTCTCCCTTTCTCTGTCCCTAATAAGTAATTAAATAAATAAATAAAAAACTCAAGGGGCGCTTGCTTAGACTACAGACCCAGAAACAAAGAAAGGTCTATTACAGATGACCCCTCCATCCATTTATTGTTGGTTTGAGACAGGGTCTCATGTATCCCAGGCAGGCTTCAAATTTGCTGTGTAGCCAAGGATGTCCTTGAACTCCTGATCCTCCTGCCTTCCCTTTCCCAAGTGCTGGGATTATAAGCATGTAACACCATCCATGCTTTATTTATTCTTTTCCCCATCAGGAATGCAATAAATGCAGGTAATAGATATTTTATTTATTTATTTATTTATTTATTTATTTAATGACAATTTCCATATTTGTAGACAATAACCCACGGTAATTCCCTCTCTCCCCCCAGTTTCTCCTTTGAAACTCCACTCTCCATCATATCCCTTCCCCCTCTCAATCAGTCTCTCTTGTTTTATTTATTTTTATTATTTTTTTTTTTTTGAGGTAAGGTCTCACTCCAGCCCAGGCTGACCTGCAATTCACTATGTATTCTCAGAGTGGCTTTGAACTCTCAGTGATCCTCCTACCTCTGCCTCCTGAGTGCTGGGATTAAAGGTGTGAGCCACCATCACCTGGCTAATTATTTATTTCTTTTTAAATATTTTACTTTTATTTATTTATTTGACAGAGAAAGAGGGAAAGGGAGAGAATGGGTGCACCAGGGCCTTCAGCCACTGCAATCGAACTCCAGATGCATGTACCCCGTTGTGCATCTGGCTAACGTGGGTCCTGGGGAATCGAAACTGGGTCCTTTGGTTTTGCAGGCAAATGCCTTAACCACTAAGCCATCTCCAGCCCTATTTATTTATTTATTTATTTTTGGTTTTTCGAGGTAGGGTCTCACTCTGCTCCAGGCTGACCTGGAAGTAACTATGTCATCTTGGGGTGAACTTGAACTCATGACGATCCTCCTACCTCTGCCTCCTGAGTCCTGGGATTAAAGGTGTGTTATTTATTATTATTATCATTATCATCATCATCATCATCATTATTATTATTATTTTGGTTTTTTGAGGTAGGGTCTCACTCTGGCCCAGGCTGACCTGGAATTAACTATGTGGTCTCAGGGTGGCCTTGAACTCACAGCGATCCTCCTACCTCTGTCTCCTGAGTGCTGGGATTAAAGGCGTGTGCCACCACGCCCAGCTTTATTTATTTTTTTGAAGCAAGGTCTCACTCTAGGCCAGGCTGATCTGGAATTTACTCTTGTAGCCCAGGCTGAATTTGAATTCATGACAATCCTCCTACCTCAACCTTGCAAATGTAGATTACTTTAAATGGAGATAAAAATGGCAAAAAGGGGTGTGTGGGGAGAAATAGCTCAGAGGTTAAGGGGCTTGCCTGCAAAGCCTAATGATCTGGGTTCAGTTCTCCAGTACCCACATAAAGCCAGTTGTGCAATGTGGCACGTGCAGCTGGAGCTTATTTGAAGTGGCTAGAGGCCTTGTAGTGCCCATTCACACTCTCTTTCTCTCCTTGCAAATAAATAAATAAAAATAAGAAAAAAATGGCAAACAGGGCTGGAAACATGGCCCAGTGGTTAAGGTGCTTGCCTGATAAGCCTGGCGACCTGAGTTTGATTCTCCAGTACCTGCTGGATGGATAAAGTGGTACAGGTGTCTGGAGTTCACCTGAAGTGAATAGAGGCCCTGGCGTGCCCATTCTCTCCCCCTCTGTTTCTACTTGCAAATAAATAAATAAAAATATTTTTATCTGGGTGTGGTGGTGCACGCCTTTAATCCCAGCACTCGGGAGGCAGAGGTAGGAGGATTGCTGTGAGTTCAAGGCCAACCTGAGACTACATAGTGACTTCCAGGTCAGCCTGGGCTAGACCGACACCCTACTTCAAAAAACCAAAACCAAAACCAAATTATAAAAATGGCAAAAAAAAAAAAAAAATTCTCTGATGGCTATTGTGGATTGAAATGGAGACCAGTGTGGTATAGCTGCTTTATTTCAGGAAGATGGGATGAGTGCCTAAGGATGCTGTATAAAGCCCAGATTGAGACTCACAGTCCCCTCTCATCCAGCTCAGGCTCCAAGCTCAGTGCAGAAGGCCCCTCAGCGGAGCCATCTGTAGCCTCACGGGATTAAATGGTCTGCTCATGCCACTGCTTGCTTGGAGTCTTCCCTAGGCCTCTCTTCTGTCTGTAGGAGGCGCAAGGCCTCCTCCATGGGAACTTCAAAACCTCCTGATTTCCCAGCCAGCCTAAGCTGCTCAGTGCTCTGCCCCCTCCATCCTCATCCGTGTCTGTGATGTAGCCATGTAATGGGCATGTTTCACATGCCCTTGGCTGTCTCAAGAACTCCTACTCCTGCTACAGGGCGTGGTTCCATCACCATCATCTCCTCTGTGAAGCCTTCCCAGATCTTTTCTCCCAAACAGAATCTGACCTGGTGTTCTCAATTCTGGGGACTCAACAGAGTCCCATTTGCTATATCATTTGGCCATATTCTCCTGGATTTACCTCCACAACAAGGTGTTCTCTCCTCAAAGAACAGGATCCTTCATGCCTTGTGAATATCTGTGTTGCTGGACAGGCCCAGAGAAGGCTTAATGAAGGCACTGGCAAGTCCACCTTGATACTTTCAAGTGTTGTTTTATGCCCTCCAGCCCCTGCCCAAAGTTCACACCCACTGCCTGTAAGGCCCCTGTGTTTTAAGCTTTACATTTTATTTTTTATTAATATTTTCTTTATTATTTATTTATCTGAGAAAGAGAGAGGTAGAGAGAGAGAGAGAGAGAGAGAGGTGGGGGGAGAGAGAGAGAGACAATGAGCATGCCAGGGTCTCTAGCCACTGCAAAGAAACTCCAGACACATGTGCCACCTTGTGCATCTGGCTTACATGGGTCCTGGGGAATTGAACTGAGGTCCTTTGGCTTTGCAGGCAATGCCTTAACTGCTAAGCCATCTCTCCAGCCCTATTTTATTTTTTTCAAAAAAGAGTTTAATTTTATTGTAAGCAGAAAGAGAGAGAGAATGCAAATGAGTCCACCAGAGCCTCTAGCTACTGCAAGCAAACTCCAGGTGCACGCATCATTTTGTGCATCTGGCTTTACGTGGGTCCTGGGGAGTCAAACGTGGATCCTTAGGCTTTGCAGGCAAGCACCTTAACCACTGAGTCATTTCTCTAGCCCAAGCTTTATATTTTAAACTATGGCAAGAAATCTGTTTGCCCTGTGTTTCTTCATCAAAGACAAATATTCAAATATTCTTCATCAAAGACAAATCAGGGAGAGGATGAAGAAAAAAACTATCATTTATCGGTTTGTTTTGTATACACACATCATTGTACTAGATCTTCAGGATAAGACTGTAAGGCATAAGTACAGATCTGATTAATGAGGTTCTGAGAAGCTCACATAGATAGCCAAAGACAGGGCGGGACCTCATGGCACATGCCTTTAATCCCAGCATTTGGGAGGCAGAGTTCCAGGCCACCCTGAGTGAGACTACACAGTGAATTCCAGCCTGGGCTAGTGAGACCCAACCTCAAAAAACAAACAAACAAACAAACAAGCAAACAAACAAACAAACAAACAGGAACCCAAATGAGCCTGGCTATAAATCCTAGCTCTGCTCTTAATCTCTCCCTCTTAAGTAGTGTGAAATCACAGCATTATCTCGAGGAATCCGGAGCCAGCCACCAAAAGCCATAGGTCCTGGTATGCCACAGTGAAGGTGGGAAGTAGCCACAGCATAGCCCTGGGTTGCCCAACATGCTTTCTGTACAGATGGAGACAAAGAAAGGGACAGGACTCCAGGGACGATGAAACTTCTGCTCCCACCAAGGTGAAGTGAATCTAGATGTTTCTACCTCTGAGTGAGTCAAAACCAGCAAAGCAAGGCAGGGCTTCCTTGCAGAAATATGGCGTGAGCATGAGGTGGGCAGAGTTCTGGCCATCCAATTAAGGACAGATATTGCTCAGGCACTAATCCCCACCCTCTCCTCCTCCAGGGCTAACTCTGGGCTCTTGCCCAAGGAGCTCCTCACCTGATCTCATAGGCCCTGAGGCCACCTGCTAGCATACTTCAACCACTTTGATTTCTTCATTGCTGGACTATGGTCTCAGATGGCGTGACCCTGTGAGCCAAGGCTGACATCTTTCAGTTTCTGCCACTCCGCCATTCTTACAGCTCAGCAGTAGGAGATTTTGTCTGGGGAAGAGGACTTTGAACTTGGTAGAGTGTAGGCTGAGACGATCCTGAGAAACTTATTGGTGACAGGGGTGAGGAGATGGGGGGGTGGGGGGAGGGGCACCAGCTATCCCAGAGAGTCACTGGGCACTCTCTATATTGAAAACCGAGGGCCAGAAATCACATAGCACCCAGCTCGGGAGACTCTCTTGGGGTCCATAGCTTCAGATCAGATGGATCAGCCTTGAGTCTTCTGATCTACAATTGCCCAACCAATATCCAGGAATAAATTGGCAGCCTCAAGGGCCCTCAGATACTTCCTCCGCAGAGAGCCTCAACAGGAAACCTCAAGGTTCCTCCCTCGTCTTTCTGCATGTCTCCTCCCCGCCCCTCATAGGCCCACAAAGGGACTAGGTAGGAAATAGGCTGAGGCATCTCCACCGAGGCAGCTACTCCAGAAAGCCTTTGTTGCAGGGCCTGCTCAGCACTTAGCTCTCCCACCTGGCTGTTCCCTTAGAGCATCACCATCCAGGATGTGAATTTGGCTGTTGAGCTAAGTATAGGCTTGGCCCTTTTCTCTAGAAGTTAGGTCTGCCAGCTAGGGACAAGGGATTGATCTTTCCACTGGGTGGCAGATTGCAAGCTACCCCACCTGGCAACAATGGTATTCAGCCACGCGTTCACTCAGCAGTAATATCTGAGCACCAACTTCCCCCAGTAGCTCCTCATAACAGTCTGTCCTGGCAGCACCCCACTGTCCCAATACCATCCTGAGTCACCAGACATAACCTGGCCCCTAACCAATTACAAATAAATTTTCTTTTCTTTTCTTTGTCTCTTTCTTTGTTTCTTTGCTTCTTTCTTTCCTTCTTTCTTTCTTTCTTTCTTTCTTTCTTTCTTTCTTTCTTTCTTTCTTTCTTTTTTTTTTTTTTGAGGTAGGGTTTCACTCTGGCCCAGGCTGACCTGGAATTCACTATGTAGTCTCAGGGTGGCCTCGAACTCATGGTGATCCTCCTACCTCTGCCTCCCGAGTGCTGGGATTAAAGGCGTGCGCCACCACGCCTGGCTCCCACATTTTCTTTTCTTTTTCCTTTCTTCTCTCTTTCTCTCTCTTTTTGGTTTTTTGAGATAGGGTCTCACTCTAGCTCAGGCTAACCTGGAATTCACTCTGTAGTCTCAGGCTGGCCTCAAATTCAGTTATCCTCCTACCTCAGCCTCCTGAGTACTGGGATTAAAGGCATGTGCCACCATACCTGGCAAATACCAGGGCCTCTAGCCACTGCAAATGAACTCCAGATGCATGCATTACCTTGTGCATTTGGCTTTATGTGGGTACTGGGGAATCAAACCTAGACTGTCAGGCTTTGTAGGTAAGTACCTTTAACTGCTCAGCATCTCACCAGGCCACAAGCAAATTTTCTCCCTAAGGGGATTTACTTGGTGAAGTTTTGCTCAGGGTATGAATAATGATTGAGATGATGATGATAGTAAATACTGCCACCTCCTTCAGCGTACTCAATAAATCTTACCCCTGAGGTAGGGTCTCGGTCTAGCCCAAGCTGACCTGGAATTCACTACATAGTCTTAAGGTGGCCTCTGCCTCCCAAGTACTAGGATCAAAGGCATGCACCACCACACCTGGCTCAAGCACAATGTTTTTATTATTATTTTTTTTATTATTATTATTATTATTGACAACTTCTTTAATTGTAGACAATATCCCATGGTACCTCCCTCCCCCCACTTTCCCCTTTGACACTTCACTCTCCATCATATTCCCTCCCCCTCTCAATCAGTGTCTCTTTTCAGTTTGATGTCATGATCTTTTTTTAAAAATTATATATTTTATTTCTTTCTTTATTTGAGAGAGAAAAAGAGGGGGAGAGAGAGAGAGAATGGGTGTGCCAGGGCCTCTAGTCACTGCAAATGAACTCCAGATGCATGTGCCCCTTTGTGCATATGGCTTACGTGAGTCCTGGAGAGTTGAACCAGGATCCTTTGGCTTTGCAGGCAAACACCTTAACCACTAAGCCATCTCTCCAGCCTCAAGCACAATGCTTTAAGTATCACATTTAATCCTCATGTCCTAAAGCCAATCTTATGAGACAAGTCTAATTTTCTTTTCATTTTTCTTATTTTTTTTTTCTTCTGAGGTAGGGTATTGCTCTCTAGCCCAGGCTGACCTGGAATTCACTATGTCATCTCAGGTGGTCTCGAACTCACAGTGATCCACCTATCTGGGATTAAAGGCATGCACCACCATGCCTGGGTTATTTATTTATTTATTTACACAATTTTTAATTTAAAAAATTTTTTAATTTTTTTTTTTTATTGACAACTTCCATAATTGTAGACAATAACCCATGGTAATTCCTTCCCTCCCCTCCCACTTTCCCCTTTGATACTCCATTCTCCATCATATCCCCTCCCCCTCTCAATCAGTCTCTCTTTTATTTTGATGTCATGATCTTTTCCTCCTATTATGATGGTTTTGTGTAGGTAGTGTCAGGCACTGAGAGGTCATGGATATCCAGGCCATTTTGTGTCTGGAGGAGCATGTTGTAAGGAGTCCTACTCTTCCTTTGGCTCTTAAATTCTTTCTGCCACCTCTTCCACAATGGACCCTGAGCCTGGGAAGATGTGGTAAAGATATTTCAGAGCCGGGCGTGGTGGCGCACACCTTTAATCCCAGCACTTGGGAGGCAGAGGTAGGAGGATTGCCATGAGTTCAAGGCCACCCTGAGACTACATAGTGAATTCCAGGTCAGCCTGAACTAGAGTGAGACCCTGCCTCAAAAAAAAAAAAAAAAAAAAAAAAAAAAAAAAAAAAAAAGGTATTTCAGAGCTGAACACTCCTCTGTCACTTCTCAGCACCATGGTGCCTTCTGAGTCATCCCAAGATCACTTCTATCTGAAAAGAGAAGCTTCTCTAACCAAAAGTGAAAGTAGCATTAATATAATGGGTATGAACATTAAGAGAAGTACTTACTGGGCAGTTTAGTGAGCATGGTATATACATTTAGCCAGACATCAGCAGACCTTACATCCCTAGGGCTCATGACTACCCCTGTCATAGGTTTTTAGTATCAGGGATGTATTCCGTCCCATGGAGCTGGCCTCCTGTCCAATTAGAGAGCAGTTGTTTTCCTCCATAATAGACATGCCACTATTGCACCCTTTGGCTCATTTGGCTTGGCTGGACAAATTTAAGGCTTGCAGTGTCCACTGTTGAGTATCTCCACTGGTATTTTCTCTTTCTCCCATTGAACTGCATGCAGCGTAGCTTTTACCAGCTTCCTGACATTTATCTACATGGAGGGGCTTTCAGCTCAGCTCCAGCAGGATTTCTCAATGACCTTGCAGCCCAAGTATGTGGAACTTTAGAAATAGGGTCTTACCATCTATTCCTGGTGGGAAACCAAGAGCCTCAGCAATGGCCTGTAATATTTTGGGGGTATCAATGACCTCCCTGGCCAACAACTCACTGGAAGATATCCCATCCTTGGCACTGAAAATTTTCTAGTAACAATCTATGGCTTCTGAGTGTTCCATTGTCCAAAAAAGAAGGCTTCCATATGACTTATTTATATCCTCTTAAATTTGATTAGCCCCCCTCCACATTTCCTTTATTCAATCTCTTCCCCTGATCTCACTTAGGCCTTTTCACCCCCCATTAATCTGTTCTTCTACTTACATAGATACGATACCATCCTATTAAGTCCCCCCCCTTCCTTTCTATTCCCTTTATATCCCCTTCCTAGTTTATTGGCCTCTGCGACCGAGTTTTATTCCTACTCACATAGAAGTCCAATCATTTGTAGCTAGGATGCACATATGACAGAGAACATGTGACATTTGGCTTTCTAGGCCTGAGTTACCTCACTAGGTATAATTTTTTCCAGATCCATCCATTTTCCTGCAAATTTCATAATTTCATTTTCTTTACCACCAAGTAGAACTCCATTGTGTAAATGTGTCACATCTTTATTATCCACTCATCAGTTGAGGGACATCTAGGCTGGTTCCATTTCCTAGAGAGGCAATAAACATGGTTGAACAAGTATATCTAAGGTAGTGAGACAAGTCCTTAGGATATATGCCTAGGAGTGGTATAGCTGGGTCATATGGTAAATCTATTTTTAGCTGTCTCAGGAACCTCCACACTAATTTCCAAAATGGCTGGACCAGACTGCATTCCCACCAACAGTGTAGAAGGGTTCCTCTTTTTCTACATCCTTGCCAGCATTTATGGTCATTTGTTTTCATGATAGTAGCTAATATGACAGAGGTGAGATGGAATCTCAATGTAGTTTTTTTAAAAGATTTTATTTTTATTTATTTATTTATTAGAGATAGAGGGAGAGAGAGAGAGAGAGTGGAATGGGTGCGCCAGGGCCTCTAGCCACTGCAGACGAACTCCAGACGCATGCACCACCATGTGCAGCTGGCTTACATGGGACCTGGAGAATTGAACTGTGGTCCTTAGGCTTCACAGGCATGCGCCTTAACCACTAAGCCATCTCTCCAGTTGTCAATGTAGTTTTAATCTACATTTCCCTGATGGCTAGAATTTTTTGTTTTTTTGTTTTTTTGAGGTAGGGTCTCACACTGGCTCAGGCTGACCTGGAATTCACTGTGTAGTCTCAGGGTGGCCTCGAACTCACAGTGATCTTCCTACCTCTGCCTCCCGAATGCTGGGATTAAAGGTGTGCACCACCGAGACAAGGTCTTGCTATGAAGCTCAGGCTGGCCTTGAACTCATAATCCTCATGAGTGCTAGGATTATAGATATATACCACCATGCCTGGTTATGAACTCAATATAATTAGTATCCTCATTTTAAAGTTGGGAAACTGGTTCAAAGAGATGCAGTATTTTTTCAGGAGTAAAGAATAATGGGGCCAGGTATGGTGGCGCACGCCTTTAATCCCAGCACTCGGGAAGCAGAGGTAGGAGGATCACCATGAGTTCGAGGCCACCCTGAGACTACACAGTTAATTCCAGGTCAGCCTGGGCCAGAGTGAGACCCTACCTTGAAAAACAAAACAAAACAACAACAAAAAAAGAATAATGGGGGCTGGAGAGATGGCTCAGTGGTTAAAGGTGCTCTCTTGCAAAGCCTAATGTCCCAGGTTCAATTCCCTAGTACTCATGTACAGCCAGATACATAATGTGGACCATGAATCTGGAGTTTGTTTGCAGTGACAGGAGGCCCTGGCATACCCATTTATTCTCTCTCTCTTTTTCCCTCTGCTTGTGAATATAAATAAACAAAAAATAAATAAAGAATAATGAGGCTGGGGTGATAGCTCAGTAAATGAAGCACTTATTGAGTAAGTGTAATGACCTGAGCCTGAGTTTATTTGTTTTTTAGTTTTCTTAGAGGTAGGGTTTTGCTCTAGCCCACGCTGATCTGGAATTTGCTATGTAGTCTCAGGGTGGCCTTGAACTCACAGTGATCCTCCTACCTCTGCCTTCTGAGTGCTGGGATTAAAGGGGTGCACTACCAGGCCTGTCCCTTGAGCCTGAGTTTAGATCCCTAGATCCCACATAAAGCCAGATGTGGTAGCACACATCTGTAATTCCAGTTCTCCTACAGTAGGATGGAAGGTGGAGACATAAAGCCAGATGTGGTAGCACACATCTGTAATTACAGTTCTTCTACTGTGGGATGGGATGTAGAGACATAATCTCTGGAAGCTCACGGGCCAGCTAGGCTGGTGTATGAAGCGGCAGGTAATAGGAGACCCTACCTCAAATAAGGTAGAGGACAAGTACTGATACCAGGTTGTCCTCTGATTTCCACATGCGTGTTGTAGAACACATATACCTATATTTACACACACGCACACACAAGATTTTTATTTTTATTGTTTGGTTTTTCAAGGTAGAATCTCACTCTAGCCCAGGCTGACCTAGAATTCACTATGTAGTCATCTCAGGATGGCCTCAAACTCATGACAATCCTCCTACTTCAGGCCTCCCAAGTGATGGGATTAAAGGTGTGTGTCAGTCTGTCTGTCAGAAAGATAGACACACAGAGAGAGAGAGAGAGAGAGAGAGGGAGAGAGAGAGAGAGCATGGGTATACCAGGGCTTCTAGCTGCTGCAAATGAACTCCAGATATGCATGCGCCACTTTGTGCGTGTGGCTTTATGGGTACTGGGGAATCAAACTCAGGTTTACAGGCAAGCATCTTAACTGCTGAGCCTTCTCTCCAGCCCCGCCTATGGAATCTTTATGTGTAACTGCATCTCTGCCTCTCAGGAAACCTTCTGGGGAGTATGCTGGGGCAGATAAAGAAAAATACCTTGCAGCAAGCTTGTGAAGGCACAGACAGACAGAGAGCAACACGGGATCTTGAACTCACCATCTGTCCTCACCTGCAAGGCTAAACTAGACCCAGAAAAGGTAATGATGGTTGAAAGGGTCATGCCACCACTGAGGGGGTAGCTGCCTGCCCCTTAGAGAGAAGACCTTGATCTTAGTGCCATCCTACATGAAAAGAAGGTTAATGTGAAGAATGGGCCCAATCTCTGCTCCAGGCCCCTGAGGCTAATAGAGCTAGTGAGATGGTGGGAGTCACAGCAAAGCTCTTTGGGGTATAGGGATGAGGAGGTAGGAAGGAGAATGCTGAAGAGGGATAATGGAGTCACATGGTTGGTACCGTAGGTACCTGGAGGCTAACAGTTAAGAAGAAGGGGTCTGGGGCTGAGGAAATGGCTTAGCAGTTAAAGGTGCTTGCCTGCAATGCCTGATGACCTGGGTTCAATTTCCCAGTACCCACATAAAGCCAGACGCACAAAGCAGCATGTGCATCTGGAGTTTGTTTGCAGTAGCAGAATGCTCTGGTGTGCCCATACACACACACACTCTCTCTCTCTCTCTGTCTCTCATATAATAAATACATTTTTTTTTATTAAAAAAGGGGAGTCTGGCTCTAGCTTTATAAAATTAAATCCCTGCTTCTTTCTTTAGTCTTGGGAATATCATCTATAGAATGGGAGTAATAAAAGCAACCACTGCCAGGTAGTGTTGTAAGGAGTAAATGGCATGGTAGACATAAAGCAAAACACTCAGCACAATGCTTGCCCAGCTTATACAGCAGGTGCTCAATAACTGGAAACTGTTGTATTAGCAGTGGTCCGGTTCAGCTCGCAGTGAATGAGTGTCTCTAGTGGTGTGTTAAGGGGATCTGTCCAGACCAACAATATGTTTTTTTCCCCCACTGCTGAGGATTGAACCAAGGCCATGCACACAATAGATAAGCATTCTACCACTGAGCTACAATTCCCAGCCTGACCAAGAATATAGACAGTGAAGTTGCAAGGGGCAAGCTGCATCTAAACTTAAAGTGGGAGCAAATATTGGGCCCTAGAACCAGCATTCAAAACAACTTCAACAGGCTGGAGTAAGCAAGATGACATTTTTTCTGCTGTGAACTTGAAGACATTATACAAAGCAGAGGATGGGGGAGAGACCTGACTTGACCCTAGCTCCTATGCAAAGGATCTGAATGATTTAGTTAACCACAACCTGATGGGAACTAATCATGGGAGAGAAAGGCTCTGAAGCCTAGCAGTCTTAGGCTGTATTAACAATGTGTCGTGTCCAGACTGGGGGAAATAATAGGCCTATTGTGCTGGCTTGGTCAGGCCATATCTGGAATCTTGCGTTGCTACACTGACAGACTGGAATCAGGCCAGGAGGGGGACCAGCCCAGCCTCAGCTCCCAGGCCCTTGTGCTAAATGCTTCCTGTGCATTTTCCTTGTCTCATCCCCCAAACAATCCTATTAGATAGGCCCCATTAATGTCCCCACCTTATATACAGGGAGGTTAACAAAGTTGTCCAGGACCAACCACGAGCTAATGAGTGGAGGACACTGGAGCTTTTCTGAATGAGCTCTTTTTGTGCTTTGCACCTGGGGAGAACTGAACATTCATTTACTGTGTATGTATTTATTCAGTTCCTAACAAGGTGTAGGGCCCCCAAGCTTGTTAGTGGAGATGGAAGTGAAACAGATATAGTTTCTACTTTCAAGGTATGCAAGATCTCATTGGGAAATCTAGATCATTTGTGGAATGGTGTGATTCAAATGAGTAAAGAATGTAGGGCTGGGAGGGATCAAAGAGGACACCGGGGACAAATAAAGCTCAGAAAGGGGAAGAGAGGGGTGGAGAGATAGCTTAGTGGTTAAGGTACTTGCCTGTGAAGCTTAAGAATCCTGGTTTGACTCTCCAGAGCCCACGTAAACCAAATGCACATGGGGACACATGCATCTGGAATTCATTTGCAGTGGCTAGAGGCCCTGGCGCACCCATTTTCTCTCTCTCCCCCTTTTTTTTCTCTCAAATAAATAAATAGTTTGTTTTTTTTTTTAAAAGGTAGCTGGAGAGATGGCTTAGCGGTTAAAGTGCTTGCCTGCGAAGCCTAAGGACCTATGTTTGACTCTCTAGATCCCATGTAAGCCAGACACACAAAGGTGAGGCAAATGCAAGGTCGCACATGCCCACTAGGCGGTGGAAGCATCTGGAGTTCAATTACAGTGGCTGATGCCCTAGTGTGCTAATTCTCCCTCCCTCCCTCCTTCCCTCTCTGTCTCTTTCTAAAATAAAAAAAAAATTAAAGAAAGACGGAAGGAAGGAAGGAAGGAAGGAAGGAAGGAAGGAAGGAAGGAAGGAAGGGAAGGAGGGAGGGAGGGAGGAAGGCAGGCAAGCAGGCAGGAGGCAGTCAGGCAAGCGGACCAGAGACACTTTGTCACATAGCTCACAATGGAGACCCGAGGACCAACCAGATCATATCTTTTCGTGATGTTGCACCGCTTTTTTTGGCTGTCTTCTGTTCAGCAGTACCTAAGAGCCATGTGTCTAGATGGGATCTACAAGGGACCTTGGTGTGGCCATCCTGGTTGGAGTAAAGGGGAGAGCCAAACTCAAATCTCTCTTCTCTGCTATTTGAAATTAGAAAGAAGAAAAATTCGGGCATCGTGGCACATGCCTTTAATTCCAGCACTTGGGAGGCAGGGGTAGGAGGATTGCAGTGAGTTCAAGATCACCCTAAGACTACATAACTACATAGTGAATTCCAGGTCAGCCTGGGCTAGAGTGAGACCATATTCTGAAAACCAAACCAAAACAAAACAAAATAAAAAAGGAGTCTGACACTAGGAAGCACAGAACCTGGGGGTAGGTGGCCTCTCAGAGGCCCAGCAGCTCCTTCCTTCACTGGTCAGAGAGCTGGGTTCCACACAGGTGTCTGGGGATCTGGGAAGACTAGGGTGACATTAGTAGAGGTGGAAGTAGATTATTCTTTTCTGCCATGCATGTCAGCTGTTCTAGACTAACATTCTCTCATCTTTCAAGAACCACATTCCTCTGCACTCTCTTTCTCAAAGCTTTCCTTGATTGTTTCAACCTCTGGGCTTCTCATTGGGGAGGCAAATGTATTCCATTCAGCTTTCTGTAATTTATGCTAAGACCGATGGAGCAGGGCCGTGGACAGCAAAGACTTAGGAACCAGACAATACCTTCCAGGCCTGGCTCTGTCATATAACAGCTGTTCCTCTTCTCCGAGTTCCTCTTTCCACGGCTGTAAAATGGGGATAATAATAGTACCACCCTCAGATGGAGTTTGTGAGCGCCTAATGAGATCATGTTAAACTCAGAGGAAGCTGTCCATAAAAGGCTACTGTGACTACGGCTTGTCTCGGTAACTTGGAAGCTTCCTGCCAAAGGGGGCAGCTCATTTTTCTGTCCAATTGAGAAAGGTCCCCATAGATGCCAACGGCAGGAAAGAAGAATGGCTGATCTTGAGAGATGAAAGAGAGGCATTGGTAGGGAAAGTGATAACTTAGAATCTCCAACGTTTGGTGGAGCTCGGGAGAGGCCTCCTGCCTTCAGATTTTAAAGGGCACAGTGGGCCTTGGAGTCCCTTCCTTTCCTAGGTCTAAGGTTCAGAAGTCATACGCTGCAGGCTATGGGAAGACTCGGGGAGAACTCACTCTGGGGGCCCTCGGGCAGGTTACTTTCAGCCTTGGATCTCAGTTTCCTCGGGTGATTCAGGTAGACTTTCGTAGCCTCCCCTAGGTTAGCTGGCAAGGAGCACTTGCAGCAGGATGCAGGTTTCGGGGCTTTGGGAACGTGGCTCAGTCTCAGGGCTCTGCCGGGCGAGTGAGGAAGGCGGGAGGGCAGGTGAGTGCGGTGATTGGCTGGAGACGGAGCAGCGGCGCTCAGTGATTGGTCGGAAATAAGAGGGCCGGGCCGAACTTTTAAGAGGCGCGGAGGGGGCGTGCTAGGGACTTTTCTTCGTCCGAGTGCCGGGTTTGCCAAGTGCGGGGCGACCGTGGCGGCGGTAGTTACGGCCGGAGCCGGGATCTTGAGAGAGTGGGAGCGGGCGGAGCCCAGGAGCATCCCGGACCAGGACGGCGTGGCCCGCGGGTCATGGCCAAAGGAGAGGGCGCCGAGAGCGGCTCCGCAGCGGGGCTGCTGCCCACCGGCATCCTCCAGGCGGGTGAACGCCCAGCCCAGGGGAAGGTGAGAATCCTGCACCCCTCCACTGGAAGGCAAGGGATGCAGGGCAGGCCGAGGTGGAGAGAAGGGGCGTCGGAGGTTAGGCCTGGTCCTAGGACACTTGGGGCAGCAGGGGACAGAGGTGGGAGCCGCAGAGAGATGGGGGTATGAGGTGTGTGTGGGGGGTACTCCGGGGGCCGGTGAGTGATGGAGATCTGTCCGCGCGGTCGCCCCGCTTTGCTCATCCCCACCCCCACACCTGGTCCCGCCGGCAGCTCAGCTCTACGTGGTGTGGGGCTCTGTCTAGTCCTGCCTTAAGGTTTTTGTGTTCCGAGAGGCTGTGGTTTAACGCCCCCTCCCCAGAAGCTGGAGAGACCCCAGGAACCTGAGGACCTCCTTAGTTGCCCCATCTCTCACCCACGGGCCCCCCACCCCCACCGCCTACACTCACGCCTCAACTCTGAGGAGGGCCACTCAAGTTCATTCATAAGAACAAGGGCTCTGCTCTTAAAGGAGCCGCATCCCGCAAGCCGCATTTGTGTGTGAGTGTTCTTGTGCACCAAGACCCTCTTCTCGGCCCAGGCCCCAACGCGGTAGACCTGTTTAATGACCCAATGAAACCATGCGGTCCCAGGAAGGGATCTCTGGCAGAAGATATGTGCTTGGGAGGTGCCCGCCTTTTCCTTTTAATTTTATTAACTGATCCTTGGAAGGAGCGAGTGAGCAATTATGCAGTTACCATGTATGAGTAATCTTTACTTTCCCTGAGCAACCCTAACCTCCCTAGTGCCCCACCCGGAGAGGGACCAGTCCCTGACACCTGGAGCCCTTTTCACCCCTCTTGAAGGTCCCCTAGGAGCCAGAAGAGGTGTGTGTACACGCGCGCGCGTGTGTGTGTGTGTGTGTGTGTGTGTGTGTGTGTGTGTGTTGGACGGTAGGGCTGCTCATCGGTTTGCCCGAAGCTCCTGATTGCCTACAGGGATCCGGGAGCTCCGGGACAGATGGAAAGAACAGCTGTGTCCGCAGCCGGCTGGGGCCCTACAGCTCTCTAGAGCTCTCACCCCATAGGCAGGTGGATCATGGCCTCTGCTCCAGGGCGGGAGCCTGGGCTGGGCTCTTGGCAGCAAGAGGATTTTCAGGTTGTGGCAGCTGGTGCCGGGTGGGGACAGGTCCACAGCTAGAACATGCTGCCCCTCTGTAACTTGGAGAGCAGCGGGGGCTGAGGCCTTGGAAGAAGTTCTTTAAAGATGGAGGGCTGATAAGTTTCCTCAGAGTCTGGGGGAGGAGACTGAGTGGTTTGGGGGGCAACTTCCTCTGTTGTTTGGATTATCCTTTTTTCCATGTTCCTCAGAACACAGAACACCTTTCTCTTTTTGTGGAAAGTGGGATTTCCCTGGATGGGAATAGGGCAAGGCAAAGGTGTTCTTTCTGGCAGAGTTGGCTGGAGGGATGGTCTTGCCTCTGGAACCTTCTAGAATGGAAATCAGGATCTTGGGCCTTTTTTTTTTTTTTTCCTTTCTTGTTTTCATTTTTTCCCTCCTTTTCCCAGAAGGAGCCAAAGAAGAAGAAACAACAGTTGTCCATTTGTAACAAGCTTTGCTATGCAGTTGGTGGGGCCCCCTACCAGGTGACAGGCTGTGCTCTGGGGTTCTTCCTACAGATCTACCTGTTGGAAGTGGCTCAGGTGAGTGGCTGCACCTTCCAGGGCTCCTTGGGCATCTGCAAATGAGAAAAGCTAGGCACCTCAGCATAGGTTCACTCAGTTCTCCTGTTGGTGAAACAGAACCAGAACTCCCTATTTGGCTTCCTGTCAGAATCACAGTGGATGAAGAATAAGACTTTAGAAAGTGTCCAGTAAGGGAGTCTGTCTGCCCCAGGAGTCACAGCTAGCTGGCAACTCCTCCTTGCCTGGCAGGAGCAATAGAGCCTGGAGGGGTAGGCAGTCGCTGTGAGGGAGAATGGGACTCACTGGTGACGTTGTTCTTAGAAGAGACTGGCACACCATGTCCCTGGCTGGAAGACAGTCAGCTGGCTTGGCTCAGGGGTTAATAGATGGTGCCAGGCTGGTAAAGGAGCTATTTCTCACCTTCACCTGAAGAGTGGTGGCATGTTGGGTGGGCAGAAGGGTGCCCCAGTACCCAGGGTCTTTGACAGAGAGGGATGAAGCAGAGCTACTGTGTGCTTTGAGAAGCCTTGGCCAGCAGCCTGGCATCCTGAGAATTTGCCCTGTCTGGATGGACGAGTGGGAGACTGAATAGCCATGGCTACCAGGGTGCCCTTATTGGCTGATTTTCTGGGTAGCATCTGACTGGGTAAGTAGGGCATCTTAGTTGTATCCACTTGCAGGTGTGGAACACAGAACCCCAGAAAAGACAGACGATTTCATTCAGCAGCCAGCTTTTGGCTAATTCTCATGGTGGTGGGGTAAGCAGACGGAACTCCACTTAAAGTATAGAGTAGGTTGCAGTGAATGTCAGCGCTAGCTGGAGGATCACATTGGGGAGATCACTGTGTGTGTGAAGACTGCTTGCTTTCCAGAGCAATAGCAAGAGCAGGGTTAGACAGTGGGTGTGGCGGACATGCCTGTGATCCCAGTACTGGGGAGCACAGGACCCAGAGTTTAAGGCCAGCCTGGGACCCTGTCTCAAAAACATAACAAAAAAGCAGGGCTTTGGGTTGGAGAGATAGCTTAGTGGTTAAGGTGCTTGCCTGCAAAGCTTAAGGACCTAGGTTCAACTCCCCAGAACCCATAAAAGCCAGACACCCAAGATGACACATGCACACAAGATTACACATGTGTACAAGGTGGTGCACAAATCTGGAGTTCAATTGCAGTGGCTAGAGGCCCTGGAACACCAAACAAAAAACCTAGGATTTTGAATGAGGATGAGGCCAGAGAATCTGTATTTAGAACCTGGACTGTTTGGAAGAAGAATAGGTTGAGGCAGGCCACTTAAAAAAAAAAAATCTCTGGGCTGGAGAGATGGCTTAGCGGTTAAGGCGTTTGCCTGCAAAGCCAAAGGATCCCGGTTCGATTTTCCAGGACCCACGTTAGCCAGATGCACAAGGGGGCACATGCATCTGGAGTTCGTTTGCAGTGGCTAGATGCCCTGGTGCCTCCATTCTCTCCCTCTCTCTCTGCCTCTTTCTCCTAAATAAATAAATAAAATATATTTCAAAAAATTTTTTAAAAAATCTATAGACTATGCATGCACAGGTGTGCACATCTGCACATATACAATGCACACACACACACATACCATGCCACACATACAATCTATAGGGCTGGGTGCAGTGGTAATCCCATCACTAGGGAGGCAGAGGCAGGTAGATTGCTAGGCTGGTCTACATAGTGAGTTCTGGGCCAGCCAGGGGTACAAATGTGATGCTATCACTAAAGAGAAAAATAGAAAAGAGTAAGAGTGTACATATACCCTCTTCAACCAAGATAGAACTTGATCCCATAAGACAGAGACTACAACTTTCATTATACAGATGGGGAAACTGAGACTCAGTGTGGTTTCCAAGGGAATGCTAGCTCTGATTAGGTGGTTAGGGGCTCGGGGCTATGAGAGGGAAAGAAGGGAATGATTCTGGATTCATTCTATTTGGATGAGGTGTTTGTCTCACCCCCTAAACAAATAAATCAATAAAAAGCCAGGCATGGTGGCATACACCTTTAATCCCAGCATTTAGGAGGCTGAGATTAGAAGGATCCCAATGAATTGGAGGCCAGCCTAGGCTACAGAGGCAGTTCTAGGTTAGCCTGAGCTAGAATGAAAACTTGCTTTAAAAAAATGAATAAATAAGTCAGGCATGGTGGCACATGCCTTTAATCCCAGCACCCAGAAAGCAGAGGTAGGATGATCACCATGAGTTTGAGGCCAGCCTGAGACTACAAGAGTGAATTCTAGGTCCGCTAGGGCTAGAGTAAGACCTCAAAAAAAAAAAAAAAGTGAATAAATAAGTGAATGATAGGGTGTTTTCAGGGGCAGCAGAGGGGAGGAAAGAGACCCAGGAAAGCTTTTAACATATCTGTATTGTTTTTCCACAAGATGGGAGGAATTGAACCCAAGACCTTTCTATTGTCACTATTAAGAAGGCAAGGGTAGAACTGGGGAGAAGATACAGTAGCTAAAGGTGTTTGCTTGAAAGCCTGGCTGTCCAGGTTCAATTTCTCAGCACTGGGTAAATCCAGATGCAAAGTGGCACATGCAGCTGTTATCCCAAAGCACCTACAACAATGGGAGGTGGAGCCAGGAGAATCCAGAAGCTCTTGAACCAGCTAGTCTGACATTCATTTGCATTCTGGCAGACTGTTTGCAGCAGCAAGAGACCCTGTCTCAAAGAAGATGGAGCACAGACACCTGAAAGTTGTCCTCTGACCTTTAGTCATGCCCATGCCTATGCATACGCACAAATAGATAAAAGAATCTTTTGCCTGGCATAGTGATGTAGGAGGATCAAGATCACTGTCAGGTCATCCTGAGACTACATAGTGAATTCCAGGTCAGCCTGGAATAAGACCCTACCTCAAAAAACAAAAACAAAACAAAACAAAAAACCAAGGATTTTTTTTTTTTAAAGGCAAAAAATGAAGATGTTTAAGGCCCAAGTGGGAACAGAATAGGGTCTCAAGGGCCTGGCCACCAGAGGGAGGGAGCCTTTGCTGAGGTGAGTGGTGCAGTGATGTCTTCTGTCTCTTCCCTGCGTCAGGTGGACCCTTTTTTTGCCTCCATCATTCTGTTTGTGGGCCGAGCCTGGGATGCCTTCACTGACCCTCTGGTGGGCTTCTGCATCAGCAAATCCTCCTGGACCCGTCTGGGCCGCCTCATGCCCTGGTGAGTGGAAGATAAAGCTTCTAGAATATCTGTCAACCCCTTTGTCTCTTGTCACAGGCAGGTGGGGCTGGGCTGGGCTAGGGGCATGGTTGAGGAAGAAGGGATAGTGTAAAAGCCCAAGGGTGTTGAACCTCAGCTGCTGCAGACACAGGCACTGGGACACCTAGCCAGCTTGTTCCCAGGCTGGCCAAAGTGCTAGGCTTTCCCTCAGCTTGGGTCTCCTGGTTCCTCAAGGTCCACTTGCTCTCCTTGGTGAAGTCAGAATCCTAACTTCTCCCACTCACCACTTCTATAGCAACAGAGGCAGGTCTTCAGAGCAGTTGAGAGATTGCTCTTCAGCCAGCAGTCTGTGTTTGAATGCTCTTCTCACTGATTTAACAGCCGTGTAGTCCTGAGCAGATTACTTACCATCTTTGAACCTCAAGTAAAATGCAGATATGGAACTTGTCACAGGGTCATGACGAGGATTTTAATTTTTTTAATTTTAATTTAATTAATTAATTAATTTTTGGTTTTTCGAGGTAGGGTCTCACTCAACCCAGGCTGACCTGGAATTCACTATGGAGTCTCAGGGTGGCCTCAAACTCACATTAGTCCTCCCACCTCTGCCTTTCAAGTGCTGAGATTTTAAAAGCGTGGCCCACTATGGCTGGCTTTTCTTTTCTTTTCTTTTTTAATTTTATCTATTTGAGAGTGGAAGGAGGAAGGGGAGAGAGAGAGAATGGGTGTGTTAGGGCATTCAGCCACTGTAAATGAACTCCAGATGCATGCACCACCTTGTGCATCTGGCTTACGTGGGTCCTGGGGAATCGAACCTAAGTCTTTTGGCTTCGAAGGCAACTGCCTTAACTGCTAAGCTATCTTCTCCAGCCCCATGATGAGGATTTTAATATGTAAAGTATTCAGGGCTCAGCAGCCAAGAAATACAACTTGGCATTTCTTCTGGGTGGTTCTTGGTAGGGCCAGAGCAGGGGGCATTACTGGGAATGGGGCTGCAGAGTCATAATCTCTAATGCCTTGAATGATGCAAAGCCTAAGTTATTCAGCCTAAGGCTGTGGGGCAAGGTTTGGGGGGTGGGCAGTTGTCATAGATCAATCAGAGAGGGAGACACACAAGACAGGCCAAGCCGGGGCTCTGGTTCCCTCCAGGACATCCTGCTTCAGGGGGTTGGGGGGGGCATACCCCTTTCATCTCCAGCCCATCCAAGCTTAAGTGGGCGCCTTCCTGCCCCAGGGGCGCCCATACCTGGTCTCCGGCCTTCAAAGCTCTTCCAGTAGCTCCCGCACCCCTACAGCTTCCTTTCCCACGAGGCCCCCCACCCACCCCAATCCTGCCAACCCCTGGCAAAGGCCCAGGTTGGAGCCTTTGATCCAGGCTTCAGGGCCCAGGGGGTTGGGGGAGGGGTGGGCAGGAGAGCCTGCCTTACCTGGGCAAGCTGCTCAGGGTTCCCTGAGTGCCACCAGCTCCTGAGACTTGGCCCTGTGCCTGCCTCCTGGCAGCCAGTGGAGGGCGGGGCCCTGCTGCCACATCTCCTCATGAGGCCCAGCCAATGGGAGGCAGCTGCCTGATGCATAGCAGCCTGGGTTACTCCCAGTCATACTGGGTTCCTGGACAGGCAGCACTGTTCAGCTGCCTAGAGCAGAAGCTGGAGTGTTTGAGGAAGGCTGAGGAGGAGCCCTGTTCTCCGGGGAGACACGTGGAGGAGGTCGGGCAGCAAGCCATCTTCCTAGTGGGAGGGAAATCTGAAGGCGTGCTGAGTAGGTGTGGCAGCCACTTTGGGAAAGTTGCTGGGGAGCCCTCCGGGCAGCTCTCGGTGGGGCAGGTACCTGTGTGCATGTCAGAGCACACACTGAATGGCTCATGTGCTATGTAGCCCTGTATCCATGACATCCCTGGCTGCACCAACCACAGTGATGACTCTCCTCAAGCACTGGGACCCCCCCCACCACCACTGTTGAAGTATGGGAAGAGGCTTTTAGTGTGAAAAATGGCTGGTCCTGTCGAGGTTTGTTTAGCTGTTAGCTCTGTGCCCCCCTTTCCTCCCAGGCCTTGGGGCAGCAGTTTTTCCCTTCAATGTCCCCTGTCACCTGTGAGACCCTATCAACAGGGTCACAAGGAAGGCTGAGCCGCTGCAGGCTACACCCGTGGTTGATTCCCAGCCCTCTCCACAGCAACCCCTCCCACCACCCAAAGTGGTTCCCGCAGGCTGCCTCTCCTGCTGAGTCTTTCATATGTGATCATAGCAAACATTTAATGTCCTAAGCCCTGTCCAACATTTTCCTATCAGCTTCTTCAAGTCTCAAGCCTACTTCAGCCCTGTGAAGTAGAGCCAGAGTCCTTACAGTGGCCTATGAGGTGTTCCGTTTCTCTGCATTATCTAATTCCATCTCCCTTAATCATTGTACTCCAGCCCCATGGGCCCTGCTGTTCCTCAGGCCTGCCAGGCACACTCTTGCCGGAGGACCTTTGCTCTGACTGTTCCAGAGCCACTCTTGCCTCAGACATCTGCAAGGCTGATCCCTGACTTCATCCAGTTCTTTGTAGTCCAGCTGCAGACTGCATCCCTCTTCTCACTTCCCATTCCCTCTAGCCTCCTTTCTTTTCCCCACACCACTTATCAACTTCTAACGTGTTATATAACCCTTCTAACTTTTTTTTTTTTTTCCAGTATTGGAGTTCAATCCCAGGGCCCTGCAAACACTAGACAAACACTACATCTTCACCCCTTCTTGTTGTTTTAATATTTTGATTCATTTGTGAGGAGAGATAGAATGTGGAGTATGGCTGTGCCAGGGTCTCTTGCTGCTGTAAACAAAGTCCAGATACATACACCACTGTGTGTCTGGCCTTATGTGGGTACTGGGGAGATCACACCTAGGCCAGCAGGCTTTGTAAGCAAGCATCTTTAGCCACTGAGCCATCTCCCTAACCCCCACCCCCATTTTTTGTCTTTTGGGTGTTTCTTTTTTTTTTTTTTTTTTTTTTTTTTGAGGCAAGGGCTCATGCAACCCTTGCTAGCCTCAAACTCCTGATCTTCCTGCCTGTGCTCCCAGAGTGTCTACCTCTAGCCTGCTTTTAATTTTAATTTTATTTATTTGCGGGGGGAGGGGAGAACAAGAGAGAGAGATTGAGAGAGAGAACGGGTGTGCTAAGGCCTCTAGCCACTGCACATGAACTCCAGACACACGTGCCACTTTGTACATCTGGCTTTATGTAGGTACTGGGGAATCAAACCCAGGTGGTTAGGCTTTTCAGGTAAGTGCCTAACCACTGAACCATCTCTCCAACCCCCTGCTTTTTTTTTTTTTTTTTTTTTTTTTTTTTTTTGGTTGTTTGAGGTAGGGTCTTACTGTTGCCAGGCTGACCTGGAATTCACTATGTAGTCTCAGGCTGTCCTTGAAATCACAGCAATCTTCCTACCTCTGCCTCCTGAGTGCTGGGATTAAAGATGTGTGCCACCATACCCAGCCCTGCTTTTTATTTTTTGCATGTGTGTAGTATGCATGTAGTGTATATGTGTGTACAGGTGCATGTGCCACATGCACATATATGCAGAGGCCAGAAGTCTCAAATTCTGGAGCTTACCGTTTTCACAAGCCCCAGCAATTATCTGGTCTGTTCTCGCATAGGATTGGGGTTACAGACACGTGTGGTCATCCCCAGCTGTTTATGTGGATGCTAGTGAATTGAACTCAGGAGGTCTCCAGCCCTCGTGCTTAGGTGGGAGCATTCCTACTTGCTGAGCCACCTCCAGCCCCCTAGCTTGCTTTATAGACGTGCCATACCTGGCTCAGCCATTGTTTCGGATTAAAAAAAAAAAAAAAGTAATGTTTTGTTTATTTTTTTGGTTTTGAAAAAGTAATTTATTTATTTGCAAGAAGAGAGAAAGAGAGAGAGAGAGAACATATGGGTGTGCCAGAGCCTCTTGCTCCTGCAAACAGACTCCAGATACATGCACCACTCTGTGCATCTGACCTTATGTGGGTACTGGGAAATTGAACCCAGGCCATCAGGCTTTATAAGTAAGTGCCTTTAACCACTGAGCCATTTCTCTAGCCCCCCTGGTTATTTATTTATTTTTATTTTATTTATTTGTTTGCAAGGAGAGAGAGAATATGAGCATACCAGGGCCTCTAGCCACTGCAAACAAACTCCAGATGCATGTGCCACTTTGTGCTTCTGGCTTGTCATGGGTACTGGGGAGTCAAACCCAGGCCATTATGCTTTGCAAGCAAGCACCTTTAACCACTGAGCCATTTCTCTCTCTCTCTCTCTCTTTTTTCCGAGGCATGTTCTCACTCTAGCCCAGGCTGATCTGGAACTCACTCTATAGCCCTAGCTTAACCTTGAACTCACAAAGTTCCTCCTACATCAGCCTCCCGAGTGCTGGGACTAAAGGCATGTGCCATCATTGTGTGTGTGTGTGTGTGTGTGTTCTGAGACAGGGTCTCATACAGCCCAGGCTTCTCTTGAACTCACTCTACAGCTAAGGCTAGTCTTGAGTTCTCTCTTTCTCAATCTCTCTTTTTTTTTTTTTTTTTTTTTTTTTGAGGTAAGGTTTCACGCTAGCTCAGGCTGACCTGGAATTCACTATTTAGTCTCAGGGTGGCCTTGAACTCATGGTGATCCTCCTACCTCTGCCTACCAAGTGCTGGGATTAAAGGTGTGTGCCACCATGTCCAGCTAGTCTTGAATTCTTGATCTTCTTACCTTTATCTCCCAAGTGCAGGGATTGTAGCATATGCTACTATACCCAGCAACCCTTATTTTTCTTTACTTTAAAAAATATTTATTTGTTTATTTGTGAGGAGAGAGAGAGATAGAGTGAGAATACAGACATGCTGTCAGGACGTCCTGCCCCTGTAAACGAACTCCAGATGCACACACCATTTTGTATATCTGGCTCTACATGGGTATTGGGCAATCAAATCTGGGCCTGCAGGCTTTACAAATAACTTTAACCACTTAGTCAACTCCTCAGCACTTTTTAACATTTAAAAAAAATTATTTGTGGTCTGGAGAGATGGCTTAGTGGTTAAGGTGTTTGCCTGCAAAGCCAAAGGTTACGTGAGTTCTTCAGGACCCACGTAAACCAGATGCACAAGGTGGCACATGCATCTGGAGTTTGTTTGCAGTGGCTGGAGGCCCTGGCATGTCCATTCTCTCTCTCTCTCTCTCTCTCTCTACCTCTTTCTCTCTCTCAAATAAATAACTAAATTAAAAAAATTTTAAAAATGTATTTGGGTATGTATTGGCATACTAGGGTCTCTTGCTGCTAACGAATGCCTGTGCATGGGTGGCTTGAGAATTAAATCTGGACCAGCAGGCTTTGCAAGCAAGCACCTTTAACTGCTGAGCCACATTCCGACCCCCCTGCCTTGTGTTTTCTTTTCAAGACAAGTCTTGCTGTAGAGCTCAGACTGGATTTAAACTCAAGATTTTCATCCCTCTTTCTCCTGAGTGCTGGGATTATAGCATGCCCAGCTTTCCAAGTCCCTGTAATTTTTTTTTTTTTTTGAGGTAGGGTCTCCCTCTAGCCCAGGCTGACCTGGAATTCACTCTGTATTCTCAGGGTGGCCTCACACTCACGATGATCCTCCTACCTCTGCCTCCTGAGTGCTGAGATTAAAGGCGTGCGCCACCATGCCCAGGTCCTTGTAATTTAAGAGTGTGTGTGTGTTTACCATCTAGAATGTAAGTGCTATAAGGACAGTGATGTTTTGTTCACTGATGGCAGCTAGAATAACATCTTGCATATAACTGACACTTAATAAGTCTTTGGGTGAACGTTGGACAGAGGTCACATACTGCTTTCTGTTCTCATTTTATACCTGAGGAAATGAGACTCAGAGAAGTTAAATAAGATGAAGGCTTTTTTTTTTTTTTTTTAAGGTAGGGTCTAGCTCTAGCCCAGGCTGAGTTGGAATTTGCTGGCTTTGAACTCACAGTGATCCACCTACCTCTGCCTCCCCTGTACTGTCATTAAAGACATGTGCCACCACAAGTAGCCCAAGATTAGGTTTTTGTTTGTTTGTTTGTTTGTTTGTTTCTCACTCTAGTCCAGGCTGACCTGGAATTCATTATGTAGTCTCAGTGTGGCCTTGAACTCACGGTGATCCTCCTACCTCTGCCTCCCAAGTGTTGGGATTAAAAGTGTGCACTACCACGCCTGGCTAAGATTAAGTTTTTATAGATAGCAGTAGACCTACAATTGGATCCCAAAAGTATAATTCATAAGGCCTTCTTTTTAAAAAAAATTTTTTTATGGGAGAGAGTGTGTGAGAGAGAGAATTGGCATGCTAGGGCCTTAGCCACTGCAAACGAACAACAGATGCATGCACCACCATGTGCACATGTGCCACCTGTGTGCATGTGTCACCTTGTGCATCTGGCTTACATGGGTTCTGGGGAGTCAAATCTGGGTCTTTAGGCTTTGCAGGCAAGTGCCATAACCACTAAACTATCTCTCTAGCCCAAGGCCTTTTTTTGAAAAAAAAATTTTTTTACTTTACTTATTTAGTTAGTTATTTGAGAGAGGGAAGGAGAGAGAGAATGGGCATGTCAAGGCCTGTAGCCACTGCAAGTGAACTCCAGACACATGTGCCACTGTGTGCATCTGGCTTATGTGGGTACCGGGGAATTGAACATGGGTCCTTAGGCTTTGCAGACAAGTTTCTTTCTTTCTTTCTTTCTTTCTTTCTTTCTTTCTTTCTTTCTTTCTTTCTTTTTAACTTTCTTTTATTTTTATTTATTTGAGAGAGAGAGAAAGATGGATGGATGGATAGATAGATAGATAGATAGATAGATAGATAGATAGATATAGAGAGAATGGGCACACCACGGCCTCCAGTCGTTGCAAATAAGCTACAGATACATATACCACCTTGTACATCTGACTTATGTGGATCCTGGGGAATTGAACCTGGGTCCTTTGGCCTTGCAGGCAGTGCCTTAACCACTAAGCTGTCTTTCCAGTCCTGTAGGCAAGTTTCTTAACTGCTGAGACATCTTTCCAGCCTTTCCTTTAACCTTTGCCTTAAACTGCTTTTCTGTACTGATGTGGTCAGTGGTCAGTCAGTCCATCCTGAGGAATCATGATAGGTGGGACTCACATGTGGACATCTGTCCCTCCTTAGGGTTCTGTGACTAGGCTCAGTCCTCCAGTGAGACCCCTCCATCCTCCTTCACCTGGAATTGACCTGTGTTATTCCACTACAGCTTTCCTGTGTGTGTGCAAAGAATGCATGTGTACATGCAGAGACAGGAGTTTTCCTGCCTGTGGAGGCCTTGGCCTTCATTCATAGCTTCCCCAGGGAGCTATGGATGAGACTCAGCATCTCAGCTTCTCACACTTCTTGTTCAGGACTTCAGTCCCAGTCAGTCCTTCCAGGCTTAGTCATCACTCTTTACCCAGAGGCCCTAGGGAGGGCATTGGGGCTCAGAGGAGGAATACTCTGTGGAGCAGAAATGAGCTCTATATGATCCTGGCTATGGGGTTCTCCAGCTTCTACTCAGACCCTCCCCCTCCTCAGGATCATCTTCTCCACGCCCCTGGCCATCTTCGCCTACTTCCTCATCTGGTTTGTGCCCGACTTCCCAGAGGGAATGGAAAAATCGCAGAGGTTCCTTTGGTACCTGCTTTTCTATTGCCTCTTTGAATCCCTGGTCACGGTGAGTGTGGGCTGCTCCCCTGGGTATCTGTGAGGGCAGGGGTGAGGGCAGTCCCTGGGGTTTCTATATCTGTCTGTCCATATATCTAACTGGCCAACTGCCTCTCTTTCATGCCAGTGTTTCCATGTTCCCTATTCAGCACTCACCATGTTCATCAGCACTGAGCAGAGTGAGAGAGACTCTGCCACTGCCTACCGTAAGTCTTTCCCCAGCCCACTCGACCCCACAGGGGACCCTGGGCCTCTCTGCTACCAGACCCTCTTGCCATGCTTTGTTCCTGTGGGCCCAGCTCTTTGCTTCACTCTTGAGCATGAGTGTGAAGCCACCAGGTTTTTTGTTTGTTTTGTTTAGTTTTTTTAAAAAAATATTTTTATTTATTTATTTGAGAGAGAGAATGAGGAAGAGGAAGAGAGAGAGAGAATGGGCACACCAGGGCCTCCAGCCACTGCAAACGAACTCCAGATGCATGTGCCACCTTGTGCGTCTGGCTTACGTGGGTCCTGGAGAATCGAATTGAGGTCCTTTGGCTTTGCAGGCAAGCGCCTTAACCACTAAGCCATCTCTCCAGCCCTTGTTTAGTTTTTTGATGATGCTGGGAATTGAACCCAGAGCCTCCTGCAGGCTTAACCACTTTACCACACCCCTACCCTATGAAACCTTCAGAAAAAAAAACATCAACCCCTTATTGCTCAAGTGAGACCCTAACCTGAGGGTTCCATAGAGCAAGGCCATGAGTGTAGGCCAAGGTATCATCTGCCCTGCCCTGCCCTGCCCTGCCCTGCCCTGTGTACCCACCATACCTGGAGCTAAAAGCTAGAATCCCATCCAGCTGACTTCCTCCCTGGGCCTACAGCTGTGAGGCTCCTCCAAAAAAGACCTTCTTCTCACTGTCCAGGGATGACTGTGGAGGTGCTGGGCACAGTGCTAGGCACAGCAATTCAAGGGCAAATCGTGGGCCAAGCCAAATCGCCTTGTCTCCAGAATGGCTCTGCAGTGGCCTCGGAAAATGGCAATCACACACACAGCACTGCCTCACTCAAAGAAACGGTGAGGCTCCTGGCAAGGCAGGGATTTGGAGGGAAGAACATTGGAATGCCTTGCAGTCATCCTAAAAATAAAAAAAAAAAAAAAAAACAACACTAGTGCTTATCCGTTGTCAGGCATCTGATAGACATCACTTACTAGTGTATACATATGCCCTCCTCATGGATAAGAAAGCTAAAGTCCGGAGAGGCCAAAATCATTTGCCCGGGTTCCTAGAACTAGTGCATTGCAGAGACTGGGGGAAGACTTGAACTATGGGCAAGTACATCCCACAGCCTGGCTCGTTAACGGGCTGTACACCCAAACCTGGCCCAGCCTTGGGAAGCCACAGCAGGCCCAGGATGACCCGCCTGGTTCACAGCTGGAGAGAGAGAGGCCCCTACGGGAGAAGGTCCTGGCTGGAGATCACGGAGTGGGGATGTTGGGATGAGATCGGACTGACTCTGTCTCCGTATGTCATAGCAAAATGCATACCTGCTGGCAGCAGGGGTCATTGCTTCCATCTACGTCGTCTGTGCTGTCATCCTGACCCTAGGCGTGCGGGAACATAGAGGTGAGAAGAGAAGGGTTCTGGGAAGGAGGGTACATACAGGTCCCAGCTCAGGAGGGCGCTCTGTCTGTCTTTGGGCCTGGTCCTCAGGCTCTGCGAGGGGCCTCTGCTCCCTCCTCACTACGCTCTCTGATCCTCAGAACCCTATGAAGCCCAGCAGGCTGAATCCATGCCCTTCTTCCGGGGCCTCCGACTGGTCATGAGCCACGGTCCATACGTCAAGCTCATCACCGGCTTCCTCTTCACCTCCCTGGCTTTCATGGTGAGTGGGGGCCTGATGCGCTCACCCAAGGGGACACGTAATGGGAGTGGGGTTGGAGAAGGGTCAGGCTGTGGTGAAGCTGAGGAACAGATGGAAAAGAGGTGGGGTGAGTGGAGGTCTCTGGAGTGCGGTGAGTCTGCTCTGGTGGCTTCCCTCTAGTGTCACTTCTTTCTTTCATGTCCTTGTCTTTTCCCCACCCCATCATCCCTCAGCTGGTGGAGGGCAACTTTGCCTTGTTTTGCACCTACACCTTGGGCTTCCGCAATGAGTTCCAGAATCTACTCCTGGCCATCATGGTAAGCATGGTGTGGAAATGGGCTAATGGAACAGAGGCTGCGGGATGGTCAGAGGACGCCCCTAGGCTGGTCCATAGTCATGAAGGGGTGAGGGAGGCTCCTTAAATACTTCACTGGACGCGACCTAAGTGCTTAGGGAGGATGATGTCTCGAGAGCTCAGCAATAGCAAAGATAGGAATGCCAAGAAGTTTGTGGAGAGCTGGGGAGATGGCATTTCCATGAAGTGCTTGCCACAAAAGCATGAGGACCCGAGAGTTTGGAACCCCAGCATCCACTTAAAAGCTGGTTGTGGTGGCATGTGCCTCTTGCAATCCCAATGCTGGGGAAGTTCAGACAGGCGGGTCCCTAGGGCTTGCTGGCTTGCTAGCCTAACCAATTCAGTGATCTCTGGGTTCAGTGAGAGACCTTGGCTCAAAGGTAAGGTGGAAGGCCAGTGTGGTGGCGCACGCCTTTAATCCCAGCACTTGGGAGTCAAGAAGGAGGATCGCTGTGAGTTCGAGGCCACCTTGACACTACATAGTGAATTCCAGGTCAGCCTGGGCTAGAGTGAGACCCTACCTTGGGGGGACAAAAAAAGCGTGTGCCAGAAGGCTTAGGTAAGAGGATTGCCCTGAGTTCCAGGTCATTCTGGGATACAGTGAGACCCTTCCTCAAAAGAAAAAAATAGTAGAGTGCAATTGAGGAAGACGCTTGGCCTTCACAGAAACATATGTGCACACATATGTATCCCTGCACACAATATGTGCATATTCACATATTCATATATATTTTTTAAAAAGTTTGTGGGGCTGGCAATATGGCTTAGCACTTAAGGTGCTTGCTGACAAAGCCAAAGGACCCAGGTTTGATTCTCCAGTACCCACCTAAAGCCAGATGCACTAGGTTATGCATGCATCTGGAGTTCATTTGCAGAGGCTAGATGCCCTGCCATGCCTATTCTTTCTCATTCATAAATAAATAAATTAACAAATAAGTAAGTAAATTGGTTTTTTTTTTTTTTTTTTTTTTTTTTCAAGGTAGGGTCTCACTCTAGCCCAGGCTGACCTGGAATTCACTATGTAGTCTCAGGGCGGCCTTGAAATCACAGCGATCCTCCTACCTCTGCCTCCCGAGTGCTGGGATTAAAGGTGTGCATCACCACACCCTGCTTAATAAAATATTTTTTAAAAAATGACTTTGTGTTCAAGGTGCAAAAAGTTCCAGGACTACTTATTCTCGGCTCCCTTGGGAGCTGTTAGCTTCCTTACTGACCAGATGTAGGTGGCTGCTCTCAGCAGAGCTGAGAGTAACTTTGAGGACCCCCCCCCCGCATCTATCCACAGCTCTCGGCCACATTCACCATTCCCTTCTGGCAGTGGTTCCTGACCCGGTTTGGCAAGAAAACAGCTGTATATGTTGGAATTTCAGTGAGTGGGGCTCAAAGGGAGGAGCTGGGTTGGGTCGGGGGCTTACTGATGAGAGCCTGCCAGCTGACCCATCTTCCTATGTCCCTCCTAGTCAGCAGTGCCTTTCCTGATCTTGATGGCGCTCAAGGAGAGTAACCTAATCGTCACATATGTGGTGGCCATAGCAGCCGGCATCAGCGTAGCAGCAGCCTTCTTACTTCCCTGGTAGGTGTATATACAGGCCTCCTGGGTATGTACCCCAGCCTTGCCCTCCAGCTGTGGAGAGTTTGCTAGGGGCTTTTCCTGCATAGCTTTTTATGGGTCTAGATGGGGAGGGTCTGCCCCATACACTTATAGAAGTTTTTTTTATTTTTTTATTTTTATTTATTTGAAAGAGAGATATTTAAAGAAGTTTTTTAATATTTTATTTTTATTTATTTGAAAGAGAGAGAGAGAGAAAGAAGCATGTATATATAGAGAGAGAAAATGGGTACATCAGGGGCTAGAATGCCTCTAGCTCCAGATGCATGTGCCACCTTATACATCTGGCTTTATGTGGGTCCTGGGGAATTGCACTTGGATCCTTAGGCTTTGCAGGCAGGCGCCTTAACTACTAAGCCATTTCTCCAGCCCCAACGTTTTGAACTATGCAGTACCTAGTCACAGTGAGAAATATGGGCTGAACTTGAGCTTGCACTCCCATTTCTCAAGCAGAGCATCTGGAATGGAACTCATCTTGATAGGTGGTGCCTGTTTTTTTTGTCTCCTTCCCCCGCACCCCAGGTAGGGTCTCACCTTAACCCAGGCTGACCTGGAACTCACCCAGTAGTCCCAGGCTAGCCTTGAGCTCATAGTGATCCTCCTACCTCTGCCTCCCCAGTGCTGGGATTAAAGGTGTGTGCTATTATACCTTTGTTTGTTTGTTTGTTTTTTGTTTTTTTCTGAGGTAGGGTCTCACTCTAGCTCAGGCTGACCTGGAATTCACTATGTAGTCTCAGGGTGGCCTCAAACTCATGGCGATCCTCCTACCTCTGCCTCCCGATTGCTGGGATTAAAGACATGCGCCACCATGCCTGGCCCATTTTTTTTTTTTAAGAGAGAGAGGGAGAATTGGCATGCCAGGGCCTCAGCTACTACAATTGAACTGCAGATGCTTGCACCACCTAGTGGGCATGTGAGACCTTGTGCTTGCCTTACCTTTGTGTGTCTGGCTTATGTGGGATCTGGAAAGTAGAACATGGGTCCCTAGGCTTTGCAGGCAAGTGCCTTAACTGCTAAGCCATTTCTCCAGCCCGTTCTTTTTCTTTTTTTTTTTTTTTTTTTTTTAAGGCAAATCAAGCAAGATTTATTTTTGGAAAGAAAGAAAGTGAAGCAGAAAGCTCTCAGTTGGGAAGGGTTCCATGCCTGTCATCTCTCCTGTTCTTACTCCCATGGAGGGCTGTTCCATCACTGAGCCATGTATTGTGACAATGCACACTTCCAGAGGGCCCGTGTTGCTCACTGACAAAGGCACCACATGGGCTGGTGGGGTCCTCGTGGCTACATAGGGGGCACTGATGGCTGCCACCACTCACTCTGCACAGGTCCATGCTGCCAGATGTCATTGATGATTTCCACCTGAAGCAGCCCCAATCCTCTGGCACTGAACCCATCTTTTTTTCCTTCTATGTCTTCTTCACCAAGTTTGCCTCTGGAGTCTCACTGGGTATCTCCACTCTCAGTCTCGAGTGAGTGGGGTAGGGAGCTGGGGTGAGGTTGGGTAGGGCCAGGGCCGCGGGGATCCCCGTCCTCACCACTCCTCTGCTCACTGGGCTCCCACAGCTTTGCCGGGTACAAGACGCAGGGCTGCTCCCAGCCGGTGCAAGTGCGGTTTACCTTGAAGATGCTGGTGACTGTGGTTCCCATCGTCCTCATCCTGCTGGGCTTGCTGCTCTTCAAACTGTATCCCATCGATGAGGAGAAGCGACAACACAATAAAAAGGCTCTGCAAGCTCTGCGGTGAGAGCTGGGGAATGACTCATCCAGTCTCAGCACCCAACTTGTGCCTCTAGTGACCAAGTTCAGACAGCCCCACCACCTAGCTACATGTCTGTCAGGCACTGTGCTGACTGCCTGACTACCTGACATGTGTTTACTCCACAAACACCACACACTTATTAGGTGTCAGCCAGGTACCAGTATCATTGTAGAAAAAAACAAACCCCTTACCCCGCCGAGCATGGTGGTGGCAAATGCCTTTAATCCCAGCACTTGGGAGACAGAGGTAGGAGGATCTCCATGAGTTCGAGGCCACCCTGAGACTACATAGTGAATTCCAGGTCAGCCTGGACTAGAGCAAGACCTTACCTCAAAAAAAAAAAAAAAAAAAAATTAATTAATTAATTAATTAATTTAATTAAATTTAAAAGCTCCTTACCCCAAGGAACTTAGGTTTACAAATATGCCTTCATGATCACCATAATCTTCCTATAACCTTGTGCATCTGAGATTTTTCTTTTTGTCTAAATTTATTTATTTGATAGACAAATGATGAGAAAAAGGCAGACATGCGGGGGCGGGGGGCTCCTGCCATTGCAAACAAATTCCAGATGCACGCACGCACAACTTTGTGCATCTGGCTTTACATGGGGTACTGGGGGAAATGAACCTAGGCTGTCAGGCTTTGCAGGCAAGTGCCTTTAATGCTGACCCATCTCTCCAGCCCCTCTCCCACTTTATTTTTGTTGAGACAGGTTTCACTTAGCCTAGGCTAGCCTTGAACTCACTCACTATGCAGCTGAGGCTGGCCTTGAACTCATGATCCTCCTGATACAAGAGGAGTCTGTAGATGAAGAAACTGAGATTTAGCCGAGAAGAGTGGGGTGAGTCAGTAGATAAGAAGGTGGAGCTTTGAGCCCTGCCCTGCGTTTTTCTGGTTGCAACCTGCACTCTATTACCCTTGGGTGTACAGGCCCCTCAGGTGTAGCTAGAGTCAGGAGGGTAGGGTAGAATGAGTCATACCAACCAGTGAAGCTCAGGTTTTCGGTGCCCTGTGCACAGCAAGCACCACAAATGGGCTGACGTGGGAGTGAGCAGACAAGCCTGTGGTGTAGATGAGTCTTCCAGCTGGCTGGGACTCTAGGACCAGGATTTCTGAGGCTGTAGGCAGGGTGGCCATGGAGGAGGGGTAAGGAGGCTTCATCCAACCTGTCTTCTCTGACTTGCAGAGACGAAGCCAGCAGCTCAGGCTGCTCCGACACGGACTCCACAGAGTTGGCTAGCATCCTCTAGGGCCTGCTGTACTGCCTGCAAGCCACCACTCAGACAGCCTGAGGCACCAGGTCACATGAGGCACCACACCAGGACTTGTTTGCCCATGCACTGAACAGTCGTCCTCCAGGTGCCCCAGACAGGGACCAAGGACTGGAGGGTGAGCAGCCCAGGACATGTGTGCTCACGCTGGGACTGGTTGCTCCAGAGCCTCCTTCCTGCCCACCCACAGGGGCCAACCCCCGGGGCTGCTACTGTGAATATGCCAAGGACTGATGGGGCCTAGCCCAGAACACTAATGTAGAAACGTTTTTATACAGAAACTAATTAATAACTTAATGAGTATGTATATAGTGATGTGTGTATGTATATGTCTGTGAGCTATTAATGTTATTAATTTTCATAAAAGCTGGAAAATGGAACAGCCGCGTTACGTCTCTATTCTCAGCTATTTGTGGAACCGTCCTCTGTGGCAAGACTCCCCCAATGAAGCGGCTCTCTTAAGTCACAGGTGTTACTGGGTAGGGGACAGTGTGTCTGGAGGTGTGGGTATAGCCTCGGCTAACTTTTACCAAGGACCTACTCTGTGCCAAGCATCATGTGCAGGTTTTGTGTGTACTTTGTGGTATTCTCATTTAACCTGTGAAGCTGTTATGTCAGGCAGGACTGACTGCTTCAAAGATGAGATCAAGCTGCAGTGTAGAACAGGATGCGGCTGAAGTCACACAACCAAGAAAGACCTAGCCAGGCGTGGTGGTGCACGCCTTTAAACCTAGCACTAGAGAGGCAGAGGTAGGATTGCTGTGAGTTGGAGACCAACTTGAGAGCAAGACCTTACCTCAAAAAGAAAAAGAAAAACAAAACAAAACAAAAAAGCTGGGTGTGGAGGCCCACGCCTTTAATCCCAGCATTCAGGAGGCAGAGGTGGAAGGATCACTGTGAGGCCACCCTGAGACTACAAAGTTAATTCCAGGTCAGCCTGAGCCAGAGTGAGACCCTACCTTGAGAAACCAAAAAAAAAAAAAAACGAAACAAAAAAACAAGACCTAAGCGGAACTCCACATGTCCACGAGGTACTAGTACCATCACTCCCACTCCCCTGCGTGTGAGGACGGTTGACAATCTGGCAGGCCAAAGGGTTGCTTGGGCTTCCCTGTGCATGCCTGAGCCTGTGGGGCTGCACTGGAACACACTGTGGTTGGGGCCCCACAGGGCCCCTGGACAATTGTCATTCTTTTCCCTCTGCTTCCTGAGAGCTGGGATTAAAGGCATGGACCACCATGCCTGGCTTGTACCATCTTTTTTAATTCATTTATTTACAAGGAGAAAGAGGGAATGAGAATGCCAAGGCCTCTTGCTGCTGTGAACAAACTCCAGATGCATGTGCACTTTGTGCATCTGGCTTTACGTGGATACTGGGAATCGAACCTGGGCCATCAGGCATTACAAGCAAGTGCCTTAACATCTGAGCCATCTCTCCAGCCTGGTTGTACCATCTTGCTAAATTCCTGAGAACTTAACGGCTGACTCCCATGGTCTGGTAGAGTTTCCTTGCCACACCATTGAGTTGCACACACCTAGGTTCCAAAAACCACGGGAAGGAAAACTGGTAGGGTCAGGAATGACGAGCCCAACCTCTTTGTTTGACAGATGGGTAAGTGAGGCCCAGAGAGGAGAAGTGCTCACAGTATTTGGCCTTGGTTTTCCTTTGGATGTGGAAATCCATTCTAAGTTTTGGGGCGGGGGGGCTCTGTTGTTACCTTCACGAGTTTCATAGAGTTTTGCTAACAGGCACTGTCATATGTGTTTATAAATTCTAATTCAACTAGTCTCCTTAAGTTGCCTATGAGGAAGATACTGTTATTATTCTCATTTTACAGTTAAGGAAAACCTAAACTAGGTTTCAGGAACCTACCAAAGGTCATCAGCCAGTAAGTGGACAAGTTGCTAGTTAAATCCAGGCTGTCTGACCGTAGGGCCTGTACCTTTGATCACTTCTTCAGGCTGGCACGTGAACCAATAATTTGCTCCTACCAAGCCAGTCCCTTTGCCTTTATAGCTGCTGTCTCTAATCAGAGGTTGCCTGGGCAAAGCAGGAGCCAGGAGCTGGGCTGGCCTCTGCATCTGGAATGCTCGGGGAACTTTGATAATGTTTACAGAGGCTCACTTACAGTTCCCCCTCCCTCTACTGTCATCAATAGCTACCAAAGCCTGTCTCCATGTATGCATTTGTTTATTAGTTTGTTTTGGGCAGTGATGGGAACCAAACCCACGACTTTGTACAACCTAGGCAACCATCCTTCCATTGACCCACATCTCCAGCCCAAGGTTTGTCTTTTTTTTAAAAAAAATTTTTTTGTTTATTTTTTATTTATTTGAGAGTAACAGACAGAGAGAGAAAGAGGCAAATAGATAGAGAATGGGCGCGCCAGGGCTTCCAGCCACTGCAAATGAACTCTAAATGCATGCGCCACCATGTGCATCTGGCTTATGTGGGTCCTGGGGAACTGAGCCTCAAACTGGGGTCCTTAGTCTTCACAGATAACCTTAACCTTAACCGCTAAGCCATCTCTACAAGCCTGTTTTTTTTTTTTTTTTTTTTTTTTTTTTTTTTTTAAGAAAAAGGCCAGACATGGTGGCGCATGCTTTGATCCCAGCACTTGGGAGGCAGAGGTAAGAGGATCACCATGAGTTCAAGGCCACCCTGAGACTACATTACATAGTGAATTCCAGGTCATCCTGGGCTTGAGTGAGACTACCTCAAAAAACCAGAAAGAGAAAGAAAGAAAGAAAGAAAGAAAGAAAGAAAGAAAGAAAGAAAGAAAAAGAAAGAAAATGTATGTGTAGCTCAATTAAATTATTATTATTTTTTGCTGGGATTAAAGGCATTTGCCACCACGCCCCGCCTTTTTTTTTTTTTTTTTTTTTTTTTTTTTGTGGTTTTTCAAGGTAGAGACTTACTCTAGCTCAGGCTGACCTGGAATTCACTATGTAGACTCAGGGTGGCCTTGAACTCACAGCAATCCTCCTACCTCTGCCTCCTGAGTGCTGGGATTAAAGGTGTGCACCACCACACCCAGCTAGTTTGCCTTTTTTCTGTCCCTACAATTATTTCTCAGTTCTCGTCTCCCACATGGATTATTACACCAGCATCCTGACTGGTCCCTAGCTTCCACTGGACTTCTTCATATTCTCTCTGCAAACTATTCAAGATAACTGATTATTAACCCCCCCATGAACAAACCTTCTGGGAGTCTCCATGGCTTCCAGGAAGATCTAGATACCGTCCTGCTTGTAGGCTAGTTCTCGTCCTGGAATACACTTGGCTTTGGCCATACCTGCAGGCGCTCAGCCAACATGACTTAGCTTCCAGAAAGCCTCTCTGAGGTGTTGGTGGCCCCTCTGCTCCTTAGGCCAGCTCCAGAGTCCTTGTCCCCTTGTCATAGTCTCCCACACAGGGCCCAAGGTTGGCCATGGTGGTGTGGGGACAGCATGTGGAACTGAAGGGGCGCTCTCTTGGAGAAGGCTTCCACTTGGAGCCAGCCTGTATCCGGTACTGACCATTTAGCATGCCCTTGCCTGGGTTTCATTTTCTCCAAAGATTCTATGGGGATTTCGGTTGGAAAGCCCTTGCCTGTCTTTAGTTTCATGCTCACAGAAAATTGCTTTTCTCTTCAAAAGCCTAATGCTGAACTCTTAGGGGATGACCTGACACAAGGAAAGAGGGAAAGTGATATAAAATCCCGGTAATTCTGGTGGGTCATGAGTGCTCCTGGCCCCTGCTAGATAGTTCACACTTCCTCATCCTTTGGTGGACGTGTCATTTGACTCCGTTTGCACTCAGATCCAGCCTTAGTGCAGAAAATCCTATCTTTGTCCCTTCACTGGATCCTGGCCCTCAGCCACTCACCACGCCAGCTGCCACCTCAGGAGGACCAGGTGTGCTTTGGGCGCCACCTGCTGGAAGAAAATAGCCAAACCTCAGCACTGAAAGAAGAAATTCCAGATTCCTCATGTATCTGGGACATTAATTCTATTGACTGGAACTGATATTTACAATGAGCCTGATATATATCAGGTATCGGCTAAACACTGATGGTACTGGTGTACGATACAGAGATCACATTCCCTGTGGAGACCCATGACAAACAGACAAATCAATTAGAATTTCTAATTGTAATAAGCACATGAAAAAATAAGCGCATCACTGTGATAGAGGGAACAATGTGACAGAGTGAAAAATATGAAGGCTACCTTTACACAGGTGCTCAGGAAAGGGCGTTCTGAGGCAATGACATCTGTCTTAAATCTAGAAGGAGGAGCATTAACCAGACATCCAAAGAGCTTGGAGTGAAGCATTGTGGGTAGACAGCTGTGGCAACCCCTGGGCTGTGAAGAACTTTCTGCAGTTGAAGGACAAAAAGGAGACCATGGCCATCAGAGTGGAGGGAACCAGAAGTTGGGGGTCCAAGCTGGGGGTGGAGAGATGCATTTGATCTTTAATTTTATCTTGAATTTGAATTTTTATTGATTTTATTTATTTGGGAGAGAGAGAAAGAGGCAGATAGAGAAAGAGAGAGAGAGAATGGGCACACCAGGGCCTTCAGCCAATGGAAATGAACTCCAGACACATGTGCCACCTTGTGCATCTGGCTTACGTGGGTCCTGGGGAATTGAACCTGGGTCCTTAGACGTTGCAGTTGAATGCCTTAACTGCTAAGCCATCTCTCCAGCCCTGAATTTTGTTTTGAGAGCAGTCAAAAGGCCATTGAAGGGATAGAGATATGGCTTAGCAGTTAAGGCACTTGCCTGCAAAGCCTAAGAACTCAGGTTTGAATCTCCAGGTCCCACATAAGCCAAATGCACAGTGATGTAAGTGCGCAAGTTTGTTCACAGTGGCTGGAGGCCCTGGCACACCCATTCTCTCCCTCTCTCTCCTCTCTCAAAAAAGAAACAAAAGGGACTGGGGAGATAGCTTAGTGGTTAAGATGCTTGCATGCAAAGCCAAAGGACCCAGTTTCAATTCCCCAGGACCCACGTAAGCCAGATGCACAAGGGGGCACATACATCTGGAGTTTGTTTGCAGTGGCTAGAAGCCCTGGCACGCCCATTCTCTCTCTTTTTCTTTCTCTCCCTGCCTATTTCTATCTCTCCCTCAAATAAATAAATAAATTTTAAAACCATTAAAAAAAAAGAAAAGAAGAAAAAGGTCATTGAAGATAATTAAGCAGAAAAGTGATTTACATTTTAAAAGAACGTCTTCCAACGTATTAGAGAGGATAAATACCAAAAGGAAAAGAACACACAGAGAAGCCCTTCCAACAGTCTCTGTGAAATTGTCGATGGCTGTGGATGGGGTGACACACATCCCACATCACCATCATCATCTGAGAGTCCACAAGTGTGGGCCTAACAATCCTGCCTCCTTCACGTCATGTAGAGTGTGTGCTAATGCTGTTTACACACCAGGACTCCAAGGGAAGGTGTGTTAGTTTATTCAACAAAATATTGAGTGAATCCCTCCTTATGCCAGGTCTGTTCTGGGTTGGGGAGATACAACAGGATCTTTCCTTGCTCAATTTTTTATCCAGGCATGAAAAAGAAAAAAACAACTGATATTAACTGAGTGAACATGCATGTCATGAAATTTACCAGGAAGAGGAAGGAGCTATGGAACAGTGTAACAGAATCAGATTAGGTGCAGCTCACATGGCCTGAGGCCCAAGGAAACAGGAGTCTGTCAGGTTAAGAGAAGAGGAGGAACATACGCTAAGACTCAGAGGTCAAGGACATGATTTTTAGGCTGAGGAGAATGGTATACACATGGCTTTTGGATTTTTAATTATTTTTGTCCTTATTCTAAGAGGAGCAGGAAACAACTAATAGCTGGAACTCATTCTATAGCCCCAGGTTGGCCTTGAACTCATGAAATTATCCTACCTCAGCCTTCCAAGTGCTAGGACTAAAGGCATGGGCCACTAACCACTCATTAATAATTTTTTTTTGTATTTTCTTTTATGAAAGTCAGGGAGTGGGGAGAATTGGCATGCCAGGACCTGGAGCCACGGCAAGCCTTCATTAATAGTTTTAAGTTAGGAAGCCATCGGGCCAGTAAGAATTTATTTTTTTCAGCCGGGCATGGTGGTGCATGTCTTTAATCCCAGCACTCGGGAGGCAGAGGTAGGAGGATCGCCGTGAGTTCAAGGCCACCCTGAGACTACATAGTTAATTCCAGGTCAGCCTGGGCCAGAGTGAGACCCTACCTCGAAAAACCAAAAAAAAAAAAAAAAAAGTTTACTTTTTTTGTTTCAATGATATAATATTTATGTAAATGCAGGCTAAAGTACACAATTATGGCTTAAAATTTTACAATTACAGTATTCTCATCATCTTGCATCTGTGCCCCTTTAGACTAAGAAACAGATAAGAATACAGGGAGCAACAGGGGAGAAGAAATGAAGGCCAGAGTCCATAAGCTAAACAATTACCTGTATCACTGATTTCTAGATAAAATTGCATACTTGAAATTTGATTATTCAATAAATTGAACTCAGAAGGCTCTGTGCCTATATTGGGTTTAAGATAATGGAGCTCTGTGAACAAACTCTCTTAAATGCCTTCCTGGTCTTTGTGCATATAGAGTTTATTTTTTAAAAATATTTATTTATTTGAGAGAGAGATAGTGAGTGAGTGAATGAGTGAGTATGGGTGCACCAAAGCCCTTGCCACTGCAAACAAACTTCAGATGCATGTGCCACTTTGTGCATCTGGCTTTACATAGGTACTGAGGAACCTGGCCTGTCAGGCTTTGCAAGCATGTGCCTTTAACAGCTGAGCCATTTTCCCAGCCCCACTAAGGGTTTAGGAAGACCATATCAGGCTGGAGAGATAGCTTAGTGGTTAAGGCACCTGCCTGCAAAGCCAAAGGACCCAGGTTCAATTCCCCAGGACCCACTTACACCAGATGCACAAGGTGGCAAATGCGTATGGAGTTTGTTTGCAGTGGCTGGATGCCCTGGTGCACCCATTCTCTCTCTCTCTCCCTCTCTCAGCATCTTTCTTTCTCTCTCCCAAATAAATAAGTAAAAATAAAATATTAGGGGCTGGAGAGATTGCTTAATGGTTAAGGTGCATGCCTGAAAAGCCAAAGGACCCAAGTTCGATTTTGCAGTACCCACGTAAGCCAGATGCACAAGGAGGCACATGCATCTGGAGTTTGTTTGTAGCTGCTGGAGGCCATGGCATGCCCATTCAAATAAATAAATAAATAAATAAATAAATAAATAAATAAATAAAGTATTAAAAAAAAAGAAAGAAAGAAAGACTATATCAATTGCTCTGTGAGGAAAGGACCAAAGGAGTTGAGAATGGAAGAGGGAAGCAGGAACACTTCTTAATGGACAGGCTGTTCATGTAATGTTCCCAGAATGAAAGCATGGCCATGTGCATGCTGCTTGGGTGGTGGCACTGGACACAGAAAGAAGAGGACTGGCTTGGCAGCAGGTTGGCCTAGAAGGGGTGGATGGAGTGATGGAGGTAAAATTAATTTTATTTGTTAATGATATATATGTATGTGTTAATAATATGTGTGGGGGCTGGAGAGATGGCTTAGCAGTTAAGGCGCCTGCCTGCTAAGCCTAAGAATGCTGGTTCCAATCTCCAGGTCCCACGTTTAGCCAGATGCAAAGTGATGCAAGGGCGCAATGCTGCACGTGCCCACAAGGGGGCGCACACATCTGGAGTTCACTCACAGCAGCTGAGAGGCTGCTGGCACGCCCATTCTCTATCTGTCTCCCTATCTGTCTCTCTCTGGGTCTCTCTCTCTCTCTCTCAAAAAAAAAAAAAAAAAAAAGAATAGAAGTTGTCAATAAAATTTAAAAAAATAATATGTGTGTATAGTATATAGCCTGGGTTAGAGTGAAACTCTACCTAAAAGAAAAAAATTTAAAAACAAAAAATAAACAACTACATGAACAACAACAAAAAAAAAAAAAATGAGAAAACTCACCAGGCATGGTGGCTCTAGCTCAGGCTGACCTGGAATTTACTATGATCCTCCTACCTCTGCCTCCTAAGTGCTAGGATTAAAGGTGTGCGCCACCACATCCAGTGAGAAATTTTCTTTATCAGACCACATGATTTATATTTTGGTCATAAATCTCTTATATGGACCTCCAGTTTTAGGTCATAAAGTACTATCATTTTGGGAATCTTTTCTGATTCCTCCAGCCTGGATCAGGGGTTTCTCCAGGGTTCTCATACTAGTCAGACTTAAAAACATTTTTAAAAAATTTTATTGCAAGGAGAAAGAGACAAAGACAGACAGAATGAGAATGGGCCCTCCAGGCCCTAGTGCCCCTGCAAATGAACTCCAGACACATGTGTCTCTTTGTGCATCTGGCTTTATGTGGGTACTGGGGAATCAAACCCAGGCCTTCAGGCTTTGAAAGCAAGCACGTTTAACCTCTGAGTTATGTCTCTAGCCCACAATCAGACTTTTTACTCACTGTGACAAAACACATGGCATAAACAATTTAAGGAAGAAAGGGATTATTCTGGCTCTTGGTTTCAAACCATGGTTGCTTGGCTCCATTTATTCTGGGCCTGTGGTGATGTGGAACATGGCGACAGTGAAAACAAGGGTGAGAGATCACTATTCACCTCATGGTGGACGGGAAGCAGAGAGAGGAGGAAGGACAGTGGACAACCTTCGAAGGCGCCTGCTTCCTCCAGCTAGGCCCAGCCTTCTCCTGAAGTCTCCACCACTTCCCAAATGGCATCACTAGCTGAGGCCCAGACATTCAACACATGAGTCTTTGGGGGCCATTTCATACTCAAGCCCCCAAAGCACTTTTCCAGTGAAAAAAAATCCAGTGATCCGTATCCACATTTGTGATCCCATATTTGTGAATTGGCTTATTTGATAAAATTATTGGTAATCCTCTCCCGTGGGACCGTGAACTCCTTAGGGCAAGGTCTACTTTGGATCACAGAATTTTGTGCCCCTAGGATATAATTCAGAGTGAAGTCATACTATATGTTGAAGAGGGCAGGGAAGAGAGAGAGAACAAAGAAGCAACATGACAGAAGAGGTAGGGAGCCAGGTTTAGGGATGAATGTTTAGGCTACATTTAGAGCCTGTATCATTTTGCTCCCAGGGCAGAGTTGGGTGGTGTTCACGTCTTCAGGGCAATCAAGAAAGTACCTGATTGCTGTGGCTCAAGACCTTTTCTGGGGAGAGTCTCTGGTCCTAAAAAGGCCCAGTCATAGGTGAACTAAACTGCTCACCAGTCAGAAAGCAGTTTGTCTAGCAGAAATCTTTTTGAAACTGGCCTGGGGTAGGTGGAATGAGTCTCTGACATCAAGGTGATCCAAGGTGGCCTGAGTAGCTTGAGAGGAGTATTAGATGTTGAGCCCAGAGTGCCCAGAGATCAAAGAAGCAGGGAGGGACAGGGTTGGCTGGCTGCCTTTTAAAGGTGTCTAGGCAGGGAGACAGAGGTAGGAGGAGGGCTGTGAATCCATAGGGACCACTTATCTTAGCCCCGGGACTCAGAGAGAGGGAGTTATACAAGGTCAACAGCAAGCCAGAGACAGAAACAGGATGGAGTCCCAGCTCTGGCACCCTTACTCAGGGTTAGCTTTGTTTTCTTCCACCAGAATTTTTTGTTTGCTCACCAAATCTGTTAGTTTCTTCAAACCAAGACTTTCATCACGTGTCCTCCTCACCCCTTTAACATCTATCAGCACCCAGATTCCAGAGCTAATTCCCAGAAGTCTGTGGCCTTGGCCATTTCTGTTAACAGAGAAACTCTGTGTAGGAGGAGTCGTATCACTGCTGATCCTTAAAAGGAGCCAGCAGCAGAGAAAGAGACCTGGCTGTCAAATCGAATCCCCTCCTACCTGATCAAACCTCTCAGCCTCCTGGCTGGCTGCCTCCTGCTTGCACAGGCCATTGGCAGACAGCTCATTATGGTTTGAGAGAACGATCAAGAAGGCCTTCCTGTCTTGAATGGAAAATGTCTTGTGGGCTGGAGGGATGGCTTAGCGGTTAAGGCACATGCCTGCAAAGACTAATGATCCAGGTTTGATTCTCCAGGTCCCATGAAAGGCAGATGCACATGGCGGCACATGCGTCTGGAGTTCATTTGCAGTGGCTAGAGGCCCTGGTGTGCCCATTCTCACGTTCGTCTCTCTCTCTCTCTCTTTCTCCCTCTCTCTGTCTCTAATAAGTAAATAAGTAAAAATAACTCTTTTTAAAAAGAAAGTGTCTCCTTATATCTTGCCCACATAGTTCCTACATGTACCCTTTGACTTCTGCCCCAAATGGCCTCTCCGTCTATTCATTGAAAATTTGTACCATTACCAAGGCCCTTGGTTTCCCATCAGGAATAGATGGTAAAACCCTATTGCTGAAGACTCCACATACTTGGGTGGCAAATTCACTGAGAAATCTTGCTGGAGCTAAGCTGAAAGCCTCCTTCATGTGGACCAGCTGACAGAAAGTTGGAAAAAACTACGCTGCATGCATTTCAGTGGGACAGAGAGAAAACACCAGTAAAGATACTCAACAGTGAACACTGCAAGCCTTAAATTTGGCCAGCCAGGCCAAATGAGCCAATGGGAGCAATCATGGCATGTCTGTTATGGGGGAAACCAACTGCTCTCTAATTGGACTGGAGGCCGGCTCCATGGGAGGGAATACATCCCTGATACTGAAAACCTATGACAGGAGTAGTCATGAGTCCTAGGGGTGTAATGTCTGCTGGTGTCTCCTAAATGTATATACTATGCTCACCAAACTGCCCAGTAAGCACTTCTCCTAATGTCCACACCCATATATTAATGCTACTTTCATTTTTGGTTAGAGAAGCTTCTCTTTTCAGATGGTGGCAACCTTGGGATGACTCAGAAGGCACCACGGTGCTGAGAAGAAGTGACAGAGGAGTGCTCAGCACTGAAACATCTCAAACCCACCTTCCAAGGCTCAGGATCCATTGTGGAAGAGGAGGCGGAAAGAATGTAAGGGCCAAAGGAAGAGTAGGACTCCTTACAACGTGCTCCTCCAGACACAAAATGGCCTGGATGTCCATGACCTCACAGTGCCTGACAATACCTACACAAGACCATCATAATAGGAGGAAAAGATCATGACATCAAAATAAAAGAGAGACTGGGGGGGGGGGGAGATATGATGGAGAGTGAAGTTTCAAAGGGGAAAGTGGGGGGAGAGAGGGAAGTACCATGGGATATTGTCTACAATTAAAGAAGTTGTTGTCAATAATAATAAAAAAAAAGAACAACAAAAACAAAACAACAACAAAATAAAATTGGCAAATAACTGAAGACAAACCATGTTCCTAGGAATGGAATGAAGGAGAGAGAAAGAGGGAATAGGTGCATCAGGGCCTTTTGCAACTGCAAACAAACTACAGATGCATGCACCACTTTGTGCATCTGGCTTTACATGGATACTAGGGAATCAAACCCTGGACACTCAGGCTTTGCAAGCAAGTAACTTAAACTGCTAAGCCATCTCTCCAGCCTCTTATTTTACTTTCATAATCAAAATTAAACTTTATTTTTAAATTTTATAGCAGTATAATTTACAAATAGGAAAGTATACAAATCTTAATGCTATGTTATGGGATTTTGTGGTATGGGGAGTTTTTCCACCAAGTCTATGAATCTCAATGTTTGTTTGTTTATTAATTAATTAATTAATTAATTTATGAGAGTGAGAGAGATGATGGGTGTGCCAGGGCCTCTAGCCACTGCAAATGAACTCCAAATGCATGTACCACCATGTACATCTGGTTTACAACAGTTCTAGGGAATTGAATCTGGGTCCTTGGACTTCACATGCAAGTGTTTTAACTGCTAAGCCATCTGTCCAGTGCCCCCCTTTTAAAAAACTTTTTATTGAGCAGGGTGTGGTGATGCACACTTTTAATCCCAACACCTGAGAGACAGAGGCAAGAGGATCGTTGAAAGTTTAAGGCCACCTGAGACTACATAGTGAATTCCAGGTCAACCTGGGCTACAGCAAGACCCTACCTCCAAAAAACAAGAAAAAGCCGGGTGTGGTGGCGCACGCCTTTAATCCCAGCACTCGGGAGGCAGAGGTAGGAGGATCGTCGAGAGTTCGAGGCCACCCTGAGACTACATAGTGAATTCCAGGTCAGCCTGAGCCAGAGTGAGACCCTACATCGAAAAACCAAAAAAAAAAAAACCTTTTTATTGACAACATCCATGAGTATGGACAATAAACCAGAGTGAATCCCAACTTTTAGATCCCTGTCTATTCCAACAAAGAATTGAGGAAATGAATTCCAAAAAGATTAATTATGAGATCTGGGAAAAGATTAGTATCCAGGGAAAGGCTGGAATAGTTTTGCATGTGCATGTGTGAGTACACACGTGTGTGTGCACGCACATGCACACATATACACACACACAGAGGCAGGACCTGAGAGCCTGAGCCCATGCGGGAAGGGGAGCATGGGAATAAAGAGAAGATTTAAGGGCTGGAGAGATAGCTCAGCAGTTAAGGCTCTTGCCTGTGAAGCCTAACGACCCAGGTTTGAACCCCAGTATCCATGTAAAGCCAGATGCACAAAGTGGTGCATGCATCTGGAGTTTGTGTGCAGTGGCTGGAGGCCCTGGCATGTCCATTCTCTCTGTCTGTCTCTCTAGCTCTCTCTGCTTGCAAATAAATAATTTTTTTAAAAAGAGAAGATTTAAAAGGGAGAAGATTTGAAAGGGAGATTTAAAAGGGTCAGATCTTAGAGAGAGTAACTAAACAAGAGGGAAGACATTCTCTTTCCCTCATCTAAAAGGAGCATGTGCACACCCATGTGGGAGGTGGAGCATGAAGGGGTAAGCCCTTTGTCTTCACATGAGAAAAAAGCCTAAGATTTCAGTTATAAAGGTCTCATTGCTTAGAAGAGTGTAACTAAATGGGAAGAAATTCCCATGTGCTCACCAAAACAGGGGTTCAGGAATCAGGAGGAATGTCAACAGTCCACCTCTTGCCCACATGGCAAGCCTCTTACAGCTAATTGGGATGGCTCAGGTGAGTAAGGGAGAGAGCTGATTGGTGTTTTTGAACTCAAGAGTTCGTTCAAGAGGGGCCCGGCATACCTAGTATGTCAAATTGGGGAAGAAGTTGGGGGTGCTGTCACTTGAGGATTGAGACTGGATCAGACGCTGAGTTCCAGTTTTGTCAAGGCAGGTGGGGTGGCATCTCTTGTTCTCTCTCTTAGGGCCTTTCCCTAGCTGACCACCTATTCAGAAACTACTTTGCTCCTATTTCTCCCTCAAATATACCTCAATCTTCCACTCCTGGGCCCTCCTTCCAGTTCAAGATATAGGACATTGGTCGTGAGGGTGCATGCCTTTAATCCCAGCACTGGGGAGGCAGAGGTAGGAGGATCTCTATGAGTTCAAGGCCAGCCTGATGCTACAGAGTGAGATCCTGGTCAGCCAGGGCTAGAGCGAGACCCTGCCTAGAAAAACCAAGCAAACAAAACCACATTTATAGCCTCTTAGAAGGTTTACTATTTATGGGTTTTTGTTTGTTTGTTTTGTTTTGTTTTGTTTTGTTTTGTTTTGTTTTGTTTTTGTAGAGTCTTACTCTAGCCTGGGTTGGCCTGGAATTCACTGTGTAGTCTCAGGCTGGCCTTGAACTCACAGTGATCCTCCTACCTTGGCCTCCTGAGTGCTGGGATTAAAGATATGTGCCAGCATCCCTGGCAAGGTTCACTATTTATATGTTAGTATTGGAATTGAGCTCACAGTCTTTTGCACCTGCTAAACACATACTCTTACTGTGACAAGGATTTAAGAGTCTACTTTTGCTAAAAGGACTGATTCTTCACTTTGGTCTGAAATGTCCAACTGGGGTAACTAAAAGCAGGATAAAAGCTTGATATTCCTGCTTCCATTTTGCATCTGCCTCGGAGTCATTCTCTTCTGCAGTCATCAGTTACCTTGGACTCCAGGAACTACAGCTCAATGGGTAAATATCGGTGACAAGGTGACAAGTTGAAACTACCCCCCAGGCAGCAATAAGTTTGTTATCATTACAATGTCCTGCCTGACCAGTTCTGAGATAATGGTCAGCCAGACCACAGTTACATCAAGATTGACCAGCGTGATTCTTGCCCTTACCCTCGGTCCCTTCTCTATATAATTTGGGAATTCAGGTCAGTACCCCTGCCCCCAAACAGAGCTGTGAGTACTGGTCTCCTTTCTCTTCCTGGAGGAGCCATACTGACTAAAATTCCCCTCCTAGGTGGGCGTGATGACTCACCCTTTAATCCCAGCGCTCAGGAGGCTGAGGTAGGAGTGGCTATGTGAGTTTGAGGCCAGCCTGGGAGTACAGAGTAAGTTCCAGGTCAGCCTGAACTAGAGTGAGACCCTACCTCAAAAAAACAAAAATAAAATTTCCTTCCTGTTTTAAGTCATTATTTCCATTTATTTGATTTTTTTGGTCAAGTGGCCAGACCTGACTTGTTGGGACTTCCAGGGTCAGCTCTCTGACCTAGAATTTGGGGGCATCATGCTGAGCTACACTCTCAACCAAGGTAGCTACTTCCTGCCATAAATTAGTTTCACTTGCTCTTGAGTGTCTTATGAAGGAAATCACACAATGTTCATTCTTCTGTGTCTGATTTACTGGTGGTGTTCTGAGTCTTCATGGTTCTTTCATTTTTATTATTAGTGGTAAGTTTTCATTGTTATGAGTGTATTACAAATTGTTTTTTTCTCCTACTGATGGATATTTGGAGTTTAGGTTATTATTTTTTAAAAATATTTTATTTTTATTTATTTATTTATTTTTATTTTTATTTTTATTTTTGGTTTTTTAGGGTCTCACTCTGGCTTGACCTATTCACTATAGTCTCAGGGTGGCCTTTATCCTCCTACCTCTTCCCGAGTTGGGATTTTGCCACCACGCTCATTTTTATTTATTTTCAAGCACAGACATGAGAGAGAGAAAAAGAGAGAGAGAGTGAGAATGGAAACATCAGGGCCTCTTGCATTTTTCTTTGAGACATGATCTTATACTGTAGCACAGGCTTGAACCTCCATCCTTAATCTCTTAGTAATCCTCCAGTCTCAGCTCCTAGGATTATAGGTGTGAGCCACTATGATTGGATCCCATTTCATTTTTCATTAATTAATTAGCTTTTGGTTTTTCAAGGTAAGATCTCACTGTAGCTCAGGCTGACCTGGATTTTGCTATGTAGTTTCAGGGTGGCCTTGAACTCATGGTGATCCTTCTACCTCTGCCTCCTGAGTGCTGGGTTTAAAGGCATGCACCACCATGCCCAGCTAATTATTTATTTGTTAGAGACAGAGAGAGGGAGGGAGAGAGAGAGAGAATGAATGGGCATACCAGGACCTCTAGCCACTGCAAATAAACTCCAGATGCATGCGCCCACTATTTGGGACCTTTTTTTAGGCTTTGTAGGCAAGTACCTTAACTTCTAAGCTATCTCTCCAGCCTTTCTCTCTTCCTTCCTTCTTTTCTTTCTTTCTTTCCTTCTTTCTCTCTTCCTTCCTTCTTTTCTTTTCCCTCCCTTCCTTCCTTCCTCCCTCCCTCCCTCCCTTCCTTCCTTCCTCCCTCCCTCCCTCCCTCCCTCCCTCCCTCCCTCCCTTCCTTCCTTCCTTCCTTCCTTCCTTCCTTCCTTCCTTCTTTCTTTCGTTTCTCACTCTGGCCTAGGCTGACCTGGAATTCACTACATAGTCTCAAGCTGGCCTCAAATTCACAGCAATCCTCCTACTTCTGCCTCCTGTGTGCTGGGATTGAAGGCACGTGCCACCACGCCTGGCCGCCATTTCTTTTTTTTTTTTCTTTTGGTTTTTTAAGGTAGGGTCTTGCTCTAGTCCAGGCTGACCTGGAATTCACTATGTCATCTCAGGGTGGCCTTGAACTCAGGGTGGTGATCCTTCTACCTCTGCCTCCCGAGTGCTGGGATTAAAGGCATGCACCACCACGCCCAGCTCATTTTTTTAATCAAGATTTAAAAAATTATTCAAGTCCTTCATATATATTTTTAGATGTGCTTGCCAATTTACATATACTGTTGTATAATACTTTTCTCCAAATTGAAACATTGCATCCTGGAGGGGAGCTCATTACGACTCAGGAAATTCTGGGGCTGGAGCGATGGCTCTGTGGTTAAAGATATTTGCTTGCAAAACCTCATGGTCTGGGTTTGATTCTCCAGTACCCGAGTAAAGCCAGATGCACAAAGTGGAATGTGTCTGGAGTTCATGGCAGTGAAAAGGAGGCCCTGGTGTGCCCATATTCATTCTCTGTCTCTCTCTCAAGTAAATAAGTGAAAAAAATTTTAAAGACTCAAGAGGGGCTGGAGGGATGGCTTAGTGGTTAAGGCATTTGCCTGCAAAGCCTAAGGACCCATGTTCGATCTCTCTCCAGATCCCACGTAAGCCAGACGCACAAAGGTGAGGCAAGTGCAAGGTTACACATGCCCACTAGGTGGTGCAAGCATTTGGAGTTCGATTGCAGTGGCTGTGGCCCTAGTGCAACAATTCTCTCTCTCTCTCTTTCTCTCCCTTTCTCTAAAAAAAGAGTCAAGAGATCTGAAACTCAGGGAAGCTCAGGAAATAAACAAAGCTGAGGACCTCACTAGTCTCCAGAAGCTCCTGAAACCCTCCCTCAGGCTATGTAAAGGGTAAACAAATGGTTGGGAGGAGGCACTCTGTCCAACAGAGCTGATTGCAATTGTGTGACCTTAACTCAGGAGCTGCAGTGTCTGTGAGTCATCACCTATAGTGAGGGAGGCTCAATAGGTGGGCTTCCTGATGATGCAGCTGCCTTTGAGTCACCCATGCTCCCGTAAATAACCTGTGCTCCCTGAGTAACTCTGGTAAGTTCATTGGTTCACTAAAATAGGACTTCCGTCCATTCATGCTCTGGTCTGTCTGTCATTTGTACTCTGACTGGGTGAATAGACCTATGTTCATACCTCCCCAGAGAAAAAGTTTCACACACATGTACACACATACATGCATGCACAACACCTTCCACGAGTTTGAATTCATAGATCACTTTGGGGGCTGGAGAGCTGGCTTAGCGGTTAAGGTGCTTGCCTGAAAAAGCCTAAGGACCCATGTTCAATTCCCCAGATCCCACATAAGCCAGACGCACAAGGTGATGCATGCACAAGGTTGCGCATGCGCAAAAGGGGATGCACGGATCTGGACTTCAATTGCAGTGGCTGAAGGCTCTGGTGTGCCAATTCAATCTCTCTCTCTCGCTCTTTCACTCATTAAAAAAAAAAATCTCATACATAGATCACTTAGAAAACAAGTTGATAAAGGGGAAAATGGAGGGAAGGAGGGAAATAACATGGGGTATTGTCTACAATTAAAGAAATTGTCAATTAAAAATTTAAAAAAAAGAAAACAAGTTCATATTGAACCACTGTTGAGTTTTCTCTTTCTTTCTTTTCTTTCTTTCTTTCTTTCTTTCTTTCTTTCTTTCTTTCTTTCTTTCTTTCTCTTTCTTTCTTTCTTTCTTTCTCTCTCTCTCTCTCTTCTTTCTTTCTCTCTTCTCTCTCTCTCTCTCTCTCTTTCTTTCTTTCTTTTTTGTTTTTGAGATAGGGTCTCACTCTAGCCCAGGCTGACCGGGGCTATGTAGTCTCAGGGTGGCCTCGAACTCACAGTGATCCTCCTACCTCTGCCTCCCAAGTGCTGGGATTAAAGGTGTGCACCACCACACCTGGTCTAAATTTTGAACATGGGATAGCTGTGTATTTGTCAAGCTTAACTTATTTAAAGAATGTTTTGGGGGGGCTGGTGAAATGGTTTAGTGGTTAAGGCATTTGCCTGTGAAGCCTAAGGACTCTGGTTCGATTCCACAGGACCCATGTAAGTCAGATGCACAAGGGGGCATGTGTATGAAGTTCGTTTGCTGCAGCTGGAGGCCCTGGCACGTCCATTCTTTCTCTCTGCCTCTTCCTCTCTCTCTGTCTCCCAAATAAATAAATAAATAATTTTTTTTTTTTTTAAAAAAAGAATGTTTTGGAACTAGAGAGATGGCTCTGTGGTTAAGGTACTTGCCTTCAAACCCTAACAACCTGAGTTCTATTCCCCAGTACCCATGTAAAACTAGATACACAAAAGGGTGCATGCATCTGGAGTTTGTTTCTCCTCTCGCCGCCTTTTTCTCTCTCTCAAATAAATTAATTAATAAAATATATTAGCTGGGCATAGTGGCACACACCTTTAATCCCAGCACTTGGGAGGCAGAGGTAGGAGGATTGCTGTGAGTTTGAGGCCACCCTGAGACTAAAAAGTGAATTCCAGGTCAGCCTGAACTAGAGTGAGACCCTACCTCGAAAAACAAACAAAAAAAGAAAAGAAAACAAAAAAAAATATATATATATATTTAAAACCCACAAAACCCAAAACCCATAGTGGACAGTCCCAGAGATCCTCCTGCCGGTGCTCCCCACAGGACTGGGGTTCCAGCTGTGTACGACCACGCCCAGCTGTAGTTTTGGGGTGCTGGTGATACGGATTAGGAGTCAAGTAGCTCCAGCACCTTTAATCCCAGCATTCGGGTGGCAGAGGTACAGGGATTGCTGTGAGTTCGAGGCCAGCCTGACACTGCATAGTGAATTGAATTCCAGGTCAGCCGGGGCTCCAGGGAGACCCTACCTAGTAAAACAAAAGTCAAAACCAAACAAAAGCCAGTGAGGTAGCTCCATTTCATAAGCAGCTAGTCCGGGCTACAGATCCAAAAAGAATAAGCAGACATCTGTATGACCTAACAGAGCCACCAAGCATAGAGACTTCATAAGTCTAGAAGAGTCTGTGAACTTAAAAAAATAAAAAAGCCCTCACTCATCAGAATGTTGGCCTATACAAAGTAACCAATCCTTTGTCTAGTTCATCAGCCTATCAGAAGCCCCACACACATTCCAAGTAACCAATCCAGTCCACCTCCACCTGATACTTAATTCACACCCCAAGGGTATAAAAAGCCCTGATCCAAGTCACTGCCTGGTTGCCTTCTTGGGACCCTCCCTGCACGCTAGCCCCTGTGTTGTACTTTCACTTTATGCTTTATGTCCTGATAAACTTTTTGTTAATGTCCCTTCTATTGTGTCTGCACGTGTCTTTTCTTTTTTTCTTTTTCTTTTTTTTTTTTTTTTTTTTTTTTTTTTTTTTTGATTTTTCAAAGTAGGGTTTCACTCTGGTCGAGGCTGACCTGGAATTCACTATGTAGTCTCAGGGTGGCCTTGAACTCACGGAGATCCTCCTACCTCTGCCTCCCGTGCTAGATTAAAGGCATGCGCCACCACACCCGGCGTCTTTTCTTTTTTTTTTTTTGGAGAGAGTCAGAGAGAGAGAGAGAGAGTGAATGGGCGGGCCAGCAACCTCTCAGCTGCTGTGAACCAACTCCAGATGCGTGCGCCCCTTGTGGGCAAGTATGGCATTGCGCCCTTGTGTCACTGACCTGGAGAATCCAAAGGGCGTTCTTAGGCTTCACAGGCAGGCGCTTTAACCACTAAGCCATCTCTCCAGCCTGTCTTTTTTTTTTTGCAGGTTAAAATAGAAATACTTGAGAGCCACTTGCTTGAGGCGTTTTAGTGACCATTGAGTGTCCAGTACTCTGACTCCTAAGCTAAGCTCATCTTGAGCCTAGAAAACCTTAAAAACTCAAAACTGGTATCACTGGGAAATCAAATTCAGCATGAAACAGATCCCCTCAGGTCCTCATGCTTGTGCAACAAGAGCTCTGACCCACTAACTCATCTCCTCAGCCCCAAAAGACCTTTAAGAAGGACACTTATAAATAAATCAATACAGTTTAAAATAAATCATTTCAGAAAATATATTCCAACTGGTGGTGAGTAAATATATGGAAAGGTATATAAAATTATATCAAAGAAATGGAGACTAAAGCTACAATGAGACCCTGCATACTTTTGTTTGTTTTTTTTTCTTTTCTTTTCTTTTCTTTTTTCTTTTTCTTTTTTTTTTTTTTTTTTTTTTTTTTTGAGGTAGGGCCTTGCTCTAGCTGAGGCTGACCTGGAATTCACTATGTAATATCAGGGTGCCCTTGAAGTCATGGTGATCCTCCTACCTCTGCCTCCCGTGTGTTGGGATTAAAGGTGTGGACCAACACACCAGGCAATGCATACATTTAACAGGCACATCTGCTAATAAATTTCTTCATATTAAAAAAAAACAGGGCTGGAGAGATAGTGTAGTGATTAGACACTTGCCAATGAAACCTAAGGACCAGGTTTGATTCCCCAGTACCCACGTAAGTCAGATGCATAAGGTGGTACATGCATCTGGAGTTCATTTGCAGTGGCTAGAGAGTCCTGGGTGCACTCACTCTCTCTCTACCTGCCTCTTTCTTTCTCTTTCCCTCATAAATAAATAAAATAAAATAAACAGGGCTGGAGAGATGACTTAGCAGTTAAGGTACTTGCCTGCAAAGCCAAAGGACTTAAGTTCAATCTCCACATAAACTCCCCACATAAAGCCAGATGCACAAGGAGATACATGCATCTGGAGTTCATTTGCAATGGCTAGAGGCCCTGGTACACCCATTCTCTCTCTCTCTCTCTCTCTCTCTCTCTCTCTCTCTTGCTCTGCCTCCCTCTCTCTCTCCCTCTCTTATATAAATAAATAAATAAATAAATAAATAAATAATTAAAAACAAAACATACTTCTGTGAGCACAATTTCCTAGCGGTTACCCAATTCTCTAATCCACTTTATTTTATTTTATTTATTTTTTGAGGTAGGGTCTTGCTCTCACCCAGGCTGACCTGGAATCCACTATGTATTCTCAGGCTGGCCTCAAACTCACAACATTCCTCCTATCTCAGCCTCCTTAGTGCTGGGATTAAAGGTGTACACCATTATGCCTTGCTTCTAATCCACTTTAATAGCAACCCTCTGTCTTTATTTTCTCTCCTTCTATGCAATCCTGATTGCTCTCCATTCTGCCCACTCTAACCAGAGAGCACTATAAAAGAGAATGGAGAAATGAGGCAGTCGAGAGAATTTGTCCTGCAATGACATCAAAATTGCTCTTCCCATGGTTTTGAATGTCTAAGAGTTATTATGTCAAAGAAGCCAAGAGAATGCTTCAGAAAAGAGAAATGAGAAAGGAAGGAATAATTATTACCATTCTGAGAGGCGAAGTAAAAAATAAACACCGTGCCGGGTGTGGTGGCACATACCTTTGATCCCAGTACTTGGGAGGCAGAGGTAGAAGGATGAGACTAGTTCGAGGCCAGTCTGGGAATACAGAGTGAGGCCTTACCTCAAAAAATAAAATAAAAAAATATCTCCATGACTTACAATGCCTAGAAGATAGAGTCTAAATGTCACACCTTGACACTCGAGTACCACAATAATTCTATTTCTTTGTATCTTTCTGATATTTTCCCCCAATACATCTCTAAACTGAACTTTTTAGGTAAGATGCCCTTCAGATAAGTTTATTTTACTTAGAATACTCATTGCCCTCTGCCTATACATCATCATTGGATGTTTTCTTCTTTCTTTCCTTCCTTCCTTCCTTCCTTCCTTCCTTCCTTCCTTCTTTCTTTCTTTCTTTCTTTCTTTCTTTCTTTCTTTCTTTCTTTCTTTCTTTCTTTCTTTTTCTTCTTTCGAGGTAGGGTCTTGATCTAGCCCAAGCAGACCTGGAATTCACTCTGTAGTTTTAGGGGTGGCCTCAAACTCAGCAATCCTCTTACCCCTTCCTGGGATTAAAGGTGTGCGCCACCACGCCTGGCCATGGGACGTTTTCTGCCCACCACTGCTTACCTTAATGCCACAAATTTTCTCAGTCCTCTTTCTATTTTACTTTCTCCACACCTCAAGACTACCGTGGTGGCCATGGGAAAACACCTTGCAATCTCTGACTGCACAGAGCATTACTGGCTGAGGATCCACTACAACCTTGTGAAATTCCTTGCACCCAGGCTCTCGTGAGCCCCCAGCGAATGACTGAGCAAGGCAGAGATACTAAGGCACGGTGCTATTTCTGGTAGAGGGAGGCTAGGTTACTCTAACAAGTGACTTTTGGCTTGAGAAATCCCAGACTTTCCTTAGATATGTAGTGAGGTGTAAGGTGTTTCCATCTAAGGAGTCTGATGACTTTTTCAGCCTCGTCCATTTTATCTTTTTTTTTTTAATTTTTAAAATTTTATTTATTTGCAAGCAGAGAGAAAGATAGAAGAGAGGCAGACAGAGAGAGAATGGGCATGCCAGGGCCTCTAGCCACTGCAAACGAACTCCAGACGCATGTGCCCCTTGTGCATCTGGCTTACGTGGGTCCTGGAGAATCGAACCGGGATCCTTTGGCTTTGCAGGCAAATGCCTTAACCACTAAGCCATTTCTCCAGCCCTCGTCCATTTTATCTTACAAGCATTTCCTCTAATGAATTTCTTGCACATAAAAAAAAAAATTGGAGCCGGGTGTGGTGGTGCACGCCTTTAATCTCAGCACTCGGGAGGCAGAGAATTGCTGTGAGTTCAAGGCCACCCTGAGACTACATAGTGAATTTCAGTTCAGCCTGGGCTAGAGTGAAACTCTTCCTCAAAAAAGCAAAAACAAAACAAAACAAACAAACAAACGAAAAGGGCTGGGGAGATGGTTTAGTGGTTAAGGCACTTGCCTGAAAAGGCTAAGGACCCAGGTTTGATTTCCTCAGGACCCATGTAAACCAGATGTACAAGGGGGCACATGCATCTAGAGTTCGTTTGCAGTGGCTAGAGGCCCTGGCACACCCATTCTCCCTGTATCTGTCTCTTTCTCTCTATCTCTCTCAAATAAATAAATTTTTAAAAATCAAGCTGGGTGTGAAGGTGCACACTTTTAATCCCAGCACTTGGGAAGCAGAGGTAAAAGGATCGCAGTGAGTTCGAGGCAACCCTGAGACTACATCGTGAATTCCAGGTCAGCTTGGGCTATAGTAAGACCCTACCTCAAAAAAACAAAAACAAAAAAAAAAAAAAAAAAAAAAAAAGAAAAAACAAAAATCAAGTCAGGTATGGTGGTGTATACCTTTAATCCTAGCACTTGGGAGGCTGAGGTAGGAAGATTGCCATGAGTTCAAGACCAGCCTGGAGTTACAGAGTGAGTTCCAAGTCAGTCTGGGCTAGAGCAAGACCCTACCTCAAAAACCAAAAACAAAACAAAAAAAAAGTAGAGAAAATACTGCAATCTACTCTTATGAACATATATCTAAATTTAATATATAACCCATTTTCTTTTCCCTTCATCAGTCCATTTTTTCTTTTTAAAATTTATTTATTCATTTGAAAAGAGAGAGAGAGAGAGAAAGAGAGAATATGGGTGTCCCAGAGCCTGTTGCCACTGTAAATGAACTCCAGATATGCATGTGCCATTTGGTGCATCTGGCTTTATGTGGGTATTGGGGTATCAAACTGGCCTTCAGACTTTCTAAGCAAGTGCCTTTAACCACTGAGGCATCTCTCCAGCCCCCATCCTCCTCCCTCCCTCCCTTTCTTCCTTCCTTCTTTCTTCTTCTTTTTAAAAAGAATAGTTCTCTCTTTTCTTTTTTTAAAAAAATGTTTTTCTTTTATTTATTTGAGAGAGAGAATGGGCATGCCAGGGCCTTCAGCTGCTGCAAACGAACTCCAGATGGATGTGCCTCTTCGTGTACATGTGTGACCTTGTGTTCTTGCATTACTGTGCATCTGGCTTACCGTGGATCCTGGAGACGCAAACATGAGTCCTTAGGCTTTGCATGCAAATGCCTTAACTGCTAAGCCATCTCTCCAGTCCTCTTTTCTTTTTTTCTTTCCAAAGTACTATAAAGCAAATCCCAGGCACATCATGTCTTTTCACTCCTACATTCTTCTTCTTCTTCTTTTTTTTTTTTTTTGAGGTAGGGTCTCACTCTGGTCCAGGCTGACCTGAAATTAACTATGTAATCTCAGGGTGGCCTCGAACTCTCGGGGATCCTCCTACCTCTGCCTCCCCAGTGCTGGGATTAAAGGTGTGCACCACCACACCCAGCCCTCCTTTTCCTCCTTCTCCTCCTCTTCTTCCTCCTCCTCCTTCTTCTTAGTTTCAAGGTAGGGTTTCGCTCTAGTCTCATGCTGGCCTCAAACTCACAGCAATCCTCCTACCTAAGTACTGGGATTATAAGCATGCACCACCACAATCAGCCAATATGTGCTTTCTTAAAGACATGGAACATTTTCTTACATACCCCATGGTGCCATGATCGTACCTAAGAGAACTTAAAATAGATCTTTGGTGTCATTGACTATCCTGTATATAATTAACTGTTACTAGTGTATCAGATATGTCACATTCGTTAGGTTTTCTCAAATTTAGATGCAGAAAAGGTCCACGTATTACATTTTGTTATGTCTTTCCAGTCTCTTGATTCTGCAGCAGTTCTCCTTCCCTTTTTATTTTTCATACCATTGATTTATTAGGGACCCAGCTTAATTGTCCCATAAAATGTTTCACATTCTGGATTGACTTCCTTTTTTAAATAACAAATCTTTTGTAACTTGGCCCTTTACTGTCCTGAAATTAAATTCAGAAATAATATAACTACTGTGCTAGATAGGGCCTGGCAGGAAACAGATGGTACGCTCAAACTGAGTCCAATTGAGACTAGTTTAATGAAGGGGTTCTTGCCAAAGATGTGGTTAACATGAAGGGAACCAGTAAGGAACAATGATGTGCCAGATAGTCCCCACCACCCGTAGGACTGGAGGGAAGAGATAGAGAATGGTTTCTCCTTTTGGCTGAACCCTACTGGAAATCACCAGGCAAGTGAGCTGTTGATGCCACCTTTAAATACAGTTTACTGGGGCAGGAAAATGGGGTGCAGAAGAGCAGAATGGATCTGGGGGGGGATAGAGAAATGCCCCATAACATTTGAGATGGATTATCTCTGGTTGTCAATGTGACAGGATTTAGAAACACTATGGAAACAAATCTCTTGGCATGTCTGCTAGACATTTTCTAGAACAGGTTAACAGTTAAGGCACTTGCCTGCAAAGCTTAAGGACCCAGGTTTGATTCTCCAGGTCCCATGTAAGCCAGATGCACATGGTGGCTCATGCACCTGGAGTTTGTTTGCAGTGGCTAGAGGCCCTGGCACACCCATTCTCTCTCTCTCTCTCTCTCTGTGTCCTTCTCTCTGTTTCTAATAAATAAATAAAATTCTTAAAAAAAAAAATTTCTAACTGGGTGACACAATTCCATGAGCTAGGGGTTCTTTTTCTCTCGCTCTCTTTGTTTCTTTTTAACTTTTTTATTTTTTATTTTAGAGACAGTGCGAGAGACAGAGAGAAAGAGAATTGGTACACCAGAGCCTCAGCCACTGCAATCAAACTCCAGATGTTTGCGCCAATTAGTGGCATGTGCAACCTTGTGCTTACTTCACCCTTGTGTCTGGCTTATATGGGATCTGGAGAGCTAAACATGGGTTCTTAGGCTTTGCAGGCAAATGCCTTAACCACTACACCATCTCCCCAGCCCTCTTTGGTATTTTGAAGCAGGGTCTGGCTCTTGCCCAGGCTGACCTAGAGTTTACTATGTAGTCTCAGGGTGGCCTTGAACTCATAGCGATCCTCCTACCTCTGCCTCCCAAATGCTGGGTTTAAAGGTGTGCACCTCCATGCCCAGTAAGCTAAGGATTCTATAATGTGTAAAAAAGCAAATGCTGTCTGCTTCCTAGATGCAGTTACAATGTGATCTGCCCTGTTTCATGCTCCTGCCCCCATGCTTTTCTCACTATGATGGACTGTAACCTAGAACTGTAAGCTGAAACAAACCCACCAGCCTGGCTTTGATTCCCCAGTACCCAAGTAAAGCCAGATGCACAAAGTAGTGGCAGGAGGCCCCAGTGTGCTCATATTCATTCTCTTGCTCTCTAACTTAAAATGGATAAATAAATAAATAAATACATACATACATACTTGGTACTGGAGAGATGGCTTAATCCCAGCAGGTCGGGAGGCAAAGCCTAGGAGAATCAGGTTCAATTCCCTAGGCCACCCTGAGACCAGATGTATAAGTTGTTGCATGTGTCCGTTTGTTTGCAGTGTGAGAGGCCCTGGCATCGAAATTCTCTCCAAAAAAAAAAAAAAAAAAAAAAAAACCCTCTTAAATAAATAAATTAATTAAATTAAATAAACTACTTGCTGTTCATATTCAAAGCAGAGATTCTAAGTTGTAATCTGATAGGGCTGTTGAAAATCCATTGGAATATGGGACAGTGTTTGATAACATGGTTGTCCTATGTATGGCAGGCAGGACAGCCAGCAGCTCAGGCCCCACCCACTGAAGTTGTTGCATGTGTCAACCTTGATCATCACGTTTCTTTTCAGTGGCTGCCCCCAAAACACTAGTAATGCAAAATTTTCTCTCTTGCATATGGTGTCTCTTTCTTACCCTAGGTTCGCTGAGATAACTTCCAGATTAAATTAAATAAACTACTATTTGTTCATGTACAGATCCAGAGGAATTTCCATAACAGTAATCTGGCCTTTCTTCACAGGACCAGGTTGAAAATCCATTGGACCATGGGACAGCATTTGCAGAACTGGTTGCCAAAAGGTGGCACACACAGGACAGGAACTCCTGCTAGGCACATTTGCATATCTTTACAATGGAATCTCAAACCATCACCACACCTTAAGACCAGCCCCAGTGACACCCTCTAGCAAGGTGATTGCAGATACAAACTATAACTAAAACACATTGAATATGTGGGGACATATATTCTCTTGCAGATGGGTAGTATGTAGAGTTCTTGGGCTAGTTAATCTCCTCTGGGCCCAGGGATTTAAGTATGTGGATGCCTTCCAAACTATTTTTTCTGGAATTAAATGTGTGTGCCACCAAGCCTGGCTACACTCTTCTAGATGATGTTTCTATTTACAGCACTAGCTGGAATCTCAACCCTTCTTCTCTCCCAAATTCACTACATATATATATATGTATTTGGTTTATATTTTTTTCCAAGGCAGGGTCTCACTCCAGTTACTCCAGCCCAAGTTGACCTGGAATTCATTCACTGTAGTCCCAGGCTAGCCACCACCAACAGCATTCTTCCTACCTCTGCCTCCCAAGTGCTGGGATTAAAGGTGTGTGCCACCAGCTCAGCTTATATCTTTTATTTTTTTAATTAGCATACAGAGCTTTTGTTTTGTTTTGTTTTTCGAGGAAGAGCTTTCCTCTAGCCCAGGCTAACCTGGAATTTACTCTGTAGTCTCAGGGTGGCCTCGAGCTCACAGCGATTTTCCTGCCTCTACCTCCCAAGGGCTGGGATTAAAGGCGTGCACCGCCATGCCAGGCTCATACAGAGTTTTAGGTCTCCTTCTATTAATTAGCATACAGTATTTTAGGTATCATTATATTAATTAACATACAGAGTTTTGGGTATCATTATGGTATTCTTTTTGCTTTTTTTGTTGTTTTTTTTTTTGAGGTAGGGTTTCACTCTAGCTCAGGCTGACCTGGAATTCACTATGTAGTCTTAGGGTGGCCTTGAACTCATTATGATCCTCCTGCTTTTGCCTCCCAAGTGCTGGGATTAAAGGCGTGCATCACCATGGCCAGCTCATTATGACATTTTTAAATACAGTTTGTTTCCGTTGGTTTTTCTGTCTTCTTCAACTCTGCAGTTCCTCTCTCCCCCTTATAGCCACCCTTCCCTTCTGTTTGCAGGCCTCATGGGTCCTTTTGCCCTAACCCTACACATCCTTCCTTGCCATCTCTTACTGCCTGCTCTTGGTTACCACTACAGCTTTATAGGTTTTATCTACATTTGTCCCCCTTTATTTACATGCTTATAGATAGTACAAGCTAGGATCTGCATATGAGATAAAACATATCATTTCAGACTTTTTGAGTTTGGATCACCTACATATAATTCTTTCTAGATCTATCCATTTCCTGAAAGTTTGATAATTTTAATTTTTTTTTACTGCTGAGTAAAATTCCATTGTGTATATGTACCACATTTCATTAGCCATTCATCTGTTGATGGGCATCTAGGCTGGTCCCATTTCCTTGCTATTGTGAATAAAGCAGCAATGAACATGGATGTGCAAGTATCTCCTATACTTATTTTAGTTTAGGATGTGAAAATTAGTACTTTCAGTTATTCAGGTGAAAATTATCACAATCCGAGCTGGAGAGATGGCTCAGCGGTTAAGGCACTTGCCTGAAAAGCCTAACAACTGGGGTTTAATTCCCCAGTGCCTATGTAAAGCAGATGCACAAAGTGGTGCATGCATCTGGAGTTCATTTGTAGAGGCTGGAGACCCTAGTACATCCATTCTCTCTGTCTTTCTCTTCTCTCTCTTTCCTTGCATATAAATAAATAAAAATATTTTTTTAAACTATCACAATTCCCAATACTTTTTTTTTTTTTTTTGAAGTAGGGTCTCACTCTAGCTCAGGCTGACCTGGAATTCACTCTGTAGTCTCAGGCTGACCTTGAATTCACAGCGATCCTCCTACCTCTGCCTGTGTTGGCCTGTGTGATCATTTTAAAAACATGAGTTAGCAGGGATCATTGTGAAAGAGGTGGCAGAAAGAACATACAATCTAAAAGAAAGGGAGGAGTGCTTTGCAATACTGTCTTCTAGACACAAAGGGGCTGTACTATTCATAACCTCACAGTGGCTGACACCACCTACAAAAGACCGGCATAACAGGAGGGAAAAAAATAATGACATCAAAATAGAAGAGACTGGTTGGAAAGAAGAAGGAATTCAGCAAAGGGGGGACTCAGAAGGGAGAAAAGGGAGAGTAATGGGAAAGGATTATTATCACGGTATATTGGCTACATGTATGGAGGTTGTCAATAAAAAGTTTTAAAACCTGGGCATGGTGCCACACACCTTTAATCCCATCATTTGGGAGGCAAAGGTAGGAGGATCACTGTGAATTCAAGGTGAGCCTGGGACTACAGAGTGAGTTCCAGGTCAGCCTGGGCTAGGGTGAGACCCTACCTTGAAAAAGTAAAGCAAACAAAAACATGTGAGCTGGGCTGGAGGGATGGCTTAGCGGTTAAGGCGTTTGCCTGCAAAGCCAAAGGATCCTGGTTTGATTCTCCAGAACCCACATAAGCCAGATGCACAAGGGGGCTCATGCATCTGGACTTCGTGTGTAGTGGCTGTAGGCCCTTGCCCCCATTCTCTCTCCCCTCTCAAATAAATTAATTAAATAAAAGGAAAAAAAAGTGAGCTGGGTCATATCATACCTGCAAGTAGTTCCCGGTTTTACTGAGAGTTAGACTCAAAGTCCTTCCCATTGTTTCTCAAATTCTTGGCCACCTAATCCTTTTAGCTTTCTGAGCCTCTGAGCTTGATTGTAGCCTTAATATCTTATCTTTTTTAAATTTTTTTATTTTTTTGGTGTTTCAAGGTAGGGTCTCACTCTAGCTCAGGCTGACCTGGAATTCTCTATGTAGTCTCAGGGTGGCCTCAAACTCACGGTGATCCCCCTACCTCTGCCTCCCCAGTGCTGGGATTAAAGGCATGCACCACCATGCTCGGCTTTATTTGTTTATTTTTAATTTATTTTATTTATTAGAAAAAGAGAGAGAGAATATGCACATGCCAGGGCCTCTAGCCACTGCAAACAAACTCCACATGCATGGACTACCTTGTGCCTCTGGCTTACATGGGTACTGGGAAATCAAACCTGGGTCCTTAGACATCGCAGGCAAGTGCCTTAACTGTTAAGCCATCCCTCCAGTCCATCTTTTATTTTGTTTATTTTTTATTTATTTTATTTATTTATTTTATTTTTTGGTTTTTCGAGGTAGGGTCTTACTCTAGCCCAGGCTGACCTGGAATTCACTATGTAGTCCCAAGGTGGTCTCGAACTCATGGTGATCCTCCTACCTCTGCCTCCCGAGTGCTGGGATTAAAGGTATGCGCCACCACGCCTGGCTAATCTTTTATCCTTAATCATCTTCACATTTGTCTACTTCCCCCTGTGCTCACTGCCCCACCTGATCCAGGCTATTATCATTTCTGACAGGTTGTCTGACAAAGTCTCCTTACCTTCATCTTGACTGCTTAAATCTATTCTCCACATGCTAGCCATAGACTTAATTTTAACTTTATTTTTTTGGGGTGGAATGTGTGTAAGGGACTGGTAGTGGTGCTGGGAATTGAACCTGAGTCTTCATACGTGCTTGTCCAACACATTATCCCTGACACACCCTTAACCTGAGAGATTTTCCATTAGCCCAGATCTGACATGGACTCCCCACCATTGCTTCGCTGTGGTACGTCTATCCATGTACCCTGTCTTCCTTTCTGTTTCATCTGATGAAACTGAGTGTGCACCTCTCTTAGGCCAACTTCTCTACTTCTTCCCTGGGATCTACTTCTGCCCTGGGATCTACAGTCAGGGTCATTAGTTTTGAAATGATCATTTCTCTGCAACATTAGCTTGCCCCATAGCACAAAAGCATGCAGACATATATCCCATATTAATGATAAGAAAAGCCTCTCTCAGCCGGGCGTGGTGGCACACACCTTTAATCCCAGCACTTGGGAGGCAGAGGTAGGAGGATCATCATAAATTCAAGGCCACCCTGCGACTACATAGTGAATTCCAAGTCAGCCTGGGCTAGAGTGAGGCTCTGCCTCGAAAAACAAAAAACAACAACAACAAAAAGCCTCTTTACAGGCGGCTTCATTTCTCTGCTGCTATTTAAAGCATTCCTAGCAGCTGAGATAGTAAGTCATGGCCATGAAAAAAAGCAAAGGGCACAGGGAGTGGGCAGGGGAGGAAGTGAGTTATAAAATTTAACTATGGACATATAACTTGATATCTAAATATGGACCATTACGTCTTTCCTCCTCCATTTTTTTTGTGTGTACATATTTATACAGACAAATATTGTTTGCTTTGCATTACTCAGGACCTAATGCGGGGCATGCTAGGTGAGTGTTCAACCACAGAGCTACATGCCCAGCCCATAGATTTGTATATATTAATCAAATGTCCCCTTTTTCTCTCTTCACTACTTTATACAGGGAGTGTTTATAGTGATCTTGTGACTTCATCCTTTGCCTGCAAGATACTGAGGTAGAGTTTCAACTAGAAGTATGAATGCCACCCTGAGGTGGATACTGTGGTGGTTTGAATGTTATGACTCTCCGGCCCCATAGGCTCATGTTTCCCCAGCATAGTGGTGTATATGGGAAGGTTGTGGAACCTGTAGGAGGTAGAGCTTTGCTGGAGGAAGTGCGCTCCTGAGGGTGGACCTTGAGGTGCCACCGCCCAGCCCACATGCTGTTGTCTCCCTACTTCTTCACTGCTGATAGAATGATGTCACACCAGCTTCCTGCTCCTGCCATACTCTCCCCACCATGATGGACTCTACCCTCTGGAACCTCCAAGTTGCTTTAAAAAAATTTTTTTTTTTAGAGAGAGAGAGAGAGAAATAATTGGCACGCCAAGGCCTCAACCACTGAGATCGAACTCCAAATGCTTGCGCCGCCTATTGGGCACGTGCCACCGCGCGCTTGTCTCACCTTTGTGTGTCTGGCTGTGTGTGATCTGGAGAGAGATCAAACCTGGGTCCATAGGCTTCGCGGGCAAGCCCCTTAACTGCTAAGCCATCTCTCCAGCCCCTAAGTTGCTTTTGATTGGGTATTTTCATCTGAGCAACAAGAAAGTAACTGATAGGCCGGGTGTGATGGCGCACGCCTTTAATCCTAGCACTTGGGAGGCAGAGGTAGGAGGATCACTGTGAGTTCTAGGCCATCTGAGACTACATAGTGAATCCCAGGTCAGCCTGGACTAGAGTGAGACCCTACCTCAAACAACCAAATAACAAAATACCTGAGACTAGATTTTTTTTTTTTGTTTTGTTTTGTTTTTTGATGTAGGGTCTTGATCTAGCCTAGGCTGACATGGAATTCACTATGTAGTCTCAGGCTGGCCTTGAACTCACAGCTATTCTGGGATTAAAGGCATGTGCCACCACACCCAGCTGTTTTTTTTTGTTGTTGTTGTTGTTGTTGTTGTTTATTTGTTTTTGTTTTTTTGTTTTTTTTTTTTTTGAGGTAGGGTCTTGCTCTCATCCAGGCTGACTTGGAATTCACTACATGGCCTCAAAACAGCAATCCCTACCTTGGCCTCCCAAGTGCTGGGGTTAAAGGTGTGCACCACCATGCCCAGGTAGTTTTTTTGTTTTTAAGAGGTTTAATTTTGTTCACAGTTCTAAAAGTTGAATTGCTAGTGTAACAGAAATTTTGGGGTTCCAAGCCAATACACCAATATATCAAGACACCAATAAATTTAGAGTACCTCTGAGAGGGAAATTAGCCCACATATTGTACAGGCAGAAAAGTCCAGTGGGCATGGCCCAGTTCTCCAATCAGGAGCAAAGGCATGGAGCTGCCTCTACTGAGAGAAGAGAGACAGACAGAGAGGGAGAGAGAATGAGCGTGCTAGGGCCTCCAACTGCTGCAAAGTCCAGGTGCATGTGCCACTTTGTGCATCTGCTTTATGTGGGTACTAGGCTAGTTAGTGCCTTAACTGTTGAACCATCTCTCCAGCCCCTAGATATTTTTTTAATTAATTATTTAATTAATTAGAGAGGGAGAAGAGAGGGACTATGGGTGCACCAGGGCCTCCTGCCCATGCAAATGAACTCCAGATGCATGTACCATTCTATACATCTGGCTAAATGTGGCTGCTGGAGAATCAAATCCAAGCTGTCAGACTTTGCAAGCAAGCACCTTTAATTGCTAAGCCATCTCCCCGGCCCTACATTAGATCTTATGACACCTACTCCAGTTAAAGTGTGTTCCTTAATGTTCATGTTTTGGAAATTTAATTCCCAATGCAACAGTGTTGCTATGGGACTTTTAAAAGATGGTTAGGTCTCACAGGCAGAGCTCTGAGTGGATTGGTGTTATTTTATTTCATTTTTTTTTTTTTTTCACCGTAAGGTATTGCTCTAGCTCAGGCTAACCTGCAATTCATTATGTATTCTCAGACTGGTCTCCAACAGCAATCCTTCTATCTCTGCCTCCTGAGTGCTGGAATTAAAGGTGTGCCCCACAATGCCAGGCTCTTTTTTTTTCCTTTTCTTTTGTTTTTCTAAGGTACAGTCTCACTAGCCCAGGCTGACCTGGGATTCACTATGTAGTCTCAGGCTGGCCTCTAACTCACAGTGATCCTCCTACCTCTGCCTCCTGAGTGCTGAGATTAAAGGCATGCACCACCACATCCAGCCTATTTATTTATTTTTAAGCAGTGAGAGAGAGAGAGACACACACACACACACACACACACACACACAGACACACGAAAGAATGGGTATGTCAGGGCCTCTGCAAATGAACTCCAGATGCATGCACCACTTTGTGCATCTGGCTTTACATGGGTTCTGGGAAATCAAACCTGGGTCATTAGGCTTTGCAGGCAAGTGTCTTTACTGCTAGCCATCTCTGCAGTCTCTATTTATTAATTTTCAAAAAAAATATTTAATTACTAGAGAGAAGAGCATGAGCACCCCATCATGGGCCCCTTATTGTTGCAAACAAGCTCCAGACTCATGTGCCATGTTGTACATGGGCACTGAGTAATTGATCCCAAGCTGGTAGGCTTTGTAAGCAAGTGCTTTTAACCACTGAGCATCTCTCCAGCCCTCTACTTGTCTGTTTGATTGGCCTGTTGAGGACAAGTGCCTAAGCATAGTTGTTAGAGTTGTCATGGCCCGATTCTGACCCTAACACCTCCAGTAACACATGGCTGGACCAAACCTAGAACTTGGGGGCTGAAACTGTAACTCAGTGGTAGAATACTTGCCTAGCATACTGGAGGCCCCTCAACAAAAGAATGAAAATAAAATAAAATTCCTCAAACAGAGCTTTAGTTCCAGACTCAACTGCAAGAGTAAAACCTGAGTCTTGGTTTTCCTATGTATTAAGTAGTAGCAAGGAGAAGAAAACAAACAATAGCTAACATTGGGCTGGGAGATGGCTCACCAGTTATAGGTGCTTCCTTGCAAAGCTTGAGATTCGGGTTCCATTCCCTAGTACCCACATAAAGCCAGATACACAAAGTGGTGCATGTGTTCACACTCACTCTCATACGCTCTCTCTTTCTCGAAAATAAATAAATAAAAATATTTTTAAACGAGCTAACATTTGCTGGGCATGATAATGCATGCCTTTAATCCCAGCACTCAGGAGGCAGAGGTAGGAGGATCCCTGTGAGTTCGAGGCCACCCTAAGACTACAGAGTAAATTCCAGGCCAGCCTGGGCTAGAGCAAGATGCCTTTAACTGCTGAGCCATCTTCCCAGCCCTGAATTGGCTGTTCCTGATTCTAATTACAAATTTCTAGAGGGGGATTAGAGAGAAAGATCATTCTTCAGCCTTTTGGCTAGGATTAAGTATGGAGAGAGAGATTGATTATTAGTCCATGTAGAATCAGAGGGCAGGTGTTAAACAGTTGTTGGTCCAGTTGACCAGGCCACAGGAGCAGAGTCGTGTACAGCATCAGGTATGTAGAATGCCTATTTGGGGATGAAATAAGTGGGCAGGACCCTCTAGGAGGTGGCTACTTTAAGTACTTTACCTTTTGACAATGAATATATTTAGATCTCATATTGTTGTTTTATCTGCTGAGGGACTGTAAGATGTGTCTCTCCTTATGAGCAAAACTCTTTTTACTTCAGGCCTAGCAGTCAGTTGTTCTTTCAAGGGTACATCAGTTGACAAACAGTCTGAAGTCCTGGGATTGACTTACAGCCACAGTTTACTGGCTGTGTAACATCAGGCGAGTTATATAACCCTGAGCCTGCGTGCATTCATTTCAGAAAAATCAGAAAACCCAAACAATTGTAACTAGGAAAAGGAAACCACACTCTTTGTCCCTTCTTTCTCCTTTTCTCTAGGCTCCTATTGACGCAATAGGCCCAGGCACTGCCTGGAGGAGTCAAGGGTTTAGTTTCAAAGGTTTGGCAGGGCCTTTGTGTCTTTGTGCAGCAAAGGGAGAAGCCATTAAGAGGTACCTGACTCTTCAATAGATTTGCTCATTATTCCCAGCAGGCCTAAAAACACAATTTGAAAGCATAAGGATCAAATAAATAAATAAAACCGTTCTTCTTTGCAAAGAGAAGTCCTAGCTCCATTGTGAGGGAGGCAGCTTTGCAAATTATGGGAGTAGCAGGGAGTAAGCTTGCTAAGACAGAAAGTTCCCATGACAAATTGTATGAACCTCAGGGGGGAAAATAGGCAAGGAGGTGTTACATAGGACAGAGGTGGGAGGCTCAGGCTCCCCTTCCTGTTCTGATACACTCGGTAGCAGCAGGGACACCTCTATTCTACCCTGGTGCAGGTTCTATAAATATGTCCCCTCTCTGAGTGGCGCCTCTCACCCTCTGGTGCATCATCTTGTGCATTAAGTGACAGGCCTCATTGTTGACTGGTGCAGGAACATATCCCAACAGGTGTGGGCCCAATAAGATTGAGATCCAGGACGCTCCCTCAGCTTCAGACACACCTTACAGACTGAGAAAAAGCTCTCTAACCTCTAAGGTCATCTAAAGTCAACTCTAACCTTCAATTCTGAACCTTGTCGGGGAAATCTACCCCCTCCTTAAGAATCCCATGAATTGAGGCTGGGGAAATGGCTCAGTGACTAAAGGTGATTGCTTGCAAAGTATGCCAGCTTGGGTTCGATTCCCTAGTGCCCACGTAAGCCAGCTGCACAAAGTGGCAAACGCATCTGGAGTTTGTGTGCATTGGCAAGAGGCCCTGGAGTGCCCATACTCTCTCTCCCTCTCTGGTTGCAAATTAAATTAATGAATTAATTAGTTAAATTTAAAAATAAAACTGATTTATTTGAGAAGGAGAGGGAGAAGTGAGGTATACTTCAGGGATAATTCCAATCTAAAATTCTTTTCAAGATAGGGTGATGAGAGAGGATTATAATCATGGTATATTATTTTTATTTATGAAAGTTGTCAACCAAAAATAAATTTAAAAAAAATCTTTTCAGGGAATGGAGAGATGGCTCAGTAGTTAATGTGCTTGCCTGCAAAGCCTAACAACCTGAGTTCAATTTCCCAGTACTCACATAAAGCCAGATGCACAAGTGGCACATGTGTCTGGAGTTTGTTTGCAGTGGCTAGAGGCCCTGGCCCACACATCATCTCTCTCCCCCGTCTCTCTCTCTCTCTCTCTCTCTCTGCCAGGCATGGTGGTGCATGTCTTTAATCCTAGCACTTGGGAGGCAGAGGTAGGAAGATTGCTGTGAATTCAAGATCAGCCTGAGACTACATAGTGAATTCCAGCTCAGCCTGGGCAAGAGCGAGACCCTATCTCAAAAAAAATTTTTTTTCAGGGGCTGGAAAGATGGCTTAGTAGTTAAGCGCTTGCCTGCAAAGCCTAAGGACCCTGGTTTGAGGCTCAATTTCCCAGTACCTACATAAACCAGATGCACAAGGTGGCGCGTGTATCTGGCGTTCAGTTGAAGTGGCTGGAGGCCCTGGCGTACCCATTCTTTCTCTCTCTCTCTCTCTCTATCTGCTTCTTTCTCACTTTCTTTCTCTTCCTCAAAAAAAAAAGGGGGGGGGGTGGTGCCAGGCATGGTGGCCAGAACTCAGGAGGCACAGGTAGGAGGATCACAGAGCGTTTGAGGCCACCCTGAGACTACATAGTGAATTCCAGGTCAACCTGGGCTAGAGTGAAACCCTACCTCGAAAAACAAAAAAACAAAACAAAACAAATAATTTTAAAAAGTGTTTGCTTTGTAAGAAAAGTCTGGAAAAGCAGAGTGGTCTCCTCTGAGGGGTCTAGGCAGCCTCCAGTGTGGGAGGCAGGGTCGTGTCCCCTTCTTAGGAGGTGGCCATAAAGCTGGGCAGGGAGGCCAGTGGCAGGATGCTTGAAGGCCAAGATGCAGCCTGTGATGACGGTACCATGTGTTCCAGGGACAGCGGTTGGAAGAAGTACAGCACAGGATATGAAGAGGAAGAGGGAGTAGCTGTGGACACACACAGTTTCCAGGAAGGTGTAAGGCCCCATGCCAACAGAACCAGCCATGCATAGCAGTAGATGATGCCTACTACAGTCACCTTGTGGAACTGGGGGGCTGTAGTGGATGGAGGGGTCTCACCTCTGCACCAGCACCAGAGTCAGGTTGCTAGTTATTGCCAGGATGAAGACCAGGGTGGCACAGATCCAGGGGCTGTATAGATCAGGCCAGTTCTGCAGGTGGCATCCTACAAAGTTGTGGCCAGGCCGGGGCAACAGCGAACCTTTGATTGGTCCAGAACCTGAGCAGTGTCCACATCAAAGACGCTCTGATAATAGGGTGCTAGAGAGAAGGTTTAGCAGTTAAGGCACTTGCCTGCAAAGCCTAAGGACCCAGGTTCCATTCCCCAGTTACCCACATAAGCCTGATGCCCAAAGTGGCTCAGGTGTCTGGAGTTTGTTTGCAGTGGCTACAGGCCCTGGAGCACCCATTCTATCTGCCTCTCTCCCTCCCTCTCTTTCTGTCAAATAAATAAATAAAGTAAAAAAAATATATTTTAAAAAAGATGCCAGGCGTGGTGGCACATGCCTTTAACCTCAGTACTAGGGAGACAGAGGGAGGAGGATCGCCATGAGTTTGAGGCCACCCTGAGACTACATAGTGAATTCCAGGTCAGCCTGGGCTAGAATGAGATCCTACATTGGAAAAAAAAAAAAAAAAAAAGCTCTGATAATAGCCAAAGGTGGAGAATCTGGGCCGTGCCTTGTGTTCCTCTAGAAGCGCTGTCTTGTCACCTTCGTCTTGCACTTCCTCTGCTCCATAACCAATGCTGGAGCCCACAGTTACAGCCACAGGATCCTGTGAGGTCAGCTGATCACTTCTATAGGTGGTGGCTGGGTCTCTGCCAGAAGATTCGTGGAAGGCCAGTTCGGTTGGTCACCCGCTGCCATGTCATCTAGGGTGTCACCGCATCCTGCTCTGAGACTACCAGAGCTGTCCTGTGCTGGGGAGATATTTCAGTGCTGAGCACTCCTCTGTCCCTTCTTCTCAGCAACACAGTGCCTTCTGAGTTATCCCAAGGTTGCCACCATCTGAAAAGAGAAGCTTCTCTACAATATATGGGTAAGGACATTAAGAGAAGTGCTTACTGGACAGTTTGGTGAGCATAGTACATACATTTAGCCAGACACCAGCAGACGTTACACCCCTAGGACACATAATTTTTTTTTTAAATAAAAACAAGTACAAGGTCTTAGAAGGGTTTCATGAAAGGAGGAGGTCCTAAATCTTTGTTGTTGTATGTGGTGTATGTGTAGGGGAAGGTGTTTTTTTTTTTTTTCTTTCTTTCTTTCTGGTTTTTTGAGGTAGGGTATCACTGTAGCTCAGGCTGACCTGGAATTCACTATGTAGTCTCAGGGTGGCCTCCAACTCATGGTGATCCTCCTATCTCTGCCTCCCCAGGTCTGGGATTAAAGGTGTGTGCCACCACACCCAGCTGGGGAAGGTGTTTTTTTCCTTGTATGGATGTGCGTGTGAAAGCTACAGACTGGCATTGGGTATTTTTCCCAGTTTCTCTCCACCTTATTATTTTTTTTAATTAAAAAAATTTTTTTTCCAGGTGTGGTGGTGCATGCCTTTAATCCCAGCACTCAAGAGGCAGAGGTAGGAGGATCGCTGTGAGTTTGAGGCCACCCTGACACTCTATAATGAATTCCAGGTCAGTCTGGGCTAGAGTGAGACCCTGCCTTGAAAAAAAACAAAAACAAATTTTTTTTTTTTGGTTTTTTGAGGTTCATTATAGAGTCTCAGGGTGGCCTCAAACTCACAATGATCCTCCTACCTCTGCCTCCCAAGTGCTGGGATTAAAGGCATGCGCCACCACGCCCGGCCAAAAAAAATTTTTTTAAAGATTTTATTTTATTTATTATTATTTTTTATTGACAACTTCTTTAATTGTAGATAATATCCCATGTTATTTCCCTCCCTCCTCCCACTTTCCCCTTTGAAACTTCACTCTCCATCATATCTCCCCCCCTCTCAATCAGTTTGTCTTTTCAGTTTGATGTCATGATCTTTTCCTCCTATTGTGATGGTCTTGTGTAGGTAGTTTCAGGCACTGTGAGGTCATGGATATCCAGGCCATTTTGTGTCTGGAGGAGCACGTTGTAAGGAGTCCTACTCTTCCTTTGGCTCTTACATTTTTTCCACCCCATCTTCCGAAATGGGCCCTGAGCGTTGGAAGGTAGGTTTGAGATGTTTCAGTGCTGAGCACTCCTCTGTCCCTTCTTCTCAGCACCATGGTGCCTTCTGAATCATCCCAAGGTTGTCACCATCTGAAAAGAGAAGCTTCTCTAATCAAAAGTGAGAGTAGCATTAATATATGGGTGTGGACATTAAGAGAAGTGCTTACTGGGCAGTTTGGTGAGCATAGTATATACATTTAGCAAGTCACCAGCAGACATTACATCCCTAGGGCTCATGACTACCCCTGTCATATGTTTCAGTATCAGGGATGTGTTCCCTCCCATGGAGTGGGCCTCCAGTCCAATTATAGAGCAGTTGGTTTCCCCCATAACAGACATGCCACTATTGCACCCGTTGGCTCATTTGGCCTGGCGGGCCAAATTTTTTTTTTTTTTTTTTTTTTTTTTTGGTTTTTCGAGGTAGGGTCTCACTCTGGCCCAGGCTGACCTGGAATTAACTATGTAGTCTCAGGGTGGCCTTGAACTCACGGCAATCCTCCTACCTCTGCCTCCCGAGTGCTGGGATTAAAGGCGTGCACCACCACGCCTGGCTCTGGCAGGCCAAATTTAAAGCTTGCAGTGTTCACTGTTGAGTACCCTCACTGGTGTTTTCTCTCTCCCATTGACCTGCATGCAGTGTAGCTTTTTCCAACTTTCTGTCAGCTGGTCCTCATGGAGGAGGCTTTCAGCTCAGCTCCAGCAGGTTTTCTCAGTGAACTTGCCACCCAAGTATGTGGGGTCTTCAGCAATAGGGTTTTACCATCTATTCCTGGTGGGAAACCAAGGGCCTCAGCAATGGCCTATAATGTTTTGGGGTTATTTGTGACCTCCCTGGCCAACAACTCACTGGAAGGTATCCCATCCCTGACACTGAAAATTTTCTAGTAACAATCTATGGCTTCTGAGTGTTCCATTGTCCAGAAATTAGGATTCCATATGACTTATTTATATCCTCTTAGATCTTGATTAGCCCTCCCTCCACCTTTCCTTTACTCAGTCTCTTCCCCTGACCTCACTTAGGCCTTTTCACCCCCATTAATCTGTTCTTTTACTTACATATATACAATACCATCCTATTAAGTACTCCACCTCTCTTTCTATTCCCTTTATATCCCCCCCAAATTTTTTGAGACAATATTATCCCCATGTTATCCTCCCTCCTCCCACTTTCCCCTTTGAAACTTCACTCTCCATCATATCTCCCCCTCTCAATCAGTTTGTCTTTTCAGTTTGATGTCATGATCTTTTCCTCCTATTGTGATGGTCTTGTCTTACTGGGCAGTTTGGTGAGCATAGTATATACATTTAGCAAGTCACCAGCAGACATTACATCCCTAGGGCTCATGACTACCCCTGTCATATGTTTCAGTATCAGGGATGTGTTCCCTCCCATGGAGTGGGCCTCCAGTCCAATTATAGAGCAGTTGGTTTCCCCATAACAGACATGCCACTATTGCACCCGTTGGCTCATTTGGCCTGGCGGGCCAAATTTTTTTTTTTTTTTTTTTTTTTTTTTTTTTTTCGAGGTAGGGTCTCACTCTGGCCCAGGCTGACCTGGAATTAACTATGTAGTCTCAGGGTGGCCTTGAACTCACGGCAATCCTCCTACCTCTGCCTCCCGAGTGCTGGGATTAAAGGCGTGCACCACCACGCCTGGCTCTGGCAGGCCAAATTTAAAGCTTGCAGTGTTCACTGTTGAGTACCCTCACTGGTGTTTTCTCTCTCCCATTGACCTGCATGCAGTGTAGCTTTTTCCAACTTTCTGTCAGCTGGTCCTCATGGAGGAGGCTTTCAGCTCAGCTCCAGCAGGTTTTCTCAGTGAACTTGCCACCCAAGTATGTGGGGTCTTCAGCAATAGGGTTTTACCATCTATTCCTGGTGGGAAACCAAGGGCCTCAGCAATGGCCTATAATGTTTTGGGGTTATTTGTGACCTCCCTGGCCAGCAACTCACTGGAAGGTATCCCATCCCTGACACTGAAAATTTTCTAGTAACAATCTATGGCTTCTGAGTGTTCCATTGTCCAGAAATTAGGATTCCATATGACTTATTTATATCCTCTTAGATCTTGATTAGCCCTCCCTCCACCTTTCCTTTACTCAGTCTCTTCCCCTGACCTCACTTAGGCCTTTTCACCCCCATTAATCTGTTCTTTTACTTACATATATACAATACCATCCTATTAAGTACTCCACCTCTCTTTCTATTCCCTTTATATCCCCCCCAAATTTTTTTGAGACAAGCCCATCAGACTGACATTTATTTATTTATTTATTTATTTATTTATTTATTTATTTATTTATTTATTATTTTTGTTTTTCGAGGTAGGGTCTCACTCTAGCTCAGGCTGACCTGGAATTCACTCTGTAGTCTCAGGGTGGCCTTAAACTCATGGTGATCCTCCTACCTCTGCCTCCCGAGTGCTGGGATCAAAGGCGTGTGCCACCACGCCCGGCATATTTTTTTTTTGAGAGAGAGCATGAGAGAGCCATTGAATCCTAAGGATTGGACCCCCATGCCTGGCATTTTACCTGAATGCTGATCTGGTGTTTTGAATCAAATGTCCCCCATAAACTCACATGTTTCGACTGCCTGGTCCCCAGCTGGTGGCAGTTTGGGAGGTGGAGCTTTGCTGGAGGAGGTGTGTCACAGGAGGGGGTGCACAGACCTTGAGGTTGCTTAGTCCCCAGTTTGTCAATGTTAGCTTGCCTCACTCTCTTGCTGCTGTTCTCCACCCGCTGTGGCCGAAGTGATATCTAGCTTTTTCTCATGCCAAACTGTCTCCACCATCATGAAGTGCCCCCCTCCCCGCCCAGAGAGACTATAAGCCAAAATAAACCCTTTCCTCCCAGCAGCTGCTTTTGGTGGGACATTTTTGTCCTGGCAACACAAAGGTAACTGCAACAGCTGGGATGCAAACTCAGGTCCTCATGCTTGCTCAGCAAACACTTTACCCACTGAGCCATCTCTCCAGCCCCTCCTAAATCTTATGCTCCATTAACTTAACGATAAATATGCCTCTGGGCATGCCTAAGATTTAGAAAGCCTCTTTTTTTTTGCCCACTGTATTTCTGGCCATCAGTTCTTCTGGAAGACAGCATGAAAAAGAACCAAAGTCTACGATAATCAGTTCTGCTGGATGGATGGCATAACGTCACAGCAGCAGGCCTGGGTCACAGAAACCAGCCATCCATTAGTTCATCATAGGTCACCTTTGAAACAAGTGAAGCCAGTAGACGCGGCAGGAACCCATGTGGAAAACATCCCGGTAATTGTGACTGTGTTCCTAGCATTCTCACTCTGTTTGCTCAGAGGTTACTTGCAGTGTACAATGAATTGTTGAATAAAGCCAAGCTCTGCCATTTATAAATTCTCATAGCAGCACCATCCCCTCTCCTCTCTTTAAAAAAAAAAAAAATTCATTTGCAGGCTGGAGAGATGCCTCAGCTATTAAAGGTACTTGCTTGCAAAGTCCCCAGTACCCACCCACGTAAAGCCAGATGCACAAAGTAGTACATGCATCTGGGGTTCATTTGCTGTGACTGGAGGTCCTGGGCACACCCATTCCATCTCTCTCTCTCCCTCTCTCTTTCTGTGCTTGCAAATAAATTGAATAAATTTAAAAAAATTAATTTGCTAAGGGCCTAAGGGCTCAGTGGTGGACTGTAGTATGTGGGAGTCCTGATCCAATCCTTAGTACCAAATAAAAACATAAGTAAATTTTTGCAGGGCGTGGAGGCGCACGCCTTTAATCCCAGCACTCGGGAGGCAGAGGTAGGAGGATCGCCATGAGTTTGAGGCCACCCTGAGACTACATAGTGAATTTCAGGTCAGCCTGGGCTAGAGCAAGACCCTACCTTGAAAAAAAAAATAAGTAGATTTTTATTTGCTGGTGATGGAACATCACACCATTTTGGGGGGCTGGGGTGGTTTTCAAGGTAAGGTCTCACTCTAGTCTAGATTGACCTAGCACTCACTCTGTAGTCCCAGGCTGGCCTCGAGCTCACAACTATCCTCCTACTTCTGTCTCCTCAATGCTGGGATCAAAGGTGTGTGCCACCACACCTGGCTCGTCACAACATTTTTAAAAAATTTATTTTGTTTTTTCAAGGTAGGGTCTCACTCTAGCCCAGGCTGACCTGGTATTTACTATGTAGTCCCGGGCTGGCCTTGAACTCACAGCGATCCTCCTACCTCGGCCTCCCAAGTGCTGGGATTAAAGGTATGTGCCACGAAGCAAGGCTTGTTTTTTGCTTTTTAATTCAGAACACATTTTCTTAGTAGGCAAAATTCTACAAAATGTCAAGTTGACCAGTGGAACCAGAACCTTTTTGCCAATAGGAAGACCAGTGGTACCAGTGGGTGTTGGTGGGTGGTTCATCACCAGCCAGCTTCCATGGGCCAGCTGCAACCTGACCACCTTCACCTCCAGCGGTTCTTCCCTGCAGAGTCCTTCCGGGAGCCAGTCCTCTTTCCTCTTCTCAGTGCTCCCCAATGTGATCACAGCCATCTTTATGCCTGTTGATGAACACGAAGTTGAAGGTGTGTCCTGTCACACCCAAGACGCGATCCCAAACACGCCCTAGAACTGGGATCCAGGGTCTTGGACTCAGTCAAAGTATGGCCCAAAAACATGTAGGTCAGCCCAATGGCTCAGTAAGTCGCCTGCTTCCTGGGCACACCGTGCCACTTCCCAAACACCTGGACCTTGGCCAGTGCACCTATAAAATACTCCACCTCTTCCTCCAGTTCTCGGAAGATCTTATCTGCCTCAGCTTTGCAAACAGGACAGTGTAATCGAAGTCCACGCCTTCAGAACGAATGTGCCATCGCCTGGGGCCTGCCAGGTGGCTGACCCTCATTGGGGTCTCATTCCTGGCCTCTTCCTCATGCTTCCCTCGTCTCCTCCCAGTGTGGTGGCCTCGAACTCATGGCGATCCTCCTACCTCCCTAGTGCTGGGATTAAAGGGGTGTGCCACCATGCCCAGCCCTCCAGTACCCTTTTAAATTGACTCACAACTATGATTAATGTGAGCTGATCTGCATTTGGGCTGCTGTTTGGAGAACTCTTGGTGGGACCAGAAGTGAAGGCGGGGAGATGAGGTGGGGCTATTTCAGTAGTGTATGTGAGAAGGGATGGAGTTTAGTCTTGTTCCTGAAGCCTCCTGAGAAAAGGTTAGAGAAATGATAATGAATTGGATGTTGGGTGGGGATTGAGAGATGGGAAGAAAAAGGGGTTGGCCTGAATTATTAAAAGAAATTCCAGAAAAGGTGAAAAGAAGGTGCAAGTGCAATCTCTCTTGGGTCTGGGGAGATGGGTCAATCTGTAAAGTGTTTGCTTCACAGGCACGAGGACCTGATTTCAATACCCAGAAAAGGCAGAAAGTCATAATAAAAGTCAGATGTGGTGGCGATCCTCCTACCTCTGCCTCCCGAGTGCTGGGATTAAAGGCATGTGCCATCATGCCCGGCTTTGTGGTGTGCCTTTATAATCCCATTGTTGGGGAGGCACAGACATGCAGACCTCGGAGCCCACTGACCAATCATTCCAGCCTACCTGGTGAGTTCTAGGCCAATGAGAGACCTTGTCTGAAAAAAGTGGACAGCGAATGAAGAACAACACTTAAGGTTGACCTGCGCACACATGAACACACACACACACACAAAAAGATTTCTCCTTGGGAGAAGGGGAGATGGAGAAAATTGCACAATGGATTAGAAGTGAAGGCAGGAGTAAGGAGTCGTGGTGTGCTGTTATTGTAAAGTAGCACTTCCAACATGCTAGGCAGGCTCTCTGCCAGTGAGCCACATCCCCAGCCTTTGTTTTGTTTTGCTGAGACCAGATTTCCTATGTAACTCAAGTTGGCCTCCAAATTATAGTCCTCTTGCCTCAGCCTTTCCAGTGCTAGGATTACAGGCTATGCCTCCATACCCAGCCAAAAGAATGCTTTCTCTTTTGATCACGAATTTAGCAAACTCCACAGTCTTTGGGATACTTACTGTAAATAATGCAAACATTTTAAGTCAATCATTAAAATATGCACCCACCAAGGAACAGAATCTGTAAGTACCAACGCAAATAGTATTTGTGCAAGTAAATTTGTTTCTTTTACCTTAACATGTAGAAACCTAGGTGGGTCCTGTCAGTATTGTAACTAGGTCAGCATAACCAAATTCCACTTCCCCTAGAGACTTTCCAGGCTTAAAACACCAGTAAAATCACAGCTCAGTCAAGAGACCTCGGACTATGGAGATACTTGAACAGCGTTGAGGCTGATAAAAAACAGCGGGGACCAGACCGGAGAGATGGCTTGGCGGTTAAGGCGCCTGACTGCCAAGCCTAAGAACCCTGGTTCCAATCTCCAGGTCTCACATTTAGCCAGCCGCTAAAAAGTGACGCAAGGGCATAATGCCACACTTTCCCAGAAGGGGGCGCATGCGTCTGGAGTTCGTTCACAGTGGCTGAGAGGCCACTGGTGCACCCATTCTCTCTCTCTTTCTCAAATAAATAAAAAAATTTTAAAAACTATGGGGACCTTTAAAGTCGGACTGAACGCGTAGCATTTTACATCATGGATGGTCATGATTATGAGGGCCAGAGACAAAATGTAGTGGTTTGAATTAGGTATCCCCCCAAAACTCTTGTGTTCTAAATGTTTGATCTAAATGCTTGATGGTGGTAATTTGGGAATCAGAGCCTCCTGGAGGTAGTGTATTGTTGGGGGTGGGCTTACGGGTGTCATAGCTAGCTTCCCCTTGCCAGTGTTTGGCACACTCTCCTGCTGCTGTTATCCACCTGATGTTGGCCAAAAGGTGATGTCCAGCCTCTGTTCATGGCATTGTTTTCCCCTGCCATCATGGAGCTTCTCCTTGAGTCTGTAAGCCAAAATAAACCCTCTCCACCCTGCAACAAGAAAAATCCTGGCATAGTGGCACACACCATTAATCACAGCACTCAGCAGGTAGAGGTAGGAGGATTTCCATGAGTTCGAGACCAGCCTGAGACTACAGAGTGAATTCCAGGTCAGCCTGGGATATAGTGAGACTCTAGCTTGAAAAGCAAAAAACAGAGCAGGGCGTGGTGGCGCACGCCTTTAATCCCAGCACTTGGGAGGCAAAGGTAGGAGGATCACCCAAAGTTTGAGGCCATCCTGAGACTACATAGTGAATTCCAGGTCAGCCTGAGCTAGAGTGAGATCCTACCTTGGAAAAAACAAAACAAAACAAAACAAAAAAGAAGTAGGGGATGGAGAGATGGCTTAGTGGTTAAGACCTAGGTTTGATTCCCCAGTACCCACATAAGCCAGATGCACATGTGGCACACACATTTGGAGTTTGTTTACAGTAGCTAGAGGCCCTAATGTGCCCATTCTCTCCCTTCTTCCCTCTCTCTCTTTCTCTGTAGTCTCAGGGTGGCAAAGAGATAATCTTTTGTTTTGTTTTTCGAGGTAGAGTCTCACTCTAGTCCAGGCTGACCTGGAATTCACTCTAAAGTCTCAGGGTGGCCTTGAACTCATGGCAATCCTCCTACCTCTGCCTCCTAAGTGCTGGAATTGAAGGTGTGCACCACCATGCCTGGTTCACTCTCTCTTTCTTAAATAAATAAATAAAAATGTTAAAAACAAGTATATATAATAAGTAAAAATAAAAATAAAGGGCTGGAGAGATGGTTTAGCAGTTAAGGTGTTTGCCTGCAAAGCTGAAAGACTCAGGTTCTATTCCCCAGTACCCAAGTAAAGCCAGTGCCCAAGGTGGTGCATGCCTCTGGAGTTCATTTGCAAGGCTAGAGGCCCTGACATGGCCTGTTCTCTCTATATATCTGCCCCCTCTCTCTCTTAAATAAATAAAACATAATAAATTAAAACTGAAAAACAATTTGAAAAAAAAATTTTTAAGGCAGGGTCTCACTCTAGCCTAGGCAGACCTGGAATTCACTATATAGTTTCAGGGTGGCCTTGAACTCATGTAGATACTCTTACTTCTGCTTCCCAAGGATTAAAGGCATGGAACTGCTGAGATTAAAGCAAACTTGCCTGGCATGGTGGCACACACCTTTAATCACAGCACTCAGGAGGCAGAGGTAGGAGGATCACAGTGAGTTTGAGGCCACCCTGTGACTACATAGTGAATTTCAGGTCAGCCTGGGCTAAAGTGAGATCCTACCTAAAAAAAAAAAAAAAAAAAAAAAAAAAAAAAAAAAAAAAGGCAAGCTCCACAAAGCCTGGTTAAATTTTTTTTTTTTTTTTTTTGCACCACCACTCCTGGCTTTAAAAAAAGTTTTTAAATGAAGTAAAACTCAAATGATCCTATATTTGTAGGTCAAACAATGATATGTAAAAGGCAAGTCTCAGGGTTAAATTATCAACAGTTATGAAAGAGAACCTTACCCAATGGGTAAAGTTCTTCTACTTACTGTCCCATCAATTAATTAATTAATGTAATAATCACCTATGTAGCAAAAAATACACTCATCTTCCTAAAAGATACAATGTACGTCCAGTTAACTTCCCTGGCTTCACTTATTCATCCAATGAACACATCATGCTAGACTGTAGGAACATAGTTATAAACAGAGGCTCTTCACTGTCCTTATTTCTTTCAATCTTGGAAAGCTGAGAAGAAAACACACAGGTCTTTCAATTTCAGTAATCTAGCAGATTAATCTGAAAAAGTTCTTGTAACATACACTTAGAAAATACTGGCTGAAATATAAAGGGAGCCAGGCGTGGTGATGCATGCCTTTAGTCCCAGCACTTGGGAGGCTGAAGTAGCCATGAGTCTGACGTGAGCCTGGGCTAAAGACCCTGCTTCAAAACAAACAAACAAACAACAATGTGTGTGTGTATGAAGGGATACTGAACTGAATTTGGAATGTAGGGTCCAATGTGAAGACTGAACTAAAATCCAGACTGGTATATGCATGAGAGAAGACAACATAGCAATACTTGGGAGAACTCTGATTCCAATGATCTGAAATAACCTGTGGTATACATAATATGGGAAGACACTACACAAGGGTATGAACTTTGGCAGGTGGGAAGCAGTAAGTGAAGGCAGGTGCTGAAATCCACCTGGCGCAAAGCGCTAAAGCAAACGAGGTACTTACTGGTCAGTCGATGGTAAGAGAATGTGGATTGGGAAGGGGAGGACAGAATCATGAAATGTGTAAATGGGAATTGAAGTGTCTACTTGGATCGTTCCTTGCTACGTCACGGCATGAGTCATTTTTTTCTCTTCTATTGAAGTATGCATTACATATAATGACATGCATTAAAGTTAGCTACAGTTAAAAGATAAGCATTCTTCTCTTTCCCTAGAATTGTGTATGCTGTGGGCTGGTGATGGTTAAATTTGTCGTCTTGCCTACAAGGGTCAAGATATGGAGGAGGGCCATGATGGAACTGGAAAGAATGGATGCCATCGCTGGACTTGGGTTGTGTACTTTTGGAAGGAGTTGAGTGTATCTTTTGTTTGCCTTTGAAATAATTATATTATGTTAGACAGAGGCATTTTAAAAATTGTATATGGTATTTTAAAAAGTGGGAGGGTGTTGCTTGGCAACCCGTGGTTGGAATGCAGAGGACGGACATCTGTTGTTTTTCTCTATTAGCATTCAATCTCTTTCTTTTGGAAAAGGGCCCTTCCCCCATTGCACACTATCTTGACAGGGCTGTCAAGGGGATGTCATCCCATCCAACCAGGCCAATGGAAGTGTTTTCCCTGGGATGGGGGGAGGGGAAATCAGTAGGAGATAAAGGGACAGAAAACTTGAAGCTGATTCATAAACGGATTTTTTTTTTTGGAGAGAGACAGAGAAAGAGGGAGAGTGAGACAGAGAATGGGTGCGACAGCAGTCTCTCAGCTGCTGTGAATGAAATCTAGATGCGTGAGCCCCCTTGTGGGCAAGTGAGGCAATGAGCCCTTGCATCACTTTGCATCTGGCTAAACGTGGGACCTGGAGATTGGAACTGACGTTCTTAGGCTTAGGAAGCAGGCACCTTAACCACTAAGCCATCTCTCCAGCCCCATAAACAGATTTTTAAAAAATGCATCATCTACATAGCCAGCAGGATCACAATTCCATTTCAATACTTAACTGTTCCAAGTGACCCTTTTCTCAGATTGTTTTGATTCTATCTTTTTTTTTTTTTTTTTAGTTTTATGCAGTGCTAAGGATTGAACTCAGGGCTTCATGTACGCTAGGTAAGCACTCTACCAACTGAGCTACATCCCCAGAACTCTGAGCTTTTTTGTTGTTTATTTGTTTTGAGACGGTGTATTGCTAGATAGTTTAAGCTGGCTTCAAACTCATTGCAAGCTTCCTGCCTCAGTTTACCAGCTGCTGGAATTATAGGCATGTGCTACCATATTCCTTTTTTTTTTTTTTCCAAGGTAGGATATTGCTCTAGTCCAAGCTGGCCTGGAATTCACTATGTAGTCTCAGGCTGGTCTCAAACTCACAACAGTACCTCCTAAGAGCTGGGATTAAAGGCGTGTACCACCATGCATGGCTTATGTTACTTTTTAAATTATTATTGACAAGTTCCATAATTATAGACAATAAACCATGTGTGTGCACATGCCATACCATGTGTGTGGAGGTCAGAGAAGAACTGTCGCTGTCAGTCCTCACCTTCCACCTCCTATTAGGCAGGATCACAGTTGTTCACTGCTGCTTTTTTTTTTTTTTTTTTTTTTTTTTTTTGGTTTTTCGAGGTAGGGTTTCACTCTAGTTCAGGCTGACCTGGAATTCACTATGTAGTCTCAGGGTGGCCTCGAACTCATGGTGATCCTCCTACCTCTGCCTCCCAAGTGCTGGGATTAGAGGTGTGCCCCACCACGCCCGGCTCACTGCTGCTTTTTTACCAGGCTAGTTAGTCCCCAAGTTCCCTGTATATTCTGTCTCCACCTCCCTTCTTGCCAGTAGGACTGCCTGGAATTACAAACAACTGCCCCGGTCGGGCTTTTTGCATGGGCTCTGGGGCTCTACTCAGGTCCTTGTGCTTGTGCAGCAAGCACTTTATCCACTGAGTGATTTCCTCAGCCCCAAAGTTGGTTTCTGTTGCTTATAGGTAAATTTTGTTGTTGTTTGTTTTTTCAAAGTAGGGTCTCAATCTAGCCCAGCCTGACCTGGAATTCACTATATAGTCTCAGGCTGGCCTCAGACTCATAGTGATCCTCCTACCTCTGCCTCCCTAGTGCTGGGATTTCAGGCATGTGCCACCATGCCCACCCAGAACTTTTTGTTAGAAGCTGATCCCTTGGTATTAACCCAACTGGGAAAGTACCAAATTGACGCGAGTGAGCTAATAAAATGATACTCTGTCCATCCAGCTGTTTCAATACGGGCACATGGCAACATCCCCAGACATATCTCCACAGTGTCTGAATTGGAAAAGATTCCTGGGGAGACATCTGGAGTTTTGGCCACATTTTACTCAGAATTACTACCTAAGGTATGGCTTTATACATTGTGCATTATGAACACCTCCAGGAAGGCTGGGGAGACAGGTCCGTCAGTAGAGCGCTTGCCATGCAAGCATGAGAACCTGAGTCCAGTCCCCAGAACACATTAAAAACCAGGTATGGAGCCAGGTGTGGTGGCGCACACCTTTAATCCCAGCACTTGGGAGGCAGAGGTTCAAGGTCAGCCTGAGACTACCTAGTAAATTCCAGGTCAGCCTGAGCTAGAGTGAGACCCTACCTCAAAAAAATATATTAAAAAAATGGAATTACTGGCCAGGTGTGATGGCACATGCCTTTAATCCCAGTACTTGGGAGACTGAGATAGGAGGATCACTGGGAGTTCGAGGCCATCTGAGGCTACATAGTGAATTCCAGGTCAGCCTGGGCTAGACAGTGAAACCCTACCTCGAAAAAAAGTGGAATTATTACTTGTGGTGGTTTGAATGTAAAGTGTTCCCCATGGTCTCATGCGTTTATGATTAAGCCTTGTACTTAATCCCCAGCTGGTGGAGCCTTTGGGAGGTAGAGGGTCAAGGAGGTGTCACTGTTGGTGGGCCTTGGAATTTTACAGTCTAGCCCCAGTTACCAGAGCAAGTGAACTCACTCTCTTTACTTCTTCCCTCTCCTGTGTGGAGATGTGTCACTGGCTGTCTACTCTTGTCATGCTTTCCTGACACGATGAAGCTTCTGCGAGAAACTATAAGGCAAACATAAACCCTTTCCTTCCGTAAGCTGCTGTTGGTTAGGTGTTTTGTCCCAGCAATGAGAAGGGAACTGCTACGCTATTTCTGAGCATATACTATCCCAAGAAGATTAAAACACGTTCATACAAACATGTGTCCACAAATGTTTATGATAGTACTGTAATAGCTAATTTTTATTATCAACTCGATTGCTTCGGTAATCAAAAGATATGCCTCTTGGGTGGTTCTAAGAGGGCATTTCCAGGAAGTATTAACTGAGGGATGGGAAGACCCTCTCCCAGAGTGGTGCACACCTTTGATCCCAGCACTCAGGGGCAGAGATAGGAGGGTCACTGTGAGTTCAGGGCCACCAGAGACTACAGATTGAGTTTCAGGTCAGCCTGGGCTAGAGTGAGACACTACCTAAAAAAAAAAAATCATTGGGCGGAAGAGATGGCTTAGTAGTTAAGACACTTCCTGCAAAGTCCAAGAACTCAAGTTGATTTCCCAGGATCCATGTAAGCCAGACACACAAGGTGGCACATGTGTCTGGAGTTTATTTGCAGTGGCCGGAGAAAATGGTGCGCCCATTCTCTCTCTCTCTCTCTCTGTCTTTCTCTCTGTCTCTTTCTTTCTCTCTTTTTTTCTTTTTGGTTTTTCAAGGTAGGGTTTTGCTCTAGCCCAGGCTGACCTGGAATTCACTATGTAGTCTCAGGGTAGCCTTGAACTCATGGCAATCCTCCTACCTCTGCCTCCTGAGTGCTGGGATTAAAGGCATGTGCCAACCCACTCCTGGCTCTAAATAAAAATAAAAAAATAAAATTTTGGTTTTTTTTCTCTTTTGGTTTTTTGAGATAGGGTCTCACTCTGGCCCAGGCTGACCTGGAATTAACTATGTAGTCTCAGGGTAGCCTCAAACTCACGGCAGTCCTCCTACCTCTGCCTCCCAAATGCTGGGATTAAAGGCGTGCGCCACCATGCTTGGCTTTGTAATTTTTTTTTAATGAGGGAGAGAAAGAATTGACTAGGTCCTCCAACCACTGCAGTGGAACTCCAGATGTGTGTGTCACCTGTGCGCATGTGTGACCTTGTCTGCTTGTATCACCTTGTGCGTCTGGGTTGTGTGGGACCAGAAGAGTTGAACATGGGTCCTTAGGCTTTGCAGGCGAGTGTCTTAATCATGTTAACCTCTAAGCCATCTCTCTAGCCTGTCTAAATAAAGTGTTTTTTTTTTCTTTTAAATCATGAGCACTCAGAATGGACAGCAGCTTGTATATAATGAGGTCCCAGAAAAAAAATCAATGCTTTTGCCTGCCCACCTTCATTCCTTGCTGGTGAGCTCATCCAACCTATGGCTGCTGTTCCTCACTGACATCAGAATCCATCTTCTTCAGTCTTCCAATGTGGATGGAAGACCAGTGGCTGTCCAGGAGTCCTCCATGTCTTCAGCACCAGATTGGGACTGCTGAGGCATCTAGCCTCATAGACTGAGCAGAGCAGCTAGCTACCAGCTCCTTGTACTCTGCATCCTGCAACCATTGTTAGACTCTCCAGTCTGTATTGTGTAAGCCAATCTAATACAGCCCCTTGTAATGAATATTCATCCTAACCACTTCTGATCCTCTAGAGAACCCGAATACAATTCAACGTCCATGAACTGATGAATGACTAAAAATGTAAGTAACAAAAAAAATGAAAGGACTACTGTGAGGTGTGTTGGTACCTGACAGCCTTCCTGCAATGGCACACTCTCCCTCCTGGAATAGTACCAGTCAATGGTCAAGCCAGTTTAGGGCTGCACTGACCTCTGAGTCTCTTCTTTTCTTCCCCCTTTTTTTTTTTTTTTTTTTTTTTTTTTTTTTTTTTTTTTTTTTTTGGTTTTTCAAGGTAGGGTCTTGCTCTAGCCCAGGCTGACCTGGAATTAGTTTCAGGCTGTCCTCAAACTGACATGATCCTCCTAAGCACTGGGATTAAAGGCATATGCCACCACACCCAGCATGTCCCTTCTTTTCACAGGTCTCACTCAAGCATCATGACTTGCAGAGACTCCTTGCCTGAGCCACTTCTTTTTAAAAATTTTAAAAATATTTTATTTATTTATTTATTTGAGAGAGAGAGAAAGAGGCAGAGAGAGAGAGAGAGAATGGGTGCTCCAGGGCCTCCAGCCACTGCAAACAAACTCCAGATGCATGTGCCCCCTTGTGCATCTGGCTTATGAGAGTCCTGGAGAGTGGAACCCGGATCCTTTGGCTTTGCAGGCAAATGCCTTAACCACTAAGCCATCTCTCCAGCCCTCTGAGCCACTTCTTTTCATCTTACCTTCCAAAGGCAATTCCTCCTTGAACTTCTCTTTTTTTAAAATTTATTGGAAAAAAAAAATTATTGGGGGCCGGGATGGTGGTGCACGCCTTTAATCCCAGCACTTGGGAGGCAGTGGTAGGAGGATCGCCATGAGTTCAAGCCACCCTGAGACTACATAGTGAATTCCAGGTCAGCCTGGGCTAAAGCGAGACCCTGCCTTGAAAAACCAAAAGAAAAAAGAAAAAAAAGTTTATTGGGGCTGGAGAAATGGCTTACCAGTTAAGGCGCTTGCCTGATGCACAAGGGGGCACACGTGTCTGGAGTTTGTTTTCAGTAGCTGGAGGCCCTGGCATGCCCATTCTCTCTCTCTCTTTCTCTGTCAAATAAATAAATAAATAAACATAAAGGGCTGGAGGGTTGGCTTAGCGGTTAAGGCATTTGCCTGCAAAGCCAAAGGACCCAGGTTCGATTCCCCAGGACCCACGTTAAACAGATGCACAAGGTATTGCATGTGTCTGGAGTTCGTTTACAGTGGCTGGAAGCCCTGGTGCACCCATTCACTCTCTCTCTCCCCCTCTTTCTCTCTGTCAAATAAATAAAAATAAAAAAATATTTAAAATAAAGAAAAGGAGCTAGTTTTTAAGAAAAAAAAAATTAATTGTGTGTGTGTGTATGTATGTAAGGGTCAGTGGGTGTGCCAGGGCCTCTTGCCACTGCAAATGAATGCCAAACACATGCACTACTTTTTCCATTTGGCTTTATGTGGAGACTGGGGAATTAAACCTGGACAGGCAAGCTTTGCAAGCAAGCACTTTCAACCACTGAGCATCTCCTTAGTCTTTCCCTCCTTCAAATTCCATCTATAGCATCTGTTTGAGAGATTTTTGCAAACCTGATAGCCATGGTTAGAATTCTGAATTTCTATAGATCATAACTGGTTTTTTTTTTTCCGTTTTTTTTTGTTGTTTTTTTTTTATGTAGAGTCTCTAGCCCAGGTTGATCTGGAGTTCGCTATGTAGTCTCAGGCTGGCCTTGAATTCACAGTGATCCTCCTACCTCTGCCTTCTGAGTGCTGTGAGTAGAGGGCTGTGCCACCACACCCAGCAAATGAAATATTTGGAAGGAAGGAAAGAAGGGAGGGAGGAAAGGAAGGAAGGAAGGGACAGAAAGATGTAAACCAGATGTGGTGGTGCACACCTTTAATCCCAGCACTTGGGAGGCAGAGGTAGGAGGATCGCCATGAGTTCGAGGCTAGCCTGAGACTACATAGTGGATTCCAGGTCGGCCTGGGCTAGAGGGAGACCTAACCTTGAAAAACTAAACAAAGATAAAAGAAAGAAAGATGTGGTGGTGTATGCATTAATCCCAGCACTCTGCCTTGAAAATAAATAAAAACCTTTTTTTTTGAAAATAGGGTCTCACTCTGGTCCAAATAAAATTACCTCAGCGATTTTATTTTTAGTTTTTTTTTAAATTTTTATTTATTTATTTTCAAGCAGAGAGAGAGATAGAAGAGAGGCAGACAGAGAAAGAATGTCACGCCAGGGCCTCTAGCCACTGCAAACAAACTCAAGATGCATGTGCCCTTTGTGCATCTGGTTTACGTGGGTCCTGGAGAATCAAACCGGGATCCTTTGGCTTCATAGGCAAACGCCTTAACCGCTAAGCCATTTCTCCAGCCCCTTTTTAGTTTTTTGAGATAGGGTCTTGCTCTAGCCCAGGCTGACCTGGAATTCACTATGTAGTCTCAGGCTGGCCTCAAATGCAGCAATCCTCCAACCTCTGCCTCCTGAGTGCTGGGATGAAAGGTGTGTGCCACCACTCCTGGCTAGGTCATGACTCCATGACTCTTTCTAAGACATAGCAAATATGTATAAGGACCCAGGTTCAATTCCCCAGGACCCACATAGATCAGATGAACAAGGTAGCACATGCATCTGGAGTTTGTTTGCAGTGGCTGCAGGCCCTGGCATGCCCATTCTCTCTCTCTCCTCTCCCTCTGCCTCTTTCTCTCTCTCAAATAAATAAATAAAGTAAATATTTAATTAAAAGCATAAAAAATTCACAAAACTTTAAGATAATTGCTCTGTCACAAATTTTATTAGCTGAGACCAACTAGGACATAAACAGAATAAAATGGAAAGAGACCTTTGCACATCTACCTATTTAGAGTCAGGAAGCAGGCTGAGAAGGCTCCTCAGATGTAAACTCATTTTCTTTTGGAAAAGAAGGGATGATTCAGAGAGTGAAACCAGGAGCCCTGGCCCTGGAGCCAAACCACACTGAATGACTCTCAGGCAGTTGAGCTAAGCTCTAGGATTTCAGCATTGTCTTTGTTGCTTGCCTCCCGTTTACCCTGCTTTTGGAAAAGCATGACTGTGTAGATTATCCTATGCCTTTCCCACCATTGTTCATGTAAGGAGCAGATGACTCGCCTGCTTAGTTCACAGATTTGCTGTGTGGGGAAGGGCTGTCCAATCAGGAGCTAAATTAAGGGGCTTCTAGGTCTAAGCAGGAGACGATGGTGGTTTGGAGTAGATAACGATGGATAAAATGAGTAAGTGAGCCAGGCATAGTGGCTCATGCTCATAGCCCCAGCACTTAGGAGGCTAAGGTAGGAGGAATGACAAGAGTTCAAGGCCAACCTGGGCTAGAGTGAGACCCTGTCTCAGAAAAAGATTCAATAAATTCACAATATGTTTTTACATTAGAGCCAACACGCTTTGTTGGTGTACTGGAAATGGACATGGAGGGAAAAAAACTATTACATATAACTCCACAATCTTTAGCCTAAAGAACTCGTTTACTACAAGGCATGATGGTACACGCCTTTAATCCCAGTGCTCAGGAGGCAGAGGTAGGAGGATCGCTGTGAGTTTGAGGTCACCCTGAGACTACATAGTGAATTCCAGGTTAGCCTGGGCTAGAGCGAGAACTCAATTACTGAAGATAGCCCTCTGATCCTTTTTGGTTGTCCTTGTTTTAGATAAAAAATTTAAGAAGGGGGTGCTGGAGAGATGGCTCAGCAGTTAAAGGTACTTGATTGCAAACCTTATGGCCATGGTTCAATTCCCCAGTACCCACCTAAAGCCAGTTTAAAATAGTGAGCACATGTCTCTGAAGTTTGTTTGCAGTGGCAGGAGGCCCTAGTATGCCCATTCTCTCCCCACCTTTGCAAAAAAATATATTTTTTTTAATTTCAGGAGTGACCTGTTTGTTTTCTTGCCTCCCACTTTTCATCCCATGTTTATGTAGTCTTTGTTTACTGCCACGCTACAAAAAATGCTATGAAGCCTGGGGAGATGGCTCAGCAGTTAAAGGGACCATGAGTTAGAAGCCAGTGTGGACTACGAGTGAGTTCCAGGTCAACTTGGTCTAGAGTGAAACCTTGCTGCTTCAAAAAATCAAAAAACAGGGGAGGGAAATAGCTTAGCAGTTAAGGCGTTTGCCTGAGAAACCTAAGAACCCTGGTTCGATTCCCCAGGACCCACGTAAGCCAGATGCACAAGAGGGCACATGCATCTGGAGTTCGTTTGCAGTGGCCAGAGGCCCTGGCACACTCATTCTCTCTTTCTCTCTATCTGCCTCTTCTTCTCTCTTTCATAAATAAATAATATTTTTTAAAAAATAAAAAAAGAGGACTGGAGAGATGGCTTAGCCATTAAAGCACTTGGCTGCAAAAACTGTCTTTATGGGTTTGATTTCCCAGTACCCAATGTAAAGCCACATGCACACAGTGGCAAGAGGCCCTGGAACACCTATTCTTTTTCTTTCTCTAATAAATAAAAACATTAAGAAAGAAAGAAAGAAAGAAAGAAAGAAAGAAAGAAAGAAAGAAAGAAAGAAAGAAAGAGAAAGAAAGAAAGAGAGAAAGAAAGTAAGGCTAGAGAGATGGCTTAGCAGTTAAAGTGTTTGCCTGCAAAGCCTAAGGACCCAAGTTCATTTCCCCAGTACCTAAGTAAAGCCAGATGCACAAGGTGGCAATACATCTGGCTAGAGGCCCTGGTGTGCCCATTTTCTCTCTCTCTCTCTCTCTCTCTCTAATAAATAAAATAAAATAAAGAGAAAACAGACTTTTAAAAAAAGGAAGGAAGGAAGGGAGGGAGGGAGGGAGGGAGGGAGGGGGGAGGGAGGGAGGGAAGCTGGAAAGATGGCTTAGCAGTTAAGGCACTTGCCTACAAATCAAAGGACCCAGGTTTGATTCCCCAGCACCCATGTAAAGCCAGAAGCACAAGGTGATGCATGCATCTGGAGTTTGTAGTGGCTAGAGACCCTGGAACACCCATTCCCTCTCTCTCTCTCTCAAATAAATAAATAAATAAATAAATAAATAAATAAATAAATAAATAAAAATATTTGGAAAAAAACTTTCTTTTTTTAAAGAAAGGAAATACCAAAGTAAGATTTTAGGACAAAGACTTTATACCCAGTGTTTCACATGGGTGTTGGAAATCAAACTCAGGTCCTATGCTTGCACAGTAAGCACTCTTGCCCACTGAACCATCTCCCCAGATCTGTTCATTTCAGCACTGCTGACGTACCATAGTTCAAGCCATCATCATCTCTCACCCCTGACTTCTGTGTCAGTTTCCTTTTCTGGCCTTTTTCTACTTTTACCCTTCTCCATGGTATGGCTATAGAAGAGAGAATAGAGGTAGGGACTGGGAAGCCTCTGAGATGGGGAAATAGGGACAGAAAAATAGGGGTGGGGAACTGAAAAGACAAAGCAAGGAGTCCCAAAAGATCTGTTCCATCCCTCATTCTATTACACTGGCCCAATTTTAGTGCATTTTATATATCAGAGTCCTGTGCAAATGTTTTATTTGAAAAATAAAGATTCATCATTGCCAGGCGTGGTGGCACACGCCTTTAATCCCAGCACTCAGGAGGCAGAGGTAGGAGGATTGCCTTGAGTTCAAGGCTACCCTGAAACTACATAGTGAGTTCCAGGTCAGCTTAAGCTAGAGTGAGAACCTATCTCAAAAAAAAAAAAAAAAAAAAAAAAAAAAAAAAAAAACCAACTCATCATGTTAGGCAATCATCTTCCTTGAACTATATCCCCAAATCCTTGATATAGCACATAAGACTTTGAACACTATCTGGACCCTTTTTTTCCTTTTACTTCACTCTGTTTGTATATGTTTATTGTTTGTTTTTTGTGTTGTTGAGGATGGAACCCAGGACCTCATGCATGCTAGGCAAGTGCTCTACCACTGAGTTATATCCATAGCCCTCTCTTTCTGTCTGTCTGTTTGTTTGTTTGTTTGTTTGTTTGTTTGTTTTTGTTGTTTTGAGATAGGTTTTCTCAAAGCTGCTCAGGCTGGCCTTGCACTACCCTTGCAGCCCAGGCAATACTTGAACTTGCAGTCCTGGTGCTCAGCCTCACAAGTAGCTGGGATTGAAGGCCTGTACGACATAGCCCAGCTCCTTTTATCTCAACCACATGTCATTTCCCTTTGTTCTCTGAGCCCAGCCACACTGATCTTGCCTCCAGTCCTTGAACCTGTTATGTACTTTCTCTCTTCTAGCCTTCATACTCTGTCTTTCTCCCCGCACAACTCTGTTTTACTTGTCTGGTTAACTCATACTCAGCCCTCCAATCACACATACACACACACACACACATACATAATGTCTTGTTCTAGTCCAGGCTGACCTGGATGGAATTCACTATGTGTTCTCAGGGTGGCCTTGAATTTACTGTAATCCTCCTACCTCTGCCTCCCAAGTGTTGAGATTAAAGGCATGCGCCACCACACCTGGCACTCTAGGTGTATTTAAAAATATATATTTATTATTTATTTACATGTGTGTATGTGTATGGGTATGCCAGACACTTGCACCACTTTTTAAAACTTTTTTTTTGTTTCGGTTTTTATTTTTATTTTTTTTAATTGACAACTTCTTTAATTGTAGACAATATCCCATGGTACTTCCCTCCCTCCCCCCACTTTCCCCTTTGAAACTTCACTCTCCATCATATCCCCTCCCCCTCTCAGTCACTCTCTCTTTTCAGTTTGATGTCATGATCTTTTACTCCTATTAAACTTTTTTTATTGACAACTTCCATAATTATAGACAATAAACCATGATAATTCCTTCCCCTCCCCCACTTTCCCCTTCACAAACTTACTGTCCATCATATCCCCTCCCCCTCTCAATCAGTCTCTTTTATTTTGATGTCATCATCTTTCCCCCCTGTTATGAGGGTCTTGTGTAGGTAGTACCAGGTATTGTGAGGTCATGGATATCCAGGCCATTTTGTGTCTGGATGATTGCATTGTAAGCAGTCCTATTCTTCCTTTGGCTCTTACATTCTTTCTGCCACCCCTTCCCCAATGGGCCCTGAGCCTTGGAGGGTGTGATAGAGATGTTTCAGTGCTGAACACTCCTCCATCACTTCTTCTCATCACTATGGTTGCACCACTTCTTGTGTCTGCCTTTATGTGGGTGCTGGGGAATTGAACCCCAGTCCAGTAGTATTTGTGAGCAAGTGCCTTTATCCACTGAGTCATTGCCTCAGCCCTCTTTCATTCTCGTATTGAGTAGCATTTCCTCAGAGCAATTACCCAAATCATCTCAAATTAAGTTGGCTTACTCTGTTGTGTTTCTTTAATCTTCTGCTTTGTTGTGATTTTTTTAATACTTTTTTTGTTTGTTTGTTTTGGGGTAGAGTCTCTAACCCAAGCTGACTTGGAACTCATTCTGTAGCCCAGGTGGGCCTTGAACTTACAGCAATCCCCTTACCTCAGCCTCAGAGTGCTGGGCTATGCACTACCATGCACCATGCCCCGCTGACCTTCTGCCTTGACAACACTTTATGATTCTTGTTTCTTATAATTACTTAGGGAAACATCTGCTTTGTGTCTATCTTCATTGCTAGAATGCTAGCTCTATGACACTATGCCCACTTCATTTGCCATTGTTTCTACAAGGCCCAGAAGTGGGTGTTTATTTACTGAGCATTTCTGAATTGATTGAGAATTGGAGAAGGATTAAGAAGCACCAGACTTGCTGGGCGTGGTGGTGTACACCTTTAATCCCAGCACTTGGGAGGCAGAGGCAGGAGGAGTTCAAGGCCACCCTGACACTACATAGTGAATTCCAGGTCAGCCTGGACTACAGTGAGACTCTACCTTGAAAAACCAAAAAAAAAAAAAAAAAGAAGAAGAAGAAGAAGAAGAGGAAGAAGAAGAAGAAGAGGAAGAAGAAGAAGAAGAAACACTAGACTTTAGTCATAGGCTGAAACTGTCTAACATTACACCTCCCTTTCCTTCCCTAAAGGCAGTTTTAAGGCAGAAAGAAAAGGTAAGGATACTATGACTTGTGCACTGCCTATTACAATATGAAAGATTATTCATCAGTTTTAATTACTAGAGTGAACAATTAGGAATTGTTTAAAAATGAAAGTGTTGGGCTGGAGAGATGGCTTAGCATTTAAAGGCACTTGTTTGCAAAGCCTGACAGCCCAGGTTTGATTTTTCAGTACCCATATAAAACCAGATGCACAATGTGGCACATGCATGTGGAGTTCATTTGCAGTGGCAGGAGGCCCTGGCATGCCCATACTCTCTCTCTCTCTCTTTCTGTCTTTCTCTCTGTCTCTCTCAAATATATATATATATATATATATATATATATATATATATATATATATATATTTTTTTTTTTTTTTTTTTAACAAAAATGTTGTTAGGCTGGAGAGATGGCTTAGAGGTTAAGGCACTTGCCTGTGAAGCCTAAGGACCCTGGTTCGATTTCTCAGAACCCACGTAAGCCAGATACATAAGATGACACATGCATTTGGAGTTCATTTGCAGTGGCTAGAGACCCTGCCATGCCCATTCCCCCTTTCTCTCTCTCTCAAATAAATAAATAAAATATTTTTAAATGAAAGTGTTGGGCTGGAGATATGGCTCAATGGTTAAAGGAACTTGCCTGCTAAGCCTGCTATTTCAGGTTTGAATCCCCAAGACACATGTAAAGCCAGATGCACAAAGTGGCACATGCACCTGGAGTTCATTTGTAGTTATAAGAGATCCCGGTGTGCCCACTCTCTCTCCCTCTCTTCACAAATAAATAAAATATTAAAATAAAAATGAAAATGTCTAAAATAAGGGAATGGTTTAATATGTTATATGAATGATTTAGAAATATTGTCTAAATGATGAATATTTTTCAAATAAAACATTCATAAACTGGGTGTGGTGGTGCATACCTTTAATACCAGCCCTCACAAGGCAGAGGTAGGAAGATCACTGTGAGTTTGAGACTAGTCTGAGACTACATAGTGAATTCTTGGTCAGCCTGGGCTACAGCAAAACTCTACCTCAAAAAATAAAAACCCAGAAAAGAAAACAAAAATTGAGCCAGGCATGGTGGTGCATGCCTTTAATCCCAGCACTCGGGAGGCAGAGATAGGAGGATTGCTGTGAGTTTGAGGCCAGCCTGAGACTACATAGTGAATTCCAGGTCAGCCTGGGCTACAAGTGAAACCCTTACCTCAAAAAACCAAAAAAAAAAAAAAAAAAATTGTTTTTGCATAAGACCCTAATAATCAAATATATTTAAATAGGGCCATTTTAGAGCTTGGTGTGGTAGTGCAAACCTTTAATCCCAATACTCAGGAGGCTGAGGTAGGAGGATCACAATGAGTTCGAGGCCAGCCCGGGACTTGTCAGAACTGTGTAGGATCTTTTCCTGGGAGACAAGTTCCTCCTCTGGCTGGCACCAGACTTGGCCTATTCCTCCTCCCAGCATGAGACTCCTGGAGAAATGCCAATTTCTTGGGGTCCATTGTTTTACTACTCTGATAGCCAAAGGGAGGGGCAGAGGAGCCTCTTTAGAATATCTTCATTCCTGCTAGGCTGGTTACTTCGCTCCTGTCAGACTGGCTCAAATTGCTTTTCTCTTACTTATAATTTAAAAAACAAAACCTAAATTATACTGTTGCAAACCGTGATTCACTTATGTAATAAAATGATTACTGGCTTTGGAGTCAAAAAACTTTGGTTTCAGATTCAGACTCTGACTGAACAAGTTAGCTAAAGTCAACTTTAGTTTTCTCATGTGCAAAATGGATAATACTCAACTTCTGCAAATTAAAAAATAACAACAAATATATTAAAAGACAGGTTTGGGGGCTGGGGAAATGGCTCAGTGGTTAAAGATATGTTGTAGTCAGGTTCACATTGCTGGCAGAAATCACCCGACCAAGAGCAGCTTGTGGAAAAAGAAGGGTTTATTTTGGCTTACAGACTCGAGAGGAAACTCCATGATGGCCGGAGAAACAATGGCATGAGCAGAGGGTGGACATCACCCCCTGGCCAACATAAGATGGACAACAGCAACAGGAGAGTGTGTCGAACACTGGCAAGGGAAACTGGCTATAATATCCATAAGCCTGCCCCCAACAATACACTGCCTCCAGGAGGCGTTAATTCCCAAATCTCCATTAGCTGAAAACCTTACATTCAAAACACCTAAGTTTATGGGGGACACCTGAATCAAACCACCACATTCCGCCCCTGGCCCCCATAAACTGATAACCATACATGATGTAAAATGCAATGCAGTCATCCAACTTTAAAAGTCCCCATAGTTTGTAATCAATCCCAATGATGTTCAAACATTTCCATAGTCGGAGATTTTTTTTTTTTTTTTTTTTTTTTTTTTTTTTTTGAGGTAGGGTCTCACTCTAGCCCAGGCTGACCTGGAATTCACTATGTAGTCTCAGGGTGTCTTGGAACTCATGGAGATCCTCCTACCTCAGCCTCCTGAGTGCTGAGATTAAAGGTGTGTGCCACCACTCCCAGCTGTCTGAGATCTTTCTTTCTTTATTTGAGAGAGCGAGAGAGAGAAAGAGGCAGATACGTATATAGAGAGAGGGTGGGCGTGTCAGGGCCTCTGTCTGAAATCTTTTAACTGAGCCATACTACCAAAAACATTCCCCCAAAACCCATAAGGGCACAGAATAAATACATTGCAAAAAATGGCATTGGGCAAAGCAAAGAAATATTTAACCAATACAAGATTTAAATAGGCACCAGGCATGGTGACACACGTCTTTAATCCCAGCACTCAGGAGGCAGAGGGTAAGAAAGAGGATCACTGTGAGTTCAAGGCCGTCCTGAGACTACATAGTGAATCCGGTCAGCCTGAGCTAGAGTGAGACCCTACCTCCAAAAACCACAAAAAAAAAAGGGCAAACATCAAACTCTGTAGCTCCAAGTCCAACAACTCTAGCCAGTGACAAGTCTCCAAGTCCGATAATTCTAACCAGCAACAAGTCTCTGGAGTTCCAATTCTGCCTCTCCAGCTAGGCAACTCACAGTCCTGGAAAACTTCATCCAGGGCTGGCAGCTCTCCTTAGCAGCCATCTCGTGGTCCCAGCAATTCCACCAGGTCTCCATGCAACCCGCAGCCCATCCTCACAGCTCCATTGGGTCTCCATGCAGGCATCCAGCAAACCTTCTTCACACTGCCCATAGCTGTTTCCAAAACACAAGACTGTGTTGCAAATTCAATGACCCTTTCTATCCTGCATTCCTGCATTGGCCCTTTCCTCCCTTCCTTCCTTCCTTCTTCCCTCCCTCTTTCTTTCTTTCTTTCTTTCTTTCTTTCTTTCTTTCTTTCTTTCTTTCTTTCTCTCTCTCTCTCTCTCTCTCTCTCTCTTTCTTTCTTTCTTTCTTTCTTTCTTTCTTTCTTTCTTTCTTTTGGTTTTCCAAGGTAGGGTCTCACTCTAGCTCAGTCTGACCTGGAACTCACTATGTCTCAGGGTGGCCTTGAACTCTTGGCGGTCCTCCTACCTCTGCCTCCCGAGTGCTGGGATTAAAGGTGTGCGCCACCACCTCCGGCTTTTTCCTGCATTTCTTATACTCCACAATACCAGATAGGGTGCCAATTTGTTAATCCAAGGGGGAATAAAGCAGACTTTGAAGAACAGGACACTCCTTGAGCACTCAGGCCCCTTCAAAAGAGTCTACATTCTTCCTGTTGCCCCAGTGCAGGTCAGCTGGCCCAATCTCAAAGGTTGTAACCTCTTATATAATTGCAGCTGAACAGGCAGCAGTTTCCGCCCAAAGATTTCATTTCTGTGCCATATCCCTCTGCACACACCAGTCCAATTCTATGCAATGCAACCCTGCACAACTTCTCAGGACATGGGCATAACAGTAAGCCTCTCACACAAACTGCTTCTATCCCAGTCCAAGCAAAGCTCTTTCTCACCCTCATAGTCCATATAGATTTTACTGCATTCAGGTCTTTCAACTCTGTCTAGAACAATCTATCAAGCTATACTTACAGCACTGCAAGGCATCTCTTAGGCCAAGGTTTCAAATCCTTCCATATTCCTCTTGAAAATCAGCTCCAAAAGACCAAAGCCACACAGACAGGTGTCTAGCAGAAATCCCACTCCTCTGGTACCGACATTACTGTTGCAGTCAGGTTTGCATTGCTGGCAGAAATCACCCAACCAAGAGCAGTTTGTGGGAAAAGAAGGGTTTATTTTGGCTTACAGACTCAAGGGGAAGCTCCATGATAGCAGGGGAAAGTGATGGCATGAGCAGAGGATGGACATCACCCCCTGGCCAACATAAGGTGGACAATAGCAACAGGAGAGTGTGCCAAACACTGGCAAGGGGAAGTTGGCTATAACACCCATAAGCTCGCCCCCAACAATACACTGCTTCTAGGAGGCATTAATTCCCAAGTCTCCATCAGCTGGGAACCTAGCATTCAGAACATCAAAGTTTATGGGGGACACCTGAATCAAACCACCACAAGATGCTTGCTTGCAAAATTCAGTTCATCAATATCCATGTAAAGCTGGACAGAAAAGTGGTACATACATGCATCTGGCATTCATTTGTAGTGACAAGAGACCCTGTCATGCACACACGCATACACGCATGTGAGTGCGCAAATAAATAAATTAATTAATTTTAAGTAAAAAGACTCAGGATTAAACAGACTCTCAACTAAGACTAAAGTCTTGGCCGGGTGTGGTGGTGCACACCTTTAATCTCAGCACTCGGGAAGTAGAGGTAGGAGGATCACTGTGAGTTCGAGGCCACCCTGAGACTACATAGTGAATTCCAGATCAGCCTGGACTAGAGTCAAGTGAAACTCTACTTTGAACAACCAAAAAGAAAGATTAAAGTCTTAAATTCAGAAACCCTGACTACTCCCTTTAACGTGAAGCAGTGACTAACAGAATTAGCAAGGCTGCCATCTTGTGGTGACTTACTTGTATGCTGGCCAATGTCTTTTAATGGAATTGAAAAATTTCAACAAGCAAAAGGTACACACAAGTATGACAGATGCAACAGAGACATATTGGGATAAATATATAAGTAAAGAGGGCTGGAGAGATGGCTTAGCGATTAAAGTACTTGCCAGTGAAGTCTTAGGTCCCAGGTAGTATTCCCCAGAACCCATGTAAACCAGATGCACAATGTGGTACCTGCTTATGGAGTTTGTTTGCAGTGGCTGGAAGCCCTGTGGTCTACCCATTCTCCCCCTCTCTCCCTGTCTCTTTCTGTCTCTCTTAAATAAATATGTAAATAAATAAATAAAACATTTAAAAAGATATGAGTAGGGCTGGAAAGATGGCTTAGCTGTTAAGGAAGCTTAAGGACTTATGTTCAACTCTCCAGATCCCATGTAATCCAGATGCACAATGATGCAAGCACGCAATGTCGCACATGCACAAGGGGCACATGTGTCAGGAGTTCAATTGCAGTGACTGGAGGCCTGGCACCCTCTCTCCCTCTCTCTCTCTCTCTCTCTCTCTCACACACACACACACACACACACACACATTAAAAAAAAAAAGGTCAGTATGTTGGGCTTGCCTCAAAAAAATTTATAAAAAGATATGAGTAAAAGCCAGGAATGGTGGTGCACACTTTTATTTTATTTTATTTTATTTTATTTTATTTTATTTTATTTTATTTTATTTTATTTTATTTTATTTTATTTTTGGTTTTTCAAGGTAGGGTCTCGCTTTAGCCCAGGCTGACCTGGAATTCACTCTGTAGTGTCAGGGTGACCTTGAACTCATGGCGATCCTCCTACCTCCGCCTCCCGAGTGCTGGGATTAAAGGTGTGGGCCACCACGCCCGGTGGTGCACACTTTTAATCCCAGCATTTGGGAGGCGGAGGTAGGAGGATCGCCATGAGTTCAAGGCCTCCCTGAGACTACAGAGTGAATTCCAGGTCAGCCTGGGCTACAGCGAGACCCTACCTTGAAAAAACAAACAAAACCAAAAATCTTTTTAAAAAAGATATAAATAAAGGTAAGAAACCTTCAGGAACTGTCACATCCAGTAAAGAAGTCAGGAAAAGGGAAGAAAGAAGTAGCCATGGAGGAAAAAGAGAAACAAACTACGTAAATCAAGGTAGATTTATACAGTTGAGCTAGCAGCTAAGCTGGTCCTGTCACTTCTTTTTCAAGAGTTGAAAATTTATTTCTTTGAGGGAGAGAATGGGTACACCAGGGCAATGAACTCCAGATACATGAGCCACTTTGTGCATCTGGCTTTATGTGGATAGTGGGGATTCTAACCCAGACCAGCAGGCTTTGCAAGCAAGCTCCTTTAACAACTGAACCATCTCTCCAACTCCCAAGAGTTCAAAAGAATTTAAGGGCTTTGACAATGGTTCAGTAGATAAAGCAGTCACCTTGCAACAATGAGGTCTTGGGTTTGATTCCCAGCACCCATGTAAGAAGCTGGGTATAGCCGGGCGAGGTGGTGCACACCTTTGATCCCAGTACTCGGGAGGCCAAGGTAGGAGGATCACCATGAGTTTGAGGCCATCCTGAGACTACATAGTGAATTCCAGGTCAGCCTGGGCTAGAGTGAGACCCTACCTCAAAAAACAAAAAACAAAAAAGCTGAATGTGGCCATACATGCCTGTAATACCAGTGCTGAGTGGGGCAGAGACAGGCGAATTGCTGGGGCTCATTGGTTGTCCATTCCGATGGAAAAATTAGTCAGTCCAGGTTCAGCAAGAGATTCTTAAGGAAATAATGCAGAAGAATGATAGAAATGGCCACCTGACATCTCCTCCAGCCTACACGCACGCACACACACACACACACACACACACACGAGTGAATGCATCTATACACATATGCATACATCATGCACACACAATAAAGAAAAAAAATTAAATATTTTCACTTATTTATTTATTTACAAGCAGAGAGAGATAGAGAAGAGAGACAGAGAGAAAGGGCACGCCAGGGTCTCCAGTCATTGCAAACAAAGTCCAGACACATGCACTACTTTGTGCATCTGGCTTTATGTGGGTACTGGGGAACTAAACCTGGGTCATTAGGCTTTGCAGGAAAGTACCTTAACCACTGAGCCATTTCTCCAGCACCAAGAAAGTTTTTTTTTTTTTTTTTTTTTTTTTTAAGAATTAGAAAGAAAAAAAAGAATAGAAAGAAGGGTACATGTTGATATTGGGCACTCACAAAGGCTTTATCATAGTGCACCCCTGCCATTCTCACTAGACCTCCTTTATATGTGGGCAATGTATTAATTTTGTGTCATGGACAGAATGCCCATCAGAAACAAGAGAGGGAAGGTTTATTTTGGCCCATGGTTTCAGAGGGATTTCAATCCCTCACCAAAGGAAAGAACAGCTCTGTGTGTGGTGGCAGGAGCATACTGTGGCCACCAAGGAAGAGGAAGCATGTGGCAGATGCTTACATGGAAGCTGGCCAGGAAGCTAGCGACCTTCTTCTGCCAGCCAGGCCCCCAACTCCCAATGCTTCCATAGTCTTCAAAATAATGTCTCAAGGGCTAAGAGATGGCTTAGTGGTTAAGGCTCTTGCCTGCAAAGTCTAAGGACCTGGGTCGATTCCCCAGTACCCACGTAAAGCCAGATGCACAAAGTGGTGCATGTGTCTGGAGTTCATTTGCATCAGCTAGAGGTCCTGGCATACTCATTCTCTCTCTCTTTCTTTCTTTCTTTCTTTCTTTCTTTCTTTCTTTCTTTCTTTCTTTCTCTTTCTTTCTTTCTTTCTTTCTAACTCTTTCTCTCCTTGCAAAATAAATAAATAAAATTTTTTAAAAATATTTTTTATTGGTTCAGAGAGAGAGAATGGGCACGCCAAGGCCTCTAGCCACTCTACAAGTGAACTCCAGATGCATGCGCCCTCTTGTGCATCTGGCTTACGTGGGTCCTGGAGAGTCGAACCAGGATCATTTGGCTTTGGCGGCAAATGCCTTAACAGCTAAGCCATGTCTCCAGCCCCTAAAAATAGTTTTTAAAATAATGTCAATCCAGTCATGGTGGCTCACGTGTTTAATCTCAGCACTTGGGAGGCAGAGGTAGGAGGATTGCTGTGAGTTCAAAGCTACCCTGAGACTGCAGAGTGAATTCCAGGTCAGCCTGGGCTAGAATGAGACCCTACCTTGAAAAAACAAAACAAAATGTCCCAAGCTGGGGACGAAGCACACTGAAAGCATGCACCTGTGAGGTGCATTCCAGAGTCAAACCAGAGTAGGCAATACCCCAGACATGAGAGGGCTGACCATGCTCATTGCTAATGTCCTAGGGCAGGGGACCCTGCCAACTCCATTCAATTTAGTTTGAATTCTCAAAGGCAAATGCATTTAGGTAGGCAGAAAAGCCAATGTAGAATTTGTGAATGAGTGACCACTGCTATGGACAAGTGGGCTCAGGCCCTCCAGGGACCCTCAGAAACATTGCAAAATGCACCTCAGAAGTGACCCTGTGCGACATAAGGAAGCTGAACTCTGTTCACTTTTGGATCTGGCCATGATACAGGAAAGAGGGTATGCTTTGTGGGTTCTTGAGAAAGCTTCAGCTTTCTAATTTCAGATGTTGTGTCTTCCCTTTCCTCTTCCGTTTGGACTGTAACAGCCACTTACAAACTATAAGAGTAAGAAGAAGGGAGATGAGGAGATATCAGCTTTGATAGTATTGAGCCATTAAAATACTCTTTAAGAAATGTCAGTGCTAGTTGGGCATGGTGGCGCATGCCTTTAATCCCAGCACTTGGGAGGCAGAGGTAGGAGTTTGAGGCCACCCTGAGGCTACATAGTGAATTTCAGGTCAGACTGGGCTAGAGCAAGACCCTACCTTGAACTAAAAAACTGAAAAAACAAGGGAGAGATGGCCCAGCAGTTAAGGCACTTGTCTACAAAACCTAAGGACCCAGGTTTGATTCTCCAGTACCCACATAAGCCAGATGCACAAGGTGGCACATGTGTCTGGAGTTCATTTGCAATGGCTAGAGACCCTAGTGTGTCCATTTTCTCTCTCTCTCTGCCTGTTTCTCTCTCTCTCCCAAATAAATAAATAATATATACACATATATATAATATATACATATATATGAAATAAACACTGGTCATGGTAGTGCACACCTTTAATCCCAGCACTTGGGAGACAAAGGTAGGAGGATCACCATGAGTTTCAGCCACCCTGAGACTACATAGTGAATTCCAGGTCAGCCTGGGCTAGAGCGAGACCCTACCTAGAAAAAGAAAGAAAAAAAGAGAAAGAAAGAAAGAAAGAAAGAAAGAAAGAAAGAAAGAAAGAAAGAAAGAAAGAGAAAGAAAGGAAGAAAGAGAGAGATGCTGGGCGTGGTGATGCACGCCTTTAATCCCAGCACTCGGGAGGCAGAGGTAGGAGGATCACCATGAGTTCGAGGCCACCCTGAGACTACAGAGTGAATTCCAGGTCAGCCTGGACCAGCGTGAGACCCTACCTTAAAAAAAAAAAAAAAAAAAAAAAAAAAGAGAAAGAAAGAAAGAAAGAAAGAAAGAAAGAAAGGAAAGGAAAGACCACTGCAGTAAGTTTTCTCTCGTAAGTAGGCAAAAGCATTCACATTCCTAACTGGTATAATCTACTTTCACCTGCAGCTAAGGGCAAAGGCCACGACTTGGGATCAAAAGCTAGCAGTAAAAATAAGCAGGGAGCCGGGCGTGGTGGCGCACGCCTTTAATCCCAGCACTCGGGAGGCAGAGGTAGGAGGATCGCCGAGAGTTCGAGGCCACCCTGAGACTACATAGTTAATTCCAGGTCAGCCTGGACCAGAGTGAGACCCTACCTTGCAAAACCAAAAAAAAGCAGGGAATGTACATGTCCTCCTGGTGGAAGAATAGTGACAGTTCTGGTGGCACCAGCCAGTATGTTGGCACTCCATATCTTATTTTGCTTCCTGATGACCTTTAGCAGGGACACAGACAATAGATCCTCTGTACTCAATAATAACTGTTACAATTCATTGTTTTCTATGAGCCAAGTGGTTTTTACAAATTTTATAATTTTCCTCTCTTAATTTAAATCAACCATTCAAGTTGTGTATTAATTTCCTTCTCTGAGGTTAAATGAGGATAATTTCAGTATCACATAGTCTGTGACAGAGTTGGGATTCATTCAGGTCAGAGTGACCCTGAAAGCTAAGATCTCAAGCACCACATTTTTTATTTTTTTTTTTTTTTTTTCCACAACTCCTAAGTCTTGGAGCTGGCACCCTAGCTCAGGCAACAGCCTGGGACCCTACCCTAAGAAGAGAAGAAAGACAGTCTCCCAAAGACTGTTGTCTGTCATCAGTCCCTCCTGGCAGGGGATACAAGATCTGCCCAAATGCAGACAGGCTTTGAGCCAGGCTGCACAGATGCACACAGTCCTCTGAGCCAGGCCAGGAAAGGCTCCAGATGAACTGCCAGACTTATGTGTCTAAAACCCTGAGAGAAAAAGAGGAGACTTGGGGAGCTCCGTCAGAGACAAAGCAATTTTGCAGGTTTGGAATGTGCTGAAATCTGAGCAAAAAAGAAGGTGGTAATATGGCCAAACAGGGGGCATGTGTGAGAATCAATAGACTCTCTGTTGTAATTCTTACTTGTAAAACTGATTAACTGCATTCCTTTCTCCCTTTTAGTTCCCAGGCTATTTTTTTATATTTTATTTTATTTATTTTGTTTGGGAGAGAGAGGGCCGGGGGATGGAGGGAACAGAGAGAATGGGTGTACCGGAGCCTCTAGCCACTGCAAATGAACTCCAGATGCATGTGCCACCTTGTACATCTGGCTTACGTGATTTCTGGGGACTCAGACCTGGGTCCTTTCACTTTGTAGGCAAGCACTTTAACTGCTAAGTCATCTCTTCAGTTCCCAGACTAAATTTGAAGTGAGACTCAAAGACCCCAAACTCAATTCCTGTCTTCCCCTTACCTTCCATCACTCACATCCCAAGTCTCAAAGCCACCTTACTCCTTCTTATATTTTGTGTTTAGTTAAATAATAAAAAAAAAATCTTGGTTGGGCCTGGAGAGATGGCTTAGCAGTTAAGGCACTTGCCTGCAAAGTCAAAGAACCCAAGTTCAATTCCCCAGGACCCATGTAAAGCCAGATGCACAAGGTGGCACATTCATGTGGAGTTTGTTTGCAGTGGCTAGAGGCCCTGGCATGCCCATTTCTTTTTCTCTCTCTCTCTCTCTCTCTCTGCCTCTTTCTTTCTCTCTTTTTCAAATAAATAATTTTTTTTTGAAAAAGGAAAAAATATCTTGGTTGCACTGGGGAGATGGCTCAGCAGTTAAAGGTGCTTGCTTGCAAAGCCTGATGGCCCGGGTTCAATTCCTCAGTATGCACGTAAAACCAGATGTACCAATATGTGTCCATATGTCTGGAGTTCCTTTTCAGTGGCAAGAGACACTGGCGTGCCCATACTCCCTCTGTCTGTCTGTCTCTCTCCTTCTCTCTGTGTGTCAAATAAATAAAAATATTTCAGCCAGGCAGGGTGGCATATGCCTTTAATCTTAGCACTTGGGAGGCAGAAATAGGAAGATCTCTGTGAGTTTGTGGCCATCCTGAGACTACATAGTAAATTCCAGGTCAACTTGGGCTAGTACAAAATCCTACCTCAACCCCCCCCCAATTTTTTTAAATCTTGCTTCCTTGCATTGAAGCTCTTTTTTTCTGCATGTGTATATGTGTTTGGTGTATATGTGTGTATGCACATTTGTATGCATGTGGGCATACATGTGTGTAGCATGTGTACGAGTGCGTGTGTGTGTGTGTGTGCGCGCGCGTGTTGGAACCCTGAGGTTGATGTCAGGTTGATTGCTTTCTACTTTATTTATATAGTCAGAGTCTTTCTCTTGAACCCAGATGTGGTGGTTTGATTCAGGTGTCCCCCATAAACTTAGGTGTTCTGAATGCTAGGTTCCCAGCTGATGGAGATTTGGGAATTAACACCTCCTGGAGGCAGAGTATTGTTGGGGGCAGGCTTATGGGTGTCATAGCCAGTTTCCCCTTGCCAGTGTTTGGCACACTCTCCTGTTGCTATTGTCCACCTTATGTTGGCCGGGGGTAATGTCCACCCTCTGTTCATGCCATCATTTTCCCCTGCCATCATGGAGCTTCCCCTCAAGTCTGTAAGCAAAAAAAAACAAAAAAAAAAAAAAAACTCTTTTTTCTCCAAAGTTGCTCGGATGATTTCTGCTAACAATGCGAACCTGACTGCAACACCAGAATTCACTGATTCTGGTAGTCTAGCTATCCAGTTTGCTCATTTCCTCCAATTCTTCACAGTTCCAAGCCAATTTTTCCTTTCTTTTCTTTTCTTTTCTTTTTTTTTTTTTTTTTCGAGGCAGGGTCTCACTCTAGCCCTGACTGTCCTAGAACTCATGGTGGTCCTCTTACCTCAACCTAAGTGCTGGGATTAAAGGCATGAGGCACCATACCTAGCTCTTGTTTTTTTTTTTTTCTTTTGGTTTGTTTGTTTTGTTTTTTTTTCCCAGGTAGGGTCTCGCTCTAACCCAGGCTGACCAGGAATTCACTATGTAGTCTCAGGGTGGCCTCGAACTCACAGCAATCCTCCTATCTCTGGTCTCCCAGGTGCTGGGATTAAAGGCAGAGTGGTGGGAGGATATTGTGATCATGGTATATTGTCTATATTTATGGAAGTTGTCAATAAAAAGTTTAAGAAGATAACTACAGGGCTTGGGAGATGCTTCAATGGATAAGGACACTTGCTGTACAAGCATGAGGACCTGTGAGGTTGGAGCACCCAGCACCTACCCATGTAAAAAGCTGAGTATGGTCACACAACCTTGTAACCTCAGCACTGAGGGGACAGAGACAGGAGGACTGCTGGGACTTGCTGATGAGCTAATCTAACCAAAAAGCACGAGTTCCAAGTTCAGTGAGAGACCCTGTCGTAAGGAAGTAAGGAGAACTAGCAGTGGAGGAGGACGTCTGATGTCCTCCTCTGGCTGTGGCACATGCACAGGTAGGGCATGTTCATCTGCACACACAAGTATACACACTATATTTATACAGTTCTGACTAATATGTGCTGAGAAGGAAAAGTAGTGTATTGAATGAAAGTGTGTAGCTCATGGGGATGGAGAGATAACTTAGTGGTTAACGTGCGTGCCTGCAGGTTCACGCCCGCAGGTTTGATTCCCCAGGACCCATGTAAAGCCAGATGCACAAGGTGGCACATATGTCTGGAGTTCATTTGCAGTGGTTGGCGGCCCTGGTTTGCCCATTCTCTCCCTCTCTCTCTCTTTCTGCCTCTTGCTCTCTCAAATAAATAAATAAATTTAAATTTGTCTTTTGAAAAAAGTGTAGCTCATGTCTCAGTGCCTTTCTGCTGCTGCTATAACAAAATACTGCAGACTAGACAATTTATATGCAACATAATTTTTTTTGAGGTAGGGTCTCATTCTAGCTTAGGCTGACCTGGAATTCATTATGTTGGTAGTTCTGGGCTGGCGTGTGCCACCAAGCCTGGCTCACAATATAATTGTATTTCTCACAGTTCTGGAGGTTGGAAGTCCAACCTCAGGGTGGCAGCAGGTTGAATGTTTCATGAGGGCCTGCTCTGTTTCCAAGATAGTGCTTTGTTGCTACATCCTCACATGAAGTCAGAATAGGCATTCATCCCATCCATGAGGGCAGAGCCCATGCCGCCTACTTCAATTCCTGAAAGCTGCACCTCTTAATATTATTAGCCTTAGAGGAAACACAGTCTGGGGACCAGATCTAGTGTGAAGGATATATTCAACTCAACCTTGCATTTGTCCTCCTTCTATTCTCAGCGTCATCATTATAGTTTTTAAATATTTTATTTATTTATTTATTTAACAGAGAAAGAGGGAGAAAGAGAGAGAATGGGTGCGCCAGGGCCTCCAGCCACTTCAAACGAACTCCAGATGTGTGCGCCCCCTAGTGCATCTGGCTAACGTGGGTCCTGGGGAATCGAACCAGGATTGGCTTTGCAGGCAAACGAACTGCTAAGCCATCCCTCCAGCCCTCAGTGTCATTATTACTTCCATAAGAATGATGTCGTTTGGCTGGGCGTGGTGGCACATACCTTTAATCCCAGTATATGCCACCATGTGCATCTGGCTTACATGTGTTCCGGGGAATCAAACTTGGATCCTTAGGTTTGAAGGCAAGAGCTGTAACCACTAAGCCATTTCTCCAGTCATTCTTTCTTTTTAAAAAAAATATTTTAAAAAACTATTTGAAAGAGAGAGAGAAAGAGATGGGGGGTGGGCAGGGGAGGGAGAAAATGGGTGGGCCATGGCCTCCAGCCACTTCAAACAAACTCCAGATGCATGCACCACCTTGTGGTTTTTGTGGGTCTTAGGGAATCAAACCTGGGTCCTTTGGCTTTGAAGACAAGCACCTTAACCACCAAGCCATCTCTCCAGTCTTAAAAAAAGTATTTTATTTATTTATTCCTTCTTTCCTTTTTTAACATTTTTTTAATGAGACACAGAGAGAGAGAGAAAATTTGTGTGCCAGGTCCTCCAGCCACAGCAATTGAACTCCAGATGTGTGCCACCTTGTGTGCATGTGCGACCTTGTGTACTTGTGTCGCCTTGTGCATCTGGCTTATGTGGAATCTGGAGAGTCAAACATGGGTCCTTAGGCTTAGCAGGCAAGTCCCTTAACCACTAAGCCCTCTCTCCAGGCCCCTTCTATTTTTAAAAAAATTTTGTATTTATTTATTAGCAAAGAGAGAGACAATGAGAGAAGAAATGGGCACACAGGGCCTCCTGCCATTGCAAATGAGCTCCAGGTGAATGTGCCACTTTGTGTATCTGGCTTTATGTGGATACTGGAGAATTGTACCCTGGTTGTCAGGCTTCACAAGCAAATACCTTTAAACTGCTCAGATCTCTCTCCAGCCCTACAGTGCATTTCTTTCTTTCTTTCTTTCTTTCTTTCTTTCTTTCTTTCTTTCTTTTTTTTTTTTGAAGGTTAAGAATAGTGGCTTTATTAGGAAAATAAAGTTGAATCTTAGTTCCTACAGTGCATTTCTAAAACACAACCTAATAGCTCTGCCATGCTTTCACATTAAGGTTTGACCTCTCCTGCCAGGCACAGTTTGTTTGGCCTTTTTCTCAGCCTTATCCCTTGTTCTTCACCTCTAGGAACCTCTTACCTCATCCTGGTATAATTTCCACCTCCAGCGTTTATTCATTCTCTGTGATGTTTCATCTCATTCCAGGTAATGACTATTCAAGGCACTCACTGAACACGTGCTGGATGTGAGCCCATTATACTTAAGGCATTTGGTCCAAGCACAGAGCAAGACCAGTAAGGAAGGAAGAACTGGAAGCCAGAAATCATTAACTCTGATAACTACCCCAGATGTAATCCTGTTTCCAGAATAGACTGTATGTTCCATGAGGGCAGTGACAAAGTCACCCTTGTCCCCTGCTCTATCCTTGTACCTAGTTGTACCTAGAACAAAGTAACACAGAGCCTGGACATACAAAGAGCTCAATAAATTTATTTCAGTAAGATAATAAGTGAATGAATAAATAAAAGTGACAAATGCTGTGTTTACACTATCTATAACTGGAGTTACAAGTGCACGTATCCAGACTCCTTAAGAAACAAGAAGTTGGCCAGGTGTCGTAGTACATACCTTTTATCCCAGCACTCAGGAGGCAGAGATAGGAAGATCTCTGAGTTCCAAGCCAGCCTGGGACTAGAGTGAATTCCAGTCAATTTGGGCTAGAGTGAGACCCGACCTTAAATAAAAACCCACAAAAACAAAACAAACAAAAAAACTAAGAAGTTGGGCTGGTGAGATAACTCAGTAGTTACAAGTGCTTCCTTGCAAGCTCGACAGCCTGGGTTCAGTTCTCCAGTACCCACATAAAGCCAGATGCACAAAGTGTCACATGCATGTTGAGTTTGTTTGCAAAGGCAAGGGGCTCTGGTGTGCTCATTTTCTCTCTCTCTCTCTCTCTCTCTCCTTCCTTCCTTCTCTCTCTGTCTGCAAATAAATAAATAAAATATTTTACATAAAGAAATAAGAAGTTCAGAGTGAGGCAATGGCCCAGTCAATAAAGTGCTTGCCATGTAAGCATGAGGACCTGAGTTCAGAATACAAAACCTATGTGGGGGAAAAAAACAAAAACAAAAAAAACAGGGCCTGGTGGTGCATGCTCATAATCCCAGTGCTGGAGGTGGAGACAGGAGGATCCCTGGGGCCTACTGGCCAGCCAGTCTAGCTTACTTGGCAGACTCCAAGTCAAAGAGAGACTTGGTCTCTAAAAAAAAAAAGTGGATGGCATTTCTGAGGAATGGCAACCCTCTGGCTGTGCACGTGTGCATACCAAGAAATTTCTTATGGGCAAGATTTGTGAGTTATGTATGTACTTTCTACCGCTGTTTTACAGAGTGACTTCGCATAGGTTATAGTTTTTTGTTTCTCATTTAAAACCATGAATTATCATTCCATTTATAGGTGATGAAACTGTTTTTCTTCCTTTCTTTCCTTTTTCTTCTCTCTTCCTGTAGGATACATGTATGGTCTATAGTGCCTATTCCAGAAAGAGATTTAGTTGTTTTTTTTTTCCCGAGGTAGGGTCTCACTCTAGCCCAGGCTGATCTGGAATTCACTATGTAGTCTCAGGGTGGCCTCGAACTCATGGCGATCCTCTACCTCCTGAGTGCTTGGATTAAAGGTGTGCGCCACTACACTTGGCTCAGAAAGAGATTTAGAAGAGCGAAACAGATAACAAGGGAAGAGTAGCTATTTGCTCTAATCTTCGCTTAAATTTAACATTTTGATTTTTTTTTTTTTTAGAGTGTGTTGCTATTTGCTATGTGGCTCAGGCTGGCCTGGAGCTCGCTGTGTAGCCCAGGTTGGCCTTAAACTCAGGATTCTCCTATCTCAGATTCTCAAATGCTGGGATTATAGGTGTACATAGCTACCTACATCTGGCTGGGCACTGGTGCATGCATCTGCATGTCCAAGCCATGTGTTACAGAGTATTTAGGTTAAATGTAAATATTTAAAATATGTTTGTTTGTTTGTTTTAAAAAAAAAACACCAAGGCAGGGTCTCACTCTAGCCCAGGCTGATCTGGAACTCACTCTGTAGTCCCAGGCTATTCTCAAACTCTCATTGATCCTCCCACCTCTGCCTCCCAAGTGCTGGGACTAAAGGTATGCACATATTCAATTTTTGTACCATATCTTGTCATGTCATTTTCATTTAAACACACTGGGAGTCATAAAATTGGGAAGATGTCAGTAATTGTCCAAAGTGACTTGTACCAAGTCTTAACCCCCTGAGTAAAGGGCCCTTCCACAGGGGAATCTAGAGCGGTTCAGTGCCTCAAATGACTCCAGACCATTCTATCATGGGGATTAATTAAACCCACGGATTTTAAAGTGAGAAGTGTGCTCCCTTCAAAGTTCCAATAGTTACTTTGTGACATTGGCAAGTTATTCAGTTTCCTCATTTGAAGCTCTGAGGATGTAATGGTACCTACCACAGAGAGTTGCTATTAAGATTAAATGAAAATGGCTTGAGCCTCAGCACAGGTCTGGCATGTAGTCGGCGCATAGTAAAAGGTAGCTATTATTATAAGAACTATATTTGTTTAATGATTGACTCTGGCATACAATGCCTGAATTCAATTTGAACACGAACCTGTCACAGCCGTTCACTTGAAGGGGTGGGGAACTACAGCACTCGCCAACTTTTTTTTTTCTAGAAATATATCATTGTGGGAGGATAATGACCGGTTGGCTAGTGTTAAGTCCCGAGGGAATAAAAATATGATTCCCCGGGACACCCAAGTAAAGCAGAAGATGGCATATGAGTATGGAGTTCATTTGCAGTGGCTAGAGGCCCTGGAGTGCCCATTCTCTCTCTGCCTTTCTCAAGTAAATAAATAAATAAAAAATATATTTTTTTAAATGTGATCCCGGGTCTAAGGAGCAAGTAAGTGAAGTCTCCCCTGCGGGCTGAAGCAGGCGGTTCGGAACTACCCCGCGACTACCAGCGGAACTGGCTGAGCACACCTAGCCGGAGGCGAGGATGCTTTAGGATTGTCTCTGACTCTGCTCTTCTGATTCTCAGGGACCACACCCAGGGAGACCGGAGGCAGGGCTCCAAGGCGGCGGGGCGGAGGCTTCGGCGCGGCCCCAGACCTGACCATCTATGGTCACAAAGCGCACCGAGCAAACAGGAAGTGGAGTGAGAGGAAGAAGGTTGCCTCCACCTTCCCAGCCCGGACCCGAGGGAAGCCGCTCACAGCGCCCTCGCTGGCCGCCTGCACGCCCGCCCTTCCCACGCCTAGCCTTTGCTAGTCCTTCCTGCCCCAATGCCGGCCTTGGCTTTCCCACATCGCAGGCGGGGAAACTGAGGTACACACGCCTAGAGAGAGGCGGAGCTTAGCCGCGATCCCCGTGGGACCCCCGAGCCTGAGCGACCCTAGCCCTCCAATCACTCCAACACCCCTTCGCCCCTGCAGTTAAAAGGGACCGGCCTTTGCCATTGAGTCCAAACTGACAGGAGAGTCGGCCACTCATTGGTCCTCCTCCACGGAGGCGGAGCTTAACCTGCAATCCTGGCTTCTCATTGGCTCTAGCCTCAGAGGGTAACTCTGGGTCGGTACAGCTTCCCCCCAGAGGGGCGTGGCCCGGCTTGTGGCCACGCCCTCCCTCTCTACGACGCTCCCGCCTTGGGGGCGGGGTCCTTCTCCAATTGCCCTGTGGGCTCTCGCGGATTCTGTCTCCGAGGCTTCTAGGGCGGAGTCTCAAGCCGGGCGGCCAGACTTCCTCCTCTGTCCGGGGCTCAGCGTTTCAGCCGGCGGCTCATTTCCGGTGGGGGGTGCCGCGCCCAGTGAGGGCCCGGAAGTAGGTCGCGCGAAGACCGCTGGGCGGTTCTTGCCGGAAGTGGAGAGCGGCTGATCGCTGTCCGGAGGTGAAGCAGAACTGTGTAAGGTGAGGGTTCGCGGCTGCTTAGAAGCCGGGGTCGTCTTTGGAGGTCCACCGGCCCCTGGCGTCGGTAATGGTGTCCTTGGCCTTCGCGCGAGTAGTGAACCCTGCCGAAGGGTCTGGGGCCGGGGCCCTCGGGCCGACCTGGACTCGTGGGTGCGGTCTCCCGAGGTGGGGCGGGGGTACCGGCTTGAGCCGGGAAGTCGGGCCGGGGCCCCCGTGCAAGATATCGCAGCACAGTGCCTCAGCCTCGGTAGAGGCTGGATTTCTAAAATGCCCTAGCAGAAGGGAACCTGCGAGACCTTAGCTTATTCCGTAGTCCCGCTCTCCCTCCCATTGCACGGATGGGTAAATTGATCTACAGAGAAGATGCGGGTCTTACAGCGAACGAGGAAAAGAATAGGAATCGTTACCCTGCTTCCTTAGATCACCGGTCCCAGCTCCGTGAACCGTTCATTTCCTTAGAACTTGGGGTAGTCTTCCGGTATGGGCAGCTGCAGGTTAAAGACTACCTGCTGCACGAAACTTTTTTTTTTTTTTTTTAACGAGTGGCTGTCAAGTTCCGCGTTTACATTCAGATGGCTCCCCCCCCCCCTCCGCCCGTACCGCCTGCTCCTAGACTGCTGCTGGTACTCTCAAAAGCCAAGCTAACTTTACTGGAGGTGTTGAGCACTTCTGGAGCTGAAATCGAATGAATCACGTTTGGTCTGGCCCTTATTGCCAAAAGATTCCTTATTTAACTTCCTTAAGCCTCACTTTGTTTTAAGTGGAGGTGTACAGCAGCTCACCTGACAGGATTAAATTCAGTGTATAACATTGTGTTTATCTGTGCCAGCATTCAGGAAGATTCAGCAAATCCCAACTTTAGACAAAACAGTCCTCATGGAGTTAACAGTGCTACCAAAGAAAGTCACTATAAATGTGATAAGGGGGCTGTGGAAGTATGTAACATGGGGTTGGGGTTTAGAAAAAAATTTTGAAGGATGAAGAGAGGATGAAAACATTTTATTTATTTTAATATCTTATTTTTATTTATTTGAGAGAGAGAAAGGGGGGGGGGTGAGAATGGGCTAGCCGGGGCCTCCAGCACACTGCAAACAAACTCCAGACGCATGTGTCACCTTGTGCATCTAGCTTATGTCTAGGGAATCAAACCTGAGTCCTCTGTCTTTGCAGGCAAGCGCCTTAACCGCTAAACCATCTCTCCAGCCCATGGCTGAGAACATTTTAGACAAGAGGTTAGTATCAGAACTGTCAGTTGAGCTCTAAATGTAAGGATTTCTCTTTAAGGGAAAAGCCCACAGATGGTATAACACATTTGTCATTTATCAAGCATTCATTGACCTTTAGTATGTGTGAAGCACCTATTCAATGATGTACTTAACCGTTGTGAGGAAGAACACTCTTGTTTTTATGGAGTTTACAGTATGGAAGGGGCAGATAGGTGCGAGCTGACAGTGTGTACTGTGTGAGCACAGGACTGTGAGACCATACCAGAGCCAGGTTTCTAGGGAGAAACAGGAGGCCAGATCTGCCAGGATATATTTTTTCTATAGTGAAAGGGGTTTCCAGGCAAAGACAACTACAAGTGCAAGGGCGTGGAGGCCTGGATATGTGAAAGCTCATGACTAGTTCAGCAAGGCTGGAATTCCAGTACTGCTTGGAAAAGTGGAGGAAGTGAAAGTTGTGCAATTGTGAAGCCTGCTAAGGAATTTGGAGTTTTACTGGGGAAGCTATGGGAATACTTTGAAGAGTTTTCTCACCTGAGAAAATGGGAGGGGACCAGACAGTGGAGAAATAGATCAGGATTTGGAAGCTGTTGCTGTGTCATGGCCTGAAGTAAGAGAGGGGAAGTGGAAATGGCCAGGAGGGATTGTGTTTGAGCAGTGTTTAGCAGGCCATGTGTGGTGGTGCATGTCTGTAGTCCCAGCACTAGAATCAGGAGTTTGAGGCCAACCTGGACTACATAGGGAGACCCTGAGGACAGAGATGTATAACTCAGTAGTAGAATACCTGCCTAGCATGCATAAAAAACCCTAGGTTTGGTCCCTTGACCCCCCCCCAAAAAAAAACCCATGAACATAGTGAGACCCTTTCTCAGCCCCACTACCCAAAGCTGAAGTCCAAGGAATCAGGCTGATTATTTATGAGCATGAAGAAGAAGTAGTGTCGAGGCCTGGTTTTCTGGAATATAAGAGGTAAATTGGGAAGAGGGGTATATTAAAGAAGTGACATAGATATTTAAGTTGAGATATTTGTAATCCAGGCAACGATGTTTAATAAGGTGGCCCAGGTAGAGCAAAGATGTGGAGGCAAAAGAGGGTCTGTGTTGTTCAGTGAAGTCCTGGAGTCTAGGGTTTGTTAGGGGCTTCTGATGCCTGTTCTGGCTATCTTTCGATTTATTCTGTGGTTGGCTGTTTGCTAGGTTAGTTGTTATAGTCCATCCTAAAAAAAGTTCTGTAGGCATTTCCAACTTTGTCCAGAAATACTTCATCAGTCAGGTGGCCATAATTGACAACAAGAAGGAGTTTAAATAAAATGGTAGCAGTGAAAGTACTTTTCACAGTATAACCTCCCATGCAAACCAAAAGTGGTAGGTACTTTTATAAAATTCAGTGACTGTATTTTTGCTTTGAGGAAGTTGGCTGTTGAGTTTGTAAATGTTTCCCTCACTGACATTAAAAGTAAGTGATCTTTAAAAAAATTTTTGTTTGTTTGTTTTTATTTATTTGAGGGGAGACAGAATGGGCATGCCAGGACCTCCAGCCACTGCAAATGAACTCCAGACACTTGTGCCACCTTGTGCGTCTGGTTTACGTGGGTACTGGGGAATAAAACCTGGGTCCATAGGCTTCCAGGCAAGCACCTTAACCACTAAGCCATTGCTTCAGCCCCCAAAATTAGTGATCTTTTAACCAACTTTCTTGGTTATACGTATACTTGTTTAATTGAATTAAACTGAGCCTTTTAAAAGTGACTTCCTCATTGTGGTCTTCTGTGCTTCTGTGAAGCATTGTAAGCCCAAGATGCATTTTGCTTAAACAGGCAAATGCAAAGGAATTGGAAGCTGAACCTTTTTTGTTTTGTTTTGTTTTGTTTTTTGAAGTATGGTCTCACTCTAGCCCAGGCTAACCTCTAATTCACTGTGTAGTCTCAAGGTGGCCTCGAACTCACAGCAATCCTACCTATGCCTCCCAAGTGCTGGAATTAAAAGGCGTGTGCCACCATGCCTGGTGATTCTTTCTTTAAAACATTGTATTTATTTATTTATTCATTTACTATTAACCTGTGTCTTATTCCTAAAACTTCAACTTCTCTACCATAACTTTAAAAATTTTTATTATAAATTTGTTGTTGTTGTTTTGTTTTCCCAGGTAGGATCTCACTCAGGCCCAGGCTGACCTGGAATTAAGTATGTATCTCAGGGTCGCCTCAAACTCATGGTGATCCTCCTACCTCTGCCTCCCAAGTGCTGGGATTAAAAGCATGAGCCACCACGCCTGGCTTATTTTTTTAAAAAAAAAATTAATTAATTAATTTTTTTTTTTTTTTTTTTTTTGAGGTAGGGTCTTGCTCTAGCCCAAGCTGACCTGGAATTCACTATGTAGTCTCAGGGTGGCCTCAAACTCACGGCAATCTTCCTACCTCTCCCTCCTGAATGCTGGGATTAAAGGTGTGCCCAGCTTATATTTATTATTATTATTATTTATTTTGAGAGCGTGAGAGAAAGATAGGGAATGGGTGTACCAGGGCCTACGACATTGCACACTTGTGTCACTGTGTCTGGCTACATGGGACCTGAAGATTCAAACATGAGTTCTTAGGCTTCACAGGCAAGCATCTTAACTGTTAAACCATCTCTCCAGCCCTGCCATAACTTTTGAGTTGCTCACTGTAGCTCAAGTTGACCTAGAATTCACTCTGGAACTCAGGCTGGCCTCGAACACCATGTGATCCTCTTACCTCATACTCCTAAGTGCTAGAATTAAAGAGCATGAGCCACCACATCTGACTTGGGATTAATTTTGGGGGTGTTTTTTGTTTGTTTTGTTTTTTTTTGGAAGTAGGTCTCATTGTAGCCCAGGCTGGTCTGGAATTCACTCTGTAGTTCCACATTGCCTTCAAACACACAGTGATCCTCCAACCTCTACCTCCTGAGTACTAGGATTAAAGGTGTGTGTCACCATGCCCATCTTAGAACTCATTTTCTTTGTTGTGTTTTTCAAGGTAGGGTTTTGCTCTAGCCCAGGCTAACATGTAATTCACTGTGTAGTCTCAGGGTGGCCTTGAACTCACGGTGATCCTTCTCTGCTTCCTGAATGCTGGGAGTAAAGGAGTACACTACTACACCTGGCAAAAAAGTTCTTTTAAAAGAATTGTGATTTTTTTTCTTTTACTCATTACTCTCAAGTCTAAACTCTCACCCATACTTGATCTCCATACTTGATCTTAAATTGTTTTTAAGTGGTGCTCATACTTGCTCATCTACCACTGAGCTACATCTCAGCCCACTCAGACAGACTTACTTTTTTTTCTTTTTGGTTTTCAAGGTAGTGTCTTACTCTATTCCAGGCTGACCTGGAATTCACCATATAGTCTCAGGGTGGCCTTGAACTCTTGGTGATCCTCCTACCTCTGCCTCCCAAGTACTGAGATTAAAGGTATGCACCACCACACCCCACTACCAAACCAGACTTTCTAATTTAAGTAGACATTTTCTTTGAGTCACTGCATTACCCGTGTGTTCCTTGTTCCAGTAGAACAGGGTTTCTCAGCCTTGGCACAGTTAACGTTTTGGACCAGGTAATTCCTCATCACGGGGCTGTCTTATATCCTGTAGGGTGTTTAGCAGCATCCCTGGCCTCTGTCCACTGGATACCACTATCACATCCCCAGCTGTGACAAACACGTCTTCAGACATTGCCAAATGTTTCCTGGTGGAGAAATACTGCCTAAGAAACCATTGTAGCTGTGGTTATACAGTGTCATGTGTCTCCAGCTAAAGTCTATGAGGCCAGGCTCTTAGCCAGACTGAGCACAGTGTATGGCACTTGATAAACACTCATTAATCTGTGCTGGATTAATTACTTGTTTTGGTTGAGACATTAGGAAATGATTGTGCAGTCAAGGAATTCCTTGCTTGTCTTTAAATTCCTGTTTTTATTCACATTCATATGGCTTGTAGTTAGTCTGCTTGGCTTTAGTAGATAGGACCAGCATTTATATTGTTATTATTATTACTATTTTAATATTGTTATTTATTTGCCAGGGCCTCTTGCTATTGCAAATTACAGATGCATGTGCCACTTTGTTCATATGGCTTTAAGGGAGTACTGGAGAATTGAACCTGGAATGGCAGACTTTGCAAGCAAGCACCTTTAGATGATGAACCATCTCCCCAGCCCGTTTTGTTTGTTTGTTTGTTTGTTTGTTTTTGTTTTTCAGGGTAGGGTCTTGCTCTAGACCAGGCTGACCTGGAATTCATTATGTAGTTTCAGGCTGGCCTCAAAACTCATAGCAATCTTCCTATGACAGCTTCCTGAGTGCTGAGATTAAAGGCATGCACTACCACGTTTGAACTAGCATTTATTTTTACATTATATATAAATTCATAAAGTTGGTGTTGACATTGAGTTGATAAAATTGTTGTAGTTTCCCCTTCTTTAAATTAATGTAGCTACAGCATTCACCATGAAACTATTTCGTCTTGATATGCCATCATATAAACCTTACCAAAAAAGAAAAAAAAAACAAAGTTCCAAAAATATTCCTCAGCTACACAGTGCAGCTTTGTGTGCCTTGCATTACCAAACATGTGCCAAACTTTTCCATTTGGCTGGAAAATAGTTGAAATGTTTAGTGGAAGGAATAAGCAGCCTTGCTATTTTTGTTTGAGGTTCTTTGTTAGGAGGGGAAGTTTGTTTTTTTTTCATCCACAGGCCATTAAAGTTCCTATATTTAAGTTAATTATAGCCATACACTCACAGAGCTTTTCATATCTCTAGTTGTAGCTGAATCATGGCTTAGAACAAGTTCCATCCTCGAATCTATCTTTACATATATGAGTAGGAAATGCTGTTCTATTAAAGCAGCTATGCAGGCTGAAATCAGCCAGTGCAGTTGCTCCTTATACGCAGAAGGAAAAAGGACCTGCTGACTTTTCCTTGAAGTTAGTCTTCACAGCATTCTTTTGAATGGAGGGGAGATGGGACCTTTATGGCCATACAAAGTGACCTGTTTGCCCCAAACTGTTGAACTAGCTCGTTCTCAAGTCTGACTTCAGCTTGCCCACTCTTACACGTTTTAGCCTCTCCTGGACGTTCAGATGGAGGACTGTGGAAGAAGGGAATAGGAGACGAGCACTGCTGCCGAGTTGGATCCCCTCCCTCCCCTAGATGCTAGGCCTTTCTTTCTCGTTGAATCTAATCTTCAGGTGACAGTGACTTCATTAGTGAAACCAAAATCTTAGGGAAGAACAGTGACTCCTGATTTGGGTTAGATTTAGGTGACACCTATACTGACTTATTCTTGGGTTTCTGGGTTAAACCAACCAACATGTAAGTAACTCCTAGCATGTCTAAGTTTTGCTTTGTGACATGCCAAAACCTAGTGTTAAGCATTTCTATATTGTTATTAATAAAACCAGTGGTAGTTTTGAAGAGGTATTCCAATAGAGATAGTCCCCCAGGTAAGAGTCTTGCTCTAGTCCAGGCTGACCTGGAGTTCATTATGTAGTCTCAAGCTGGCCTTGAACTCACAGCACTTTCATACCTCTGCCTCCTGAGTGCTGGGATTAAAGGTGTGTGCCACCATGCCTGGCTAGATAGTCTCTTTTTAAAAAAAATATTTTTTATTTATTTGCATGCAGAAAGAGAGAATGAGAATGAATGAATATGTATGTACCAGGACCTCTAGTCTAGCCATTGCAAATGAACTCCAAATGCATGCACCACATTGTGCATCTGGCTTTACAAGGATATTGGGGTATTGAACCCTGGTTGTTACACTTTGTAAGCAACTTCCCTAGTCACTGAGTCATCTCTCCAGCCCAGAGATAGTCTTTTTTTGTTTCTTTCTTTCACTATGAGAAATTATACTTCTGTGTTAAAGTTTAAAAACAAAAGAGGAATTAGCTGAAAACACCACCACTCAAAGGTGGCAGATACTATGAATTTGTATTCAAGTCTTTTCTCAGCGCATTTAGCTATTCCCCCATAATTGGAGCCTAAGATATGCATCACTGTAGATGGCAGATAGCTGTCTAACACTGCAGTGAACATCTTCATGCCTATCACTTTCCCACATTAGGGTTTATTTTCTTAGGATAAAAATCTCAGGAACAGGATTACAAAGTCAAGGCCAAGGGAAGCATTTTAAAGTAGGTCAGTTGAGCTGTTACAGTATGTGGGCTCACTTGGATGGTTGCTTTCTTCAGTTTTACTTGAATAAATGACTTAGTGACTTAGAACTACTATGAAACAAAGTAGAAACATCTTAAGCATAACAGCTTATTTTCATTTATTTGAGAGAGAAAGAGGCAGATAGGTAGAAAGAAGAAAGAAAGAAAGAAAGAAAGAAAGAAAGAAAGAAAGAAAGAAAGAAAGAAGAGAAGGAGGGAGGGAGGGAGGGAGGAAGGAAGGAAGGATGGACGGACGAACACCAGGGCCTCCAGCTACTGCAAATGAATTCCAGACATATGTGCCACCTTGTGCATCTGGCTTATGTGGGTACTGGGGGATCAAACCTGGGTCCTTAGGCTTTACAGGCAAGTGCCTTAACAGCTAAGTCATCTCTCGAGCCCACCTTTTTTTTTTTTTTTTTTTGTAAGCAGTGTCAGGAATTAAACCTAGAGTTTCATTCTGCCATAGAAGTTTTATCTCCAGCCCCATCCCTTTAACTTTTAGTTAGCGTGATAAGAATGAAGGACTGGGGATATCGCTCAGTAATGGAGCATTTGTATAGCATTTAAAGACTTGTTTTGATCCCCAGAACTAGAATGATGAAAACAAAGCAACTTTGGCAGGAAACTGTAGCCAGTTCTAGTTTTTCCCCCCTCCTCCTTCTCAGTTTTAAGCCGCAGAAGTTGTTGCTGGAGAATCAAGCTAATGGTTTCCTTTTCTCTGCATGATGACTTCATGGCATTTTTTTTTTGCCAGTGACTTGTAAACAGTATCTCTGGTCCTGAGCCTTTCCCAGGCCTTACTTCTAAAATACTTACTGGACAGTTTTATTTAGAAACTTCTCTTCAAACTCACTATATTCAAAACTGACCTCATCATCTTGCACTAACTAGAACATGCTAGAACCTGTTAGGGCCTTTAGTGTCATCATTTTTTTAAGGCCCCCATATTTGCAACTCTCATCATCTTTGTTTTCATTCTGTGAATGCTGCTGTACATTTCAGCAGTACCACACAGTTAGACTTGTTCTCTGTGTAATTCACATTTGTCATGTGTGCCCTCCAAGGGCAGAACAAGATCAGGGGGTGGAAGTTGCAGAGAGGCTGATTTGCCTCCATATAAGGAATATTTTGAGCTGTCTGAATGGAATGGGCTGTCTCAAAGTCTCAAGTTCTCCATGACTAAAGGTGTGTTTGATCAAGGCTGTCCAACTAATTGCTAAGAATGTTGAAAGGACTGTTCTGACATCAAGTGATGTGTGTTTTTTTTATAGGAGGACTTCTACAGTTGCTTGAATCCTGAGAAATGGATGTATGGAGGGTACCCTTGTCTCTCCTGCTAGGTTCTTGGGACCTGGAAACAATCCTGTCTTTTTTGTTTTGTTTTGTTTTTGTTTTTCAAGGTAGGGTTTCACTCTAGCCCAGGCTGACCTGGAATTTACTATGTAGTCTCAGAGTGCCCTTGAACTTACAGAGATCCTCCTACCTCTGCCTCCCAAGTGCTGGGATTAAAGGCATGTGCCACCATGCCTGGCTCCGTCTTTTTAAAAATGCCAGCCCTTCATTCAAGTGCTGCTCACTCAGTTGCCTAAATATTGGATTAGGCATCAAAGGTGGATTTTTCCATTGAAATATCTTTTGTGGTGACCTTCTTGTCTTTTAATAACCAGATTAATAATAACTTTCACATAGTTACTATTTTCACTTTTGTGAAATTCCATTCTGTTTATAAGACCAGACTTGGAAACACTGCTTTCACCATCATTCCTTTACTCAGAACCCTCAAATAGCTTCACTTTTATCTTAACATCAGTACCAAATACTACCTGGCTTTTCCTCATTATCTTACCCAGCTTGCTTATCCAGTCTTATTTCTGTACTCCATACTGAATACAAATTAACCTTTCTGTCCATAGCCAGAGTATACTGCCACTCTCTGTACCTAGCTTGCTTGGTCTCCATTTTGCTTTGATTTGCTATTAATTACCTTCTTTTTTTTCTCTTGCCTTTCCATCAAGGTGTCCCACTTCTCCCCACAACAAAATCATCTCCAGTCCACAATCATTGTTTTTTATTTTTATTGACAACTTCTTTACACAATCGTTTTTTCAGAATGCTCAGAGCACTTAGTCATAATCACTTAGTCTGTATAATGCAGAATCACAGCAACAGCATTTTACAAAGAATCTATCTACATATATATTTTAAATTTATTTGAGAGAGAGAGAGAGAAAGGCAGATATATATATATAGAGAGAGAGAGAGAGTGACAGACTGGGCACACCAGGGCCTCTAGGCACTGCAGATGAACACCAGATGCATGTGCCACTTTGTGTATCTGTCTTACGTGGGTACTGGGGAATTGAACCTGAGTCCTTAGGCTTCACAAGCAAGTGCCTTAATTGCTAAGCTATCTTTCCAGTTCCAATATCTATTTTTTTTTTTTTTTGAGGCAAGCCCAACAGACTTGCCTTTTTTTGTGTACAATTAAGGGGGGGGGAGAATTGGTGTGTCAGGGCCTCCAGCCATAGCATTCAAACTCCAGATGCGTACATCACCTTGTGTGCATGTGCGTCCTTGCACTCTTGGATCACTTTGTGTGTCTGACTTATGTGGGACCTGGAGAGTTGAACATGGGTCCTTAGGCTTTGCAGGCAAGCACCTTAACCACTAAGCCATCTCTCTAGTCCCCCAATATCTTTTTTTTTTTTTTGAGGTAGGGTCTCACTCTAGTCCAGGCTGACCTGGAATTCACTCTGTAGTCTCAGGGTGGCCTTGAACTCACGGTGATTCTCCTACCTCTGCCTTTCAAGTGCTGGGATGAAAGGCGTGCACCACCACTTCTGGCTTTTCCCCCAATAACTATTGTAAATATATATTTTTATTTATTTATTTTAGAGAAAGAGGCAGAGAGAGAGACAGAGGAAGAGAATGGGTGCAGCAGGGCCTCTAGCCACTACAAACAAACTCCAGATGCATGTGCCCCCTTGTGCATCTGGCTTATGTGGATCCTGGAAAATCGAAACAGGATTCTTTGGCTTTGCAGGTAAATGCCTTAGCCACTAAGCCATCTCTCCAGCTCCAATATTTATTTTTTGTTTATTTTTATTTATATATTTGAGAGCGACAGAGAGAGAGAGAGAGAGAGAAAGAGAATGGGCACACCAGGGCCTCCAGCCGCTGCAAATGAACTCCAGATGCATGCGCCACCTTGTGCATCTGGCTTACGTGGGTACTGGGGAATCAAGTCTTGAACCGGGATCCTTAGGCTTCACAGGCAAGCACTAAGATTTTCCTTGTTTATTCCACTTGTGTTGCAATTTATGAATATCTTCCATGTGCCCGATTGTTCTAGGTGTTGGGAGATGGGATGGATTCAGGCAAGAGATGGATAAATAAATCCCTTTCTTCTGGAGCCTGTATTAGCACATGATAGGCTTGATAACATTTAAAATGTTTTTAAATTTTATTTATTTATTTGCAAGCAGAGAGAGAAGAGAGACAGAGAGAATGGGCATGCCAGGGCCTTGAGCCACTGCAGACAAACTCAAAATGCATGTTCCCCTTGTTTGTCTGGCTTACATGGGTCCTGGGGAATCAAACCTGGGTCCTTTGGCTTCACAGGAAAAAGTCTTTTTTAAAAAAAAAAATTATTTTTATTTATTTGAGAGAGAAAAAAAATAGGCAGAGAGAGACAGACAGACAGACAGAGAGAGAATGGGGGCACCAGGGCCTCCAGCCACTGCAAATGAACTCCAGATGCATGTGCCCCCTTGTGCATCTGGCTTATGTGGGTCCTGGGGAATTGAACTTGGTTCCTTTGGCTTTGCAGGCAAGTGCCTTAACTGCTAAGCCATCTCTCCAGCCCCAGGAAAATGTCTTAACCACTAAGCCATTTCTCTAGCTTAGGCTTGATAACATTTTTAATTCAAGTTACATTTTGATTTCATCTTTGAAATCATTTTAATTTTTTCTTTGCTTGATAACATTTTTAATTCAAGTTACATTTTGAGGCTTCCAAAGAGATTAGTCTCATCTTTGAAATCAATTCCTTTTAATCTTTTTTTTCCTGTTCTTTTTTTAAATTTTAATTTATTTATTTGCAAGCAGAGAGATAGAGAGGAGACAGGCAGAGAGAGAATGGGCGTGCCAGGGCCTCTAACCACTGCAAACAAACTCCAGATGCATGTGCCTCTTCTGCATCTGGCTTATGTGGGTCCTGGGGAATCGGACCTGGGTCTTTTGGCTTTGCAGGCAAGCGCCTTAACCCTTAAGCCATCTCTCCAGCCCTCCTTTTAATCTTTTCATCCCTGTGTGTGAGGAGGCAATTAAAATCCATGAAGAGACTGCCCAAGCAATACATGGCAGATTGGAATTCAGACCTTGGTTTTCTCAGTTTAGACTTGCATTATTAGGGCCACCTCTTTCTGAAGCTTTTATGATGATTGCTTAAGTAGGTAAGACTTTACATTCATTTGTAGAGGTTTACATGTAGTTCTTAGTATTATAAGACATGATGAAGAAGATTAGGCAGAACTATAGTGTGCTGCTCTTGACAATTCTGTATTCTGTAGGAGATGCCTTATTTTAAACATTTGCTTTCCAGATATATCACTTATCCTGAAAGTGATTGGAAAAAAACTGGCCTCTATAGAGAAAATTGAGAGCAGAGAAATTTCAAGCTGCTAATAGTGTAACTAAAGACACCATAAAGAGACCTTGAATCCACAGTGCTGTATTCAGCAAACAGTGGAGACTGGAGGATCTGATGAACTCACAGTCGCTCAATTGCTTAAAAGCCACTGTGGAATGTTGGAAAGAACCTGTGACCCTTCAGAATATTTGTGCTCAAAGCCTGGGCTCTCTTCTCCACTGGTTGATTTCTGGGGAGCTTTTAATCTGTGAATGTCAGCTTCATTCTATTGCGAGGGATAATATTTGCGTACTTTACCTCAAAGAATTACTTAAAACTCAAAAAAGTAATAATATATTGAGGTAGGTGTGGTATTGTCCACATATAATCCCAGCACTCTGAGAGGCTCATGTAGGAGGATCCTGAGTTCAAGGTCAACCTGGACTTCAAAAGGAGACCCTGTTTTAAAAAAACAAGCAGTGGGAGCCTTTTAATCCCAGCTCTCAGGAGGCAAAGGTAGGAGGATTACTGTGAGTTTGAAGCCACCCTGAGACTACATAGTGAATTCCAGGTCAGCCTGGCTAGAGTGAGACTCTACCTTGAAGAACAAACAAATAAAAAACAAGCAGTGGAGCTGGGGAGAGGGCTCAGCAGTTAAAGATGCTTGCAACTCATGTTCGGTTCTCTTTAGTGCCACATAAAGCTGGACACAAAAATGACACATGAACCTGTAAACCCTATACACCTATGGCAATGAGAAGTTTATTAATCTACACATAAGTGTGTATAGGCACACCAGGGTCTCTAGCCACCGCAAACAAATGCCATATGCATGTGCCACAGTTTACATCTGGCTTTATGTGAATGCTGGGAAATGAACCTAGACCAACAGACTTTGTAAGCAAGCATTTTTAACTGCTGAGCCATCTCCCAGCCTTGTTTCTTTGGTTGGTTTGTTTGAGATAGGGTGTCATGTAGCCCTAGCTGTCCTGGAACTTGCCATGTAGCCAAGGATGACCTTGACCTTCTGCTCCTCCTCCTGTCATCTCCTAGGATTACAGGCATGCTCCACCACAGTCAGTTAATTCAGTACTGGGGATTGAACTCAGGGCTTCATGCGTGCTAGATAAGCACCCTACCAACTGAGCTACATTCCCTGCCTGAGATCCTATGGGTTTTGAAGACTGATTAGATGGGAGGAATAAGGAAAGAAGATCATTAGGTAATGTTTATGAATCTTTCCTGCTTCCCAGACTGCCAAATGTTGCTATATGGATTTCCACATTCATTCTCTCTGTAGCTCCCTAGATTTTATTCTTCTCTCTGTTATGCAGATAAAAGAACAGCAGCTCAGAATATTTGCTAATTGCTCACCATCACAGAGCCACTGAGTGGTAGCACAGTGACACTGTGATCCCAGAATTTGGGAGGTGGAGGCAGAAGGATCAGGAGTTCAGGGCCAGCCAGGTGATATGAAACTGGGGGGCTGGAGAGATGGCTCAGCAGTTAAAGCGTTTGCCTGCAAAGCCAAAGGATCCTGGTTCAATTCTCCAGGACCCACATAAGCCAGAGGTACGAGGGGGTGCATGCGTCTGGAGTTCATTTGCAGTGGCTGGAGGCCTGGTATGCCCATTCTCTCCCTTTCTTTCTCTCTCTCTTTCTCAAATAAATAAATGAATATATTTAAAACAAAGCAAAACAAAAAGACTGTTCTTGTTCATCATTACTTTACCACTAGAAGTTTCTGGTTGTTAGTTGGGGCAATTACGAGATTGCTGCAGTGCTGGACCACTGAGACTGGGGATGTGGTATGGGGAAGATGATGAATTCTGTTTTGGATATTTCAATTAAGGTGCCTTCGGGGCAACCAAGTAGAGGTGTCTAAATAGAAGCTGCCTCTAAGATTCTGAAACCCAGAACGGATGTGCTGCTTTGGAGTCTTTAGCCAACAGGAGTTTGTGATGGTTCTACCTGCCTGCAGGTGGGCTGGGTGTTACTACAGTAATGGTAGTTGAAGGCTTTGGAGAAGTGATGATGACGACCAGAAGAGAATGTGTGCCTGGAGAGTAAGAAGATGTGTGTCTCACCAGGAGTTTTAGCTTATGCCTGTAACCCTAGCACATAGGTTAAGGCAGGAGGATTGCTTTGAATTTGAGGCCAGCCTGGGCTACAAGGTGATACCCTATCTCACAAAACACCAGGGAGGAAGGGAGAAGTTTTTCTTTCAGTCCCTTTAAGTCTAGACATTCTTTCCCATAACTCACTCTACCCCCGAACCTCCCAAAAACCCAGATACTGCTCTATATTTGGTTAGTGGTAGGATAAGATTAGCTATAAATAGTAGCTGTAGCTTGGTGCGGTGGCACATGCCTATAATCCTAGCTCTTGGGAGGTGGAGGCAGGACAATCAGGAGTTCAAGGTCATCCTTAGCTACATGGAAGTTCAAGAGTAGCCTGGACTACATTATACTTTGTCTCAAAGTCTGGATAGTGGAGTATAATGCAGAACCAATTAGATGAGGTTGTTTTTCTTAGAGCGTTCTTAAGATTTTAGACGTTGAGTGATGCTAGTTGAGATGTTAGTCAGTGTGAAACATCTATATCAAGCTCTTTCAGATGTGTCTGGTCTCCTTTCCTACTGCATATCCAGATTCTATCCACACCCTTATTTGAAACCTGCCTCAGGACAGCTTCTCCAGGATACCTTTATCTCATCCTTCCAGCTGATGTGTTCATCCCCTCTCTGAAAGCCCATGCCACTCTATCTCAGCTTACATCACCTTCTGCTCTTTTTCTTATTGGTTTGATCATTGTTGGTGTATACATTAAATATCCGCTATCTACCTTCCACCATAAGTTGTATTCATCTTGGTTTGGGGCAGTAGGAATGAAGTTAGGAGTGGGGGTTGAAATCTCAGTGATCTTACAGCTATCAGAATTGAGTGCTGGCTTATTAACTAGCCATGAGAATATAGGCAAGTCATGTAATGTCACTGAACTTAAGTTTTGTTTTGAGGCAGGGTTTCACTCTTTGCTCAGGCTGGCCAGAAACTAACTCTCTTTCTCTCTCCATATATATATATATATAAATTTTATTTTATTTATTTATTTGAGAGAGAAAGAGAGAGAGGACACTCGAGGGCCTCCAGCCACTGCAAACAAACTCTAGATACATGTGCCATCTTGTGCATCTGGCTAATGTGGGTCCTGGGAATCGAACCTAGGTCTGTTTGGCTTTGCAGGCAAATGCCTTAATCACTAAACCATTTCTCCAGCCCGTGACCGGAAACTCACTCTATATATAGCTCAGGTTGGCCTGAAACTCACAGTGATCCTCCTACCTACCTCAGGCTCCCAGGTGCTTGGATTATAGGTGTAAACCACCACACACACCCAGCTTTTTGTTTTGTTTTGTTTTGTTTTTGTTTTCCGAGGTAGGGTTTCACTCTAGCCCAGGCTGACCTGGAATTCACTATATAGTTTCAGAGTGGCCTTGAACTCACAGTGATCCTCCTACCTCTGCCTCCTGAGTGCTAGGATTAAAGGCATGCACCATCACTCTTGGCTTTCTTTTGTTTTTTTGAGGTAAGGTCTCTCTTTAGCCCAGGCTGATCTGGAATTCACTATGTAGTCTCAGGGTGGCCACGAACTCAGGCAATCCTCCTACCTGTACCTCCTGAGTGCTGGGATTAAAGGCGTGTACCACCACGCCCAGCCCATTTTCTATCTCCCCCACCCCTGAGGTAGGGTCTCACTGTAGCTCAGGCTGACCCAGAATTCACTCTGTACTCTCAGGGTGGCCTCAAACTCACAGCAGTCCTCCTACCTCCAAGTGCTGGGATTAAAGGCATGTGCCACCACGCCTGGCACTATTTTCTATCTTTAAGAGCAAGTAAGAGGCTGGCAATGGGACTCAGTGGTAGAATACTTACTTGCCTAGCATTGATGAGGACCAGGATTCAATCACCACACACTCACAAAAAAGTGTAGTGATTATCCTTCCACTTTGAGTTCTTACTTGTGAGACTTAACCAATAAAATACATATGACCATCCTTTGTAAGTCTAAATTCTCACACATATACTTGTTAATATATAATAAATATTTAGTGAGTATTTGGATAAGATTTGCACCTTTTCCTGAGTAGTTCCCTTCCTTAATGAGGTCTGTATGGTTTTGCAAATTTGCTAGACTAGTTTTCCACTGTATTTTACTAGTAAATTATCTGTTCCACAGACCTGGCATCCTCTTCACACCCGTGTAGGTGTTATGTAATACTAAAGTAACAAATGACATTTGATCTGTTTCTGCAGGTGGAACATTATGGCTGACATGCAAACTCTTGTAGAAAGATTGGAGAGGGCAGTGGGCCGCCTGGAGGCAGTATCCCATACTTCCGACATGCACTGTGGCCATGGAGACAGTTCTTCGACAGGTGAGCAATCCATAGCCCAGCAGAGTGCCTTGTGTCCTGGCCTTAACTTTGTATCATAGTGAATCTTCTCCTTTGGAGCTGACATCCCAAGCACTTACTCTTTTATGCACAAATTTATCTATAACTTATCTCTTGTGAAACAGTGTGGAGGGGGCTGGGAAATAACTTACACAGGGAGGCCTGAGGATAAATAATTTTAACACAAGAACTTCCTGCTTGTGTGAAGTTTCCTGTTCTATCTTAACAAAATGACTGCAGATTAAGTTAAATGACAAGTGATATTAAAATTTCTCTCTAAATGATGAACAGATTATCTACTTTGCACATACATTAAGTGAAACAGAATGTTAGAGTGAAAAGGAATCTTGGGAGATCCTTGTAAGTTTTTTAAATTTTATTTTATAGATAAAGGAAATTGAGAGTAAAAGTTTCACACAACTAGTTGAGGTGGTATTAGACATAAAGCCCTGTTTCATATTTCATGTGCTCTATTTCCTTGCTTCTCAGTTTTACATGGATGTATATTTTAAACAGACATTCTTCTGGTGCATGACTGATTCTTCCTGGTATGTCTGCCTTCCCCAGGAGCAGTTCCATATGTGCAGGCATTTGACTCACTGCTTGCCAATCCTGTGGCAGAGTACTTGAAGATCAGTCAAGAGATTGGAGGCGACGTGCAGAAACATGTAAGGATGCTGAGCCTGTGTTTCATTTGAGGACTGGTGACTTTTCACATCCCATTCATCCCTCATCCTTAGTTTAAGAGCCCCTTGGGAGGCTCCTGACTCCTTTTCAACTTGTATTGAGGAACTTGATCCTGACACAGAAATTTTTTAAAATATATTTTATTAATTTTATTTATTTGAGAGAGAAAGAGGCAGAGAGAGAGAGAATGGGTGCATCAGGGCCTCCAGCCACTACAAACGAACTCCAGATGCATGTGTCCTCTTGTGCATCTGGCTTACATGGGTCCTAGAGAATCAAGCTGGGATCCTTTGGCTTTGTAGGCAAATACCTTATTTTATGTGTTTCTTTTATGTAGAAAAGCTTGTTTGAGCCGGGTGTGGTGGCACATGCCTTTAATCCCAGCACTTGGGAGACAGAGGTAGGAGGATTGCTGTGAGTTCAAGGCCACCCTGAGACTACATAGTGAATTCCAGGTCAGCCTGAGCTCAAAAAAAAAAAAAAAAAAAAAGCTTGTTTGGTCCATCAAATATCAAACGTGACTGAAATATGGCTGTGTTCATTTTTGTGTTCCCAAAATCTTATGTAATCAAGCCTGGAGTGGCTTATTCAAAAGAATCATCATGACATAGCACTTACAGAACCATACTTGATAGTTATGCTAATGTGGGTTATTTTCATACTTAGCCCGCCTGTAAGAAATGAAGTAGGCAGTGACAGATGCCTGTCTACCCACTTTCTTCATGTATTGCCTCCTCCATTGTCACCACCTCACCACCACCAGTCCTGCACTCACATATATGCATGCTGCCTCTTTTGTGGGACCTAGGACCTCACCAAAGTCCATTGAACAATCCTTTATAAATGATAATTATGTTCAGGATCTTTCTAATCTCAGCACAAAGCTTCTCACACACTAGCTGCTGTCAGCGATCTAGCTCCAGGGAGTAGTGCTGGGAACTCTTTAGTGTAGGGAGAGGATTGCATTTTTACTTTATAGACCTGTAACTTTGCTTTTCGAATACTCTAGCTCAGGCTGACCTGGAATTCGCTATGTAGTCTCAGGGTAGCCTGGAATTCACAACAATCCTCCTACCTCTGCCTCCCAAGTGCTGGGATTAAAGGCATGTGCCACCACACCCGGCTACATCTGTAACTTTTGAAAAACTTGCAAAGCATGGATCACTTTTATCTTGAAAATATAAATACAGCTTCATGTGGTAGCTCATTCCTGAGTCTGAGGCAGGATACCCAGGAAAGTGAGACCCTATTCCAAAACAGAGTATCTGTATGAGGGGAGGAGAAGATCCAAGGAAAAAAAAGTCTTCTGAATTTATTTATTTACTGTGGAGGTTTCCCCCTGCCTCTCCTTTTTAGGGCATCATGCATGCTAGACGAGCATTCTACCTTTGAGCTATGTCTGCAGCCCTTGGAGTTTTGTTCTTGTTTTATTTTTGTTATAGATTCTCAGTAGCCCAGGCTGACATCCAACTATATGTAGCCAAGAACATCTTTGAACTCTTGATCATTCTTCCTCCATCTCCCAAGTGCTTGGGCTACAGGCAAGTGCCACCATGCCCGAATTTCATATCTTTTTGGTTTTTCAAGTAGGGTCTTAATCTAGCTCAGGCTGACCTGAAATTCTCTATGTAGTCTCAGGGTAGCCTCAAACTCACAGTGATCCTCCTACCTCTGCCTCCCAAGTGCTGGGATTAAAGGCATGCATGACCACACCCAGCCTGAATTTTATATCTTTTTGTAAACTCTTAAAAAATATTTATTTATTTATTTATTTATTTAGAAAGAGAGAGAAAGAGGCAGATAGAAAGAGAAAATGGGTATGCCAGGGCCTTTTAGCCACTGCAAACAAACTCCAGATGCATGTGCCCCCTTACACAAATGGTTTACGTGGATCCTGGGAAATCAAACTGGGCATACGCTTTAACTGCTAAGACATTTCACCAGCCCTGAATTATATATATATATGTATTTGTTTGTTTATTTGGTTTTTCAAGGTAGGGTCTCAGTCTGGTCCAGGCTGACCTGGAATTTATGTAGTCTCAGAGTGGCCTCCAACTCACTGTGATCCTCCTACCTCTGCCTCCTGAGTGCTGGGATTAAAGGCGTGCGCCACCATGCCCGGCTGAATTTTATATCTTAATGTCCATATCCTTATGTTTCTTAAAGTCTTTTGGCTATAACCTTCAGTGAGAAATAATAATATATTTGTGACTTAGGTAAAAGCATGACAAAAATAATGTTTGTACTACTTTATTTTTTCAGTTTGGGATAATTTCATGGTACATTGTCCTTATTCACACTGATGCACTGCACTCCAATTGAATTCTCTTTCATGTGGCACAGTGCTGGTTGTAGTTCACTAGACTGATGTAAAACTTACCTACATGATATAAAACATTTGAGTCATAGCTTTCACCTAAAGGAGTAAATACTTCGGCATTTATGACTTTGGTTTTGTTTTTACTTCTGGTTTTTTATTTTTTTTGTGATGTGGGATAAGAGGAATTTTTCAATGTATATTAAAGAAAAAACACTTCATGGCTAGATGTGATAGTTCATTAGTTCATGCCTATAATACCAGCACTCAAAAAGGCTGAGGCAGATGGATTGCGATGAGTTTATGGCCAGCCTGAGCTATAGGGTGCCTCAAAAAAACTGAGCTGGGCATGGTGGTACACACCTTTAATCCCAGCACTTACAAGGCAGAAGTAGGAGGATCACCAAGAGTTTGAGGCCACCCTGAGACTACATAATGAATTCCAGGTCAGCCTGAGCTAGAGTGAGACCCTACCTCAGAAAAAAGAAAAGAAAGGAAAAACCAGACAAACAACTGAGTGGGGACATAGCATGGTTGGTAGGGTGCTTTTCTAGCATACACAAAGTCCTGGGTTTGATCCCTAGCACCCCATGTACTGGGCACAATAGCACTTTCTTACTGCAAATGAATTCCAGACACATGCCTACCTGGCATATCTGGCTTATGTGGGTCCTTTGGCTTTGTGTGTAAGTGCCTTAACCACTAAGCCATCTCTCTAGACCAACCTTGCTATTTTTTTAAAATTTTACTTATTTATTTATTTATTTATTTATTTAAACAACATACAGAGAGAGAAAGAGGCAGATAGATAGAGAATGGGTGCACCAGGGCCTCCAGCCACTGCAAACTCCAGATGCATGCGCCACTTTGTGCATCTGGCTTATGTGAGTCCTGGAGAATCAAGCTTCAAACCAGGGTCCTTGGGCCATCTCTCCAGCAAGGCTAAGAATTTGAGAGAGACAGAGGAAAGGCAGATAGATAGAGAATGGGCACGCCATCTCTAGCCAGCAGAAGCCTTGCAGGGTTTTCACAGGCAAAAATCTCAAGCCTTGCTTTTTAAAAAAACAAGCCTGAAGCTGGGCATGGTGGCACACACCTTTAATCCCAGCACTCGGGAGGCAGAGGTTGGAGGATCGCCATGAATTCAAGGCCACCCTGGGACTACAGAGTGAATTCCAGGTCAGCCTGGGCTGGAGTGAGACCCTACCTTGAAAAAAAAAAAAAAGCCTGAAGCCAAGCATGGTGGTGCATGCCTTTAATCCCAGTACTTGGGAGGAGGCAGAGGTAGGAGGATCATGGTGAGTGCAAGGCCACCCTGAGACTACAGAGTGAATTCCAGATCAGCCTGGGCTAGAGCAAGACCCTGCCTTGAAAAAGGGGGGGTGGGGGCTGGACGTGGTGGTACACACCTTTAATCCCAGCACTTGGGAGGGTTAGGCAGGAGAATCACCATGAGTTTGAGGCCACCCTGAGACTACATAGTGAATTCCTGGTCAGTGTGGGCTAAAGCAGCGAGACCCTACCTGGGGGGGGGGGAATGTCTGAACTAAAACAGTCTGAAGGCCTGGGTTCAATTCTCCAGTACTCACGTAAACCTAGATGCACAAAGCAGTGCATGTGTCAAGTCTGGCTCATAGGGCACCAATTAGGGCATCGTTTGAATTTGATGTTCACCCAGATCATAAAATAGAGTAGACCACTAAACTTGATATAGCTAAGATAAATAATATTCCTAGATTTATCCATTAGTGAATGGGTTATATAGACAGGGATTCATAGCCTAAAGGCTAAGGTAAGGGCTAGGGAAGGAATAATTATGAAAAGTATAGCTGATGAGTAATTAGGTCATAAAGGTTCTTTAATAAAAAGTTTTATAGGCTGGGCATGGTGGCATACATCTTTAGTCCCAGCACTTGGGAGGAAACAGGTAGGAGAATCTTTGTGAGTTCAAGGCCACCCTTAGACTACATAGTGAATTCCAGGTCAGCCTGGGCTAGAGTGAGATTCTGCCTCGAAACCCTCCCCCCAAAAAATTATAACATCAAAGAAAGGTTGAAGGAGGCCATGGCGTCCAACAACACTGAATCCTTTTTGGAGTTGTATATAGCCTAGAATTTTCCATTCTCCTAGTGTCGGGAATGATATAGCAATAAGGATAGGAACAATTAAAGGTATAATATTAGGTGCATATGTGTTAAGAAGAAGAATTGAACCTCTGAATACAAGGTCTTAAATCTTGTACATTTACCAGGCTCTGCCATCTTAATGAGTCCTGCTCTTGAACAGATTATGTGCTTATTTATTAGATTAAGATTAATTCAGGGCTAGAGAGATGGCTTAGCAATTAAGGTGTTTGCCTGAGAAGCTTAAGGACTCATGTTCAGTCTTTCTCCAGATCCCAGATAAACCAGACGCACAAAAGTGAAGCAAGTGCAAGGTTGCACATGTGCACTAGGTGGCGCAAGCATCTGGAATCTGATTGCAGTGGCTGAGGCCCTAGCACACCAATTCTCTCTCTCTCTAAAAAAATAAAAAAAAAAAAAAAAGATTAATTCATCTACTAAATTAGGAACACCAATACACCAATGTTGGGTAGAGTGATGCCCTACCTTGAAAAACAAAAAAAAAAAAAAAAAGCAGAATACCAATGTTTAGTGGGCTCTATTTTCTGGTCCTTTTGTATTGGGAAAATTGCTAATAAATAGAAACCAACCTGGATTACTCTGGTCTCAACTCAGATCACGTAGGACTTTAATCTAAGTTGAACTAAGGAACCATTAATAGCTTCTGCACCATTGGGATGACCCTAACCCAACATCAAGGTTGTAAAACATATTGTTGATATGAACTCTTAAATAAGTTAACACTGTTATCCCTAGGATAACTTGATCTGTTCATCAAATTTATTGGGTCAGTTGATGAAATTAAAACTTAAGACTGGTCTTAGTTTAATTAATTCAGAGGATAAATTGTAGTGGCCTTAAGCCCTGTTCTCATTCTCTCCCTCTGTCTACTGGCAAATACATAAAATTAAAGACAAGAAAACAAAACAAAAAAAAATTCATGAGGAGCTGACAGTGTAGCTTAGTGGTAGAGAACTTGCCTAGCATGTGCAAAGCTCTAGGTTTCATCCCTAGCACCCCAGAAGGCAGATGAAAAGTATTTCGTGGGAGGTGTGAACCTGGCTTCCCCTAAGGCTATCCTTGATTACCTTTATTTCCAACTCCAGCTCTATCCCTGATGAGTTCCAAGAGGAGCAGTAGTGCATGTGGTTGTGGTATCAGCCCCTGGAATCTGAAATACGTGAGAGGCTTCAACATGAAGTGCCTGGGTGCCACCAGAGGACGTGGGCATGGAGGTTTCAGGTTATTCTTATCAGGACTGCTCCAGTTGTAAAATGTCATCGATAGGTTGTTATTCTCTCTTGCAGGCGGAGATGGTCCACACAGGTCTGAAGTTAGAGCGAGCTCTACTGGTTACAGCGTCTCAGTGCCAGCAACCAGCCGGTGTAAGTTCATTACTGGTTGGTTTAATTTGATTTGATGCTCACGACAAACAGATTTCCATTAAGCTATCACAACATGCTGAAATAGGCTCATGATAATATACATTCAAGCCAGATCTCAAGGGTAAAGCAGACTTAAAGTGCCCTTGTGGGAATGTGCCTTGGGTACTTAGTTGGTCTCTGCTGACTTTGTTGTCTGCCCTGTTGCTTGGAACTTGAGATAGCCGTGGGATTGTACTGTGACTCAATGAAGAGCTTCGTCTCTACTGTACAGGAGGTTCTGCTTCCAGGTGGGTGGGTTTTACGGATACTGCTGTGAGGATTCTAAAACTCTTGAAGAACTGCTTCTCCTCTCATTATTGATTGGGGAAATCTCCCTTTAATTGTACCCCTACCTTAGATTTTCCTGCCACAAGATGGGGAAAGTCAAATGAAGAGTTCTCTCAGAATGAACAATTTCTGTTTTGTTTCTTTTCTTTTCTTTTTCTTTTTTTTTTTTTTTTTTTGGTTTATCGAGGTAGGGTCTCATTCTAGCTCAGGCTGACCTGGAATTCACTATATAGTCTCAGGGTGGCCTTAAACTCACGGCAATCCTCCTACCTCTGCCTCCCAAGTGCTGGGATTAAAGGCATGCACCACCACGCCCGGCTAAGCTTACCATTTTGTTTCTTTTGTGGTAGGCTTTCCTGCTCATAAAGGGATGATAGAGCAATTCTTCCTGCTAATACTGCTTTAGAACCCTTCATCCTTGTCATCCCTAAGTAGTGGACACTGTGCAAGATAATGTAACTATCTTGGAGTTTAGTCTCGAATCTATCCTGATTAAATGTTTAGCTAAATCTTTCCTCTAGACCCATGTTTTCCCCAAGAAATCAATCAAGCAGCTGAGACCCTACTAAATTTTTCTTTAAGACCAACTAGCAAACTTCATAGCCAGCTTAGCCAATCTGATCTGCCACCCGTTTATGTAAATGAAATTTTGTGGGACAAATGTTTACTGACTAGTCCTTTAGAGAAAAAGCCTGTACACTTCTGGTTAGACTATTCATGCTAAGACCTAAGAACTGAAATAGTCAGGAAACAGCTTTGAAGCAAGAACACAAGACTTCATTCATTTTTTTAATGTATTTTTAAAATTTTTATTTATTAAAGACAGAGAGGGAGAGAGAGGGAGAATGGGCACACCAGGGCCTCTAGCCACTGCAAATGAACTCCAGACACATGTGCCACTATGTTCATCTGGCTTACATGGGACCTGGAGAATCGAACCAGAGTCTTTAGGTTTTGCAGGCATACACCTTAACCGCTAAGCCATCTCTCCAGCCCAAGATTTCATTCATTTTTGTTGAGCTGCCTACTTGAATGTACCATTGTCCCTAATTGCATTTGATTCTTCATGTCTCTGCTGATCACCTGTGCTGGGGCTAGCAATGCATTGAGGGCTGTAATGATGAAAAAGGGAGTTAGGACAAAGCCCTTACCTTTGAAGAATTAATGAAAAATAAAAACCTTCTAGCCAGGATTGGTGGCGTACACCTTTAATCCCAGCACTCAAGAGTTGAGATAGGAGGATCACCATGAGTTTGAGGCCAGCCTGAGACTACCCAGTGAATTCCAGGTCAGCCTGAGCTAGAGTGAGACCCTGCCTTGGGGAAAAAAGGAACGAAAATAAGAAAATAAAATAAAAACATTCATGCCAAATGTGGTGGCATTCCTATAATCATAGCACTTTGGGCAGTAGAGGCAGGAGGAGGATAAGGACTTCAAGGTCACCCTTTGCTCCATAGTGAGTCCTAGCCAGGGAAGGAGGGAGAGAGAAAGAAAGGCAAGAGGGAGAGAAAAGGGAAACACATATCCACATGGTCTTTAATAGTTTGTACATGTGTGGTAAGTTGTACCAGAATTGGTTATGCTGACATGTAGGGAGCTGGGTGTGGTTGCAGAAGGGCTTCATAGTAATGAAGCATTTGGATGAATTCAAAAGGAGAGAACATTGTAAGGTGCAGAAATAAACTAGTAGCTCCTATTAGTGGGACAGAAAAGAGCAATAGTAGAAACATTGGGATTTTGTGGTATGTGTGGCATGACAAATCACATCCAGCCTGAGGAGCTGGAACTTTATGCAGAAGTGAGATGTGAGCAGTGTTTTAGCCATGTGAATCAAAGCATGGTGAATAAAGCGTTTCTTCTGGGGCTCATTTTAGTCCATAAAAGAATTGTTGCATTGCTAGGTATTGTGGCATATGCCTATAATCTCAGCACTTGGAGAGAGGGTTACTCATGCAGGAGGATCATAAATTCTAGGCTAGTCTGGACTACTTAGCAAAACCTTGTCTCTGTCAACAACAACAACAACAACAAAAGCTTGTCTTCATAATCAGATTTGACCAGAGCATGTAACATTTTGTTGCTGCTGTTGTTTTATTCAAGGTGGGGGTCTCAGGCTGACCTGGAATTCACTCTGTAGTCCCAGGGTGGCTTCAAACTCATAGTGATCCTCCTACCTCTGCCTTCCGAATGCTGAAATCAAAGGTGTGCATCACCACGCCCGGCTACATGTAACTTTTATAGATGTGCTCCTATTGCATTTTTTTTTTCTTTTTGGTGTGTATGTTGGTGAGTGTACATGTGGGGGGAGGTAGGAGTACACATACATGTGTGAAGGCCAAAAGCCAAAAGTTAACCTCAGGTCCTCAGGTATCTTCCTTCCTTAATCATTCTCCACCTTTTTTTTTTTTTTTTTTTTGTTTTTGTTTTTAGGTAAAGCCTTGTTCCAGCCCAATTAGTCTCAGGCTGCCATGAGTCCCAAGTGCTGGGACTAAAGGCGTGTGCCACCACACCCGGCACCACCTTATTTCTTCAGATGCTTTCGCTAAACCTGGGGCTCACTGACTTGGCTGGATACTAGCCAGCAAAGCCCTGTGATCCTCCTGTCTCCACCTCCTTGGCACTTTCTACCACACCTGGGTTTTACATGTGAGCTGGGGTTGTGAGCTCAGGCCCTCATGTTTGCACAGCATATGTTTACTGACTGAGCCATCTTCTCAGACCCTAACTGTAATCTTTTTCTGTTTGTTTTCCTAGAATAAGCTTTCTGATTTGTTGGCACCTATCTCAGAGCAGATCCAAGAAGTGATAACCTTCCGGGAGAAGAATAGAGGCAGCAAGTTGTTCAATCATCTGTCAGCTGTCAGTGAGAGTGTTCAGGCCCTGGGCTGGGTGGCTTTGGTAAGCAGAGCAGTGTCTAAGGGAGGGAAGGATGGACAAATGAGGAGAGTTTCTCAGTCACTGACTGCTTCTTTCTTTCCAGACTGGCAAACCCGGCCCCTTTGTAAAAGAAATGACTGATGCTGCCATGTTTTATACAAACCGAGTCCTCAAGGAGTATAGAGATGTGTAAGTCTAGCCTTTTCTCAAGTGGTAAAGGACAAACTTAGCTGGTTACCTACTGGAGTAGCAGTTTGGGTTAATTAAGACTGTTGACTCCTGTGTTGTTTCATTGCCGTGGTTCTTTCAAGGTAGGGTCTCACTCTAGCCCAGGCTGACCTGGAATTCACTTGTAGTCTCAGGGTGGCCTCAAACTCACAGCAATCCTCCTGCCTCTGCCTCCCGAGTGCTGGGATTAAAGGAGTGTGCCACCATGCCCGGCCTTGTATTTTATTATTTTTTTAATATTTTATTATTTATTTGAAAGAGAATGGGTGCGCTAGGGTCTCCAGCCTGCAACAGATGAACTCCAAATTCATGTATCACTTTGTGCATCTGGTTTTACATGGGTACTTAGGAATCAAACCCGGGTTCTTAGGCTTTGCAGGCAAGTGCCTTAACCATCTCTCAGTCTACTGTATTTTTTAAACTTAGGTAATTATAGGGAAGCTGCCACTTAGTAGAGACTAAGAAATGCCAGAGCAGGAGGATGTGAGCCCATAGACCAGAGAGGTTCTGGAGTTACTTTACAACTTTATTTTACTTTTTTAAATTTTTTTGGTCTTTTTGAGGCAGGGTCTCACTCTAGTTTAGGCTGACCTGGAACTAACTGTAATTCTAAGGTGGCTTCACTCACAGCGATTCTCTTACCTCTGCTGGGATTAAAGGCATGCACTACCACAACAGCTCTTTTTTTTTTTTTTTGACAACTTCCTTATTGTAGACAATATCCTATGGTAATTCCCTCCCTCCCACTTTCCCCTTTGAAACTCCACTCTCCATCATATCCCCTCCTCCTCTCAATCAGTCTATCTCTTATTTTGATGTCATCCTCTTTTCTCCTATTATGATGGTCTTGTGTAGGTAGTGTTAGGCACTGCGAGGTCATGGATATCCACGCCATTTTGTGTCTGCAGGTTATTTTACTTTTATACTTTTTTTGTGTGTTTTTTTTTTTTTTTTTTTTTTTTTTTCTCGAGGTAGGGTCTCACTCTGGCCCAGGCTGACCTGGAATTAACTATGTAGTCTCAGGGTGTCCTACCTCTGCCTCCCGAGTGCTAGGATTAAAGGTGTATGCCACCACGCCCGGCTTTTTTTTTTTTTGAGGTAGGGTTTCACTCTAGTCCAGGCTAACTTGGCATTTACTATGTAGTCTCAGGGTGGCCTCGAATTCACAGTAATCCTCCTACCTCTGCCTCCCAAGTGCTGGATTAAAGGTGCGCGCCACCAAACCCTGCTTATTTTTTTAAATTTCATTTATTTATTTGTTTGTTTATGAAAGACAGAGAGACACTAGGGGAGTCAGGGCCTCTTGCTGCTGCAACGGAACTCCAGGCACATGCCCCACTTTGTGCAACTGGCTTTACTTGGATACTGGAAAATCAAAACTGGGCCAGCAGGTTTTGTAAGCAAGTGCCTTTAACCATTATGCCATCTTTCCAGCCATGGAGTCACAATTCTAATGTACCTTGACTGTTTTTAACAAATTCTTCTTTTATTCTCCCAGGGATAAGAAGCACGTAGACTGGGTCAAAGCTTATTTAAGTATATGGACTGAGCTGCAGGCTTACATCAAAGAATTCCACACTACTGGCCTGGCTTGGAGCAAAACGGTGAGCCCTTGCCTTATTTCATTTCTCTTTTTCTCTCTCCAGCATGAGGCCCACAGGTTGCTTAGACTTTATAATTACCAAGGCTGTAGAAAGATGGTTACTTTTTTGATGAGGAGAGAAATAAAGGGGCGAGGGAATTAAATGTCAGAAGAGAAGGAATATTGCAGTTAATTAGCTTGGTTTGTTTGTTTTGCTTTGCTTTTAAGATGGTTTCATGTAGTCCAGACTGGCCTTGAGCTCCCTATATAGTAAAAGATGAACTCCTGATCTGCTTGCCTCTACCTCCTGCACCACCACACCTGGTTTTATTCATTGCTAGAGCTCAAACCCAGGGCATTATGCTTGCTAGTCAAGCACTCCACCAGCTGAGCTCCATTCTCAGCCCTAAGTTCTAATCAGTTTTAATAAACACAGGTCAGGGGTAGTGATTGGTGCTAGAAGGAAGACACAGATGAATGATTCTTCTCTCAAGGAGTGTAAAATGCAGATACAACCCCCTAGTATCAATCACCAAGCTGAACACTATCATAAGTGTAGAGATGACAGAGAATAAGGAGAGAAAGTGATTCTTTCTGGAAGAGATTTGAAAGAAATGCAGAAGTGATAGGTGAGAGAAATGGGGCTACAGCAAAGAGCACAGCCTAACAAAGTAATTGCAGAGGTTGGTTATCTCTGGCTTCAGTAAGGGGAAGATGGTCAGAAATATTTTGGAAAACAGGCTGGTGGGAAGTGAGGCTGAGACTTTGGAGCATTGTATTTGAGTAAGGAAGTGCTAGTGACCAGACCTGTCTCAGTGTAGAGACTCAGGATGCGGGCTGTGCTCAGGCTCAGGGACTGACCATGGTATAAGGAACTGATAGAAAAGCATCTGCAGAGTATGCCACCAAAATACTAGATTGAAGGAGGCCAAGGGAGTAGGAAGCTTCAAAGAAGACTGAACAGTCAAGCTTGGATGGGGGCATCTCGTTGAAACAAGGATCAGGGGATGATTGCACAGGTAAAGGAGTCTTGGACTTGTTGAGTGTGGGGTCTTGGTAATATGCTAAGGAAGTTAGCAAGTAGATTCAGGTGATGTGGAAAACCGTGAAGGTGAGAAGAGCTGTTGTGGGTTGGGTCCTTGGGAAAGAGCCTGAATGAGCAAGTATAAATGTGGAGCATTAATCATTGCCTGGAGCTGTAAAGCAGAGGGTCTCACGTGTACTGGGAATGGTAGGGGAGAAGGCAAGGATGACTATATTCCCTGCACTTACTGTTCCAGGGGCCTGTGGCCAAAGAACTGAGTGGATTGCCATCTGGACCCTCGGTTGGATCAGGCCCACCTCCTCCCCCACCAGGCCCTCCTCCTCCCCCAGTCCCCACCAGTTCCGGAGCTGATGATTCTGCTTCCCGCTCAGCACTGTTTGCGCAGATTAATCAGGGGGAGAGGATCACACATGGTGAGTAGTTGACATGAATCGTTTTTATAGCTATTTGTTTGAGCTCAACTTCATCAACTAGATTCATCTAGTCTGTAAACCAGAACCCTGGCTGACATGTAGGAAAATTCATTTGGGGTGTCATTTCCCTTCATATTACCCAAAGGTATTGTCCTGGATTAAATAGAAATTAAAAATGGGTGATTACAGTGTGTTGGGTGGGACATTAAATCGCTTATAGACAGTACCTTCTTCTGTGTATGTGAGTGGGTGGGCGCACATGTGTGTGCAGGTGCACATGCACATATGCGTATATGTGTGAAGGCCAGAGAGAAATCTTGGGTGTCATTTTTTAGGTGTTATCCGCCTTGTTTTGAGATGTTCTCTCGTTGACCAGTGAGCCTCTCAATCCACCCCAGCTCTGGGCTCATGTGTGTACCATTTCCGGGGACTAACTCAGGTCTTCTTGCTTGTACTGCAAATACTTTTCCAGCTTTTCTATTTCCTTTTGTGTTGTTGTGAGGCAGGGTCTTCTGTGGCTCAGGCTGGCTCAGGCTGGTTCCTCAGCCAAGGAACTTTGAAGGTCTGCCTGCCTCCACCTCTTGAGGGTTGGGATTATAGGAGTGCACCACCAGTGACATGCTGGGGATTGAACCCAGGGCTTCACACATGCTAGACAAGCACTCTACCAACTGAGATACATTCCCAGCCCTGCAAGTACCATCTTATGCCAACATGTAGTGCTGGCAGTTTTCCCAGACCTGTCTCTATGATACCACGTGGTCCAGAAGCTACTGGAGGCCTACTAGTCACATTGGAAATTTATGTCAAACGGTCCTAGAGTTAGAGTAAAAGTCTAAATTGCACTGCCCTCGTCTAAGCATGCACTCATAACAATGTCTTAAACATCAAGACCAGCTTGGGACTACAGAGTTCCAGGTCAGCCTGGACTAGAGTGAGAAAAACAACAGAAGTATCTTAAACTGAGTCTTACAGTATTATTAACAGTAGCCAAAATGGTATAACAACCAAAATACCCAGTAGAAAGGGAAATGGCTAATTAATGATAATGGGATATCATGTAGCCATTGCATTTTTTTTTCAAAGTAGCCATGAAGGGCTGGAGGGATGGCTTAGTGGTTAAGGCATTTGCCTGCAAAGCCAAAGGACCCAGGTTCTATTCCCCAGGACCCACATTAGCCAGATGCACAAGGGGGCGCACACGTCTGGAGTTTGTTTGCAGTGGCTGGAGGCCCCGCCGCGTTCATTCTCTCTCTCTCTCCCTCCCTCTCTCCCCGTTTCTGTCAAATAAATAAATAAATAAAAATAAAAATAAAAATATTTTTTAAAAAGTAGCCATGTAATATTTAAGGAAACAAAATCTAGAATTTAAGCTGGGCGTGATGGCACATGCCTTTAATCCCAGCACTCGGGAGGCAGAGGTAGGAGGATCACTGTGAGTTCGAAGCCACTCTGAGACTACAGAGTGAATCTAGGTCAGCTAGAGAGAGACCCTACTTTGAAAAATCAAAAGAAAAAGAAATCTAGTATTTAAACCACAACCTCTTTGTGCAACATGGGGCTGGGTAGATCTAGCCTAGCTGAGGAAGTTGCATCTCATTCTCCCCACCAACTATAAGTCCCTCAATAAAATTACTTCCCTCTTACAAACAAACAAATAAACTATAAGCCAGGCTAGGTATAGTGGCTCACACCTATAATCCCAGCAGTTGGGAAGCTAAGGTAGGAGGATTGCTATTTCAGGTCTGCCTGGGATAGAGTGAGACTCCACCTCAAAAAACAACAACAACAACAACAAAAAAAAAAATACAAGCCAAGTGTGCTGACACAAACCTGTAATTCCAGCACCCCCAGATGCTAAGGTAGGAGATTGTCATGAGTTCAAAATAAGCCTAGACTATATAGTGAGATCTAAATCTGTCTGAGCTAGAGTAAGACCCTGCCTCAAAGCAAAATAACAACCACAGCCATGACAGAACTGAAAAGGGCATGCAGTATTGAATATATAGTTTGTAAACTTTGGAGCAGCCTGCTTAAAGATGTTATGGAATATTTTCTCTTTAAAATATGCCAGGTGTGGTGGCACATGCCTTTAATCCCAGCACTCAGGAGACAGAGGTGGGATTGCTGTGGGTTCAAGGCTATCCTGAGAAGACTACATAGTGAATTCTAGGTCAGCCTGGGCTAGAGTGAGACCCTACCTCGAAAAAACAAAAAAATAAATAAGTAAAAATAAAATAAAATCATAGTTAATTCCAGGTCAGCCTGGGCCAGAGTGAGACCCTACCTCAAAAAAACAAAAAAAAATAAATAAATAAATAAATAAATAAATAAATAAATAAATAAATAAATAAATAAAATAATAAAAATAATTAAAAAAAAATAAAATAGGCTGGTGAGGTGGCCTAGTGGTTAAGGCACTTGCCTGTGAAGCCTAAGGACTCAGGTTCAATTTTTTTTTTTTTTTTTGAGGAAGGGTCTCACTGTAGTCCAGGCTGGCCTTGAACTCACGGCGATCCTCCTACTTCTGCCTCCTTAGTGCTGGGATTAAAGGCATGAGCTACTATGCCCAGCCCAGATTCAGTTTCCCAGTACCCACATAAACCAGATGCACAAGGTGGCACATGCATCTGGAGGTCCTGGTACGCCAGTTCTCCCTGCTTTCTTTCTCTCTCTCTCCCCAAATAAATAAATATTTAAAACACAGTCTAAACAGTCTAAAATGGAATTGTGATAGTTTTTTTCTTTTTCTTTTTCTTTTTTTTTTTTTTTTTTTTGGCTTTTTGAGGTTGGGTCTCACTCTAGTTCAGGCTGACCTGGAATTCACTATGTAGTCCCTCGAACTCACAGCAATCCTCCTACTTCTGCCTCCCAGTGCTGGGATTAAAGGCATGCACCACCACATCTGGCTAGCTTATTTTTTTCTTAGACTATTTAAGGCACATTTTTCTTAAAAATAATCACATTCTTTTTTAAATAAAACCATTCTATTAATTAAAAAAATAAAATACATTAAAGATTTTTAATGCCTTTAAAGCCTGGCATGGTGGTGAGAATACAGAGTGAATTCCAGGTCAGCCTGGGCTAGTAGACCCAGCGAAAAACCAAAGGGAAAAAAAAAAGATTTAATGTGAGAAAGGATTCACCAAAATTGTTAACAATGTATGATTATAACCAAATAAAACAGTATGAATAGACTGGGCATGGTAGTGCCTTTAATTCCAGGTCAGCCTAGGAGGATCACCATGAACTCAAGGCCACCCTGTGACTACATAGTGAATTCCAGGTCAGCCTGGGCTAGAGCAAGACCCTACCAAAAAAAAAAAAAACAGTATGAATAAAATATATATTGCAGGGCAGGTTGGCACATGCCTTTAATCCCAGCACTTGGGAGGCAGAGGTAGGAGGATCACCATGAATTCAAGGCCACCCTGAGACTACATAGTGAATTCCAGGTCAGCCTGGACCAGAGTGAGACCCTACCTCGGAAAAAAAAAAAAAATAAAAAAAAAAAAGATTTTAAGCCGGGCATGGTGGCGCATGCCTTTAATCCCAGCACTCGGGAGGCAGAGGTAGGAGGATCGCTGAGAGTTGGAGGCCACCCTGAGACTACATAGTTAATTCCAGGTCAGCCTGGACCAGAGTGAAACCCTACCTCGAAAAAACAAAAACAAACAAAAAAAGATTTTCAAATTCCAGCACTTAGTTAGGAGGAGAGTTAGCTGTTGTGAAGCTTTATTCTTTTTTTGACTCTTTTCATCCATGTTAATAAGTAACATACATATTTTGTGGATATATATTTGGTGTGTATTTTTTAGATTTTTTCTCTATATTTGCATATTCTTTCCTCACCTCCAAAATATACACTAAAAATATTTTTTTTAAAACATAGTTTAAGAGTATAAGAGAAATTACAAAAGTACTTTTCCAGAACTGCTTGTCAAAAGGGTATCTCCAAAGCTCCAATTCTTGCTTTGAATTTTCTGCTAAGCAGTTTGTTGCCTCGACCTAAAGGTCTGGTGTGAAGAGCAGGAACAAGGTAGCTGTTGTTCTTACAGCCCTGAAACACGTATCTGATGATATGAAGACTCACAAGAACCCCGCCCTAAAGGCTCAGAGTGGTCCAGTGCGCAGTGGCCCCAAACCATTCTCTGCACCTAAACCCCAAACTAACCCATCCCCTAAACCAGCCACAAAGAAGGAGCCAGCTGTGCTAGAACTGGAAGGCAAGAAGTGGAGAGTGGTGAGTTGAAAGTACTTGGACTTCCAGGGGAATGGGACTTGGAGGACAAGGGGTGTAGGTGGAGTTCAACTAAATGAGTGCAGGGTCCTGCTTAAGAACAAAGGTTTGGGGTGACCCATTATTTTTGTTGGTGTGTGTTTCATAGCAAGAATCTTTGGGTGTATTTTTAACAGGAAAACCAAGAGAATGTTTCCAACTTGGTGATTGAAGACACTGAGCTGAAACAGGTGGCGTACATATACAAGTGTGTCAACACGACATTGCAAATCAAGGGCAAAGTTAACTCCATTATAGTAGGTAAGTCTTTGTAGCGATCCCAAGTAGGTTCTGACCTAGAGCCTGAGAGGGTTAGAACCATTTTTCTACCTCTTTGTAAATTCTTAAATATATTAGTTTCCTTTAAAGTTAAGCTGTTGACCTGCTTCTCTTCCTTTCTTTTAGATAACTGTAAGAAACTGGGCCTGGTGTTTGATGATGTGGTAGGCATTGTGGAGATAATCAACAGCAGGGATGTCAAAGTTCAGGTAACTTGATACCTTGGCTCTTTCTGCTGTTCCCTGAGGAATTCATTGAGAGAGACATAGCAGACCCACAGATGTTACTTGGGTAGGAATCTGATTCTGCAAAGTCTGTAAGCTGAGCTGCTTTGGGAGTGGTGGAAGAGGAGTTGGCTCTTCAAGGGAGCTCTTTCCAGGACCCACCCCAGTTTCTAATATCTGCTGTGCACCTGGGGGCCTTCATGAATCACATGAAGCTGAAAGCTGTCCTGTCCCTGCAGTTCACTATTGTCTTCCTTACCTACTGGGACTCAGATCTCTTGTTTTTCTCTGCAGGTAATGGGTAAAGTGCCAACCATTTCCATTAACAAAACAGATGGCTGCCATGCTTATCTGAGCAAGAATTCCCTGGACTGTGAGATAGTCAGTGCCAAGTCTTCTGAGATGAATGTCCTCATTCCTACAGAAAGTGGTGACTTTGTAAGTTTCTCTCCTCTCTTCCCTCTCTGTCATTCCAGACTGGTTTTAAAACTCATGATGAGCCTCCTGCCTCCACTTCTCAAATGCTAGGATTTCAGCATGTGGCCTAGTTTATGCAGTGCTGGGGCTTGAACCCAAGGCTTCATGCATGCTAGGGAAGCACTGAACACCTACGCTTCTTCATTTTTGTTTTTGTTTTAAGGGAGGGTTTCACTCTAGCCTAGGCTGACCTGGAATTCTCTCTTGTTCTTGGCTAGCCTTGAGTTCAAGGTGATCCTCCCACCTTAGCCTTTCCAGTGCTGGGATTAAAAACCTAGTGGTGGTCCAGCAAATTTCTTAAGAGTTCCTTGTAGCCGGGCGTAGTGGTGCACACCTTTAATCCCAGCACTCAGGAAATAGAGGTAGAAGGATTGCCATGAGTTCAAGGCTACCCTGAGACTACATAGTGAATTCCAGGTCAACCTGGGCTAGAATGAGACTCTACCTCGAAAAACCAGCAAGAGCCTGGCATTGAGGCACACGACTTTAAATTCAGCTCTCGAGAGGCTGAGGTAGGAGGATCACCATGAGTTCAAGGCCACCCTGAGACTACATACTGAATTCTAGGTCAGCCTAGACTAGAGTGAGACTCTACCTTGAAAAATCAAAAAAGAAAAAGGGGGGGGAAAGTTGTTAAAAGCTGAAGGGGTTAGCTGGGCCCAGTGTTAGACATCTGTACTCCTTGTACCTGGAAGACTGAGGCAGGAGGATCTTGAGTTGGAAGCCAGCCAGGTTATGTATGGAGACCCTGTCTCAGCAAACAAACAACCAAATAGGGACCGAAGACTTCTTGCACTGGAGAAGGCTGCCGGATGGACATTTGGCACTGAGTAGGTGAAAACCAACAGTGCACACCAAAGTCCCATGAAGCAGAGCTCCAAAGGAGGGTGTTTGGGCCTCTCTTAGGCTGGGCTCAGATAGTAAGAATGAGAGTTCTAACCCCATCATGCTGGTGCTCTAGAGCCATCTATTCTTTTAAGCCTGGGCAGGATCTCAGACCACAACTGAGTGGGTTGTTTGTCTCATCCTGCCTTGCTCTGAATGTTAAATGGAAGCCAAGGTTTGAAAGGAGTGTAAAATGTAGCCCTCATTCTTGGCCCAGATTTCAACCTGTTACCACTTTTTTACAGAATGAGTTCCCAGTTCCTGAGCAGTTCAAGACCCTGTGGAACGGGCAGAAGTTGGTCACCACAGTGACGGAAATCGCTGGATAACTGAAGTGCCAGTGGCTTCTGTGCCCTCTCCCTGCCCACAGAAAGAGTCCAGACGGTTCTTTTCTAGATTTCCTCTATCTTTCTACTTCTCCGCTCTGAGAAGCGCAGCTACCTGCCTGCACGGAATATACCTCAGGCTGAGATTTGGGGTGGGACAGCAGGTCCGTGGATCTTGGGCAGGGTTGCACCGCAGGTCCGTTCTTAAGCTTCAGGCCCAGACTGGGCACTGTGCTTTCATCTTTTGGGGTCATTCCACCAACAAACAGTCCTGGGAATGAACAGATCAGAAAATGGCACACTAACCTTATCCCTACAGTGAGCAGGAGCTGGTGAGATTCCAGTGGTTCTTCTAACCAACCTAATCTTTCTGTTGACAAGCAAGGCCAGGGTTGCACTGGACCAAAGCTGCGGCTTGGCCATCGAGCATTCCGAGCAGACTTGTTTCCTAAAGCATTCCTCACTCTGCATTCCAGCCTGGGCCCGCCTCCGCTGTGAGGTAGTAGGTTTTCCACTCCCAGCTGCAGTAGCTGTACCTGGGTCTTGAACCCTTTGTTCTCTGGGATGTTTGCCCTGCACCTACCTATGGAGATGACTTTTAAAAAAAAGCGAGAGAGAAAGCAACATTCCATTTCAAGAAATCTGGCATTCCTCCTCCTCCCCGCTAGATGCCTGTCACCTGTCTCCACTGCCACCTCCTGCCTGTCATGCTCAGCAGGCACCAAGCAGAGGACGCAAACCTCCACTGCAGGCTGCTTTAGGTCTTGGTTCATGTAAGACTCTTGCACAGCATTGCTGGTGTAAACTTCAGTCTCCCCTCTAGGGCACACTGACCAAATATGCAACTTTTTTGGTGGGAAGAGAAATTGTCCTGTCACTTCTACCCATTTCCTGAGGCCTGTGGAAATAAACCTTTATGTACTTAAAGTTATACAGAAAATAGAATAAAATTAATACCAAACTTGCCTCGTTATTTTCCTATAGTATTTTCGGCACAGAGATGTAAATATGAAAAGATGAAAAGACTAGGACACCAAGAATAAGAAACTATTTATTTTCGACGACTTCATAAGATGACTTTCACATCCTCCCACTTCTTGCCCTTGATTACCTTTTATTGAAGAGTAAGGTTGGATAGAAGAAAAGGGGAAATGTGATTGAGGGTAAAATATGCAGTACTGACAAGGTGCTGTCATTGAAACAATCATTTCTCCAAACTGGCACTCTGTAGAGACCATGTGTTGATGGGGTGAAGGTTTCAGTGCTGAGAGAGTAGCCAACAATGGACTGGTGGCCAGTTTTCTTTAGAAACCATCAGAGATACTCAGTCTTTAATATGGTTTGTCTCCAAGAGGAAGGGGAAGTGCACAATGGTCAAGGTTTGTGAGTAAAATCAACTTTTTCACACAATATACCAGCAACAGTTTGGCGTATGCTAGTAAATATGATTTGGGGGAGATAGATGTTTAAAAGCCCCATCTTTTCAGATCATTCTTCCTATTCTTTGCTAATGTCAGCAGTGCATAACCAGCAAGTATACCACTTGTTCTAAGAGCAGTCAAAGGTGGAATGAGAACTGCCTCATTTTCACTTCCACTCCCGTGTTTTCATCAACTCCCCCACTATCTGCAAGATTACAAGATTATGCAAGATGTACATTTCTTAAGCAGCCCTTTTCTTCCCTTTTGTGTCAAGAGACTAACTCTTCGCTACTGGAGGAGACAAAGTGAGTTGTAAAGGCAAGATGGTATGCCTGTGAAATCTGCTTAGTAATTACTAAGGTTGCAAGAAGGCAGCATACTCAGGAAAACAGCCTTAAGAAATCATGCAGTTGGGTTGAGGGTAAAGCCTATGTAAGATCCTGAGTTCTGCCCCAAGTACCACAGAAAAAGAAGGAAACGGTGCAGAGACCTCCGTGTGGTACTTTGCAAGGACTTCCTGCACCTGCCACACTGAGGAAGTATGGAAGCACCGCAAGCCTGTTCTCTCCCGAAACGTAGAGGTTTGCCTTGAATCTGCCTCACAGCTTTCGCTTATTCAGTCTCCTTTCAGACCTGGCCTGGGCACAATCATTGATCTGCAGCTGCACTAGTTCCCTCTCCTAAGACTGAGCTTGACCATGGTGGTAAAAGAAGCTCTACAGTTATTAGCTAATTAAACTTGAATTCAACACCATATGGTGATAGGAGGCAGCAAAGGATAAGATTCAGATCTTAGATCTTTCCAAGTAGGGCATGTTAGATAACAGTAGAGAAGAACTAGTTACAAGCTGTATCAGAGTTCGGGGGTGGGCATGAAGAAAACTCTCCACACAGCTTGGAAAAGCTAGTCTCCCCAAGCTCCAATGCAAACTGCAAGAATGCTTCACTCGAGAAAGGGTATGATATGGGTATAAAACCACTCTTGAGACAGTTGAAGATGGTCCCCTTCTACTGCCAGAAACACCAGCTGTCCTGCTTTGTCCATTTGCTTTAGCCCCAGACGGTCCTGTAAGCAGAAAAGCCAGAATTAGGAAGCGTAGTAAAAGATTTTGGTGTAGAATAGTAAAGCTAATGACACAATCTCAAAATGCAGTTACTGCCTCACTATTAAAATTGAAGCATAGCAGGGTGTGGTGGCACTGCCTTTAATCCCAGCACTTGGAGATGCAGAGGTAGGATTGCTGGGAGTTTAAGGCCATCCTGAGATTAGAGTGAATTTCAGGTCAGTCTAGGCTAGAATGAGACCCTACCTTAAAAATTTTTTTTTTATATATATATGGTTGAAAATGACAAAGTTACCTCTTTCCAGTTCTTTTGCTGCACCCCTCCAGATGGTTTTGCTGCATAGTCCTGGCCGGCCTAGTACTTGCATAATCCAGGCTAGCCTTAGACTGGCAGCAATCTCGCCCTAGTCTGGGATTACAGGAATGACTTGTCTAGCAGCAATTGCTTCTAAGTACTAAAAATATTTGTGCAATTTGAGACTGTTGTATAGTTATATTCTGCCCCTTTCCTCATAATGGTGCTAGAATGAAAACCAGGTCCACATACCTTCTTCCAAGCTGCAACCCCAGTGTCCTTTCACGGGAAGAAATAAGCCATGGACAAAACTGGCTCAAAATGTCAGTGAACTGGGACTGAGCCAAAGACAAAGTTGTCTGGATACTTTAAGGTAAAACAGGGCTGAAGATGTGGCTCAGTGGTGGAGTTCCTTTACCTCTTAGAATAACAACCTAGATCAGTTGTGCCCTATAGTTGCAAAGTCATCACCCAGTAGCCGAGGTGCCACAGAACCATCTTGTTGGGATGATGAGAGGCTGTGGCAGGGCTAGAATGATGCTTCTACTGTGGCTACCCTCAGTTTCTCACCATGAGCAAGATTTTAGTTGTCATTTCCAGGGCTCTATCAAAACCTAGTTTCTCTTTTTTTCTACCTCACCCAAACTGGGACATGAAACCCAAGAAAGGAAAAAAAGTGGCGTCTGAAATTATGTGAGAAAAATTCTAGTAGAAAGTGGTTTAGAAGCCGGGTGTGGTGGCGCACGCCTTTAATCCCAGCACCCGGGAGGCAGAGGTAGGAGGATCACCATGAGTTCAAGGCCACCCTGAGACTACATAGTGTATTCCCGGTCAGCCTAGGCTAGAGTGAGACCCTACCTTGAAAAACCAAAAAAAAAAAAAAAAGTGGTTTAGATATATCTGTGCACTGGTGAGAACCTGTCTGCAATATAAACTTTTGTTTGTGACAAGCCCTTAACCAGATACAATGAATTAACCGGAACTTCTGCTTAAGAATTAAGACGTGATGCTAGACAAAAGTTACTACTAGTCCCATTCAAGTTCTTGCAGGAGGAGCTCCCCTTCTCAGAGCTGGATTTGTTGGTCTATTTTTGGTGTTGGGGATCAAACCAAAGGCCTAGTGTATGCCGAACACATGGTCTACCACTGAGCTCTATACCCCTCCCACCAACGCCTGTGCCTCCAGCATTCATGACTGTTGTGTAACACTCCTCTCTTCCATGTTTTCATTCACATAGAGATGTCTAGGATTTGTAGCAAACTGCACCTCTGCAAAGGAAACCAGGCCCAAACCTTTCTTATAAAGTAAAGCTTAGAAAGAAAGAAAGAGAGAGAGAGAGAGAGAGAGGGAGGGAGGGAGGGAAAGGGAGAGAGAAAGAAGAAAAAGAGAAAAAGAAAAGAAAAAGAAGGAAGGAAGGAAGGAAGGAAGGAAGGAAGGAAGGAAGGAAGGGAGAAAAGAAAGAGGAAGAAAGGGAGAGAGAAAGAAGAAAAAGAAAAGAGAAAGAAAGAAAAGCTTTAAGGGCTGGAGGGATGGCTTAGTGGTTAAGGCACTTGCCTGCAAAGCCAAAGGGTCCCAGTTTGACTCTCCAGGACCCACATAAGCCAGATGCACAAGGGGGCACATGCATCTGGAGTTTGTTTCCAGTGGCTGGAGGCCCTGATGTACCCATGCTCTCTCTCTCTCTCTCTGCCTATTTCTGTATCTCTCTCTCCCTCTCAAATAAATAAAAATATTTAAAAAAACAAAAAACATGAACTAGGGCTGGGAGAGATGACTTAAGGTGCTTGCCTGAAAAGCCAAAGGACCCAGGTTTGATTCCCCAGGACCTACATAAGCCAGATGCACATAGTGGTGCATGCACCTGGAGTTTGCAGTGGCTGAAGGCCCTGGTAAACCCAGTCTCCCTCTCTCTTTTAAAATTATTTATTTATTTATTTATTCATTTATTTATTTATTTGAGCCAGAGAGAATGGGCATGCCAGGGCCTCTAGCCACTGCAAACAAACTCCAGATGCATGTGCCACCTTGTGCATCTGGCTTATGTGGGACCTGGAGAATCGAACCTTCATCCTTAGGCTTCACAGGCAAGCACCTTAACCACTAAGCCATCTCTCCAGCCCTTTTTTTTAAAAATATATTTTATTTATTTATTTGTTTGTTTGTTTGTTTGTTTGAGACAGAGTTCTCTGTCTCAAATAAATAAATAAGACCATGAGCCTGAGCTAGAGTGAGACCCTACCTTGAAAAAAAAAAAACATGAACTACATATTTTACCTTAGGATTAATAAATTTCTGTAAACCTGCATCTGAGAAACTAGCGTGACAACCAACATCCTAGTGAGATCTGAGTCAGATGGCTCACAAGCAGCAAGCACCAGAGACAGATAAGGCAGGGTCTGGTACCAGAGAACCCAGTCGTCCCAAGGCTGATCTCTTCCATTACCTCTCTGTATAGAGGAGTCTCCTGGAGGGAAATGGTTTCCTTGGCTTGGCCACTTCTATAGAATCCAAACCACTGCAATAGAGAAGGGAGAAAAACAGGTCAGATCTGACACCCAGCACACTGCCAAACTATCTGAGGCTAGCTAGTACTACCAGCAAACTGAAGCATATCTTACATAGTAAGCAAGAAGGAAAGATGGGGAAGAAAAGGGTGTGTCTTTTTATGGGTGGACTGGACTCACTATGTAGTCAAGCATGAAACCTTCCTGCCTTAGCCTTTTGAGAGCTGGCATTGCAGGCCTTACCTTGGCCACCAGGCCTGACCTAAGAATATGTTGTTTTGTTTTGTTTTGTTTTGTTTTGTTTTGTTTTGTTTTGTTTTGTTTTGTTTTGTTTTGTTTTGTTTTGTTTTGTTTTGTTTTGAAGGTAGGGTCTCACTCTAGCCCAGGCTGACCTGGAACTCACTCTGTAGCCTCAGGCCGGCCTTGCCTACTGAGTGCTGGGATCAAAGGTGTTCACCACCATGCCTGGCTTTAAGGATATGTTTTGAATCACCCCTTTATTTATTTATTTATTTATTTATTTATTTATTTATTTATTTTTGGTTTTTCGAGGTAGGGTCTCACTTTAGCTCAGGCTGACCTGGAATTCATTATGTAGTCTCAGGGTGGCCTTGAACTCAAGGCGATCCTCCTACCTCTGCTGGGATTAAAGTGCTGGGATTAAAGGTGTGTGCCACCACTCCTGGCTATTTTATTTATTTTATTTATTTTATTTTATTTTTAATCACCCCATTTTAAAAGCCAATCCCAAGCTGGGCAAGGTGGTGTACACCTTTAATTCCAGCACTCAGGGGGCAGAGTATTGCTGTGAGTTCGAGGCCACCCTGAGACTACATAGGGAATTCTAGGTCAGCCTGGGCTAGAGAGCAAGATCTTACCTCAAAAAAACAAAAGAAGCCAGGCGTGGTGGTGCACACCTTTAATCCCAGCACTTGGGAGGCAGAAGTAGGAGGATCCCTGTGAGTTTGAGGCCACCCTGAGACTACACAGTGAATTCCAGGTCAACTTGATCTAAAGTGAGACCCTACCTGGAAAAATTGACCCCCCCCTCCAAAAAAAACACGATTCCTGGGCTGGAAGGATGGCTCAGCAGTTAATGTGCTTGCCAGCAAAGCCTAAGGACTTCAATTCCCCAATACCTATGTAAACCAGATGCACAAGGTGGTGCATGCATCTGGAGTTCATCTGCAGTGGCTGGAAGCCTTGGCATGCCCATTCTCTCTCTTTCTTCTCTCTCTCTCAAATAAATAAAGCATTTTATTCCTTCTGGTTATGGTGGTTCATGCCTTAGTAACAGCATTCAGGAGGCTGAGGTAGGAAGATTGCTGTGAGTTTGAGGCAATCTGGGGCTACAGAGTGAGATCCAGGTTACTCTGGGCTAGAGTGAGACCCTACCTTGAAAAAAAAAAAAAAAAAAGAAAGAAATCAGTTCTGAAGGATGCGTTGATTTTTCCAAATAGTTTCACTTCCCCATAATTTCTGCTTACTTCCTTAATTGTGTGTCAGTGCTGAAAATCCTGTGCTGAACTCTAGTCATCAGTGAATACATAATCCTTTTTACTGAGACACTTTCAAGCTGGCAAGGTACAGAACCAATTCATGGTTTAGCATAGGGTCAGCAAACTGCTGTAAAGGCCAGATACAAAGCATTTTAGGCTTAAAGGGTTTTAACTACTCACTGCTCCCACTGTAGCACAAAAACATCCACAGACAATATGTGAAAAATGAGTCTAATTGTTCACTTACAGTCCAGAAATTCAGATTTTATGTAATTTTCATGGATAAATGTTTTTAGTTTTTAAAACTTATTTATCTGTGTATGTCTGTATGGGTGTGCCAGGGTCTCTTGCTACTGCAAATGAAGGAAAGCCTATTTCTGTATCTGGCTTTATATGAGTGCTAGGGAATTCAACCCTGGGGCTGGTAGGCTTTGCAAGCAAGTACTTTTAACCACTGAGCCATCTCCCCAGTCCCTGTATTTTTTTCCCCAACCATTATAATATGTAAAGACTCTTAACTCAAAGGCCATTCAAAAATGTGGCTGGTGGGCTGGAAAGATGGCTTAGTGGTTAAGGCGCTTGCCTGCAAAGCCTAAGGACCCAGGTTTGATTCCCTCAAACCCACATAAGCCAGATGCACATAGTGGCACAAGTGTCTGGAATTTGTTTGAAGTGGCCAGAAGTCCTGGCATAGCCATCCTTTCTCTCATAAATAAATAAACAAACAAACAAACTGTGGCTGCAGCCAGGTGTGGTGGCACACACCTTTAATCTCAGCACTTGGGAGGTACTTGGGAGGGAAGGCCACCCTGAGACTACAGAGTGAATTCCAGGTCAGTCTGAGCTAGCATGAGATGACCCTACCTTGAAAAAAAAAACTGTGGCTGGTAAGATTTGGTGGCCAGGCTACAGTTTGCCATCCTCCTATGATCTGACAGTGTGAGCAGAGCTTTAGCTACAGTTGGCAATTCTACAGAGGGAGATGTATGGTGCCTCTTGCCTGTAATCTCAGCATTTGGGAAGCTTCAGAGATGGGGATCAGGTAAAGGCCAGCCTGGCCTACACAGTTCCAGGCCAGTCTGAGCTACAGAGTGAGACCCTGCCTCAAAAAAGAGGGAGCCTGCTGGGCATTGTGGTGCATGCCTTTAATCCCAGCACTCAGGAAGCAGAGGTAGGAGGATTGCTGGAGAGACTTGGAAAAAGCATTCTAAAGATGGAAATACATGGATGAAGGCACCCAAAGTCCATGCCAACTTAGGGACGCTTCAGATACAGGAATATGGGCTGGTAATGTGAAGTGATGCTAAGGGAGACAAGGCTGGAAAGACAGGTCAGCCCAAGTCAAGACAGACCTGGAAAGCCAAACTTGGGAGTTTATAGACTCCGGTCTAGTGATTCTGAAGATCTGATTAAAGTTATAGACCCTTCCCCCACAGAGTGCAATCACTTACTTTGACATACAATTTTGGGATGAAATTGGGGGATTACAAATAATTCACCAATTCAGTGTCCCATTGATAGATCTCAGAAACTCTGCACTATAGACAAAGGTTGGTGGAGAGGACCTATGGGGTTTGCCCAGCAGGGAGCCATTCATTCCTGCAGTCTCTTGGCGTGCTGTGGCTTAAGTGTCTCACCTCAGAGATGACAGGGTCCACAATGGAGTCATTGAGGAACATCACCATCACGAACTTCTTGAGGGCCATCAGGTTCTTCTTGTAGGTCTCATTGATACTCTGCAGGAAAGGTGAACAGCACTTTAGGGTCATTACCTTCCAGTTCCAGCAGGGGGAGGAAAGCCTATCAAAGCTCTGCTCCGCTCTCTCTGGATGACCTTCCGCTCCCCCCCCCCCGCCCCCATGGGCTGCTTCCCCACCTTCCTGCTAAGACTGTACCTGTGCAGCCTTTTCTTACCATCCTACCTGACCCACATGCCATGAGCCATGGCAAACCTGAGCTACCATGACTCTGTTCATACTCCGTAGGCACTGGTCACTTAGGTTAAATTCTTCTCTTCCGGGCTGGAGAGATGGCTTAGCAGTTAAGGCGCCTGCCTGCTAAGCCTAAGAACCTGGTTCCAATCTCCAGGTCCCACGTTTAGCCAGATGCAAAGTGACGCAAGGGCGCAATGCCGCACTTGACCACAAGGGGGCGCTCACATCTGGATTTCGTCCATAGCAGCTGAGGACTGCTGGCGCGCCCATCTCTATCTGTCTCCCTCTCTGTCCTCTCTATGTCTCCAAAAATAAATGAAATAAAAAAAAAAATTCTTCTTTTTTTTTTTTTTTTTTTTTTTTAGGGAGAAAGGGAGAAAGAGAGAATTGTCACTAGGGCCTCAGCACTGTAATTGAACTCCAGATAGTGTGCATGTGCGACCTGGTGCTTGCCTCATCTTTGTGCAGCTGGCTTATGTGGGATCTGGAGAGTCAAACATGGGTCCTTAGACTTCACAGGCAAGAACCTTAACCACTAAGCCATCTCTCCAGCCCTTCTTTTTCTTTTAATTTTATTTATTTGCAAGCAGAGAGAGCAAGAGGGGAGACAGAAATGGGTGTGCCAGGGCTTCTAACCACCGTAAATAAATTCCAGACACATGTGCTACCTTGTGAATCTGGCTTTACATGGGTACTGGGAAATTGAACTCAGGTTGTTAGGCTTTGCAGGCAAGTGCCTTAACCACTAAGCCATCTCTCCAGCCCAGGTTAAATTCTTCTAACCAGAGAAAACTAGGGCAAAATACATGGAAAATTCTGGATTGTTTTCTGCTATATGATTCTATATTGTGTTCTTGTTTGTTTTCCCATTGTTTTCCTTAAAACCTCAAAAGATGGTTCAGTGGATAAAGTGCTCACCACTCAACCCCCAAAGCCCATGTGAAAAGCTGGAAGCCATGGTAGGATTCTGTAATCCCAACCATGCTGATGATGATGGTGAGATGGGAGATAAACAGGAGACTTTCCCAGAAGCCCATGGCAAGTGCAGCAAAGACCAGCAGAGCAAGAATGTAGAGCCAGAAACCCTGCCTCAAATAAAATGGATAGACAGGAACTGACTCAAACATTGCCCTCTAACAGGGTGTGGTGGTGCACATCTTTAATCCCAGTACTCTGGAAGCAGAAGGTAGGAGGATCACTGTGAATTCTAGGCCAGCCTGAGACTGCATAGTAAATTCCAGGTCAGCCTGGGCTAGAGTGAGACCCTACCTAGAAAAACAAAATAAATAAATAAATAGATAGATAGATAAATAGATAGATAGACAGATAGATAAAAGTTGCCCTCTGAACTCTGCATACTTCCTGTGGCTCACATGTGCCTATAGTACATATACACACACATACATCACTACACCCAGCCAACAAAAATAATTTTTTTAAAAACTTTTTTTAAGTTTTTTTATTTTTATTTATTTGTTTATTAGAGACAGAGAGAGGGAGAGTGAGAATGGGTATGCCAGGGCTTCCAGCCACTGCAAACAAACTCCAGACGCATTTGCCATTATGTGCATCTAGCTTATGTGGGACCTGGAGAATCAAACCAGGGTCCTCAGGCTTCTCAGGTATGCGCCTTAACTGCTAAGCCATTTCTTCAGCCCAACAAAAATAATTTTTAAAAGCTCTCCAAATAGCCCTGGCACGAATCTATCAGAACCTGCAAACCATGCTCATGTCTTGGCAAGTCAGGGCTCTTTGCAGCATCTCTTCTAGGTAAATTTCTCTCTCTCTCTCTCCCTCTCTCTCTGGTTATTTAAGGAAAATCTTACTTTGAAAAACCAAAAAACAAAACTGTCCTGAAGGACTCCATCAGTAAGATTCCCCTCAGGAGGCAGCAATGTGAATTTCCATTTTGCCCAGCCAACAACCTAATAACTTGTCCTGCTGCTTCAATGTGAGGAAAGCAGAAGAGCTCAGAGAGGAAGGCCAGATGAATTCCAGCCTCCCTAAAGGAATCTCATAAGCACTGCCTCCCCAAAACACAACTTCTAGGGCTGGGGAGATGGCTCAGCAGTTAAAGGCACTTGCTTGCAATGAACTGCTGGCCCAGACTCAATTCCCCAGCACCCATGTAAAGCCAGATGCAAAATGTAGTACATGCAGGGCTGGAGAGATGGCTTAGAGGTTAAAGCATTTGCCTGCAAAGCCTAAGGACCCAGGTTTGATTCCCCAATACCCACGTTTGATTCCCCAATACTCACATAGGCCAGATGCACAAGATGGCACATGAGTCTGGAGTTCATTTGCAGTAGCTAGAGGCCCTGGAGTGCCCATTCTCTCCCTCTCTGTCTCTCTTTCTCTATTTGCCTCTTTCTCACTGTCAAATAAATAATAAAATATTAAAAAAAAAAAAAAAAACAGGCCTGGAGAGATGACATAGCAGTTAAGGCATTTGCCTGTGAAGCCTAAGAACCCAGGTTCCATTCCTCAGTACCCACATAAGCCAGATGTACAAGGTGGCACATGCATCTGGAGTTCATTTGTAGTAGCAAGAGGCTCTGGTACACTCATTCTCTCTATCTGCCTATTTCTCTCTCAAATAAATAAATTAGATATTAAGAAAAAAACTCAGAACTTCTAGTGCCTGGGTTCTGCCCAAGATACTTTGAGTATCTGCTGATTTCAGATGTCTCAGAAAGAAAAATGAGGGCTGGGGAGATGGCTTAGTGGTTAAGGTGTCTGACTGAGAATCCTAAGAACGCTTGTTCAAATCTCCAGGTCCCACACAGCCATATGCAAAAGTGACGCAGCATGCAATGTTGCACATGCACACAAGGGGACGCATGTGTCTGGAGTTTGTTCACAGCAGCTGAAAGGCCCTGACATATCCATTCTCTCTCTACCTCTTCCTCTCTATCTCTCTCAAATAAAAAAATTTTTTTTTTTTAAGAAAAAGAAAAATGAATGCCTAACTGAGGGGAAATCCCCACTTCTGAGAACTGTATGGTTAACTCTGAGCAGCTATGGTTGGCTGGGGGTGGTTGGGGCTCTAGGAGTCCATCAGGCACCTGGGAGTTCAGCCAGAAAAAAATTGTAGCTAGGAGCCTGGTGTGGTGGTGCATGCCATTAATCCCAGCACTTGGGAGGCAGAGATAGGAGGATCACCATGAGTTTGAGGCTACCCTGAGACTCCATAGTGAATTCCAGATCAGCCTGAGTTAGAGTGAGACCCTACCTCAAAAAAACAAAAAAAAAAAAGTTGTGCCTAAGAAAGTTCAGTTGTGCCTGGCTGCGTCTAATGCTCCTCTATGGCTGGCTTGTTGGTCAAGCTCCCCTGTTCTTTCAACCCTGATTGTTTCAGTAGAATTCTAGGTTACTGCTAAACTTTCAATAGACAGTCAGCCTGGAACACTTTAATTATGAGGAAAGACAGCCCCAACATACTTAACACTCCCTCTCCGAAAACAGTCAGCCTCGGACACTTTTGATTATGGATAGAGACAGCCCCAACATACTTAACCCCTGAATCCAGCCAGTCCTCATTTGAGTTTCCCACTTTTGGGGGCTTCTGTCCATGCTAACAGTCCACTGTTTCTGTTTTTACTGTCTGAATCCTATTTAATGAAGCTTGATCCATTCCTCATACTGACCGTGTGGACTGTCTCGCAGCTCAGCAATGGTAAAGAACGCTAAAGAATTATTTTGCCGCTTCCAGGGCAGGAACCTGGTTCCACTGAGCTCACCATGAGCAGAGCGGCTCTCCGTCCCACTTCATAGTTAATGGGAACATGGTTGGGTGCTTACCTTCTCCTGGTTTATGTCTGCCAAGAAGATGCTGTGGTTCCGGTACATATCCTCCTTTATGGGGTCATGCCAGTATTCTGCTTGCACCAGGCTGCAGGTAGAAAAAGAAAGAAGGCAAAAGTAAGCTGTTTGTCAGTCAGCATGCTTGGGGCAAGCCCTAGTGCATAAGCCACCAAAAAATTTAAAAACTGTATTTGGGTTGGGGAGATGGCTCAGTGTTAAAAGTGGTTGCCTGCAAAGCCTGCCAGCCCGGGGTTCAATTCCCCAGTTCCCACTTAAAGCCAGATGCAGAAAGTAACACATGCATCTGGAGTTCATTTGCAGTGACAAGAGCCCCTATCATGCCCATTTTCCCTGCCCCCACTCTCTCTCTCTCTGCCTGCAAATAAATAAACAAAAATATTCTTTAAAAGCAGATCTAGCCAGGCACACCTGTAACTCAGTGCTGAAGAGGGCAGAGACAGAACCACAGGGGCTTGTTGGTCAGCCAGTCTGATGAAAACAAAAACCTGGCAACTCCAGTCCACTGAGAGACTCTGTCTCAAGGAAATAAAGTGGAAGAGTGATAGAGGGGGGACACCCAGCATCTTCCTCTGGCTTCTTCACGTGTGTGCAAATCTGCACGCATACACATGCATACACCATACACACACAAAAAGAAAGGAAAAAGAATCAGGATAAAGGTGTAGCTCAGTGGTAGGGCACTGGTCTGGCATGCCCAAAGCCCTTGGTTCAGTCCCCATCAGTGCAAACAAATAAAATTCAACGACCTCTGCACATTTACAAAATTCCAGAATCAGATGTGCTACCGTTGCACACGAGACCACCTGACATTTATGAGTACTAGCCTTGTCATTTCGCTTTATGGATTAACCCATTTCGTCCTCCACAGAAGACTGGGAGGCAGGTGATACTACTCTTGCTTGCGTTTACAAGCGAGTGACTTACATGTGAGAACGGTAGGCACTATTTTTACTCCTGTACAGGACTGTGCCATCCTTGCTCAATAATAAAGAGTTTGCTCAATGAAACGGACTCATGTAGGATGTCAGACAAGCTCTGAAGTATTTAAAGGTAAAATTCAGAGGTGTGAGAGAAGGGAGGCTGGAGTGCTTAGGATGAGGGGAGAAGGGGAGCAGCTGCTGAAAGGTCAGGGGTGCTGAGTACACACAGCTTTCACAGAGGTGACCCCACCTTACTCGAACAAGGCAAGGGAATAATTAAAGGTCTTGGTATCTTGACAGGCCAGCTTTCTGGTGACCCAAATTGTAGCAGGAAACTGATGGCTGAGGATAAAAGTAGTAGTTATAGCGGCCTTTTGGCATGAAAAGAAAACAGAGCTCTAAGAGGAAATGGCAGGAAGAAACAAGGGACATTCTGTTGTAAAGCCTGGTACCCATGGGACAGCTGGGGCTGAGGACGAGCAGAAGCTGGAGGTGCTGAAGTTGGACACTGGGGAAATGGAGGTGCTTCACAGACAGAGAGAAGAACACCAGGCTTGTACTCTCATCATCTTGTACAGGCTACGATAGGCTTAGGAATTCTCCCTAAATGACAGCATAGAAGTGAGAGTAAGATGTATCCACTCCTTATCCATTTATTTATTTTTATTTGTTTTTTGGTTTTTCAAAGTAGGGTCTCACTCTAGCTCAGGCTGACCTGGAATTCGCTATGTAGTCTCAGGGTGGCCTCGAACTCACAGTGATCCTCCTACCTCTGCCTCCCGAGTGCTGGGATTAAAGGCGTGCACCACCACGCCCGACTCCTTTTCTATTTATTTTATATTCTGAGATTGGCTCTCACTATGGAGAGCAAATGGGCCTTGAACTCATAATCCTCTTGCCTCAGTCTCCCAAGTGCTAGTATTAGAGTACAAGTATATTCTATCACATCTAGAGGTTACACTCACCAGAGGTTACACTGGCAACAGCCAGTGAGATAAGTTTTTGTCGCTTAAGATTTCCTCTCAACATGTGGCTTAGAGACAGCAATAACACTTGTGTGACATGTCTCATATACCAAGGCTCTTCTAAGCACTTTGCTTTCTTTAAAAAATTTTTTTCTTTTCTTTCGAGGTAGGATCTCTCTCTAGCCCAGGCTGACCTGGAATTCACTATGTAGTCTCAGGGTGGCCTTGACCTCACAGCCATCCTCCTACCTCTGCCTCCCCAAGTACTGGGACTAAAGGCATGAGCCACCACACGCGGCTTACTTTAAAAAAAATTTTTTTAATGTCACTTAGAATAGCTTTTTTTAAAAAAAAAAACAACTATTTCTTTATTTATTTGAGAGAGAGAAAGAGGCAGATAGAGAGAAAGAGAGAACGGGCACACCAGGGCCTCTAGCCACTGCAAACGAACTCCAGACACATGTACCCCCTTGTGCATCTGGCTCACATGGGTCCTGGGGAATTGAACTGGGGTCCTTAGGCTTTGCAGGCAAATGCCTTAATTGCTAAGCCATTTCCCTAGCCCTTTCTTTAAATATTTTGAATATTTTATTAATTTATTTATATTCACAAGCAAAGAGAAAGAAAGAGAGGGAGAAAAGAGAATGGGTACACCAGTGCCTTCTGCCATTACAAACTCTAGACACATGCACCACCATCTGGCTTTATATGGGTACTGGGGAATCAGACCCAGGTCATGAGGTTTTGCAGGCAAGCACCTTAACCACTGAGCCATCTCTAAGCCCCCCCCTTTTTTTTTTCGGGGTAGGGTTTCACTCTAGTCCAGGCTGACCTGGAATTCACTCTGTTTTCTCAGGGTGGCCTTGAACTCATGGCGATCCTCCTACCTCTTCCTCCTGAGTGCTGGGATTAAAGGCGTGCGCCACCACGCCCAGCTTTAAGCCCCACCTTTTTGAGGTGGGGTTTTACTCTAGCCCAGGCTGACTTGAGACCTACTCTGTAGTCCAGGATGGCCTTAAAATCATGATCCTCCCACTTAAGCTTCCCCATGAACCACATGCTTGGAGCTAACTAATTCTGAACTTCAAACAGAACAAAGTTGCTATAGTAACTGTAATGGTTAATCTCCAGTTGTAGATTTGGCAGGTTTTAGAATCACATGGAAATAAAAACCTGGGAATGTCCCAGAGGGATTTTGTAGGTTAGGTTAACTGAGGTGGAAGGACCCTCCCTAATTGTGGGCCTGGAACTACAGAGTGAGATCCAAGTCAGCCTGGGCTATGAAACCCTACCTCAAAAAGAAGAAAAAGGAAAAATTAAGCCGGGCGTGGTGGTGCACACCTTTAATCCCAGCACTCGGGAGGCAGGGGTAGGAGGATCGCCGTGAGTTCGAGGCCACCCTGAGACTACATAGTTAATTCCAGCCTGGGCCAGAGTGAGACCCTACCTCAAAAAAAAAAAAAAAAAAAAAAAAAAAAAAAAAGGAAAAATTAAATAATTAAAAAAAGTTGCTATAGCAGCTGATGGTTGTACAACACTCAGTGGAGTTGATGCTACTGGACCACACACTCAAAAATTGTTAAAATGGCAAATCTTTCCAGGTGTGGTAGCACATGTCTATTTCACAGCACACTAGAGGCAGACAGAAGGATTTCAGGTTCTAGACAGGCTGAGTTATAATAATGAAAGATGCTGTCTCAAAAATTAAACAACATGGCCGGGCGTGGTGGCGCACGCCTTTAATCCCAGCACTCGGGAGGCAGAGGTAGGAGGATCGCTAAGAGTTCGAGGCCACCCTGAGACTACATAGTTAATTCCAGGTCAGCCTGGACCAGAGTGAGACCCTACCTTGCAAAACCAAAAAAAAAAAAAAAAAAAATTAAACAACATGGGCCAGGCATGGTGGCGCGCACCTTTAATCTCAGCACTAGGAAGGCAGAGGTAGGAGGATTGCTGTGAATTTGAAGCCACTCTGAGACTACAAAGTGAATTCTGGGCCTGGAGAGATGGCTTAGTGGTTAAGCACTTGCCTGTGAAGCCTAAGGACTCCAGTTCGAGGCTCGATTCCCCAGTACCCATATAAGCCAGATGCACAAGGTGGTACATGCGTCTGGAGTTCATTTGCAGTGGCCTTGGTTGCGCCCATTCTCCCCTCTCTCTCTCTCTCTCTCTGCCTTCCTCTCTCTGTCCATCTGTTGCTCTCAAATAAATAAATAAAAATAAATAAAGCAAATTCCAGGTCAGCCTGGACTAAAACAAGACCATACCTCTAAAAACAACAAAAAATTTAACAATAAAAATGCATATGCTAATAACCACAGCAGTTGCTGGCACGCACTGAGTCAGGTGATGTCCTGAGCACTCTGCATCTATTAATCACTTAACCTCTATCAAACACAGGGCATAATTAGTACTCCCCTTTACAGATGAAAAGGCAAGCAGAGGTACCATTCCTCAAACTAGCCTATTAATAAATGATAAGAGACTGCATGCAATGTGAATTCTCCCAATTAAGTTCTTGTCCAATGATGTTTATTGCAAATATTTTACAACAAGAAACTGGAAGTGTTAAAATATGGAGGCTGGAGAGATGATTTAGTAGTTAAGGTGCTTGCCTGCAAAGCCTAAGGACCCAGGTTCAACTACCCAGAACCCACATAAGCCAGATGCACATGGTGGCACATGCATCTGGAGTTTGTATGCATTTGGCTAGAAGCCCTGGTTCTCCCATTCTCTCTCTCTCTTTAATAAATAAAAAAAATATAAAACACATCATAATATGGGAATCAACAAACTGTGAGGTAGTCAGTCACATGGCAGAAGTTAAGGTGAATGAATTAGATGTATATGTGACATGTTTAGCTCTCACGTGTATAGTTAAAAAAATAACCTTCAGGGCTGGACAGATGGTTTAGTTGTTAAAGGCACTTGCCCACAAAGCCAAAGGCCCCGAATTGAATTCCCTAAGACCCATGTAAGCCAGATGTACAAAGTGGTGCATGCATCTGGAGTTCATTTACAGTGGCTGAAGGCCCTGGCCTGCCCATTCTCTCTCTCTCTAAAACTCTTTCTCTCTCTCTGTCAAATATATAAAAAAATATATTAAAAAATAAAACAAGTGGATAACAATTTTAAAATATTTTTATAAAAAATGAATAAAAATAGGACTGGAGAGATGGCTCAGCAGTTAAGGTGCTTGCCAACAAAGCCTAATGGGTTCAAGTCCCCAGAAAAGCCAGCTGCACAAAGTGGCACATGCATCTGGAGTTTGCAGCAGCTAGAGGCCCTGGTGTTCTTATTCTCTCTCTCTCTTTCTCTCTTGGCTTGCAAATGAATAAATAAATCATAAAAAATCTAAATGAATAAAAAATAATATAAAATGGACATGGTGGCACATGCCTTTAATCCCAGCATTTGGGAGGCAAAGGTAGGAGATTCACTGTGAGTTTGAGGCCAGCCTGGGACTAAATAGTGAATTCCAGGTCAGCCTGGGCTAGAATGAGACCTTACCTCAAAAAAAAAACCAACAAAAGATAAAATGAAATCTCCTGACAGCCTCCACTTCTGCGTGGGATAAAATCCCAACTCCTATACGGTCAACAAGTCCTCCTACCTCAGTCACCTGAGTGCTGAGATTAAAATGTGCATCACCACGCCCACAAAGCTGAATATTTTAAACACAGCCCACCAAGACGCACTAACCTCATATGAATTGAGCGCTATACTAAATGCTTCAGACCCAATTTACTTAATCCTCAAAACAACCCTGAAGAAAAGCACTAACTTCATGTTAGAAGTTCAGAGACTCAGGGCCACACAGCTAAATGATGAGAGACCAACAGTTCTGTAATTATCCCTTAGGAGAGTAAGAAAGGCAAGCCCTCTCCATTTTAACATGTCTCAGCTATCTTTGTATGTTTCTGTTTGTTTGTTTGTTTGTTTGTTTTTTTTTGTTTGTTTTTTTCCAGGTAGGGTCTTGCTCTAGCTCAGGCTAACCTGGAATTCACTATGTAGTCTCAGGGTGGCTTTGAACTCATGATGATCCTCCTACCTCTGCCCCCCAAGTGCTGGGATTAAAGGCATGAGCCATCAGGCTTATTTGAGAAAGAAAGAGGCAGAGTGAGAGAATGGACACATCAGGACCTCCAGCCACTGCAAACAAACTCCAAATGCATGTGCCACCTTGTGCATTTGGCTTACATGGGACCTGGAGAATTGAAGCTGGGTCCTTAGACTTTGTAGGCAAGTGCTGTAAATGCTAAGCCATCTCTCCAGCCCATCAGCTATCTTTTTTAAAAATAGTTTTAAAATATTTTCTAAAGATTATTTATTTATTTATTTGAGACAGAGAGAAGGAGAGAGAGAGAGAGAGAGTGAGAATGGGTGCACCAGGGCCTCTAGCCACTGCAAATGAACTACAGATGCATGTGCTACCATGTGCATCTAGTTTACATGGGACCTGGAGAATCAAACCTGGGTTCTTAGGCTTCACAGGCATGCACCTTAACCACTAAGACATCTCTCCAGGCCAATTTTTAAATATTTTTATTTATTTATTTGCAAGCAGAGAGAGAGAGAGAGAGAGGAGAGACAGACAGAAGGAATGGGTGTGCCAGGGCCTCCAGCCTCAGCAAAGGGACTCCAGATGTATACACTACTTTGTGCATCAGACTTTACATGGGTCCTGGGGAGTCAAACTACGGTCCTTAGACTTTGCAGGCAAACACCTTAACCACTGAGCCATCTCTTCAGCCCCTGTCTTGTTTTCAAAATTTATTTCACTCTACCCTTTTTTCTGTTCTGAAACTCCTACTAGTCAGAATCCTCACACTGTTTCTCAGTCTGTTATTACCATTCTCTTACTTCTTTGAATTGCTGTCCTAATTTCTAGGTTTCCTCAGCTTTATATTCCCATACCACAAATACTTTAAAGTCTCGGTTATTATATTTTCAATTTTCAAGAGCTCTGGTTGTTGGTTTTGTTCACACAGTGGCACAAATGCAATCTCTTTGAAGATCATAATCACAGGTATTTTTTGTTCTTTTATTATTGTTTTCTTCTGGCTGGAAATACGGCTCAATGGCAGATTGCTTCCCTAGCAGGAATGATGCTCTGGGTTCAACCCCACTAAGGAAGAAATCCCCCTGCTTCTGAGAATTACACACTTGACTGGAGATGGCTGGGGCTCTGGGAGTTCAGCCAGAAACATTGTGGCACACTGGAGACAATTACAAGTGACTGTTTTTCTACAATAACTTGGTCTCACTCTAGCTCAGGCTGACCTGAATTCACTATGTAGTCTCAGGGTGGCCTCGAACTCATGGCGATCCTCCTACCTCTGCCTCCCAAGTGCTGGGATTAAAGGCGTGTGCCACCATGCCCGGCTTTTCCTTTCTTTTCTTTTCTTTTTTTTCTTTTCTTTTCTTTTCTTTTCTTTTCTTTCTTTTCTTTTCCTTTCCTTTCTTTCCTTTCCTTTCCTTTCTTTCTTTCTTTCTTTTCTTCTTTTTTTTTTTTTTTTTTGGTGAGAAACTTTTTTTTTTTTTTTTTTTGGTTTTTCAAGGTAGGGTCTCACTCTGGCCCAGGCTGACCTAGAATTAACTATGTAGTCTCAGGGTGGCCTCGAACTCTCGGCGATCCTCCTACCTCTGCCTCCCGAGTGCTGGGATTAAAGGCATGCGCCACCACACCCGGCTGGTGAGAAACTTTTAATAGATGATCAGCTAGTCTAGGGCACTTTCAATTATAGATAGAGACAGCCCGAACATACTTAAACCCCTTTTGGGGCTCCCATCCATGCCAATGGACATTGCTCTGCTTGAAATAAAGCCTGCTCTGCTGGAGAGATGGCTTAGCAGTTAGGGTGTTTGCCTGCAAAGCCAAAGGACCCAGGTTTGATACCCCAAGACCCATGTAAGCCAGATGCACAAGGTGACACATACATCTGGAGTTCGTTTACAATGGCTAGAGGCCCTGGAGTGCCCATTCTCTCTCTCTCAAATAAATAAATAAAAGAAAAGAAAGAAAGGCCACTGTTTCTGCCTTTGAATCCTGCTTAATAAAGCCTATTCCATACATTCCTCTACCAACCTTGTGGTTTGTGTCATGGCCAGGGAATGGCAGTTCTTTGCTGCTCCTTGGGCAAGAATCCATTCAAGCAGAACTCACTGGGAGAGCTGTGCACTGCCCTTCTCCCCATTTCACCACCATGAGGGGGAGAGAAGAAAAGGGAAGATGAGACTGAGAGAAGGACAGAAAGAGAGAGAGAGAGAGAAAACACAAGGCTGACCGACAAAGCATTTCCTGCCAGGACAGAGCTGAGAGCAGAGCTGGTCTACAGCAGCTTCAGTCTGTGGTAATCAGGAGGGAATCTCGTGTCAGGATTTGGTGGTGTCAGGACCACCAAACAGTTAATAGGTCATCTCTCTAAATCTGGGGCTTCTCTAGTTTAGGTGCTCAGAGTAAAAATGTTGCTTCTCCTGTCAAGGTAGAAGAAGCCCACACGTAAAGAAATTAGGGAAGGCCCACCCCCAAACTCCCGTGTTCAGCTCCACCTGCTTATAGCAGTCTTCTAAAGCACCCTGCAGCCCTCGTTCCCAAGCTGTCCTGGAACTCTAGGAGACAAGTCTCCTTACCAGAGTACTGTCTACAGAGAGGAAAGGTTCAACCTTTTCTGCTGTGCTAAAAGTAGCTTTGGTATTCACTCTTATATTTGCTCTCACTTGAAAACAACATGCTGATGGGGCTGGGGAGAAAACTCAGTGGTTAAAGATGCTTGCTTGCAAAGCCTGGCAGCCTGGGTTTGATTCCTCAGTACCAAGGTAAAGCTAGATGCAAAAAAACGGCACATGTTTGTTTGCAGTGGCAAGAGGTCCTGGTGCACATATTCTCTCTCTCATATATAAATAAATAAATAAAAATTTAAAAGCATGCTAAAAAGTATGCTGACAGCTTGTATAATCTCATTACCTCTCTTGTTCTCTTTGTATTTGTGGCCTTATCCTTCTAAATTATTTTTTAGGGCTGGAGAGGTGGCTTAGTAGTTAAGACACTTGCCTGTGAAGCCTAAGGACCCACGTTTAACTCTCCAGGTCCCACATAAGTCAGATGCAAGTACAAAGTTGCACATGTGCACTAGATGGCGCATGTGTCTGGAGTTCCATTGCAGTGGCTGGAGGCCTAGGAGCACCAGTTCTCTCTTTCCCCCACCCTCAATCTCATTTAAAAAAAAAAATAGGGCCTGGACAGATGGCTGAGCTGTTAAGGCATTGGACTGCAAAGCCAAAGGACACAGGTTCGATTCCCAAGGACCCACGTTAGCCAGATGCACAAGGGAGTATATGCATCTGATGTTCATTTGCAGTGGCTGGAGGACCAGTGTGCTTGTTCTCTCTCCCTCTCTTTCCCTCTTTCTCTGTCAAATAAATAAATAATAGTAAAAAAAAAATTTGTTAAAATTAAAAAAAAAATAGGGTTGGAGGGATGGCTTAGTGATTAAGGTGCTTGTCTGCAAAGCCAAAGGACCCAGGTTCAATTCCCCAGGACTCACATTAGCCAGATGCACAAGGTGGCACATGCATCTGGAGTTCGTTTGCAGTGGCTGCAGGTGCTGGCATGCCCATTCCCCCCCCCTCTCAAATAAACAAACAAATAAATAAATAAATAAATAAATAAATAAATTTTTAAAAATTATTGGAGAGAGAGGCAGATAGAGAGATGGGCACACCAGGACCTCAGCCACTACAAAGGAACTCCAGACACATGCGTCAACTTATGCATCTGGCATACCTGGATACTGTGAAACCAAACCTGTGTCATTAGGCTTTGTAGGCAAGCACCTTAAGCGCTAAGCCAACTCTCCAGCCCTAAAATTCTTTTTTTTTTTTTAATGTTATTAATTTATTTGCAAAGGGAAAGAAACAAAAGAGAGAGAGAGAAAGAAACTCCAGATGTATGAGCTACTTTGTGCATCTGGCTTTACGTGGGTACTGGGGAATAGAACCCAGGCCATTTGAAAGCAAGTGTCTTTAACCATCAAACCATCTCTCCAGCCCTTTAAATTCTTTTGCTATTGCTTTACTGAAGCTTAATGAGGAAGTGAAGAAATACCCCAAGGGGCTCACAAAACAAGGGAATACAAAGAAAGAAAAAGAGCCAGGAGAGGTAGTGCATACCTTTAATCCCAGCACTTGGAAGAAGCAGAGAAAGAAAAGAACAGAACAGAACAGAACAGAACAGAAAAGAACAGAACAGAAAAGAGAAAGAAAGTTAGTTGTTGTTTCCCCTCCGCACCCCCAAGGCAGCTAGGAAGAATTAGTAGAATAAAAACTATAAAAGCAGGGCTGGAGAGATGACTTAGCAGTTAAGGCATTTGCCCACAAAGCCAAAGGATCCCGGTTTGATTCTTCAGGACCCACGTAAGGCAGATGCACAAGGGAGCGCATGCATCTGGAGTTCGTTTGCAGTGGCTGCATGCCCTGATGCACCCATTCTCTCTCTCTCTTTCTCTCCCCCGCCTCTCAAATAAATAAATAAAAATACATTTGGAAAAAAACTATAAAAGCAGCCAGGCATGGTGTCATACACCTTTAATCCCAGCACCTGTTTTGTTTGTTTGTTTGTTTTTCGATGTAGAGTCTTGCTCTAGCCCAGGCTGACCTGGAATTTACTATGTAGTCTCAGGGTGTGGCCTTGAACTCACAGTGATCCTCCTACCTCTGCCTCCCAAATGCTGGGATTACAGGCATGCACCACCAGGCCTGGCTGTTTTGTTTATTTTATTTATTTTATTATTTTATTTTATTTTATTTTATTTATTTTTGAGGTAGGGTCTTGCTCTAGCCCAGGCAATTTTTTTTTTTTTTTTTTTTTTTGAGGCAGCATCTCACTCTAGCATAAGCTGACCTAAACCTGAACTCACTCTGTAGTCCTAAACTGGCTGCAAACTCATAGCTATACTCCTACCTCAGCCTCCAGAGTGCAGGGATTAAAGGCATACGCCACTACGTCCAGCTTTCAGAGTAGGAATTTGTGCCACCACATGCGGCTTTGAGTTCTTTTTTTCTGTTTTTAAAAATTAATTTATTAAAAATATATTTATTTATTTATTTGAGAGGGAGAAAGAGGCAGAGAGAGAGAGAATGGGCGTGACAAGGCCTCCAGCCACTGCAAACAGACTCCAGACATGTGCCAACTTGTGCATCTGGCTTATGTGGGTCCTGGGGAATGGAACCTGGGTCCTTTGTCTTTGTAGGCAAGTGCATTAACCCTTAAGCCACCTCTTCAGCCCCCTTTAATTTGTTTTATTTATTTATTTATTTATTTATTTATTTATTTATTTATTTGCAAGCAGAGATGGAGAGAAATAGAAGAGAGGCAGACAGAGAGAGAATGGGCATGCCAGGGCCTCTAGCCACTGCAAATGAACTTCAGATGCATGTGCCCCTTGTGCATCTGGCTTACGTGGGTCCTGGAGAATCAAACCAGGATCCTTTGGCTTCTCAGGCAAATGCCTTAACCGCTAAGCCAACCCCCCCCCTTTTAATTTGTTTATTGAAAGGGAGAGAGGTGTGCCAGGGCCTTCAGCTGCTGCAAACAAACTCTAGATACATGCACCCCTTTGTGTGCATGTGCAACATTGTGCACTTGTGTCACTGCATCTGACTACATGGGACCTGGAGATTCAAACATGAGTTCTTTGGCCTCAAACCCTGTACTCTCTTTTGTTTTAAAGATGTATTTTTATTTATTTATTAGGGACACAGAAGAGAGAAAGAGAGAAAAATTGGGCATGCTAGGGCCTCTAGCCACTGCAAATGAACTCCAGACGCATGCACCACCATGTGCATCCAGCTTACATGAGACCTGAAGATTCAAACCTGGGTCCTTAGACTTCATAGGCAAGCACCTTAACCACTACACCATCTCTCTACTGGGTTTTTTTGTTTGTTTGTTTGTTTGTTTGTTTTGGTTTTGCAAGGTAGGGTCTCGCTCTAGCCCAGGCTGACCTGGAATTCACTCTGTAGTCTCAGGGTGGCCTCCTGAGTGCTGGGATTAAAGACATGAGCCACCACACTCGGCTGTTTTGTTTTTTTAAGGAGAGCAATTTGTCATGATTATGTTCTTCCTGTGTAGAAAAATGACCTAAATTCATATTCTTGCTCTCTATCTCTCTCTCTTTTTCCCTCCCTTTCTTTCCCTGTTTTCTTGCTTTTGTTTGTATTGAGACAGGATCTCATTCCCTAGACTGGCTTTGAACACACTATGGAGTTAAAGATGACCTTAAACTTCTGATCTTCCTGCCTCTACTTCCAGAGTGCTGGGATTACAGGCACGTGTTGACACACAATGTGGTGCTAGGGTTCAAACCCAGGGCTTCATGCATGCTAGATAAGCATTCTATAAGACTTCTTTCTTTTTAAAATTACTATATTATGGGCTGGAGAGATGGCTTAGCAGTTAAGGCGCCTGCCTCCTAATCCTAAGAACCCGGTTCCAATCTCCAGGTCCCACGTTTAGCCAGATGCAAAGTGAGGCAAGGGCACAATGCTGCACTTGACCACAAGGGGGCGCACACATCTGGATTTCGTTCGCAGCAGCTGGAACACTGCTGCTGCGCCAATCTCTGTCTTCCCCTCTCTCTCTCTCTCTCTCTGTGTCTCTCTCCAAAAATAAATAAATAAATAAATAAATAAATAAATAAATAAATAAATAAAATAAAAAGTTTTAAAATTACTATATTATTAGAGCAGTTTTAGGTATATAATTAAGTAGACTATATAGATATATAAAAACATGTCACTCCACTATTGCTAACAATGACTCCTAAAATCCCTAGTAGAATGAATGTCCACATGGTATTTTCATATAGCAGTAGGTCTGTATCTTGTATAGCTAACCATACACACCGTTCTTGGACAACTTTGGAGTAAGCCCCTGCATTAAGTGTTTTTCGGATGAAGTCACAGACATGAGAGCTCTCTCCTGGGCATCGAGGGAGTCCAAAGACACCTGCAATGGTAAAAGACAAATATCTATTCCTCTTATAATCATATATGGAGTACCTACTATGTGCCAGGTATTGTGGGAAAAAATGGGCAAAGAGTTAGAATCTGATCTCATTCACTTATTCCTCAAAAGAAAAAAAAGTGAGGCATTGAGAACTAACAGCAAACCGGCTTCCTCCTGGTACTCCCACTCTTGGCTGCCTAAAGACCCCGCCACTTCTTCCCATTACAGTCCACGGCTGAGTTCCCCCTCCTCAGGTCTCAACTTAGGTCAACCATACAGTTACCAAGCTCAAGTAATACCCAGCCCCATTCCCCACCCCCAGTTATGTTCTCATCCATGAACCCTCATTACTTTTCTTTTCTTTTTTCTTTTTATTTATTTGAGAGAGGAAGAAGCAGGGAGAGAGAGAGAATAGGCATGCCAGGGCCTCTAGCCACTGCAAACAAACTCCAGACCTATGTGCTACCCTATGCATCTGGCTTACGTGGTTACTGGGGAATAGAACCTGGGACCCCAGGCTTTGCAGGGAAGTGCCTTAACTGCTAAGCCATCCCGCTAGCCTTCTCTCTGCTTCCTAACTGCAGATGTGATGTGACTGACCAGCTGCCTCAAGTTCCTGCCACATGCCTTCCCAAAATAATGGAATGTTAAATTATCTTCTTCTTTTTTTTTTTTTTTCTTTCCAATTTCTCAAGTAGGGTCTTGCTCTAGCCCAGGCTGACCTGGAATTCACTATGTAGTCTCAGGCTACCCTTGAACACGTGGCGATCCTCCTACCATTGCCTCCTGAGTGCTGGGATTAAAGGCATGCACCATCACACCCAGCTATTATAAGCGTTTTAACATTGAACTAGGTCCCCAGCCCATCATTACATTTTCCTGACTCCTCAACTACCACCTGCCACATGGCTGGAACTATCTTACTACATGAAATCATGTTACTTAAAATGGAGACAAGTAGATGGGCACCTACTAAGTCACCTGTGTTACAGGGCTCTGCAATCCCGAGTTACTTCCTACTTTCTCATCAGTGATGGCTACTTTTGTTATAAACTTCAGAAATAGGATTTAATTTTTTAAAAATATATTTTATTTATTTATTTGAGAGACAGAGAGAATAGGCACAAACTCCAGACACATGCACCACTTTGTGCATCTGGCTTACATGAGAACTGGGGAATTGAACCCTGTTCTTTAGGCTTTACAAACAAGCACCTAACAGCTGAGCCATTTCTCCAGCCCCTGTTGGTTTGTTTTTTTTTTAAATGGGTCTCAATCTAACCTAGTCTGACCTAGAATTCATTCTGTAGTCCAGGCTGGCCTTGAATTCATGGCAATCCTCCTACCTCCCAAGTGCTAGGATTAAAGCCATGCACCACCACATCTAGAAATAGGATTTTACAGGGATGACTGACTTCCTCTGCAAATTGAAGTACGAAATTTTTAAATGGGAGCCATGTGGGGTAGAGCACACCTTTAATCCCAGCACTCAGGAAGCTGAGGTCAAGAAGGATCACCATGAGTTCCAGGCCAGCCTGGTATGGTCTAGAGTGAGACTTTGCCTCAAAATTATAACAAAAATCAAGTTGGGTGCTGGGTATGGTAGCACATGCCCATAATGCTAGCACTTGGCAAGCTGAGGCAGGAGAATTGCTGTCTTTTTTTTTTTTGCTTTTTCGAGGTAGGAGGATTGCTGTGAGTTTGAGGCCACCCTGAGACTACACAGTGAATTCTAAGTCAGCCTGCTTTAGAGCAAGACTTTACCTCGAAAAACCAAAATAGAAAAAAAGAAAAGGAAAAAAAAGAAAGAAAACCACGAAAGAGAGAGAAAGAAAAGGAGGAGGAGGAGGGAAGAAAGGAAGAAAGGAAGGAAAGAAGGAAGGAAGGAAGGAAGGAAGGGAGGGAGGGAGGGAGGGAGGGAAGGAGGGAGGGAGGGCAGGCCGGCTGGACAGATAATTCAGCAGTTAAAGGTGTCTGCTTGTAAAGTCTGCTGGCCTGAGTTCAAGTCCCTAGTACCCACGTAAAGCCAGATAAGCATTTGTTTGCAGTAGTAAGAGACCCTGGCTACACACACACATGCACGCACGCACAAATAAATGTATAATCAATTGGGCATGTGAGATACAAGATAGAAAAAAGGAAATAAAGAGATTAATATTACCTTGATGTTGTCCTCCAACTGAGATGAGATTGATCATGGGGGGTGATGGGCATCTCTGAGCCACCGCCCTCCTGGAGAGATCAAAGAAGGCTGTCAGCCCTGATGGCCACATGTAAATGTAGCCCTCACAGATTAGGCTACCTAATACAGTGTGCACCCCCAAGCTGTAGCTATTAGTTAGAGGAGTTTCCTTGAACACACTCAAACACAAGCCACCTTTCTTTCATAGAAAATAAAGTAAGGTCCATAAAGCTTCTTATTTTTTAAATGACTTTTTTTTTTTTTTTTTTTGAGGTAGGGTCTCACTCTAGCCCAGGCTGACCTGGAATTTACTCTGTATTCTCAGGGTGGCCTTGAGCTCATTGTGATCCTCCTACCTCTGCCTCCTGAGTGCTAGGAGTAAAGGTGTGCACAACCACGCCTGGCTAATGATTTTTTTTTTTTTTTTTTTTTTTGAGGCAGTATTTTACTCCAGCCCAGGCTGGCCTTGAACTCAAAGTGATCCGCCTACCTCAGCCTGGAATTAAAAGCACTGGAATCAAAGGTGTGAGTCACCACACCTAGCTCCTTATCTTTTCTTAGACAAGAACATTTTACAATAACTCCCTTTCTACTATGAGGAAGGATCTCAAAAGAAATAAGAGTTAATTGATCTGAATAAAAGAAACAGATCAGGGACTGAGGACATGGTTCAGAGGTTAAGGGCACTTGCATGCACTGTCACAACCTGGGTTCGGTTCCGCAGTACTCACATAAAGCCAGATACACAGTGGCACATGTATCTGGAGTTTGTTTGCAATGGTGGAAGGCCCTGGTATGCCCATTTCTCTCTCTTTCTCTCTGCTCACAAATAAGTAACAAATTAAAAAACTGAAGTATTTTTATTTTATTTATTTATTTTGGTTTTTTGAGGTAGTGTCTTGCTCTAGTCCAGGCTGACCTGGAATTCACTATGTAGTCTCAGGGTGGCCTTTGAACTCACGGCAATCCTCCTAACTCTGCCTCCTGAGTGCTGGGATAAAAGACATGTGCCACCACACCTAGCTTTATTTATTTATGTGCAAGCACTGAGAGAAGGAGAGAGAGAAAGAACAGGAGAAGAACTCCATATGCGTGCACCACTCTGTGCATCTGACTTTATTTACATGGGTACTAGAACCAAACCCTGGTCGTTAGGCCCTGCAGGCAAGGGCCTTAACCGATGAGCCATCTCTCCAGCCCAATAAAAATATTTTTAAATAATAAAAAGAAACAAATCAATTCCTCCTAACTGGTACTGAATAAAAGAAAGGGACTTACAGAAATTGGCCTCCCTGGGAGAATCCCATAGCATTGTAGCCTTGCTGTAGCCTAGGGTCCTTAGCAAGAATCTGACACACTGTTGATACTTGGGAATTGACATTCAAGAAGAAGCTGTTCTCCATATCCTACAAAAGGAGTCACAGAAAAGTAAGCAGATGGGACTGAAGGCAACCACTGGCAAATTCTCTAGATGTGAACTCACTTGAGTTGACACCCTCACACAAACCGTTCAGAGCACAGGTTTAGCTGGATGTGGTGGCATGTACCTGCAATCCTAGCACTCAAGAGACTGAGGCAGGAGGAGCAAGATCTAGGCCAGCCCAGGCACCATGGCAAAACCCTGTCTCAAAAAAATAAAAGAAGCCGGGCGTGGTGGCGCACGCCTTTAATCCCAGCACTCGGGAGGCAGAGGTAGGAGGATCGCTGTGAGTTCAAGGCCACCCTGAGAATACAGAGTAAATTCTAGGTCAGCCTGGGCCAGAGTGAGACCCCACCTCAAAAAAACCAAAAATAAATAAATAAATAAATAAATGGAAGAAAAGAAAAAGAAGTGAAGGTTTGCTGTCATAGATGTGAGGGGAAGCTGGGCGTGGTGGCAGAGGTAGGAGGATCACTGTGAGTTCAAGGCCACCGTGAAACTACATAGTGAATTCCAGGTCAGCCTGGTTTACAGTGAGACCCTACCTCAAAAAAAATAAATAAATAAATAAAAAGATGTGAGGGAAGCCGGGCATGGTAGCGCACACTTTTAATCCCAGCATTTGGGAGGCAGAGGTAGGAGCATCACCATGAGTTCGAGGCCACCCTGATACTTCATAGTGAATTCCAGGTCAACCTGAGCTAGAGTGAGACCCTACCTTGAAAAAAAAAAAAAAAGATGTGAGGGAATGTGTGGAGACAGTAAACCTCTGGAACTACTTAAGAGCCTTTAAGGGAATATGCTGGCCAGGGCCTTACCTCCATCATGTTCTTCCCAATCTCTAAAGACAAGACGTAAATTCCAGGTATTTTCTTCTCAACCATTTTTTTAATGATACCCATGCTCAGGGGATTACAACAGGTGTCTCCTAGCAAGTAAAAACAATGATGGAAATGTATGAATCAAAACAACATTATTGAGCCAGGCGTGGTGGCGCACGCCTTTAATACCAGCACTTGGGAGGCAGAGGTAGGAGGATCCCCGAGAGTTCGAGGCCACCCTGAGACTACATAGTGAATTTCAGGTCAGCCTGAACTAGAGTGAAACCCTACCTCAAAAAAACAAAACAAACAAACAAAAAAATTATTGAGCCAGGCACATGGGAAGCTGAGGTAAGGAGGATCACCAGGAGTTTGGGTCTAGCCTACACTAGAGTAAGAAAAGGCTCAGTGCTTGCTTGCAAAGCCTGAAGGCCTGGTTTTGATTCCCGAGCACCCATGTGAAGCCTGTTTCACAAAATAACTCATGTATCTGCAGTTCATTTGCAGTGGCAAGAAGTCCTGCTATGCCCATGTTCACTCTCAAATAAATAGAAAAAAGCATTTGTTTTGTTGGTGTACGTGTGTGGTGTGGGTGATGTAATGTAATACCCCATATGCTTCCCAGCGGCAGAAGGGCCTCACCTACAGTGTCATGCTCCTCACTCTTCCACTGTCTTTTTTATTTTATTTATTTGCAAGCAGAAAGAGAGAGAGAAGAGAGACAGATAGAGATAATGGACATGCCAGGGCCACTGCAAACAAATTCCAAATGCATGTGCCTCTGCACATCTGGCTTTACAGGGGTCCTGGGGAATCAAACCTGGGTCATTAGGCTTTGCAAGAAAATGGCTTAATCACTGAGCCAATTCTCCAACCCAACAAAAGCATTTAAAAGAAAAGAATGTGAAAGGGGTTAGGAAAATGGTTCAATGGTTAAAGGTGCTTGTTTGCAAAGCCTTCAGGCCTGGGTTAAATTCCTCCATACCCATGTAAAGCCAGAAGCACAGAGTGTTACATGCATGCTGGAATTTGTTTGCAGCAATAAGAATGGCTGCCTTGCCAATTCTCTCTCTTCCTTGCTCTTGCAGATAAATGAATAAAATGGAAAAAGAAAACAAAGACATTTCTCCAAAGAAAATATGCAATGGCAAACAATAAGTAACACTGGTTCATTGAGAAAACACAAGTTGAGCCGGGCGTGGTGGCGCACACCTTTAATCCCAGCACACAGGAGACAGAGATATGAGGATCACCATGAGTTTGAGGCCACCCTGAGAATACGAAGTAAATTCCAGGTCCACCTGGGCTAGAATGAGACCCTACCTCAAAAAACCAAAAGAAAAAAGAAAATACAGCCGGACGTGGTGGAGCACACCTTTAATCCCAGCACACAGGAGACAGAGGTAGGAGGATCACCATGAGTTCGAGGCCAGCCTGAGAATACAGAGTGAATTCCAGGTCAGTCTGGGCCAGAGTGAGACCCTGCCTCGAAAAACCAAAAAAAAAAAAAAAAGAAGAAGAAGAAGGAGAAGAAGAAGGAAGAAGGAGGAGGAGGAGGAGAGAAAGAAAGAGAGAAAGAAAGAAAGGAAGGAAGGAAGGAAGGAAGGAAGGAAGGAAGGAAGGAAGGAAGGAAGGAAGGAAGGAAGGAAGGGAGAAAGGAAGGAAGGGAAAATACAAATTGGGGCCTTTAATCCCAGGACTTGGGAGGCAGAGATAGGAGGATTGTTGTGAGTTTAAGGCCATCCTGAGACTACACAGTGAATTCCAGGTCAGGGAGACACATCTTGAAAAACTAAAAAGAGCCCGGCGTGGTGGCACACACCTTTAATCCCAGCATTGGGAGGCAGAGGTAGGAGGATCAGCGTGAGTTTGAGGCCACCCTGAGAATACAGAGTGAATTCCAGGTCAGCCTGGACTAGAGTGAAACCCTACCTCGGAAAACCAAAAAAAAAAAAAAAAAAAAAAGAAGAAGAAGAAGAAGAAGAAAATACAAGTTGGAGAGGGGGGTGGCTGGAGAGATGACTCAGTCATTAAGGCACTTGTCTGCAAGCCAAAGGACACAGGTTCAATTCCCCAGTACCTACATAAAGCCAGGTGCACAGGTGGGGCATGCGTCTGGAGTTTGTTTGCAGTGGCTAGAGGCCCTGGCATGCCCATTCTCTCTCTTTCTTTTTAACTTCCTCTCTCTCTGTCATAAATAAATAATATATTAAAAAAAAAAAAAAGAATGGATGGGAGAGATGGGTTAACAGTTAAGGCACTTGCCTGGGAAGCCTAAGGACCCAGGTTTGATTCCCCAGTAGTCATGTAATCCAGATGCACAAGGTGGCACATGCATCTGGAGTTCCTTTGCAGTGAGTAGAGGCCCTGGTGCATCCATTCTGTCTCTTTTTTTCTCTCATAAATAAATAAATAAATAAATAAATAAATAAATAAATAAATTAAATAATTTTAAAAAGAGATAGAAAATACAAGTTGGAGCCAGGTGTGGTGGTGCATGCCTTTAATCCCAGCACTCGGGAGGCAGAGGCAGAGGCAGGAGTATTGCCAAGAGTTCAAGGCCACCCTGAGACTACATAATGAACTTCTGGTCACCCTGGGCCAGAGCAAAACCCTACCTGGAATAAAAAGAAAAGAAAAGAAAATACAAGTTGGGTGTGGTGGTGCACACCTTTGATCCCAGCACTCAAGAGGCAGTGGTAGGAGGATCATCTGAGACTACATAGTGAATTCCAGATCAGCCTGAGCTAGAGCAAGACCCCACCTAAAAAGAAAGAGAAAGAAAGGAAGGAAGGAAGGGAGGAAGGAAGGAAGGAAGGAAATACAAGTTAGAGGTTGAAGAGATTATCCACATAAATCCAGATGCACAAAGTGGCACATGCATCTGGAGTTTGTTTGCAGCAGCTGGAGGCTCTGATGAGCCCATTCTCTCTGTCTGTTTCTTCTCTATCTCTGTTTGCAAATACATACAAACATACATACATACATAAAATATTTTTTAAAAAGAAAGATATGGTGCTGGAGAGATGGCTTGGCGGTTAAGGTGCGCGCTTACCTGCCAAGCCTAAGAATACCAGTTCCAATCTCCAGGTCTCACATTTAGCCAGACGCAAAAAGTGGGTGCAATGCTGCACTTGCCCACAAGAGGGCACACTCATCTGGAGTTCGTTCAGAGCAGCTGAGAGGTGCTGGCATGCCCATTCTCTCGCTCTCTCTCTAGCTCTCTATCTCTCTCTGAAAGAAAGAAAGAAAGAAAGAAAGAAAGAAAGAAAGAAAGAAAGAAAGAAAAGAAAGAAAGAAAGAAAGAAAGAAAGAAAGAAAGAAAGAAAGGAGAAAGAAGGGAGGAAGGGAGGGAGGGAGGGGGGAGGGGGGGGGGGGGGGGGGGGGGGGAGGGGGGAGGAAGAGAGAGATATGGGGCATGGTTGCACAGGCCTTTAATCCCAGCACTCAGGAGGCACAGGCAGAAGGATTGCTACAGAGTGAATTCTAGGTCAGCCTGGGATAGAGTGAGACCCTACCTTAAAAGAAAGAAAGAAAATACAAGTTAGTCAGTTGTGTTAGTGCACACCTTTGATCCCAGCACTTGAGAATCAGAGGTAGGATTGCTATGAGTTTGAGGTCAGCCTAAGACTACAGAGTGAATTCCAAGTCAGCCTGGGCTAGACTAAGACCCAGCCCCAAAAAGAAGAGCAGAGCATGGTGGCACACACTTCTAATCTCAGCACTCAGGAGGCAGTGGTAGAAGAATGACCATGAGTTCAAGGCCACCATGAGACTACACAGTGAATTCCAGGTCAGTCTGGGCTAGAGGGAGACCCTACCTTGGAAAAAAAAAATTTTTAAGGGGGCTGATGAAATGGCTTAGTGGTTAAGGCGCCTGCCTGCAAAGCCCAAGGACCCTTGTTCTACTCTCCAGATCTCATGTTAGCTAGACACACAAAGGTGAGGCAAGCGTAAGGTCGCACATGCCCACTAGGGGGCACAATCATCTGAAGTTCGATTTGCAGTGGCTGGAGCCTTGGCGCCCCAATTCCCACTCTCTCTTTCCCCCTCTCTGTCTGTCTGTCTGTCTCTCTAAAAAGAAAAAAGAAAAAAAGAATAAGAAAAAAGGAGTTGGGAGTGGTGGCACATGCCTTTAATCCCAGCACTTGGGAGGCAGAGGTAGGAGGATCACGGTGAGTTCAAGGCTACCCTGAGACTACATAGTGAATTCCAGGTCAGCCTGGGCTAGGTGAGACCCCTATCTCAAAAAAACAAAACAAAAAAAAGAAGAAAGCCGGGCGTGGTGGCGCACGCCTTTCATCCCAGCACTTGGGAGGCAGAGGTAGGAGGATTGCCATGAGTTCGAGGCCACCCTGAGACTACATAGTTAATTCCAGGTCAGCCTGGACCAGAGTGAGACCCTACCTCGAAAAACCGAAAAAAAAAAAAAAAAAGAAGAAGAAGAAGAAGAAGAGAGAGAGAAAGAGAGCCGGGCGTGGTGGTGCACGCTTTTAATCCCAGCTCTTAGGAGGAAGAGGTAGGAGGATTACCTTACCATGAGTTCAAGGCCATCCTGAGACTACAGAGTGAATTCCAGGTCAGCCTGGGCTAGAGTGAAACCCTACCTCGAGAAAAAAAAAAAGAAAAAGAAAGAAAGGAAAAATGAGAAAATAAAATAAAATAAATAAATAAATAAATAAATTTTAAAAATAGGCCAGCTGAGCATGGTAGCACACACCTTTAATGCCAGCACTCAGGAGGCAGAGGTAGGATAGCCATGAGCTCAAGGCCATCCTGAGACTAAATAGTGAATTCTAGGTCAGCCTGAGCTGACCGGTTTTGGGAAGATAAGTGTTGGAGAGGGAATGGAGAAATAGAAATCCTTGTATTCAGCTGCTGATAATGTAACAATGATATCACTGTGGAAAATATATCACTTCCTTAAGAAGATAAACTTACAATTACCCAAGAAGTCTGTTCCTAGGCATATACCCAAGAAAAATGAAAACATACATCCAGAGAAAAAGTTGCCTGCTAAACCAGGCATGGTAGCACACGCCTTTAATCCCAGCACTCGGGAGGCAGAGGTAGGAGGATCACATAAGAGTTTGAGGCTAGCCTGGGACTACAGTGAATTCCAGGTCAACCTGGCCTAGAGTGAGACCCTACCTCGAAAATACCAAAAAAATAAATAAAAATAAAAACTTGCCTACAAACCAGGCGTAGTGGCACATGCCTTTAATCCCAGTACTTGGGAGGCAAGGGTAGAAGAAAAGCCTGAGACTACATAGTGGATTCCAGGTCAGCCTGGATTAGAGCAAAACCCTACTTCCAAAAACAAAACAAAACAAAACAAAACTTGCCTATAAACCTATAATCCCAGCAGAGACTGAAGCAGAACTGCAATGAGTTTAAGGCCAGTCTGGGATACATAGTGAGTTCCAGGTGAGTCTGGTGAGAGTGAGATCTTTCCCTCAATCTCTCTCTCTCTCATACAAATGTTTATGCTTGGGGCTGGAGGGATGGCTTAGCAGTTAAGGCGTTTGCCTGCAAAGCCTAAGGACCCAGGTTCGATTCCCCAGGACCCACATAAAGGGGGTGCACATGTCTGGAATTTGTTTGCAGTGGCTGGAGGCCCGGGCATGCCCATTCTCTCTCTCTCTGTCAAATAAATAAATAAAAATAAAACAGGCTGTACCCGGAATAGGCAGCACTAAGAGATGGGCCAGAGGTGACAAGTAGTTGGAGGAGGGGGTGAAACAGTTACTTAACAGGCTTAACAGTTGTGTCTTGGGTGCTGAAAAGTTTTGAAACTTGAGGGAAGTTGTGGTTGCATAACCTCACGAATGTATTCAAGGTCACTGAATTGTGCATTTTAAAATAGCTAACTTTGCCGGGTGGGTGGTGCACACCTTTAATCCCAGCACTTGGGAGGCAGAGATAGGAGGATTGCCATGAGTTCGAGGCTACCCTGAAAAATACAGAGTGAATTCCAGGTCTGCCTGAGCTAGAGTAAAATCCTACCTCGAAAAAAAAAAAGGAGGGGGGGCTAACTTTATGCTATATAAATTTCACTTCAATAAGAAAACTAAAAGGACACTTTAAAAAATATTTTTAGCTGGCCGGGCGTGGTGGCGCACGCCTTTAATCCCAGCACTCGGGAGGCAGAGGTAGAGAGTTCAAGGCCACCCTGAGACTACACAATGAATTCCAGGTTAGAGCGAGACCCTACCTCAAAAAACCAAATAAATAAGTGTGATAGAGAGGGAGTTGTGTGTGAGAGAGAGAAAGAGAGAATGTGATAGAGGTGTGTGTGAGACAGAGAGAAAGAATGGGTGCACCAGGGCCTCTAGCCACTGCAACTGACCTCCAGCACATGTGTAACCATGTGTATCTAGCTTATGTGGGTCCTGGGGAATCAAACCTGAGTTCTTAGGCTTTGTAGGCAAGTGCCTTAACTGCTATACCATCTCTCCAGCCTGGCACATGCCTTTAATCCCAGCACTCGAAAGGCAGAAGTAGGAGGATCACCATGAGTTCGAGGCCAGCCTGAGACGACATGAGTTCCAGATCAGCCTGGGTTAGAGCAAGCCCCTACCTCAAAAAAACAAAAAAAGAATTTTAAATACTTTTAGAGGGCTGGAGATATTTATATATTTTAGCCAGTTATGGCGGCACACACCTTTAATCCCAGCACTTGAGAGGCCGAGATAGGAGAACCACTGTGAGTCTGAAGCCAGCCTGGGACTACAGAGTGAGTTCCAGGTCAGCTTGGCCTAGAGCAAGACCATACCTCAAAAAAATTTTTTTTTTAATTTACTTATGAGAGAGGGGAGATAGAAAGGGAGACCGCATATGGGTGTCAGGGCCTCTTACAGCTATAAACGAACTCCACAAATATGTACCACTTTGTGCATCTGGCTTTATGTGGGTTTCTGGGGAATTGAACCCTGGGCTGGCAGACTTTGACAGCAAGCACCTCTAACCCATAAGCCATCTCCCCAGCCCCATAAGAATACTTTTTACTTAGTTCCTGTTTTTTGTTTGTTTGTTTGTTTGTTTTTTGTTTTGTTGTTGTTGTTTAGGGTTTCACTCTGGCCCAGGCTGACCTGGAATTCACTATGTAGTCTCAGGGTGGCCTAAACTCACGGTGATCCTCCTACCTGAGCTGGGATTGGTGGCGCACAGTTCCTGTTTATTAATCCCAGCGTAAAAAACTTTTGGGAGGCATTTATATATTTTAGCCAGAGGCCTTTAATCCCAGCACAGGCAGAGTAGGAGGATCACCCTGAGTTCTGAGGCCACCCTGAGTAGTAATTCCAGGTCAGCCTGGGCCAGAGTGAAACCCTACCTAAAAAAAAAAAAAAAAAAAAAAAAAAAAAACTGGGCATGGTAGCCAACACTTGCAACCCCAGCATTCGGGTGGCTGAAGCAAAACTGTGGTGACTTCAAAGTCAGCCCTATCTACAGAGTGAGAAAAAAAAAAAAAAAAAAAAAAAGCCCATAGGATATAATTGGAATACCAGATTTATGGAAAGGGTGCACATCCTTCACCCTTACCACAGGGGCCTTTTGGGGTGCAGAGACAACAATTTCTCTTCAGAGCCAGGACCAGGGTGAGGCACAAGAAGCATCTATGGCACAGGATGTAAGGAGGTCTCATTCTGGGGTTCATCTGAAGTGCTGACGTAGACTCACACAAACTTGAGAGTGAGTGCCCCTGCCCTCATTCTAGTCTCAGGTTTGTTTGTTTTCCTGACAGGGAACCAGAACTAAGAACGGGAAGCAAAGAGACCACTGTGTGGAGGACTGGACTGAGGTCATTTCCCATTTTGTGCTTTAATCATCTCATTGTCCACTTGAGAGGAAGTTTAAAGGAGGAATTGCTCTCGCCTACAGAATCTTCTATTCCTCTCCTAACAACATTCACCATATGTGCAGAGACTAAAGGGCCAAAAATAAAAAGCAAAGTTCAGGCTGGGGAGATGACTCAACAGCTGGGTTCAATTCCCCAGTACCCATAAAAAGCCAGACTTGCAGCCAGGTATGGTGGTGCACGCCTTTATCCCAGCACTGGGGAGGCAGAGGTAGGAGGATCGCCATGAGTTCGAGGCCACTCTGAGAATACAGAGTGAATTCCAGGTCAGCCTGGGCTAGAGTGAAACCCTACCTCGAAAAAAAAAAAAAAAAAGCCAGACTTTCATATGCATCTGGAGTTCCTAATGCACCCATATTCACACACTCTCTCAGGTATATATATAAATTTTTTAAAGCACAAAGCAAAATGCCCCACTCTCTTATCAATCAGACCCTAGGGCTGGAGAGATGGCTTAGCAGTGAAGGTGCTTGCCTGTGAGGGCTAAGGACCCAGGTTCCATTCCCCAGGACCCACATAAGCCAGACGCACAAGGTGGCACATGCAACTGGAGCTCATTTGCACTGGCTAGAGGCCCTGATGTACCCATTATGTTTTCCTTGAACTCATGGCGATCCTCCTACCTCTGCCTCCCAGGTGCTGGGATTAAAGGTGTGCGCCACCACGTCCAGCTGCGCCCATTCTATCTACTTCTTCTTCTCTCTTTTTCTCAAATAAATACAATAAATAAATAATATTTAAAAAATATATCAGGAGCCGGGCTGATATTATATACATATATATAAAATCAGGGCTGGAAAGATGGCTTAGCAGTTAAGAAGCTTGCCTGCAAAGTCAAAGGACCCAGGTTCAATTCCCAAGGATACATGTAAACCAGATGCACAAGGTGGCACATGTGTCTGGAGTTCATTTGCAGTGGCTGGAGACCCTGGTGTGCCCATTCTCTATCTGAAAAAAATATATTAAAAAAAATATATCAATCAGACTCTGACTGCTTAGAGCTCGGTCCAGTGATTTGTGAGCCTTATAAAAACTATGAAAGCCTAATTCACCTTGGTACTTACCCCTAAAGGCCAGTCTCAGAAAAGGCAAATGGTATTATAAAGTTTATTACCTAGGGACTGAGGAGATAGTTCAGTTGGTCAAGTGTTTGCCATGTAAGCATGAGAGCTTGATTTCAATCCATCAAACCCACATAAAAAGCTGCAAGCAGGCGGATTCCTAGGGCTTGCTGGCCAGGCAGCCTAGCCCTAATTAGGCAAGTGTCAGGGTGTGGTGGCGCACACCTTTAATCCCAGCATTTGGGAGGCAGAGGTAGGATGATCACTGTGAGTTCGAGGCCAGCCTGAGACTACATAGTGAATTCCAGGTCAACCTGGGATACAGTAAGACCCTCCCTAAAAAAAAAAAAAAAAGTTGGATGGTATTTCCTTTTTTTAATTTTTTAAAATTTATTTTATTTATTTGAGAGAGAGGAAGAGGCAGATAGAGGGGGCAAGGCAGAGTCTTCAGCTGCTGTAAACAAACTCCAGATGCATGTACCACCTTGTGCATCTGGCTTACATGGGTACTGGGGCATGGAACCTGGGTTCTTTGGCTTTGCAGACAAATGTCTTAACTGCTAAGCTATCTCTCCAGTCCTCTTTGTTTATTATTATTATTATTTTATTTATTTATTTATTTATTTATTTATTTATTTATTTATTTATTTATTTCAGGGAGAGGCAGGCAGACAGACAGAGAGAGAGAATGGGTGTGCCAGGGTCTCCAGCCGCTGCAAAGGAACTCCTACCTAGGGAGGGATTCAGGTTGAGTTTATGGGAAAAAAAGATGTAGGGAACTCCTTCAGGCAGCAAAAGAAGCCCTATCTTTTTCTGACCACTAGCAAAGTGAAGACTGCTAGGGAAGGCCCAAAGATACTTCTCACTTTAATTTTTTACAGGATCAGGAGCTCTGTGGCTCAGCATTTGTGTTATCTCCTGGGATAGTGGGTGGTATTTCTGAGGAACAACACCCAATGTTGTTCTCTAGCCCACATACATATGTGCACATAACCACACATGTGTACCTCCCCATGCACACAGGCATGCATACACAATTTACTACCACCTCTTATCTACTCAAATATGACCCAACATAAATTGTCTATGGGACAAGGACAGGTAACTTGTCTTAACTGTTATAAGAACACACCATTTCCTCTGAGGTGCCGTTCTCGCTCTGAGAAGTTGCTTGCTATGTTCCTGTCGCAGTTACCTTAGAGTAACCCTGAAACTACATAGTGAATTTCAGATCAGCCTGAGCTGGAGTGAAACCCTTCCTTGAAAAAAAAAAAAAAAAAAACTTGGGATAGGACTGGAGAGATGGCTTAGCAGTTAAGGTGTTTGCCTGCAAAGCCAAAGGACCCCAGTTTGATTCTCCAGGACCTATGTAAGCCAGATGCACAAGGGGGCGCATGCGTCTGGAGCTTGTTTGCAGTGGCTGGAGGCCCTGGTGCACCCATTCTCTCTCTCTGCTTCTTTCTCTCTCTTAAATAAATAAATAAATAAATAAATAAATAAATAAATAAAATATATTTAGAAAAAAAAAACCTGAGGTCTTGTGGGTTCCATGGTATAATGGTTAGCACTCTGGACTCTGAATCCAGCAATGTAGGGTGTGGTGGTGCCTGCCATTAATCCCAGCACTTGAGAGGCAGAGGTAGGAGGATCACTGTGAGTTCGAGTCCACCCTGAGACTACATAGTGAATTTCAGGCCAGCCTGGGCTAAAGCGAGACCCTACCTCAAAAATCCAAAATAAATAAATAAATAAAACCCAAAGCAACAACAAACCCCTCAAATTTAGTAAGCTCAAAAGCAGAACTTATTTTTCTATTTTGTTTTGATAGGACTTGGCTTTGTGGCTCAAGCTGGCCTACAACCCATGATCTCTCACCTCACCCTTCCAAGTGCTATAATTACAGGCATGCATCCCTTCATCTGGCTTAAAATCAGAACTGTGAACACACACACATTTGCTCACCCTACAGGTTACCCTACTTGGAAAGTTGACAACATTACCTTTCTAGTTGTACTGGTGGAAATACACGGACACATCTCTGACTCCTTTTCTTTCTTACCGTATCTCAATCTCTGAAGTTCAACCTTCAAATATATCCAACCTTTGACCATTTCCCCCTACCTCTACTGGTCCTGTGCAACTCCAAGCCACAGCGTTGTTGCAATACCTTCTCAACTTGTCCCCCTACAACTGTCTATGACTCTATGCCCAATAGAATAACTAAAACAGAAATAGGGACACTCATGGGACAAGAAAAACCAGGTTCTTGTTCCCTTAATCCATACAACCTGTAATCTATAGTTTCTCTCCTCCATTTTTAGCATATGGAAATGTGCCTGGCCCTTATCCCTTCACCTTATCATAAAAGAAAAAGAAACAACCCACCAGGTTCTACATAATGCCAGGTGTCTCCAAAGACAAGCAGGCCATTGATCTGTAGCTCACATGGGAAAATCCCCTTAAACCATAAAGAAGAAAAAAAAAAAAATTTTTTTTTTTTTTTACATTTTCAAGGAACAGTCTTGCTCTATTCTCAGGCTGACCTGGAATTCACTATGTAGTCTTAGGGTGGCCTCGAGGCCACCAGGCCTGGCAGAATTTTTTTAAAAAGCTATACTCATAATTAATAAACCCCAGAGCCCTCCCAGAACCCAGTAAAATGCCTATTCTTTGCTTTCAGCTAGCAGCCTGAAATTCCCACATTCAGAAATGTCTTTTATTTAACCCTTTTTAAAATTTATTTTTTAAAAATATTTCATTTTTATTTATTTATGTTACAGAGAAAGATGGTTAGAGAAAAAAGAGAGAGAGAGAGAGAGAATATGGGCGCGCCAGGGTTTCCAGCCACTGCAAACAAACTCCAGACACATGCGCCCCTTGTGCATCTGGTTTACGTGGGGCCTGGGGAATCAAACCTGGGTCCTTTGGCATTGCAGGCAAGCGCCTTAACCACTAAACTATCTCCCCAGCCCTGATTTTTTAAAACTTTTTATTTTTCAAGGTGGGGTCTCACTCTAGCCCAAGCTGACCTGGAATCCACTAGGTAGTCTCAGGGTGGCCTAGAACTCAAGGCAATCCTCCTACCTCTGCCTCCTGAGTGCTGAGACTAAAGGCATGCATCACCATGCCAGGCCCTAAAAAAATATTTTTATTGGACCAGGCGTGGTGGCACATGGCTTTAATCCCAGCACTCTGAAGGCAGAGGTAAGAGAATTACCATGAGTTTGAGGCCACCATAAGACTACATAGTGAATTCCAGGTTAGCCTGTGCTAGACCGAAGCCCTACCTTGAATGAAAAAACAGAAAAAGGGTTAGAGAAATGGCTTAGCAGTTAAGGCATTTGCCTGCAAAGCTAAAGGACCTCAGTTCAATTCCCCAGGACACATGTAAGCCAGAAGCACAAGGTGGCACATGAGTCTGGAGTTCATTTGCAGTGGCTGGAGGCCCTGGCACACCCATTCTCTCTCTCTCTCTTTCTCTGTCTGCCTCTCTCTCTCTCTTAAATAAATAAATTTTTTAAAGCCATATATATATGCTAGAGAGATGGCTTAGCAGTTTAGGTGCTTGCCTGAAAAAACCAAAGAACCAAGGTTCAATTCCCCAGGACCCACATGAGCCAGATGTACAAGGTGGGGCATGTGTTTGGAGTTTGTTTGCAGTGGCTGGAGGCCCTGGCATGCCCATTCTCTCCCCCTTTCTCTCTCTCACATAAATATTTTAAAAATGTTTTTCTTTATTTATTTGTGGAAGGAGTAGTATGTGTGTATGGGTGCATCAGGGTCTCTTGCCAGTGCAAATGAACTCCAGATGCGTGCACCACTTTGCATGTCTGACTGTACATGGGTACTAGTGAATCAAACCCAGGCCAGCAGGCTATGCAAGCAAACACCTTTAACTGCTGAGCCATCTCCCCAGCTACCCTTTTTTTCTTTCCAATGAAAACTGAGAGCTCATAATCATAATTTTATTTCTATAATCACCAGAACAAGATCTCACATGTCCATCCAGTATCACCACTAGACTGATCATTTATTTGATTTTACCTTAAGATTCTCAAGACAGGTCTTACTACGTAACCCTTCCTAGCCTAGAACTATGTAGACCAGGTGGGCCTCAAACTTGCCAAGACCTTCTTGCCCCTGCCTTGGAGTGCTGGCATTGCAGGCATGAGCCACCACACTGGACTTAGAATAATCCCTTTAAAATGCAAGCCAGATTGTGTGACTCGTCTTCTCAAAAAGTTCCTATCACCAGGCATGGTAGAGCACGCCTTTAATCCCAGCACTTGGGAGGCAGAGGTAGGAGGATCACCATGAGTTTGAGGCCAGCCTGAGATTACATAGTGAATTCCAGGTCAGCCAGGGCTAGAGTGAGACCCTACCTCAAAAAAAAAAAAAAAAAAATCCTATCTCCCCTGGCCGGTCTTTACACCAGTCCCAGCAGGTCCAACATCTGCCGCTGTAACTTCAACTTCATTCTTGAGAACATACAGAACACACTATTGTTTCAGATCCTTTGCACATTCCTGTCCTTCTCCTACACATCCAAATGGCACCTTACCTCCAGCTGCTTTGTTCAGGTGTCACTTTATCTTTGAATCCTTCTTGACCTTGCACAAGCTCCCACCTTCAGTTTCTATCTCTTCCCAGCTTCCCTTTTCTCCATGCACTCCTCACCATGGGACACATTATGCTTCATTCATCTCTTTAGAGTTTGCGTCTCCCACTGGAAAGTTCCAAAGGAGCCAAGAAGACACGCCTGGGTCCTTCACTGCTGCTCTCTAGAGAGGTGTTCAATGTACCAAGAAGCCCCAGGTGCGTGAGTACAAGTGAAGGGATGAGTGAATGATGGATGAGCCTCCCAGCTGGGGGGGGCAGGCGGGAGGGTATGGGGGGGACCCCCATGGCTTGACCAAGTGTCAGGTGCTCCTCCTCCACGCCACAGGCACAGGGCCATAGTAAAACCCGGACACAGCTCCCCAAAAGTCACCCCTTCCCTGTCTCCCGATGCAGGGCAGCACCCAAGCGAGAAGGGTGCAGTGGAGTCGCCAGTCTCCGCTCGGGCAGGGACGGGAAAGCCATCCACCAGCCCTCCTCTCTCTCTCTCTCTGTCCTCCCTCCTCCATCACTCACTCACCCATTCCATGCCAGATGACCAACGGCCGCGGCGCGGGCGGGTCGTAATGCTCCAGCGCCGGGGCGGCGCAGGACCAGGGCACAAGAGCGACAGCCAGCAGCCACACGGAGCCTGGCGACGCCATCTTGGCGGTCACATGACCGCGGGCCCCGCGCGCCGAGCCTGAATCCCCGAGGCGGCGGGAGTCAGGTGCTTCACGCTGCACACGGCGCGCGGCGCTGTCAGCCGCCAGCCTCGACCTGCAGGGACCCCGGGCACCAGGCCCCGCGAGGACCGAGTTGCATCAGAACCATTTATCCCGCCTTGGGGAGATGGCTCGGTGGTTAAAGGAGCTTGCTTGGGCAAAACCTGATTGCTCAGGATCGATTCCTTTAGTACCCAAGTGGAGCCAGACGCAAAAAGTCTGCAAGCACCTGGCATCATTGATTTGCAGTGACAAGAGACCTATGCAAGCCTACACACACACATCCATGCATACATACATACATACATACATACATACATACATACATACATACATACATACATACCAGAAGACAGAAATGGGCTAGGCTGTCAGGATAACAGAACCCCCAAAAGTAAATGTTTTTATTATTATTATTATTATTATTATTATTATTATTATTATTCCTTGAAATAAAAGCAAGAAATATCACTAAGCTTGCAGAAATCTAGATGTTACACCCTCCAGGAAAGATTAAGCTTGCACCCTTCCTAAAGAACAGAAATTCAGATCCTTACCCAAGATTACTGGCAAAGCTGTAAAATCTGGTCTTTGTCCATAGCAACCTGCCGACCTGGTCTTCCTCACGTAGACACTCCCCATAAAAAAAATAAAATAAAATAAAACCGATCTGAGTCTCAAGGTAGGCTTCTCAAAGCCCCTCTTGCCTCCTTGGACAAGACCTCCACCTTGTTTCCCTCTCTTACGTTTTAGGCTTAAGACCCCTCTCTTCCTCCTAAAGCTTTATGCTATAATAAAATCTTTCTGAACCTTATCCTCTGCTCTGTGGATTTCACTCTTCAAATTGATAGGACAAGGATTAGAGAATAACCCAAATTATTGGTGCATTGTGTACAAGGAACCCAAAATTCCTATATCAATACATATACACATACATACATGCATGCGTTAAGTTCATTCATACAAATACATAGCTTAAAATACTTTATTTTATTTGACAGAGAGAAAGAAAGAGGTAGATAGAGAGAATGGGCATGCCAGGGCCTCCAGCCACTGCAAATGAACTCTAGATGCATGCATCCCCTTGTGCATCTGGCTTACTTGAGTACTGGGGAATAGATCCTGGGTTCCTAGGCTTCGCAGACAAGCAACTTAACCTCTAAGCCATCTCTCCAACCCCACAAATACATATTTAAAAAAAAAAAAACATTTATCCAGCGCTTACTGCATAGCAGATACTGGTTTATGTGCTTTGCATGTGTTGAGTGGTTTAATCCCCACACAAGGCTATACACTGTTCCCCATGTTACACATCAGGACACCAAGGTACTGAGAAGATACATAACGTACCAAGGAAACAGTTCACAAGTGGACAGACCCAAAGTTGTTGCTCTCCAACACAGCCCTATACTGACTGCCTAGGAAGAAAGAGAGAAGAAAGGACTGGGAGATGGCTCAGCAATTAAAGGCACTGGCTTGCAAAACCTGACAATCTGCGTTCAGTTCTTTCTTAACCACATAAAGCCAAATGCACAAAGTGGTGCATGCATCTGGCGTTAGTGTTTGCAGCTGGAAGGGAGGGGTCCTGATGCACCATTTCTTCCCTCTCTTTCTCTCTCTCTCTCTTTCAAATAAATATTTAAGGACTTGGTCTTATGTTTGGAATGGGAAGGAGAAACGTGATTTTTCAGCCAGGACTAACCATGGCCAAGGTGGTATTTGTGCTGGATCTTGAAGGAAGAGAGAGGATATCAATAGGCAAAGATGAAATTCAGTAGAAGGTGAGAAGCTTTAGCTTGTGGTGTCTTCTAGAAGTCAAGGTTTCCAGGTTAGCTGTAACAGAGAGATATGCAAACGCACCACTTCCTGTCCAAGTCCATTATTGCTCTCATCAGCCTTTCCCCCCCTTGTCTTTCTTTTCTTTTTCTTTCTTTTTTTTGGGGGGGGTTTCAAGGTAGGGTCTCACTCTAGCCCAGGCTGACCTGGAATTCACTCTGTATTCTCAGGGTGGCCTCTCAGGGTGGTGCTCTTCCTATCTCTGCCTCACGAGGGCTGGAATTAAAAGTGTGCACCACCACGCCCAGCTCCCTTGTCTTTCTTCCTCTATTTAATCCGTTGTGCATTCTGTGGCCAGATTCTCTCAGGCCAATTTCATCATCTGTTACCTGTTTAAACGCTTTCTAAAATTCATTGATTTATAATGTGCATGCTGGTATTTTTATTAAATATTATTATTTATTTAAGAAAGAGAGAAAGTGGGTATAGGCAAATGAACTCCAAATACATGTGTCACATTGTGCATTGGGTTTTACGTGGTACTGGGGAATCGGCAATTTAAAATTTTTTTAAACTATTTTTATTTTTATTTATTTTTTGAGAGAGAGAGACAGACAGAGAATGGGCATGCCAGGGCCTCCAGCCACTCTGCAGATGAACTCCAGACGCATGTGCCACCTTGTGCATCTGTCTTACATGGGTCCTGGAGAATCGAACCTATGTCCTTTGGTTTTGCAAGCAAGTGCCTTAACCGCTAAGCCATTTTCCCAGCCCTTTTTTTTGTTTTTCAAGGTAGGGTCTCTCTCTAGCCTAGGCTGACCTGGAATTCACTATGTAGTCTCAGACTGCCTTCAAACTCATGGCGATCCTCCTACCTCTGCCTCCTGCCTCCTAGGATTAAAGCATGCACCACTATGCCCAGCTCTGTTAGTTATTTTTATTTTATTTTAGAGCGAGTGCATGTGAGATAAAGAGAACTGGCACACCACAGCCTCAGCCACTGCAATCAAATTCTAGATGCTGGTGCCACCTAGTGGGTATGTGTGACCTTGTGCTTGCCTCATTTTTGTGCGCCTGGCTAATGTGGGATCTGGAGAATAGAACATGGGTCCTTAGGACCTTTGCTGGCAAGCACCTTAACAGCCGAGCCATCTCTCCAGCTCTGTTTTATTATTTTATTTTTAGAGAAACAGAAAGAGAGAGAGAGAGAGAGAAAATTGGCACACCAGGGCCTCTAGCTACTGTGCATGCATCATCTTTTGTACTTGTGTCACCTTGTGTGTCTGGCTTATATGGGTTCTAGGGAGTTGAACCTGGGTTCTTGGGCTTTGCAGGCATGCACCTTAACCACCAAGCCATCTCTCCAGCCTGGTTTTTTTAAATATTTATTTGTTTGTTTATTTATTTCAGAGAGCAAGATGGAAAGAGAGAGAATGGATGCACCAGGGCCTCCAGCCACTGTAAACAAACTCCAGATGCATGTACCACCATGTGCATCTGGCTTACATGGGTTCTGGGGAGTCAAACTTGGGTCCTTTGCAGATAAATTCCTTAACTGCTAAGCCATCTCTCTAGCCCTTGTTTTTGTTTTTGCTTTTGGCTTTAGTTTTTTAAGGTAGGGTCTTGCTCTAACCCAGGCAGACCTGGAATTCACTGTGTATTCTCAGGGTGGCCTCAAACTCACAGTGATCTTCCTACCTCTGCCTCCCAAGTGCTGGGATTAAAGGTGTGCACCACCATGCCAGGCTTGGTTAGTTTTAATAAGCCTCTTCCTACTATAGTGTTTTATTTTCCTTGTGCACCAAAAAAAGAACAAAGAGCTGGGCATGGTGGCCCATGCCTTTAATCCCAGTACTTGGGAGGCAGAGGTAGGAGGATCGCCGTGAGTTTGAGGCCACCCTGAGACTACACAGTGAATTCCAGGTCAGCCTGGGCTAGAGTGAGACCCTACCTTGAAAAACCAATAATGTTTATTTATTTATTTGTGTGGGTATGTGCATGTGTGTATGTATGTGCAAGCAAGGTTTCTTGCCACTGCAAACCAATGCCTATCTGGTTTTATGTGGGTGGCTGTGGAATTGAATTCAATCGACAGAGTTTGCAAGCAAGTGCCTTTTACCATGTAGCTCCCTATTCTTTTTTTTTTTTTTTTTTTTTTTTTTTTTTTTTTTTTTATGAGGTAGGGTCTCACTCTGGTCCAGGCTGACCTGGAATTAACTATGTAGTCTCAGGGTGGCCTCGAACTCTCGGCGATCCTCCTACCTCTGCCTCCCGAGTGCTGGGATTAAAGGCGTGCGCCACCACGCCCGGCTTCTCCCTATTCTTAAAACTTTAAAAAATATTTTTATTTATTTGCAAGCAGAGGGAGAGAAACAGAGAAACAATGAGCATGCCAGAGCCTCTTGCCACTGCAAACAAACTCCAGACACATGGACCACTTTGTGCATTTGGCTTCATGTGGGTACTGGAGAATCAAACCTAGGCAGTCAGGCTTGGTAAGCAAGTGCTTTTTTTTTTTTTTTTTTTTTTTTTTTTTTTGCAAGGTAGGGTCTCACTCTGGTCCAGGCTGACCTGGAATTAACTATGTAGTCTCAGAGTGGCCTTGAACTCTCGGTGATCCTCTTACCTCTGCCTCCCGAGTGCTAGGATTAAAGGCGTGCGCCACCACTCCCGGCTCAGCAAGTGCTTTTAACTACTGAGCAATCTCTCCAGCCCTCAGACTTTTTTCTTATCCTAGAAAGACATCAAAAATATTTAAATATAAACTGGGAGTGTTGGCACACACCTTTAATCCCAGCACTCGGGAGGCAGAGGTAGGAGAATCACCATGAGTTCAAGTGAGACTACATAGTGAATTCCAGGTCAGCCTGGGCTAGAGTGAGACCCTAACTTGAAAAAAAAATTAAATGAGGAATCTGTTAAGTAAGTTAGGATGTATCCACGGAGTAATGAAATACTAGGAGACTGGCTTTATAAAGGATGAAGTAGACTTATATAGACTAACATAAAAAATTCTCAGTGAAAGCCAGGTGTGGTGGTGCACACCTTTAATCCCAACACTCAGGAGGCAGAGGTAGGAGGATTACTCTGAGTTCAAGGCCACCCTGAGAGGAAAAACTGGCTACATACCCACATGAAGCCCTTCTCTCTGATACCGTGGGAACCATCACTTAGTTAGTAGTTGAAGTCAATTAGAGTGCAAGATTAGCATCTGGGCACTTCATTCACAGTGGCTAATGAGGCACTCTCAAAAAAGGTGGAGCACAGACACTTTAAAGTTTTCTGAAATACCCATGAGTGTGCATGTGCATGCATTTGTATATACACACAAATTAATAAAGTGCAAGATTATAAAACATTATATGGTACACTATTTTATGGAAAACAGGACTATTGTATATTAGCTTTTTTTTGTTTTTTTGTTTTTTTTTTGGTTTTTGGTTTTTCAGGGTGGCCTCAAACTCATGGCGATCCTCCTATCTCTGCCTCCCAAGTGCTGGGATAAAAGGCACGCACCACCACGCCCAGCTTATTTTCTTTCTCTTTTGAACATTATTTATTTATTTATTTATTTGAGAGAGAGAATGAGAATTGATGCGCCAGAGCCTCCAGCCACTGTAAATGAACTCCAGATGCATGTGCCACCTTGTGCATCTGCCTTTACGTGGGTACTGGAGAATTGAACTTATGCCCTAACTGCTAAGATATAGTGCCAGTGCCAGATGTACTAGATGAATATAGCACTAATTCTAGATGTTCTAGACAGGTATAGAGCTGGTACTCAGTTTTCTCACTCATACCAAATTCAACAAGTTTCTTTCTTTCTTTTCTCAAAGTAGGGTTTTACTGTAACCCAGGCTGACCTGGAATTTACTATGTAGTCTCAAACTCACAGTGATCTTCCTCTGCCTCCCAAGTGCTGGGATTAAAGGCGTGCATCACCATGCCCAGCTAAAACTTTTTGTTTTAATTTTTTAAAATTTTTATTTATTTATTTATTTGCAACCATAGAGAGAGAGACAGGGAGAGAGAGAGAAGAGAGGCAGACAGGGAGAGAGAATAGGCACACCAGGGCCTCTAGCCACTGCAAACGAACTCCAGATACATGTGCCCCTTGTGCATCTGGTTTACATGGGTCCTGGAGAACCGAACCGGGATCCTTTGACTTCACAGGCAAATACCTTAACCGCTAAGCCATTTCTCCAGCCCTAAAACATTTTTTTTTAAAGAACAGGTATGCCAGGACCTCTAGCCACCACAAATAAACTCCAAGTGTATGCGCCACCTTGTGCTTACATGGGTACTGGGGAATTGATCAGTTCTTAAGCTGAGACTACACAGTGAATTCCAGGTCAGCCTGGACTAGAGTGAAACCCTACCTCGAAAAACAAAAAAGAAAAAAAATTTTTTTTAATTTATTTTTTGCAGCAGGGAGGGGAGGAGAGGGCAGGGGGAGAGAATGGGCATACCAGGGCCTCTAGAGAAAGAAAATATTACTGATAAAAAAGTACAAAAAGCCAGACCAACATGTGACAGGCAGGTAGCCCAGTCGGCATGAGTAGAAGTATCTAGTAGTTTTCCAAACCCTAGTTACATTTATCACACTATAAGGCATCATTAAATGTGTTTTAGAATTAGGAGAGTAGGCTAGATATAAAATTAAAAAGTAGGACTGGAGAGATGGCTTAGTGGTCAAGGCACTTGCCTGAGAAGCCTAAGGACTCATGTTCGACTCTCCAGGTCCCACATAAGCCAGATGCACAGTAATGCAAGCACATAAAGTCACACATGCATCTGGTGTTTGATTGCAATGGCTGGAGGTCCTGGCATGCCAATTCTCTCTCCCACTCTCACATAAAAAAAAAGCAGGGCCTGGAGAGATGGCTTAGTGGTTAAGCACCTGCCTGTGAAGCCTAAGGACCCTGGTTCGAGGCTCGATTCCCCAGGACCCATGTAAGCCAGATGCACAAAGTGGTGTATGTATCTGGAGTTCACTTGCAATGGCTGGAGGTCCTGGCATGCCCATTCTCTATCTATCTGCCTCTTTCTTTGTCTGTCTGTCACTCTCAAATAAATAAACAAAAAAAGAAATAATGGTGTAATTTCTTCCTGAAAAAAAAAAAAAGCAATCTATTGGGCTTGCCTTAAAAAAAAAATAGGGTTGGAGAGATGGCTTAGCAGTTAAAGTGCTTGACTGCAAAGCCTAAGGACCCATGTTCAACTCTCCAGATCCCATGTAAACCAGACACACAAAGGTGAGGCAAGTGCAAGGCTGTACATGCGCACTAGGTGGCACAAGCGTCTGGAGTTTGATTGCAGAGGCTGAAGTCCTGGCGCATCAATTATCTCTCTAAAATAAAAAAGAAGAATATAAGAAAGTAAAGTCTGGGCTGGAGAGATGGCTTAGCTATCAAGGTGTTTGTATGCAAAGCCTAAGGACCCAGGTTCAATTCCCCAGGTCCCATGTAAGTGAGATGCACAAGGTTGCATGTGGTAGACTGCCCCCAAAAGTAAAAAAGCAGCAATATCTTTGGACCTATACTTGCAGTCTCCACTTTCCTAGAGATCAGAGAAGAATCTGGCTTCTCCTTATTTCTTGCCCAGAAGAGTTCCCTAGACCTGTTTTTTCATGAACAACCTGAGCCCCTCCCTGGAAGAGAGTTCCCCTTATCCAGAATTTAAAATCTTTTTATTTATTTATTTGCCAGCAGAGAGAGGTAGAAGAGAAACAGATACAGAGAATGGACCAGGGTCTCCAGCCGCTGCAAATGGACTCCAGATGTATGAGCCACTCTACACATCTGGCTCTACATGAGCACAAACCTAGGTCACTGGGCTTTTCAGGCAAGCACCCTAACCACTGAACCATCTCTCCAGCTCCCCTCCCCAGCTGCTTTCCTAGAATTTAAATCTGATTGTGACATTGTGGTTGGGTAAGCACAGCCCTGAAACTTAGCATCATGGCTGGCTTCTCTTTTAAAAAAGAAAATTTATTTATTTATTTATTTATTTATTTATTTATTTATTTATTTAAGAAAGAAGCAGATAGAGACAGAGAATGAGCACGCCAGGGCCTCTAGCCACTGCAAAAGAATTCCAGACGCTTGTGCCACCTTGTGCCACTACAATTGAACTCCAGACACGGACACCCCCTTGAGTGCATGTGCAACTTGGCGTGTCTGTGTCACTGTGCATCTGGCATATGTGGGACCTGGAGAGTCAAACATGAGTCCTTAGGCTTCACAGGCAAACACTTTAACCGCTAAACCATCTCACCAGCACCTTTTGCACATTTCTTCCAGGCCCACCACATGGGCTCTCAGACCAAGTTTGTATACCCATTTGCCGGGGCTTTTTTCCCTCACCACCGGCAGGTAGAGCAAAAGAGAGAGAGCCGGGCCAGCCGTTTCTCTCTTGAGGCTGAGCGAGAAGACAGGTGTCAGCGACTCAAACCTCCCCAAATCACCGGGGAAAAGAAAACCACATTGAGTCGCGGAGAAACGTCTAAAGCGAAACTCGTCGTTTATTGTCGGGGGAGATATTTATGTGTTTTGAGGAAGGGGGCGGGAAGAGGGGATGAGAGAAAGGTATAAGGGCCAATATACTTTGAGGAAGGGGGCGGGAAGAGGGGATGAGAGAAAGGTATAAGGGCCAACAGTATTTCATCACGTCAGCAGCAGCTGGGTGGAGGCAGTTTCAGCTTAGGTGCTGAGTCAAGGGCAGGTACTCAGGCTCGACTAGGCCTTACCGGGAATAGGCCAAGATTGGCTGGGCTAACCACTCGGCTTCACACCGGGCAGGGCCCAACACCCATTTTCCTTCCCTTGATTTCCCCCCTCAATAAATGTAACAATTTAATAATTGTTTATAATAAATACAACAGCTTGTATATAACAATAAATGTAACAACTTAATAACTATCCATCTCGGTCTGGTTTGCCAATTCTTTGATTCAATAACAGACATGAACTCAGGAGTTCAAGGAGTCATTGGAGTTCAAGGACTATTCCTGAACTCCCAACACCCGGTTCCAGTGCTGGGATCACAGATGTGTACAACCATGCCCAGCTATGATAAATAACTCTTATAATCAGAAAAGAAAGAAGACACATAAAAAATGATTGCATGTAAATATGCTGCAGCTGCCAGGGTGGAGACCAGTTGTGTTTGCACACCTGGCTGAGGGTGGCACTTCCCTCCCTGCAGCTGGTGGTTAAACCACTCCCTGACTACAGAAGCCAAGAAAGCAGAGGGGAAAATATGTTGGTAAAGAAAATAGAGACTAATTTTGTAACCAAGTTCTTAGTTTTGTGATTTTTGTCTTGTTTTGGGGGCTGGGGGTCCGAGGTAGGGTCTCACTCTAGCTCAGGCTGACCTGGAATTCACTATGTAGTCTCAGGGTGGCCTTGAACTCACGGCGATGCTCCTACCTCTGCCTCCCGAGTGCTAGGATTAAAGGCGTGTGCCACCACGCCTGGCTCCAAAAATCATCTTTACTGGCCCACAGAGATGTTCTCCATCTTGGGATTGGTAATCCAATTACATCTGCCATGTCTTTTCTGCCATGTATGGTAACAGACTCACAGGTTCTAGAAACTGCAACATGGACTTTTGGGGATTTCATTATTGGGACACCACCAAGGGTTGCTGTGCTGGGCTGAACAGCTGTCACCTTCTTCCTCTGTGGCTGGCCAGTGTGGTTTGTCTCAGTGTCCTGGGTAGTGGTCTCTGGATGCCCAGCTGATCACTGAGATTCCTTTCTGGACACCCGGGCCTCATGAGTCCCTCTGGCCACTCTGAAAAGCCAGGCACATATGGCACCCTGGCTGGGAGATGCTGGCACAGAGAGGAAGGAGTCTGGTGGTCCTGCATCCAACTCCATGAAGCCTGGTTTAAGGTCCAGTTCTTATGTTGGGGAATATTAAACTTTTTTTTTTTTTTTTTGGTTTTTCAAGATAGGTTCCCACTCTAGCCCAGGGTGACCTGGAATTCACTATGTATTCTCAGGGTGACCTTGAACTCACAGTGATCCTCCTACCTCTGCCTCCCAAATGCTGGGATTAAAGGTGTGCACCACCATGCCCGGCACATTTTTTATTAATAAGTATTCAGCAGTTAAAGACACTTGTTTTGCTTGTAAAGCCTGATGGCTCGGGTTCAATTCCTCAGTACCAAGAGAAAGCCAGATGCACAAAGTGGCACATGTGTCTAGAGTTCATTTGCAGTGGTAAAAGATCCTGGTGCTCTCTCTTTTTGCAAATAGATAACAAAAACAAAATATTTACAATCTCCTCTTATGAAGATGGATTTTTTTGTATAATTCTATAATTGGTTTTCACTCATAATTTTGGGACCTAATTGATAAGGTCATATGGGCTGTGGAACCTCATGTCTTACTGAGGTGTTATTCCTTTGTTAAATTTCCTTGTTACTGACTATAGCTTTTAGTATTCCAGTGTTTGCTATTCATTTTGGATACCACCTTCCCCATACTGAGGAGTTAAGGTGCTTGCCTGCAAAGCCAAAGGACCCAGGTTGGAGTCCCCAGGATCCACGTAAGCCAGATGTACAAGGGGGTGCATGCATCTGGAGTTCGTTTGCAGTGGCTAGAGGACCTGGCGCACCCATTCTCACTCTCTCTCTCTTTCCCTCTCTCTGTCTCAAATAAATAAATAAATAAATAAATAAATAAATAAATAAATAAATAAATAAAATCTTTAAAAACAATGGGTACTGAAGCGAGCGCTTAGCAGTTAAAGGCACTTTGCAAAGTCTGCTAGCCCCGAGTTCAATTCCCCAGCCATCCACATAGAGTGGAACGGGCATTCATTTGCAGTGGCAAGAGACCCTGGTACACCCATACATATGCACATGCACACACACACATTCATGCACACCAACAAACAAGTAAAAATTTAGAAAAGAACTCCAGGGGATGGAGAGATGGCTCAGCAGTTAAGGTGCTTGCCTGCAAAACTTGACAATCTAGGTTCGACTCTCCAGTACCCACATAAAGGCAGATGCACTAAAAGGTCCACTCGCAGTGGCTGGAGCCCCTGGAGCACCCATTCTCTCTGTCTGTCTGTCTGTCTGTCTGTCTGTCTGCTATCTCTCTCTGCTTGCAAAAAAAAAAAAAATTCTTGTGCTGGAGAAACAGCTTAGTGGTTAAGGCGCTTGCCTGCAAAGCCTAAAGACCAGAGTTTGATTCCCCAGTACCCACGTAAGCCAGATGCACAAAGTGGTACATGCATCTGGAGTTTGTTTGCAATGGCTGGAGGCTTTAGCACATCCATTCTGTCTGTGTATCTCTCTCCTCTCTATCTCTCCCTGCTTGCAGATAAATAAATAAGTAAATAAATAAATATATTTTTAAAGATTCTTTTAAATTAGAGCCACAAGTTGGGACATTTGCACAGACATTACCTCTCCCCACTATCCCCCATAATGTATGACCCATAATCCCCATGGGGTTGACCTGCATCCCAAACGAAGAAGACCTCATCAGAAAAGAGGCAAGGAGGTGGGAAAGGATGGTACCAACATGTGTTCTTTACATACTAAGTATGTCCATATTTAGTAAAAAAAAAAAAATGAAAAAAAATTCTTTAAAAAAAATAAACTAAAGCTGGGGGTGGTGCCACATGCCTTTAATCCCAGCACTCAGGAGGCAGAGGTAGGAGGATTGCCATGAGTTCAAGGCCACCCTGAGACTGCATAGTGAATTCCAGGACATCCTGAGCTAGAGCTACCTGAAAAAAAAAAAAAAACCTAGGACTGGAGAGATTGTTAAGCAATTAAGGCTTTTGCCTCCAAAGCCAAAGGATCCTGGTTCAGCTCTCCAGGACCCACATAAGCCAGATGCACAAGGGGGCGCATGCATCTGAAGTTTGTTTGCAATGGCTGGAGGCCCTAGTGTGCCCATTCTCTCTCTCTCTGCATCTTTCTCTCTCAAATAAATAATAATAAAACTCCAAAATGAAATAATGGGGTCTGGCATGGTGGCTCACGCCTTTAATCCCAGCAAAGGTAGGAGGATTGCTGTGCATTTGAGGCCAGCCTGAGACTACTTAGTGAATTCTAGGTCAGCCTGGGCTAGAGTGAGACCCTACCTCGAAAAACCAAAAATTAATTAATTAATTAAAAAGAAACACAAAATAAAAATAAAATAAAGTCAATCTTTTTTTTTTTTTTTTTTTTTTTTTTTTTTTGCGAGGTAGGGTCTCACTCTGGTCCAGGCTGACCTGGAATTAACTATGTAGTCTCAGGGTGGCCTCGAACTCTCGGCGATCCTCCTACCTCTGCCTCCCGAGTGCTGGGATTAAAGGCGTGTGCCACCACGCCCGGCTAAATAAAGTCAATCTTAACACTTCTCCCTAGTCTCAGAATCTAGTTCAAGCTGGGTTTTTTGTTTATTTGGTTGTGTGTGTGTGTTTTTATTTATTTTATTTTTTTAAAGGACTTTTTAAAAAACAATTTCCAGTTTTGATTTTTATTTATTTATTTGCAAGCAGAGAGAGAGAGAGATAAAAGAGAGGCAGACAGAGAATGAGCACACCAGGGCCTCTAGCCACTGCAAACAAACTCCAGATGCATGTGCCCCTTGTGCATATGGTTTACGTGGGTCTTGGAGAATTGAACCAGGGTCTTTTGGCTTCACAGGCAAATGCCTTAACCACTAAGCCATTTCTTCAGCCCCTTACTTTATTTTTTTGAGGTAGGGTTTCACTTTAGCCCAGGCTGACCTGGAATTCACTATGTAGTCTCAGGGTGGCCTCGAACTCATGACAATCCTGCTATCTCTGCCTTCCAAGTGCTGGGACTAAAGGCGTGCACCACCAGCTTTTGTTTTGTCTTTTGAGACAGGTTATCTTGCATCCTAGCTTGGCCCAGAAGTCACTACATATCCAAAGACAGCTTTGAATTCTAGATCCTCTTGCCCTGGCCTCTGTTTTCTGCCCAAGTGCCTGGCTTCATTACCCAAATCATTTCTACCATCTGAAATAGCTCTGCCATCTTTTAAAAAGATATTTATTTCTTTTTTTTTTTTTTTGGTTTTTCGAGGTAGGGTCTCACTCTGGCCCAGGCTGACCTGGAATTAACTATGTAGTCTCAGGGTGGCCTTGAACTCAAGGTGATCCTCCTACCTCTGCCTCCCGAGTGCTAGATATTTATTTCTTTATTTGAGAGAGAAAAAGAGGCAGAGAGAGGAAGGGAGAGTGAGTGAGAATGAGCATGCTAGAGCATCCAGCTACTGGAAGTAAACTCCAGACGTATGCACCACCTTGTGCACCTGGCTCACGTGGGTTTTGGGGAATCAAACCTGGGTTCTTTGGCTTTGCAGGCAAGTGCCTTAATGCTAAGCCATCTTGTCAGCCCTAACCCTGCCATCTTTATTCTACTTGAACCAGCAAGACTCCAACACAACTGAACCGTTGCTCATCTCTTCCATTGACCTTCCTGGGGTCCTGCTCCAAAATATTTTAAAGACCAATAGTGAAGGCATCTATGTAGAGAAGTACTGAGAAGTACTCTGCAAAAGGAACCATTAAGGGGAAACAAGCATTGTTTTCTTGGTTTAAATCAATTATAGATTATTATTTTAATAAGTAGCCTCCAAAGCATATATTAAAAGACAACTTGCAAAGCCTGAATTTCAATGTCTCTTCAAAGAGTAACTGAAAGACAATAAGCTCCTTATCAGTTCCCTGAATAATTTGTATCATGAAAGGAACAATGGGAACAGAAAAGTTTTGAATACTCGCAAGCTTCAGGTTTCGTTTTTTGCACACAAGAAATGAAAACACTTAGCTGAGCATGGCGGCACATACCTTTAATCCCAGCACTCAGGTGGCAGAGCTAGGAGGATCACCAACCAAAGACTACATAGTGAGTTCTACATTAGCCTGGGCTAGAGTGAGACCCTACTTCAAAAAAAAAAAAAAAAAAAAGGGGGGGCTCTGGAAAGATGGCTTAGCGGTTAAGCACTTGCCTGTGAAGCCTAAGGACCCCAGTTCAAGGCTTGATTCCCCAGGACCCACGTAAGCCAGATGTACAAAGTGGCGCATGCACCTGGAGTTCATTTGCAGTGGCTGGAGGCCCTGGCGTGCCCATTCTCTCTCTCTATCTGCCTCTTTCTTTCTCTGTCTCTCAAAGAAAGAAAGAAAGAAGGAAAGAAGGAAGGAAGGAAGGAAGGAAGGAAGGAAGGAAGGAAGGAAGGAAGGAAGGAAGGAAAGAAGGAAGGAAGGAGAAAGAAATTAAAGCACTTTATAGATTTTAAAATGTTAAGCTGAAGCCGGGCATGGTGGCGCACGCCTATAATCCCAGCACTCGGGAGGCAGAGGTAGGAGGATCGCCGAGAGTTCGAGGCCACCCTGAGACTACATAGTTAATTCCAGGTCAGCCTGGACTAGAGTGAAACCCTACCTCGAGAAACAAAAAAAAAAAAAAAAATGTTAAGCTGAGGTTGGAGAAATGGCTTAGTGGTTAAGGCACTTGTCTACAAAGCCAAAGGACCCAGGTTCCATTCCCCAAGACCCACGTAAGCCAGGTGCACAAGGGGGAGCACCCATCTGGAGTTTGTTTGCAGTGGCTGGAGGCCCTCTCTCCCTTTCTCTTTCTCTCTGCCTCTTTCTCTCTCAAATAAATAAAATACATTTTTTTTTAAAAAACAAGTCTTTAAAAAAACCCAAATAAATAAATAAGAATAAAAATTTAAAAATGAAGTAACGGTTGGATAGATGCCTCAGCAGTTAAAGGTGCTTGCTTGCAAAGTTTTTTGTGTTTTGTTTTCTGGTTTTTTTCAAGGTAGGGTCTTGCTCTAGCCCAGCTGGCCTGGAATTCACTATAGGGCGTCAGGGTGGCCTCAAACTCACAGCTATCCTCCTCCCTCTGCCTCCCAAGTACTGGTGCTGGGATTAAAGTTGTGTACCACCACACCCAGCTTTTTGTCTTTTTTTTTTTTTTTTTTTTTTTTTGGTTTTTTGAGGTAGGGTCTCACTCTAACCCAGGCTGACCTAGCATTCACTATGTAGTTTCAGGGTGGCCTTGAACTCACAGCGATCGTCTTACCTCTGCCTCCCCAGTACTGGGTTCATGTGATCAGCCACATTTCTGAGACTTGTGATGTCTATGACTCCTGTTATCACCCCTCATTCTCTAGTAATCTGGGCTCAAGGAGCCTGAGGGTAGCTAGTGTCTGCCAGTATCAACCTTGTACTCTTCCAAGGGCATCCAGGCTGTGGTGGGGATGTTAGCTCAGAACAAACAAACCATTAACAGTGTATCCCTGTTATCAATGATATGGACATGTGGATCCCTTTCTACATTATGTGGTACAAATGTGTCTTTATAATACTGAATATAAAAGTGCCCCCACCTACCCTTCCTTTTCTTTATCAGTATGATTAGACTCAGTGATGGAAGAATATTCCTACGTTGTTAAAACTTTAGAATTTAGCCATGTGTGGTGGCGTGTGCCTTTAATCCCAGCACTTGGGAGGCAGAAGTAGGAGGATCACTGTGAGTTCCAGGCCACCCTGAGACTACATAGTGAATTCCAGATCAGCTTGGACTAGAGCAAGACCCTACCTCGAAAAAAAAAAAAAAAAAAAAAAAAACAACTTTGAACTTGGCCGGGCATGGTGGCACACACATTTAATCCCAGCACTCAGGAGGCAGAGGTAGGAGGATCATTGTGAATTAGAGACCAACCTGAGACTACAAAGTGAGTTCTAGGTTGGCCTGAGCTAGAGTAAGACCCTAAAAAAAAAAAAAAAAAAAAAAAAAAAAAAAAAAAAAAAAAGTCTTTGTAGCTCTTGTGCATCAAGATCTAGTGGATCTTTAATTTTTTGCCCTGAGATTTCTTTTGGGGTTTTCAAGGTTAGGTCTCACTCTAGCCCAAGCTGACCTGGCGCTCACTCTATAGTCCTAGGGCTGGCCTTGAATTCACAGTGATCCTCCTACCTATGCCTCCTAAATGCGGGATTAAAGATGTGTGCCACCATACCTGGCTAATCTTGAAATTTTTAAAAAATATTTAATTTTAATTTACTTATTTGAGAGTGAGAGAAAGAGGCAGATAGAGGGACAGAGAAAGGGAGGGAGAAAATGGGTGCTCCAGGGCCTCCAGCTGCTGCAAATGAACGCCAGACACATGTGCCACCTTGTGCATCTAGTTTATGTGGGTCCTGGAGAATCAAACCTGGGTCTTTGGCTTTGTAGGCAAGTGCCTTAACTACTAAGCCATCCCTCCAGCCTGCTCTTGAAAATTTTTATGGCCAAACACCCTTGCCCCTCACAAGTTTTTTTTTTCAGTGCTGGGGAGAGAACGTAGGGCATGGCGCCTGATAACTGGGCACCTTACCCCTGACCTACATCTCACCAAGTAGATAGCATCTTCATTGCCTGCTTGCTTGCCTGCTTTCTTTCTTTCTTTCTTTCTTTCTTTCTTTCTTTCTTTCTTTCTTTCTTTCTTTCTTTCTTTTTTTTAGGCAAGGTCTCACTCTGGCCCAGGCTGGCCTGAAACCTATGGTGATCCTCTTACCTCAGCCTCACAAGGGCTGGGATTAAAGCCATGGGTCACTGTGCCAGGTTTACTACTGACTCATTCCAACTCACATGCAAATCTAAACACCTGAAGCTAGGATCTGCATATGAGAGAGAACATGCAGCATTTGACTTTCTAAGCCTGGGTTACCTTACTTAGTCTAATCTTTTCTGGACCACACCATTTTCATGAGTTTTGAAGTTACTATCTTCAAAGGATTACTACAGAATCTCAATGAGATCACAGGGTGGTTCCCAAGAGGCACCTGACAGAATTGTAATTAAGATTCCCAAGATAGGATATCGTCCCTGAAAACAAAGTCAATAGTCTTACTTGAGATTTTCAATGTCTGGGGAAAGGAAAGAGGCCCTTCCCAAAGAAATATTCATATAGGCTTTAAGCCCGAGTCATTGCTATTTCATCATAAACTATCTGTACAAGGAAGGAATGTTAGCTGGGTATGGTGGCACACACCTTTAATCCCAGCACTCAGGAGGCAGAGGTAGGAGGATTGCTGAGAGTTTGAGGCCACCCTGAGACTATATAGTGAATTCCAGGTCAGCCTGAGCTAAAGTGAGACACTACCTCAGAAACAATCAAAAAGAAAAGAGAAGCCGGGCGTGGTGGCGCACGCCTTTAATCCCAGCACTTGGGAGGCAGAGGTAGGAGGATCGCCGAGAGTTCGAGGCCACCCTGAGACTACAGAGTGAATTCCAGGTCAGCCTGGACTAGAGTGAGACCCTACCTCGCAAAAACCAAAAAAAAAAAAAAAGAAAAGAGAAAGAAAGAAAAAGAAAGAAAGAAAAAAAGAAAGAAAGAAGAAAGAAAGAAAGAAAGAAAGAAAGAAAGAAAGAAGAAAGAAGGAAAGAAAGAAAGAAAGAAAGAAAGAAAGAAAGAAAGAAAGAAAAAGAAAGATAGGAGGAAGAAGAAAGGGAGGGAGGGAGGAAGGAAGAAATGTTAACTCCATGTCAACAGCCTTTACAATAAATGTTGCTAATAGTGCTGGAATTCTTGTTTCTCAGCTGGTGAGCAGATTCAATCAGATTCCTAGGGTGAGAGGCTTCTTTTTCTTCCCATAATTTTGCCTGACTTCCTATTTATTTATTTATTTATTTATTTATTTATTTATTTATGAGAGAGAAAGAGAGAGAGAAGCAGAGATAAGAGGTAGTATATAGAGAGAAAGAGAGAGTGAATGGGTACACCAGGGCCTCTAGCCATTGCAAACAAACTCCAGACGCATGTGCCACCTTGTGCATCTGGCTTATGTGGGTCCTGGGGAATTGAACTGTGGTCTTTTGAATTTGCAGGCAAGTGCCTTAACTGCTAAGCCATTTCTCCAGCCCTCCCCCCGCCCTTTTTTTTTAAATGCTCCAGATTGTGAAGCTTTTTTTTTTTTTTTTTTTTTTTGGTTTTTTCGAGGTAGGGTCTCACTCTGGTCCAGGCTGACCTGGAATTAACTATATAGTCTCAGGGTGGCCTCGAACTCTCAGCGATCATCCTACCTCTGCCTCCCGAGTGCTGGGATTAAAGGCATGCACCACCACACCCGGCTTTTTTTAATTTTTAAAGGAACTTTATTTATTTGAGAGAAAGAGGTAGAAGCAACTGGGATGCTGGGATTAAAGATGTGTGCCACCATGCCTGGCTAGTCTTGAAATTTTTTTAAAAAAATATTTAATTTTAATTTATTTATTTGAGAGTGAGAGAAAGAGGCAGATAGAGGGACAGGGAGATGGAGGGAGAAAATGCATGCTCCAGGGCCTTCAGCCACTGCAAATGAACTCCAGACACATGTGCCACCTTGTGTATCTGGTTTACATGGGTCCTGGGGAACCAAACCTGGGTCCTTTGGCTTTGCAGGCAGCCTTAACTGCTAAGCCATCTCTCCAACCACAAAATGAACTTTTCTTTCTTTCTTTCTCTCTTTTCCTTCCTTCTTTCCTTCCTTCCTTCCTTCCTTCCTTCCTTCCTTCCTTCCTTCCCTCCTTCCCTCCCTCCCTCCCTCCCTCCCTCTCTCTCTCTGTCTTTTTTTTGTTTTTCAAAGTAGAGTCTCACTCTAGCCCAGACTAACCTGGAATTCTGGAATTCACTCTGTATTCTCAGGGTGGCCTTGAGTCTCATTCTAGCCCAGACTGACCTGGAATTCTGGAATTCACTCTGTATTCTCAGGGTGGCCTTGAATTCATGGTGATCCTCCTACCTCTGCCTCCCCAGTACTGGGTTCATGTGATCAGCCACATTTCTGAGACTTGTGATGTCTATGACTCCTGTTATCACCCCTCATTCTCTAGTAATCTGGGCTCAAGGAGCCTGAGGGTAGCTAGTGTCTGCCAGTATCAACCTTGTACTCTTCCAAGGGCATCCAGGCTGTGGTGGGGATGTTAGCTCAGAACAAACAAACCATTAACAGTGTATCCCTGTTATCAATGATATGGACATGTGGATCCCTTTCTACATTATGTGGTACAAATGTGTCTTTATAATACTGAATATAAAAGTGCCCCCACCTACCCTTCCTTTTCTTTATCAGTATGATTAGACTCAGTGATGGAAGAATATTCCTACGTTGTTAAAACTTTAGAATTTAGCCATGTGTGGTGGCGTGTGCCTTTAATCCCAGCACTTGGGAGGCAGAAGTAGGAGGATCACTGTGAGTTCCAGGCCACCCTGAGACTACATAGTGAATTCCAGATCAGCTTGGACTAGAGCAAGACCCTACCTCGAAAAAAAAAAAAAAAAAAAAAAACAACTTTGGAACTTGACGGGCATGGTGGCACACACATTTAATCCCAGCACTCAGGAGGCAGAGGTAGGAGGATCATTGTGAATTAGAGACCAACCTGAGACTACAAAGTGAGTTCTAGGTTGGCCTGAGCTAGAGTAAGACCCTACTTAAAAAAAAAAAAAAAAAAAAAAAAAAAAAAAAAAAAAAAGTCTTTGTAGCTCTTGTGCATCAAGATCTAGTGGATCTTTAATTTTTTTGCCCCTGAGATTTCTTTTGGGGTTTTCAAGGTTAGGTCTCACTCTAGCCCAAGCTGACCTGGCGCTCACTCTATAGTCCTAGGGCTGGCCTTGAATTCACAGTGATCCTCCTACCTATGCCTCCTAAATGCGGGGATTAAAGATGTGTGCCACCATACCTGGCTAATCTTGAAATTTTTTTAAAAAATATTTAATTTTAATTTACTTATTTGAGAGTGAGAGAAAGAGGCAGATAGAGGGACAGAGAAAGGGAGGGAGAAAATGGGTGCTCCAGGGCCTCCAGCTGCTGCAAATGAACGCCAGACACATGTGCCACCTTGTGCATCTAGTTTATGTGGGTCCTGGAGAATCAAACCTGGGTCTTTGGCTTTGTAGGCAAGTGCCTTAACTACTAAGCCATCCCTCCAGCCTGCTCTTGAAAATTTTTATGGCCAAACACCCTTGCCCCTCACAAGTTTTTTTTTTCAGTGCTGGGGAGAGAACGTAGGGCATGGCGCCTGATAACTGGGCACCTTACCCCTGACCTACATCTCACCAAGTAGATAGCATCTTCATTGCCTGCTTGCTTGCCTGCTTTCTTTCTTTCTTTCTTTCTTTCTTTCTTTCTTTCTTTCTTTCTTTCTTTCTTTCTTTCTTTTTTTTAGGCAAGGTCTCACTCTGGCCCAGGCTGGCCTGAAACCTATGGTGATCCTCTTACCTCAGCCTCACAAGGGCTGGGATTAAAGCCATGGGTCACTGTGCCAGGTTTACTACTGACTCATTCCAACTCACATGCAAATCTAAACACCTGAAGCTAGGATCTGCATATGAGAGAGAACATGCAGCATTTGACTTTCTAAGCCTGGGTTACCTTACTTAGTCTAATCTTTTCTGGACCACACCATTTTCATGAGTTTTGAAGTTACTATCTTCAAAGGATTACTACAGAATCTCAATGAGATCACAGGGTGGTTCCCAAGAGGCACCTGACAGAATTGTAATTAAGATTCCCCAAGATAGGATATCGTCCCTGAAAACAAAGTCAATAGTCTTACTTGAGATTTTCAATGTCTGGGGAAAGGAAAGAGGCCCTTCCCAAAGAAATATTCATATAGGCTTTAAGCCCGAGTCATTGCTATTTCATCATAAACTATCTGTACAAGGAAGGAATGTTAGCTGGGTATGGTGGCACACACCTTTAATCCCAGCACTCAGGAGGCAGAGGTAGGAGGATTGCTGAGAGTTTGAGGCCACCCTGAGACTATATAGTGAATTCCAGGTCAGCCTGAGCTAAAGTGAGACACTACCTCAGAAACAATCAAAAAGAAAAGAGAAGCCGGGCGTGGTGGCGCACGCCTTTAATCCCAGCACTTGGGAGGCAGAGGTAGGAGGATCGCCGAGAGTTCGAGGCCACCCTGAGACTACAGAGTGAATTCCAGGTCAGCCTGGACTAGAGTGAGACCCTACCTCGCAAAAACCAAAAAAAAAAAAAAAAAAAAAAAAAGAGAAAGAAAGAAAAAGAAAGAAAGAAAAAAAGAAAGAAAGAAGAAAGAAAGAAAGAAGAAAGAAGGAAAGAAAGAAAGAAAGAAAGAAAGAAAGAAAGAAAGAAAGAAAGAAAGAAAGAAAAAGAAAGATAGGAGGAAGAAGAAAGGGAGGGAGGGAGGAAGGAAGAAATGTTAACTCCATGTCAACAGCCTTTACAATAAATGTTGCTAATAGTGCTGGAATTCTTGTTTCTCAGCTGGTGAGCAGATTCAATCAGATTCCTAGGGTGAGAGGCTTCTTTTTCTTCCCATAATTTTGCCTGACTTCCTATTTATTTATTTATTTATTTATTTATTTATTTATGAGAGAGAAAGAGAGAGAGAAGCAGAGATAAGAGGTAGTATATAGAGAGAAAGAGAGAGTGAATGGGTACACCAGGGCCTCTAGCCATTGCAAACAAACTCCAGACGCATGTGCCACCTTGTGCATCTGGCTTATGTGGGTCCTGGGGAATTGAACTGTGGTCTTTTGAATTTGCAGGCAAGTGCCTTAACTGCTAAGCCATTTCTCCAGCCCTCCCCCGCCCTTTTTTTAAATGCTCCAGATTGTGAAGCTTTTTTTTTTTTTTTTTTTTTGGTTTTTTTCGAGGTAGGGTCTCACTCTGGTCCAGGCTGACCTGGAATTAACTATATAGTCTCAGGGTGGCCTCGAACTCTCAGCGATCATCCTACCTCTGCCTCCCGAGTGCTGGGATTAAAGGCATGCACCACCACACCCGGCTTTTTTTAATTTTTAAAGGAACTTTATTTATTTGAGAGAAAGAGGTAGAAGCAACTGGGATGCTGGGATTAAAGATGTGTGCCACCATGCCTGGCTAGTCTTGAAATTTTTTTAAAAAAATATTTAATTTTAATTTATTTATTTGAGAGTGAGAGAAAGAGGCAGATAGAGGGACAGGAGATGGAGGAGAAAATGCATGCTCCAGGGCCTTCAGCCACTGCAAATGAACTCCAGACACATGTGCCACCTTGTGTATCTGGTTTACATGGGTCCTGGGAACCAAACCTGGGTCCTTTGGCTTTGCAGGCAGCCTTAACTGCTAAGCCATCTCTCCAACCACAAAATGAACTTTTCTTTCTTTCTTTCTCTCTTTTCCTTCCTTCCTTCCTTTCTTCCTTCCTTCCTTCCTTCCTTCCTTCCTTCCTTCCTTCCTTCCTTCCTTCCCTCCTTCCCTCCCTCCCTCCCTCCCTCCCTCTCTCTCTCTGTCTTTTTTTTGTTTTTCAAAGTAGAGTCTCACTCTAGCCCAGACTAACCTGGAATTCTGGAATTCACTCTGTATTCTCAGGGTGGCCTTGAGTCTCATTCTAGCCCAGACTGACCTGGAATTCTGGAATTCACTCTGTATTCTCAGGGTGGCCTTGAATTCATGGTGATCCTCCTACCTCTGCCTCCCAAGTGCTGGGAATAAAGGCGTGTGCCACCAAGCCCAGCCTTTGTAAGGATTTTGTAAAAACAATTATTTCTCTGCAATAAATTCCTTCCAGCTTGAGCTTTTTGAAATAATTTGTTTCCCTAACTGATCTCCAACTGTCACCCTGATAAAAACGGTGAAAGCTGGGAAGATAAATAAATCTATTTTGAAACAAAATCGGCTAGAGATGATCTCAGCTGGTGCAGGCAGGAGATGGCAACTCTGGGAAAGAGGGTTGATTCACTGGGGCTCACAACAGAGAACAGAAGGCCCACGTGCCTTTCCAGGAGAAGGTGCCAGAGAGTGGAGAGGGAGTTCAGACCATAACAACACACCCACTTTGTTTGCCACTGTGTCCTGCATGGGTAGCACATGCTGGACACAGATCTAGTGTGTGGTAAACATCCATTATTGAGTGCATTACCCAGAAATGACCTGGGCCTTTCTCTGTGCTTCGGTTTGGATGCTATTGTTGTAAACAATAGAAAATTCAGCGGGGTGTGGGAGCACACGCCTTTAATCCTGGCACAGGCACAGGAGGCAGAGGTAGGAGGATCACCGTGAGTTCAGGGCCACCTTGAGACTGCAGATTCAAGGTCAGCCTGGACTCAAGTGAGACCCTACCTCAAAAAAAAGAAAGAAAGAAAGAAAGAAAGAAAGAGAGAGAGAGAGAGGAAGGAAGGAAGGAAGGGAGAAGAAAAAAGCCGGGTGTGGTGGCGAACGCCTTTAGTCCTAGCACTTGGGAGGCAGAGGTATGTATGGCACAATACAGGCCTGGTCCTAGCCAGACCTCTTCTGTAAAAATGGCGTTTTGCGCAGGCTGATGTGACAACGGTTACAGTCCCATGCTCATGAGAAGCCTACTACGAGATGTCCCGTCCAGAGACAGGCTGTCATTGGTCACCAAAAGGGGACCACCCCATACAAGGATTAGCAGCCCCTTAAACCCTATGTGCATTGTGCTAAATAAACGAGTTTGTGGATTCTCGCTTCCGCTTTCACCCAACTCCCGGAGTCTGTGTTGTGACTCCGCGCTGCTCACCCCAATTCGGCAGAGACCCTATTGTCCCTCCTGAGCTGGCCTTGGGGGGGACCCCAACAGAGGTAGGCAGATTGCCATGAATTGGAGGCCACCCTGAGACTACATAGTTAATTCCAGGTCAGCCTGGGCCAGAGTGAGACCCTACCTCGAAAAAAAAAAAAAAAAATTCAACTCAGCACTGGAGAGCTAGCTCAGCAGTTAAAGGCGCTTGTTTGCAAAGCCTGATGTCTTGGGTTTGATCCCCCAGTACCCATATAAAGCACCCATATAAAGCCAGATGCACAACATGAGTAGCACATACATCAGGGGTTTATTTGCAGTGGCAGGAGGCCCTGGTATGCACATTCTCTCTGTCTCTCTCTCTACCTACCTCTTTCTCTCTCTAAATCAAATAAAAATATTTTTAAAAAAAGGCTGGAGAGATGGCTTAGTTGTTAAGGCGCTTGCCTGCAAAGCCAAAGTATCCTGGTTTGATTCTCCAGGACCCACGTAAGCCAGATGCACAAGGTGGCACATGCGTCTGGAGTTCATTTGCAGTGGCTGTAGACCCTAGAGCGCCCATTCTCCCTCTCTCTGTCTCTCTCTCTCTCAAATAAATAAATAAAAATAAAATATTAAAAAAAAAAAAAAAGAAGGCCAGCATGGTGGCACACGCCTTTAATCCCAACACTCTGGAGGCAGAGGTAGGAGGATCACTGTGAATTCAAGGCCACCCTGAGACTACATAGTGAATTCCAGGTCAGCCTGGGCTAGAGTGAAACCTTACCTCAAAGAAAGAAAGAAAGAAAGAAAGAAAGAAAGAAAGAAAGAAAGAAAGGAAGGAAGGAAGGAAGGAAGGAAGGAAGGAAGGAAGGAAGGAAGGAAGGAAGGAAGGGAGGAAGGAAGGGAGGAAGAGGAGGAGGAGGGAGGGAGGGAGGAAGGAAGGAAGGAAGAAAGAAGGAAAGAGAGAGAGAAAGAAAGAAAGAAAGGAGGAAGAGGAGGAGGAGGGAGGGAGGGAGGAAGGAAGGAAGGAAGAAAGAAGGAAAGAGAGAGAGAAAGAAAGAAAGAAAGGAGGAAGGAAAGAAAATCCCATTCAAACTGTGTGGATCAAATAAGGAGAATTTATGAGCACAGTGTGGTAGTGTGCACCCTTAATCCCAAACATTCAGGATGTTGAGACAGGACGATCTCCTAGGGGCTGGAGAGATGATTTAGTGGTTAAGGTGCTTGCCTGCAAAGCCAAAGGACCCAGGTTCAATTCTCCAGTCCCCAGGCGCAAACATCTGAAGTTTGTTTGCAGTAGCTGGAGGCCCTGGCATGCCCCTTCTCTCTTACTTTCTCTCTCTGCTTCTCTGTCTTTCTCAAATAAATAAATCAAAATAAAATACAAAATCAATAAATAAACAAATAAAAGGTGAGTGTGACTGCATACATCTGTAACTCCTACACTGAGTGGGGTAGAAACAAAAGGCTTGCTGGCAATGCCAAAAGAGAGCAAGCTCCAGATTCACCAAGAAACCTGCCCTGTCTCAAGGAAATTAGACAGAGTAGTGATAGAGGAGGACACCCAAAATCTTCCTCTTCCTCTTGCCTCCACACATGCGCTCATGGATGCACACACACGCGTACACCACACACACTTGAAAAACAACAGTGACCCCTTTTTCTTGTGACCTTGTCTCAATACTAGATGGAAGTCTGTCTGTCCCCTTCACAACCTGGCTTCTCTTGGCCTCGGTATTTTCTGCTTGCCTTCTAGCTGTGTCTTGCTTTGAGGTGCTTTCTCACCTTGATTGTATGTATGATTTTTCTTTGATTTTTGAGCCCTTCACTATTTCTTTTTTAAAGATATTTTATCTATTTATTTGCAAGCAGAGAGAGAGAGAGAAATATAGAGAGGGAGAGGCAGAGAGAGAATGACTGCATAAAGGTCTCTAGACACCACAGACAAACTCCAGATGCATGGGCACTTTGTACATGTGGCTTTACATGGGTACTGGGGAATTGAACCTGGGTGGTTAGGCTTTGCAGGCAAGAGCCTTAACTGCTGAGCCATCTGTCCATTTGTTTAGCTCCTTTAACTATTTCTTTTCTTTTCTTTTTCTCTTTTTGTTTTGTTTTTTGTTTTTTGAGGTAGATGTCTCACTGTACTCCAGACTGACCTGGAATTCACTATGCAGTCTCAGGGTGGCCTCGAACTCATGCCAATCCTCCTACCTCTGCCTCCTGAGTGCTGGGATTAAAGACATGCACCACTATATCCATCTCTGGTCTTTTAAACAATATTTTATTAAAAGATGGGCGTGGGCTGGAGAGATGGCTTAGCAGTTAAGGCACATGCCTGTGAAGCCTAAGGACCCCGGTTCGATTCTCCAAGTCCCACATTAGCCAGATGCACAAAGGGGCACATGCGTCTGGAGTTCATTTGCAATGGATAGAGGCCCTGGCACGCCCATTCTCATTCTCTCTCTCTCTCCCTCCCTCTCTCTGTCTCTAATAAATAAATAAAAATAAAATAAAGTTAAAAAAAAGATGGGCGTGGCAGTGCACGCCTTTAATCCTAGCATTCAGGAGGCAGAGGTAGGAGGATCATTGTGAGTTCGAGGCCACCCTGAGACTACATAGTGAATTCCAGGTCAGCCTGAGCTAGAGTGAGACTCTACTTCGAAAAATCAAAAAAAAATTATTAGCTGGGTGTGGTGGCACACACCTTTAATCCCAGAACTTGGGAGGCAGAGGTTGGAGGATTGCCATGAGTTTGAGGCCACCCTGAGATTACATAGTTAATTCCAGGTCAGCCTGGGCCAGAATGAGACCCTACCTCAAAAAAACAAAAATAAAAATAAAAAATTATATGCATACATACACACACACACACACACACACACACACACACACACACACAGATGATTCATTTATTTATTTGAGAGAGAGAGAGAGAGAGAGGGAAGGAGGGAGACAGAGAGAGAGAATGGGTGTGCCAGGGCCTCCAGCCACTGCAAATGAACTCTAGATGCATGTGCCACTTTGTGCATCTGGCTTTACGTGGGTAATGGGGAACTGAACTCAGGTTGTTAGGCTTTGCAGGCAAGCACCTTAATCGCTGAGCCATCTCTCCAGCCCTCTTCATGATTTCTTTTTTTTTTTAATTATTTTTTTAATTTATTTTTTGGAGAGACAGAGAGAGATAGACAGAGAGGGAGAGGGAGACAGAAATGGGCGTGCCAGCAGTTTCTCAGCTGCTGTGAACGAAATCCAGATGCGTGCGCCCCCTTGTGGGCAAGTGCAGCATTGCGCCCTTGTGTCACTTTGCATCTGGCTAAATGTGGGACCTGGAGATTGGAACCGCTGGCGATTGGAACCAGCGTTCTTAGGCTTAGGAGGCAGGCGCCTTAGCCGCTAAGCCATCTCTCCAGCCCGATTTATTTTTTTTTAAAGGTTTTTTTTTTTTTTTACAAATGAACTATTTCTTTTTTTTTTTAATTTTTATTTACTTATTAGAGACAGAGAGAGAGAGAGAAGAGAGAGAATGGGCGCAAGAGGGCCTCCAGCCACTGCAAACGAACTCCAGATGCATGCGCCACGATGTGCATCTGGTTTACGTGGGTCTTGGAGAATCAAGCCTCGAACCAGGGTCCATAGGCTTCACAGGCAAGTGCTTAACCACTAACCCATCTCTCCAACCCTCTTCATGATTTCTTAATCCTTTCTATGTGAAGGGTATCTTTTGGGTCTTACGCTTTGCCTTGTGTGTGTGTGTGTGTGTGTGTGTGTGTGTGTGTGTCCAGATCTCTTTTATCCCCGCAGAGATTCTCTCCATCTCTCCTCTCTTGTTCCAGCCAGACAAGGAGGCGAATTCTCCTTTGGCTTGAGTCTTTCAGCTAGCCTCCTCCCTGGGTCTTAATTTCCCTTACAATAAACATTATAATTCATGATTTCTCCCTAAATAAACTTAATATTTCAGAATTTTTTTTATGGTTTTGCGAGGTAGGGTCTCACTCTAGCCCAGGCTGACCTGGACTTCACTCTGTAGTCTCAGGGTGGCCTTGAACTCTTGGCGATCCTCCTACAGCTGCCTCCCGAGTGATGGGATTAAAGGCGTGCACCACCACGCCTGGCTAGAATTTTTTTTTAAAAAAAAGCAAGGATGTGGAGAAATGGCAGCCCTGTGCATTGTTGTCAGAATGTAAAGTGATCCAGCCACTGGAAACAATATGGTGATTCCTCAAGAGCTTAAAAATAGAATCATCATATGATCTGGCACTTCCACATCTGAGTATATACTCAAAGGAATTGAAAACAGGATGTTGAAGAGACATTCATTTTTATATTCACAACAGCATTACACACAATAGCCAAAAGTTGGGAGCAATCCAAGGTCCACCAAAGAATGAATGGATAAACAGTATGTGGCAGACATGCAGAGAAATATCATTTAGCCTAAAAAAGGAAGGAAATTCTGACACTCATTACAACATAGACAAATTTTGAATGATATAAACCAGTCCTTCCCCCCCCCAAAAAAAAACTATTTTGTGACTCCATTTATATAAGCTACTTAGAGTAGTCAAAATTATAAAGACAGGAGCCAGGGAGATGGCCTAGCCAGTAAAGTGCCACACAAGCATGAGGACCTGAGTTCAGATCCGTAGTGCCCAATCAATGTCGAGCATGATGACATGCACCTGTAATCCCAGTGCAAGGGAGGCAGAGCCAGGAGGATCCTTGGGGCTTGCTGGCTAGATTGTCTAGTTGAATCAGTGAGCTCGGGCTTTAGTGAGAGACTCTGTCTTAAAAAATAAAGTGGACGCCGGGCGTGGTGGCGCACGCCTTTAATCCCAGCACTTGGGAGGCAGAGGTAGGAGGATCGCTGAGAGTTCGAGGCCACCCTGAGACTACATAGTGAATTCCAGGTCAGCCTGAGCCAGAGTGAGACCCTACCTCGAAAAACCAAAATAAAATAAAATAAAATAAAGTGGGCCAGGCATGGTGGCACACACCTTTAATCCCAGCACTTGAGAGGCAGAGGTAGGAGGATCACTGTGAGTTCAAGGCCACCCTGAGACTACAGAGTGAATTCCAGGTCAACCTGAGCTAGAGTGAGACCCTACTTTGAACTGTGAGTTCAAGGCTACCCTGAGACTATATAGTGAATGAGACCATGCCTCGTCAAACCAAAAAAATAAAAATAAAAAATAAAAAAATAAAGTGGGAGGAGCTGGAGAGATGAGATGGTTTAGTGGTCAAGTCACTTGCCTACAAAGCCTAAGGACCCAGGTTCAAATCCCCACGATCCACATGAACCAGATGCACAAGGTGGCATATGCATCTGGAGTTTGTTTGCAGTGGCTAGAGGCCCTGGCACACCCATTCTCTCTCTCTCTCTCTCTCTCTCTCTCTCTCTCTCTCTTTCTCTCTCCCTCTTCCTCTCCCTCTCAAATAAATAAAATAAATTTTTAAAAATATAAATAAATAAATAAAAACAAGGGAGGAGGGCTAATCAAAATCTAAGAGGGCATGAATAAGTCATATGGAAACCTACTTTTTGGACACTGGAACACCCAGAAGCCATAGATTGTTACTAGAAAAATTTCAGTGCCAGGGATGGGATATCTTCCAGTGAGTTGTTGACCAGGGAGGTCCCTAATACCCCCAAAACATCACAGGCCATTGCCAAGGCTCTTGGTTTCCCACTAGGAATAGATGGTAAGACCCTATTGCTGAAGACTCCACATACTTGGGCTGCAAGGTCACTGAGAAATCCTGCTGGAGCTGAGCTGAAAACCTCCTCCATGAAGACCAGCTGACAGAAAGCTGGAAAAAAGCTATGCTGCATGCAGTTCCATGGGGGAGAGAGAAAACACCACTGGTGATACTCAGCAGTGGACACTGCAAGCCTTAACTTTGGCCAGCCAGTAGACCTGAGGAGATAAACAACATAGCGCACTCCACCTCAGCCCCAGCTGAAACCGCAGAGGCTCCTAAGTGCCCATCACTGAAGTAGACTTAAAATGCACCCAGCAAGCCGGGCGTGGTGGCGCACGCCTTTAATCCCAGCACTCGGGAGGCAGAGGTAGGTGGATCGCCATGAGTTCAAGGCCACCCTGAGACTACATCGTTAATTCCAGGTCAGCCTGGGCCAGAGTGAGACCCTACCTCGAAAAAAAAAAAAAAAAAAAAAAAAAAAAAAAAAAAAAAAAAAACACCCAGCATGGCTCAGGGAATCTTGAGGAAGAGGGGGTGGAAAGATTGTTAGAGCTACAAGGTGGGACATTTTGCACAGAGACATTGCCTCTCCCCCATAACTGACTGCTACCCCTATAATGCATGACCCACAATCCCCATGGTGTTGACCTGCATCCCCAGTGAGGAAGGCCTCTTCAGAAAAGGGGCAGGGAGGAGGGAAATAATGGTACCAACATGTGTTGTTTACATACTAAATATGACCATATGTAATAAAAATTAAAAAAAAACAGATACAAGGGCTGGAGAGATGGCTTAGCAGTTAAGGTGCTTGCCTGCAAAGCCAAATGCAGGGAGCTAGAGCAAACGCCATTACAAGATGGCGCTGGCTTCCTGCCGGTGTTGAGGAAAATGTCTCCATATTAGGCAGTGCCTTGGCGCCAACCTTACTCAAGGTATGCGCACACGCATGACGCAACCTGTCCCGAGCCTATCCCGTGGTATCTGCTTGTGGCAAGCTTCTCGCAACCAATCAGTAAGCGCCCGTAGCAGTACGCCCTATAAAAGCAGCTGCAGATTTGCGCCCCTCGCCCCTCGCCATCAGCTTTCCTGTTAACCAAGGGCTCTCCAATAAAGTGTGATACAAGAAGAATCCTCGTTTGTGGTCGTTCCTTTCCTGCTGGTCGGGAGGTTCGCTGCAGCCAAAGGACCCAGGTTCGATTCCTTAGGACCCATGTAAGCCAGATCCACATGGTGGTGCATGCGACTGGAGTTCATTTGCAGTAGCTGGAGGCCCTGGTGCGCCCATTCTCTCTGTCTCTGTCTGTCTGTCTGTCTCTCTCTCTCTCTCTCTGACTTTCTCAAATAAATAAGTAAATAAAACTTAATTTAAAAAAAAATTTTGGCCAAAGGGAGGGGGAAAAATTACCATGGGTTATTGTCTATAATTATGGAAGTTGTCAATAAAAATATAAATTAAAATTTAAAAAAAGTTTTTTAAAGTAAAGTGGAATGCAGGCTAGAGAGATGACTTAGCAGTTAAGGTGCTTGACTGTGAAGCCTAAGATCCCATTTTGTTTTTTGGTTTTTTTGGGGGGGGTTTTGGTTTTTGAGGTAGGGTCTTACTTTAGCTCAGGCTGACCTGGAATTCACTATGTAGTCTCAGGGTGGCCTCGAACTCACAGCGATCCTCCTACCTCTGCCTCCCGAGTGCTGGGATTAAAGGCATGCACCACCACGCCCGGCTAAAATCCCATTTTGTACTATCCAGGTCCCACATCAGCCAGATGCACAGTGACACAAATGTGCAAGGTCACACATGCCCACAAAGTGGCGCATGCATCTGGAGTTCAATTGCAATGGCTGGAGGCCCTGGTATGCCAATTCTCTCTCTCCCGCTCTCTTTTTCTTTCTCTCTCTCTCATAAAAATAAGGCTAGTCTGTAGGCTTGCCTCAAAAAAAAAAAAGTGGAATGCTATTGATGAAAACAACTGACATCAATCTATGGCCTCCTCACACATATTGTGCACCTACACACACACACACACGCACATACACACTCACTCACTGAGATTTAAAGGAGAATGATTGTTTCTAGAGGATGGGGAGCGTGGCACTGTGGTGCACATCTTTAATCCCAGAACTTGGGAGGCCGAGGTAGGAGGATTGCTATGAGTTCAAGGCCACCCTGAGACTACAGAGTGAATTCCAGGTCAGCCTGGAGTAGAGTGAGACCCTACCTTGAAGAAGAAGGGAAAAAAAGAGGACAGGGAAAGGAGAGTGAGGAGTTACTATTTAGTGGATACAGAGTTTTAATTTTGAAGGTGAGAAGAGATGTGGAAATGGATGGTTGTGGTAGCTGTACAGCATGGATGCAATACACTGAATGACACACTTGAGGCTGGGGAGATGGTTCTGTTGGCAAAGTACTTGCTATCCAAGTGTGAGAACCTGAATTCAGCCGGGCGTGGTGGCGCACACCTTTAATCCCAGCACTCGGGAGGCAGAGGTAGGAGGATTGCCATGAATTCAAGGCCACCCTGAGACTACATAGTGAATTCCAGGTCAGCCTGGACTAGAGTGAGACCCTACCTCAAAAAACCAAAAAAAAAAAAAAAAGATCTTGAATTCAGATCCATGTAAATGTCAGACATGACAGTACAAGTACAGACAGGTCCCAGGGCAAACTGGCTCGCTAGATTAGCAAAGTCAGTGAGCTCTGGGGTCAATGAGAGATCTTCGTCTCAATGAATGATGTGGAGAGTAACAGAGGGAGATACCTGATGTGGACTTCTGGGCTCCTCCTGTGTGCACACACACATGCAAATGCACTCATGCATCCATGTTGTTGCAGTCAGGTTTGCATTGCTGGCAGAAAGCACCCAACCAAGAGCAGCTTGTGGGGGTGGGGGAAGGTTTATTTTGGCTTACAGACTCAAAAGGAAGCTCCATGATGGCAGGGGAAAATGATGGCATAAGCAAAGGGTGGACATCACCACCTGGCCAACATCACATGGACAACAGGAAAGTGTGCCAAACACTGGCAAGGGGAAGCTGGCTATAACACCCATAAGCCCACCCCCAACAATACACACTGCCTCCAGGAGGCGTTGATTCCCAAGTCTCCATCAGCTGGGAATCTAGCATTCAGAACACCTAAGTTTATGGGGGACTCCTGAATCAAACCACCACACACGTGCACCCATACACACATACAAACAGGTATACATGCATGCACACTACACTCATATACATGCAAAAACAAAAAAGTCAGTGAAGAAATGGTTCAGATCATTGGTTTGGGGAGCTGGAGAGGTGGCTCAGCAATTAAAGGCACTTGCTTGCAAAGCCTGCTCACCCATATTCAACTCCCCAGCACCCACATAAATCTAGATGCACAAAGTGGTACATGCATCTGGAGTTCATTTTCAGAAGCAAGAGGCCCTGGCACACCCATTATTTTTCTCTCTCTTATAAAGAAATAAATAAATATTTTTTAAAAGAAAACACAATTTAGGGCTGGAGAGATGATTTAGTGGTTCAGGCACATGCCTACAAAGCCTAAGGACCCACGTTCAATTCTCCAGATCCCACGTAAGCCAGATGCACATGATGGCACATGCATGTGGAGTTCATTTTCAGTGGCTTGAGGCCCTGGCATGCCCATTCTCTCCCTCTCTCTCTTTCTCACTCTCCCGCTCTCTGACTCTAATATATAGAAAGTAAAATATTTTGAAAAATAAAACACCACAATTTAGTTCCACCTTCTTCTGATCCCTAGAGTATACTTTTCTCTATTCTTTCCTTTTACTTTCTGGGGTTTTTTTGTGGGGGAGGGGGGAGTGTCAAGGTAGGGTCTTGCTCTAGCCCAGACTGACCTGAAATTCACTATGTAGTCTCAGGCTGGCTTCAAACCCACATGATCCTCCTACCTCTGCCTCCCAAATGCTGGGATTAAAGGCATGTACTAACACGCCTGGCCTTTTTACCTCTTTGCTACTTTATTGCAATAAAGTAAATGACATATATGAGCAATTTACTAGACATCTTTTTGTCTTTGTAACAAAATGCCTGAGAAAATCAACTTGAAGGAGGAAAGGTTTATTTTGGATCACAGTTTCAGAGGTCTCAGTCTTAGGTTCCACTGCTATGGATGTGACCCCTGCCACACACTGCCTCGTTCCCATGCTTTCCTTTGACATCTGGGTGGAAGCCTGCATGACCCCACAACCCTTCCTTTCTGTATGCCAGCCAAACCAGCATCACATGAACCATGCCATGGTCTCCTAGGTGGCGCTGTGGACTCTTCAAAGCAGTCATTCCAATGAGCTTATGCATGTAGCACTACACCTGCCCACAGGTTGTAACTCTCGAAGCTCTGTCTAGAAGAATTATAGGTGACAGGGAGACAGACCTCTTTAGTGCAGGGCCTGAGCTCTGTCAGTGTTCCCACAATATTAAAGCTCAGAGTAATCTTAGGAAAACCAAGTTGTCTAAAGGAGTCTAAAACCTCATAAAGGATTCCTTCCTTCCTATCTCCCTCTCTCTCTCTTTCTTTTTCTTTCTTTGGAGGTGGGGGTCTCACTCTTGCCCAGGCTGACCTGGAACTCACTCTGTAGTCCCAGGCTGGCCTCCTACTCACAATAATACACCTACCTCTGCTTCCTGAGTGCTAGGATTAAAGGTATGTGCCTCCACATCTGGCTGCTCATAAAGGATTTCTTTTTTAAAATATTTTATTTTTATTTATTTATGAGACACAGAGAGGGACAGAGAGAGAGAGAGAAATAAAGAGTGAGAATGGGTGTGCCAGGGCCTCCAGCCACTGCAAACGAACTCCAGACGCATGTGCCACCACGTGTATCTGGCTTACGTGGGACCTGAAGAATCAAACCAGGGTCCTTAGGCTTCACAGGCATGTGACTTAACCGCTAAGCTATCTCTCCAGCCCTCATAAAGGATTTCTGAAAGTTCTTGTGATGGCCATGCCCTGGAAGAAAGGGAAAAAGTCCAGATGGTAGTCTGTTTGCATGGGAAAGAATGAGAAAACTTTTTTCTTTTTGTTAAATTTATTTTTATTAGATATGGACATACACATGTTGGTACCATCCTTTCCCTCCTCCCTGCTCCTTTTCTGAAGAGGCCTTCCTCATTGGGGATGCAGGTCAACCCCATGGGGATTGTGGGTCATGCATTGTGGGGGCCACAGTCAGTTATGGGAAAGAGACAATGTGTCTTTGCAAAATGTCCCAGCTTGTGGCTTTAACCATCTTTCCACGCCCTCTTAGGAAAAAAATCCCTGAGCCATGTTGGGGGCGTTTTAAGTCTACTTCAGTGATGGGCCCTTAGGAGCCTCTGGATCTCTGGTTTGGTAGGTGTTGAGTGTCCTCAGTGTCTAGCTCCTTCACCCTTGTGCTGATATCAGGTTTATCAAGAAAGTAGCACTCTTGCTCATTTCCCCAGTTCCTCTGTGGTTTCAGCTGGGGCCGGGTGAAGTGCGCTGGGTTGTTTGTCTCCTCAGGTCCCACTCCCATGTGAAAAAGAGAAGCAGATTTCCGAGCCGCGCCCGCCCGCACACCCTCTGGCGCAGGATACCTGGACCAGAGAGCTGGAAGGAGCCGGGAAACAGGGATCTGCCCTTTATTCTCTTTTAAAAATATTTTATCTATTTGATCCTCTTACTCTGCGTACCTCCTGCCATAGTAGTAGAAAACATGCATAGAACAGATGACCGCTTAATTTTGGACTTATTCGGTATGGGGTGAATTTTCTCAGAAGTCTTACTGGGTAACTACCTCAGTTTCTAACCTACCTTGTCATTATTTCATCTGGTTTGCTCTAAAATCTGCCTCCAGTGTTAACATATTCATCCGTGCACACACTGAGAATGCAACACTGTAAAGTTGGGCACATGCCTGCAGGACTCTTTCTGTGTGTTTTGTGCACCTTGTTTTAGGTAATACAGGAAAGGCATTTGCAAAGTCTAGTACATGCCATGGAAACGGGCTAGCTTTAATCCTTATTGGTTGGAAAGCAGATATTTGCCTACGGAAGAAAGAACTGACACTGCATAGCCATTCTTTTAAAACCAAAAGTAAAGCATAATTTTTTTTTCAGAGATTGAGATTATATTTTGTGTTTCTGACATCCCAGCACCTAAGGGATATCTGTATATTCATTTAGTTTTGAAAAATGTTCCCTGAGATTCCACCCTGACTACTAGTAAGTAAAAGCCTGGTTAAATACTCCTATATACTGCCCTTTAGAAGTGATGAGGGTGGAGGACAGAAACTGAACCGGAGGAGAAAAGGAAATTCCTGTCCTTTTCATCCCAAACCTAGACATTAAATAACCTCTCCCAAGAAAAGAAACTCCTTAGAGGTTTTAGCTGAGTGTTTTATACACTCACGTCTTGTAATGGTGCTTTAAGTGTTGATACAACATATGGAAAGCTGAGTGACAGATATGATAACAACTCATCTATAATTTGAAATCAGAGCCATCAAGCTTTATTTTTTTATAACTTAAGGAAGATGAGGTTAGAACCAGAAGGTTTCTAAATTGGCTTCTTCATATCCAATGATTTAAATGTATCCAGTTGGGATTTTATAGCTAAAATTCTATTTGTATATAATTGTTAACTAATTTATAAATTGTAATAAATATATTTGCAATTATTAAATGCTATATGATAAAAAATATTTAATCTATTTGAGAGAGAGAGAGAGGAAGAGGCAGACAGACAGAAAGAGAGAATGGGCATGCCAGGGCCTCTAGCCACTGCAAATGAACTCCAGACACATGTGTCCCCTTGTGCATCTGGCTTATGTGGGTCCTGGGGAATCAAACTGGGGTCCTTAGGTTTAGCAGGCAAACGCCTTAACCACTAAGCCATTTCCCCAGTCCAGGAAACCTTTTTTCAATGATGATATCCTGAGACACAGATGACTCCCTTAGCTTTTCCTTCAGAACACACAACTGAAGATGAACAGTATTGAGCCAGGCGTGGTGGCACACACCTTAAATCCCAGCACTTGGGAGGCAGAGGTAAGAGGATCACTCTGAGGTCAAGGTCACCCTGAGACTACATAATAAATTCCAGGTCAGCCTGGGCTAGAGTGAGACCTAACCTCAAAGAAAAAACGATCAGTCCTGTGATATAGGAAAGGCCGCTGCTAGCACTTCCCGTCCCATTTCTCTGGAGGGAGGAAACAGTGTGGGTAAAGGATAGGCTATTAGGCCATTGCCTGCTCTTGTGTCTGCTGATATCCAATAAGCAAGCACCCTTCCCCCTCTTATTAATAGCCTTGTGTTTGGAGGGCTCCACTCAGGGATCTCCTGTAGATAGATTAGGAAGAATTGGAAGTTCTATCTTTAATCTTCCTGTCTCACTTGGGAACCATTGAGGACAAAACATGTCAATGATTAATAAATATTCTCTTTGATGAGAATGCTCTTGTCTGCTGGGAAGCAAAACACAACACTAGCCATGTAGCCCTGAAAAGTACTTGGAAGCTGGAAGCTCACTTTTATTGGATGTTGGCTAGAACTACTAAGCCATCAGAGTAAACAGAATCTAGTTAAATGGATACAGTTATTTACTTAGAACAAATAAAACTCGTATTTCTAAGTAAAATGGAAAATACCCTTAAGATTGTTTCACCACCAGAGCAGTTATCCAAATATGCAGGCTTCACAAAATAATTGAATCACATGGATGCAACCATCTTTGATTGCTTGCTGGTCACCCCCAGAGATGTTTATGGCCCTTTCAGAATGTCAATTCATAACAAACAGATAAACGGAATTACAGTGCTCAACAGCCCTTAATAAATAGTGTGATTATAGCCTTTGGAGGAAAAAGTTACAGGTAATTAGAAAATGGATGCTTTTTTTTTTTTTTCTTGAGGCAAGCCCAGACTGGCCTTTTAAAAATTTTTATTTATTTATTTGAGAGAGAAAGAAGAAGAATAGAGAGAGAGAGAGAATGGGCATGCTGGGGCCTCCAGCCACTGCAGATAAACTCCACATGTGCCACCTTGTGCATCTGGCTTACATGGGTCCTGGGTCCTTTGGCTTTGCAGTCAAGTGCCTTAACTGCTAAGCCATCTCTTCTAGCCTTTTGTTTGTTTGTTTGTTTTTTGAGGTAGGGTCTCACTCTGGTCCAGGCTGACCTGGAATTAACTATGTATTCTCAGGGTGGCCTCGAACTCTCAGCGATCCTCCTACCTCTGTCTCCCTAGTGTTGGGATTAAAGGCGTGCGCCACCACACCCGGCCACTGGCCTTTTTTTATGAGAGAGCAAGAGTGAGAGAGAGAGCAAGAGGAGAGAGAATTGGCATGCCAGAGCCTCCAGCCACTGTAATCAAAATCCAGACATGGTGCGCCACCTTATGTGCATGTGCAGCCTTGTGCATGCATCACCTTGTGTGTCTGGTTTATGTGGGATCTGGGGAGTCAAACATGGGTCCTTAGGCTTTGCAGGCAAGTGCCCTAACAGCTACGCCATCTCTCCAGCCCTACATTTATATAAATTTTTTTTTCCTGAGGTAGAGTCTTGCTGTAGCCCAGGCAGACCTGGAATTCACTATGTAGTCTCAAGCTGGCCTCAAAGTCATGGCAATCCTCCTACCTCTTTCTCCTAAGTACTGGGATTAAAGGTGTGCACCACCACACCTGGCTTACCTTATATTTGTTAATAGTGTCTGTGTGTGTATGTGCATGTGTGTCTGCATGGTATGAAGGGACTATGATCATAGTGTATATTGTTTATATGTATGGAAGTTGTCAAGAAAAAGTTAAGGGCTGACGAGATGGCTCGGTGTAGCCATATTCTCTCTCTCTCTCTCCCTCCCTTCTTCCCTGTCTCTCTCTCTGTGTCTCACAAAGTGTGTGTAGAGAGAGATGTTGAATGATTTGATTTCAAAGTTTTTTTTTTTTTTTTTTTTTGAGGTAGGGTCTCACTCTAGCCCAGGCTGACCTGGAAATCACTCTGTAGTCCCAGGCTGGTCTCAAACTCACAGCAATCCTCCTACCTCTGCCTCCCCAGTGCTGGGATTAAACATGTGTACCATCATGCCTGGCTTCAAATGCATTCTTTGAGCAAATGATCCAAAGGTCACTTTATACTGCTGAGTAATACTTGTCCGTAAAAGATTTAACTGTGTGATATTTGTTAAAATTTGTCTCCATGAATAAGATAAAACCATCCTATCAGGAGCCATGGAACTCTTCACGACTCTGAAGAGGTCTGTGGAACAAGTGGGAGATAGGCTCTCTTTTATGATGTTGTGGCCTGGGGGGGGGGGTGGACCAGAGGTCTCCTGAGCCTGCTCCAATAGGCAGAAACAAGGAAGATTTCACAAAATGACGAGAAAAGCAAAAGGGCCAACTACCAAAAAGGCCTAACTTATTATTATTATTATTATTATTATTTTGGCTTTTTCAGGTAGGGTCTTACTCTAGCCCAGTCTGGCCTGAAATTCACTATGTACTCTCCAGGTGGCCTTGAACTCATGATGATCTTCCTATCTCTGCCTCTCGAGTGCTGGGATTAAAGGCGTGCGCCACCACACCTGGCTCCAAAAAGTACATAATTTGACCACAATTCCAGTTCTAATTCATTTTTTTCTGACTACTATTAGAGATTAAATGGCATAAGAAAGGAAAGTGGAGAGGGCACCTTATTGTCAACAGTAATAACAGTTGCTATTTTACTGAGCAATTGTTATGTACCAGGGATCATATCAGCACTTCCCATGCATCCATTTTCTGATTGGATCCTTACAGTTCTGAAATGAGGATTTAATACTGTGTAATCAGAAACATCTCTGACCTGACTTCAGGCTGATATAAACTTATAGCACATTTAGCAATGTTCTAAAAGACCAAGCTCTGAGCAACGCATTATATGCCTTCATAGCAGTAAAAGTGGTCTCTCGACCAGCGCCTCCCTGCTTCTCTGAGATAAATGGAAGTTCTGTGGCCACTGAGCTGCCTGGAAATTGCTGACTTTGCTAGTGTCGATATTTCTTCTCTTCGCTTTTTTTTTTTTTTTTTTTTTTTTTTTTTGTAAGGGGAGAGAGAGAGGGAGGGAGGGAGAGAGAGAACAGGCAACAGGGCCTCTTGCCACTGCAAACAAACCCTTGATGCATGCTCCACTTTGTGCATCTGGCTTTAATGTGGGCACTGGAGAACTGAATCCAGATAGAAAAGCTTTGCAAGCAAGCGCCTTCATGGCTGAGCCATCTCTCCAGCCCCTTCTGGACACTTTATCTGTAGTTCACTACTAAGCTGGGACCAACCCCAGGAATGATCCAGAATCTTCTCTGTCTCCAATGTATTTGACACATTCTCAAACATACCTGGGGATCAGTCTGTTATCCCAGAAACAAAATCCCTCTAGAGGGCAGTGTGGATAAACTCCCTGGGCCAACCTAACAAGATACGTCTGCCCATCTAAACGATCCATTACCAAAATGGATTAGCCCTCAGTCTCTGAGAGATTAAAAATTAATACACAGGGGGCTGGAGAAATGGCTTAGTAGGGAAGGCGTTTGCCTGCCTTTAGTATAAGCCAAACAACCCCCGTTTGATTCTCCAGGACCCACGTAAGCCAGATGCACAAGGGGGCACATGCATCTGGAGTTCGTTTGCAGTGGCTGGAGGCCCTGGTGTGCCCCTGATCTCCTTCTCTCCCTCTCTCTCTCAAATAAATAAATAATAATAACCTCCCCCCACAAAAAACAGTAATAACAGTTGCTATTTTACTGAGCAATTGTTATGTACCAGGGATCATATCAGCACTTCCCATGCATCCATTTTCTGATTGGATCCTTACAGTTCTGAAATGAGGATTTAATACTGTGTAATCAGAAACATCTCTGACCTGACTTCAGGCTGATATGAACTTATAGCACATTTAAAAAAAATTTTTTAAAATAATACATAGGATTGGAGAGATGGTTAAACGCTTGCCTATGAAGCCTAAGGACCCATGTTCAACTCCCCAGATCCCATGTAAGCCATATGCACAAGGTGACACGTGTGCAAGGTCACGCATGTACACAAGGTAGCACATGTGTCTGGGGTTTGATCGCAGTGGCTGTAGGCCCTGGTGCACCAATTTTCTGTCTTTTTTTCCCTCTCTTTTTCTGTCTTTTTTTTGTTTATTTGAGGTAGGGTTTCACTCTAGCTCAGGCTGACCTGGAATTCACTATGTTGTCTCAGGGTGGCCTTGGACTTAAGGCAATTCTCCTACCTCTGCCTCCCAAGTGCTGGGATTAAAGGCATGCACCACCATGCATGGCCTCTCTTTCTTATTATATATATTATCTTTCATATATATTCTCTTTCTTTATATAAACATATTTTTCAGGCTGGGTTTGGTGGCACACGCCTTTAATCCCAGCACTTGGAAGGCAAAGGTAGGAGGATTACTGTGAGTTCAAGGTCAGCCCGGGACTACAAACAGAGTTCCAGGACAGCCTGGGCTAGAGTGAGATGCTAAATTTAAAAAACAGCCAGGCCGGGCGTGGTGGCGCACGCCTTTAATCCCAGCAGTCAGGAGACAGAAGTAGGAGACAGAGGTAGGAGGATCGCCATGAGTTCAAGGCCACCCTGAGACTGCATAGTGAATTCCAGGTCAGCCTGAGCTAGAGTGAGACCCTACCTTGAAAAACAAACAAACAAACAAAATACAATATACTCATATGTTATTTTATTTTTGGTTTTTCAAGGCAGGATCTCACTCTAGCCCAGGCTGACCTGGAATTTACTATGTAGTCTCAGGATGGCCTTGGACTCATGATGATCCTCCTACCTCTGCCTCCCCACTGCTGGGATTAAAGGCAAGTGCCACCACGCCCGGCACATAGGTACATACTCTTAAAAAAAGCAAAACTTGGGCTGGAGAGATGGCTTAGTGGTTAAGGTATTTGCCTGCAAAGCCAAAGGATCCCAGTTCAATTCTCCAGGACCCATGTTAGCCAGATGCACAAGGGGGCACATGTATGTGGGGCTCATTTGCAGCCGCTAGAGGTCCTGGTGCACCCATTCTCTCCCTCTCTCTTTCTCCCTATCAAATAAATAAATATATTTTTTTACAAAAAAAGCAAAACTTGGGCTGAAGAGATGGCTTAGTGGTTGAAGCACTTGTCTGCAAAGCCTAAACACCCAGGTTCAATTCCCCAGTACTCAAGTAAACCAGATGCACAAGGTGGTACATGAGTCTGGTGTTCCTTTGTAGTGACTGGAGTCCCTGGTGTGCCCAGTCTCTCTCTCTCCTCTGCTTCTTTCTCTCTCTGTCTCTTAAATAAGTAAATAAATAAAGATATTTTTTAAAAAGCTGGACATTGTGGCGCATGCCTTTAATCCCAGCACTCAGGAGGCAGAGGTAGGAGGATCACCATGAGTTCGAGGCCAGTCTGAGACTACATAGTGAATTCCAGGCCAGCCTGGACCAGAGCAAGACCCTACGTTGAAAAACCAAAACAAACAAACAAACAAAAACCTCAAAACAAAAACCTGCACAATAACCCAGCAACAAAACCTTCCAGAAAGGAACCATAAGCTCCTGGGAAGAACCAGAATGCTCCTGGAGTCCTAGTGAGGTCATGACAGCAAATCATGGAAGACAGTATTTCATTTCAAGATAATGTTCTGGGGCATATATACTTCTCCCTCACCTAGCAGCTATGTTCACCCTTCGACTTCTTGTACCTTTAGAATATATTACCTATATGTTTTCATTCTCCATGGGTGAATACGTAGAGGAAAGATAGATGGAAGAAAATTTCCTGAGGGCAAACTGATTGGACTCAAAATCTAGCCTGACTAGAGTGTGAAGAACACAGAGAGAATAAAAGCTGCATTTAGTAGTTCATAGAGGGGGGGGGGGAGAAGGAGAAAAAGAAGGGGAGGGGGAGGGAAGAGGAAGGAGGAGGAGGAAATTGGAGGAGGAGAGGAAAGAAGAAGAAAGGAGCGGGAGAAGGGAGGGGAGAGGAGAGGGGAGAATATAATTATAAGAGAAGCCTGGGGTAGCAATGATGGTGATTTCAGATCTTGTTGCTTCCTCTATACTTTCCCTAAGTAAACTTCCAGTGCTAATTCGATTTCCCAAAGTGATTTTCCTACAGGGATGCCATTATCTTTCTTAGAATAAATTAGTAAATTGGACTCTTGTGACTTAATCCCCTCCTAAGTGAAGTGATAGAATCAAGTTCTTGAACTTGCAAATCAGAACTTCTAGGCTAATCAGCTCCGTTAATGATTTACAATAGATATCTGTCCCCTGATCATTTTGTCACTTACAAGACAAAGTCATGAAACTAGAGTGTTTCCACAGTCAGTATTGCCTATGGACAAGAGCCCACAGCAAGACGAACTGAGGTTATCCTCTGAAATGGAGCCTTGTAGAAGTGACAGTATAATTTTTTGTTTGTTTGTTTGTTTTTCGAGGTAGGGTCTCACTCTAGCCCAGGCTGACCTGGAATTCACTATGTAGTCTCGGGGTGGCCTCGAACCCATGGCAATCCTCCTACTTCTGCTTCTCAAGTGTTGGGATTAAAGGCATGTGCCACCACACCCGGTGACATTATAAAATGTATCCACTGTTTCCTGTGAGGGTGGCTTCTCGGGGCACGTTGGTTAAGGATGCATCTCTATAGATGTTGCGATCCTCTAATACACATATTCTTGTTGGGTCCACATTAAGATGAAGAAACCTCCATAGCATCACCATTGATTTGTACTGCTTCTTTTTTCTGCATGTATTGGTTGAGGCAGGTATGGACCTGATATATGCAGAACAATGCAAAGGAGCCATAGATCCGGACTTGCCAGTGCAAGTGCTTCAGTGACCACAGCTGCATCCAGATGAATGCCGAATGCTCCAGCAGCAATCTAGAGTGCTCCAAGGAGTTCCTAGAGCTGGACATGCCAGTGCAGATGTTGCAATGACCGCAGATCAGCCAGATGGACACGGACATGTTCCAGCAGCAATCTAGAGTGCTCCAATGGCCCACATTGTGGAGGGCTGGTTCCCAGCATGGTGATATTGGCAAATGGTAGAAAACTTTTAAGGGTGGGACGTGCTGTGAGGTGTCTAGGTCACTGGAGATGGGCCCAAGGATGGGGTTTTGGGGACCTGGACCATCTCTCTCCCTTTTTTTGTTTCTTGGCTATGAAGTTAGATGTATTTCTTTTAGTTTTGCTTTGTCTTTATTTTTTCAAGGTCCGGTTTCGTTCTAGCCCAGGCTGACCTGGAATTCACTAGGTAGCCTCAGAGTGTATATTCAATTTGTTTCCCAGACCAAACCTTTTGTATTCTGGATGCTGTTTCCTCTTGCCTTCAGGAGGACTTTTCTCTCACAATTCCTTCTGCATCATATTTCCCCCTTACATTTGCCTCTATCATTTTAACACATGCTTCTCAAATTTCTCTTCACGTATTGGGGTCCAGCCACATTGACCTTGTCATTCTCTTTTTCTTTTTCTTCCCCTCCACTTCCCTTTTGTTTTTCCAAGCAGGGTCTTATTCCAGCCCAGGCTGACCGGTAACTCACACAGTAACCCAGCTGGCCTTGATACTCCAACCTCAGCCTTCACAGTGCTAGGATGGAAGTAAAGTTATGTGTCACCATGCCTGGGTCCTCTCTCTTTCTTATTTTCTTTGTTCCACCTTATTTCTCCTCACTTTCTTTCTTACTTTTTCTTCTTTTCTTTTCTTTCTGAGTTAGGGTCTTACTCTCATCCAGGCTGACCTGGAATTCACTATGTAGTCTCAGGGTGCCCTCAAACTCATGGAGATCCTTCTTCCTATGCCTCTCAAGTGTTGGGATTAAAGGTGTACTTAAAGTTTTTATTTATCAGGGCTGGAGAGATGGCTTAGGAGTTAAGGCGCTTGCCAGCAAAGCCAAAAGGACCCAGGCTCAATTCCCTAGTCCCCATGTAAAGCTGGATGCACAAGGTGGCACATGCACCTGGAGGTTGTCTGCAGTGGCTAGAGGTCCTGGTACGTCCATATTTCCCCTCTTTCTGTTTCTCTCTACTTGCAAATAAAAAAAATATTTTTAAAAAATTATTTATTGGGCTGGAAAGATAGCTCAGTAGTTAAGGTGCTTGTCTGCAAAACCTAATGACCTGAGTTTGATTCCTCAGTGTCCATATAAAGCCAGATGCACAAAGTGGAGCATGCATCTGGAGTTCATTTGTGGTGGCTGGAGGCTCTGACATGCCCATTCTCTCTCTGTCTCTCTTTGCTTACAAATAAATAAAAATATTACAAATTTATTTATATTTGCAAGGGGGGAGAGGGGGGGAGAGAGAGAGAGAGATACACTAGGGTCTCTTGCCACTGCAATCCAACTCCACTTTAACATCTGGCTTTAATGGATACTGAGGAATTGAACATTGGGCTGGTAGGTTTTGGAAGCAAGCACCTTTAACCACTGAACAATCTCACCAGCCCCTCTTCTTTTTTTCTTCGTCGTCTTCCTCCTCCTCCTCCTCCTCCTCTTCTTTTTTTGGAGAGAGACAGATAGAGAATAGGCACACCAGCAGCCTCTCAGCCGCTGTGAACGAACTCCAGACACATGTGCCCCCTTGTGGGCAAGTGTGGCACTGTGTCCTTGTATCACTTTGTGCCTGACTAAACATGGGACCTGGAGAATCAAATGGGTGTTCTTAGGCTTCCCAGGCAGGCGCCTTAACTGCTAAGCCATCTCTCCAATCCCCCCCCTTTTTTTTTGTCTTTTGGGGTAGGGTCTCACTCTAGCCCAGGCTAACCTGGAATTCACTATGTAGTCTAAGGGTGGCCTCAATCCTCCTACCTCTGCCTCCCAGGTGCTGGTATTAAAGGCTTGCACCACCATGCCTGGCTCTTTCTTTTCTTTTCTTTTCTTTTTTTTTTATTAAATATTTTATTTATTTATTTATTTATTTATTTATTTATTTATTTATTTATTTATTTATTTGACAGAGAAAGAAGGAGAGAGAGAGAATGGGCACTCCAGGGCCTCCAGCCACTGCAAATGAACTCCGGACACGTGCACCCCCTTGTACATCTGGCTAACATGGGTCCTGGGGAATTGAACCTGGGTCCTTTGTCTTTGCAGGCAAATGCCTTAACTGCCAAGCCATCCCTCCAGCCTCTCCTTTTTTAATTTTTTATTTATTTACTTATTACAGACAGGGAAGGGGGGAGAGAGAAAGAGAGAATGGGCATGCCAGGGCCTCTAACCTCTGCAAACAAACTCCAGACACATGTGCCACCATGTGCATCTGGCTTACGTGGGTACTGGGGAATCGAGCCTTGAACCAGGGTCCTTAGGCTTCATAGGAAAGTGCTTAACTGCTAAGCCATCTCTTCAGCCCTTCTCTTTTTTTTAATAATTAATTTTTTATTTATTTGAGAGCGTTAAGAAGGGGGGGGGAATGGGCACACCAGGGCCTCTAGCCATTGCAAATGAACTCCAGAAACATGTGCTGAGGGGTTAATAGCGTCCCTGAAAACTAAAGGGAGCTAAAGAGTTAATAGCTATCCTTAAAGCTTGTGGGCAATAAAGAAGTTTGGCACCCTTCCCTGATTGATGTACTCCCTTTAGCCTAGATGGCCTTGAAGACCAGAGACCATCTGAGTACCCTCCCTGAGACATTCCTGGCTGAAGAAGACTATTTTGAACAAGGACACAAACAGCTACAATTTTCTTATCACCTGCACCTGGTATCTGTTTTTCTTAAGGTTCTCCTTATAAACTTACACCGTAACCTGACTCCATACTTCAGCCTTCATCCAATGGGAAAGCTGAGCCCACTTGCTGTTTTTCAATAAACAATCTGTCTGTAGAGATTAAATCCAGTGTTCTCTTTTACTTTTCTTTTACTTTTCTCTTACACTTTTCTTAGGCATGTGGATTACCTTAGTGCAGCTGGCTTATGTACCAGGGTCCTGAAAAAAAAAAGAATCGGGAGATAGAGACCCTGACTGCCCCCTTCTTTGGGGTCCTGACAAAAGGTTTGGGTTTTAGTTAGGCAAGAAGTTTTGCAGTTCCAGTCAAGTGACCCTCCCATCCCATTGTCTCAACTCCTTTCTGGCCTTAGGTTTTCTGCCAGCTAAGCCATTTCTTCTTCTTCCTTCCTTCTTTCTTTCCTTCCTCCCTCCTTCCCTCCTTCCCTCTCTCTTCCTTCCTTCCTTCCTTCCTTCCTTCCTTTCTTTTTATTTTTGGTTTTTCGAGGTAGGGTTTCACTCTAGATCAGGCTGACCTGGAATTAACTATGTAGTCTCAGAGTGGCCTCAAACTCACAGCAATCCTCCTACCTCTGCCTCCTGAGTGCTGGGATTAAATGCATGCACCACCATGCCTGGCCTCCAGCCCCCTTTCTTTCTTTTTGAGACAGTGTTCCACTATGTAGCCTAGGTTGGCCAGGAACTCACTTATACAGCCAAGGTTGGCCTTGAACTCATGAGCCTCCTGCCTCAGCCTCCCAAGTTCTAGGATTACAGCTGGTGTATTCTTCCTGACAGGATGGAAGAATAATTCTTTTTTTCCCCAGTGTTTTCAAGGTAAGGTCTCACTCTAGCCCAGGCTGACCTGGAATTCACTATGAAGTCTCAGGGTGGTCTTGAACTCATGGTGATCCTCCTACCTCTGCCTCCCAAATGCTGGGATTAAAGGCGTGTGCCACCACACCTAGCTGGAAGATTAATTCTGAAGAGACACTTGTGCCTTTCCCTTTGGCTACCACACTATTGAAAACCCAAGAAATTGAAATCTCAAACTAGGAAGAGAAAAAGGCTTCTGAGTCCCTGGACCTAACCAGAGGAACTTGTCTCCAGGGAAAGATATACAAGTCAGAAGACTCAGAAAGGAGTTGAGACAATGGGATGGGAGGGTCCTCATCTTGACTGGAACTGCTTAGCTATGCATACTTCTTGCCTAACTAGAGTTAAACCCAAACCTTTTGTCAGGACCCCAAAGAAGGGGGGGGGCAGTCACTGGATCTCTATCTCCCGATTTTTTTTTTTTTTTCTCAGGTAGGGTCTCATTCTAGCCCAGGCTGACTTGGTATTCACTATGTAGTCTCAGGGCGACCTTGAACTCACAGCAATCCTCCTACCTCTGCCTCCCAAGTGCTGGGACTAAAGGCATGTACCACCACGCCTGACTTCTCCTGCTGTTTTGTTTTGTTTTGTTTTGTTTTGTTTTGTTTTGTTTTGTTTTGTTTTGTTTTGTTTTGTTTGTTTCTTGAGGTAGGGTTTCCCTCCAGCCCAGGTTGACCTGGAATTCACTATGTGGTCTCAGGGTGGCCTCAAACTCATGGGGATCCTCCTACCTCTGCCTCCCAAGTGCTGGGATAAAAGGTGTGCACCCCCATACCCAGCTTCTATCTCCTTTAAAACGATTATTTGTAAGAGAGAGAGAGAGAGAGAATAAGAGAAGGAATGGGTGTGCCAGGGCCTCTTGCCACTGCAAACGAATTACAGGTTCATGTGCCACCTTGTGCATCTGGCTTTATGTGGGCACTGGGGAATTGACCCAGGGTCATCAAGCTTTGCAAACAAGTACTTCTAACTGATGAGCCATCTCTCTCCAGCCCTGTATGCCTGCCTTCCTTTCTTTCTTTCCTTCTCTCTCTCTTTCTTTTTTCTTTCTTTCTTTCTTTCTTTCTTTCTCTCTTTCTTTCTTTTAACTTTTAAAAAAATAATTTATTATTATCATTATTTTAAAAATTATTTTTATTTATTTATTTGAGATAGAGAAAGAGGCAGAGAGATAGTGAGAATGGGCATGTCAGGGCTTCCAGCCACTGCAAACGAACTCCAGATGCATGTGCCCCCTTGTGCATCTGGCTTACGTGGGTCCTGGGGAGTTGAACCGAGGTCCTTTGGCTTTGCAGGCAAGCACATTAACCACTAAGCCATCTCTCCAGCCCTATTATTTTTTATTTTAGAGAGAGAGAGAGAATTGGCATGCCAGAGCCTCAGCTACTGCACTCAAACTCCAGACACTTGCGCCACCTAGTGCACATGTATGACCTTGCACTTGCATCACCTTGTGTATCTGGCTTACATGGGACCTGGAGAGTAAAACACGGGTCCTTAGGCTTTCCGTAGGCAAGCGCCTTAACCACTAAGCCATCTTGCCAATCCCCAGATTTTTAATATATATTTTACTTTGAGAAAGAGAGAGAGAGAGATAGAGACAGAGGCATGCCAGGGCCTCTGTGAATGACACCAGACATCTGTGATAGCTTTGTGCATCTGGCTTACGTGAGTCCTGGGGAACTGAACTTGGGTCCTTTGGCTGTGCTGGTAAGCACCTTAACCATTAAGCCATCTCTTCAGCCCTGTACGCCCTTCTTAATGTTGCCACATTGTATAAATCTTTCTTTTTTAAAACATTAATTTATTTGCAATGAGAGCAGTGGGGGGAGGATGAAAGTGCCAGGGCCTCTTGTCACTGCAAATGAATGCCAGATGCATGCACCTCTTGGTGCACCTGACTTTACTTGGGTACTGGGGAATTGAAGCCCAGTCGTCAGGCTTTGCAAGCAAGTGCCTTTAATCCCTGAGCCATGTCCCCTTGTCCTCCCCTCCCCCCCTTTGCAGTAGTGCTTGTTTAATTGGCTTATTGGAGACAGTGGCTAAACCTGAACCTGACTTCTTGGAGGGAGGGGCAATTAGGGATCAGGGTCTGACCCTAGGAACTCATAACAGTGGGGTCCTGACATTCTTTTTTTTAAAAAAAATTAAAACAGCCGGGTGTGGTGGCACATGCCTTTAATCCTAGCACTCGGGAGGCAGAGGTAGGAGGACTGCCATGAGTTCGAGGCCACCCTGAGACTACATAGTTAATTCCAAGTCAGCCTGGGCCAGAGTGAGACCCTACCTTCAAAAACCAAAAAGAAAATTTAAAAAAATTAAAACATTTTATTTATTTATTTGAGACAGAGAGAATGGGCCGCCAGGGCCTCCAGCCACTGCAAACAAACTCCAGACGCATGCGCCACCTTGTGCATCTGGCTTATGTGGGTCCTGGAGAATGGAACCGGGATCCTTTGGCTTTGCAGGCAAACGCCTTAACCGCTAAGCCATCTCTCCAACCCAGTGCTGACATCCATAAACAATGCTCCCAGGCCCCATCGTTTATGCAGCTACTACTTCCTGCGTCTAGGGCACTCTTCGTACTGTCACCCTTTTGGTTTTTCGAGGCAGGGTCTTGTTCTAGCTCAGGCTGGAATTCACAAGTGTCAGGGTGGCCTCGAACTCATGGCAATCCTCCTACTTCTGCCTCCCGAGCGCTGGGATTAAAGAAAGGCGTGCGCTACCACGCTCGGCTCTGCCACCCTTCTTCAAAACCAAGTTCCCTTGGAGTTAGTTTTCATTCGGGCAGCCGTTGTTTGTTATTTTTTTCTCCAACCAGGGGATGCTTTTCTCTATTTAAGCTCCTCTCTGGGCTACGTCTGTCTCTCGCACGTCAGTTTGCAGCTCACATTCTCATATAGTCTATAGGTATTTCGCGCTCCGTGACTCCAGGACTTCAAAAGGCCTAAAGTACCGAGATGCTGATACAGTCCCGGGACCTGTCGTCGCTCTGCTGTTGCTAGGACGGCAGTTGCTAGGACGGCAGTTGCTAGGACGGCAGTTGCTAGGATGGCTGTTGCGGAGGTCTCTGACAGGGCCGGAACTCGGCGGCGCCGGAGTGACGGCATAAAATCGGCGCCGGCCGTCGCAGGGGGATCGCGTCACTCGACGCGAGCGACGGGGGCGGGGGCCAGGGCAAGTCACGTGGTTCGGTTGCCTACGCGCTGCTGGGCCGTGGGAAGATGGCGGACGGAAAGGGAGACGCCGCCGCCGCCGCCGTCGCCGCCGCAGCCGCCGTCACCGGGGCTGGGGCTGAGGCTCCGGTGGTAGCGGGAACCGGAGACGTAACCGAGGCTGAGTCGGGGGCTCGGGGTCATCGCCCTGCATCTCCGGCGCCGGGAGCCTCGGGCCTGCGACCGTGTCTGTGGCAGTTGGAGAGCGAACTGAGGGAGCAGGAGGTGTCGGAGATCTCCTCGTTGAACTACTGCCGGAGCTTCTGCCAGGTGAGGGACCGGCCGGCCGACGAGGGAGGCGAGGCGGGGAGAGCCGGCGACAAGGCCCGCAGCCACCGAGCCCGGACGGGAAAGCACCGGCCCGGGCCTGCTGGGCCAGCTCCGTCGTCACATCCCCACTTGAGCCCCGGCCAGGGCGGCTCGCGCTGGGCCCGAGCGAAGGAGACCCCGGAACGTCGGCGGCTCCCTGGAACGGCCGTGCCTGGTCGCGGTTGACTAGGTCCTGGCCGCTTGGTTGGAGCGCCACTGCCCCCATGAGGGGTTGATGGCCTGGTCTGTGGGGAAAGGCTCCGTTTTCTGTTTCTTTTCTTTTTTCTTTTTCCTTTTGAGTAGTGTGTTCATTTCCAAACTGGAAAACCTACGGTGTTTTTTCTTTTCTTTCTTTTTTTTTTTCTGTACAGATCGGGAGAGGTGGTTTTGGGACCAGAGACTTAGGACAGACTTCTGGCCTCTAAAAGATAGGACGGTTGACTTTGAAAAGGCTTCTAGGACTTTCTGGTTAGGGATTACCGAGACGGCTAGTGGGTCTTTCTCGTCGTTTTGTGGGTAGGTGCAATGTTCAGGCCGTTCTTTCACCTGTTTTGTATTCGTGTGATGATTGTACTACCAAAATCGAGGCCGGGGAGCTTTGTCGTGGCGTTAGTCCTTGAGTGGAAGACGATGGGGAGAGATGGATAATGTGGCCTTGACAGTCGTATGATTGATCATTTCTGTGCCACAGTGGGTTCCAGCCTGTGACTACATGTGTATCGATGTGTTTAGTTTGGTCTCCAAGATCAAACCGAGATCTTTTCAGGTGTCTTCCAAGTGTAAATATTTGCCGTTATTGTTTCTGCGTCTGGTATTTGTACTATCAGATTTCATCCCTTTGCTCCTCACACGGCGTACCTTAGAGAATACAAAATAATGGTAGTATGTTGGTACTTGGGTTCTTAATGAGCAGCGTGTTGAATAAATCGTGAAGTTACAGAGTTGTAATGGAAGGGGAGCAGTGTGCTGTTGGTCCTGAACCGAATCAAAAGTTGAGTTGCTTGAATTCTGTTCTTTTCCCCACTCTGCTGACCCAGAAACACCTTGTCTATTTGGACTTTAGCCTTTGCTAATCTTCCATACATTGTATGGCTCCAGATTTTATGTGCACAGCCTGCAGCATTTCCCTGTACTGTCATGTATGGGGAGAGGGAATCATCGTTCTATTTCTTTATTTGTGATGCTCATTCTTATTTAGTGCACTCATTTATTCGACTTTTTTTTTTTTTAACCAACTCTAGAATTATAATGATGCCAGACAGTTTACTGAGTACTGAGGAGACAGGAATGAGATACAGTACTTAACCCTTGATGAGTTTACAGTTGAAGGGGTGTGGCAGAGGTGACATTTGCTAGGCATGGTGGTACACACCTGTAATCCCAGCCACCAGGAGGGTGAGGCTGGAGGATCTATGCAAATTTAAGGCCTTCTGGGCTTCATGCTGAGCTTCAGGCCAGCCCAGCCCTGGGTACAGTGTGAGACCCTATCACATCTCACTCCCCCATCCACAGAAAAAAATGGCTATATTTTCAGTGCAGTTTTGGAAAATCATGTAAAAGGAGGTGTTATAGAGACAATGGTTGAAAGTCCTTATGGGACATCCTAGTAAGAATGACAGTAAAAATAGGGCTGGAGAGATGGTTTAGCGGTTAAGGCATTTGCCTGCAAAGCCAAAGGATCCCAGTTTGACTCTCCAGGACCCACATAAGCCAGCTGCACAAGGTGGTGCATGCATCTGGAATTCCTTTGCAGCGGCTGGAGGCCCTGTGCACCCATTCTCTCTCTCCTTCTCTCTCTCTCCCCCTCTCCCTCCCACCCTCTTTCTCTCTCTCAAATAAAATGTGTTAAAAATTTTTAAAAAGAATGATAGTAAAATGATAAATGAAAAGTTATGGTTAAATATTGTAATAAGCTTAAAACTGGGAGAAGCCACTGTATCAACAAGTTGGCCAGTTCTCTATGCGACAGCCCTTTCTCTGAGAAACTAGATAGGATTAGACCCTGTGGCTGAAAGCATATAAATGAGTCCCATGAAGGTCTCGGGATAGTGGGAGTGACAGCATTACAGTGTCAGAAAGACATGAGAATGCTAAGGGAGAAGGACCTAATTGCAAAAGGAGTGTGGGAATAGGAAAACAACTATGGATTTTTAAAAATTAATTTAGCCCGGTGTGGTGGCTCACCTTTAATTCCAGCACTTGGGAGGCATAGATAGAAGGATCGCTGTGAGTTTAAGGCCAGCCTGAGGCTTGGGCTAGTGGAGTGAGACCCTACCTTGGACAAAAACAAAGTAGATGAAGATACTGAGAACCTTGTCTCATTCTAGACATATTTTCAGTTTTTCTTAAGTTTGAGAAAATAATAAAACTCCAAAGTAATAGCTAGTAGGAAAATGATTCTTAGATCAAGTTGTATTCAATAAAAATTTGTAGTGGGGCGTGGTGGTACACGCCTTTAATCCCAGCACTCCGGAGAGGTAGGAGGATCGCCGGTAGGGGGATCGCCGTGAGTTTGAGGCCATTCTGAGAATACATAGTGAATTCCAGGTCAGCTTGAGCTACAGACTGCCTCGAATAAAAAACAACACAAAAATTTGTATTCACTGACTAGAATGTGATTTTTTTTATACTCACTCAGTTCCTTTTGTGAAAATATTGCCAGTCAATGTAAATAAGATTAATGCTAGGAAAACATTCTTTCTTTGTTTTGCTTAAAAATCGATAATGTTTTAGCCAGGTGTGGTAGCACACGCCTTTAATCCCAGCACTGGGGAGGCAGAAGTAGGATTGCTGTGAGTTCGAGGCCAGCCTGAGACTACGTAGTGAATTCCAGGTCAGTTTGGGCCAGAGCAAAACTCTACCTCAAAAAACAAAATAAAAAAACAAATAAACAAAAAAAATTTGATATCTTGGGCTGGAGGGATGGCTTAGTGCTTAAGGCTCTTGCCTGCAAAACCAAAGGACCCAGGTTCAATTCCCCAGAATCCACGTAAGCCATATGTACAAGGTGGCACATGTATCTGGAGTTCGTTTGCAGTGGCTGAAAGCCCTAGTGCACCCATTCTCTCTCTCAAGTAAATAAATTTAAAAATGATGTCTTTAAAAAATGTTTTGAATATTATTTACTTATTTACAAAGTACGGGGGGGGAGAAAATATATGAATAAATAAGAATGTGTGACAGAGCCTCTTGTCATTTGCATGCACCACTTTGTGCATCTAACTTTAGATGGGTACTTGGGAATCAAACCTAGTCTAGCAGCAGCCTTTGCAAGCAAGCGCCTTTAGTTGCTGAACCATCTCCCCAGCACTTTTTTTTTTTGGTTTTTCAAGTAGAGTCTCACTCTAGCCCAGGCTAACCTGGAATTCTCTATGTAGTTTTAGGGTGGCCTCAAACTCACAATGATCCTCCTACCTCGCTTGGCCTCCCACGTGCTGGATTAAAGGTTGTGCACTACGTCCAGCTAATTTTTGCTATATTTTGAGAACCAGGATTTTGAAAGTTTTACAACTGGTGGCTCTATTTGTAAAAAATTTTGAAGACTTTTAAGTTAAACTTGATGAACACACATGAAGTTAGTAGGTAAATGATTATCCTTTGAGAGTACCAACGAATTTTATGAGTAAACTATGTTCATGTGAGACACTTTTTTGGTTCTAGAGTATTAGTAACTTTTATAGATTTTTTTGTTTGTTTTTTTATTTTTCAAGTTAGGGTCTCACTCTAGCCCAGGCTGACCTGAAATTCACTATATAGTCTTATGTAGTCTCAGGGTGACCTCAAATTCATGGCAATTCTTCTACCTCTGCCTCCCAAGTGCTGGGATTAAAGGCGTGTGCCACCAAGCCCAGTATCAGGCTGGTCTTGAAAACAGCCGCTGATCCTCCTATCTCAGTCTCCTCAGTGCTGAAGAGTAAAGACCTGAGCCTCCACACCTGGCTAACTTTATAGACTTTTAGTGATGAAAATCAAGTACTGCAGGCTGGGGGATAGTTAAGGCAAAGCCTGTCAACCCAGGTTTGATTCCCCAGTACCCATGTAAAGTCAGATGCACAAAGTGTACATGTATCTTGAGTTCATTTGCAGTGGCAGGAGGCCTGGTTGCACCCATGTGCTTGTGCTCTCTTTCTCACAAAGAAATGAATCAAAAATCAAAATATATTAGTTAAGCACAGAGTCTTGGAGTCAAATAGGCCATGTAGTAGTTCTCCCTTATGCATTGGGGGATACATTACAAGACTGCCAGTGGATACTTGAAACTGCTGGTATTACTAAATTTCTGAATTTTTTCCTTTATATTGACCTATGATAAAATTTAATTTATAATTTAGGCACAGTAAGCCAGTGACAGGAACTAATCATAAACTAGAAGAGTAACAACAGTATATAGTAGTGAAAGTTGTATAAATGTTCTCAAGATATCTTAGTGCATAGTCTTCCTGTGTGATGTAGATGGTACAATGCCTAAAAGATGAGTTGAAAGAAGTGAAAGTTGTAGGCATTGTGACTTAGTCTTAGGCTAAGAGTCACTTGAACACAGGCACCATAATAACTGAGCTGTCTTAACAAAATTATGTGTAAGCAGAGAGAATGAATGAATATGAATGAGAATGAGTGCACAAGGGCCTCTTGCCAGATGAAACTCCAGACTCATGTGCCACTTTGTGCATCTGGCTTTACTTGGGTACTGGGGAATTGAATCCAGGCCATCAACCTTTGCAAGCAAGCACCCCCAACTGCTGGACCATTTCCCCAGTCCTGTGCATTACTTTTTTTTTCTGCCTTTTTTTGCTTTGTGTTTTCAAGGTAGGATTTCACTGTGGCCCAAGCTGACCTGGAATTCACTATGTAGTCTCAGGGTGGCCTTAAACTCATGGTGATCTTCCTACCTCTGCCTCTGGAGGGCTGGGATTAAAGGTGTGTGCCACTGTGCCCGGCTCTTTTTTTTTTTTTTTTTTTTTTTTTTGTTTTTTTCTTCTAAAAATATTTTTAAAAATTTATTTGCAAGGAGCGAGAGAGAGCTGAGATAGGGAGGGAATGGGTACACCAGGGCCTCCTGCCACTGCAAATGAACTCCAGATGCATGTGCCACTTTGTGCATTTGGCTTTATGTGGGTATTAGGGAACTGAACCTGGGCCAACATGCTTTGCAAGCAAGCACCTTTAACAGCCATCTCTCTAGCCCACTGCCTTTTTTTAAAAAAATATTTTTAAAAATATTTTAAAAATTTTATTTATTTATTTGAGAGAGAATAGGCATGCCAGGGCCTCCAGCCACTGCAGAAGAACTCCAGACGCATGCACCCCCTTGTGCATCTGGCTTACATGGGTCCTGGGGAATTGAACCAAAGTCCTTTGGCTGTACAGGCAAGCGTCTTAACCACTAAGCAATCTCTCCAGTACTGTGTCTTTGTTTTTTTTTTTTTTTTAATGTTAAAGCTTTTATTTTAAGATATGATTAAAACAACATTCATCTTATATTGGCTTTCCACCTTACTAAACGGGTTTTTTTTTTAGTCTTTGTTTAAGACAGTCATAATGTAGCTCCTACTTCCAGCTCCTTGAGTAGGCCAAGTTGGCCTAGAATTTGTGATTGTCCTGCCACGTCCTCCCCTATGCTAGGATTATATGTGTGTACCAACTTGCAGCAATTTTTCCCCCTCTTGAGGTAGTGTTTTACTCTAGTCTAAGCTGGCCTTGAAGTCACTGTGATCCTCCTATCTCTGCCTCCCAAGTACCTGGATCAAAGGCTTTCAGGCAGGAGGTTTTTTTGTTTGTTTGTTTGTTTGTTTTTGTTTTTGAACTTGTTATTGAGCCAGGTATGGTGGTGTAAACCTTTAATCCCAGCACTTGAGAGGTAGAGATAGGAGGATCACTGTGAGTTCCAGTGTAGACTGAGTTCCAGGTCAGCCTGTGTTAGAGACCCTACTTAAACCCTTACTCCCTCCCCCAAGTAAAAAAGCCAAAACTTGTTTTTTTTTGTTTTTTTTTTGTTTTTTTTTTGTTTTTTTTTGAGGTAGGGTCTCACTCTAGCCCAGGGTGACCTGGAATTCACTATGTAGTCTCAGGGTGGCCTCGAACTCACAGCGATCCACCTACCTCTGCCTCCCAAGTGCTGGGATTAAAGGCGTGCGCCATCACACCCGGCTTCAAAATTTGTTATTGACAACTTCTGTGTGTATGTACACCCATAATACCTACATGCACACGCATGCGTGCACACACACATAATCATAATCCCCTCCTTCCACCTTCTACTTTCCCCCTCCCAACTAGTTCCCTGTTCTGTTTTAATATATTTTTAGTTACTTATTTATTTCTTTGAGAAAAAAGAGGCAGAGAGAGAGATAATGGGCACACCAGGGCCTCTAGCCACTGCAAATGAACTCCAGATGCATGCGCCCCCTTGTGCATCTGGTTTACCTGGGTCCTGGAGAGTCAAACCGGGATCCTTTGGCTTTGAAGGCAAACGCCTTAACCGCTAAACTATCTCTTCAGCCCTCCCTGTTCTGTTTTGATGTCATCATTTCTCCCCCTTTTATTTTGCAGGTGTTGTTTGTTTGTTGGTACTTGGGATGGGATTGAAACTACATTAGATTACAATACCTCCTAGTTTGTTTTGACACTTTGGTTTTTGGTGGTAGTGGTGGGTTTTTTGTTGTTGTTGTTTTGGAAGCAGGGTCTCACTCTAGGCTGGCCTTCAAGTCGTGGCCACCTTCTTACTTCACCCTCCTAAATGTTGAGATTAAAGGCATGCACCACCACATCCAGGCTAGCTACTAGCTAGCTAGTTGTCTATCTCCCTCCCTCTATCCCTTCCATCCCTATCTACCTACCCGTCTGCCTGTATCTTTCTCTGTCCATCAGACAGCGTCTCACTTTGTAGCCCAAACCTCTGCTGCTGTCCTCTTGCCTCAGCCTCCTGACTATGGAGATTTACAGACATGAGCTGCCACACCTGGCTCTGTTTTGTTTGCTGTGTATCTAGCTATTAGTAAATGCTTGGCACACAAAACTAATTTGTTGAATGAGTTGTATTGTACAGACTGCATGATATACTCGAGTGATGAGTACTTAAAGGGGAATACCTAACTGGGTGTAGCTCAGTGTTTGCTTATCAGCATGCATAGTGAACTTAGTTCCATTCCCCACACCAAAATAAAACTTCACTAATCAAAAGCAATTCTTAATGTAAAATCTAGTATGTAAAAAACTTTTACCAGGGCTGGAGAGATGGATTAGTGATTAAGGTGCTTACCTGCAAAGCCTACCCTACCAGAGTTCGATTCCCTAGAACCCATGCAAAGCCAGATACACAATGTGGCTAGAGACCCTTGTGCACACATGCTGTCTCTCTGTCTCGGTGTGTCTCTCTGTCTGTATCTCTCTGCTTGCAAATAAATAAACAACAACAACAAAAAAAAAAAACCTTGTACCACAGGAAATTACTGTAAAGGGAACAGGGTAAGAGATTTTGATCACTTCTTAAAGACATTACTTTGCAGTTTTAGTCTTAAAAAAAGCACCTTTCAGTGTGCACCCTGAGGAGTAATGTTGATGGAGAGAGAATATGCAAGGCATTTTAGTACTGGGGAAGAGTTGACTTAGCAACTAAATAGAACAGTTTGGAGATGCTGAGATGGGGCAGTTTAGTCTGCCCAACTCTTGAGGTTGGTGCCTATGATGATTAATTTTTATCGGACTGGGGATGTAGTTAATGGAAAAATGTTTGCTTAGCATGTGCAAGGCCCTGGTTCTATTCCTAATACAGCAAACAGGTGTTCTTTCTTTTTTTCTTTCTTTTCTTTTCTCATTTCTTTCCCTCCCTCCCTTCCTTCCTTCTTTTGAGGTAGGGTCTTGCTCTAGCCCAGACTTACCTGGAATTCACTATGTAGTCTCAGGCTGGCTGGAATTCCTGCCTCAGCCTCCTGAGTGTTGGGATTAAAGGCATGTACCACCACGCCCAGCCAAACAAGTATTTTTAACACATTAGCCTCTCTTGTATTGTCATCTCTTGAGAGATGTCTAGAAGCTATACAAAAGGTTGTTAGCAGAAGCTAGCTTTGTAGTAGTGTATGCAACCAAAACATGTCTGTCTGTGACTTGCAAAGCAGTGACAGGTTGGTTGCTGTAGTGTTCTGTGATGCCCTTTCCCCCTCTTGCTGTCTCAGTCTTGCTGTGTGCTGGAACTCCTTTTTCTTTTCTTTTCTTTTCTTTTCTTTTCTTTTCTTTTCTCTTCTCTTCTCTTCTCTTCTCTTCTCTTCTCTTTTTTTTTTCAAGGTAGAGTTTTGCTCTAGCCCGGGCTGACCTGGAATTCACTATGTAGTCTCAGGGTGGCCTTGAACTCATGGTGATCCTACCTCTGCCTCCTGAGTGCTGGGATAAAAGGCATGTGCAGCCACACCAGGTTCAGCCCTAGATTTTTTTTGTTTTTATTTATTTGTGAGGAGGGAATGTCTTTTTGGTTGGGTGGGCAGGATTTCTTTGTAGCCTCCCATTTGCAGCCCTCAGCAAGTTGGCCTACCTCAACAGTGCTGGAATTACAGGTGTGCACAGCACACTAGCCCAGCTGTCTTTTCTAAAGCAGCATTTCCCAGGTGCCTTCCTCCTAGGTAACACTGCTTTGTTTTCACATCTTTGACTCCTGAGGTGTCTTCCCAACTAGAAACTCAGTGTCATGAAGGTGCTGACTCTAGAGCAGCCCCTGGCACCTTATGGGAACCCAATAAACCTTTGCTGATAGTCTTCTCTTCTTTTTCCTAAATGCCCCATGGACCTTGTTTTTGTTTTTGTTTTGGTCTTTTTTTCGAGGTGAGGGTCTCACTCTAGCCCACAGTGACTTTGAACTCACGGTGATGGTCCTACCTTGCCTCCCACCTCTGCCTTCTGAGTATTGGGATTAAAGGCATGTATCATCACACCTGGCTCTCCACCACCCTTTTTTTCTTTATTTATTAGACACAGAGAGGGAGAGAGAGAAATAGAGAGAAAGTATGGGTGCACCAGGGCCTTTAGCCACTTCAAACAAACTCCAGGTGCATGCGCCACCTTGTGCATCTGGCGTACGTGGGACCTGGAGATTGAACCTGGGTTCATAGGCTTTGCAGGTAAGTGCTTTAACTGCTAAGCCATCTCTCCAGCCCTACCCTTTTTTTAAAAAAAGTATTTTATTTATTTATGTATTTGAGAGGGGGGGGCACACCAGGCCTCCAGGCATTGCAAAGGAACTCCAGATGCATGCACCACTTAGTGCATATGGATTTATGTGGGTACTGGGAAATAATCGAACTCAGGTCCTTAGGTTTTGCAGGCACATGCCTTAGCCACTGAGCCATCTCTGCAGCCCCCACTAGCCTTTTTATGTTAATAAACAAGTTTGACCTTTCTTTTTTATTTTGCTATGTATTTAATTATTATTTATTTTTTATTGTCAACTTGCTTAATTGTAGACAGTATCCCATGGTACTTCCCTCCTTCCCCCCACTTTCCCCTGTGAAACTCCACTCTCCATCATATCTCCTCCCCCTCTCAATCAATCTCTCTTTTCATTATGATGGTCTTGTGTAGGTAGTTTCAGGCACTGTGAGGTCTTGGATATCCAGGCCATTTTATGTCTGGAGGAGTATGTTGTAAGAGTCCTACCCTTCCTTTGGCTCTTACATTCTTTCTGCCCCCTCTTCCGCATTGGACCCTGAGCCTTGGAAGGTGTGTTTAAAATGTTTCAGTGCTGAGCACTCCTCTGTCCCTTCTTCTCAGCACCGTGGTGCCTTCTGAGTCATCCCAAGGCAAGTTTGACCTTTCTTTATCGAAACATATGAACCTTTTTTTTTTTGTTTGTTTTGTTTTTGTTTTTTGAGGTAGGATCTCACTCTAGCCCAGGCTGACCTGGAATTCACTCTGTATTCTCAGGGTGGCCTCGAACTCACAGTGATCCTTCTACCCCTGCCTCCCGAGTGCTGGGATTAAAGGGATGCGCCACCATGCCTGACATCATTTTTGATTTGTAATTATTTTGCGTATGTATATGGTGTATTTGCAAATGTGTGTGCAGATGTGGGTGAGTGTGTGCATATAGATTCTGGAGGACACCATTGAGTTCTTCAGGTACCATCCACCTTCTTTATTTTTCTTTCATTTTTATTTATTTAATTTTATTTGAGGTCGACAGAGAAAAAGAAGTATATAGATAGAGAATGGGTGGGCCAGGGCCTACAACCACTGCAAACGAGCTACAGATGCATGCACCTCCCCCTTGTACATCTGGCTTATGTGGGTACTGGGGAATCGAGCCTTGAACTGAGGTCCTTAGGCTTCACAGGCAAGCAGTTAACCGCTAAGCCATCTCTCCAGCCCCACCTTCCTTTTAGAGAGAGAGGAAGAGGCAGAGAGAGGATGGGCATGCCAGGGCTTTTCAGCCAAAGCAAATGAACTTCAGATGTGTACACCCCCTTGTGTGCATGTGTTTGTGGCACTTTTGTCTTTTATTTACTGGTTGAGACAGCTGGAACATTTAAAAATTTATTCCTGTTGATCTCCCTCACAAAATTTATTTTTAGTGTTTTCCTTCCCCCACCTTTTTTTTGTTTTTTGTTTTTGGTTTTGCAAGGTAGGGTCTCACTCTGGTCCAGGCTGACTTGGAGTTAACTATGTAGTCTCAGGGTGGCCTCGAACTCTCGGCAATCCTCCTACCTCTGCCTCCCGAGTGCTGGGATTAAAGGCGTGCGCCACCACGCCCGGCCTCCCCACTTCTTTTTTTATTGACAACTTCTATACTTACATACAAAAAAATGCATGATATTTCCCTCCCCTCCCCCCATTCCCCTTTAGAACTCCAGTCTCCATCATATCCCCTCCCTCTCTCCATTAGTCTCTTTTAATTTGATGCATCATCTTTTTCTTCTATTATGAGGGTCTTGCGAAGGTATTGCTAGGTACTGCAAGGTCATGGATATCGAGGCCAATTTCTGTCTGGGCAGTTGCATTGTAAGGAGTCATACCCTTCCTTTGGCTCTTCCATTCTATCCACCCCCTCTTCCACAATGGTCCCTGAGCCTTGGAGGATGTGACAGAGGTGTTTCAGTGCTGGGCACTCCTCCATCCCTTCTTCTCAACACTATGTTGCCTTTTGGGTCATCCCAGTGGTCATCACCATCTGAAAAGAGAAGCTTCTCTAACCAGAAGTGAGAGTAGCATTAATATGTGAATATGAACATTAAGTGTAGTGCTTTCCGGGCACCTTGGTGAGAATAATATATACATTTAGTCAGACAAGAGCAGGCTTTATACCCCTAAGGCTCATGCCCTCACCTGCCATAGACTTTTGCTTAGGTTTTTTCAGTACCAGGTATGTATTCCCTCCCGTAGAGAGGGCCTTCAGTCCAATTATGGAGCAGTTGGTTACCCCAAGAGCAGACATGCCACTATTGCACCCATTCAGTCATTGGGCCTGTATGGCCAAACTTGAATTTTCAGTGTCCACTGTTTTCACTGTTGATGACTTCTGCCTCCCATAGGGCTGCATGCAGTGTAGCTTTTTTCCAGCTTTCAGTTGGCTGGTCTATAGGGAGAAGGTTTTCTGCTCAGCACCAGCTTGCTTTCTCTGTGACCTTGCCTCTCAGGCAAGAGATGTCTTATTTTTCATTTTTGTTTTTTCGAGGTAGGATCTCACTGTCTAGCCCAGGCTGACCTGGAATTCACTATGTAGTCTCGGGGTGGCCTCCAACTCACAGTGATCCACTTACCTCTGCCCCCCAAGTGCTAGGATTAAAGGAATGCGCCACAACGCTTGGTTTTAAATGTTTCTTTAAAAAACAAACAAACAAATATTTTTTAATTAATTTATTTGACAGAGAGGAAAAGAGAGAGAGCGAGAAAGTGGGCGTGCCAGGGCCTCCAGCCACTACAAACAAACTCCAGATGCATGTACCACCTTGTGCATCTGGGTAACGTGGGTTCTGGGGAATGGAACCTGGGTCCTTTGGCTTTGCAGGCAAATGCCTTAACCGCTAAGCCATCCCTCCAGCCCTTTAAATGTTTCTATTTTTTAATTTATTTTTATTTATTAGAGAGAGACAGAGTGTGTGTGAGGGAGAATGGGCGCGCCAGGGCCTCTAGCCATTGCAAATGAACTCCAGACACATGCACCATCATGTGCATCTGGCTTATGTGGGAACTGGAGAATTGAACCTGGGTCCTTAGGCTTCGCAGGCAAGCACCTTAACTGCTAAGCCATCTCTCCAGCCCCTAAATATTTCTTAATGTGTCCTTTATATGTCAAGATGCAATATGATTATCCTGTGCAGACATCAAGTGTTGTGCAGCATTTACCAGGTCAAAAAGCATTTTGCCATATCTAAAGCCTGGGTCGGTCCCAAGGTCACATGTCTTTTTTTTTTTTTTTTCGAGGTAGGGTCTTGCTCTAGTCCAGGCTGACCTGGGATTCACTATGTAGTCTCAGGGTGGCCTTGAACTCACCTCCTATCTCTGCCTACCAAGTGCTGGGATTAAAGGCATGCGGCCACCACGCCCGGCATATCTTTTTTTGTAGTAAGCATATAGCAAAACATGGTGATGAAGAATTGCTTACATTGTAATTCTGCAAACCACACTGGATTTCGAGTATCTGGTTTCCATCTAAAACATGTTTGTGACACAGAGACAGAGAGAGAGAGAGAGAGGGAGAGGAAGACAGACATGGGCGTGCTAGCAGCCTCTCAGCTGCTGCGAATGAAATCCAGATGCTTGCACCTCCTTGTGGTCAAGTGCAGCATTGCACCCTTGCGTCACTTTGCATCTGGCTAAACGTGGGACCTGGAGATTGGAACCAGCGTTCTTTAGGCTTAGGAGGCAGGCGCCTTAACCGCTAAGCCATCTCTCCAGCCCTGTAACCTTTTTATAAAAAAATTATATTCAGTATGAAATACATTTCAGTATATTATATAATTGGGAATTTGTTGGGAATTAATTCTATTTCAGAGTTATACTGAGTTTAAGGTTTCTTTCTCAGATTTACTTTTATTTTTCTAACACGGCTGCCTGAGAATTAGCCAATTTTTTCTCACTTTTGTGCTAAGTGTATGTTTCTTTTCTTTTTCCTTCCTTCCTTTTTTTTTTTTTTTTTTTTTTTTTTTTTTTTGATTTTCGAGGTAGGGTCTCACTCTAGCCCAGGCTGACCTGGAATTCAATATGTCGTCTCAGGGTGGCTTCAGACTCATGGTGATCCTCCTACCTCCCTTTGCCTCCCAAGTGCTGGGATTAAAGGCATGTGCCACCACGCCCGGCTTCTGCCTCCTTTTTCTTGATAGCGTACTGTCTATCTATCATTGAAAATGTCCTTTTATATTATCCTTCATTAATCTCATCTTTCATGCCCGATACTTGGTTCTTTTTGGGGGGGGGGCGGTTCTGAGGTAGGGTCTCACTCTGGTCAGGCTGACCTGGAATTCACTATGTAGTCTCAGGGTGGCCTCGAACTGATGGTGATCCTCCTACCTCTGCCTCCCGAGTGCTGGGATTAAAGGCATGCACCACACGCCCGGCTAGGATATTTGTTTTTTTTGAGGCAGGGTCTCTATAGCGCAGGCTGACCTAGAACTCACTATGTAGCCCAAGCTTACCTCAAACTCATGGTGATCCTCCTACCTCAGCCTCCCAAGTGCTGGGTTGAAAGGCATAGACATAGAGTCAAAAGAAGGAATTGGAGACTGATGAAGTAGATTTGCATAAGTAAAATAGAAAGGGATTCACTCTGGTACCCTCATGCTGGTAAACCTATGGTCTTGTCTGGGACCAGATGCTTCGAGGCTGTTGGTGTTTCACACAATGAAGTGAAAAAGTCACACAGAAGTTTTTTTTGTTGTTGTTGTTTTGTTTTGTTTTAAATATTTTATATTCTTTATTTGAGAGGGAAGTAGAGAGAGTGAGAATGGGTGTACCAGTGCCTCCAGCCACTGCAGATGAACTCCAGATGTGTGTGCCACCTTGTGCATCTGGCTTACATGGGTTCTGGGGAATCGAACCAGTGTCCTTTGGCTTTGCAGGCAAACACCTTAACTGCTAAGCCATCTTCTCCAGCCCTAGAGAAGTTTTATTCCAAGGTAAAGCATAAGCACAGAAAAGATGTGCTGCGAGGTAGAGTGAGCTACTGAGGTAGGGTGCCGAGGACTGGTATTGTACTGTTTATGGCTGACTAGCTTGCTTCTTGCCTGCCTGCCTCTTTCTTTTTTTCCCCTTTCCCTTTTTCTTTCTTTCTCTCTCTCCCTTCCTTCTCTTGCTCCCTTCCTCTCTCCCTTTCTTTTTCTTCTCTTTCTTTGAGGCTGGATCTCACTGTGGCCCATGAAGCTGTTGGGTTGTTTCCAGTTTGGGGTTAGAATAAAGCAAGCTGCTATGAACCTTAGGTTCTTTTTTTTTTTTTTTTTTTTTTTTTTTTTTTTTGAGGTCGGGTCTCACTCTTGCCCTGTCTGACCTGGAACTCACTATGTAGTCCCAGGGTGGCCTCAAACTCATGGTGATCCTCCTTCCTCTGCCTCCCTAGTGCTGGGATTAAAGACGTGTGCCACCATGCCCGACCTGAAATTCATTTCTTTATATAAAGTCCTTTGTAAGATCAAAACAATAAAAACAAACCAAAAAGGAAGGACAGCAAAATTTTTAAACAAAAAAAGAAAGGAAAAAGGAGAGAAGATGGCTCATAGAGAAGAAAAAGTAATCCAAGGAAAAGTTAGGCTTCTGAGTTAGCGTTCATAGAAACAGGCCAGCTGGCAGGCTGCAAGCAACTGTGTCTGTGTATGATTTTGTGTGTAATAAATGCTTTTCATTAGTCCCGTGGTAGATCCTTAGGTGGAAGGCTGGATTGTTTCACATGGTCTCAGAACAGTTGTATCATTTTGCATTCCCATCAACAATGTATGAGTGTTCTCATTTTTCTCCTTTCAGACTAACATTTGGTATGGCTAGTTTTTAAGTTATAACTACTCTAAAATTAGTAGTAGACCACTGAGATTCTAATTTGCATTTCTCATGAGTTATGTTTAATATTTTTCGTGTGCTTAGTTGCAATCTTTATATCTGATGAAAGAGTTGTCTTCTGCAAGTCTTCAGTATTGAAAAAGATTATGTTAGCCAGGTGTGGTGGTGCACACCTTTAATGAGGTAAGGTCTTATTCTAGCCAAGGCTGACCTGGAATTCACTATGTAGTCTCAGGGTGGCCTCAAACTCATGGTGATCCTCCTTCCTCTGCCTCCTGACTGCTAGGACTAAAGGTGTGCTTTACAACACCTGGCTTAGAACATAGGTTCTTAATTTTGTTCAATTTCAGTTGATCAACTTTTCTTTATGGTTCACGTTTCATCAAGGAAATGATGATACTCTTTTTTTGTTTCCTTTATAGATTTTTATAGTTTTAGGTTTTTTACTCAAGTTTGTGACCCATTTTGAATTAAGTTGTGTATTTAGCATGAAGCATATGTGCAAGTTTTTTTTTGTTTTGTTTTGTTTTGAGGCAGGGTCTCACTCTAGCCCAGGCTGACCAGGATTTTACTATGTATTCTCAGGGTGGCCTCAAACTCACGGCGATCCTCCTACCTCTGCCACTCTAGTGCTGTGATTAAAGGCATGCGCCACCATGCCCGGTGCAAGTTCTATTTTTATTTTACTTATTATTTATTTATTTGTTTTTTTGGTTTTTCGAGGTAGGGTCTCACTGTAGCTCAGGCTGACCTGGAATTCACTATGTAGTCTCAGGGTGGCCTTGAACTCACAGCGATCCTCCTACCTCTGCCTCCCAAGTGCTGAGATTAAAGGCATACACCACCACACCCAGCAAGTTCTATTTAAAAAATATATTTAATTAATTTATTTGAGAGAGAGAAAGGCAGACACAGTGAGAGAATGGGTGTGTCAGAACCTCTAGCCATTGCAACTGAACTCCAGACGCATGCTCTACCTGTTGCAAGAATTTTCTGAATGCAGACCTGTGAAGACAGAGAAGAGGAACATTTATTCATTCTAGTAGACTGACACCCAGATCACTCTGTAATGGTGTCAGCCCCAAGCTTAGGCAAGTGGGGCTTTAAAAAAAATTATTATCTATTTATTTACTTGAGTAAGAATGGGCAAGCCTGGGCCTCCAGCCACTGCAAACGAACTCCAGATGCATGTGCCCTCTTGTGCCTCTGGCTTATGTGGGTCCTGGACAATCGAACCGTCGTCCTTTGGCTTTGCAGGCAAATGACTTAACCACTAAGCCATTTATCTCTCCAGCCCAAGAGGGGCTTTTTATCTTTCTTTCTACAAGCAAGCGTGGTTACAGAAGCTTACATGGTGTGAGAGGACAGCTACATAGTTTAAATTTCTTGTAATTTCTGTTCTAGTCAGCCCAACACTATCAGTAACTCACAGCATGAGCAGGGAACTTATCTCTGTGTTCTTTGGTCTCCCCCTGTGAAGGCTTGTGGGCAAGTGAGAGCCTATCTCTCTTTTCTCCTGTCTCTCCCTATAGGTGGCTCAAGGGAAACCAGAACTTATCTCTGCTCTTTGTGGGTAACTTCTGGCCTGTTGGGGGGGTTCTGTAACCCAGCACAAGTTTTTCTTTTATTTCTATTTTCGTCTAGACACCTTGTGCATCTGGTTTATGTGGATACTGGGGAATCGAGCCTGGGTCCTTGGGTTTCTCAGGCAAGTGCCTTAACCTCTAAATCATTGCTGTAGCCCACAAATTCTATTTTTAAAGTATGATTATATAGTTTTCATACACCATTGGGAAAAACTACCCTCTGAACATTGAATTGTGTTTGTACCTTGTTGAAAAGCAGTTAGTTGTATGTATAGGGGTTTGTGTCTGGATTCTGCTTTTTTTTTTAAAGATTTTATTTTTAATTTTTTTTCAGTTTTTATTTATTTATTTGCTAGCTGAGATAGATAGAAGAGAGGCAGACAGAGAGAGAATAGGCATGCCAGGGCCTCTAGCCACTGCAAATGAACTCCAGATGCAGGTGCCCCTTGTGCATCTGGCTTACGTGGGTCCCAGAGAATCGAACCGGGATCCTTTGGCTTCACAGGCAAATGCCTTAACCGCTAAGCCATTTCTCCAGCCCCTAAAGATTTTATTTTTATTTATTCATTTTGTATGTATGTATGTATGTATGTATGTATGTATGTATGTATGTATGTATATGTGTGTGTGTGTGTATATATATGAGAGAATGGGCACACTAGGGCCTCTAGCCACTGCAAACAAACTCCACATGCATGTTCCACCATGTGCATCTGGCTTATGTGGGACCTGGAGACTTGAACCTGGGTGCTTAGGCTCCTAAAGCTCTCTCTCCAGCCCTTCTTCTTTTTTTGGTTTGGTTTTTGTTTTTGTTTTTGAGGTAGGGTCTTGCTCTAGCCCAGGCTGACCTGGAATTCACTCTGTAGTCTCAGGGTGGCCTTGAACTCATGGATTTCCTCCTACCTCTGCCTCCCAAGTGCTGAGATTAAAGGCGTGCGCCACCACACCCGTGGATTCTGCTTTTTTTTCAGTGTTCTTTTTTGTCTGCTTTGGTACTAATACCACACTCTTGTTTTGCTTTATTCAAGCAGAAAATATGTGAAAATAATACTGCACATAAAAACGGAGTGGAAAGTGGTATAATTGTTAAGGGCTAAGTAGAGGGGAGAATATGCTGTGGGTTTTTTGTTTGTTTGTTTGTTTGTTTTCTGTGATGTACAGTCTCACTCTAGCTCAGATTGACCAGGAACTCACTCTGTAGCCCTAGCTGGCCTTGAATTTTATGATAATCCTTCTACTTTAGCTTCCTTAGTTCTGGAATTGTAGGCAGAGGTTGAGGTCATAAGTGTGAGTAAATTTAGTTATCTTTTTAAAAATGGATTTAGAAATTGTATTATGATGGGCACTGTATCACACCTGTCACTCTAGCACTTAGCAGGTGGAGGAAGGAGAATTAGGAGTTCAAGATCATCCTTAGTTACATAGGGAGTTTGAGGCCAGCCTGGGATATATGAGACCCTGTCATTAAAAAACAGAGGGTGAATCGGGCATGGTGGTGCATGCCTTTAATCCCAGCACTTGGGAGGATCACCATGAGTTTGAGGCCACTCTGAGACTACATAGTGAATTCCAGGTCAGCCTGGACTAGAGAGGGAGACTCTACCTGGAAAAACAAAAACCAGAAGCTAGACTGAAGAGATGATTAGCAAGTGGTTTAGTTACTTGCCTGTGAAGCCTAAAAGACCCAGGTTTGACTCCCTAGAACCCAAGTGAGCCAGACCCACAAGGTCACAGGTCATGCATGTGCACAATGTGGTGCACAAGTTTGGACAATTGCAGTGGCTAGCAGCCCTGGCTCACCAATTTTCTCTTTCTCATTTAAAAGAAAAAAAAACAGAGGGTGGGAAGATGGATCAGTGGGTAAGAGTGTTTGCTGAACAAACATGAAACCTGAGTTTGGTCTCTTGTACCTACAGCTTGGCATGGCCGTACATATTTGTAACTCTATTGCTGAAGGGTGCAGAGACAGGAGGATTGCTGGGGCTTGATGGCCAGCCATAATAAGTGAAAAATTAAAAATAAAATTAAAAATTTAAGCCGGGCGTGGTGGCGCACACCTTTAATCCCAGCACTTGGGAGGCAGAGGTTAGCCTGGACCAGAGTGAAACCCGACCTCGAAAAACCAAAAAAAATAAATAAATAAAATAAAAAAAATAAAAATAAAAATTTAAAAATTAAAATTAAGAAATAACTTAAAAATAATAAAATAACTTCAGGTTCAGTGAGAGACTAGAGAATCTGTCTGAAATAAAGTGAGATAGTAGGCTAAACGCTCAGCATAACTGGCTCAGTAGTTAAGGTGCTTGCCTGCAATGCCTGACAACCCAGGTTCAATTTCCCAGTGGCATGTGCATCTGGAGTCAGTTTCCTGAGGCTGGAGGCCCTGGTGTACCTATTCTGTCTGTCTCTCTTCCATCTTCCATCTTTCTGTTCATAAATAAAAAAAAATTTTTTTTGATTTTTCGAGGTAGGGTTTCACTCTATCCCAGGCTGACCTGGAATTCACTATGTAGTCTCAGGGTGGCCTCGAACTCATGGCGATCCTCCTACCTCTGCCTCCCAAGTGCTGGGATTAAAGGCATGCGCCACCACGCCCGGCTCTAATATATATATATTTTTTAAAACCATGGGATAACAAGAGGAAGACAACTGATGTCCTCCTCCAGCCTCCATATACTTGCACATGAGTGTGTGCTTCTGCACACATGCATGTATATACCACACATACCAGAGGAAAAAAGGAAGCTGTGCTATTTTGTATGTTGACAAGTTCTGAGAATAAATGTTGGTAACTCAAGCCTGATAACCTGAATACATATATACATACATACACTTGAGAGAGAGAGAGCTAGACAGATAATGGGCGTCCCAGCAGCCTCTCAGCTGCTATGAATGAACTCCAGACATGTGCACCCCCTTGTGGGCAAGTGTGGCATTAGCCCTTGCTTCATTTTTTTTTTTTTTTCAATCTGGCTAAACGTGGGACCTGGAGATTGGAACTGGTGTTCTTAGGCTTGGCAGGCAGGTGCCTTAACTACCAAGCCATCTCTCCACCCCATGAATATATATTTTACCACAACTTTGTTTTTTCCTCCACATCCCTGGCCCCACTTTTTTTTCCATTAACAGCAGGTGCCCAAGCCGCCATTAAGCATGCTGAATAACCATCTCACAACCACTGCACTGCCAACCCCGTATAGCCTCTTTTTATTTTTTGGAAGCAAGGTCTTACTCTAGCCACACTGACCTGTAACTCACTGTGTGGGCCAGGGTGGCCTACAATTCACTATGGTCCTCCTACCTAAACCTCTTCAGTGCTGAAATTTAAGGTTTGAGCCATCACATCCAGCTACCAAAACTTTTTTAAAAAGCTATACTGCACTGGAAAGATGGCCTAGTGGTTAAGGCACTTGCCTGTGAAGCCTAAGGACCCAGGTTCAATTCTCCAGGTCCCATGCAAGCCAATTGCACAGGGTGGCACATGTGTTTGGAGTTCATTTATAGTGACTAGAGGCTCTGGAGTGCCCATTCTCTCCCTCTCTTTCTCTCTTCCTCTTTCTGTGTCTCAAATAAAAATAAATAAATAAAAAAGCTATACTGTACAGAGTGTGGTATAAAATAGGTATTCAAACATTAGTAGTCCCAGACTGGCCTTGGACTCAGGATGAACCTCCTACCTCTGCCTCCTGAGTGATGGGATTAAAGGTTTGTGCCACCATACCTTGCTTATCTCATTTATGTATGTTTGTTTGTGTATTGTTTTTTATTTAAGAGTGACAAAGAGAGAGAGAAAGAAAGAGGCAGATAGAATAAGAGAGAATGAGTGCACCAGGGCCTCCAGCCACTGCAAATGAACTCCAGATGCATGCGCCACCTTGTGCATCTGGCTTAGGTGGGTACTGGAGAATCTAGCCTCAACCCAGGGTTCTTAGGCTTCACAGGCAAACGTTCAACCACTAAGCCATCTTTCCAGGCTCTTTCTTTCTTTCTTTCTTTCTTTCTTTCTTTCTTTCTTTCTTTCTTTCTTTCTTTCTTTCTTTCTTTTTTTGTTTTTTTGAGGTAGGGTTTCTAGTCCAGGCTGACCTGGAATTCACTCTGTCTTCTCAGGGTGGCCTTGAACTCACAGCGATCCTCCTACCTCTGCCTCCCAAGTGCTGGGATTAAAGGCGTGCGCCACCACGCCCGGCTTTATTTTTATTTTTCTAAAGAACAAGGCCCCGGGCTGGAGAGATGCCTTAGTGGTTAAGACTCTTGCCTTCAAAGGACCCAGGTTCAATTCCCCAGTGCTCATATAAGCCAGGTGTACGAGGTTGCGCATGTACCTGGAGTTTGTTTGCAGTGGGTAGAGTCCTTGGCGCACCCATTCTCTTCATATTATCTCTGCCTCTCTTTCCCTCTCCTCCTATCTATCAAATAAATAAATAAAAAAGCTATACTGTACAGAGTGTGGTATAAAATAGGTATTCAAACATTAGTAGTCCCAGACTGGCCTTGGACTCAGGATGAACCTCCTACCTCTGCCTCCTGAGTGATGGGATTAAAGGTTTGTGCCACCATACCTTGCTTATCTCATTTATGTATGTTTGTTTGTGTATTGTTTTTTATTTAAGAGTGACAGAGAGAGAGAGAGAAAGAAAGAGGCAGATAGAATAAGAGAGAATGAGTGCACCAGGGCCTCCAGCCACTGCAAATGAACTCCAGATGCATGCGCCACCTTGTGCATCTGGCTTAGGTGGGTACTGGAGAATCTAGCCTCAACCCAGGGTTCTTAGGCTTCACAGGCAAACATTCAACCACTAAGCCATCTTTCCAGGCCCTATTTTTCTTTCTTTTTTTTTTTTTTTGTTTTTTTTTTGTTTGTTTGTTTTTTGTTTTTTTGAGGTAGGGTTTCTAGTCCAGGCTGACCTGGAATTCACTCTGTCTTCTCAGGGTGGCCTTGAACTCACAGCGATCCTCCTACCTCTGCCTCCCAAGTGCTGGGATTAAAGGCGTGCGCCACCACGCCCGGCTTTATTTTTATTTTTCTAAAGAACAAGGCCCCGGGCTGGAGAGATGCCTTAGTGGTTAAGACTCTTGCCTTCAAAGGACCCAGGTTCAATTCCCCAGTGCTCATATAAGCCAGGTGTACGAGGTTGCGCATGTACCTGGAGTTTGTTTGCAGTGGGTAGAGTCCTTGGCGCACCCATTCTCTTCATATTATCTCTGCCTCTCTTTCCCTCTCCTCCCTATCTATCAAATAAATAAATAAAAGATTTTTTTTAAAAAAGAACAAGACCTAAAGAAGGGATTGAGCATGTAGCTCAGTGATAGAATGTTTACTAGCATGCATAAGCCCTGGGTTAAGTCTCTAGCACTGTATGTAAAACTAAACAAAATGCTAGAGAGGTTATCTTAGTGGTGGGACAGAGATTTAAATTCAAACAGCCAGAAGGTATGGTCTTTCACTCTTTTACACAACTACTTTAGAATTACAAAGCTTTTATAAGTGATAAATATTAAAAACTCTCACAATTGGGAGTGGAAATGGGACTCAGTTTGTAGTGTAATTCCATGGCATTCATGAAGCCTTGCCTACTGTCCTCAGCACTGCGTCAACTTGGGCATGTCTGGGCAGTTTGAAAATTGAAAATGAAATTAAGCTGGAAAGCCTGGCAACACTTAATGACAGAAACAAGTTTCTAAAAATAGTCTTGTTAGGCGGGATGATGGACTGAATGTAGTGAAATTAAGCCAGGATGTTTGCAAAATTATAGATAGGTTGAGTAAGAAACCATATTTCTGACTTCAAAAAAACTTGACTGTTCTAATATGGAAAGTGTGAGTTGGGGCATAGTAACAGCACAAGTACATACAAGACTTGCAGGTTTACTTTAGCCACTTAATGCAGCCTGTACATGGAAAACTTCCACTTTGTCCTTATTATAAGTCGTTACTTAAATCTTCACCCTTTACCTCCACCAGTCCTATTCATTATTTCTTTGCTCAAGTTGCTCCCTCTGAACTCTTCCCATTCCCTTAATCTTTGCATTGTAGATTATCTCATGCTTCAGGGATCCAGTGCAGCTGCCACTCCTTCCTGGAAGTTTTCTCCTTATAATCAGAATATTAAAATTTGTAATTTTAAGAATTTCATGCATTGATTTATATGCCAAATTTAAAGTAATACATGCCCTTTACTTTTTAAAACTCAGGTAAGTTCCTATTGCCACAAGATGCTCAGCTTTCAAAATAAACATCTGTCTTTTGTAGTAAACCACCAACATTCTAAAGTAGCCAGTATCAGCTGGGCATTGTGGTGCATGCCTTTAATCCCAGCACTCTGGAGGCAGAGATAGGAGGATTGCCCTGAGTTCGAGGCCACCCTGAGAACACAGAGTGAATTCCAAGTCAGTCTGGGCTAAAGCAAGACCCTATCTTGAAAAATAAAACAAAATAAAAAATAAGTAGCCAGGGCTGGAGAGGTGGCTTAGCAATTAAGGCACCTGCCTGCTAAGCCTAAGAATGCCCATTCGATTCTCCAGGTCCCACATTTAGCCAGACGCAAAAAGTGACACAAGGGCACAATGCCACACTTGCCCACAAGGGGACACATACGTCTGGAGTTCGTTCACAGTGGTTAAGAGGCCACTGGCACACCCATTCTCTGTCTGTCTGTCTCTCTCCAAAAATAAAAATTTTTTTTTAAATTTTAAAATAAAATAGCCAGTGTCATTCAGCACCATTGCTGGAAAACATTTCCCAGAAGCAATCACTAGAATAAAAGTTTGATATTTTAAGCTTTCATAATAGTCCAAAGGAAGACTGAGCTGCCAAATATTAAATGCTCAGGAAGAAAATGCATAACTTAAATACACACTTTTAAAGAATATTTTAATTTATGAGAGAGAATGGGCACACTAGGGACTCTAGCCACTGCAAACAAACTCCAGACACACGCGCAACCATGTGCAGCTGGCTTTATGTGGGTTCTGGGGAATCGAATCTGGGTCCTCAGGCTTCATAGACAGGTGCCTTAACCAGTAAGTCATTTCTCCATCCCAAAACACATACTTATAAGAATATTTTATTTATTTGCAGTCCGGAATGTAGGGGTTAGAGGATGGGCATGCCAGGGTCTCTAGCTGCCGCAAATGAACTCCAGATACATGCACCACTTTGTGCATATGGCTTTACGTGGGTACTAGGGAATCAAACTCTGGTCATTAGGCTTTGCAGACAAGCGCCTTAACCACTGAGCAATCTCCAGCCTTGAGCACACACTTAAACAGTTGTAGAGTAGTGTTTGTGCATGGTGTTTTGGAGTCATATGACGTTAGTTCAGTCCCTCCAGGTCTGAAGAACAACTCTGCTTTTTGTGTAACTCATCAGAGATAATTCATTAAGTGATGAAAATAAAATCCTTTAAGCAAATCCAAGTAAAAAGACAAAATATTTATTGTCTTTTAGGAAAAAAAGAGAAGTGCATTTGAGATTAATGTATATTTGTTTCATTTTTATTTTTAAAATAATTATTTTTATTTTTTTTAGACCTTATTGCAATATGCAAGCAACAAGAATGCATCAGAACACATTGTGTATCTCCTGGAGGTTTATCAACTCGCCATCCAGAGCTTTGCCAGTGCACGTCCATTTCTAACTACTGAATGTGAAGATGTCCTCTTAGTGTTGGGCAGATTAGTACTGTAAGTCCAAGAAATGAATGTTGTTGGTTTGTGATACTTGCCTGGCTTCTCTTCACAGTGGCAATATTTACTCTTGAAAGCACCAGTAGTGTCATACCTTTGACTGAAATTTCCTTTGCTCAGAGCCTTCATCCTCTGGTTCCCAGGAGATGCTGTCCATGTGAAGCTCTTAACTAAACAAAGTCTTTAGCTGTCTCTAGAGTTTCTTCTTCTTCTTCTTCTTTTTTTTTTTTTTTTTGGTTTTGCGAGGTAGGGTCTCACTCTGGCACAGGCTGACCTGGAATTCACTATGTAGTCTCAGGGTGGCTTTGAACTCACAGCAATCCTCCTACCTCTGCCTCCCGAGTGCTGGGATTAAAGGTGTGCGCCACCATGCCCAGCTAGAGTCTCTTTTCCTAGTAAGGCTTGGAATCTAAGTATGATACATTTATTTCTCTGTCTATTAAGTATAGACTATATGTTAGTCAGTTACATTGTTACTACGACCAGATATCTTAGAAAACTAGTTTAAGGGGCTAGAGAGATGACTTAGCAGTTAAGACGCTTACCTGCAAGGCATAAGGACCTAGGTTCAACTCCCCAGAACACATGTAGGCCAGATGCACATGGTGGTACATGCATCTGGTGTTTGTTTGCAGTAACTAGAAGCCCTGGCACACACATTTTCTCTCTTTTCCTCCCTCTCTCTATCTCAAATAAATAAAATAAAGATGCTTATTTAAAAAAATTTGAGCTGGGCATGGTGGCACACACTTTTAATCTCAGCACTGGGGAGGCAGAGGTAGGATGATCGCTGTGAGTTTGAGGCCACCCCGAGACTAACATAGTAAATTCCAGGTCAGCCTGAGCTAGAGTGAGACCCTGCCTCAAAAAAACACAATAAATAAATAAATAAACAAATAAACAAATAAATCAATTTAAGGTGTGAAGGACTTATTTTGGCTCAGAATTTCAGCCACTTCAGTCCATCATGGTAGGAAGGACCTGTCAAGTGTTGAGCAGCTCACATCATAAAGCAGGAAACAGTGAAATGGCCACCCTGTCAGGCTTTCTCTATTTTCATCTTCTATTCCATTTAGGATGCCAGCCTTTGGGGGACACTGCAGTCCATATTCAGGGAAGGCTTCCCCTCTTAGTCCTCCCAGGAAATGTCCTCCCAGATACACTCAGTTGTGTTATTTACTGTTCTCCTAGGAATCTCTGTCCAGTCAAGTTGACAATTAAATCATCACTGATTGTTAGAAATGACAGAGGATCTGAAAACTAGCTGTTTTTGAGAAGCAGTATGTACTTTGGAGAAAATACTGTGGAATTTGGCTATTTGATTGTATTATTTGAACTAAGAAAAGTGTTTTTTTTTTAATCATTCATTCATTCATTCATTTATAAGCATAGAGGCAGAAAGATTGAGAGATAGTGAGAATGGGCATGCCAGGGTCTCTAGCTACTGCCATTGAACCCCAAATGCATGTGTTACTTTATGTGGGTACTGGGGATTTGAACCTGTGTCGTTAGGCTTTCTAGGCAAGTACCTTAACCACTGATCCATCTCCCCAGCCCCATAAAAGCTTTACCAGCACAAAAAAAATGACCATTTAGCCGGGCGTGGTGGCGCACACCTTTAATCCCAGCACTCGGGAGGCAGAGGTAGGAGGATCGCCATGAGTTCAAGGCCACCCTGAGACTACATAGTTAATTCCAGGTCAGCCTGGGCTAGAATGAAACCCTACCTTGGAAAAAAAAAAAAAAAGATCATTTAGCTATATATTTTTTAATATTAGGTTGCCTAGTAGCAGGAAAAATGGCACCCTTTTATTTTATTTATTTTTATTTTGGGGGGGAAGAGAGAAAAAGAGAAAGGGGGAGAGGGAGGGAGGGAGGGAGAGAGGGAGGAAGGTAGAGATGGCGGCACACCAGGGCCTCAGACACTGAAATAGAACTCCAGACACTTGTGCTACCTAGTGGGCATGTGTGACCTTGAACTTGCCTCACCTTTGTGCATCTTTGTGGTATCTGGAGAGTTGAATATGGGTCCTTAGGCTTCACAGGCAGGCACCTTAACTGCTAAGCCATCTCTCCAGCCCATATACCATTAACATTTTGTTCACCTAAAAATTGAAAAACTGTAACAGTTATTCAGACCAGTTAATATTACCTTGTTTAGAACTTTTGTGTTGTTTAGTGGAATAATTATTAGGTGATAATTTTATTTTTCCTAGCTGGGCCTGTTTTCCATTCTCTTCTTCAAAGACAAATTGTCTAATATTGAATCTTTAGGGATATTAAGCATTCCTAGTTTTATAATCTGATTATTCTCCCTCCCAAGTATCATTTTCTGTCACGTACCTTACTCTCTAGCCAGTATCATAATGGTCTTGAAAATTTAGAGGTGTTGCTTAATTGGTATTTTGAGTTGTTTTCAAGGTGCTATTGATCTCCTTTTAAAGATTCTGTTCTTTTCTGTCCCTAGGTAAAGGATAGGATAGAAGGAAGAAACTCTTGCTTGGTTTGTTAGGAATGAAGAAATAACTTTTGTTAATCATTCTGCTTCCTCTGCAAGTGCCAGAAATCTTTCAACTAAATTCACAACTTCTGGCAGTCTTCTTTTTGATTTAGAGTCTCAAAATTGGTTTGTATAGGTAATCCACCCTCCTTCCCCCACACAAAACAAAATTGCTTGGAATATATGTATATATTTTTATTTGCAAGCAGAGAGAGGAAGAGAGAGAGAGAGAATGGGCATGCCAGTGCCTCTAGCCACTGCAAACGAACTGCAGACACATGTGCCACTGTGTGCATCTGGCCTACATGGGTTCTGGGGATTTGAATCTAGGTCCTGGATTTTTTTATTTTATTTTTTATTTTTATTTTTATTTTTTGGTTTTTCGAGGTAGGGTCTCACTCTAGCCCAGGCTGACCTGGAATGCACTATGTAGTCTCAGGGTGGCCTTGAACTCACTGAAATCCTCCTACCTCTGCCTCCCCAGTGCTGGGATTAAAGGCGTGCATCACCACGCCTGGCCCTTTTTTTTTTTTTTTTTTTTTTTTTTTTTGAAGCAGGGTCTCACTCACTGCAGTTGACCTGGAACTCACTCTGTAGTCTTTGTTTTTTTTTTTTCTTTTTTGGAGGATGGATATAGGGTCTTGCCCAGGTTGACCTAGAATTCACTCTGTAGTGTCAAGATGGCCTCAAACTCATGCTTTTTTAAAATTGAAAGGTAAATATAACAATTTTAGAGATCTTAAAGGTTTTTTTTTTTTTTTTTTTCCTTTTTCCTTTTGGTGTTTTTGAGGTAAGGTCTCTAGCCCAGCTGACTTGAAATTATGTAGTCTCAGGATGGCTTCGAACTCATAGCGATCCTCCTACCTCTGCCTCCTAAGTGCTGGTTTTAAAAGTGTATACCACCATGCTTGGCAGGAATTTTTTTTTAAGTTTTATTTATTTGAGAGAGATAGAATGGGCACCCAGGGATTCCACCCACTGCAAATGAGCTCCAGACACATGTGCCACTTTGTGCATCTGGATTATGTGGGTCCTGGGGAATCAAACCCGGGTCCTTTGACTTTACAGGCAAATCCCTTAACTGCTAAGCCATCTCTCCAGCCTCATTTTAGAGAGTAAAAATGTTTAAAATAGTCCACACAACAATAAAATGTATATTCATAATTTCTTTTGTACTGTACTAAATCATTTCTGGAACCACCTTTATGTACTTACCTCATTATTTGCATTATAGGAGTTGTTTTGAATTACTGCTTTCAGTGTCTGAAAGTGAGCTGCCATGTGAAGTCTGGTTACCATTCCTTCAGTCTCTACAGGTGAGTCAGTATTAACTGAAAAAAAGTTTTCTGTATTGTTATCTAAGACTCAAACTTCCTTCTCAGTAAACTAAATTTTGAAGCTTTGAACAAATTAATTACATAGTCCTATATTTATTATTATTATTATTATTATTATTATTATTATTATTATTATTGGTTTTTCAAGGTAGGGTCCCACTCTAGCTCAGGCATGTATTTATTTTGAGATGAGAAAAAATGACTCCAGTTGCCAAGAAGGTATGTTAAAACTGAAGTTTGGCTGGGCATGTTGGTGTATGTTTTTAATTCCAGCTCTCAGAAGGCAGAGGTACGAGGATTGCTATGGGTTTGAGGCCAGCCTGGGACTACAGAGTGAGTTTTTGGTCAGCTTTGGCTAGAGTGAGATCCTACCTCAAAAACAAAACTGAGGTGTGGGGACTGGGGGGATGGCTCAGTGGTTAAAGGTTCTTGCTTGCAAAGCCTGTCACCCTGGGTTCATTTCCTCAGCCAGTCACATAAAAGCTAGACTGACAGGCATTCATTGCAGTGGTAGGAAACCCTGAAGTATATGTATACATACAAATAATCCCTCACATGGGTGGGGTTGGGGGCAAATAAATTTAAAAGAAATAAATACTAATTTAGCAGAAAAATATAAATAGTTATATATCAATTAGTGCCATTAAGTAATGTTTCTGATGGAAAGTATAGGCTGCACAATCCTTTAAATGAAAGCTACACTAATGCCTTAAAAGAATTAAATGAAGCTGGGTGTACCCCTTAATCCCAGTACTCAGAATGCAGAGGTAGGAGGATCACTGTGAGTTGAGGCCACCCTGAGAATACATAGTGAATTCCAAGTTATCAGCCTGGGCTAGAGCAAGATTTTACCTTGAAAAACTAAAATGAAAGAATTAAATGAAAGCAGGCACAGTGGCTCACACTTATCATCCCAGCACTCAGGAGGTTTAGGTAGGAGTAGCACTATCAGCTTGAAGACAGCCTGGGCTATGTAGTGATTTCAGGTCAATCTGGGCTAGAATGAGACCCTGCAAAAAGGAAAGAAGAGTGGAGGACATTAAATCAGCCACTGCCAAAGTTATTACATCTTCAAAGAATATGGTCATCTTCATTAGTAGAGCACTTCAAATATCCAGTCGAAATACAAGGGTCTAAATTGATTTTACTCAAGGGAAGTTCAGGAAAACAATTTAAAATGTATTCTTTTTAAAAAATGCTGGGTAAGCTGGTCGTGGTGGTGCATGCCTTTAATCCCAGCACTCGGGAGGTAGAGGTTAGAGGATCACCATGAGTTCGAGGCCATCCTGAGACTACCTGGATCAGAGTGAGACCCTACCTCGGAAAAAAAAAAAATGCTGGGTGTGATGGAACATGTCTTTAATCCCAGCACTTGGGAGGCAGAGGCAGGAGGATCTCTGTGAGTTCAAGGCCGCCCTGAGATTACATAGTGAATTCCAGGTCAGCCTGGGCTAGAGTGAGACCCTACCTCAAAAAATTCTCCTTCCCCCCCAAAATTACTTATTTGCAGGCAGAGTGAGATAGAAGAGGGACAGAGAGGATGGGCACACAAGGGACTCCAGATGCATATGCTGCTTTGTGTATCTTGCTTTACGTGGGTATTGGGGGGTGTCAAACCTGATCATTACACTTTGCAGACAAGCTCCTTGACTGCTGAGCCATCTCTATAGCCCCTTAAAAATGTATTCTTTAACTTAGTTGGAAGTAACCTCAAATATGATTGCTGTGAAGTTAACCCATCCCTTTCACTTTTTAAAAATTTTATTTATTTATTTGCAAGTATAGAGAGAGAGAGAGAGAGAGAGAAGACAGACAGAGAATGGGCACACCAGGGCCTCTAGCCACTGCAAACGAACTCCAGATGCATGTGCCCCTTGTGCATCTGGCTTACATGGGTCCTGGGGAGTCGAACCCCAGTCCTTTGGCTTTGCAGGCAAACACCTTAACTGCTAAGCCATCTCTCCATCCCATCCCTCTCATTTTTAAGCAATACAACTTATAGGTCCTTTCAATCACAGATATATTCAAAAGGTAAAATTTATATTCTGAATGTGCTGTCTTTGTTTTAGGAGTCACATGATGCATTGCTGGAATTTGGGAACAATAACCTACAAATACTGGTTCATGTTACAAAGGAAGGAGTATGGAAAAACCCCATTCTTCTCAAAATTCTATCTCAGCAGCCAGTAGAAACAGAGGAAGGTAAGTCATATAAAATTGACCTAATTGGAAGAAAATTGAGTTCTAAAAAATTGAAATTGGTTATGGGTTAAAATTTTGTGAATTCTCCCTGCACAAACTTGGTCATCTTTTCTTTTTAAGGTTTATTTTTGTTTGTTTGTTTGTTTGTTTGTTTGTTTGTTTGTTTGTTTGTTTGACAGAGAAAGGGAGAGAATGGGTGCATCAGGGCCTCCAGCCACTGCAAACGAACTCCAGATGCATGCACTCCCTTGTGCATCTGGCTAGCGCGGGTCCTGGGGAATCGAACCTAGGACCTTTGGCTTTGCAGGCAAACACCTTAACTGCTAAGCCATCTCTCCAGCCCTATTTTAATTTTAATTATTTATTTATTTTTTTGTTTTTCAAGGTAGGTTCTCACTCTAGCTCAGGCTGACCTGGAATTTACTTTGTAGTCTCAGGCTGGCCTCGAACTCATGGCAGTCCTCCTATCTCTGCTTCCCAAGTGCTGGGATTAAAGGCGTGCGCCACCATGCCCAGCCAATCATAGATTTTATTTATTTATTTGACAGAAAGGTGTGGGGGAGGGAGAGATAAAGGAACAAAGGGTGAGGGAGAGAAAGAAAATGGCACACCAGGGCCTCTAGCCATTGTAAAAGAACTCCAGATACATGTGCTACTTTGTGCAACTGGGTTTACATGGGTTCTGGTGAATCAGACCTGAGTCTGGTCCTTAGGCTTTGCAGGTAAGCATCTTAATCACAGAGCAGTCTCTCCAGCTGTATTTATATTTATTCTCTTCTTTTTCTTTCTTTTTTTTCTTCTTCTGAGTATTGAAAAAAATTATTAGCAAGCCAGGCATGGTGCTCCATACTTTTTTTTTTTTTTTGGTTTTTCGAGGTAGGGTCTCACTCTGGTCCAGGCTGACCTGGAATTAACTATGTAGTCTCAGGGTGGCCTCGAACTCTAGGCGATTCTCCTACCTCTGCCTCCCAAGTGCTGGGATTAAAGGCGAGCGCCACCACGCCTGGCTCCATACTTTTTAACCCTAGAACTCTGGAGGTGGAAAATCAGGATCCTGTCCAAGGCCAGCTTCAGCCTTCAACAATGAGTTGGTGGCAAGACTTGAGCTACAGTTAGATGTCTCAAAAAAGCAAAAACAAGCAACTTGATGTTTTGCTTATTTCAGTAAGAATTCTTGTACTTTTTTGGATACTGCTAAGTATCGCTAGGTATTCTCTTCATTTAAGCTGTTCCATTGAGTAATGATGTTCAGAGAGAGTTCTCAAGATAAAAATGAATAGTCTGCTGCTAATGTTTGGGATATATGTGGTAGATCTTTTTCAAGCTTTGTTTACTGGTTGACAATGGAATAAAATGCTTTTCAATTTTACAGTTATGATTTTAAAAATACATTTTATTTATTTATGTATTTGAGAGAGTGGGAGATAGAGGCAGAGATACAGAGAGAATGGGTGCACCAGGATCTCTAGCCACTGCTAACGAATTCCAGACACATGTGCCACATTGTGCATCTGGCTTTACGTGAGTACTGGGGAATTGAACCTAGGTCCTTTGGCTTTGTTGGCAAGCACCTTAACCAATAAACCATCTCTCCAGCCCATGATTTCTTTTTTTTTTTTTTTTTCGAGGTAGGGTCTCAGGCTGGACTTGAACTTATAGCGATCTTTCCACCTTCTCAGTGCTGGGATTAAGGGCATGTGCCACCATGCTTGGCCCAATTTTATATGTATGAAGAATTGGAATTTGTTGTTTTGTTTTTTGTTGTTGTTTTTGTTTGTTTGTTTTTGAGGTAGTCTCATTTTAGCCCTGTCTGATGTGGAATTCACTATATAGTCTCAGGTTGGCCTCAAATCACAGTGATCTTCCTAACTAGAATTCGTTGTTTTGTAGAGAATTATAAAAAATAACATTTTAAATTGTGTATGGTTATATGCATGCTCATGTGAATGTGGACACACACATATCGCAGCACGTGTGTGGAGGTCAGAGGACAGTTTTCAGATGTACATGTTGTTGGAGACATAGTCCTCTGTTTGTCACTGTATTTGCTAAGCTAACTCCCGGCAGGAATCCAATGTATTCTCCTGTCTCTGAGGCACCCATCTTGTATAAGTGCTGAGACTACAGACTCACCTCTGTGTCTGCTTTACTTGGGTTCCAGATATCCATATTCAGGCCTCCATGCTTGCGAAAGGATTTGTCCACTGAGCCTCTCCTCAGCCCAAGAATGATGTGTTTTCTTGCAAAATTATTAGTTAAGTCTAGACACATTATGTACTTAAGTTGGCATTTGCATTTTAGACAAAAAAGTATTAGGTATAAACAGAAAGTTAATTTGATTTGCTTTAAATTAGTGAAGCTTTTCAAAGGATCGTATCCTATTACATTTCCAGGGCAAGTGGATTTCAGAACAGTAACCCAGTTAGCTAATTTACTCATCAAGTTTGACCACCACATACTTAGATGCTGTTTGGGCCTTTATGTATAGGGAGAAGATTGGCATAAAGGCATTTACATTTTTTCTTCAACCAATCCTTTGATGATCCTCCTGCTTGTCATTTGCATTGACAAGCAAGAAAAAATGGCTACCTTTGGTAAATATAGACAGATGGATGCTGAAATACCACTTTTATTATTCACAGAGTTTTAGAGGACAAAAACAATTATAGTCATACAATACTTGATAGTGAGGATATGTTCTGAGAAGTGAATCATTAGACGATTTCATTGTGTAAGCACCAGAGTGTACTTGAAGGTGGCCTCTTGCAACCAAGAGGAGTAGTAAATATGATGAGTTCGATGCTGGTGCTGGAATAATACAGCATTTGGGTGTTTGTTTTAAGGTAATAGAATCAGAGATGGTTTATTAAAGAGAAAGGCACTCCTGAGAATGTGCTAGTAAGGTAGTAAAGGGCATACACACCAAAAGCTGCCTTTTAAAGTTAGTACTTAGTGTGTATAGGTCAGAAGACCACTGTTGAGTTGATCCTCACCTGTCCAACTCATTTGAGGTCACGTTTCTCACTGTGGATTCTTGTTTTGTTCTTGCCACTAGTTTCTGGGAAAGTCTCCTTTCTCCACCTTCCATCTTACAATTAGCCTGGGATTACAGAAGCCTAACATAGCTTCCAACTTTCTTGTGTGGGGTCTGGGAATCAAACCCAGGCACTTGAGCTTGAGTAATGATCACTTTATCCAGTGAGCCATCTTCCTAATCACAAAAGCCACCTTTTCTTTCTTTTATGTGTACACACATACACATAACAGGGCCAGATACATGGGCCACTTTTTTTTTTTTTGGCATCTGGTGTATGTGGCTTGGGAATTGAACCTAGATCAACATGCTTTGCAAGCAAGTGCCTTTAACCACTGAGCAATCCTCCTAGCACTGTCCCCGTCCCGTCTCCTCTCCCCCCCCCCCCCCCCGCTTTTTGAGATAAGGTCTTAGTGTAACCCAGGCTGACCTGGAATTCACTATATAGTTCTCAGGGTGGCCTTGAACACATGGTAATCCGGCCTGGCTTCTACTTTTTGTTATATAATGAACTTTTGTTAATAAGTAGGCTCCTTCTTCCTAGCTGTCATTATCTGCCCATAGATCCTCATTGCTACTCCTCCCTCCAGCATGTTGAAGACCCAATCTTGTGCAGGTTTTTTTTTTTTTTTTAACTCACTAATCACAACTGCTGTGAAATCAAGACTGGAAGTGCAATGTCATGCTCCAAATACAGTGTTCCACCTCATCCCAATTCTTCCTCCAGGTCTTTCTTCTTTTCCTTCTTCTGCACTGTTCCTTGAGCATTGGGGAGGCTGATGAAGATGTCCCATTTATGGCTGAGCACTCATAGGTCACTTATTCAAAGGACTTTGACCAGTTATGAGTCTCTCTAGTTACTGTGGTCTACTGCAGAAAGAGATCATGGCAGCACTAATATGTGAGCATAAGCATAGATATTTAGAAGGCACAACAGCAGTGGCTTCCTCACTTGGGCTGTATCTTTTCTAGCCAGGCCTTTGACCAGGTTTATAGTATTAGATGCAGATTCCCTTCTTTAGAGCGAGCCTCAACTCCTAATCAGAAAGCAGTTGGTTACCTCCATTACTAAATTACCATTAATTGCATCAGTAGGTACTTGTTGCCTAGCTGGTTTGATAGTGTAGCACAGCATGGTAAGACTTTTTTTTTTTGAGGTAGGGTCTCACTCTGGCCCAGGCTGACCTGGAATTAACTATATAGTCTCAGGGTAGCCTTGAACTCAGGTCGATCCACCTACCTCTGCCTCCCGGAGTGCTGGGATTAAAGGCATTTACCACCACGCCCGGCTGGGTAAGACTTTTGATGACAGTCTTCCCCCAGCACCTTGCATAATACCTTCTGGTACTATGAGAGCTAGGTAATAGGGAGGAAGCATCCATTCTGGTTCCAGCTTGATTTCTCTATGTTCTGTACCAAAGCATGTGGCACTTTTAGCAATAGCAGCTTACCATCTATTCTGGTGGGCAGCAAACAGATGTGGCTTTGTATTTGGACCTTCAACCATGAAGTGTATATATAAAATAACAGATTTTTATTTCCTTTGTGTGTGTGGGTGCATGTCCACATGTGCCACAGGGCACTTAAGGAGGTCAAAAGACAACCTCAGATTTCTGTCCTTGCCTGCCACCTTGTTTGAGTCAAGGTCTACTACCCAAGAGCTTCTGAGTGGTCCTCTTCTTTGTGCTACAGCATCAAGCTATGAGGGCTGTGGGGGTCTAAATGCAAGTACTCAGTCATACTTGGGTGGCAGGCTCTTTAGCAACTGTACTCTTACCCCAGCCCTACAACCTCTTTTTCTTCTTTCCCCTCTACTGTGGTGCTGGACCCAAACCCAGAATCTTCATGCTAGACAAGTGCTCTATCATTGAACTTCATACCTAGCCCACACTTTATTTTGGACACAGAGGAGACTGTGACATGAAATCACATAGAGGAATTAAATTGAGTTGAGTTTTCCTTGTGGAAAAGGAGTATTGTGAGAGAATATTGTCTTTTTGGGGGGAGGGGGGTTTCAAGGGCTGACCTGGAATTCACTATGTAATCTCAGGCTGGCCTCGAACTCTTGGCGATCCTGTTACCTCTGCCTCCCGAGTACTGGGATTAAAGGCATGTGCCACCACGCCCAACTTGTCATAATTTTATTTTGGAGAGAATATAGTACTGGAAACAGAAGCAATGAATAGCTCTTGGGAGGAGACTTTGGTGATTTTTGTAAATTTTACTGACTGACTTGTCCTTCATGCTTTTGTATTTTGGCCATGTATTATGGAATATATGTATGTATGTGTATATACACACACATATTGTTTGTTTGTTTTGTTTTTCGAGGTAGAGTTTCATTCTAGCCCTGGCTGACCTGGAATTCAGTATATAGTCTCAGGGTGGCCTCAAAATCATGGCAATCCTCCTACATCTGCCTCCCAAGTGCTGGGATTAAAGACCTGCGCCACAATACCTGACTTTTTAATTTATATATTTATTTAATTTATTTGAGAGAGAGAAGGCAGATAGAGAATGGGTAGGCCAGAGCCTCTAGCCACTGCAAACAAACTCAAAATGCATGTGCCACCTTGTGCATCTGGATTCACGTGGGTACTGGGGAATTAAACTTAGGTCCTTTGGCTTTGCAGGCAAGTGCCTTAACTGCTAAGCCATCTATCCAGCCCAATCTATAGATTTTTTTTTTTTTTTCGAGGTAGGGTTTCGCTCTAGCCCAGAGTGGCCTCAAACTCAGGATAATGCTCCTACCTCTGCCTCCTGAGTGCTGGGAATAAAGGTGTGTGCCACCATGCCCATCCCCAATCTATAGAATTTTTTTTTTGTTTTGTTTTTCAAGGTAAAGTCTTGCTCTAGCCCAAGCTGACCTGGAATTCACTATGTATTCTCAGGGTGGCCTTGAACTCTCAGTGATTCTCCTACCTCTGCCTCCCAAGTACTGGGATTAAAGGCATGCACTGCCACCGTCTGGCTGTCAATCTATAGAATTTTAAATCAAAGTCATTTACTGAGATCCAAACTCTACTTGCCTAATGCACTATATGTGTGTGTGTGTGTATATATATATATATATATATATATATATATATATATATATATATATATATATACACACACACACACATACACAAACTTATATAGACAGTGAGTTATCTACTTAAATAATCTTAAAAATCATAAAACTATGGCTAATACAGATACAGTAGAGGGTTCATAACAGATTTTTTTTTAATGAGTAAGAGAGTATGTGAGAGAAAGAACTGATGCTTTAGAGCCTCCAGCCACTGCAATCGAACTCCTGACAAATGTGCCACCTTGTGCACATTTGAGCACTTGTATCACCTCATGCATCTGGCTTATGTGGGATCTAGAGAGTCTAACGTTGGTCCTTGGGCTTCACAGGCAAGTGCCTTAACTGCTAAGCCATCTCTCCAGCCCATGATTTTTGTTAAAAACAAAACTTAAGGACTCATCTCAAAACATAATAAATCAGAATCTGCACTTAATAAGCTCCCCAAGTGTGTCAGAAAGCCTTTCAAAGTCTGAGAAACAGTGACTTAGATTAAGCACTTAACATAGTTTATTCACTTGGCCTGGCATGCCATAATTTCAGCCTTTGTCTACTGAGTAATACTATGTAGTATAACATACTTGTTGAGTAGCTTTTCAGAAACCGATGACTTGTCCAGAGCACTGCACTTTCAGTGTTCATTAATGATCAGACCATCAATTGCAAAGTGTGTGCTAGCCCAGGAATAGATGTTTACAAGGTGCTACTAATGTAAAAGGGTTCTCTGGTCAAATCAGTTTGGGTGACATTGGGTTAAGTATACATGAACAGTTTTTGTTGTTTTTTTTTTTTTTTAATTGCAGGACTGTTCAGAGATTTGACCAAGGAATCCTTTTTTTTTTCTAGGGCTATCTCTCAGGTCTTTTAATCGGTGGAACACACTTTGAGAAATGCCTGGTTTAGAGGAAACAGCACCACTGGCTTTGGAATCCTTGGCAAGTTACCTAACTTATCTGAATATTTTCCTAACCTTAAAGTGGGGATAATAATACTTGCCTTGGTGGTGGTGTGAAGGTATATAAGAACATTTAATTTTAAACTTGGTACCTCAAAAGTGTTCAGTTGATAAATTTTGATTGTTACATAAGTTACTTCCTTTTCTTTTAATTTATGCTTAAATTTGCAGTATTCCTTATTAGCCTAGTGGCTTAGCAGTTAAAGGTGCATGCTCGCAAAGTCTGGAGGCCCCAGTCATTTCCCCAGTAGCCACATAAAGCCAGATACAAAAAGTGGCACTTGCATCTCGAGTTCATTTTCAGCAACCAGAAGCTCTAGTTATGCTATGTGTGGTGGCACATGTCTTTAATCCCAGCACTTGGTGGGCAGAGGTAGGAAGATCACCATGAGTTCGAGGCCACTCTGAGACTACATAGTGAGTTCCAAGTCAGCTTGGGCTAGAGTGAAACCCTACCTTGAAAAACAAAACAAAAAAAAAGAAGCTTTTGTTACTAATCTATCTCTCCTTGCAAATATTAAAAAAAAAAAAAAAAAAAGAATATGATGGCTGGGGAAATGGCTTAGTGGTTACAGCATTTGCCTCTGAAGCCTAAAGCCCTAGTACGATTCCCCAATACCTGCGTAAGCCAGATGCACATGGTGGCACATGCATCTGGAGTTCATTTGCAGTAGCCCTGGTGTGCCCATTCTCACTCTCTCTCTCCCTCTCTGTCTTAAATAAATAAACAAACAAACAAATAAATAAATAAATAAAATGTTTGTTTATTTATTTATTATTTATATCATGTTTATTTTTTTAAAAGAATATGAGGAGGATGTGGCCACATAAGTCATTTTGATAAAATGTAGGCAGTTTTAATTAATATGGAAGTCATTAGCTTCATATTCTTCTTGCTTCTTTTAAATGAGTACAGTGACCAGAATAAGCTTTTCATGTATAGCAATTGAAGTTTTATTAAATACAACAAACTGACCATAATGATGCACCCCTGTAATCCTAGTGCTTGGGAGGCAGAAGTAGGAATTCACAGTCATCTTTGGATCATAGTCAGTTCCAGGCCAGCCTGAACTTTATGAGGTCCTAACAAAAGGAAAATTAAAAAGAGAGAGAAAAAAACCAACAAGAAAAAAGACAAAAAATTATCATCTTCAGTCTGCATGGTATGTGGTACGGTATCACACCATTTTCTTTTTTTTTTTTTTCTTTTTCTAGTTAATAAGTTGATTGCACTAGAAGGACCTTCCTTTCTACAACTGCGAATAAAACATTTGTTGAAATCTAACTGCATCCCACAAGCCACTACTTTATCAAAACTATGTGCAGAATCTACAGAAATTTCACACGTGTCATCATTTCAGCAAGCCTACATCACATGTTTATGCACCATGCTCCCTAGTGAAGATGCTATTAAGGAGGTAAGTATAGTAAATAACTTTTTGTTCATACTTGCTACACATTTAAGGCAGTTGTATATGGTTGCATGACTTATTTTCTTCCATCAGGAAAAAAGCCAATATTCATTTTTAGGCTACTGGAAAGTATTGCTTTGGTTGTATTATGTTGTTTTATAGGTGAGCTTATAAAGTAAGTAGTTAATGGGCATTCACATGAATTTACATGTTTGGGTGTTGAAATCTGCAAATCTGAAAGTGCCTCTTAAAGTACTAAAGGTACCACTTTGGGTAATGCAATAATTTATATTGGTTATAATCTGGATAAGCATTTATAACTTAAAAAGAAATTAATAGGCTGGAGAAATGGTTTAGCAGTTAAGGCACTTGCCTGCAAAGCCTAAGGACGCAGGTGTGATTCTCCAGTCCCACATAAGCCAGATGCACATGGTGGTGCATGTATCTGGAGTTAAATTGCAGTGGCTAGAGGCCCTGGCATGCCCATTCTTATGTTTCCTCTCTCTCAAATAAAAGTATAATTAAAAAAAAGAAAATTAATAGTGGTGTGAAGGTATAAACTAAAGAAAGTGGGACTAATTTTAACTTGGTTCAGATTTAGTTTCATACATTTTAACTCTATAAGCAGACACACATAGGACTCTTAGACTCCCTATTCTGAACAATAAATGATCAAACTGAATACCATGGATAATAACATGGTTGAGATGGCTAGTTTTTTCTATTTTTGTTTGCAAAACAAGCATGTTTCCAGTTGAGGTTTCTCTCCAGTCCTGTGTTACATCCTGAAAACAACACCAACAAAAGCTGTAGTCATTATTTTTCTTTATCTATGTTTAGTTTTTCATTATTCATGTGCATGAACATGGGTGCACTTACACAGTAATACTGTGTGGAGGTCAGAGAAAACATTAAATATTTGTCCATTTCTTGCACCTTGGAAGGAAGGTCTCTTGTTCACTGCTGTTTATGCCAGACTAGCTGGCCCCCATGAGCTTCTGGGTAGTCTGGTATTTCTGCCTTCCATCTTGCCATAGGTGTGTTAGGATTACAGATATGAGCTCCTGTGCCTGGGTTCTGGGAATCTGAACTCAAGTCTTCATGCTTGTATAGTGGGTATTTTACTCACTGAGCCATCTCCCCAGCCCCATTCTCCGTGTTTTTAACAAATTATGCTGGGGGGTAGGGGGAGGAAGAATGCTTAGGCTTTATTTCATCACTTTTTTGGTTTTTCGAGGTAGGGTTTCACTCTAGCTCAGGCTGAGCTGGATTTCACTATGTAGTCTGAGGGTGGTCTCGAACTCATGGTGATCCTCCTACCTCTGCCTCCCCAGGGCTGGGATTAAAAGTGTACACTACCACATGTAGCTCATCACCTATGTTTGTTTGTTTGTTTGTTTGTTTGTTTGTTTGTTTGTTTTAGTCCATCCCATCCCATCCCCCCAGGGTCTTGCTGTAGCCCAGGCTGACCTGGAATTTACTATGTGGTTTCAGGGTGGTCTCGAACTCATGGCAATCCTCCTACCTCTGCCTTCTGAGTACTGGCATTAAAGGCATGTGCCAGCACACCTGGCTCCTCCTCACTTTTCTACTTTGATTTTCCATATCCAGTTAATATATTTTTATTTGCTTGTGTGTATGTATGTGTTGGTATGGGTGCCTCTGTGCCATGGTGAGAATGTGGAGGTCTGAGGATAACCTCAGAGTGTTTGTTTCCTATGTTTACCTTCTTTTTTTTAGTTTTTAATTTAATTTAATTTTTTTTATTTTTGGAGAGAGAGACAGACATAGAGGGAGAGGGAGACAGAGATGGGTGCGCCAGCAGTCTCTCAGCTGCTGTGAACGAAATCCAGATGTGTGCGCCCCCCTTGTGGGCAAGTGCGGCATTGCACCCTTGCGTCATTTTGCATCTGGCTAAATGTGGGACCTGGAGATTGGAACCAGCGTTCTTAGGCTCAGCAGGCAGGCGCCTTAACCACTACGCCATCTCTCCAGCCCGTTTAACTTCTTTTTTAAAAAGTATATTTTATTTATTTGAGAAAGAGAGAGAATGGGCACTCCAGGGCCTCCAGCCACTGCAAACAAACTCCAGATGTATGCACTCCTTGTGCATCTGGTTTATGTGGGTCCTGGAGAATTGAACTGGGATCCTTTGGCTTTGCAAGCAAACACCTTAACCGCTAAGCCATCTCTCTAGCCCTGTTTACCTTCTTTTTTGAGAGAGGATCTCTTGTTTTGCCACTATATTCGTAAATCTAGCTGGTCCTAAGCTTCTCAATTCTCCTGGCTTTTCTACCCGTTGCAGTAGGGACGTTGGAATCACAGCCATATGTATATGTTTCACTTTGTTTCTGGTTTCTGGTTTGTATGGGTACTGGGCAATAGAACTCTGACTGGAAGACTTGCAAGCATCACCTTTAAGAGCTGAGCCATCGCCCCAGTGGTTTTTTGTTTTATTTTTTTCACTTTTTGTTTAATTTTATTGACAGCTTCTTTAATTGTAGACAATATCCATGTTATTTCCCTCCCTCCACCCCCATCCCCCTTTTGAGGTAGGTCCAGGCTGACCTGGAATTCACTATGTAGTCTCAGGCTGGCCTCAAACACATGGTGATCCTCCCACCTCAGAATCCTAAGTGCTGGGATTAGAGGCTTGTGCCACCACACCTGGCTAAATGTATTTATTTATATGAGAGAAAGGGAAATGGGCTGGCACACCAGGGCCTCCAGCCAATGCAGATGAACTCCAGACATATGCACCACCTTGTGCATCTGGCTTTATGTGCTTCCTGGGGAATCAAACCTGGGTCCTTTTGACTTTGCAGGCAGGCACCTTAACCACTAAAGCCATCTCTTCAGTCCAAGTATCATATTTTCTTATGGACCTTTTGTTCATTTTTAGTTTCATTTTATTTATTTATTTGAGAGTGACAGAGAGAGAGAGAGAATGGCTGCACCAGGGCCTCCAGCCACTGCAGGCAAACTCCAGATACATGTGCCACCTTGTGCATCTGGCTTATGTGGTACTGGGGAATCGAGCCTTGAACTGGGGTCCTTAGGCTTCACAGGCAAGTGCTTAAGCCATCTCTTCAGCCCCCAGGCTTCACAGGCAAGTGCTTAAGCCATCTCTTCAGCCCCCATTTTTAGTTCGAGATGGACCTGTGCCTCCTGTTCCCGTTTCCCTCTTCCCACCCTTAAACCTTAGTATTCCCATTTCATATTATATGGGTTGAGCTAAATTTTAGTGTGAATTTACTTTTGGAAGGCAGCTATGCTCATTAGTATACCACCAACACTGCATTTACTTTAGAATAGTTTTTTCCTTTCCACATATTCTTGTTTATTTCCTGTTGCTATGTTAGCATGACTATTAATATTAAAGTAAAACTTTTTTCCTTGACAATTGTAATATATGTATATTATGTAATTTACACATAGTCCTCTTTCATTACTTTATCCTCCATTCCGTTCCCCTTCCACTGAATTCCTTCTTTCCTAATTAGTGTCTCTTCAACTTTGATATTCTGTGTGTATGTGTCCTCAAGTGTATTATATTAGGTTGCCTTTAGAGCATAAGTGGAATTATTTACTAGAGCACATGCAACTTACCCCAGTGGCTATAACTATGAAGAAAATGTCTGCCATTTCTCCCACAACCATTAACTGTCAAAAATTTGAACTCACTGTGTGCCTAAGGATGACCTTGAGCTCCTTGTCCTCATTGATGTGTCATCAATGCTCAACTAAAGCATTTTAGTCCACCACATCTAAGTCCAGTATTGATTTTTCAGTTTTTGTCTTGCTAATAGACCTACTCATTTTTGTTTTGTTTTGCTTTTGTTTTTGGGGTGTGGTCTTGCTCTAGCTCAGGCTGACCTGGAATCACTATGTAGTCTCAGGATGGCCTTGAACTCTCAGCAATCCTTCTACCTTTGCCTCCCAAGTGCTGGGATTAAAGGCGTGCACCACCACGCCTGGCCAGAACTTATCAATTTTTTTCTCCTTGAGGTTTTCCTCTTCTATTTTGCTTTTCTATGACTAAATGTTACAATACCCAGTAACTTATGTTACTGGGTCATCTACTCTTTTTATTTGTACTTCTCTCATGAGTTCATTTAGTCGCAAAGCCTTAAGTATCAGCTAAGACCCAAATCCTAAATGTTTTCTCTTCAATATCATCTTCTCTAAAGTTCAGACTCATAGTTAACTGCCTAGTGTTTTCTTGTAACATTTCAAATCTAACATGTCCATTACTAAGTTTTTTTGTTTGTTTGTTTCACTCTGTAGTCTCAGAGTAGCCTCACAGTGCTCCTCCTACTTCTGCCTCCCGAGTGCTAGGATTAAAGGTGTGGACCACCATGACCTGCGCCTCAAAATAATTTGAAAGAGCTGGGCGTCGTGGCGTAGGCCTTTAATCCCAGCACTCGGGAGGCAGAAGTAGGAGGATTGCCATGAGTTCGAGGCCACCCTGAGACTATATAGCTAATTCCAGGTCAGTCTGGACCAGAGTGAAACCCTACCTCGAAAAACCAAAAAAATAATAATAATAACAATAATAATAATTTGAAAGCATAAAAAAGCTAGGCATGGTGGCTCACACCTTTAATCCCAGTGCTGTGGAGGCAGAGGTGGGAGGATCACTATAAATTAGAGGCCAGACTGAGACTACAGAGTGAGTTCAGATCAGCCAGGGCTAGAGTGAGACAGACCCTACCTCAGGGAGGAAAAAATAAATGAACATAAAAGAGAGGGAGGAAGGGAGGAAAGGAAGAAGGGAGGGAGAAAGGGAAGGAAGGAAGGTGGGAGAGGCACTGATTGTAAAGAAGTGGTTTTGTGGAGGTGTAGGAATATGATCAGAATTTATTCTGTACATACATGAACTTGTCAAAAAAATATTAAATTGGGGATGGAGAGATGGCTTAGCAGTTAAGGCACTTGCCTGCTTAGAACCATCGAACAAGTAGGTTTCCATATGACTTGTTTATATCATATAACTCTTAGATTTTGATTAGCCTTCCCTCCACCTTTCCTTTACTCAGTTTCTTCCCCTGACCTCACTTAGACCTTTTCTTCCCCATTAATCTGTTCTTCTACTTACATTTATACAATATCATCCTATTAAGTCCTCCCTCCCTTCTATTCCCTTTATATCCCCTTCCTAGTTTACTGACCTCTGCTGAGTTTTATTCCTACTCACATAGATGTCCAATCATTTGTAGCTAGGATCCACATATGAGAGAGAACATGTGAAGTCTGGCTTTCTGGGCCTGGGTTACCTCAGTAAGTATAATCCTTTCCAGATCCATCCATTTTCCTGTAATTTTCATAATTTCATTTTTCTTTACTGCTGAATAGAACTCAATTGTATAAATGTGCCACATCTTCATTATCTATTCATCAGTTGAGGGACATCTAGGCTGGTTTCATTTCTTAGCTATTGTGAATAGAGTGGCAATAAATATAGTTGAGCAAGTATCTCTTAAAGTAGTGAGATGAGTCGTTAGGATATATACATAGGAGTGGTATAGCTGGGTCATATATTAAATCTACTTTTAGCTCTCTCAAGAATCTCCACACTGATTTCCACAATGGCTGGACCAGAATGCATTCCCACGAACTGTGTAGAAGTGTTCCTCTTTTGCATCCTCACCAGCATTTATAGTTATTTTTTTTCATGATGGTAGCCAATCTGACAGGAGTGAGATGGAATCTCAGTGTAGTTTTAATTGCATTTCCCTGATGGCTAAGGATGTAGAACATTCTTTTTAGATGTTTATATACCATCTCTATTTCTTTTGAGAACTCTCTAGTTCCATAGATGATTTTTTTTACCTGTTTTTTCTTTATTATATACATCTCAGTGGTTAAACAGCACATGCTGGTACTATCCTTACCCTCATCCCTGTCCTCTCCCCTCTGAAGGGACCCTCCTCATTGGGGATGCCAGTTATCCCCATGGGAATTGTGGGTCGTGCATAGTGGGGGCAGCCATCTGTTATGGGGAAGAGATGATGTCTCTATGCATAATATCCCAACTTGTAGCTCTAACAATTTTTCTGTTCCCTCTTCCACAAAAATCCCTGAGCCATGTTTCTTCGTTTTTAGGTCTACTTCAGTGATGAGGTCTTGGGAGCCTCTGGATATCTGGTCTGGTAGGAGTTGAGTGTTCTCTGTGTCTATATAATAGTTTCACCCCTGTTCTCCTGATACTAGGTTCACCAAGAAAGCAGCACTCTTGCTCATTTCCCCCAATTACTCCATGTTTTCAGCTGGGGCCCTGGTGAGGCGCGATGGGCTGATATTCTCCTCAGGTTCTGTTTCCATCTGGAAAAGAGAAGCAAATTCTTCAATGGAGAGTGAAGTCAGCACCAGATAAATGGGATAACCATTATTATTTTAGAGAGAATTTGATAGGTGTAGGCCCTCTTGTAGCCCAAGATCGGAAGGAGCTTGATATTGGAAAGCGAACTCATTTTTTGGATATGATTCTGAGTTGTTTCCCAGATCCAGCTATGGGTCTGTTCCACTGAGCGTATCTTTTAGCCAACCCAAGAGCAGTTGGTTATCCACCATGGCTATGTGCCACTATGGCACTTGGGTGAGCATTACGTCAGGTTGTTTGCTGCTGAGTAGCTTAGATCACAGATTGCTTGAACAGATGTTGGCCATTTTCCCCCAGTAGCTCATGTAGCACCTTCTGGCACTAAACGTGCTGTCTGGGGACTGGCTTTCTACCAGAAATTCCGCCAGGTCTCTCCATGATGCATTGTGTTCTGACAGCATATGGTGTCTTCAGCAGTAGGGTTTTCTCATTAACTTTCAGTGGGTAATCAAGTGCTCTGACAGAATTCTTTTTTGGGGGGGGGTTTTCTGAGGTAGGGTCTCACTCTAGCTCAGGCTAGCCTGGAATTCACTATGTAGTCTCAGGGTGGCCTCAAACTCGTGGCAATCCTCCAACCTCTGCCTCCCAAGTGCTGGGATTAAAGGTGTGTGCCACCACGCCCGGCAGAATTCTGTCTTACGGGAAACCTTGTTGGTTTCTCTGATCAACAGCTCACTGTAGATGTTAACTGCATCCTGGTACTGGGAGTTATAGGCCAGTACCACAGGAAACGAAGGAAGAAAAAGATAGGTAATAGAAAACAAAGAGAGAGAAGAAACAGGAGAAAATTAAGGTTAGTCTTCATCATACCCTCTCCAGGGCCCTTTTATTCAGGTGTTTCCTCTAAGGACCTGATGAAGGTTCATCCTTTAAGTCCGTTTTTCAGGATATAGGATTTTTTTTTTTTTTTTTTTTTTTTTTTTTTTTTTTTTGGAGAGAGACACAGAGAGAGACAGAGGGGGGAGAGGAGGACGGAGGACAGATAGAGATGGGCGCACCAGCAGCCTCTCAGCTGCTGTGAACGAAATCCAGATGCATGTGCCCCCCTTGTGGTCAAGTGCGGCATTGCACCCTTGCATCACTTTGCATCTGGCTAAACGTGGGATCTGGAGATTGGAACCAGCATTCTTAGGCTTAGGAGGCAGGCGCCTTAACCACTAAGCCATCTCTCCAGCCCAGGATATAGGATTTTATGGCACCAGTTCCATTTGGGTCCAGGTTTTTGTATCCCCCTGACCCCCTGTCAGATGTATAGCTGGCAAAGATTTTCTCCTGTTCTGTAGGTTGCCTCTTTGCTCTATTCACAGTGGCCTTTGCTATACAAAAGCTTTGTGATTTCATGAGGGCCCAGCATTTGATCCATGGTTTTTTTTTTATTATTTTTTGCTTTTATTTTTAAATTTTTAAAAAAATTTTATTTATTTATTTGTAAACAGAGAGAGAGATAGAAGAGAGGAAAACAGAGAATGGGTATGCCAGGGCCTCTAGCCACTGCAAACAAACTCCAGGTGCATGTGCCCCTTTGTGCATCTTCTTTACATGGGTCCTGGAGAATCAAACCAGATCCTTTGGCTTCACAGGCAAACGCCTTAACCACCACACCATTTCTCCAGCCCCTGATCTGTGGTTTTATTTCCTGAGCAATTAAGGTTATTTCAGGGAGGCGCATGCCTTTAATCCCAGCACTTGAGAAGCAGAGGTTGGAGGATCACCGTGAGTTCGAAGCCACCCTAAGACTACAACATAGTGAATTCCAGGTCAGCCTGGACTAGAGTGAAATCCTACCTCAAAAAACCCAAAAATAAAAAGAAAGAAAGAAAAAGTCTTTGCCAAGACCAATATGTTGAAGGGTTTCCCTACTTTTTCCTCTAGCAGTTGATCCATTTGGACTTAATTCTTGTGTGTGGAGAGAGATAAGGACCTATTTTCATCCTCCTCAGCACCATTTGCTGAAGAGGCTGTCTTTTCTCCAATGAGTATTTTTGGCATTTTTGTCAAAGATCAAGTGGCTGTAGCTACTCAGACTTATATCTGGGTCCCCTATTCTGTTCCATTAATCTACATGTCTGTTTATGTGCCAATACCATGCTGTTTTGTTACTATGGCTATGTAATATAGGTTAAAATCGGGTATGGTGATACCACCAGCCTTATTTATTAATTTATTTATTTATTCATTTATGCTTTTTCGAGGTAGGGTCTTGTTCTAGCCCAGGCTGACCTGGAATTCACTATGTAGTCTTAGGGTGTCATTGAACTCACAGTGAACCTCCTATCTCTACCCCCTGAGTACTGGGATTAAAGGCTTGTGCCACCACTCCCAGTGCACCAGCCTTATTTTTGTTGCTCAAAATTGTTTTTTTTTTTTACTTCCATGAAGAGTGCCATTGGAATTTTGATGGGGATCGCCTTTAATGTGTAGATTGTTTTTGGTAAGATTGCCATTTTCACAATATTGATTCTTCCAATCTAAGAGCAAGGAATGTCTTTCCATTTCCTAGTGTCTTCTGCAATTTCTCATTTGAGTGTTTTAAAGTTTTCTTTGTAGAGATCTTTCACTTCCTTGGTTAGGTTTATTCCAAGGTACCTTATTTTTTTTTTTTGAAGCAATTTGTGAATGGGAGTGATTTCTCTTATTTTATCTTCTGTGTATTTGTTGTTAGCATATAGGAAGACTACTGATTACTGTGTGTTTATTATTTTTTTTTTTTTTTTTTTTTTTTTTTTTTTTTTTCAAGTCAGGGTCTCACTAGCTCAGACTAACCTGGAATCATTATGTAATCTCAGGGTGGCCTCAAATTCATGGTGATCCTTCTACCTCTGCCTCCTAAGTACCGGGATTAAAGGCGTGTGCCACCACGCCCGGCTGTGTGTTTATTTTGTATCCTGCTACACAGGTATAGGTGTTTATCAGCTCTAACAGTTTGCTGGTAGTCTCTTTAGGGTCATTTATGTATACAGTCATATCATCTGCAATTAGTGATAACTTGATCTCTTCCTTTCCAATTTGTGTCCTTTTTATGTGTGTCTCTTGTCTTATTGCTATAGCTAAGACTTCTAGTACTATATTAAATAAAAGTGGGGATAGTGGATACCCTGGTCTTGTTCCTGATTTTAGTGGAAAAGCTTCAGGTTTTTCTCCATTTAGTATTATGTTGGCTGTAGGTTTGTCATAAATAGCCTTTATTATGTTGAGATATGTTCCTTCTATTCCCAGTCTCTGTAGGACTTTTTTCATGAAGGGATGTTGGATTTTGTCAAATATTTTTTCTGCATCTAATGAGATGATCATGTGATTTTTGTCCTTCAGTCCATTTATATAATTATTACATTTATTGATTAGAGTGTGTTGAACCATCCCTGCATCTCCGAGAAAAAGCCTACTTGGACAGGGTAAATGATCTTTCTGATCTACTCTTGTATTCTGTTTGCCAATATTTTGTTGAGAATTTTTGTATCTATGTTCATGAAGGAGATTGGTCTGTAATTTTCTCTCTCTCTTTTTTTAAAGGTTTTATTATTTATTTATTTATTTATTTATTTATTTATTTATTTGAGACAGAGAGATTGAGAGAGAGTGAAAATGGTCACGCCAAGCCTCAAGCCACTGCAAATAAACACCAGACACATGTGCCACCTTATTCATCTTGCTTATGTGGGACCTAGAGAGTTGAACATGGGTCCTTAGGCTTTGTAGGCATGTGTCTTAACTGCTAAGCCATCTCTCCAGCCCTGTAATTTTCTTTTTTTGTTCTACCTTTGTCTAGTTTTGGTATCAGGGTGATGCTCGCTTTGTAGAAGTAGTTTAGTAGGATTCCTTCCTTTGCTATTTTATGGAAAAGTTTGAGCAGCATTGGTGTCAGTTTTTTCATGAAGGTCTGGTAAAAATCACCAGTGAATCCATCTGGGCCTGGACACTTTTTTAGTTGGGAGATTTTTTATAATTTCTTGGATCTCCATAGTTGTTACAGGTCTATTTCAGTGGTTAATCTCATCTTGATTTAATTTAGGTAGGTCATATAAATCAAGGAACTCATCCATTTCTTTCAGATTTTCAAACTCAGTGGAGTATATGTTCTTATAATATGTCCCTGTGATTGTTTAAATCTCTCAGGTATGTGTTGTGATGGTGCCTTTTACATCTCTAATTTTATTAATTTGTGTGTCTCTTTTCATCAGATTTGCTAAGGATTTATCAATGTTGTTTATGCTTTCAAAGAACCAACTCTTTTTTTTAAGTTTTTTTTCTTTTTTAAAAAATATATTTGGGCTGGAGAAATGGCTTAGAGGTTAAGGCATTTGCCCGCAAAGCCAAAGGATCCCAGTTCGATTCTCCAGGACCCACGTAAGCCAGATGATGCACATGCATCTGGGCACATGCATCTGGCCCTGGCATGCCCAGTCTCTCTGGAGCCCTGGCAGCTGCCCATTCTTTGCAAATAAGTTTAAAAATATATATTTATTTATTTATTTGAGAGAGAAAGAATGGGGACGTTAGGGCCTCTAGCTACTGTAAACGAACTCCAGATGCATGCACTGCATCTGGCTTACGTGGGTTCTGGAGAGTTGAACTGGGATCTTTTGGCTTTGCAAGCAAATACCTTAACTGCTAAGCCATCTCTCCAGCCCACCCCCCAACTCTTTGTTTTATTGATTCTTTCTTTCTTTTTTTTTTTTTTTTTTTTTTTTTTTTTTTTTTTTTTTTTGGTTTTTCGAGGTAGGGTCTCACTCTGGCCCAGGCTGACCTGGAATTCACTCTATGTAGTCTCAGGGTGGCCTTGAACTCACGGCAAACCTTCTACCTATGCCTCCTGAGTGCTGGGATTAAAGACATGTGCCACCATGCCCAGCTATTTCATTGATTTCTGCCCAAATCTGTATTATTTCTTCCTGTCTACTGGTTTTCAGTTTGCCTTGTTCTTCTTTTTCCAAGGTCTTAAGTGAAGCATTAACCTGTTTTCTTGTAACCTTTCTAATTTTTTTTTGTTTTGTTTGTTTGTTTTTCAAGGTAGGGTCTCAGTCTAGCCCCTTCCGACCTGGAATTCATGTCTCTGGCCTTGAACTCATGGCAATCCTCCTACCTCTGCCTCCCAAATGCTGGGATTAAAGGTGTTTGCCACCATCCCCAGCTTCTTAATTTCTTTCTTTTTTAAAAATTATTTGAGACAGACGGAGAGAGAGGGAGGGAGGGGAAAAAGAGGCGCAGAGAGAGAATGGGCGTGTCAGGAGCCTCTCAGCCGCTGTGAAAAAAGTCCAGATGTGTGCACCCCCTTGTGGGCAAGTCACTTTTGCATCTGGCTAAATGTGGGACCTGGAGATCGAAGGGGTGTTCTTAGGCTTGGCAGGCAGGTGCCTTAACTGCTTAGCCATCTCTCCAGCCCTAATTTTTTTAAAATAGTTTTAATTTTTATTTATTTGTTTGCAAGCAGAGAGAGAGAGAGAGAGAGAGAAAAGAGGCAGAGAGAGAGAATGGACACTCCAGGGCCTCTAGTCATTGCAAATGAACTCCAGATGCATGTGTCCCATATGCATCTGGCTTACATGGGTCCTGGAGAATCGAACTGGGATCCTTTGGCTTCACAGGCAAACACCTTAACTGCTAAACCATTTGTCTAGCCCCCTAACTTCTTTTCTTTTTCTTTTTCTATTTTTTGGTTTTTCAAGGTAGGGTCTCACTCTAGCCCAGGCTGACCTGGAATTCACTATGTAGTCTCAGGGTGGCCTCAAACTCTTGATGATCCTACCTCTGCCTCCCAAGTGCTGGGATTAAAGGCATGTGCCACCACGCCCGGCTTCCAGCCCCCTAATTTCTTAATATAGGCACTTAAAGCTATAAATTTCCCTCTTAGGACTGCCTTCATTGTGTCCTAAAGGTTTTGGTATGTTGTGTTCTTTTTTTTTTTTAATTTCTGAAAACAAGTTTTTATTTAAATAAAGGTTTAAATACATTACATAACATTAAAACTGGAAGGGAAAAGAAAACCAAAAACCAGTTTGTTACTTCACATGGCCTTGGGCAGCTGTTGCTAGTTAAGTTGCAAGCGCTACAGCTAGCTACATGACTGAAAGCATCAATATGGTGGTGTTTGTTCCCTTGTCAAAAGTTTAACTGATATTAGACTGGCCTCACATTCTGTTTGGACATCCCCGATCTAGGATATGTCTGCTTAAAAACACAACCTGGGTGACAAGCCAGATGTCTTAACCCCTCATCAGAGGAAAAGTGGCCTTTTCTCAATTCTGCTGGCCTGTCAGGTTAGACACCAAGTGATCTTTTTTTACTGCCAGAAACTCCCTCTAGCGGCACCGCTGTTGTTGCTGCCTTACCCCATCCTCTCCAACTCAGGTGGGTTGTTCAAATGTTGACATTCCCCTAGGGCAGGGGGCTCTAGAGTAGAGGGAGAGCTGAGAGGTTTCTGGCCAGACATAGCCTTCTGTGATCTTGGGGCCCTGGGCTTGGCTGAAACATCGTTATTGCTTTGTTTCAGGCTGGACACTGCCAGGTGCCTGCTGCCTGACCTCTGTTTAAATGAGGGACTTCCAGACTAGACAGCATGGCTCTTTTCAGTTTATTGCATGAAGTTACACTAGTCCAAGTTAAAAGCGGACCTCAAATGGTTACATTATACAAGCTGTGAGGTTTTTAAACTTGTGACAAGGGACAGAAGGGACATTCTATTCATTGCAAGGAAATCCTCACTTATACTTCAGAGAGCCACAAGCACTTAAAACCCATGAACCTTCAGCTGATCGTCCTTTAGCCAGTCCAATCTCTATTAGGAACTGGCATATGTTCTTGTGCTGGTCACCCTGTAGCTGAATCTCTTCTCCATATTCTGGATGTTCAATTACAGTACCATTGCAGGCAAATTTCTTTTTTGAACACCTTCTCTAGTTTCTTTCTGTGTAATCATCAGCGATCCCTCGGGCAGTAGTCAGGGTCTTCCTGCCGTTCCTCTGTTGAATTCTTATATGGATATAATCCTCAGTGCGGACAGGAAGCAGGTCATCACCCTTACTTGCATCAGCAAAGGGGTCGAAAGAGTGGAGGTTCTGGATAGCGGACATACGATACGATTCCTTTTCCTCGGTGGAAACGGCCTGCAGAAGGCGGCTGCGGGAGAAGGCAGGCAGGGGGGACGGAGCGTCGGGAAGCGAGGGGGCTCAAGGGGAGGCAGCTGAGTCCTCGGCAGTGGCTCACTGACTCATGTTGTGTTCTTATTATCATTTGATTCTATGAATTTTTAATTTGCTTCTTGATTTCTTCATTGACCCATTCTTGAGTTAGTAGTGTATTGTTTGTTTTCCATGATTTTGTGTATGCTCTATAGCTTTTCTTGCTATTGGTTTGTAGTTTGATCCCATTGTGATCAGATAGAGTGCAAGGAATTATTTCAATTTTCCTGTATTTGTTAAGATTGCTTTGTGTCCTAATATATGGTGTATTATAGAGAATGTTCCATGTGTTGCTGAAAAGAATGTGTATTCTGCAGCATTTGGATGAAATGTCCTGTAGATATCTGTTCAAGGTCCATTTGTTCTATGACCTCATTTAATCTAGAAGCATCTCTATTTTTTGCTGGGATGACCTGTCAGTTGATGAGAGTGGTTTGTTGAACTCACCCACTACAACTGTGGTTGGTGTTATCTGTGATCTTAGTTCTAGTAGTGTTTGAAATTGACAACCCCCATTTTAGGTGCATGTATGTTCAAGATTGTAATGTCTTCCTGTTGGAGTATTCCTTTAATCAATATAATCCTTATCTTTCCTAACTAATGTTGGTCTGAAGTGTACCCTGTCAGATATTAGGATAGTGACCTCTGCTTGTTTTCTAGGCCCATTTGCTTGAAACAGCGTTTTCTAACCTTTCACGCTAAGATAGTATCTATCCTTTGTTGAAAAGTGAGTTTCTTACAGTCAGCAAATTGAAGGATTGTACTTTTTAACACCATTTGCAAACTGTGTCTTTTGGTTGGGGCATTGAGGCTGTTGGTTAGTTATTATTCAAAAGTGTGTTTATTTTTGCTGTTTTTCTTGTTTTGTAGTTCTGTTTTTCTTTTGCCCCCTTGTATTAACTAGTATTTGAGTATGGTTTTTTTTCCAAGTTCCTTGTTAGTGTGCTTTTCTTTCTCTTCAGCATGGAGGATCCTTTCAAGTATTTTCTTTCTTTGTTTCTTTCTTTCTTTCTTTCTTTCTTTCTTTTTTTTTTTTTTTTGTGTTTGTGGAATGTCCTTATTTCTCCATCTACTTGAATGGATATCTTTCTTTTTTTTTTTTTCTTTTGAACTTGGAATGTCCTTTTTTTTTTTTTTTATTTTTCCATCTAGGGTCTCACTTTAGCTCATCTTTGACCTGGATAAATGTAGTCTCAACCTTAGTTGAGCAGATTTTCTTTCTGCCTCCCGAGTGCTGGGAATACATCACCACCAAGCCTTCCTTCTCACTTTTAAAGTTTGTGTTGAATAATCTGCTGTGATACTGATGGGCTTGCCTTCGTATGTGACTTGATTTTTCTCCCTGCTTTCAAAATACTTTCTTTGGTTTGTGTGTTTGGTAGTTCATTTATAATATGGTGAGGAGAGGTTCTTTCCAGGTTTTGTCTGTTTGGTGTTCTAAAGGCTTCCTGTATCTGCATTGACATCTCTTTCCCCATTTGAGGAAAGTTTTCTTCTGTGATTTTGTTGAAAATGCCAATCATGCCTTTAGAGTAAAATTCTTCTCCTTCTACTATACCCTGAATTCTTATGTTTGATCTCTTCTTAGTATCCCAAATATCTTGAAATTCCCATTCATACCTTCCTACTAGTTTTTCTTTCTCTTTGTTGGACTGTATTAGATCTGCCATCTGGTTTTCTAGTTTAGATATTCTCTTCTCTCCTTCATCCATTCTGCTGGTGATATTTTCTAGTTTTTTTTTTTTTAAATTTGACTCACTGTGGTTTTCATTGCTAGTATTTCTGACTGGTTTTTCTTAATTATTCCTATTTCCGTTTTTTTTTTTGTTTGTTTGTTTGTTTGTTTGTTTTTTTTGTGGTAGGGTCTCACTCTAGCTCAGGCTGACCTGGAATTTACTCTAGTCTCAGTGTGGCCTTGAACTCATGGCAGTCCTCCTACCTCTGCCTCCTGAGTGCTGGGATTAAAGGCTTGCACCACCACGCCTGGCTGACCTCCTTATTTCTTTCTTTTTTTTTTTTCTTTATAAAATGTGTCAAATTTATTTCAACATGTAGTTTCATTTTTAAAAATAGGATTATTGAACAATTACAGAATCTTAAAATTCATTATCAGTGATGCAAAATACATTAATAAGATATTAAATACTACAGTGATAAAGTTACTAAACCATGCATTTAGAAAAGCCATGTTTAATATTTGAAAGGTCCAGTTTTACTAAATTTTTGCTCTGAACTTATAGCATGTTCCATTCTCATTTTGACATTTGTGCAAGCGCTACTATATCATTCAAAATAATTTTAATTTTAATTTTAAGCCTTTCTTTGTCATTTAAGAAGTAAGATTTAACTGTTTACTTAGGAATTCTTTACAGAAGATTGAAATTAAAATTTTTATTTTATTCCTGTTTGATAAAAAAAATGCACGACACCACTACCATATGAGTTTAAAACAGAATGTAATAAAAAAAACAAGTCCTATCTATATAATCAGCAAATGATCACATAAGACATTTTAACTATCTCACAGTTGTAATAAGCACAGAGCAACGCTGATGCCTAAGTACCAACAGCATTTGGCATTTTGTCTGCAAGCTTTATATCAGTGTTTCTGTTCGCAGCAACTCATCTAGGAAAATGGCAGTGCTCAGAAATTTAAAAAAAACTATTAGGTGGTCTTCTACATGGTCAATAAGAGAATTCTTTATAAAACTAGGTTAAAAATGTAAAATGTCTTGATAATTACCACTTATCTCAAAGGTCAATGTTAGAAAAATGAAAAAAAAAATTAATATCATTTCCCTTTGAGAAAAAGTCAGAAATGCTTCCATTCCAAGAATAAGCAATAATGATTCTAAAACTGTGATTAATATACTATATATCTTTTAAGCTTATTTCTTTTTTTTTAAAGGTGCGCACCACCACAACCGGCTCTTTTTTAAAAAAATTTTTATTATTTTATTTATTTTTAGAGAGAGAGAGACAGAGAGGGAAAGGGAGACAGAGATTGGCGCGCCAGCAGTCTCTCAGCTGCTGTGAATGAAATCCAGATGTGTGCACCCCCTTGTGGGCAAGTGTGGCATTGTGCCCTTGCGTAACTTTGCATCTGGCTAAATGTGGGACTTGGAGATTGGAACCAGCGTTCTTGGGCTTAGCAGGCAGGCGCCTTAACTGCTAAGTCATCTCTCCAGCCCTTAAGCTTATTTCTTTAAATTGGTTTCCTGTGTCTTCTTTGATTCCTTTGATTTCCTCTTTGATTTATTTGAGCATATTTATAATTATTCTTTTGAAATCTTAGGCATTTCCTCTAAATTAGTCTCACTGGAGGTCATTTCTGATGAATTTATAATTTTTGATGGATTTGTATTGTCTTGATTTTTTTTGTTTCTTGTATTATAATGTAGATATTTTTGCATCTTGGATTGTGCTTGGGTTTTCTAATTATCTGCAGTATTATTGGATGTATCAATCAATCTGATGGTATATGTCTTTAGGGTAGGATCTTAATGTGCTAGGTGTGGCTCTTAAGACTCTCAGAGTAACCACAAAAGTGTCCCTAGGTATTGGGCTTGCCTGCTATGAGTGTATTCTAGTAAGTGTAGGTGGAACAAGATACAGGCAAATTCTAATATTTAAACAATATATATATTCAACGAAAACCAGCAGAGTATTTATGCAAGAGTAGGTATTACAATAAACAGATCCTCCAACAAAGTCAAAATCCCTAAGGATGAGTGTTGCCCTGCACCCTTAATCCAGTCAACTGGGTGGCTGAGATTGCTGGTATGTAGAGGGTTCCATGGTCAGTATGTGACTGAATATGACCTTGTCCTAACGAATGACAGATGAGGAGACAAAGGCGCTCTAAATCAGTATGCAACAAATGACAACCCCAAAATATAGCTAATTTAAGAATGGCAAATCCAGCTGGGTTTGGTGGCACATGCCTTTAACCCCAGCACTTGGTAGACAGAGGTAGGAGGATCGCCATGAGTTCTAGGCCACCCTGAGGCAAATAGTAAGTCCAGGTCAGCCTGAGCTAGAGCGAGATCCTTCCTTAGAAAACCAAAAAAAAAAAAAAAAAAAAAAGAAGAAGAAGAAGAATGGCAAATCCAACCATCCACCATATTTAGCACATAATTTATAAATAGCACTTCCGATGCAAGCCTATATACTAGGCGTTTTTGGCAGGTACTTGACCTGGTATAATTCCAGTTGCCTTTTGGGATGGCTTTGGTCTCTGTTATGCTGTGCACCTGCTTGGGTCCCTCTTTGCTGATCTGATCGCCTGTGGCAGGTCTATGTATGTGATTTCCCTTCTCCAGGTCTCTGGTGGTTGCTGGCACTTGTGCTGGCAGTGGGGGGTAGGGGAGGCTATGGATAGTGGCTGAAGTTCTCCTCTTGGTTCTTGCAATCATCTTGCTCACTCGCTGCTCTGTTCACATTTCTTGACTTTGGGAGGAAGCTGGTGTGAGTGGGAAATACCCTCACCTGCTTTTCTTGCGGCTCAGGCCAAGCATGGTGGCCGCGGCCACCCTTCTCTCCTACTACTCTGCTGTGGTTGATAATTTCTTATACACCTTCACTTTTCAGTAGAAGAGTATATTTTCGGGGTTTTATTTGTTTGTTTTCCACTCTTTCTCCCCTAAGCTGCTTTGGAGTGGTTCCTAGGCCACCAGAAGTCCCTAATAAATACTTTTAAAAAATACTTGGGCCATAATCTGTGAGTGAAAGACTTGTGAGAATTAACACCTGTTGCATGAGGGAAAGGAGTACCTTGAAACTAGTGCTTTAGAACATAGATTTAATGGAGTTTAGATTAGCCTTTGAAGGTAGCAAGTGATTTGGTAGCTGATGTGATTATTAATTAGACTGAGAGAGTATATGTTAGGTTTAGAACAAGAGATTGTGAGAAAGGACAGAACCTGGTAACAGGGCAGATTTAAAGGAAGACTTCAAGAGCCTGCATCTCCTAAAACTACTGAGCTGCCCATATGTGCGGCCCTCAGCATAATAACAAGAAAAGGAGTTGGTTACAGAGCTACTGGTGGAGTACTTGTCTATCATGAATAAGGTCCTCAGCACTGTATAAACAACAAACAAAACCAAGTATAAGAATTTGTCGGGCTGGAGGGATGGCTTAACGGTTAAAAGCATTTGCCTACAAAGCCAAAGGACCAAGGTTCGATTCCCCAGGACCCACGTAAGCCAGATGCACAAGGGGGGGTCATGTGTCTGGAGTTCGTTTGCAGTGGCTGGAGGCCCTAGCACACCCATTCTTTCTCGCTCTTTCCCTCTTTTTCTGTCATTAATTAATTAATTAATTAATTAAAATATTTTTTTAAAGAATTTGTCCTGGGGTTATTTAGTTAACTCATTTTAACAAATGTGATGAGTATGTAAGGAAAGTGTTAAGGGAACTGTAATTTACCACTACTCTACAGCATAGACCAGCTGACTGTCAAAATCTATCCAGTTATAGTCATGTGTTGCTAAATAATGGGAATGTGTTGTGACGTGCACAATTAGGCAGTATCATTTTGTGACAGTGTTGTTATATAGTATGGCCTACTTTACACCTGTGCTGTACACTGTCATGTGCACACTGATTTGTGAAACATCATTATGTGGTATGTAACTGGACTTCATTAATGTATCTTAGGTTGGGTTTGAACTCTGTCTACCTGTTGGGGGGGGGGGCGTGCCTCAGATTCCTAATCCTACTGCCACAGCCTCTCAAGTGCTGGGATTACAGGCATGTGTGTCATCATACCTGGCTATATCTTTATTTGAAATGAAGTTTGGTTATGAGTGTTTTAAAGGCTTATGTTTACAAGGCTTACTGGCATGCATGCATGCATGCATGCAATTTTATATATACATGGAATTTCTTTTCCCAAGGTAGGGTCTTGCTCTAGCCCAGGCTGACTTGGGATTTACTAGGTAGTCTCAGCCTGGCCTCAAATTCATGGCAGTCTTCCTTCCCCTGCCTCCCAACTGCTAGGATTAAAAGTGCCACTAGACCTGGCAAACTGGCTTAAAATATTTATCATAATTTAGATTTATTTATTAAGTTTATCGGTGCAAAACTTTTAGCATACAAAATAATTTTAAAAGGGGCACTGTTATACTTTCCTATCTACTGATGCCTTCTTTTGAGATTGACAATAGAATTAAAAGAATTAGTACTTAGAATCGCTGGATAATAATTAATTGGAGTTTTAAATCAGCATATGTTTTAAGGTAGTATATTTGCATTTTTTGCCATATTCTTCAGCTGAGTTCAGGAGAAGAGTTAAATTAACACGAGCAACAGCTGGGAATAAAAGTTCTTTGTATGTTGGCACCTGTGGGTTTCCCAGTAATGGGTGTGTGTAATGAGAAACTCTGCTGGGGACCATTTTGCCAGACACATACAATTAAGATTAATTGACTGGATTGTGTGAAAGCCACTATTCACAGCCTAGTGCATAAATAGATAGGTCTTTCAGAAACTGGTAGATCTGGAAAGAATACCATAAAGTCCTGGAGTTAGGGTTGGAAAGATAGAATTGAATGAGATGTCATTGTTATCATTGCATATGTGAATGAATTTTAATTAAAATTAGAGTGGTTGAGTAAATATTTCTGTATTCATTACTGAAAGGGAAATCTTTGAAAAGTTAAAGTTTTTCACACATAAAAGTTAGCAGACTGCTTTAAACATGCAGTGCTTATTTGAAAGAGACAAGCGTGTCAGCAGTGTTTGTGGGCAGAATAGTAGCTTCAGTGTTGATCCTGAATGACTGCATCTTCAGTGTATAATGTGACTGATAGACTTATTAACAGATACTTATTTCTTTTCTTGATGAAGAAAGGAAAAGATGAATAGGATCTAATTTACTCACCAGTCTTAACACTATTGGGAATTGACACATTCACTAGGTATAAATGATAAATAGCAAATACATTTCAAATAAGACCCAATGGGAATTCAGTTTGGGAATAGAGGAAAAAGTAAACAAGAGCATATAAATTCCAAGTGTAGCTTAAATAAGAATCATGATAAAATGAATACTTGGGACAAATTTTCAAAATGCATAAATATAAAATTATGTTAATGTTTTTAAAATATATTTTATTTATCTATTTACTTATTTATTTGAGAGAGAGGAAGGGTGGAGAGAGAATGGGCGTGCCAGACCCTCCAGCCCTGCAAACAAACTCCAGACACATGTGCCACCTTGTGCATCTGGCATATGTGGGTACTAGAGAATTGAACCTGGGTACTTAGGCTTCACAGGCAAGCGCCTTAACTGCTAAGCCATCTCTCCAGCCCTTTTTTTTTTTTTTTTTTTTTTTTTTTTTTTTTTTTTTTTTTTTTTTTTTTTTTTTTTTTGAGGTAAGGTCTTGCTCCAGCCCAGGCTGACCTGAAATTCACTGTGTAGTCTCCAGGTGGCCTCAAACTCACAGCAATCCTCCTACCTCTGCCTCTCAAATGCTGGCATTAAAGATGCATGCCACCATGCCTTGCCTTAAAATATATATATATATGAAAAACAGGCAGAGAGAGTGTGTGTGATTATAAAGCATACCTCCTGCCACTAAAAATGATCTCCAGAAGCATTCTTTTTATTATTATTATTATTTGTAAGCAGAGATAAAAGAGAAAATGAACATGCCAGGGACTTCAGCCACTGCAAGGGCACTCTAGATACATGTGTCATTTTGTGCATCTGGCTTTATGTGGGTAATAGGGAATTGAACCCAGGTCCTTAGGCTTTGCAGGCAAGCATCTTAACCACTGAGCCATATGTACAGCTTTTTTTTTTTTTTTTTTTTTTTTTTTTTTTTTGGTTTTTCGAGGTAGGGTCTCACTCTAGTTCAGGCTGACCTGGAATTCTCAGGGTGGCCTCGAACTCACGGCTCCCGAGTGCTGGGATTAAAGGCGTGAGCCACCACGCCCGGCTCCATATCTACAGCTTTATAGAAGTATTTTGATGTCTTCATGCACAAGGTATTTCCTATTCCCCATTGATATTCTAAAGAACTTGTTGGAGGCCTTAATTTTCTTTTGCTGAATGTTTCATAGCATATATTTTGGGTTATTTTTTAAAATCATGTTGCTTGCTTGCTTATTTATTTATTTATTTATTTATTTATTTATTTATTTATTTATTTATTTTTGGTTTTTCCAGGTAGGGTCTCACTCTAGCTCAGGCTGACCTGGAATTCACTATGTAGTCTCAGGGTGGCCTTGAACTCATGGTGATCCTCCTACCTCTGTCTCCCGACTGCTGGGATTAAAGGCGTGCGCCACCACGCCTAGCATCATATAGCTATTTATTGCAGCTGAGTATTATAACCATTTATATTAACTTCATGAATTCTTCCTTCATTGCGCCACCTTGCCTGGCTCCGTGTTTTTTTTATTTCTCCCTCCCTCCCTCCCTCCCCCCTCCCTCCCTTCCTTCTTTCCTTTATTCTTTGATGTAAGCGCAACATACTGGATCTTTTTTAGAGAGAGAGCAAGAAAGAAAGAATTGGCATGCCAGGGCCTCCAGCCACTGAAATCAAACTCCAGATGTCACCTTGGGCGTATGTATTACCTTGCTCATGCATCACCTTGTATGTTTGGCTTACATGGGATCTGGGGAGTCAAACATGGGTATTTAGGCTTTGTAAGCAAGAGCCTTAACCACTGAAGGCATCTCTCCAGCGCGCGCGCTCTCTCTCTCTCTCTCTCGTTTTGTTTTGTTTTCTTTTATTTTTTTCAAGGTAGGGTCTTGCTCTTGCCCAGGCTGACCTGGAATTCGAGGGTGGCCTCGAAGTCACAGTAATCCTCCTACCTCTGCCTCCTGAGTGCTGGGATTAAAGGCGTGCACCACCACTCCCAGCAGCCTATTTCTTTTTTCTTTTTCTTTTCTCACTGTAGCTCAGGCTGATCTGGAATTCACTATGTAGTCTCAGGCTGGCCTTGAACTCACCGTGATCCCCCTACCTCTGCCTCCTGAGTGATGGGATTAAAGGCATGTGCCACCACACCTGGCTGCCTATTTCATTTTTGATTTGTTAGATAGAAATAATATTGCCTGCTTGCTTGCCTTGACAGTCTTACAGATTTGTCAGGTAGAGATAGGACAGAAAAATGAGATAATGATATAAAAAAACTTTTGAGGGCTGGAGAGATGGCCTAGCAGTTAAGGTGCTTGTCTGCAAAGCCAAAGGACCCAGGTTCAATTCCCTAGGACCCACATAAGCCAGATGCACATGGTGGCACATGCATCTGGAGTTCCTTTACAGTGGCTAAGGCCCTGGTACACTCATTCTCTCTCCCTTCCTCTAATAAATAAATAAATAAATAAATACTAAAAAAAAATATTCAAGGGCTGCAGAGATGGCTCAGTGGTTAAAGGTGCTTGCTTGCAAAGGCTGCCAGCCTCCAGATTCATTTCCCCCGTACCTACGTAAGGCTGGATGCACAAAGTGATGCATGGCTAGCATATTTTCTTTCTCTGCAAGTAAATTTTTTTAAGTGTTTGAAAAGGCCCGGAGAGATGGCTTAATGGTTAAGTGCTTGCCTGTGAAGCCTAAGAACCCTAGTTTGAGGCTCAATTCCCCAGGACCCACGTAAGCCAGATGCACAAAGTAGCATATGCATCAGGAGTTTGTTTGCAGTAGCTGGAGACCCTGGCATGCCTGCCTTATATCTGTCTATCTGCCTCTTTCTTTCTCTGTCTGTCCCTCTCAGATAAATAAATAAACAAAAAAATGTTTAAGAAAAGTGTTTGAAAAGATAAAATAGTTACTAGAAATACAAATTCTGGCTCTCAGAGCTTCTGGTGACATTTCTTTTTCTTTTTTTTTTTTTTTAAATTTATTTATTTATTTATTTATTTATTTATTTATTTATTTATTTATTTATTTGAGATAGAGGGAGAGTGTGAATGGACGTGCCATGGCCTCTAGCCACTGCAAACGAACTCCAGATGCATGCGCCCCCTTGTGCATCTGGCTTACATGGGACTTGGAGAATCGAACCGGGATCCTTAGGCTTCCCAGGCAAACACCTTAACTGCTAAGTCATCTCTGCAGCCCTCTGGTGCCATTTCTTATCTTGGAGGAGATATATTGCTGCCCAAATTGAGTTTCTAAATTTTTAGACAATTTTATATGACACAGTGTTTGTTCTGGAGCATATATTTCCACTTACTGTGGACCATTGTTGGTCCTCGGATCAGGGCAACTTTAAGAAGATGTACAGTGGGTATTTCCTCTCTGGATGACCCTTCTGATTTATTCATGCAAATTTTAAAAATATATAAAGATTTTAAAAATTATTTATTTGAGAGGGGGGCAAATAGATGATTGATGATTGACAGATAGATAGATAGATAGATAGATAGATAGATAGATAGATAGATAGATAGATAGATAATGGGCATGCCAGGGCCTCTAGCCACTGTAAATGAACTCTAGATGCATGCACCATCTTGTGCATCTGTTCTACATGGGTATTGGGGAATCAAACCTGGGTTCTAAGGCTTCACAGGTGAGCCTTAACCCTTAAGCCATCTCTCCAGCCCCAGACATTTGTTAAAGGTAGTAAAATTCCATCTTCGTGATGTATGTTAAGCCCTGCCCCCCCCCAAAAAAAAAACCAGACTTTAACTTTAAGAATGTTTTAGCTTTAAACAACTTAATTTTGCCTCTCACATTTAGATATAAATTTACATCAAGGATTCTTTTGAGAATGATACTATCTTTTAAAATGCTTTCTAGTGTCCTCACCTTCTCCAGGGTAGGGTCTCACCTCTAGCCCAGGCTGACCTGAAATTCACTATGTAGTCACAGGCTGGCTTTGAACTCAAAACAAGCCTCCTACTTCTGCCTCCTGACTACTGGGGTTAAAGGTGTCTGTCACTACACCTGGCTCTAATGTTCTTTTGTTTTTAGTGTTGAGGGCAAAATAAGGGCCTTATTCATGCTATTCTGCTAACCCAAGCATGCTAGCTTTCTGAAGCTTCACTTTTTTCTCTGCCCTCCCTTTTTATGATGTATATTTTTTCTGAAAATTTTATTGGTTTTTGTTTTGAAGCGCTGGGGATACAACCTAGAGCTTTGCACATGCCAGACAAGCACTTTATTACTAAGCTGTGTCTGCACCTTACGAAAACAATTTTGGACAACACTAATAAATTGCTTCATATTTCCAGTTGCCTTTAAATATTTATTATTAGGCATGCTGGCCTGGGTACGATTCCCAGAGACCCATGTAAACCAGACATAAAAAAGTAGCTTGTGGTTTTGGAGGTCGTTTGCAGTAGCAAGAGGCCCTGGTGTGTCCCCCTTCATACACGTGCTTAAAAAAATAGATAATACAGAAAATAAGTAAAAGTGTATCATTAATTTTTAAAATACTCTAAGGGAGTATTCCGATTTAAAAAATGGAGAAACTAGCCCAAAGAAATTATATAACCTGCCCAGGGTCACATGGCTACCAGCTGTGGAGCTAGGAAAAGAATCTACACCATAAAATTTTTGTACAAAATTACCTTACCCAGCAGCTCTCTCTAAAATAATCGTCTTAAACATCATATAATGCTGTCCTTGCATTGTCTCTGAAAAGATTAGAAATCACAGAATTTTAGGATGTTTATTTTTTATCACAAACTTAATTAATTTATTCCTTTTATCAGCACCTATTTACTAAGTGTCTTTTTTTTAATGGCTCAGACACTGATACTCTGAGTTTTGCACAAGAATGTACCTAACCCTTAACTTCATCACTTTTATTTTTTTTTAAGGCTGCCCTCAAACCTGTGGCAGTCCTCCTACCTCAGCATCCCCAGTGCTGGGATTAAAAGTGTGCATCACCACATGCAGTTGACTTCATGCATTTTTTGTTCTATCAAAGGAAACAGATGCTAATTAGTTGGCTGTGCTAATGTTTGGGTTGCAGTTGAGAAACAGCATAGTGGCCCATGCCTGTAATCCCAGCAGTTCACAGACTGATTCAGGAGGATTGTGAGTTTGAAACTAGCCTGGGCTACGTAGTGAGAACACCAACTCAAGAAATTGCAGTTGTGAGCTGGAAAGATGGCTTAGCAGTTAAGGCACATGCCTATGAAGCCTAAGGACCCAGGTTCGATTCTCCAGGTCCCACATAAGCCAGATGCACGTGGTGGCACATGCATCTGCTGTTCGTTTGCAGTGGCTTAGAAGCCCTAGTGTACCCATTCTCTCTCTCTCTCTCTCTCTCTCTCCATATATATAAATTTCTTAAATGCAATTGTGATTAATGTTATGGAGGAATGTGAGTGTTTAATGGAGATTCTAAAGATAAAGACTTAGAATTCCATGAGAGAATGGTGTTTGAGCAAAGCTTAGTGCTGAGCTACATCTGCTTTGCAGTGATGGTGATTCCCATCGTGAATAAATAAATATATATATACATATAAGTTTGGGGGGAGGGGGTTCTTGAGGTAGGGTCTCACTCTAGCCCAGACTGACCTGGAATTTACTATGTAGTCTCAGGGTGGCCTCAAACTCACGGCGATCTTCCTATCTCAACCTCTCAAGTGCTGGGATTATAGGTGTGCGCCACCACACTTGGTTCCTGTCATGAATATTTGATCCTTGGTACAGTTGAATTTTGTGATTCTGAGAGAACAGTGCAATAGATAATGTGTGTGTGTGTGTGTGTGTGTGTGTGTGTGTGTGTGTATATATATATATATATTTAATTACTGCTTCAGGGCTGGAGAGATGGATCAGCAGTTAAAGACTTGTCTGCAAAGCGTAACCTCCCAGGTTTGAGTCCCCAGTACCCATGTAAATCCAGATGTACAAAGTGGACATCATTGACAGTACTTGGAGGCTCTGGCATGCCCATTCTTCCCCCCTCTGTGTGTGTGTGTGTGTGTGTGTGTGTGTGTGTGTTGGTATCTGTTTCTACTTGCAAATAGATGTATGTTTGTTTGTTTGTTTGTTTGTTTGTTTGTTTGTTTGTTTGTTTGTTTGAGGTATGGTCTTACTCTAGCTCAGGCTGACCTGGAATTCATATGTAGTCTAAGGGTGGCCTCGAACTCTGGGCAATCCTCCTGCCTCCACCTCTCAAGTGCTGGGATTAAAGGCATGCGCCACCACAGAATGAGTTCCAGGTCAGCCTGGGGTAGAATGAGACCCTACCTCGAAAAACAAAACAATATGGAATGAATGAAAAGAATACATTTCTTTAAAGTATTTTTATTGTGTAAACTTAGTGGTAGAGGTTCGCATACACAAAGCCCTGCACTTAATCCTGTCAGTACTGCAGACTCATAAGTTGAAGGTGAAGATGGGGTTATCACTGTAGCCCAGAAATTGAAGGCTACCCTAAAAATAGTCTTAGAACTAGAAGGACTGCATCTCAAAAACAAAATAAGAAACAAAAACACATTTATGAGCTGGGCATGGTGGCGTACGCCTTTAATCCCAGCACTTGGAGGTGGAGGTAAGAAGATCACCTTGAGTTCTAGGCCACCGAGGCTACATAGTGAATTCCAGGTCAGCCTGAGCTACAGGGAAACCCTACCTCGGGGGGCGGGGTCTCATTTATACAAATGATTATTTTCCTTAACCCTATGAAAAATGTTAATGTAGCACTTTCCTATCTAAGCCTAAGTAGGCCTGAAAGACTGCTTGAGAGTTCAGTCCCCTAAACCCCCATAAACAGCTGTGTGGCCATGAGTATCTGTGGCCCCAGGTCCATAGTGGAGCAGAGACCCATAAATTGCTGGAGCTCATTTAGGGCCAGTGTGTTTTGGACACAGCAAGGCTTCTGGGTTCAGTAATAGACTCTGGCTCAAATAAGAATAGGCCTAAAGCAAAGCAATAAAGCCTTGAACTCCACCCACCACAGGTGAGTGCACAGGTTGCCACATAGGCATATGTGTGTGCATGCACACATACACACACACAATTTCTGAACTGACTTCTTTAGTCCCACTAGCAGTAAAGAATAGCAAACCATGTATTTTACTGCCTAACTGGAGTGACCTGAATTAAAGAGCGTGGTAGAGAGAATGCAGGGTGCGGTGGCACATACCTGTAATCCCAGGTGCTTAGTATTCCAAGGCTTAAAGATTGCAGTTTTGAGGCCTACTGTGTCTCAAATTTAAGATTTAGGAGGAGCTGTGGGTAGACAGTACTCTTGTTATTGCCCAGTCTGCCCCTTTGCAGTGTACTCAATAAACTTGTTTTTCCTACTAAAATATCCTGGGCAGGGAGAGGAGTGGTTGGGAAATTAGCTCAGTTTTAAAGCATTGTTGAGAACCTGATTTCAAGTACTGGAACTTGGGAGAAGAAAAAGATGATGCTACTTCAAATGTAAATAACCAAGGTTACTGTGCATAATTTGGCTCACTTACATGGTAGCAGTGTTCATGAGTAATTTAAAAAAATGTTTTTATCTTTATAAATAGAGAAGATAGTGGAACTCCCTTGTGTCTGTTCTTTGCTGTTTAATAATTTGATATATGTATTCATGTCATATTCATACTCCGTCTTATTCAATAGAAGAAAATTATATACCCATATTTAATTCTTGCCTGTAAACAATAAAGAAATTACCAAAGATTAAAAATGTTATAAAGAAATTTCACATTACAAAACAAAGAAAGTCACCATTTTATTTTTAACTTAGTTATCTCATTTTTGATAGATTGCAAAGGTGGACTGCAAAGAAGTACTAGACATCATATGTAATATGGAATCTGAGGGTCAGGATAATACAGCATTTATTCTTTGTACGACTTACCTTACCCACCAACTCCAAACAGCAAGTGTATATTGTTCTTGGTAAGTATGTTTAGTTTGTATGCATGTACTTTATTTGTTAGTATATGATATAACATTTAGGGTTTTATTCTAGTTTAAGTCTTAACAAATTAAATGATGACATGGGAATAAAATTTTCCTTTCAAATGAAATCATTTAAATGACAAAATCATTTAATCTAGTCAACAAGGTTTTCCTTGACTGGCCCATAGATGATTGTCCCATGATTAATATACACCTGCTTTAAATTTTTAAAATATATTTTATTTATTTATTTGAGAGAGAAAGAATGGGCATGCCAGGGCCTCTAGCCACTGCAAATGAACTCCAGATGCCTGCACCCCCTTGTGCATCTGGCTTAATGTGGGTCTTGGAGAGTTGAACTGGGATCCTTTGGCTTTGCAGACAAACGCCTTAACTGCTAAGCCATCTCTCCAGCCCCAAAATATTTAAATTTAAAGTTCTCTCTTTTTTGGGTTGGGGGAGGCTTTCGAGGTAGGGTCTTGCTGTAGCCCAAGCTGACCTGGAATTTATTATGTATTCTTAGAATAGTCTCAAACTCAGGAGATCCTCCTACCCTCCTACCTCTGCCTCCCAAGTGCTGGGATTAAAAGCATGCACCACATAACCCTGATAAATTCATTTCTTTCTTTTTTTTTTTTTTTTTTTTTTTTTTTTTTTTTTTGGTTTTGCGAGGTAGGGTTTCACTCTGGTCCAGGCTGACCTGGGATTAACTATGTAGTCTCAGGGTGGCCTTGAACTCACCGTGATCCTCCTACCTCTGCCTCCCTGGTGCTGGGATTAAAGGCGTGCACCACCACGCCCGGCTATTCATTTCTTTATTTAAGAGAGAATGGGCATACCAGGGCCTCCTGCCATTTGCAGACAAACTCCAGACACTTATGCCACTTTGTACATCTGGGTTTGTGTGCATACTGGGGAATTAAACCCTAGTCCAGAATGCTTTACAAGCAAGCACCTTTAACCACTGAGCCATCTTCCCAGGCTCCAATATATACCTTCTTTATTTTTAAAAAATTAATTTATTTATCAATTTATTTATTTTTTATTTTTACCAAACCCAAGTACTGTTTTTGTTTCTTTATTTTTTCTTTCTTTCTTTATTTATTTTAAAGTGACAGATAGAGACAAAATGGGTGTGCCAGGGTCTCCAGCCACTGCAAATGAACTCCAGATGCATGTGCTACTTTGTGCATCTGGCTTACATGAGTCCTGGGAATGAGCCTCGAACCAGGGTCCTTAGCCTTCACAGGCAAGCGCTTAACCGCTAAGCCGTCTCTCCAAGCCGTATCAATTTATTTTTGAGAGGGAGACATAGTGAGTATGTACACACCAGGGCCTCCTGCCATTGCAAATGAACTCCAGATATATGTGTCACTTTGTGTATCTGGCTGTACATTGATACTGGGGAATCCATACCCAGTCCATCAGGCTTTGCAAGCAAACACCGTTAACTGCTGAGTCATTTCTCTAGCCCTTATACCTTTTTTCTTGAAGATAAAATTATGTAAATATGAAACAAATAGGTATTGGTTATTTTTTTCTTATGCTCATTATTATCTTCTGGTGATAACTTACTCCTCTCTTTGTTTTGGCTTTAATTCAGTTGTTTGGTTGCTGATAGGGTATTTATGGGTGTTTATCTTCTTTCTTTCTTTCTTTCTTTCTTTCTTTCTTTCTTTCTTTCTTTCTTTCTTAAAGAAAAAGGAGCAGTTAATGTATGTATGTATGTATCTCTCATCTTTTTGAGGTAAGGTTTTACTCTAGCCCAAGCAGATCTGGAATTCACTCTTTAGTCCCAGGCTGGCCTGGAACTCACAGCAGTCCTTCTACCTCTGCCTCTGGAGTGCTGGTATCAAAGGCTTGTGCTTTTTTTTTTATTTATTTAAATTTAATTTAATTTAATTATTTATTTATTTTTGACTTCTTGAGGTAGGGTCTTGCTCTAACCCAGGCAGACCTGGAATTCACTATGTTCTCTCAAGTGGCCTCGAACTCACAGCCATTATCCTACTTCTACCTCCCGAGTGCTGGGTTTAAAGGAATGTGCCACCGTGCCCAGCTATACTTGTATAGTTTTAATGCAGGATTTTGGGGTTCAAGATGGGTCCCCCAAGTTTATGAACATCAATTTTGAGTCCTGTTCTTTTTTGGTTTTTGTTTGTAGGGTTTCATTCTAGCCTAGGCTGACCTGGAATTCACTATGTAGTCTCAGGGTGGCCTTGAACTCATGGTTATCCTCCTACCTCTGCCTCCTGAGTGCTGGGATGAAAGGCGTGTGCCACCATGTCTGGCTCCTGTTCTTTGTTTGTTTGTTTGTTTGTTTGTTTGTTTGTTTTTGAGTTAGGGTCTCACTCTAGCTCAGGCTGACCTGGAATTCACTGTGTAGTCTCAGGGTGGCCTCAAACTCACAGTGATCTTCCTATCTCTGCCTCCCAAGTGCTAAGATTAAAGGCGTGTGCCACCACGCCCAGCTTCCTGTTCTATTTTTAACAAAGAATTGATAAAAACAAACTCAAGAAGGATACATTTATTTGTTTGTTTGTTTTTATTTATTTATTTATTTATTTATTTATTTATTTATTTGAGAGACAAAGAGGCAGAGAGAGAGAATGGGAGTGACAAGGCCTCCAGCCACTGCAAAGGAACACCAGATGCATGCGCCCCTTGTGCATCTTGCTTACGTGGGTCCTGGAGAGTAGAACCAGGATCCATCTCTGATCCATCTCTCCAGCCCCTTATATGTATGTATATATATATTTTTAAGAAGGATAAATTTGAATTATTAAGTTTATTTAAGGAGAAATCACAATTTGTGGCAGTTATTTAAGGGAGATTGGAATCTCAGGAGAAATGCTAGAGCAGAGTCATAAACATGTTAGAAGTAGGAAACACACACTCATGTGGAAAACACATTATAGTCCATGAGATTCATTTAAGAGAAACTGAGGTTTTTAGGGAATAAACACGTGGAAGCGGGAATTTAGGTGCTTTATGTGGAGAGATTTAGAACAAACACCCATACCATCCACCCTGAATTTTCCCATGTGAGAAAGTTAAAAGGCCAAATGGTGGTGACTTCAGGAAGAATAACAAAGAGAAATTAGCTAAGTAGAGACCACGAAAACCACATATGAAATCTTAAGGAGGAAATAGTTATACCACCTGGTTACCCCAAGTTTAGAATAATTACACAGGTAATAAGGCCTAGAGTTAGAAAAGGCACTCATGTGGTGGATCTGGAGTGTAAGGAAAATATGCATGTGGTAGATTGAGTGACCAGACAGAATCATACATGTATTTAAAATGAGAATTTACCCCGAAGTACAAAGCAAAGGCAAGCAGAAAAACCATCCAGATGAAGAAGCAGTATTTTGCTACCCCCACCCCAGCCAGGCTAGGTGAGAGGGGAAGCCACTCACATGTATCCAAGCAGAGATAGGAGTACAAAGAGCACTACAGGAAGAAGGCAGCATCCTTTAATAGTGATAATTATTCTAAGGATTTACACATGCAAGAGGAAAACCTAATTGGTTTGCAGATTTGGAGGGCAGACCACAGGGTCAGCCAGTCTGGGCCATCATCTATCTAGGTAGCATGCTAGACTGTGGGCAGCAGGGGACATAGTAGATTACTCCATTCCTGCCAACAGTTCCATTCTTGTGGCAAGTTGGCACGTGGGGTAGCATCTCCTGGTTCTTTCTCGGACTCAATATCTAACTGAAACTGCCTAAAATAAGCGAGCTTTCTCTTAATCCCCTTCAGCCTCTCCCCCCACCCCAAGGTAGGGTCTTGTTTTATCCTTTACTGACCTAGAATAATTCACTATGTAGTCTCAGGGTGGCCTTGAACTCACAGCAATTCTCCTACCTGTGCCTCCCTACTGTTGAGAGAGACAGACAGAATATGGACATGCTAGGGTCTTCAGCCAATGCAAATGAACTCTAGATGCATGCACCACCTTGTGTATCTAGCTTATGTGGGTCCTGGGAATTCAAACCTGGGTTCTTTGGCTTTGCAGGCAAGCGCCTTAACCACTAAGCCATCTCTCCAGCCCTTTCACTTCAATTATGTTGTTGTGGGGGTTTTGTTGTTGTTGTTTACAATTTTTAAAATCAATCTATTGATTTTTTTCATAGAAGGTTGTGATTTTTGTTTACTATACAGAAATGTTTGTGTTCTGCAAATGATACACCCTGTCTTTATAGTAATCATTGCACACATGAGGCAGTTGAAGCTCATATTGATCGGAAAAGTCTTGGGATTGCTCATGTTCAGCGTCTTATGACTAGAGTTGCAGAACAGAGACCCAAGCCTGGGCATTTTGTTTGGAAACAAACAAAAAAAATGGTAACATGCTTCAAACAAGATGTTAAATAACAGTACAATATTTTGTCACTAAATCAAGTAGACTGTCTTTTCATTAGTAATGGGAGATTAGCAGGCTTACTTTCAGCAATATTAGGTAATTTAGTTCTGGATCAAACCTCCATTTTTCCTGGTTATAGTTAAATTGATTTTATTGTCAATGATTGAAAAATATCTGGTGGTTATAAGTTGATTATCATTACAAAGGATAACACTGGAGGGGTGTTTCGGTGGGTCAAGTGCTCTGCTCATCATGCAAGCAGGAATACCTGAGTTGTTTGTGTTTGGTTTTGTATGGTTCTTCATAACGGAGTTATACTTGTCCAAGTTAAAAGTGGATCCTAAAATGGCTTTATTATACAAGCTATGAGGTGTTTAAACTCTTGACTAGGGACAGAAGGGAAATTCTACTCATTGTGTGGAAATCCTCACTTAAGAGAACCTCAGGCACTAACCACCCATGAACTTTTAGCTCATCATCCTTAGCCATTCCAGTCTCTGTCAGGTGCTGACAGATGTTCTTGTGCTGGGTGCTCCATTGGAGTATTATTGCAGGCAAATTTCTTAAATGCCTTCACTAGTTGTTCCCTCCCCACCCCACCCCCCGAGGTAGGGTTTCACTCTAGCCCAGGCTGACCTGGAACTCACTATGTAGTCTCAGGGTGGCCTCGAACTCATGGTGATCCTCCTACCCCTGCCTCCCGAGTGTGGGGATTAAAGGTATGCATCACCACGCCCAGCTTTTTTTTTTCTTTTTTAAAGATAATTTTAGAAATATTAATTTGCGGGGTGGGAGGGATGGCTTCGCGGTTAAGACATTTGCCTGCAAAGCCAAAGGACCCAGGTTTGATTCCCTAGGACCCACGTAAGCCAGGTGCACATAGGGCAAATGTGTCTGGAGTTCGTTTGCAGTAGCTAGAGGCCCTGGTGTGCCAATTCTTTCTGTCTCTCTTCTCTCTCTCCTCCTTCTCTCTCTTTCTCTCTCTCTCTTTCTGCTTGCAAATAAATAAAATTTTAAAAAATTATTTGATAGAGAGAATGGGTGTACTAGGTCCTCCTGCTGCTGCAAGCAGACTCCTGATGCAGGTACTGCTTTGTACATTTGGTTTTACGAGGTATTGGGGATTGAACCCTGGGGCCATCAGGCTTTGCAAGCAAATACCTTTAACCACTAAGCCATCTCTCTAGCCCTTTCCTCCCCCTTCCCTCTTCCTTTCCTTTCCTTTCCTTTCCTTTCCTTTCCTTTCCTTTCCTTTCCTTTCTTTCCCTTTCTTTCTCTCTCTCTCTCTCTCTTTCTTTCTTTCTTTCTTTCTTTCTTTCTTTCTTTCTTTCTTCAGGGTACAAAACATTTGTTTTATTTAGTACTGCTGTGAAAGCAGTTGCCTGAGGTAAACCGTACTCTTTGGACTACCAAACACAGTAACTATGAACTGTTTCTGGTAGGTGTTTTTTTGGGGGGGGGCGGGGTAGGGTCTCCCTCAAGTCCACGCTGACCTGGAATTCACTATGTAGTCTCAGGGTGGCCTTAAACTCATGGTTATACTCCTACCTGTGCCTCCTGAGTGCTGGGATTAAAGGCGTGCACCTCCTTGCCTGGCTTCCCTTTTTTAAATAGTAACCCAGAGATTCCCTGGATTGAAGAGTCTTCTTTCCTTTTTTTTTTTGGGGGGGGGGCTGTTATATGCTAAATATTCCAGGGATGTGGGACACATCAGAGAATAGAGCAAGGAGCCCTGCCCTTGTGGAGCTTACAGACTATCCATTTATTGCCACTTCACCTGTGCACTGCTTGTGACCTTGGGCAAGTCACAATCTCTCTGCACCTGTCAGATGCCCAAAGGGGGAACAGGCAGGCCAAGCTCAGCATGGACACTGAGCCGGTGTACTGAGATGCTGAACAGGGCACCTGCCCAGTCACCACCCCAACAGCAGGGAGGGCTGCAAGTTGATTTTTTAATAATTAAAGTACAAGGGGAGAAGGGGAGAGGGCTGAGCTGCACTTGCTGGCAAGCTACACAAATTGCTGCTGCTGCTGCTGCTGCTGCTGTTGCTGTTGCTGTTTGGTGGCGACCTTGTTGGCGAGGTCCTTGGCCTCTTTAGCTGTCTAAACAAGCGTTTTGGAAGGGGTCTCACCTTGCAGTTTGGCCAAGATGTATTCAAAACCCTTCATTGTCTTGATCACATTGCTTTTGAACTAGGCAAGACCAAATTCCTGGACAGTTCTGGAGACCCTAACTAAGCTAGAGGAGACCCAGGCTTCTCGGCGGAAATCGATCTAGCTGTTGTCAGAATTCACACAGTAAACAGATTGTTCTTCCACCACCATTAGCTGGGCATGGTTGATGTTCCAGGTGAAGGTGGTCGTGATCTGATTCTGTTGGTCTTGTCAGGAGTCTCCAGGACAGAAGCTTCTGGTCAGGGGTCACCTCCCAGTGTCTTCAGTCAAGACATGTTTGCTGTAGGGATTTGGGTACCGCTGCCAAAAGGCAGCGAACACTTGGTCCCAGGAACTTTGGAGCGCGCTCGTGCCCAGGAAATACTCCACCATTCTATCGGCCTGCTCAGACGGGCTCAGCATCCGTGCAGCATTGGGTGCGGAGCCCAGGGAGGGGCGTGTGGCTAGGCACAAGCCCGCCAAGCTCCCCTTTGTTTTCTTCTTTTATGGATTTCATCCTCAATGCCAAAAGCAGGTGATTATCCTTACTTACATTAGCAAAAGGCTCAAAAGAGTGGAGGATCTGGATAGAAGATATGATATTATTTTATTGGTTAGTTGAAATGGCATGTGGAGAATAGTTGCAGGGGAAGATAGGTGGGAGAGATGGGTTGGTCCAAAAGCAAAGGTGAGGCACCTTAGTCTTAGAAGCAGCTCAGTATTTGGAAGGTGCGGGGAGGTTTGTATGTTTGGAGCAGGGTGTTTGGTGTATATCCCTGCTGGCTTGGTACTCATTATGTAGCCCAGTTGCGCTCAGAACTCAACAATTTCTCCTGCCTCAGACTCTCAAGTGTTAGAATTATAGATATGTGTCACTCTGCCTTGCTCTAGTGAATTCTAAACATTGTTTATCCTTTTACCTTCATAGTCAAGTGTAACTGGCATCAATAATTTTGTCACGTTCAAACAGGATAGATTTTAAAAATATGGGCAGAGCCAGGCGTGGTGGCGCTTGCCTTTAATCCCAGCACTCAGGAGGCAGAGGTAGGAGGATCGCCATGAATTCAAGGCCACCCTGAGACTACACAGTGAATTCCAGGTCAGCCTGGGCCAGAGTGAGACCCTACCTCAAAAAAACAAGGGGGTGGGGGAATATATATATATACACTTGTATGTATATATGTATGTATATATATGTGTGTGTCAGTGGAAGAACATTTGCCTAGCATGCATAAGTATGGCCGTTGGTTTATTCCCAACACTGGAAGAAACAAAAGACATCAAAGTAGAAGTAGGACTTGCTGGGAAGAAAAAAGAGTTTAGAGGGAGATGGACAAGAAAAGTTAATGGGTGGTAGTAAATATCAAAATATGTACATGTAGCCAGGGGTGGTGGCACATGCCTTTAATTCCAGCACGCAGGAGGTAGAGGTAGGAGGATCACTGGGAGTTTGAGGCCACCCTGAAACTACAGAGTGAACATTCCAGGTCAGCTTGAGCTAGAGTGATACCCTACCTCGAAAAACAAAAAAAAAAAAAAAAAAAAAAAAAAGTACATGTATAAACTTACAAGATTAATTTAAAAAGAAACCAAGAGGGCTGGGGAGATGGCTCAGCAGTTGAAGGCACTTGCTGGGTTCAATTTCCCAGGTATCCACATAAAGCCAAGTACACAAAGTGGCACATGCATCTGGAGTTCATTTGCAGTGGCAAGCAGTCCTGGCGTGCCATTCCCCACCTCCCTTTCTCTCTGCTTGCAAATAAACAAAATACTTTTTTATAAAAGAAACAATCTAGTCCAATTACATGTACATCCTGTGATTAGTCAATTTGCATATATTTCTTAAGAGGTTCTCTGAAACATTTGTGGTGAGGTGATAGACAGAAAAATATCCCAAAAGCTCTATATTCTCTGTATTTCCAAACCTGGAAATACTCTTAATTTACAGGGACCCTACAAATGTGATTGAACTAGAAGAGGGAGGGGGCATGCCAGGGCTTCCTGCCATTGCAGATGAACTCCAGATGCATGCACCACTTTGTGCATCTGGCTTTACACAGGTACCAGGGAATAGAACCTAGCTGTCAAGCTTAGTAAGCAAGAGTCTTAACTGCTGAGCCATCTCTTCCAGGCCTTTTTTTTCCTTTTCTTTTTCTTTTCCTTTCTTTCTCCTTTCTCCCCTTTTTGTTTTTGGTTTTTGGATGTAGGGTCTTGCTTTAGCCCAGGCTGACTTGGAATTCACTATATGTAGTCTCAAGGGTGGTCTCAAACTCATGGTGATCCTCCTATGTCTGCCTTCTGAGTGCTGGGATTAAAGGCATGTACTACCACCTTTTATTGGACAAGGTCTCAAGTGGCCCAGGCTGACTTTGAATTTATTGTAGCCTAGAATGCATCTGGAGTACAGACTGAGTACATTTTTTATCTTGGAAACAAGTTTTCTTTTTTTCTTTTTTGTGTTTTTGGTTTTCAAGGCAGGGTCTCACTCTAGCCCAGGCTGACCTGGAATTCACTAAGTAGTCTCAGGACAGCCCCTAACTCACGGTAATCCTCTGTAGCAGACAGCTTCAGGTTCGCTGAGATGAACTTTCAGACCAGGCACAGTTATGGAGGAAGGGATATTATTTATTGAAGCTTACAGATCCAGAGGAAGTTCCATAATGGCAGAAGAAGCTGGTCTGCCTTCACAGGGCCAAGCAGAGAGAGAAAAAGCCAACCAGCCACCACAGCACACAGAGCAAAAAAAACTGCCAAAAGGTCACACAGCACACTTCAGGAACTCCTGCTAGGCACATTTGCATATCTTTACAATGGAATCTCAAACCCACCATTAACAGCTTAAGACCAGCCCCCAGTGACATTGCCTCTAGCAAGGTGATTGCAGATGCAAACTATAACTAGTAAAACACTGAATATATTGGGGGACATATATTCAAACTACCACATCCTCCTACCTCTGCCTTCTGAGTGTTGGGATTAAAGGCATGCGCCACCATGTCCGGCTAAGTTTTATTTCTTTATTTTCATTTTTGTGACACCATGCCCAGCTCAATTTTGTTTTGTTTTTTTTTTTTTTTTTTTTGAAGTAGGGTTTCACTCTAGCTCAGGCTGACCTGGAATTCACTATGTAGTCTCAGGGTGGCCTTGAACTCATGGCAATCCTCCTATCTCTGCCTCCTGAGTGCTGGGATTAAAGGTGTGCGCTCAAGTTTTATTTCTTAAAATAATTTTGTTTATTTGCAAGGAGAGAGAGAGAGAGAATGGGCATGCCAGGGCCTCTTGCCGCTGCAAATAAATGCATGCTACACCTTGTGTATCTGGCTTTACATGCTACTGGGGAATTGAACCCATTTTAGGCTTTGCAAGCAAGCTCCTTAACTGTTGAGAACCATCTCTGCAGCCCATAAGTTTTTGTTGTTGTTGGTTTTATGTATGTTTGTTTTCTTTTTAAAAATATTTTATTTAGGTAGTTATTTGACAGAGAAAGGGGGAGAGAAAGAGAGAGAGAAAGAGAATGGGCACGCCAGGGCCTCCAGCCATTGCAAACGAACTTGATGCATACGCCACCTTGTGCATCTGGCTTATGTGGGTACTGGGGAATTGATCCTCGAACTGGGGTCTTTAGGCTTCACAGGCAAGCGCTTAACCGCTAAGCCATCTCTCCAGCCCCTGTTTTCTTTTTGGAGGTAGGGTCTTGTTCTTTCTCAGGTTGATCTGGAATTGATGCTGTAGTCTCAGGCTGGCCTTGAACTCACAGCATTTCTCCTACCTCTGCCCTCAAGTGCTGTGATAGAAGGCATGTACCACCATGCCTGGCTCAAATTTCATTTATTATTTTTGTTTGTTTGGTTGGTTGTGTTTTCAAGGTAGGGTCTCACTCTGTCTCATACTGACCTGGAATTCCCTCTGTAGTCTCAGGGTGGCCTTGTACTCACAGCAATCCTCTTACCTCTGCCTCCCGAGTGCTGGGATTAAAGGCATGTGCCCCCATGACCAGCTTCATTTATTTTTTTTTTTAAGTCTTGGATTTATATATTGCTTCTTAGAATGACCTATGTTGGCCTGGAGAGATGGCTTAACAGTTAAAGCACTTGCCTGTAAAGCCTAAGGACCCCAATTCAATGCTCAATTCCCAGTATCCATGTAAGCCAGATGCACAAGGTGGCGATGCATCTGGAGTTCGTTTGCAGGGGCTGGTGGCCCTGTTTGCCCATTCTCTCCCTCCTTTCCTCTCTCTCTCTCTCTCTCTCTCTCTCTTTCTCATAAATAAAAATAAAAAAATTTAAAGATGATCTATGTTGTAAGACTAAAGTTAATAGAATATGAGCTTTTTATAATAAAAAAACTGAGAAATAGTTTAAGGGTGTTTGTTTGTTTGTTTTGAGGTAGGGTTTCGCTTTAGTCCAGGCTGACCTGGAATTCACTATATAGTCTCCGTGGCCTTGAACTCATGACAATCCACCTACCTCTGCCTTCCAAGTGCTGGGATTAAAGGCAAGTGCCACCACACGGCTGTAGTTTAAGATTTTTTTAAATCTTTTTTTTTTATAATTTTGTTTATTTGCAAGGAGAAGAGAGAGAATGGGCATGCCAGGGCCTCTTGCCGCTGCAAATAAATGCATGCTACACCTTGTGTATCTGGCTTTACATGCTACTGGGGAATTGAACCCATTTTAGGCTTTGCAAGCAAGCTCCTTAACTGTTGAGAACCATCTCTGCAGCCCATAAGTTTTTGTTGTTGTTGGTTTTATGTATGTTTGTTTTCTTTTTAAAAATATTTTATTTAGGTAGTTATTTGACAGAGAAAGGGGGAGAGAAAGAGAGAGAGAAAGAGAATGGGCACGCCAGGGCCTCCAGCCATTGCAAACGAACTTGATGCATACGCCACCTTGTGCATCTGGCTTATGTGGGTACTGGGGAATTGATCCTCGAACTGGGGTCTTTAGGCTTCACAGGCAAGCGCTTAACCGCTAAGCCATCTCTCCAGCCCCTGTTTTCTTTTTGGAGGTAGGGTCTTGTTCTTTCTCAGGTTGATCTGGAATTGACGCTGTAGTCTTAGGCTGGCCTTGAACTCACAGCATTTCTCCTACCTCTGCCCTCAAGTGCTGTGATAGAAGGCATGTACCACCATGCCTGGCTCAAATTTCATTTATTATTTTTGTTTGTTTGGTTGGTTGTGTTTTCAAGGTAGGGTCTCACTCTGTCTCATACTGACCTGGAATTCCCTCTGTAGTCTCAGGGTGGCCTTGTACTCACAGCAATCCTCTTACCTCTGCCTCCCGAGTGCTGGGATTAAAGGCATGTGCCCCCATGACCAGCTTCATTTATTATTTTTTTTAAGTCTTGGATTTATATATTGCTTCTTAGAATGACCTATGTTGGCCTGGAGAGATGGCTTAACAGTTAAAGCACTTGCCTGTAAAGCCTAAGGACCCCAATTCAATGCTCAATTCCCCAGTATCCATGTAAGCCAGATGCACAAGGTGGCGCATGCATCTGGAGTTCGTTTGCAGGGGCTGGTGGCCCTGTTGCGCCCATTCTCTCCCTCCTTTCCTCTCTCTCTCTCTCTCTCTCTCTCTCTCTTTCTCATAAATAAAAATAAAAAAAATTTAAAGATGATCTATGTTGTAAGACTAAAGTTAATAGAATATGAGCTTTTTATAATAAAAAAAACTGAGAAATAGTTTAAGGGTGTTTGTTTGTTTGTTTTGAGGTAGGGTTTCGCTTTAGTCCAGGCTGACCTGGAATTCACTATATAGTCTCCGTGGCCTTGAACTCATGACAATCCACCTACCTCTGCCTTCCAAGTGCTGGGATTAAAGGCAAGTGCCACCACACCCGGCTGTAGTTTAAGATTTTTTTTTTAAATCTTTTTTTTTAATATTTTATTTATTTATTTATTTATTTATTTATTTATTTGAGAGAGAGAGAGATACAGAAATAGGCAGGTAGAGAGAGAGAGAAAGAGAGAGAGAGTGAGAGAATGGGTGCGTCAGGGCCTCCAGCCACTGCAAACGAACTCCAGATGCATGCACCCCCTTGTACATCTGGCTTACGTGGGTCCTGGAGAATTGAGCCTCGAACCGGGGTCCTTAGGCTTCATAGGCAAGCACTTAACTGCTAAGCCATCTCTCCAGCCCCCTAGTTTAAGATTTTTAAAAAATATTTTGTTTATTTATTTGAGAGAGAGGTAACGAGAGAGAGAGAGAGAATGGGCACACCAAATCTCCTAACCACTGCAAACAAATTCTATATACACATGTGCCACCTTGTGTATCTGGCTTTATGTGGGTACTGCGGAATTGAACCTGAGTCCTTTGGCTTTACAAGCAAGCACCTTAACCCCTAAGCCATCTCTCTAGCCCCAAGAAACAGTTTTTGAAATACAGATATACTTTAGCCACAACTCTTTTTTTTTTTTTTTTTTTTGGGGAGAGAGAGGGAGAGGAAGACAGATAGAGATGGGCGCGCCAGCAGCCTCTCAGCCGCTGCGAATGAAATCCAGATGTGTGCGCCCCCCCTTGTGGTCAAGTGTGGCATTGTGCCCGTGTATCACTTTGCATCTGGCTAAACGTGGGACCTGGAGATTGGAACCAGCATTCTTAGGCTTAGGAGGCAGACGCCTTAACCATAAGCCATCTCTCCAGCCCAACTGTGTTGTTTTTATTTCTCAGTTTTTTTTATTTGTTTGGTTGGTTGGTTTTGGTTTTTTGAGGTAGGGTCTCACATTAGCTCAGGGTGGCCTTGAACTCATGGAGATTCTCCTACCTCTACCTCCTAGAGTGCTGGGATTAAAGGCGTGTGCCGCCACCCCCAGCTCTGAGTTGTTTTTTTTGCTGTGATTTTTTTTTTTTTTTTTTTGAGAGAGCCAGACAGAGAGAGGGAGAGGAAAACAGATAGAGATGGGTGCACTAGCAGCCTCTCAGCTGCTGTGAACAAACTCCAGGTGCATGCGCCCCCTTGTGGTCAAGTGCGGCATTGCGCCCTTGTGTCTCTACATCTGGCTAAACATGGGACCTGGAGATTGGAACCAGCATTCTTAGGCTTAGGAGGCAGGCTCCTTAACCACTAAGCTATCTCTCCAGCCCTTTGCTGTGGTTTTAATGCCAGGTCTCATTCTAGCTTAGGCTTACCTGAAACTCATTCTTGTAGTCTAGGCCAGCCTCAAATTATGGCAGTCCTCCTACTCTGAGTCTCCTGAGTGCTTGGTGCTGGGGTTACAAGCATGAACTACCATTGTACAACCCCCCCTTTTTGAAAAATATTTTATTTATTTCTTTTTGAAAGAGATTATGAATGGACACCTTAGGGCCTCTAGCCACTGCAAACTAACTCCAGACTCATATACCACCATGTGCATTTGGCTTACATGGGTTTATGAACCTGGGTCCTTAAACTTTACTTGGCAAAGGCCTTAACTGCTAAGCCATCTCTTCAACCCCACCCCTGTTTTTTTAAGCAATAACATCCTCTTCTATCTTGTCCTGTGACGCATTACCATTAGCATTTGTCTTCTTAGTGTTGTGGAGTTTCCTTTTTTTTTATTTATTTATTTATTTATTTTTGCTTCAATGTGTTTAATTATTCCTTTCAAACTTTAAAAGAATTTTTTTATTATTTGAGAGATAGAAAGGAAGAGGCAGAGAGAGAGAGAGAGAGAGAGAGAATGGGCACTCCAGTGGCCTCTCAACCGCTGTGAACGAACTCCAGACGTGTAGAGAGCTGCGAGGTGCCACGCCTTAAAGATGGCACTGGCTTCCGCCTTCCGCCTTCCCGATGGCGAGTGCTCTCCTTGATAAACAAGTCCTTATTTGGTTTGGGCTGTGATCTACGCTTGCTTCCGCATATGTGGACCTATCTGCATTCACCACGTGGCTTACCAGGGTTGGCTGGTCAAAGGCTTCTTAAGCTTTGGGCGGGCTTTTCCCGGGGTCAGAAGATTGTTCAAGGTTCCTGAATAAACTGCTGAAAGAAGAGTCCGAGCATTGCGTCTTCCTTGCTGGTCGAGGCGGTCGCGACACAGACGTATGTGCCCCTTGTGTGCATGTGCGATGTTACGCCCTTGCGTCTGGCTAAACGTGGGACCTGGAGATCAAACAGGCATTCTTGGGTTTGGCAGGCAGGTGCCTTAATTGCCAAGCCATCTCTTCCCACCCCTTTCAAACTTTTCTTTGCTACCATAATGAATGTTTGGGAATTCCTATGAGATTTCAGGAGTGCCATTTTACTGATTCATTAGTAATAGAACATCTGGAAAATCCAGGATAAAGTAGCATCATGACATTTTAAACAGGAAAGAACCCATAAAAGTATTATGGCATTAGAGTATTTATTAGTTGTATTGTAAGGTATTGATGTCAGTGGTCCTTGCTCAGTTAAACAGGGCAGAGTTGAACTCAGTAAGAATAATTAACTTGGGCTGGAGAGATGGCTTAGCAGTTAAGGCACCTGCCTCCTAAGCCTAAGAACGCTGGTTCCAAACTCCAGCAGTTCCAATCTCCAGGTCCCACGTTTAGTCAGATGAAAAGTGACGCAAGGGCGCAATGCCACACTTGACCACAAGGGGGCACACGCATCTGGATTTCGTTCGCAGCATCTGAGAGGCTGCTGGCGCCACCCATCTCTGTCTTTCTCTCCCTCCCTCTCTGTGACTCTCTCCAAAAAAAATAATAATAATTAACTACCAATGTAAGGGTTAAAACCCTTGGCACCAAGGTTGTATCTAAGTACGCTTTTTAAAATGCTATCATAAAAGAAGAAAACTTTTCCCTAGACACAAAGAAGAAAGAATCCAGAGTTTTCAGAGAGGAATCTTAACCATGTTACCAGTTTAGGAGGAAGCAGCTTAAATTCAGCAGCTTTTTGTTAATTTGTTGTTGATGTTTGTTGTTGTTGTTGTTTTTTTTTTTTTTGTCCTTATGTCATCTTACTTTCATTAACCAAAGAAATAATGTTGTCAAGAGTGGGACAGCAAATATCCATTTAAATGTTTTATTGTGGTCTTTTTTTGCAGGGAGCTGACTCTTTTTTGGAGTAAACTGCAAAGAAGACTCGACCCTTCTGTAGACACTTTTTTGGAGCGCTGTCGGCAGTTTGGTGTCATTGCTAAAACGCAACAGCATTTGTTTTGCCTGATTAGAGTTATACAAACTGAAGTGAGTAGCCTATACTTTTATGCTAGTTGTGGCTACAGAGAACGTACAAGCAACTTCTCTGGGAATTAGTTAGAATGTAAAAGTAAAGAATTGGCCAAATCTTATGAATCTGACTCAAGTCTGTGCTTTGGGCCACTACATAGTAAGCCAGTCTGCCCTATGGTCAGCTCTTTGCTCATGTTAATTCGTGTTCCATTTCAGCCTTTCAGATAAGAAATTATCTTTCATACAGTAAGTTTATCATTTATGACCATGTTTTCTTTGTGATTTTTTGACCAATTTCTGAGAACTTTCTGTTTTAAAGAGATTTTCTAATTTCTGAGCCGAGCGTGGTGGCACACGCCTTTAATCCCAGCACTTGGGAGGCAGAGGTAGGTGGATCACTTAGAGTTCAAGGCCACCCTGAGACTACATAGTTAATTTCAGGTCAGCCTAGACTAGAGTGAAACTCTACCTCGGGGAAAAAAAAAGATTTTCTAATTTCTATTGTACTATGGAGGGCTAAAATTCACATTACACAGAAGAAAATGGAGAAGGGTCATTTATTTCACTTAGAGGTTTTGAAAAAAAACCCATGTTCCTCATACATAGAGTTCCTTAAATTCAATTTTAGACTCACTTCTATATTTGTGTTTCCTCTTAAAATTTGTGTTTGCAAAGTAACACATGCATCTAGAGTTCATTTGCAGTGGCTAGAGGTCCTGGTGTACCCATTTTCTCCCTCTTTCTCACTCTCAAATAAAACTTTTTTTTTTTTTTTTTTTTTTTTTTTTTTTTGTTTTGTTTTGTTTTGTTTTCAAATTTGTGCTTTAGGTTGGTTTTGGCAGGGGAGGAATGTTGTTCTTTTAGAAAAAGATCTCACTATGTAGCCCAAGCTGACCTCAAACTCCATGCCTTCTTAGTGCTGGGTTTAGAGGTGTATGCTACCACGATTACCTTTTAAATTCTTACTTTACCCAGCATACCACCATTCTTTTTTGTTTGTTTGCTTTTCAAGGTAGGGTCTCACTTTTGCTCAGGCTGACTTGGAATTCACTTTGTAGTTTCAGGGTGGCCTCAAACTCACAGTGATCCTCCTCCTAACTTGGCCTCCTGAGTGCTGGGATTAAATGCATGCGCCACTGCACCCAGCTCACTATTCTTAAATTTACATGGATTTGTTTGTTTGTTTGTTTTAGTTTTGGTTTCTCAAGGTAAGTAGGGTTTCACTCTACCCCAGGTTGACCTGGAACTCACTGTGTAGTCTCAGGCTGGCTTCGAACTCACAGCAACCTCCTACCTCAGCCTCCTAAATGCTGGATTTTTATATTTTTACTTATTTTTTATCTTTTTAAATATTTTTATTTGTTTGCAAGGGGAAAGAGAGTGAATGGGTACACCAGGGCCTCCTGCCACTGCAAACAACTCCAGATGCACGCACCACTTTGTGCAGCTGGCTTTATGTGGGTATTGGGAGATCAAAGCCGGCTGTCAGGCTTTTCAAGCAAGTTCCTTTAACCTTTGAGCCATCTTTCCAGCCCACATTTATTGTTTTTATATTTGGCACATAGATTACTTTCTTGAGGGATAGGGATACTTTAATATATAGTGCCATGAGCTGATGGGATACACCTATATTTCTAGCACATACCAAAACCTTGTCCTAAAAACAACCACGAGGGGCTGGAGAGATGGCTTAGCAGTTAAGGCACCTGCCTGCTAAGCTAAGAACACCATTTCCAATCTCCAGGTCCCACGTTTAGTCAGATGCAAAGTGACGCAAGGGCGCAATGCCGCACTTGACCACAAGGGGGCACACACATCTGGATTTCGTTCACAGCAGCTGAGAGACTGCTGGCACACCCATCTCTATCTGTCTCTGTCTCTCTGTATGTGTCTGTCCAAAAATAAATAAAATAATTTAAAATTAAAAAAAAAAAAAACACAAGGCCAGGTGTGGTGGCACACGCCTTTAATCCCAGCACTTGGGAGGAGAGGTAGGAGGATCACTGTGAGTTCGAGGCCACCCTGAGACTACATAGTTAATTCCAGGTCAGCCTGGACCAGAGTGAAACCCTACCTCAAAACAAAACAAAACAAAACAAAACAAAACAAACAAACAAAAAAAACCACGAGGGCTTGCCTGCAAAGCCAATGGACCCGGTTCAATTACCCAGGACCCACATAAGCCAGATGCACAAGGTGGCATCTGGAGTTTGTTTGCAGTGGCTAGAGGCCGTGGCATGCCCATTTTCTCTGTCTTTCAAATAAATAAAAATAAAAAATAAAACCACCAAGAAAACATAACATACAGCAGCTATAAGATGGCTCAGAGGGGACTTCATTTCATATCCTCAGAACGTATAGATGCTGTATTTGGTAGTGGCTATATTCCCACTGCACCAATAGGGAGAAGTGAACTGGGAAACAGGAGAAGCCTCTGAGAGCTTGAAGCCCAGCTAGTTTAGCAAGCACAGTGGTGAACAGCATGAGACCCTGTCTTGAGGTGAAAGACAAAGACCAGAACCCGGGGTTCTCCTTTGACCTGCACATATGCACCAGTGCTCACACATGTACACAGAAAAGTAAAACCAGTATACAGTGCTGTGTAACTACAGATACTGTACACAAGTACCCATCTTTAAGATTAGAGTGTCTAATCCTGCCTTTGTGTGTTGAGACAAAAAGGATTTTTTTTTTTTTTTTTTTTTTGACATAGGATTTCACTGTAGCCCAGGCTCACCTGAAACTCACTATTTAGTCTCAGGGTGGCCTTGAACTCATGGCAGTCCTCCTACCTCTGCCTCCCAAGTCCTGGGATTAAAGGTATGTGCCACCACGCCCAGTGACAAGAAGGATCTTAATGTCACTTGCAACCTCACATCGTGACACATACTTGTGATCCCAACAGTTGTGAGGAAGTAGTTCAAGCCAAGTCTGGGATGTCTCAAAAATAAAGACACAAATCCGGGTGTGGTGGCACACGCCTTTGATCCCAAGCACTTGGGAGGCAGAGGTAGGAGGATCGCCATGAGTTCAAGGCCACCCTGGGACTACATAGTGAATTCCAGATCAGCCTGGGCTAGTGAGATCCTACCTTGAAAAACAGAAAGAAAGAAAGAAAGAAAGAAAGAAAGAAAGAAAGAAAGAAAGAAAGAAAGAAAGAAAGAAAGAAAGAAAGAAAGAAAGAAAGGGGGGGGAGGGAGGGAGGAAGGGAAAGAAAAAAAAAAGAAAAAGACAGACACAAAGCAAAACAAAATGAGGCTCATGAAATGGCTTAGTGGTAAAGGCACTTGCCTCCAAAACTTAAGGGACCAGGTTTGATTCCCCAGTACCCATGTAAAGCCAGATGCACAAGGTGGCACATGCATCTGGAGTTTGTTTGCAGTAGCTGGAGGCCCTGGCGTGCCCAATCTCTCTATATATCTGCCTCTTCCTCTCTCAAATAAATAAAAATTTTTTAAAAGAAAACCCAAAAAATGAACCAAAATGTAATTTGCATGAAGAACTATTTAGGCTGAAATTTAAGAACTCTTAAACGTTTTGTTGTGGTTTTTTTTGTTGTTGTTGTTGTTGTTTTTTTTTGCATCAAGGGTGGAGACTTTAGCTGTTTTGGGGACAGGGTCTTGCTATGTAACTCAGGCTAGGTTCCAATTCACTATGTGTCCCAGGCTGGCCACTTACAATCCTCCTGCCTCAGCTTCCCAAGTGCTGTTATTATAGGCATGTGCCAAAAACTTTAAAAGTTTTGAGAAGAAAGATAAAATATCAATGGAGGAATCTCTTTATATGTTTATTTCCCCTTTTCATTACAGGCACAAGATGCTGGTCTTGGCGTGTCCATTTTACTGTGTGTCAGAGCTCTTCAACTCAGATCAAGTGAAGATGAGGAAATGAAGGCATCAGTTTGTAAAACAATTTCCTGTCTCTTACCAGAAGATTTGGAAGTTAGACGAGCCTGTCAGCTTACAGAATTTTTAATTGAACCCACTTTGGATGGATTTAATATGCTAGAAGAACTGTATTTGCAACCAGATCAAAAATTTGATGAAGAAAATGCACCCGTTCCAAATTCTCTCCGATGTGAGCTCTTACTAGCTTTAAAAGCCCATTGGCCTTTTGATCCTGAATTCTGGGACTGGAAAACATTAAAACGACACTGCCACCAGCTCTTAGGACAAGAAGCTTCAGATTCTGATGATGATTTAAGTGGCTGTGAAATGTCTTTCAATGACACAGATGTCTTAGAGTCATTTCTCAGTGACTACGATGACAGTAAAGAAGATAAACAATATAGAAGAAGAGATTCAACTGATCAGCATAAGGAAAAAAGAGATAAAAAACCCATTGGTTCCTCTGAAAGATATCAGCGGTGGCTTCAGTACAAATTTTTCTGTCTGTTATGTAAGCGGGAATGTATAGAGGCCAGGATTCTTCATCATTCTAAGATGCATATGGAAGATGGAATTTATACCTGTCCAGTTTGTATTAAAAAATTCAAGAGAAAAGAACTATTTGTTCCTCATGTGATGGAGCATGTTAAAATGCCACCAAGCAGAAGAGACCGCCCTAGAAAGAAATTATTATTGAAAGGCTGTCAAAAGGGTATTTATCCCAAGAGTCCCTCTGGAAGTCTAGAACAAAATCAGTCATTGAGTGAACAAGCCAAAGGAGAATCTCATGAATATGTCACATTCAGCAAATTAGAAGATCGCCACCTGCAAGACAGAGATTTGTACCCATGTCCTGGCACAGACTGTTCCCGTGTATTTAAACAGTTTAAATACTTAAGTGTGCATCTTAAAGCTGAACACCAAAATAACGATGAAAATGCCAAGCACTATCTGGATATGAAAAATAGAAGAGAGAAGTGTACTTACTGTCGAAGACATTTCATGTCTGCTTTTCACCTGCGAGAGCATGAGCAAGTACACTGTGGTCCTCAGCCTTATATGTGTGTGTCTATAGACTGCTATGCAAGGTTTGGATCAGTGAATGAACTACTTAATCATAAACAAAAACATGATGATCTTCGTTACAAATGTGAACTAAATGGCTGTAATATTGTTTTCAGTGACTTGGGACAGCTTTACCACCATGAAGCACAACACTTTAGGGATGCATCCTACACATGCAGTTTTGTTGGCTGTAAAAAGTTCTATTATTCCAAAATAGAATTCCAGGATCACCTTTCCATGCATAATGTTGAAAGTTCAAATGGAGACATAAAGAAGTCATTGAATCTTGAGGAGAAGCAAGGTCATGTGGGTCAGCCCTGTTTACCTGGCCAAGTGGATAAGTCCCATTCACCTGAGAATCTTCTCTTCTCCTCAGAGTCAGCTAGTTCTCAGATTGATACTGCAGAAACCCTGAAAGAAAACAGTGACAGTAACTCTAGTGATCAGTTAAGTCACAGCTCTTCAGCTTCAGTGAATGATGAGTTAATCGACACACTGGACCACGCTGAAACCATGCAGGATATATTATTACCTCATGAGAAAGTCTTTGTGTCCTCCAGTTTAAAAGAAAAATGTCCCAGTATGGCCGTTTGTTTTGATGGGACTAAATTTACCTGTGGTTTTGATGGCTGTGGTTCCACCTACAAAAATGCCCGAGGGATGCAGAAGCATCTGCGCAAGGTGCATCCATACCATTTCAAGCCAAAAAAGATAAAGACAAAAGACTTCTTTCCCTGTCTGGTTAATGAACAAAGTCAGACAGCTGACAAGTTTGATGTAGAACCTAAACCCAGTTCAGATACAAACAGTGACTCCCCAGATGAAGGTCTGGACCACAGCATCCATACCAAGTGTAAACGAGAACATCGAGGTTATTCCTCAGAACCTTCCATTTGTGCTTCTAAAAGGCCATGTACAGAGGATACTATGTTGGAACTTCTGTTACGTTTAAAACACTTAAGCTTGAAAAACTCAATAGCACATGGATCTTTCTCAGGGTCATTGCCAGGGTACCCATCCAGTGGTGCTAAGTCCCTTCAGTCAGTTTCGTCGATCTCAGACCTTCATTTTCAGAATCAAGATGAAAATGTGCCAAGTCAATACCTTGCACAATTGGCAGCTAAGCCTTTTTTCTGTGAGCTTCAAGGGTGCAAATATGAATTTGTGACCAGGGAGGCTTTGCTAATGCATTATCTTAGAAAGCATAATTATTCAAAAGAAAAGGTCCTTCAGTTAACCATGTTTCAGCATCGGTATTCCCCATTCCGGTGTCATATTTGCCAAAGGTCATTTACCAGAAAAACACACCTTAGGATTCATTATAAAAATAAACATCAAATTGGCATTGACAGAGCAACTCACAGACTGTTGGACAATGAAAAATGTGATCATGAAGGCCCATGTTCAGTAGACAGATTAGAAGGTGATTGTTCTGCAGAACTTGGTGGTGATCCCAGTGGTAACTCTGAGAAGACACAATGTCATTCTAAAAAAGATGAGTGCAGTTCAGAAACAGACTTAGAGTCATCTTGTGAAGAAACAGAAAGCAAGACATCTGAGATTTCATCACCAATAGGCAGCCATAGAGAAGAAGGAAGAGAGGGGCGAGGTAGCAGGCGAACTGTTGCTAAAGGAAATTTGTGCTATATTTTAAATAAATACCACAAACCATACCATTGTATACATAAAGGTTGCAATTCCTCATTCACCAATCTAAAAGGCTTGATTCGCCACTACAGAACTGTTCATCGGTACAACAAAGAACAGTTATGTTTAGAAAAGGACAAAGCAAGAACCAAAAGGGAACTTGTAAAATGTAAAAAGATATTTTCTTGCAAATATAAGGAATGCAACAAACGCTTCCTGTGTTCCAAAGCTCTTGCTAAACACTGTAGTGATGCTCATAACCTAGACCACATTGAAGAGTCTAAAGCTCTTTCTGAAGCAGAATCTGCAGCAAGGTTTTCTTGTAACCAGCCTCAGTGCCCTGCTATTTTTTATACATTTAGTAAGTTGAAACACCACTTGATGGAACAGCATAATATTGAGAGAGAAATACATACAGATTATGAAATTCATTGTAATCTTAATGGCTGTGGCCAGATTTTCACCCATCGCAGTAACTACTCACAACATGTATATTACCGACATAAGAACTATTATGATGATCTGTTCAGAAGTCAGAAAGTAGCAAATGAGAGGCTACTAAGGAATGAAAAGGTATGTGAAACAACTGTCACTCAGGAGCAGGAACAGCAGACTACCAGGAGGTCACTTAATGCTAAAGCCAAAAAATGTGGCTTATTCAAAGACAAGAAAACTCCAATTAGTTTTAAAACAAGAGCTGAAGCCCTCAGTATGTGTGTAGAGCATTCTGAGCACACACAGTTCCCATGCATGGTTGAAGGATGCTTATCTGTGGTGAAGTTGGAGAGCAGCATAGTGAGGCATTACAAACGCACCCATCAGATGAGTAGTGCCTATTTAGAGCAACAGATGGAAAACCTTGTTGTTTGTGTTAAGTACGGTACTAAAATTAAAGAGGAACCCCCTTCGGAAGCAGAGCCCTGCATAAAGAAAGAAGAAAATAGTAGCTGTGAACCAGAGCACACAAAGCACAGTCATTCCCCAGGGGACAGCAATGTGCCCCTGCAGAACACTGATTCCTCCTATCCCGGGGAAAGAGATGGGGTTCAGGAAGGATGTACAGAGAACAACCCAGTGTTTGATGCAGACACTCTGCTCTATCGGGGAACTTTGAAATGTAACCATAGTTCAGAAACCACTTCTTTGGAACAGTGTAATTCAGGTCAGCCTCCTCTCTGTAAAATAGAAAATTCCATACCTGATCCCAGTGGAACTGAAAATGGTACTTATTTCACAAGTTTCCAGATGCCTTTACCACGGATCAAAGAAGAACCTGAGGAGCCAAGTTCAGGGCAAGAAAACACTGTAAAAAATTCAGTTCATGTCCCAAAAGAGAATGTTAGGAAGCATTCACAGCCCAGGTCGTTTGATTTGAAGACTTACAAACCTATGGGATTTGAATCTTCATTTCTGAAATTTATTCAGGAAAGTGAAGAGAAAGATGATGATTTTGATGATTGGGAGCCTTCAGAGCACTTAACATTAAATAATTCCTCACAACCCAGTAATGACTTAACAGGGAATGTTGTGGCAAATAGTAAGGTGAACAATGACCCTGACATTGACATACCTCATCCTTCCAGTGACTCTCCAATTCATGAGAACTTGACTGCACCTTTAATAGTAGCTGAAACGACAGCAGTTCCTTCCCTGGAAAACCTAAGGGTCGTATTGGACAAAGCATTAACAGACTGTGGAGAGCTTGCCTTAAAACAGCTGCATTATCTTCGGCCAGTAGTTGTCCTTGAAAGATCTAAGTTTTCCACACCAATTTTAGACTTGTTTCCAACTAAAAAGACAGATGAGCTTTGTGTAGGAAGTTCCTAAATAGCAATTTTGTTCTTGAAGCAGACTAGCTCCAACACTGCAACATGGGGACAGTTGCCAACATGAACAAAGGCTGAGAACCAGCCACACTGTTGTTTAGGGTAGAGTAGGCTGTGTATTTACATGAATGTATCATATCTATGTCAGCAGTATTGGCTGAGTCCATTAGCTCTCCAGTTGGTATACTGATTGGGTTTTTTTTGTTGTTGTTTATTAAAAAAATGGAACTGTACTCTTGTTTGGTGCTAATTAATACATCAAAATATACTGGGGCTTCCTTTTTCAAATTAAGTGTGCATGATTGTATATGGAACAAATACTAAGGTCCCAGGGTGGGAGGGCTAGGGAAAGGGATATGAAGTTCTTACTTGACTTGAATGTGCACCCATGGGTGCTTTGTGTAATATATTGTATACTACAGCATCTTATATTTTTTGAGTTGAGTTTCAATAAATTACAGTTTTTCACCCATTTCTTTACTCAGTATAATGAATTTTTGTGCCACATGTAAACTGGAATTGGATGTGTATTTTCTGGAATGTGCAACTCATATTTTGTCCCAGTGGTTTTTTTTTTTTTTTTTTTCAAAGTAGGGTCTGTCTCTAGCCCAGGCTAACCTGGAATTCACTATGTAGTTTCAGGGTGGCCTTGAATTCACAGTGATCCTCCTACTCTACTTCCCAAGTGCTGGGGTTAAAGGCCTGCACCACCACGCCTGGCCTTGTCCTGAAATTCTTGTGGAAGTTCTAGCCCTGATATTCAAGTTGCTCCTTTAGGAGGAAGTGTAGAAAATGACCAGGTAGCCAAGTGGGCATGCCAAGCATGAAGGGCATAGCAGATACAGGGAATATTTCCAGGGAACTACACATAATTTAGTATGTTAGCAATAAAAAGGATGAGATTATGTAAAGATAGGCAGGAACCTGGGAAACTGAAAGCGATGGACCTAGGGCTTCAGAGCAGCTGAATCCTTTGACAAATGTTAGGCCTAACAGTCAAGTTATAGCTCACATATGAAGTGGAGTGTTTGAAGAATAAGGAATGAAAACTTGAAGTAATGAGGCAAAGGTGGTGAGAGTGTGCTGATAGCTGTAGCATAGGAACGAGTAGATGAGATCAAGATACATAGTGGGCAGGGGTTGGTGGGTGGAGGATGGAGAAAACATGGAGACTTGTAGTGATGCAGCTGATTACAGAAGCAATAGGATGGCCTGGTGTGGTGACGCATGCCTTTAAATCCTTTATACACTCAAGAGGCTAAGGTGGGAGATTTGATAAGAGTTTGAGAGCCAGGTGTGCACACCTTTAATCCCAGCACTTGGGAGGCAGAGGTAGGATCTCCATGAGTTCGAGGCCACCCTGAGACTACGTAGTGAATACCAGGTCAGCCTGAGCTAGAGTGAGAAACTACCTCGAAAAACCAAAAAAAAAAAAAAAAAGTTTAATGCCAGAATGGGATCCAGACACTACTTTGGAAAACAAAAAAAGGGGGTGGGTGGAGAAAGATGGATATTTAGGAAGAAGATAGCTGATTCTGGTCTTGTTTTTTGTTTCAATGCACTGTACAGTGGGTGGGATTTTTGTTTGCCGGTTTGGTTTCCAAACAAAGGCTTCTTGCCACTGCAAACAAACATAAGACCATTATGCCTCCCCCCACCCCCCAGGTAAGGTCTTGCTCTAGCCCAGGCTGACCTCAAGTTCATGGCGATCCTCTTACCTCTGACTCCTGAGTGCTGGGATTAAAAGCGTGTGCCATCACACTGGGCTTTATGCCACTTTTTGTTTCAGGTTTATATGGGTGACTTGGGAATTGAACCCTGACCTGCAGGCTTTGCAAGCAAGTACCTTTAATTGCTGTACCAGCCTCAGATTTGGTTTTTCTGAGACAAGCTTCCTATTCTAGGCTTACGTCAAACTCTTACATGAGCTTTAACCACACCGGCTGTTTTGTTTTGAGACATCTGATGTACCCATACTGGTTTTGAACTTAACCATGTAGTTCAGGATGACCTTGAACTCCTGATCCTCCTGCTTCTGTTTTCCAAGTGCTGAATTTATGTACATGTACTTACCCTGCATGATTTATGCTGCTTTAAAATTTTTATTTTTATTTCTGTACAGAGAGAATTGGCATGCCAGGGCCTCTTGTTGCTGCAAATGAACTTAGATGCATATGCCACTTTACCTTACATGGGTTTGAGGGAAATGCCAGTAATATGTACTTTGGTTTGGTTTTTACTTTTATTGATGTTGTATATGTGCATAATTTTTTTTTTTTTTTTTTTTTTTTTTTTTTTTTTTTTTTGGTTTGTCCAAGTAGGGTTTCACTCTAGTCCAGGCTGACCTGGAACTCACTATGTAGTTGCAAGGTGGCTTTGAACTCAGTGATCCTCCTACCTCTGAATGCTGGGATTAAAGGCGTGTGCCACCACGCCCGGCTCTCATAATGTATTTTCATCATAACCCTCTCATTACCTTCTCTTCCCTTCCCACTCACCTCCCACTGAACCTCTTCTTTCCAGCTAGTCCCTTTTCTGTTTTGTTTTGGGGTTTTTTTGCCCTCCATCATCCATGAAGAAATGTTGATAGGTCCAATACTGTGCAGGTGTTGTGCAAATAATGACAGCTGCTGTGAGGTCATGAATGGAACAGCCACTTCATGTCCAGTAAACAGCATGCCCAAACACTTCCCCCATATTCTTGGCTCTTACATTCTGTCCCCTTCTTTGCAATGTTCCCTGAGCCTTGGAAGATATGGTAGTGATGTCTTGTTTAGTGCTGAACATTCAACAGTCACTTATTCTCAACACATTAGTGGGCAGTTTTTTTGTTGTTTTGATGGGTTTTTAATCTCTCCAGTCACTGTCATCTGTTAAAAAAGAAGAAAAAGAAGCTTTTCTTGGGTGTGGTGGTGCATGCCTTTAATCCCAAGAGGCCAGGAGGATTGCCATGAGAGTTTGAGGCCACCCTGAGACTATATAGTGAAATACAGGTCAGCCTGGACTAAAATGAGACCCTAGCTCAAAAAAAAAAAAAAAAAAAAAAAAAAAAAAAAGCTGCTCTGTCCAAAGGTAAAGGCAACAGTAATCTATGAGCATAAACATAGAGTACAATTTGATGGGTACAGCATATCCATTTAGCCAAACAATAGTAGTAGCTCCCCACTACAATCTGTCACCTTTCCAGCTATGAGCTTATGACAAGGTTTTCAGTACCAGACATGAATTCCCTCCCTTGGTGTAGTCTTCACATCCAGTCAGCTGTTGACTACTCCTAATCATGGCACTACAGTAATACTTTTTTTTTTCTTGGAGGTAGGGTCTCACTGTAGCTCAGGCTGACCTGGAATTTGCTATGTAGTCTCAGGGTAGCCTTGAACTCACAGTGATCCTCCTACCTCTGCCTCCAGAGTGCTGGGATTAAAGGTGTGCACCTCCACACCTGGCAGTAATACATTCTTAAAATGGGTTTATTCTCTGGTCCTTGTGAAGTTTACATCCACATTCATTAGCCAACAATGAAATGACTCAAAGTCTAATCTCTTTCTCATTACTGCATTGAAGTTTTCAAGATGTTTTCTCATTCTGAAACTGGTTTACTTATTTTGTCAGCTTTTTGGGAATTCCATTCAGCTTGCTGCTCCTTACCCTGGGAGTCTAAAGTCTTCTCCCATTACATTCCAAGATACTTCTTTTTACAGATGCCAGTGGGTGGCTGAAATTCTCAATGAGACTGTTGAAAGAAAACATAGCTGAAAGGCACTTGGAGGCTGACGACCGAAGTCTGATTTGGAGGCTGACTCCGTCTACGTGCTTCAGTTTCCTCGAGGATTCATGGGTAATCATGTTGGAAGGTCCTCTGATCTGAGCATGAGAACTTGCTTGTGCTGGGTGTAATGACACATGCCTACAATTACAGTACTTGGGAAGCTGAGGCAGGAGAATTACCACAAGTCTGATGCCACTGTGGTCTGCATAGCAAGTTTCAGGCCAGCCAGGGATACATAAGACCTTGCCTCATGAAAACAAAACAAAATCCTCATACTGGAAATGTTTAGTCCGGAATAGAAAGCTGCTAAAAGTAAAGTATGTATTCCACTCCTCTGAAAGACAAAGTGTGTCCATTTGCAGTGGAACCAAACCCTAGATTTTAGAACCCATTTGATAGTTCAAGAAAAAGGCCTAGGAGCAGGGCGTGGTGGTGAACACTTTTAATCCTAGCACTCAGGAGGCAGAGGTGGTAGAAGCGCTGTGAGTTCGAGGCCACCCTGAGAATACAAAGTGAATTCCAGGTCAGCCTGGGCTAGAGTGAGACCTTACCTTGAAAAAAAATGAAAAAAAGAAAAGAAAAAGGCCTAGGGCTGAAGAGATGGCTTAGTGGTTAAGGCACTTGCCTGGGAAGCACACTCTACCCCAGGCTGACCTGGAATTCACTATATACACATATGAATGAATAGCTGGCAAAGATTTTCTCCTGTAGCCCATCTCTACTGTTTTTGTTTTGGGGGGTACAGTCTTACTCTAACCCAGGCTGACCTGGAATTCACTATGTAGTCTTAAGGTGGCCTCGAACTCAGCGATCCTCCTACCTCTCTCCCAAATGCTGGGATTAAAGGTATGTGCCACCACACCTGGCTTTTTTTTTTTTTTGGGGTAAAAAACTTTTTATTGACAGCTTCCATGAGTATAGACAACCATGATAATTGCCAAACCTACCTATTCTCCCCCTCTCAAATCCACCCTCAACTGAATCCTCCTTTCCAATTAGTTTCTCTTCTATTTTGATGTCATAATCTTTTCCTTCTATTTGAAAGGTCTTTGTGTAGGTAGTGTCAGGCACTACAAGGTCATGGATATCCAGGCCATTTTGTGTCTGGAAGATTGCATTGTAAGCAGTCCTACCCTCCTTTGACTCCTACATTCTTTCCACCACCTCTTCTGCAATGGACCCTGACTGAGCCTTGGAAGGTGTGATAGAGATGTCTTACTTAGTGCTGAATACTCCACTGTCTTTTCTTAGCACTATGGTAACTTTTGGTTACTTTATGGTCACTGCCATCTGAAAAGAAGTTTCAGTCAGGCATGGTGGTGTACCCCAACACTTGGGAGGCAAGGGTAGGAGGATTGCTGTGAGTTTAAGGCTACCCTGAGACTACATAGTTAATTCCAGGTCAACCTGGGCCAGAGTGAGACCCTACCTCAAAAAAAAAAAAAACCAGAAGGAAGAAAGAAAAAAGAAAGAAAAGTTTCTCTTACTGGGTTTGGTGGCTCACACCTTTAATCCCAGCATAGGGTGGCAGAGGTAGGAGGACCCTTGTGAGTTGGAAGCCAGCTTGAGACTACATAGTGAATTCCAGGTCAGCCTGTAGGAGGAAAGAGCTTCTAACCAAAAGTGAGAGGCAGTTTAGCATAAACCTTTTAAAAAGTGCTAGGGCAGTTTGGTGGACAACAACAAGCATTACTCCCTAGGACTTATCCATAGGCTTTTTGTTTGTTTGTTTGTTTGTTTTGTTTTGTTTTTGGCTTTTTGTTTTGTTTGGTTTTGTATTTCAAGGTAGGGTCTCACTCTGGCCCAGGCTGACCTGGAATTAAGTATGTAGTCTCAGGGTGGCCTCGAACTCTCAGTGATCCTCCTACTTCTGCCTCCAAGTGTTGGGATTAAAGGCATGCAACACTAAGCATGTATTCCCTCTGTGGATTTGGCCTCCATTCCAATCAGAGAGCAGTGGTTTCTCCATAACAGACTTGCCATTATTGTACCAGTTGCCACATTCTTAAGGCCAATCTTAAGGCTTTCAGGGTATACTGGTGTTTAACACCATTGATGACTTATCTCTTTCCCAAAAGATTGCATGCAGCATAGCTTTTTCCAGCTTTGTGACAGATAGTCAAAAGGGAGGAGGCTTCTGGCTCAGCTCCAGTTTGATTTCTCAGTGACCTGCAGCACAAGCACATGGGCTTTTCAGCAATAGAGTCTTGACATCTAGTCCTGGTGGGCAACCCAGAGCCTTGGCAATGGCCTGTAATGTTTTAGGCACATCGGGGACTTCTATGGCCAAGAAATCACTGGAAGGTTTTTGCCCCCAGCACAGAAATTTTTCTAGTAACAATCTATGACTTTTGGGTGCACCATTATTCACATTCATAGGATTCTTCTGCCCATACGCTTGTCTTTAAAAAAATTATATAGGAGTTGGAGAGATGGCTTAACAGTTAAGCCCTTGCCTGTGAAGCCTAAGGACCCCAGTTCGAGGTTCGATTCCCCAGGACCCACGTAAGCCAGATGCACATGGTGGCACATGAATCTGGAGTTTGTTTGCAGTGGCTAGAGGCCCTAGTGAGCCCATTCTCTCTCTCTTTCTCTCTTTCTCTGTCTCTAATAAGTAAATAAATAAATAAAATTTAAAAACATAGTAAAAAAGATTATATATAGGCTAACAAGTAAGTTTCCATATGGTTTATTCATAACATCTTAAATTTTTCATCATTTGTTTTCTGAGGTAGCTCTCACTCTGTAGTCCCAGTGATCCTCCTACGTCTGCCTGTGGAGTGCTGGGATTAAAACCATATGCCATCATGCCTGGCTCAAAATTAAATTTTGATTAGCCCTCCTCATACCCTTTTTGGGTTTTTTTTGTTGTTATTATTGTTGTTTGTTTTTCAATGTAGTGTCTCATTGTAGCCCAGGCTGACCTGGAACTCACTATGCAGTCTCAGGGTGGCATTGAACTCATGGCAGTCCTCCTACCTCTGCCTCCTGAGTGCTGGGATTAAAGGTGTGTACCACCATGCCTGGCTTTGTATCATTTTTATTTTTATTTTTTTAGGTAGGGTCTCACTCTAGTCCAGGCTGACCTGGAATTCACTATGTAGTCTCAGGGTGGCCTCAAACTCACGGTGATCCTCCTACCTCTGCCTCCTGAGTGCTGGAATTAAAGGCATGCGCCACCATGCCCAGCCTTCTTTTTTTATATTTATTTATTTGATAGAGAGGAAGAGGTAGAGTTTGGGCATGCCAAGGGTTCTTACTACTGAAAGGAATTCCAGACACATGTGCTTCTTTGTACATCTGGATTTATGTGGGTACTGGGGAATCAAACCAAGGCCATCAGGCCTTGCAAACAAGTTTCTTTAACCATCTCTTCAGCCCCCCTGGTCTGCATGTCTTTATGCCAGTACTATACTATTGTTATGGCTCTGTAGCATGATTTAAATCCAGGTAAGGTGATATCTCCAATATTGCTCTTTTTGCTCAAGAATACCCCTAAAACATCATCTTCTACCCAGAGTTCTGCTTCAGTGTCACTCCCACCCCCATTTTCATGAGAACATTTGTTTTACTGATGAAGACAGTTTATTAAAATAATTGACTTGGGCACCTGCACTGGAGGCTTTAACCTCCTTTCCTGGTCAGTCCCCATGGGAGTAGTCTGCCTAACAGTCTGAGAAGGACCGTGTAAGCTGATGAGTTGCTTGGGGGTCTTATCAGGAAACAATCTCAATGTCTTGGTGAGCATGCAAAGTGCTTCCTTCACTTTCAGATTCTTTTCCTTGGCACCTCTGATCGAGTCAGCACACACCTTCTCCTGAGACTTCGCATTGTGGCTCGGGTAATTCAGATTCTGTGAATCACCATCTCTCGTTCCATGGGGGTCTTCCTGATATCTTTGAAAGCCATGGCTGCAGCTCAGCTTCCAGATGGACTTATTCCTCCACAAGCATGAACAGTGGAGAGCCAGGAGCAGAAGGAACAACACTGCACTAGACTCATAACCGCAATGACGAGGAAAGAATAAAGGTTTTTATTAGCCTGAATAGAGGCATTCCATGTCCAACTTACCTTCTCTAGACTGTCCACCTCCAATTACACTGCCAAATAGTCATAAAGGATCAGAGTCATTTGCCAAATATACACACATTTTGTGTATTCTGAGAGTTTTGTGCATGTTTAAGAAAGTGCTTTTACCGGGCTGGAGTGTGGTGACTGTAGTTAAAGCGTTTGCCTGCAAAGCCTAACGACCCTGGTTAGATTTCCCAGTACCTACGTAAAGCCAGATGCACAAAGTGGCCCATGCATCTGGAGTTCATTTGCAGCAGCTAGAGGCCCTGGCACACCCATTATCTCTGTCTCTCTTTCCTGTCTTTCTTGCTTACAAATAAATAAAAATTTAAAATTAAAAAAAAAAAAGCTGGGCATGGTGGTGCACACTTTTAATCCCAGTATTTGGGAGACAGAGGTAGGAGGACCGCCATGAGTTCAAGGCCACCATGAGAATACAGACTGAATTCCATGTCAGCCTGGCCTAGAGTGAGACCCTACCTCAAAAAACCAAAAAGAAAAAAAAGGAAGGAAAGAAAAGAAAGAGCCAGCTAGCCAGGCATGGTGGTGCATGCTTTTAATCCCAGCACTCGAAGGCAGAGTTCAAGGCCATCTACCTCTGCTAGGATTAAAGGCATGTGCCACCACGCCCGGCTCTCCACAACTTTTTTTTTAACTTTTTGAAACAGACTCACCATGTATCCAGGCTGGCCTGGAGCTCACAATCCTGCCTTTGCCTGAGGGTTGGAATTACAAACATGCGCCCCAACACCTAGCAAATACATGTTTAAAGACATACTGGCCACCACTCTTTGGTGGCCAGGCAGAGTTGGGAGGATCAGTTCAAGGTCATCCTCAGCTCTATAGGGTGAGTTTGAGGTCAGCCTGGGCTACATGAGGCCCTGCTTCAAAGTAAATGAATAAACAAACTGACATTCTTTGCAGTTGCTTTGGAAGGTAGTTTGTCAAGACTATTGTGGAGCTTCATTACAAGACCAAGTAACAGCCACCATAGCTTAGAATATCTGTCATTGTTCAATGTGTGACTGAGGGCCAATGTTGTGGGCATTGCCAAAAAAAATGATAAAAATGCAGAATTTTAGGCCCTGGAGTATACCTATTGGGCTCAGAACTTCTCATTTTGTATTCTGATGGGCACAGAAAGTTTCTGGGAATACTTGGAATACAAAGTGAGAAATTACAGTAATTTTTTATTTTTTTGATTTTTCAAGGTAGGGTTTCACTCTATTCCAGGCTGATTTGGAATTCTCTATGTAGTCTCAGGGTGGCTTTGAACTCTGGGTGATCCTCCTACCTCTGCCTCCCGAGTGTTGGGATTAAAGGTGTGCACCACCACGCCTGGTTTACAGTAATTCTTTTTTTAAAAAAAATTTATTTGACAGAGAAAGAAGGAAAAAGAATGGGTGTGCCATGGCCTCCAGTGACTGCAAACGAACTCCAGACACATGCGCCCCCTTGTGCATCTGGCTAACGTGGGTCCTGGGGAATTGAACCTGGGTCCTTTGGCTTTGCAGGCAAATGCCTTAACCACTATGCCATTCTTCCAGCCCTACAGTAATTCTTTTTATCTTAAACTATGTTGTTGAATGTTCATTTAGTAAATGCCATTGTTACTGTCATTTGACATATGAAAAACATGAAATGTGTGGTGACTCATGCTTAGTATTCAGAGGCCGAGGCAGGGGGATTGCCATGGGTTCAGTGCCAGCCTGAGCTACAGAGAAACAGTATTTCAAAATAAAATAAGACAGCCAGGCATGGTGGTGCATGCCTTTAATCCCAGTGCTTGGGAGGCAGAAGTAGGAGGATCACTGTGAGTTAGAGGCCACCCTGAGACTACAGAGTGAGTTCCAGGTCAGCCTGGGCTGGAGTGAAACCCTATCTCGAAAGAAAGAAAAAAAAAACCCAAAACCAAAACAAAATAAAATTTGGAGCCAGGTGTGGTGGCACATGCCTTTAATCCCAGCACTTGGGAGGCAGAGGTGGACAGATTACTGTGAGTTCGAGGCTACCCTGAGACTACAATAGTGAGTTTCAGGTCAGCCTGGGCTAGAGTGAGACCCTACCTCAAAAAAAAAAAAAACTTGGGTTGGAGAGATGGCTCAGTGTTAGGCATTGCTGAACATGGGCTGGGACTGTGAGGAAGCTGGCCTGGGCTGTTGGACATGGCTGGGGACCTTGGGCTGTGGGGGTTGCAGCTGGTCTTATCATCAGGAACCCACTCTGACGACGGAGCTAGCCCTCCCTTCTCTTAAGGTTGTAGTGTACCCCATCTTCGCCCAGAGTGGGCAGAACCGGTGGGCCCTCCCCCTTTATCCCAAAAGCACCAGGCCATTCCATAGTCAGGCTTTGTCCCCCCTCCCCACAGTTCCTGACCTTGTGGCCAGCTGCCCAAGAGACCCTTATATAGTCAACAGTCTCCCTGCAGCTGTAGCCATCCAATATGTGGCTGAAGTCACGTAGCTTCCCCCCACACACACACACACTTTTGTTACCTCCCTTGCAGCTTCTCCCTGGCAACTTCTGCCTTCCTACACCAGCCAATTAGATAGCAACCCATAAACCTATGTATCCAATCACCTTATGATCTGTATGTGCCTTCTCAACCTTTCTCAAGTGTTTTTAAATCCACTCCCCTTTTGAATAAATGAGAGCATGCTATCCATCAGACCATCTCCCGCACTCACCCGCTCCAAGACCCTGCTTCCCCTCAGCTCCTCCTGCGCCCAGGATGTCGGTGGGCCAAACCCAGGAACAGCAAGGATCCACAGCTCAGTGGTCAAAGGCACTTGCTTGTAAAGCCTCATGGTCCAGGTTCAATTTCCCATTGCCCACTAAAGCGGGTGTTGCAGTCAAGTTTGCATTATGGCAGAAATCACCTGATCAAGAGCAGCTTGTGGGAAAAAAGGTTTATTTCGGCTTACAGACTCAAGACTAAAGGGGAAGCTCCATGATGGCAGGGGAAAACAATGGCATGAGCAGAGGATGGGCATCACTTCCTGGCCAACATCAGGTGGATAATAGCAACAGGAGAATGTGCGACACACTGACATGGGGAAATTGGCTATAACACCCATAAGCCTGCCCCTAACAGTACACTACCTCCAGGAGGCTTCAATTTCCAGTTGCTATCAGCTGGGGAGACTAGCATTCAGAATACCTAAGTTTATGGGGGACACCTGAATCAAACCACTACAGCAGTGCATGAACCTGGAATTAATTGGCAGTGGTAGAAGGCCTGGCATGGCCATTCTCTCTCTTTCTCTCTCTGTTTCTCTCTCTCTCTCTCTCTGCCTCAAAATAAAACTGACAAGGTAACCTCAGTTTCTTATCTCAAAATGTGTATGGTGTATGCACGTGTTTATGTGCAAGTGTGCATGCTCAGGTCCTCATGCTTGAATGGCAGGCACTCTTACCCACTGAGCCATTTCCCACCCCTCATGTAGGCAATGTTTGAAGTGCCTAAAATGTCACTTGTCTGTAGTTAAGCTTAGTGTATTGTCAGAGTAAATTGGAAGTGTATGTAGAGGTGGTCATTCAGTGTTGACATTTTCTCATGTAAGAGTAGATGGAGAACAAGTGCATCCTGCTTCTGTGAAAAAGTCTGCTTGCTTTCTAAAAGTAGCTTCAACCCAGGCATGGTGGTGCACACTTTTAATCCCAGCACTTAGGAGGCTGAGCTAGGAGGATTACTGTGAGTTTGAGGCCACCCTGAGACTACATAGTGAGTTCCAAGTCAGCCTAGGCTAGAGCAAGACCTTACCATGAAAAGCAAAAATAATAATAAATAAGTAATCTGGGCATGGTGACATGTGCCTTTAATCCCAGCACTGGGGAGGCTGAGGTAGGAGGATTGCTGTAAGTTTGAGGCCACCCTGAGACTACAAAGTGAATTCCAGGTCAGCCCAAGCTAGAGTGAAACCCTACCTCATAAAACCAAAAAATAGGGCTGGGGAGGTGGCTTAGCAGTTCAGGCGCTTGCCTGGAAAGCCAAAGGACCCAGGTTGGCTTCCCCAGAACCAACATAAGCCAGATGCACAAGGTGGTGCATGCGTCTGGAGTTCATTTGCAGTGGCTGGAGGCCCTGGTATGCCCATTCACTCTCTCAAATAAATAAAATTTTAAAAACATTTAAACACCAAAATAATAATAATAGCCGGGCGTGGTGGTGCATGCCTTTAATCCCAGCACTCGGGAGGCAGAGGTAGGAGGATCACCATGAGTTCAAGGCCAGCCTGAGAATACAGAGTGAATTCCAGGTCAGCCTGGACTAAAGTGAAATCTTACCTTGAAAAACAAAACAAAAGCCGGGCGTGGTGGCACACGCCTTTAATCCCAGCATTCGGGAGGCAGAGGTAGGAGGATTGCCATGAGTTCGAGGCCACCCTGAGCTACAGTGAAACCCTGCCTCTAAAAAACAAAAAGAAAACAAAAAAAAATAAGAAGAATAATGAATAAATACATAAATAAAAGTAAGTTTGAGCCAGGCATTGGTGCGTCACACCTTTAATCCCAGCACTTAGGAGGCAGGTAGGAGGATTACTGTGAGTTTGAGGCCAGCCTGGGACTACAGGGTGAGTTCCAGGTGAGCCTAGGCTACCAAAAGACCCTCAAAAAAAAAAAAAAGTAACTTCAAAAAATCAAAAAAAATCATTCCTCACACTTCTCACTCTTAAGTAGACTGGTGACATGGCTACTACTGGTCTATATTCCATATGTATAGCTGGGTCTAGAGAGTCTAGCCTACTCTACTCTGACCTGCTTGATCTATACTGAGCCTTCTCCGTGTAGACCTGCTAACAGAAAATTGGAAAAAGCTACACTGTATCCAGTTTAGTGGGAGAGAGAGAAATCACCAGTGAAGATACTAAACAATGGATACTGCAAGCCTTAAATATGCCAGCTAGGCCAAATAAGCCAATGGGTGCAATAGTGGCATGTCTGTTATGGGGGAAACCAACTGCTCTCTCATTGGACTGGAGGCTAAATGTATATATCATGTTCACCAAACTGCCCAGTAAGCACTTCTCTTAATGTTTATACCCATATATTAATGCTACTCTCACTTTTAGTTAGAGAAGCTTCTTTTTTCAGATGGCAATGACTTTGGGATGACTCAGAAGGCACCATAGTGCTGAGAAAAAGTGACAGAGGAGTACTCAGCACTGAAATATCTTTATCATATCTTCCAAGGCCCAGGGTCCATTGCAGAAGAGGTGGCAGAAAGAATGTAAGAGCCAAAGGAAGGGTAGGACTCCTTACAACGTGCTCCTCCAGACACAAAATGGCCTGGATATCCATGACCTCATAGTGCCTGACGCTCCCTACACAAGACCATCGTAATAGGAGGAAAAGATGATGACATCAAAATAAAAGAGAGACTGGGGCTGGAGAGATGCTTAGTGGTTAAGGCATTTGCCTGCAAAGCCAAAGGACCTTGGTTCGATTCACATAAGCCAGATGCACAAGGTGGCACATGCGTCTGGAGTTCGTATGCAGTGGCTGGAGGCCCCGATGCACCCATTCTCTTCCTCTCTCTCTCCCCCTCTTTCTCTCTCGCTCTCTCAAATAACAAAATATTTAAAGCCCAGTGTGGTGGCACACGCCTTTAATACCAGCACTCTGGAGGCAGAGGTAGGGGGATCACCATGAATACGGGGCCACCCTGAGACTACATAGTGAATTCTAGGTCAGCCTGAGCTAGAGCAAGACCCTATCTCAAAAACAAACAAAAATAAAACAGAATAGTACAGATGGTTAAAGGAAAGTTATACATAAATGTTCTGGCAGTGGGATGGGAACCAAAAGAGCATTGAGATGCGTAAGGATGTTCAGACAAACCTGAAGAATGAGAAGTCAGCCAGTGAACTTAAGGGTCATCAATGCCACAGCTTTGTCATGTAGCAGCTTCCTCTTGGACATTGACAAGCCTGCCATAGCTGGAGTTGGAAAATAAACAGGATTGAAGGGAAGAAAAGAAGGTTGGGTATGTAGAGCCCAGGTATTACAGTGTTCTGCCTCCATGTTCTAGATTAGGATTTGGTTTTGTTTTGTTTTCTATATTTTATTTATTTATTTGAGAGAGAGAAAGAGGTAGAGAGAGGGGGAGAGAATGGCCATGCCAGGGCCTCTGGCCATTGCAGACAAACTCCACATGCATGCACCCCCTTGTGCATCTGGCTTACATGAGTCCTGGAGAATCGAAAGGGGATCCTTTGGTTTTGTAGGCAAACGCCTTAACCACTAAGCCATCTCTCCAACCTTTTTTTTTGTTGTTGTTGTTTGGTTGGTTTTGTTTTTTTGAGGGAGGGTTTTGCCCTATCCCAGGATGACCTGAAGTTCACTATGTAGTCTCTGGCTGGTCTTGAATTCACAGCAATCTTCCTACTAAAAAGCTCCCTAGTGCTGGGATTTAAGGTGTGTACCACCACACCCAGCTAAATTAGGCCTTTTTTATGGGAGACAGCAAGAGTGAGAGTGAGAGAGAATTGGCATGCCAGGGCCTCCAGCCACTGTACTTAACTTCCAGATGTGTGTGCCACCTTGTATGCATATGAAACTTTGCATGCTTGTGTCACCTTTGTACGTCTGGCTTACGTGGGACCTGGAGAGTTGAACATGAGTCCTTGGGCTTTGTAGGCAAGTGTCTTAACTATTAAGCAACCTCTCCAGACCTAAATTAGGACTTGTTGAAAAATATTTTATTTATTTATTTAATTATTTATTTATTTGCAAGGAGAGTGAGACAGAAAGATACAGGGGGAGGTGGGCACACCAGGGTTTCCTGCCAGTGCAAATAAACTCCAGACACATGCACCACTTTGTGGATATGGATACTGGGGAATCAAACCCAGGCTTTTAGGCTTTTGCTAGCCAGTGCCTTTAACCAAGGGGTTATCTCCCCAGCCCCTAGATTAGGATTTTATAATATATATGAGAGACTACAGTGTGCCAGGGTCTCCTGCCACCAAACAAATTCCAGATGCATGGGCCACATTGTGCATTTGGCTTCATGTTGGTACTGGAGATTTGAACCCAGGTTGGCAGGGTTAGCAAGGGAAGCACCTTTAACTGCTGAGCCTAGATTAGGATTTTGTTTGAAAGACAGTGAAGAACCTACTGGAAGCTTAAAAGTACGAGTTAAGTCAGTAAATCTTACCAGCATTATATGTAAGATTACTGAGTAAAAGTGACCTGAGTCTTGGGTTGGTGGATGGGAGGGTAGGTGGCACAGTTAGAAGTGGACTGAAATGCCTGCATTTTTTTTTTTTTTTTTTTTTGAGAGAGAGAAGAGAGAGAGAATGGGTGCTCCAGGGCTTCTAGCCACTGCAAACAAATTTAGGACACATATGCCACTTTATGCATCTGGCTTTACATGGGTACTAGGGAGTGGAACCCAGGTTGTTAGGCTTTGCAAGGAAGTACCTTTAATGGCTGAACCATCTCTCCAGCCCTAGACAAAATGATTTATCATTGAAGAGTTTCAGTTGTCTAAAAAAAGAGTCAGCCAGGTGTGGTGGCACATACCTGTAATCCCAGCACTTGGGAGGCAGAGGTAGGAGGATCACCATGAGTTCAAGGCCACCCTGAGACTACATAGTTAATTCCAGGTCGGCCTGGGCTAGAGTGAGACCCTACCTCGGAAAACCAAAAAAAAAAAAAAAATTGCTGGAGGGATGGCTTAGCAGTTAAGGCATTTGCTGCAAAGCCAAAATACCTAGGTTCAATTCCCCAGGACCCACATTAGCCAGATGCACAAGGGGCGCATGCATCTGGAGTTCATTTGCAGTGGCTGGAGGCTCTGGTGCACCCATTCTCTCTCTCTCTCTTTTTTTTCTCTCTCCCTCTCTCTCTCTGTCAAATAAATAAGGCACATAAATAAAGGCACATGCCTTTAATCCCAGCACTCAGGAGGCAGAGGTAGGAAGGATCACTGTAAATTCAAGGCCACCCTGAGACTACAGAGTGAATTCCATGTCAGCCTGAGCTGGAGTGAGACCCTACCTCAAACACCCCACCCCCCAATAAAAGGCCGGTCTGTTAGGCTTGCCTCAAAAAATTTAAAAAAATTTAAGGCCAGAGCCAGGCCTAGTGGTTTATGCCCTTAATCTCAGAACTTGGGAGGCAGAGGTAAGAGGATCACTATGAGTTCAATGCCACCCTGAGACTACATAGTGAATTCCAGGTCAGCCTGGGCTAGAGTGAGACCCTACCTTGAAAAACCAAAAACTAGGGCTGGAGAGATGGCTTAATGGTTAAGGTGCTTGCCTGTGAAGCCGAAGGACCTAGGTTCAATTATCCATTTCCCATGTAAGCCAGATGCACAGATGATGCATGCATCTGGAGTTCGTTTGCAGTGGCTAGAGGCCCTGAAGCACCCATTCTCATTCTTTCTTTCTCCCTTTCTCTCTGTCTCAAATAAATAAATAAATAAATAAATTTAAAAAAGAAAAACCAAAACAAACACAAAACAAAAACCTTCTAAATCCTATGTCCTCAGATTTCCACTCAGCCTGGATACACCTATTTTCTCATGTCAACGTATTACCTGTAAAAGTACTAAAAGAAAGATTAACTGAAGTTTGCTGGTAGAGAGAAATGCTAGAACATTTTATTTTGGAAGATAAGTTTTATTGGAGGAGGGGGTTGGTATGGTACACCATTGAAGAACATGGCAGGGTTCTAAAGCTGAGGCTTCAGTTCCAAGGAACAAAGGGAAATTCTTGTTTTTGATGAGATTTTAGGGAGGAGGGCTGTATGGACATAAACTACATAAGCAATGTCACAGAAGCATTGGAGGAGAGAATGGAAGATAAGTCCTCTGGTCCTTCAAGGTTTCTAAGGGGAAGGGGTGAGGGTTTGGGAAGGCAGAAAGGCTCTTAATTTGACAACAATTGAAGCTATGATTCAAAGTTACCTCAGGTCAGACAGCAGGGCCTTTAAAAAAATATTTTATTTTATTTTATTTATTTATTTGAGAGAGAAAGAGGGAGGGGGAGGGAGGGAAAGAATGGGCACGCCAGAGCCTCTAGCCACTGCAAATGAATTCTAGACACATGTGCCATTTTGCCCATCTGACTTATGTGGGTCCTGGGGAATTGAACCTAAGTCCTTTGGCTTTGTAGGCATGTGCCTTAACCGCTAAGCCATCTCTCCAACCCTTATTTAATATTTTATTCATTTATTTGTAAGCAGAGACAGACATAGACAGAGAGAATGGGCACCCCAGGGCCTCCAGTCACTGTAGACAAACTGCAGATGCATGTGCCACTTTTTGCATCTGGCTTTATGTGGGCACTAGAAAATCAAACTTGGATCATTAGGCTTTGCAGACAAGTACTTTAATAGCTGAGCCATCTCTCCAGCCCCCAGCAGGGCCTGCTAAAGTGATCACATCTGTGTTCTAACATGACCCTTGCATAGAATTACTGAAAATGTTCTATATCCAGAAGGTACCCATGTTGTTAAATTTAACTAAAGCTAAAGTGTAAGGGTGGAGAGACTGCTCAGTGGTTAGGGCACTTTCCTGCAAAGCCAAAGGACCCAGGTTCAGTTTCCCAGTACTCAAGTAAAGCCAGATGTACAAGGTGGCCCATATGTCTGGAGTTTATTTGTCTAGAGTCCCTGGCACACCCATTTTCTCTCTCTCTCTCTCTGTATCTTCTTCTTCTCTCTCTAATAAATAAATAAAAATTTAAAAATTAAAACATAGAGCCAGGCATGGTAGTGCACACCTTTAATCCCAGCACTTGGAAGGCAGAGGTAGGAGGATTGCCATGAGTTCAAGGCCACCCTGAGACTACATGGTTAATTCCAGGTCAGCCTGAGCTAGAGTGAGACCCTACCTCAAAAAACCAAAACCAAATGCTGGAGAGATGGCTTAGCGGTTAAGGCGCCTGCCTGCTAAGCCTAAGAATGCTGGTCCCAATCTCCAGCGGTTCCAATCTCCAGTTCCCACGTTTAGCCAGATGCAAAGTGATGCAAAGGTGCAATGCCACATTTGCCCACAAGGGGGTGCATGCATTTGGATTTCATTCACAGCAACTGAGAGACTGCTGGCGCGCCCATTCTCTATCTGTCGCCCTCTCCCTCTCTCTCTGTCTGTCTTTCTCTGTGTCTCCAAAAATAAATAAATAAAATTTTTAAAAAATTAAAAAAACAAAACAAACAACAACAACAAAAAAAGTGTAAAATTCTGTCTTTCTGCAACACAGTCCTTTTTATTTTTAGTATTATATTTTTATTTATTTGAGAGAGGGAAAGAGGCAGACACAGAGAGAGAGAATAGGCAGGCACGCCAGGGCTTCCAGCCACCTCAAACAAACTCCAGATGCATATGCCATCTTGTGCGTCTGGCTTACATGGGTCCTGGGGAATAGAACTGAGGTACTTTGCCTTTGCAGGCAAGCGCCTTAACTGCTAAGCCATCACTCCAACCCTTTTTTTTTCTTTCAAGGTAGGGTCTCACTCTACCCCAGGCTGACCTGGAATTCACTATGTAGTCTCAGGGTGGCCTTGAACTCACAGTGATCCTCCTACCTTTGCCTCCTGCACATTTTTTTTTCTGCACATTTTTTTGAGACAGGGTCTCATGTAGCCCAAGCTGTCTTTGAACATTCTAAGCAGCCAAGGATGACCTTGACTTCCTGATCCTTCTGCCTCCACCTCCCGAGTGTTGGGGTAATAGCTGTGCAACATCATGCCCAGATGATGTGGTTCTGAGGATCCAACCCAGGGCTTCATGCATGCCTAGGCAAGCACTGTAACACAACTGAGCTACATGTGCCCGGCCCCCACCATCATCTTTTAAGTGAGTGTTGGACAATGCAGATACAGAACATTTCCCTCATTGCAGAAAGGACTGTTGGACAGTGCTGTGTTGGGACTGGGAGAAAAGAATAAGGATGAACTGAAAGTAGGCCAATGCCCTGTTGATTCTGAGTGAGAAGGGTCCCTGGGACAGCGGGAAGTAGGCTGACCATTTTTGCAATAGTGACATCACAAAACATAGCTCACAATGGCTCCAGAGCAGTTGAGCTCCCTGCCCACTGCCTGTGTCTAGATTCCTGAAGCCTCTGTACATGTAGTGCCTGGAGCTGCTGTTTTAGAAATGCCACCACCCCCATCTCCATCTTCCTCCTGGGACAACCTCTTCGAGTCTCTGTCTCTGAGCACGATATGGAATTGGCTGCAAGCAACTTTCGTGGGGGAGACTAAAGTGCCTCAGCAGACAAATTCTGGAATACTAGATAATCTTGCTCCAGTTGTGCAAGTCATCCTGAGGATTTCCTTTTTGATTTTATTAGTGATAGGATTGTTTGCCTTATGGAAGCGAAGCATTCGGTCAATTCAGGTTGTACTCTTGTTAAAGAAAAATATAAGTAGTTCTATGTGTGGGGGTGGGGGTTGGTGGTGTTGGTGTTGTGGTGTTTGATTCTGGTGTTCTGAGACAGGGTCTCATTAGGTAGCTGTAGCTGACCTTAAAGTCACTGTAGATCAGGATGGCCTCATTATATGAATCTCCTCCCCCAGCCTTCACTCTCACTCCCCGCCCCACTAAGTGCTAGGATTACAGACATTCACCACCATGTCCAACTATAATCTGAACTTTGCTTCTCTCCCATATTGCTGCCATCCAGATTTAAGACTTTGCCAAGGAGCAAGGGTGAACAGTTGTGTCTGAAGTTGCTTGGAACTAGGTTACCCTGCAAACCTCCACTAATGAGGCTTTGATCATAAACACGCTCTTTCTCCCAGTGGGGTTTGGCTTGTCTCTAGTATAAAATGGATAAAAGAAGTTCGTCACCTGAGAAAGCAGATTTACCCACAAGCTTATTTGATCACTAATCTCTGGTTTCAGAATGTAGACTATGGGATAACCAGGCTCTTGTGTATGACCCCTTTGTTTATACTTCATTGCTCTTTAGCTGACGAGGAAGCACATGGATTTATTAAGTTATCACAGTGGTCTCATTATTGTGTTTTAGCAAGGCAAGCCTCCATAAATATCCAGGGGCTCTTTGGAGAATAGGAATTTAACTGGCTGGAGTTGTGAGGAATGTTTGGGATTTTTACATAGTTCTGTTTAATCATCAATAATAGCTTATGTATAACATAGTCTTAAGTGTTTGGGGGAATCTCAATTCAATGAAATGGGTAGAGTTTATTTTCACATGAGAAATGATACAGGTGCATTGAGGCTCAGTGGAAGTTTAAGGAGACAGAATATTTTTTTCGAGGTAGGGTCTTGCTCTAGTCCAGGCTGACCTGAAATTCACCATGTAGTCTCAGAGTGGCCTCAAACTCATGGCAATCCTCCTACCTCTGTCCCCCGAGTGCTGGGATTAAATGCGTGCACCAGCATACTAGCTTTTTTTGTTTTTGTTGTCTTGTTTTGTTTTTTTTCTGGGTAGGGTCTCATTCTAGCCTAGTCTGATCTGGAATTTACTATGTAGTCTCAGGCTGGCCTCAAATTCACAGCGATCCTCTTACCTCTGTACCACTGCCTCCCGAGTGCTGAGATTAAAGGTGTGCACCACCATGTCCAGCTCAGGAGACAGAATTTTTTTGTTTGTTTGTTTTTTGAGGTAGGGTCTCTAGCTTAGGCTGACCTGAATTCACTATGTAGTCTCAGGGTGGCCTTGAACTCTCAGCAATCCTCCTACCTCAGCCTCCCCAGTGCTGGGATTAAAGGCATGAGCCACCATGCCCGGCAGAATTTTTAAAAAACATTTATTTTATTTTATTTATTTATTTGAAAAAGAGAGGGAGAGAGAATGGGCACACCAGGGCCTTCAGTCACTTCACACAAACTCCATACACATGTGTTACCTTATGCATCTGGCTTACGTGAGTCCTGGGGAATTGAACCTAGATCCTTTGGCTTTGTAGGCAAGTGCCTTAACCACTAAGCCTTCTCTCAGCCCATTTTTAATATTTTTATTTATTTATTATTTATTTGAGAAAGAGAGAGAGATAAAGACAGAAAGAGGCAGAGAAAGAGAGAGAGAACAGGCACACCAGTACCTCCTGCCCCTGCAAACAAACTCCAGATGCATGCACCACTTTGTGCATCTAGTTTTATGTGGGAATCAGACTCAGACTGTCAAGCCTTGCAAGCAAGCACCCTTAACGCATGAACCATCTCTCCAGACCCATATTCTGTTTTAATCTCTCAAAACCCTCATCCAGCCAGGCCTTAAAACCCAGCACTCAGGAGATTGTGAATTAGGAGGATCACTGTGAGTTCCAGGCCAGCCTGGACTACATAGTGAGTTTCAGGTCATCCTGGGCTACAGTGAAAACCCTGCCTCAAACAAAATAAAACCAAACACTGCATCCTACGCAGGGCAGGGATTATCATCTCCACTTTGCCCGAGTTCATATAGCTTTGTTAGAGTTAGCAAATCCTCAGTTTGAATCCAGTTTTTAGGATTCCAAATTTAGTTCTTGTCCAAAATCTCATTTGGTATAATCAGAGAAAGAGCGTGTGCACGTACGCACATGCACGTACACACATGCACACACTTCAGTCATCTGGCAAGATAATGTTGTACAGGAAGAAACCTTTTTAGTTTAGTGAAGTCAGAAAGGTCAGCTTGCACTGGCTCATGGTCACTGCTTCAATCTTAGCACCTGGGGGGCTGAGGTAGGAGGATGCCGTGAGCTCAAGGTCAACCTGTACTACAGCCAGACTGTTTCAAAAGAAAAACTAAACAAAACAGAGGAGCTTGCAGCCCTTTGGACACTTTAGCCAAAAACAAATAAACAAAAAACACAACCAAGTATTTTGGTGATGATGCCTGTGGAGGCAGGGGCATCAGAAGTTCAAGGTTAAGCCGGGCGTGGTGGTGCACGCCTTTAGTCCCAGCACTCGGGAGGCAGAGGTAGGAGGATCACTGAGAGTTCGAGGCCACCCTGAGACTACATAGTTAATTCCAGGTCAGCCTGGAACAGAGTGAGACCCTACCTTGCAAAACCAAAAAAAAAAAAAAAAAAAGAAGTTCAAGGTCATCCTTGATGATATACTTAGAGCAGCCTGGAATATGAGACCCTGTCTCAAAACGGGGGTGGGGTGTGGGTAGACAGTACAATAGTGGATAATGGTGGTATGGGCTCAGGAGACAACTGTTTGGGTTTAATTTTTTTTTTTTTTTTTTTGGTTTTTCGAGGCAGGTGTCACTTTAGCTCAGGCTGACCTGGAATTCACTATGTAGTCTCAGGCTGGCCCCTTGGGTTTAAGTTTTTGTTAGCACTGCCTTCTCTGTGAGCTGAGAGCAATCATGTAAGCCTCAGTTTCTCTGTAAGATGGGCTCATTAGCAGTGTTTCCTTTTAGGGTTGTTGTGAGTATTAAAGGGGATATTATACATACCTGTACTCAATGAGCAGTGCTGGTTGATATAAATAAAAATATTTGTTTTATGCTTATCCCTGCAGGAATTTGTCCTAACATTAAAATAATTTCTTCCATGACAAAGAAATGTTCTCTTCACACAACTATACTTGGAACAATTCCTAAATCCCAGTCCCTGGCTCCAACACTTTCCATATATGACCTCGGACATTGACAGGGTCCACACTGGAAGGAACCTAAATAACTATCTAATTCAAGTTTTTTCCTGCATAAATAGTTTAGGCAGAGGGCTGGAGAGATGGCTCAGCAGTTAAGGCACTTGCCTATAAAGCCTAAGAACCCAGGTTTGATTCCCTAGAACCCACATAAACCAGATGTACATGGTGGCACATGTGTCTGGAGTTTGTTTGCAGTGACTAGAGGCCCTGGCACACCTATCCTTTCTCTAAATAAAAAAATAAATAAAATAGGGCTGAAGAAATGGCTTAGCGGTTAAGGTGTTTGCCTGTGAAGCCAAAGGATCCTGGTTCAATTCTCCAGAACCCATGTAAGCCAGATGCACAAGGGGCACATGCATCTGGAGTTCGTTTGCAGTGGCTAGAGGCCCTGGTATGCCCATTCTTTCTCTGTCTGTCTCTCTTCTATCTCTCTCTCTGCTTGCAAATAAACCAATAAAAAATTTTAAAAATAAAATAAAATAAATAAGGGCAAGGTGTGGTGGCACATGTCTTTAATCCCAGCACTCAGGAGGCAGAGGTAGGAGGATTGCCATGAGTTTGAGACCAGCCTGAGACTATGGAGTAAATTCCAGGTCAGCCTGGAAAAACCTAAATAAATTTTTAAAAATTTAAATTAAAAAGGGGAGCAAAGGCTTCCCAGCATCGGGGGCAGGAGGGGATGAGTTACTGTTATCAAGTCAGCCTGGGGCTTTTGTTCTGTTTTGCATCCTTAGTTAATTGTTCTGTTTTGCATCCTTAGTTAATTGTGCTATTTCACACGAACAAGTAACAATCAACTTCTCTCATTTCTCTTTAGAAAATACTGATGTTTGTAATCACTCTCTACCAACTTTACAAGAAGGGCTCAGATTTTTTTCAGGCTTTATTAGCCAATCCAGAAGGAAATAGTCGCCGGGGTCAAGACAATAGTATCTTCCTGACCTTGGGTTTGCAAGAGAAAATTCTGAAAAAACTTCAGATGGTGGAAAACAAAGTGAGGGACCTGGAGGGTATTATCATTGCCCAGAAACCCTCTGCAAAGAGGGACTGTTCTTCTGAGCCCTATTGCAGCTGCTCTGACTGCCAGAGTCCCTTGCCTACCTCAGGGTTCACTTCCACATCTGAAATGTGATGGACTCTAATCTTTTCCAGAAGAGCACTGTTTCCCTCCTGTGTGCAGTGGTGTGTCAATAAAGATAGAGAACTATATTGAAATTACCCTGCAAGGATTGTCTCTGATTATTTATTTATTGACAACTTATATAATTATAAACAATAAACCATGATAATTCCTTCCCCTCTCCCACTTTCCCCTATCCATTATCCATCATATTCCTTCCCCCTCTCAATTAGTCTTTCTTTTATTATTTATTTTATTTATTTGTTTATTTATTTATTTTGGTTTTCCGAGGTAGGGTCTCACTCTAGTTCAGGCTGACCTGGGATTCACTATGTAGTCTCAGGGTGGCCTTAAACTCACAGCTATCCTCCTACCTCTGTCTCCCAAGTGCTGGGATTAAAGGTGTGCTCCACCATGCCTGGCCTTTCTTTAATTTTTATGTCATCATTTTTTCCTCTTATTATGAGGGTCTTGTGTAGGTAGTACCAGGCATTGCGAGATCATGGATATCCAGGCCATTTTGTGTCTGAAAGATTGCATTGTAAGCAGTCCTACCCTTCCTTTGACTCTTACATTCTTTCTGCCACTTCTTCCACAATGGACCCTGTTGGTGCTCTCTGTCTCTCTCTCTCTTTTTTTTGTGGTTTTCCGAGGTAGGGTTTCACTCTAGTTTAGGCTGACTTGAAATTCACTATGTAGTCTCAGGGTGACCTCAAACTCTTGGTGATCCTCCTACCTCTGCCTCCCGAGTGCTGGGATTAAAGGCGTGTGCCACCACAGCCGGCTCACTCTCTCTCTCTCTTTTTTTTTTTTAAGATATTTATTTATTTATTTATTTATTTATTTATTTATTTATTTATTTATGAGAGAGAGAATAGATGTGCCAGGGCCTCTAGCCACTGCAAACAAACTCTAGATGCATGTACCACTATATACATTTGGCTTACATGGGACCTGGAGAATCAAACCTGGATTCTTAGGCTTCGCAGGCAAGTGCCTTACTGCTAAGCCATCTCTCCAGTCCAGCTCTCTCTTTAGTAGGGCCCAACTCATATTTGTATATCCAGTGGGTACTGTAAGGTCAGGGTAGTTAAAAATGTCTTGGAGGGGCTGGAGGGATGGCTCAGTGGTTGAGGAGTCTGCCTGTAAAACCTAATGACTTACATTCAATTCCCCAGTACCCATGTACAGCCAGATGCACAAAGTAGTGCCTGCATCTGGAGTTTGTTTGCAGCAGCTGGAAGCCTTGGAATGCCCATTCTGTCTGTCTCTCTCTTCTGTATCTCTCTCTGCTTGCAAATAAATTTAATTTTTAAAAAATGTCTTGGAGGCCGGGCGTGGTGGCACAAGCTTTTAATTCCAACACTCAGGAGACAGAGGTAGGAGGATCGCCATGAGTTCAAGGCCACCCTGAGACTACATAGTGAATTCCAGCCTGGGCTAGAGTTAGACCCTACCTTGGAAAACTTTTAAAAAATGTCTTGGAGGAGGCTGGGAGGATGGCTTAGCAGTTACAGACACTTGCTTGCAAAGCCTGATGTACCAGGCTCAGTTCCCTAGTTCCTATGTAGAGCCAGATGCACAGAGTGACACATGCATCTGGAGTTTATTTGCACTGACAGAAGGTTCTGGTGTGTTCATTCCCCACCCCCACTTCTCTCTGCTTGCAAATAGTTTTTAAAAATAACATTAAAAAAAAAGTCTTGGAGACAAGGTTCTTTTTTCAGATGGCAGTGACCTTGGGATGACTCAGAAGCACCATGATGCTGAGATGAAGTGACAGAGGAGTACTCAGCACTGAAATATCTCTATCACAGCTTCCAAGGCTCAGGGTCCATTGTGGAAGAGGTGGCGAAAAGAATGTAAGAGCCAAAGGAAGAGTAGGACTCCTTACAAAGCACTCTGCCAGACACAAAACTTCCTGGATATTCATGACCTCACAGTGCCTGACACTACCTACACAAGACCATCATAATAGAAAGAAAAGATCATGACATCGAACTAAAAGAGAGACTGGGGCTGAAGAGCTGCTTAGTGGTTAAGGCATTTGCCTGCAAAGCCAAAGGACCTTGGTTCGATTCCCCAGGATTCACCTAAGCCTGGACTAGAGTGAGACCCTGCCTTGAAAAGACAAACAAACAGAATGTCTTGGAGGGAGTCCTGGGGAGATATGCCGTGGATAAACTGCTCGCCACACAAGCTGAGTACCTGAGTCTAGAACACCCGACATCGTGTAAAAGCCACAATCTGTGGTGGCTTTGGTAATTCCAGCATCTCAATGAGAGAGGAGCATTTCCCAGAAGCTTGCAAAACACAGCACTGAACAACAAACAAGAGACCCTGTCTCTCCAAAAAGGTGCAAGGCAAGACCTATGCCACAAGTGGTTGCTCTTACACTCACACACAGGAACAGATCACACACACACACACACACACACACACACACACAAACACACACGTTGGTGCCTAGCAGGCTGGGGACTTTATGGTAATTCAGCCATGTAGGAAAGAATAAGCAGACTGGAGCTGAAGCAGGTGGGTAAAGATGGGAGAGTGGTCAGAGCTGTATCTTTGAGGTCTATGCAGAAAAGACTTTTTAATTTGTTTTTTTAAAGTATTTTATTAATTTATTTGAGAGAGAGAGAAAGAGGTAGAGACACTCACACACAGAGAAAGAATGGGTGTGCCAGGACCTCCAGCCACTGCAAACAAACTCCAAATACACATGCCACCTTTGTGCATCTGGCTTATGTGGGCACTGGGAATCAAACCTGGATCCTTAGACTTTGAAAGCAAGCATCTTAATTGCTAAACCATCTTTATTTATTTATTTATTTATTTATTTATTTATGAGAGAGAGAATAGATGTGCCAGGGCCTCTAGCCACTGCAAACAAACTCTAGATGCATGTACCACTATATACATTTGGCTTACATGGGACCTGGAGAATCAAACCTGGATTCTTAGGCTTCGCAGGCAAGTGCCTTACTGCTAAGCCATCTCTCCAGTCCAGCTCTCTTTAGTAGGGCCCAACTCATATTTGTATATCCAGTGGGTACTGTAAGGTCAGGGTAGTTAAAAATGTCTTGGAGGGGCTGGAGGGATGGCTCAGTGGTTGAGGAGTCTGCCTGTAAAACCTAATGACTTACATTCAATTCCCCAGTACCCATGTACAGCCAGATGCACAAAGTAGTGCCTGCATCTGGAGTTTGTTTGCAGCAGCTGGAAGCCTTGGAATGCCCATTCTGTCTGTCTCTCTTCTGTATCTCTCTCTTGCAAATAAATTTAATTTTTAAAAATGTCTTGGAGGCCGGGCGTGGTGGCACAAGCTTTTAATTCCAACACTCAGGAGACAGAGGTAGGAGGATCGCCATGAGTTCAAGGCCACCCTGAGACTACATAGTGAATTCCAGCCTGGGCTGGGAGTGAGACCCTACCTTGGAAAACTTTTAAAAAATGTCTTGGAGGAGGCTGGGAGGATGGCTTAGCAGTTACAGACACTTGCTTGCAAAGCCTGATGTACCAGGCTCAGTTCCCTAGTTCCTATGTAGAGCCAGATGCACAGAGTGACACATGCATCTGGAGTTTATTTGCACTGACAGAAGGTTCTGGTGTGTTCATTCCCACCCCCACTTCTCTCTGCTTGCAAATAGTTTTTAAAAATAACATTAAAAAAAGTCTTGGAGACAAGGTTCTTTTTTCAGATGGCAGTGACCTTGGGATGACTCAGAAGCACCATGATGCTGAGATGAAGTGACAGAGGAGTACTCAGCACTGAAATATCTCTATCACAGCTTCCAAGGCTCAGGGTCCATTGTGGAAGAGGTGGCGAAAAGAATGTAAGAGCCAAAGGAAGAGTAGGACTCCTTACAAAGCACTCTGCCAGACACAAAACTTCCTGGATATTCATGACCTCACAGTGCCTGACACTACCTACACAAGACCATCATAATAGAAAGAAAAGATCATGACATCGAACTAAAAGAGAGACTGGGGCTGAAGAGCTGCTTAGTGGTTAAGGCATTTGCCTGCAAAGCCAAAGGACCTTGGTTCGATTCCCCAGGATTCACCTAAGCCTGGACTAGAGTGAGACCCTGCCTTGAAAAGACAAACAAACAGAATGTCTTGGAGGGAGTCCTGGGGAGATATGCCGTGGATAAACTGCTCGCCACACAAGCTGAGTACCTGAGTCTAGAACACCCGACATCGTGTAAAAGCCACAATCTGTGGTGGCTTTGGTAATTTCCAGCACCTCAATGAGAGAGGAGCATTTCCCAGAAGCTTGCAAAACACAGCACTGAACAACAAACAAGAGACCCTGTCTCTCCAAAAAGGTGCAAGGCAAGACCTATGCCACAAGTGGTTGCTCTTACACTCACACACAGGAACAGATCACACACACACACACACACAAACACACACGTTGGTGCCTAGCAGGCTGGGGACTTTATGGTAATTCAGCCATGTAGGAAAGAATAAGCAGACTGGAGCTGAAGCAGGTGGGTAAAGATGGGAGAGTGGTCAGAGCTGTATCTTTGAGGTCTATGCAGAAAAGACTTTTTAATTTGTTTTTTTTAAAGTATTTTATTAATTTATTTGAGAGAGAGAGAAAGAGGTAGAGACACTCACACACAGAGAAAGAATGGGTGTGCCAGGACCTCCAGCCACTGCAAACAAACTCCAAATACACATGCCACCTTTGTGCATCTGGCTTATGTGGGCACTGGGGAATCAAACCTGGATCCTTAGACTTTGAAAGCAAGCATCTTAATTGCTAAACCATCTTTCCAGCCCTTATTTTGTTTGTTTTTATTTTTTCAAGGCAGGGTCTTGCTCTAGTCTAGGCTGACCTGGAAGTCACTATGTCATCTCAGGGTGGCCTTGAACTAATGGCAATCCTACCTCTGTCTCACAAGTGCCACTACACCCTACTTTATTTGTTTTTTGTTTGCTTGTTTGTTTGTTTTTGAGGTAGGGTCTCACTCTAGTCCAGGCTTAGAATTCACTATGTAGTCTCATGAGGCTCTTGGTTTCCCACCAGGAATAGATGGTAAGACCCTATTGTTGAAGACTCCACATGCTTGGGCTGCAAGGTCACTGAAAAATCTTGCTGGAGCTGAGCTGAAAACCTCCTCCCTGTAGACCAGCTGACAGAAAGCTGGAAAAAGCTATGCTGGATGCAGCCCCATTGGGGAGAGAGAGAAGTCATCAGTAGAGATAAACAACAGTGGACACTACAAACTTTAAGTTGGCCCAGCCAGACCAAATGAGCCAATAGGTGCAACAGTGGCATGTCTGTCATGGGGGAAACCAACCACTCTGTAATTGGACTGGAGGCCTGCTCCATGGGAGGGAATACATGCCTTATACTGAAAACCTATGGGGGTGGGGGATGTGCCCTAGGGGTGTAACACCTGCTGGTGTCTGGCTAAATGTACATATTATGCTCACCAAACTGCCCTGTAAGCACTTTTATTAATGTTCATACCCATATATTAATACGACTCTCACTTTTGGTTAGAGAAGTTTCTATTTTCAGATGGCAGTGACCTCTGGGATGTCTCAGAAGGTCCCATAGTGCTGAGAAGTGACAGAGGAGTGCTCAGCACTGAAATATCTCTATCATACCTTCCAAGCCTCAGGGTCCGTTGCAGAAGAGGTGGCAAGAAAAATGTAAGAGCCAAAGGAAGGATGGGATGCCTTAAAATGCACTCTTCCAGACACAAAATGGCCTGGATATCCATTACCTCACAGTTCCTGGCACTACCTACACAAGACCAGTATAATAGGAAGAAAAGATATTGACATCAAAATAAAAGAGAGATTGCCTGGCATGGTGGGGCATGCCTTTAATTCCAGCACTCGGGAGACAGATGTAGGAGAATCGCCGAGAGTTTGAGGCCACCCTGAGAATACATAATGAATTCCAGGTTAGCCTGAGCTAGAGTGAGACCCTATCTCAGAAAAAAAAACCCAAAAATAAATAAATAAATAAATAAATAAATAAATAAATAAATAAATAAAATAAAAGAGAATGGTTGAGAGGGGGAGAGGATATGATGAGAGTGGAGTTGGGAAAGGTAAAGTGTGGAGGGGATTATTGTGGTTTATTGTCTATAATTATGGAAGTTATCGATAAAAATAATAATAAAGAATTCATGCTGGTCGTGAATAGCACATGCCTTTAATCCCAGCACTTGGGAGGCAGAGGCAGGAGGATCGCCGTGAATTTGAGGCCACCCTGAGAATACATAGTTAATTCCAGGTCAGCCTGGGCCAGAGTGAGACCCTACCTTGAAAAAAAAAAAAAAAGAATTCACTATGTAGTCATAGGGTAGCCTCAGACTCATAATGGTCCTCCTACCTCTGCGTTCTTGGTTGGGTGCTGGGATTAAAGGTGTGTGCTTTTTTTTGAAAAAAAAAAAAGATTTTTATTTATGTATTTATTAGAGACAGAAAGAGGGAGATAGAGAGAATGAGAATGGGTGTGCCAGGGCCTCTAGCCACTGCAAACGAGCTCCAGATGCATGCGCTACCATGTGCATCTGGCTTACGTGGGACCTGGAGAACTGAACCGGGGTCCTTAGGCTTTACAGGCATGCCCCTTAACTACTAAGCCATGTCTCCAGTCCCCCCCCCCCGCCTTTTTTTCTGAGGTAGAGTCTTACTCTAACTCAGGCTGACCTTGAACTCACTCTATAAGCCCAGACTGGCCTGAAACACACAGTGATCTGATCTTCCTATCTCTGCTTCCTCAGTGCTGGGATTAAACATGCATGCCATTATGCCCAACTTGAAAAGACTGAGCAGGATACAATAAAAGTAAAGTAGGCCAGACATGGTGGCACATGCCTTTAATCCCAGCACTTGAGAGGCAGAGGTAGGAGAATTGCGGTGAGCTTGAGGCCACCCTGAGATTACACACTGAATTCCAGGTCAGCCTGGGTTAGAGCAAGACCCTACCTCAAAAAACAAAAAGCAAGCCGGGGGTGGTGGCGCACGCCTTTAATCCCAGCACTCGGGAGGCAGAGGTAGGAGGATCGCCAAGAGTTCGAGGCTACCCTGAGACTACATAGTTAATTCCAGGTCAGCCTGGACCAGAGTGAGACCCTACCTCGCAAAACCAAAAAAAAAAAAAAAAAAAAAAAAAAAAAAAAAAGCAAAAACAAAAACCCTCACCTTCCTCAAATTCTAGAAAATTATAAAATGACATTTCAATATGAAATTACTAAATTACTTTATAATGTATCTAATAGTATCTACAAAACTGAGTAACATTTTGTTACTGTGGATAGAGTACTCAAAAGAAATAAGTCTTGCCTGAGAGGCAAGTTCACTTATAAAGCAAGCTGGTACTGAGCAGAAAACCTTCTCCCTGTAGACCAGCCAACAGAAAGCTGGAAAAAGCTGCACTGCACGCAGCCGTATGGGACACAGAAGTCATCAGCAGTGAAAACAGTGGACACTGAATATTCAAGTTTGGCCATACAAGCCCAATGACTGAACGGGTGCAATAGTGGTATGTCTGCTCTTGGGGTAACCAACGCTCCATAATTGGACTGAAGGCCCTCTCTACGGGAGGGAATACATACCTGGTACTGAAAAACCTAAGCAAAAGTCTATGGCAGGAGAGGTCATGAGCCTTAGGGGTATAGAGCCTGCTCTTGTCTGGCTAAATATATATATTATTCCCACCAAGCTGCCCTGAAAGCACTACACTTAATGTTCATATTCACATATTAACACTACTCTCACTTCTGGTTAGAGAAGCTTCTCTTTTTCAGTGGCGATGACCACTGGGATGACCCAAAAGGCAACATAGTGCTGAGAACAAGGGATGGAGGAGTGCCCAGCACTGAAACATATCTGTCCCACCCTCCAAGGCTCAGGGCCCATTGCAGAAGAGGGGGCGGATAGAATGGAAGGGCCAAAGGAAGGGTACCACTCCTTACAATGCAATTGTCCAGACAGAAATTGGCCTCGATATCCATGACCTTGCAGTGCCTAGCAATACCTCCGCAAGACCCTCATAATAGAAGAAAAAGATAATGACATCAAATTAAAAGAGAGACTAATGGAGAGAGGGAGGGGATATGATGGAGATTGGAGTTCTAAAGGGGTATGGGGGCAGGGGAGGGAAATAGCATGCATTTTTTGTATGTAAGTATAGAAGTTGTCAATAAAAAATTTTAAAAAAAAGAAAAAAAGAAGGATTTATTCTGGCTCATGGTTTAAGAGTATAGTCCATTGTGGTGGGAAGGCACAGCACTGGGATCATACAGTGCTTGGTCACATCTCAGTAGAACAGGAAGCAGAGCTGGAGCTAGGTTAAAACCCATAGGTCCACTCCCAGTGAGCCACTCTTCCAGCAAGTCCCAACTCCTAAAGGTCCCACAACCTCTCCAAACTGTGTCACCATCTGGGAACCAAGTGTTCAAACACATGAGCTTATACAAGACATTTCATACATCTGCATCTCTCACCCACAAGTTCATGGCCATCTCGTGGCATTTAGTCCAATTTCAACAGTTCCATAGGGTTAAAGAGATTGCTCAGCTGTTAAAGGCACTTGCAAAGCCTGACAGCCTGGGTTTGATTCTTCAGTACCCACATAAAGCCAGATCCACAAAGTGACACATGTACCTGGAATTCTTTTGTAGTGGAAAGAAGCCCTGGTCTGAGCATTCACTCTCCCTCCCTCCCCCCCCCCTCTCCTTCCAAATAAATAAACTTCTTTTTTTCCTTTGGTTTTTCAAGATAGGGTCTCCCTCTAGACCAGGCTGACCTGAAATTCACTCTGTAGTCTCAGAGTGGCCTTGAACTCATGGCAATCCTCCTACCTCTGCCTCCCAATTGCTGGGATTGAAGGTATGAGCCACCACACCCGGCTTTTTAAAGTTATTTTATTTATTTATTTGCGAGAGAGAGAAAGAGAGAGAGAATGGGCATGCCAGGGCCTCCAGCCACTGCAAACGAACCCCAGATGCATGCGCCCCCTTGTGCATCTAGCTTATGTGGGTCCCAGGGAACTGAACCAGGGTCCTTTGGCTTTGCAGGCAAGTGCCTTAACTGTTAAGCCATCTCTCTAGCACTCCCTTTTTTGGGGGGGGGCTTTTTGTTTTTTTGTTTTTGAGGTATGATCTCACTCTAGCCCAGGCTGACTTGGAATTCACTGCCCAATAAACATTTTTTTTTTTAAGTCCCATAGTCTTATAGTTCTAACAATGTTCAAAGGTCCAAAGTCTGGAGCCAGGCATGGTAATGCACACCTTTAATCCCAGCACTAAGGAGGCAGAGATACGAGAACCCCAGCCATTGAGTTAGAGGCCACCCTGAGAATTCCAGGTTAGCCTGGGTTAAAGTGAAATTCTACCTCGAAACTACACTCCCTGCACCCCCAAAAAGTGCAAAATCTCTTCTAAGATGCAAGGCTGTGAGATCCTATGGAGTCAAAATGGAAGTTACAGCCGGGCTGGTGGTGCACACCTTTAATCCCAGCACTTGGGAGGCAGAAGTGGGAGAATCATTGTGAGTTCAAGGCCAGCCTGAGACTACACAGTAAATTCCAAGTCAGCCTGGGCTAGAGCGAGACCCTACTTCAAAACAACAACAACAGCAACAACAAAAACAAGTTACATACTTCAAATATATAACAGCATAAACATGCCCATTCCAAAAGGGAGGTCTGGGAACATAGCAAAGAAAGATTGGATCAAAGCAAGACTGAACTCAGCAAGGCCAACACCAAAGCCTGCCGCACTGTGCACAGAACAGGTACTTGTGATAATAGTGTCTGCACTCTAACAGGCTTTGTTAGCCCTCTCCCTCCCGCTCTGTTGCCTGGGGCACACGTGAGCTCTCTCTTGGACTGGTTCTCCTTGGCACCTTCAGCTTTCCTCAGTGAATATCCCATGTTTCTGCATCTCCAGTATCCTGGGGTCTTCATTGCCATGTGGGCTTCACCTTAACAGCTTCATATACAACCCACTCAGGAAAGCTGACCTGCTACAGGTTGCTTGGTCTCAGTGACTTTCTGAAGTCTTGATGGCAGTGTCCATGACCCCCTCACTCCCGCATCCCACATGCCTGCAAAAACAGTACCACTTGGGGCTGGAGAGATGGCTTAGCAGTTAAGCACTTGCCTGTGAAGTCTAAGGACCCCAGCTCAAGGCTTAATTCCCCAGTACCCATGTATGCCAGATGCACAAGGTGGTGCATGCATCTGGAGTTCATTTGCAGTGGCTGGAGGCCCTGTTGCACCTATTCTCTCTCTGCCTCTTTCTATCTGTCACTCTCAAATAAATAAAATAAAATAAACAGCCAGGTGTGGTGGCACACGCCTTTAATCACAGCACTCGGGAGGCAGAGGTAAAAGTTGGAGGCCACCCTGAGACTACGTAGTGAATTCCAGGTCAGCCTGAGCTAGAGTGAGACCTTACCTCGGAAACAAAATAAAATAAAAAAAAAAAAAATAAATAAATAAAATAAATAAAATAAAATAAAATATAAAATAAAAAATAAAATAAAATAAAATAAAATAAAAAATAAAATAAAATAAAATAAAATATAAAATAAAAAATAAAATAAAATAAAATATAAAATAAAAATAAAATAAAATAAAATAAAATATAAAATAAAAAATAAAATAAAATAAAATATAAAATAAAAAATAAAATAAAATAAAATAAAATAAAATAAAATAAAATAAAGCTGGGCATGGTGGCGCACGCCTTTAATTCCAGCACTCAGGAGGCAGAGGTAGGAGGATCACCATGAGTTGGAGGCCACCCTGAGACTACATAGTGAATTCCAGGTCAGCCTGAGCTAGAGTGAAACCCTACCTCGAAAAACCAAAATAAATAAAATAAATAAATAAATAAATAAATAAACAACAAAAAAGCACTACCATTTGGCTACCACTTGGACTAGGCCAAGTTCAGCTTGAGAGGTAGTCTGTAATCCCTTTTTCTTTTAAAAATTATTATTATTTTATTTACTTTTTAAATTTTGGTTTTTCAAGGTAGGGTCTTGCCCTCGCCCAGGCTGACCTGGAATTTACTATGTAGTCTCAGGGTGGCCTCAAACTCATGGTAATCCTCCTACCTCTGCCTCCACATGCTGGGATTAAAGGCATACACCACCACGCTCAGCCTAAAAATTATTATTATTATCATTATTAATTTGTTTTGTTTTTTCGAGGTAGGGTCTCACTCTAGCTCGGACCTGGAATTCACTATGAAGACTCAGGGTGGCCTCCAACTCATGGTGCTCCTCCTACCTCTGTCTCCTGAGTGCTGGGATATGCCCGCCCGGCTCCATCATCATTATTATTATTATTATTATTATTATTGTTATTGTTATTATTTGGCTTTCCAAGATAGGGTCTCACTCTAGCTCAGGATGATCTGGAATTCCTCAGGGTGGCCTCAAACTCTTGGTGATCCTCCTACTTCTGTCTCCTGAGTGCTGGGACTAAAGGTGTGCACCATCACACCTGGCTGTAAAAAATTATTTATTTTAGAGCAAAGAACCAGATAGAAAGAGAATGGGCATGCAAATGCATGTGTCACCTTGTGCATCTGGTTTATGTGGGTCCTGGAGAATAGAACCTGGGCCCTTTGCCTTTGAAGGCAAGCACATTAACTGATAAGCCATCTCTTCAGCCCTTTTTATAATTTTAAATATTTTGTTTATTTGCAATGAGAGTGAGAATGAGAATGGGTGCACCAGGGCTCTTGCCACTACAAACAAACTCCTGATGCATGCACCACTTTGTGCATCTGGCTTTACATGGATAGTAGGGAATCAAATCTGGGTCCGTAGGCTTTGCAGGCAAGGTCCTTTAACTGCTGAGCTGTCTCTCTAGACCAATAAAAATATTTTAAAAGAAAGCTGGCGTGGTGGTGCATGCCTTCAATCCTAGCACTTGGAAGGCAGAGGCAGGAGGATTGTCTTGAGTTCGAGGCCACCCTGAGACTACAGAGTGAATGCCAGGTCAGCGTGGGCTAGAGTGAGACTCTACCTCGAAAAACAAAAAAAAATTTAAAAGAAGAATTACAGCTGACTTATCTGAACCCACCCTGTCTGCAACTTGAACTATGTTCACACTCCTTTTCTTACCAAAAAATGCACCTTTCTTTTTTCCTTCAAGGCAGGATCTCACTCTGGCCCAGGCTGATCTGGAACTCACTCTGTAGTCCCAGGATGGTATCCAACTCACAGTGATCCTCCTTCCTCTGCCTCCTGAGTGCCAGGATTAAAGGCATGCACCACCACACCTGCCCATTTTTCACATCCTTAAGCTTCACTCTTTATTTTATTTTATTTATTTGAGAGCGACAGACAGAGAGAGAGAGGGAGAGAGAGAGGCATAGAGAGAATGGGCATGTCAGGGTCTCCAGCCACTGTAAATGAACTCCAGATACATGCACTACCTTGTGCATCTGGTTTACGTGGGTCCTGGGGAATCAGGCCTCCAACCGGGATCCTTAGGCTTCACTGGCAAACACTTAACCACTAAGCCATCTCTCTTTATTTATTTATTTATTTATTTATTTATTTATTTATTTATTTTTATGAAGTAGGGGCTCCCTCTAGCCCAGGCTGATGTGGAATTCTCCCTGTAGTCTCAGGGTGGCCTTGAACTCATGGCGATCCTCCTCTCACAGCCAGCTTATGCTTGACTTTTTGCTTTGAATTCTCATCGCAAACCTTACTAAACACAGTGAGCAGTAAATGTGCTATTGTGAATATTGCGCTTCTTTAACATTTCTTCTGAAGATGGGGAGATGTCTCAATGGTTAAAATGCTTGCTTGCAAAGCCTACTGGCTTGGATTCAATTCTCCAGCATCCACATAAAGCCAAATGCACAAAGTGGTACATGCATGTGGAGTTTATGTGCAGTGGCAAGTGACTGTGTGCCCATACTCTCCCCTTCTCTCTCTCCCTCTTTACAAATAAAAATATTACAAAAGAGCCAGGCGTGATGATGCAAGCTTTTTTTTTTAAACTTTTCATTTTTTATTATTATTATTTTTGGAGAGAGACAGAGAGAGAGAGACAGCGAGGAAGACAGAGATGGGTGCCGCAGCAGTGTCTCAGCTGCTGCGAACGAAATCCAGATGTGTGCTCCCCCTTGTGGTCAAGTGCGCCATTGCGCCCTTGTGTCACTGCATCTGGCTAAACGTGGGACCTGGAGATTGGAACCGCTGGAGAGTGGAACCAGTGTTCTTAGGCTTAGGAGGCAGGCGCCTTAACCCTTAAGCCATCTCTCCAGCCCGTGATGCAAGCTTTTAATCCCAGCACTCAGGAGGCAGAGGTAGGAGGATTGCTGTGAGTTCAAGACCACCCTGAGACTACATAGTGAATTCCAGGTCAGCCTGGGAAAGAGTGAGACCCTACCTCGAAAAACCAAAAAATTACAAAAAAAAAAATTTCTTCTAGGGCTGGATAGGTGGCTTAGTGGTAAAGGCATTTGCCTGCAAAAGCAAAAGGACCCAGGTTCAACTCCTCAGGACCCACATAAACCAAATGCACAAGGCGGCACATGTTTCGAGTTTGTTTGCAGTGGCTGGAGTCCCTGATGTGCCCATTCTCTATCTGGCCCTTTCTCTCTTTTTCTCAAATAAATAAATAAAAATAAAACATAAAAAATTTTCTTGGGCTGGAGAGATAGCTTAGATGTTAAGGCACCTACCTACAAAGCCAAAGGACCTCATACCCACATAAATGCACAAGGTGGCACATGTCCTGAGTTAGTTTTCAGTGGCTGAGGCACTGGCATGCCCATTCTCTCTCTCTCTCTCTCTTCCCTCTCTCAAGTAAATAAATAAAAAAAAAATTTCTTCTGCCAGGAGCCTGGGAGATAGCTCACTGGTTGAAGGCCCTTACTTGTAAAGCCAGCAGCTCAGGTTCAACTCAATTCCTAGCACCCACATAAAGTAGATACAAAGATGTTTCCATGTTCAATTGCATATGTTTGGTGTTCATTTGCAGTGGCAAGAGACCCTGGTGCACTCATATACATTTAAAAAAAATTTTTTTTCTTTGTTTTTTTGAGGTAGGGTCTCACTCTAGCTCAGGCTGACCTGGAATTTGCTATGTATTCTCAGGGTGGCCTTGAACTCACTGCGATCCTCCTACCTCTGCCTTCCGAGTGCTGGGATTAAAGGCATGCACCACCACGCCCGATTGTATACATTTAAACAAATAAAAAGTTTCTTCTAGCCAGGCTTTAGACTCCATTTTTAAAGTCTGTTTTCGTTGGTAAGTTATCCCAGGATGCACCTGTTGCCCCCTGAATACATGATCAGAGGGACAAATGCTTAAAAAAAAAAATTTCTATATTTGCAAGCAGAGAGAGAGAGAGAGACAGACAGACAGACAGTCAGAGAATGCACGTTCCAGAGCCTGTAGCCACTGCAAAGGAACTCCAGATGCATGTACAGCTGGCTTACGTGGGTCCTGGGGAATCGAACCTGGGTCCTTTGGTTTCGCAGGCAAACGCCTTAACCACTAAGCCATTTCTCCATTTTTAAAGCCTGAGAAATCCGTTACTCTCCCTTTTTTCCCCGCTACCTCAGGGTGGGAGTGGCACCCCACTCAGTAGCAGCCGGGAAAAGCGCAGCAGATGCTGCAACTTTCTCCCAGCAACCCACGGAACCAGCAAAGCCGAGGGACTCGCCGCGTGGGAGGTTAGAAAGCCGGGGAGGCGACCACACGTCTCGGGCTTGGAGTTAGCCGGAACTTTAGACAGGACCCCAGGGCGGAGAGGAAGCGGAAAGATCTTGATGCAACGCCGCTCAGTCGCTGGGCCGGAAGTGAGGAAGGTGGGGCTGCTCTTTTTTTTTTTCCCCTCGCAGCCAACTACGGGACCCTAGGGAAGTCGGCAAGGGGAAGGGTAATTTTGTGACACTGCTGGCTGCGCCGAGGGTTAGGATGGGGGCGGGTGTCTACGGAAGGGACCTCTATCGCTGGGACACCTCAGGGACTCTCTGAGGGGACCGGTTGTGGAGCGCACCGGTTCACGCTGGTGAGGCAGAGGGTGACCATGGGGATGTGGGCGTCGCTGGACGCGATGTGGGACATGCCGACGGAGAAGCGAATCTTCGGGGCGGTGTTGCTCTTCTCCTGGACCGTGTATCTGTGGGAGACCTTCCTAGCACAGCGGCAGGTGAGTCTGGGACGGGTCCTCCTGACCCCAGCCCTGCTGGACAGCCAGAGGCCAGCCGGGGCCTCAGCCCGAGTCCTTTGATGTCCCCTGCGCTCCTAGCACTAGTCTCCACTCTGTAATTGGTACTGAGTGGCCTGACTTGTCCCGATGGTGGCTGTGGCTTTGAGGGGTTCCTGGAACCTCAGGGAAGTTTTCCGCAGTGTTAGCCTGGGACCCGAGCCTGTGAGCGCCAGGAGATTCGAACCTGAGCCCCTGCCTGCCCCACACAGTCTTAGGATCGCATTCTGGGGCCCGGTCTTACCCTCCTTTATTTTGGGTATAAGTCTTCTAAAGGAAGATGTTAAATCTTACAACCACACTTCCATGGCATTGTTGTTACCATGTTCAACCGCAGGATTAGGAAATGATTTCCTAAAAATATTTTTCACTCCTTCCAAGGATTTACATACTTAAAGAAAAAAACTATTTTGTTGTTGTGGTTTTGTTTTTGTTTTTTCGAGGTAGGGTTTCACTCTAGCCCAGGCTCGCCTGGAATTCACTATGTAGTCTCAGGGTGGCCTTGAACTCATGATGATCCTCTTACCTCTGCCTTCCGTGTGCTGGGATTAAAGGCCTGCGCCACCATGCCCAGCTTTTTTTTTTTTTTTTAAACAAACCAAAAACCTATTTTTATTTATTTATTTGTAGGCAGAGAAGGACAGACAGAGTAAGAGAATGGGTACACCAGGGCCTCTAGCCACTGCAAACAAACTCCAGATGCTTGTGCTTCTTTTGCATCTGGTTTGATGTGGATGCTGGGTAGTGGAAATACTAGGCCATCTCTCCAGCCCCCCCAAAACTTAAAATTTTATTTATTTGAGAGAGAGAGAGAATGGGCATGCTAGGACCATCAGCACTGCAAAGGAACTCCAGATGCGGGAACCACCTTGTGCATCTGGCTTACATGAGTCCTGGGGAATCAAACCTGAGTCCTTTGGCTTTGCAGGCAAGCGTCTTAACAGCTAAGCCACCTCTTCAACCCCCAAAAAACTTTTTTAAAAATACTTTATTTATTTGCAAGGGGAGAGGGAGAGAATGGGTGCACCAGGGCCTCTAGCCACTGCAAATGAAGTCCAGATGCATGCACCACTTTGTGTACCTGTCTTTATGTGGGTACTGGGAAATCTAACCCAGGTTGTTAGGCATTGCACGCAAGCACCATAACTGCTGAGCCATCTCTCCAGCCCTTAAAAGATTTTTGTTTTTTAAAGTTTTAATATTTTAAAATTTATTTAATTGATAGAAAAGAGGCAGATAGAATGGGTGCACCAGGGCCAGTAGCTACTGTAAACGAACTCCATGCTCCACCTTATGCATCTGGCTTATATGGGTACTGGGGAGTCTAACCTGGATCCTTAGGCTTTGCAGGCAAGCACCTCAACCGCTAAGCCATCTCTCCAGCCCTTAAAAAATATTTACGCTGGGTATGGTGGCGCACGCCTTTAATCCCAGCACTTGGGAGGCAGAGGTAGGAGGAGTGCCTTGAGTTCGAGGCCACCCTGATTCACTATGTAGTCATAGTGAATTCCAGCTCAGCCTGGGCTAGAGTGAGACCTTACCTCAAAAACCAAAATAAATTTTTTTTCTTTGGTGTGGTGGCACACGTCTTTAATCCCAGCACTCAGAAGACAAAAGTAGGAGGATCACCATGAGTTAAAGGTCAGCCTGAGACTACATAGTGACTTGGTCTGCCTGGGCTAGAGTGGAACCCTATCTCAAAAAAAAAAAAAATTAAAAAATATATATAATTTTATTTATTATTATTTATTATATATATATTATTTATTTATTTATTTGAGAAAGAGAGAGAGAGAAAGTGTGTGTGTGTGTGTGTGTGTGTGTGTGTGTGTGTGTGAGAGAGAGAGAGAGAAAGAGAATGGGCACACCAGGGCCTCCTGCCCTGCAAATGAACTCCAAATGCATGAGTCACTTTGTGCATCTGGCTTTACATGGGTACTAGGGAATTGAACCCAGGTCCTCAGGCTTTGCAGGCAAGTTCCTTAACTGCTGAACTCCAGCCCCCAAAAGCTTTTGTATACATGTTTTTACTTAAAAAAAAAATGTTTTTCATAAAAATGTCTCCATTATTTTTGTTTAAAATTTTAAATCATAGGGGCTGGAGAGAAGGCTTGCCGGTTAAGGCACTTGCCTGCGAAGCCAAAGGACCCAGGTTCAATTTCCCAGTATCCACTTAAGCCAGAAGCACAAGGGGCGCGTGCATCTGGAGTTTGTTTGCAGTGGCTAGAGGCCCTGGCACGCCCATTCTATCTCTGTCTCTCTCCTCTCTTTCTCTGCTTGCAAATAAATAAATAAATAAAAATTTAAAAAATTAAATCATAAAGTAGAAAAGCAAAAGTTATCAATTCCTTAGAGATAGCTATAATTGACAGCTTAATACATTTTTGTTGTTGTTGTTGTTTTTTTTGAGGTAGGGTTTCACTCTAGCTCAGGCTGACCTGGAATTCACTCTTTATTCTCAGGGTAGCCTCGAACTCATGACGATCCTACCTCTGCCTCCCGAGTGCTGGGATTAAAGGCGTGCACCACCACGCCCAGCCAGCTTAGTAACTTTTAAGTGAGATCAACTCTAAGTTTATTTATTTGGCAGTAGGGGAAGGGAAGGAGAGAATGGGCAGGGCCTCCTGCCCTGCAAATGAACTCCAAATGCATGAGTCACTTTGTGCATCTGGCTTTACATGGGTACTAGGGAATTGAACCCAGGTCCTCAGGCTTTGCAGGCAAGTTCCTTAACTGCTGAACTCCAGCCCCCAAAAGCTTTTGTATACATGTTTTTACTTAAAAAAATGTTTTCATAAAAATGTCTCCATTATTTTTGTTTAAAATTTTAAATCATAGGGGCTGGAGAGAAGGCTTGCGGTTAAGGCACTTGCTCGGGCGGGGCTTCGCTGACCTGTGTTCAATTTCCTAGTATCCACTTAAGCCAGAAGCATGTAAGGGGCGTGCAGAAATTGAGTTTGTTTCAGGCTAGAGCTTCCTGGTACGCCCATTCTATCTCTGTCTCTCTCCTCTCTTCTCTGCTTGCAAATAAATAAATAAAATAAAAATTTAAAAATTAAATCATAAAGTAGAAAAGCAAAGTTATCAATTCCTTAGAGATAGCTATAATTGACAGCTTAATACATTGTTGTTGTTGTTGTTTGTTTTGAGGTAGGGTTTCACTCTAGCTCAGGCTGACCTGGAATTCACTATGTAGTCTCAGGGTGGCCTTGAACTCATGATGATCCTCTTACCTCTGCCTTCCGTGTGCTGGGATTAAAGGCGTGCACCACCACGCCCAGCCAGCTTAGTAACTTTAAGTGAGATCAACTCTAAGTTTATTTATTTGGCAGTAGGGGAAGGGAAGGAGAGAATGGGCATGCCAGGGCTTCTAGCCACTGCAAATGAACTTTAGACTTGTGCATCTGGATTTTGAGGTACTGGAAAATCAAACTTGGGTGCTGGCTTTTGCTGATAAACGCCCTTAACCACTAACCATCTCTCTAGCCCCCTCTTTTTGAGGTAGGTGTTGCTCTAGCCCAGGCTGACCTCTAACCCATGAGTGATCACTCTACTTTTGCCTTCTGAGTGCTGGGATTAAAGGCGTGCGCCACAGCGGCAACTCTAAGTTACAACTAACAATTTTATTTAAGTCTCTTGCTGCTGGTTTGCTCATATACTTCTGTTGTCAATGAATAATGTCACTGATGACGGTTATGCATACCTTCCTATTTAACTGCTGGGACTCTTTTTTTCCTGAGCATTGGAATCTTTTTCTTTCTTTTTATTTTTGTTTTTGAGATGAGGTCTCATCCTAACCCAGGCTGACCTCGTGACTCATTCTGTATGCCCAGGCTGGCCTTGTACTTACATTGATTCTCCTACTTCTGCCTCCTCAGTGCTAGGATTAAAGGTGTGTGCAACCATGCCACCTGCAGTCTTTTCTGCAAGTCTCTCCTCCTACACAATTGGCTCTGTGTATGAAATCTGTTTAGTTATTTATTTATTGTGGTGCTGTAACCCAGGAGCTTGCATAAGCCAAGCAAGTATTCTTGCACTAAGCATCCCTAGCTCTGCATAAATATTTAAATTGAAACTTAATTTTTCTTTTTATCTGTCAATGACAGGGCTATGACTCAAACTCTTCCTTTAGTGTGTTCAAGAGTAATGTTAAGAGTATAGCTATGTACTCATATTGAGTACTTCTCTTTCAATGTTTAATAATAAGCCTAGTTACAGTAACTACTTTTCTTTGTCAAGTTATGCCTTAGTGCCCTCATTTTTATTGACACACAGTAGTAAGTAGAAAATACTTATTGTAAAGCCATTGTGGAAGATGTGGAGAATTTAATTTTTTTTTTTTTCTGAGGCAGGGTCTCACTCTAGCCCAGGCTGGCCTGGAACTCACTCTGTAGCCCCAGGGTGACCTCGAACTCATTGATCCTCCTACTTCAGCCTCTGAGTGCTAGGACTAAAAGTGTGTGCTATCACCGCTGGCTATTACATTTTTGATAATCTGTTCCCTGGGTTATGTTCCAGAGGTTGATATTATCTTTTAGAATTTGATATAATGAGAAAGTTGAATGTGAAGACTGATAGTTTCTGTCTCCCTTCAAATCTTGCTTCATGTGATTTCTAGGACTAAACTTAATGACCATCCACAATATCTGCTAGTACTTGTAGTTAGCATGTTCACTTCTTTTTCTTCACAATTTTTTTATATTATGGGATATACATTAAACCCCAAATGGGTGGTACCATTGTGATGTCACAACTTTGTTTTACAGGGACTGAAGGTGTAATTATAATTTATAAATTATCAATTCACCTAGTCAGCCTAACCCTCAGAATCTTCCTTTACTTTCCTGCATCACTTTTTCAGTGGTCAGTGTCCTTGGCTAAATGCAGTAAATTAATGCTATAAACCACTCAGTGATGGATAATAAATTACTATTGCAAAATAAACAATTGACTGTTTCATTAAAGTGTTTTTCTTCAAAATGTTTCAGAGAAGGATATATAAAACAACAACTCGCGTACCACAGAATTAGGACAGATCATGGATTCTGAAACATTTGAGAAATCTCGACTGTATCAACTGGATAAAGAATGCGTTCAGTTTCTGGTCAGGACTCTCAACTCTAAGTTTATTTATTTGGCAGTAGGGGAAGGGAAGGAGAGAATGGGCATGCCAGGGCTTCTAGCCACTGCAAATGAACTTTAGACTTGTGCATCTGGATTTTGAGGTACTGGAAAATCAAACTTGGGTACTTTGGCTTTGCTGACAAACGCCCTTAACCACTAACCATCTCTCTAGCCCCCCTCTTTTTTGAGGTAAGGTGTTGCTCTAGCCCAGGCTGACCTCTAACCCATGGTGATCCTCCTACTTTTGCCTTCTGAGTGCTGGGATTAAAGGCGTGCGCCACCCAGCCCAGCAACTCTAAGTTTAACTAACAATTTTATTTAAGTCTCTTGCTGCTGGTTTGCTCATATACTTCTGTTGTCAATGAATAATGTCACTGATGACGGTTATGCATACCTTCCTATTTAACTGCTGGGACTCTTTTTTTTCCTGAGCATTGGAATCTTTTTCTTTCTTTTTTATTTTTGTTTTTGAGATGAGGTCTCATCCTAACCCAGGCTGACCTCGCACTCATTCTGTATGCCCAGGCTGGCCTTGTACTTACATTGATTCTCCTACCTCTGCCTCCTCAGTGCTAGGATTAAAGGTGTGTGCAACCATGCCACCTGCAGTCTTTTTCTGCAAGTCTCTCCTCCTACACAATTGGCTCTGTGTATGAAATCTGTTTGGTTATTTATTTATTGTGGTGCTGTAACCCAGGAGCTTGCATAAGCCAAGCAAGTATTCTTGCACTAAGCATCCCTAGCTCTGCATAAATATTTAAATTGAAACTTAATTTTTCTTTTTATCTGTCAATGACAGGGCTATGACTCAAACTCTTCCTTTAGTGTGTTCAAAGAGTAATGTTAAGAAGTATAGCTATGTACTCATATTGAGTACTTCTCTTTCAATGTTTAATAATAAGCCTAGTTACAGTAACTACTTTTCTTTGTCAAGTTATGCCTTAGTGCCCTCATTTTTTATTGACACACAGTAGTAAGTAGAGAAAATACTTATTGTAAAGCCATTGTGGAAGATGTGGAGAATTTAATTTTTTTTTTCTGAGGCAGGGTCTCACTCTAGCCCAGGCTGGCCTGGAACTCACTCTGTAGCCCCAGGGTGACCTCAAACTCACATTGATCCTCCTACTTCAGCCTCCTAGAGTGCTAGGATTAAAAGTGTGTGCCATCACCGCTGGCTCTTACATTTTTTGATAATCTGTTCCCTGGGTTATGTTCCAGAGGTTGATATTATCTTTTAGAATTTGATATAATGAGAAAGTTGAATGTGAAGACTGATAGTTTCTGTCTCCCTTCAAATCTTGCTTCATGTGATTTCTAGGACTAAACTTAATGACCATCCACAATATCTGCTAGTACTTGTAGTTAGCATGTTCACTTCTTTTTCTTACGAATTTTTTTATATTATGGGATATACATTAAACCCCAAATGGGTGGTACCATTGTGATGTCACAACTTTGTTTTACAGGGACTGAAGGTGTAATTATAATTTATAAATTATCAATTCACCTAGTCAGTCTGCCCTCAGAATCTTCCTTTACTTTCCTGCATCACTTTTTTCAGTGGTCAGTGTCCTTGGCTAAATTCAGTAAATTAATGCTATAAACCACTCAGTGATGGATAATAAATTACTATTGCAAAATAAACAATTGACTGTTTCATTAAAGTGTTTTTCTTCAAAATGTTTCAGAGAAGGATATATAAAACAACAACTCGCGTACCACCAGAATTAGGACAGATCATGGATTCTGAAACATTTGAGAAATCTCGACTGTATCAACTGGATAAAAGTACGTTCAGTTTCTGGTCAGGACTCTATTCAGAGGTGGAAGGCACTGTGAGTAATTTGTTTCTCAAATTGTTTAATACTTTATAATCCTTTTTCATTTCTGTGACATGAGGGTATAACACCTATATAAGTCCTTAAATGCTTTCTTAACCTTTTTGTTATTTTTATTTTATTTGTGAGAGAGAGAGAATGGGTGTGTTCACTCTCTGAACAGACTCCAGATGCATGTGCAACCTTATGTGCATATGTGACATTGCATGCTTGCATCACTTTTGTATCTGGCTATGTGGATCCTAGATATTCAAACTCATGTTCTTAGGCGTCGTAGGCAAGTGCCTTAACCGCTAAGCCATCTCTCCAGCCCTAGACTAAGCTTTTTGTTTTATTTTTATTTTTTTATTTTTTTTTTTATCAAGGTAGGGTCTTTTCCAGGCTGTTGAATTTTTGAGACTGGGTTTTCTGATGGTGTTTTGTTTTATTTTTATTTTTTATCTTTTTGGTTGTTTTTGAGACTGGGTTTTTTGTTTTTTTTTTTTTTTTTTTTTTTTTTTTTTTTTTTTGGAATTTCAAAGTAGGGTCTCACTCTAATCCAGGCTGACCTGGAATTCACTATATAGTCTCAGGGTGGCCTTGAACCCATAGTGATCCTCCTACCTCTGCCTGCCAAGTGCTGGGATTAAAGACATGTGCCACCATGCCTAGCCTTTTTGGTTTTTTGAGGTAAAGTCTAGATCTAGCCCAGGCTGATCTGGAATTCACTGTGTTTGAGGGTGGCCTTGAACTCATGGCGATCCTCCTACCTCTGCCTCCTGAGTGCTGGGATTAAAGGTGTGTGCCACCACACCCAAGTCTGCAAAACTTTATTTTTAAATTAATTAATTTATTTTTTGGTTTTTCAAGGTAGGGTCTTCCCTCTAGCCCAGGCTGATTTGGAATTCACTATGTAGTCTCAGGGTGGCCTTGAACTCATGGTGATACTCCTGCCTCTGCCTCCCAAGTGCTGGGATTAAAGGTGTGCGCCACCATGCCCAGCACAACTTTATTTAAAACAGACTTTATTACAAATTTAAAATCCAGGAAACCCCTTGGTCCCATTCAAAACATTCATAAATGTGGACAGCATGGCAAATTTTTAATTTAAACCAATCCTATTAAAAATGGCCATTCTCAGGCTGGAGAGATGGTGTAATGGTTAAGGTGCCTGTCTGCCAGGCCTGGGAATGCGGTTCGATTCTCCAGGTCCCATGTTTAGCCAGACATAAAGTGACGCAAGGGCGCAATGCTGCACTTTCCTACAAGGGGGCGCACATGTCTGGAATTCATTCATGGGTTGAGAGGCCGCTGGCATGCCCATGCTCTTTCTGTCTCTAAAAAAAAAAGAGACCATTCTCTCTCTTTCTCTTTCACTCACTTGGTGTCTCTCTCTCAAATAAATAAATAAAGTATATTTTTAAAAAATTAAGGGCTGGAGAGATGGCTTAGCCGTTAAGGCATTTGCCTGCAAAGCCAAAGGATCCCAGTTAAATTCTCCAGGACCCACATAAGCCAGATGCACAAGGGGGCATATGCATCTGGAGTTTGTTTGCAGTGGCTGGAACCCCTGGCACACCCATTCTCTCTCTCTTTTGCTCTCTCTCAAAAATAAATAAATAAATAAATAAATAAATAAATAAATAAATAAAATAAAATAAAATAAAATAAAATATATATTTAAAAAATGGTGAGACCAAGCCAGGATTGATGGTGCATGCCTTTAATCCCTGCACTTGGGAGGCAGAGGTAGGAGGATCGCCATGAGTTCTAGGCTATCCTGAGACTACATAGTAAATTCCAGGTCTGCCTGGGCTAGAATGAAACCCTACCTGGCAACCACCTCCCTCCCCCCCTAAAAAAAAGGTGAGACTTGGGCTGGAGGGATGGTTTAGTGGTTAAGATGTTTGCCTGTGAAGCCAAAGGGCCCAGGTGTGATTCCCAGTACCCACGTAAGCCAGATGCAACGAGGTGGTGCATCTGTCTGGAGTTCAGTTGCAACAAGTGAAGGCCCTGGCATTCCCATTCTCTCTATCTGTTCCACCCAATAAAATTTTAAAGAAAAATGATGAGACTCGGTGTGGTGGCACATGCCTTTAATCCCAGCACTTTGGAGGCCAAGATAGGAGTATCGCCATGAGTTTGAGACCAGCCTGAGACTACATAATTACTTCCATGTCAGCCTGGACTAGAGAGAAACCCTACTTCAAAAAAACAAAACAAAACAAAAAGGTGAAAGCACTTCTTGGCCTTTTGGCTAAGATCACATGTAAAAATGGTGAAAGACAGCCAAGGGTGGTATGCACCCCTTTAGTCCTAGGACTGGGCAGGTAGAGGTAGGAGGATAGCTGTGAGTCTGAGGCCAGCCTGGGATTACATAGTGAATTCCAGGTCAGCTTGGGCTAGAGTTACAACCTACTTTGAAAACCAACCAACCAAACAGACAAAATGGCGAAAGACAATTTCCATAAGCTTTAGTCCTACACCTGAGGGACAGTGAAATCCTTGAGCAGCCAGTGCATGAGTTTGTAATGTTCCTGCATCACTGAAGATGTATAGCTTAATTCCTACACTAAACAGTAAGGAATCAGACTTTCATGGTCCAACCAGAGTAAACTGTTGATAGGTAATGCATGAGCATTTCTGCCCCATGGCCTTTTACACTACGCCTAGTTTTCCTCTCATGACAAAGTTAACTGGAAACCATCTTTTAAAAAAATTTATTTATTTATTTATTTGAAAAAGAGGCAGATTATATATAGAGAGGATGGGCATGCTAGGGCCTCTAGCCTCTGCAAACAAACTTCAGACCAGCTTATGCATCCAGCTTTATGTGGATTCTGGGGAATCAACCCTGGTCCTTTGGCTTTGCCAACAACACCTTAACCACAAACCCATCTCTCCAACCCTCTTTACTTTCTTTATTTGAGAGAGAGACAGTTAGAATGTTAGTTATTGATACTAAAGATTAGCATAATATTTGACTCCTCCCAGCTAAGGTAGGAAAGGTAGCATTGTTGTTGATGATATTTGGCTTGAATTTATCTGTATGTTTCTTCTCAAATAAGAACTTAGTCTTCAGAGATGAGCAGAGGTGGAAGGTCAGGCACTGCCCTTCCTGTTGATGATTGCGGTGGTGCTTCCTTCCTCTTTTTCTTGGTGGTGCTAGGATTGAACCCAAGGCATATGCAAGCTAAACTTCTGGGAAGTGCTTGACTTAATCCCACAAGGCCATGATAAAATGACAGGAAAAGCATCTTTAGTTTCTCTGTGATTGTCACTACTACCATGTAGTTTCAGGAAATATGGGCACCAGCTTGATCATTATACTTGGTGACCATGGGAATGGCTCCTTGTTCTAAGAAATAAAGATGGGAGAGTAAGTCTGAAAGTGTGAACTTGGCAGGGTGCTGTGGTTCAACTCTGAGCACTACTGATGAGCTAAAGCTGGAAACAGTAGTTACAATTCTTGCTTCATATAGTTTTATTATTGTTGTTTGATGTTTATGAAGTAAAGTAGGAGGAATAGGCATTGTTACTCCCTTTTAATGGGTGAGGAAATTAAAACTCAGAGAAATTACATAGCTTGCTCATTTAGTGGCCAAGTGAAACTCTAGTAAGTGGAAAAACAGGTTCTTAAACTCTGTTCTTTTGTGATTTCAAAATGGGGAGGGGGCAGGGAGATGAGATATAGTGCTTGCTGCACCAGTCACACGAATCTCTACGCCCACATGAATGCAGGGTGGCCAAGGCAGCCCATCCTTAACCATAATCCTAGTGTTTGGGAGGCAGAGACAGGGGATCCCAGGGGCGAACTGGCTAACTCCTGCCATGCCTGCTTTCAAAACTGCAGTGAATAAAATTACTTGTAAAGCGCTGGGATTGCTTCTGTTGCACTCATTAATTCTTGTCCCAGGACATTCCCATGAGTGTGCTCAGTGAAGTTATTAACCATACTTTGTTTTGAGTCCCCAAAGTTATCAAACAAAGCTAATCATAGCAGTTTCCAAATGCATTCATAAATCATTCAGAGTTCATATTAAAAGTACCCTTGATATTTATTTAAAAGCTGGACTTTTAATAATAGGTATTTTAGCTTTCCACCAAACGCATTTTAAGTCTTTAAATCTACATTATTTATTAGTATTGGGAGTAGGATAAAAGAAACGTCATCCCTGGGCAATTAGCTCAACAACTGGAACATATGACAGACAGTGGTGCTACAGTGTATATCTTTTGGGAGTAGAGTTAACTTACATCAAGACTGAGTTAACTGTAGCAAAGTGGAAGTGCCTGCCTATAGAGTTAAGGGGATTTTTAAAAATTTATTTGTTTTTTAAAATATTTTATTTATTATTTGAAGAGAGAGAGAGAATGGGTGTGCAAGGGCCTCTAGCCACTACAAATGAACTCCAGACACATGTACCACCTTGTGCATCTGTCTTATATGGGTTCTGGAGAGTCAAACAAGGATACTTAGGCTTTGCTAGTAAGAACCTTAACCACTACATCACCTCTCCAACCCTCTATTTTATTTTTTGGTTTTTTGAGATAGGTCTCACTCCAGCCCAGACTGACCTGGAATTCACTATAAAGTTTTAGGATAGCCTCAAATTCACAGCAATTCTCCTACCTCTGCCTCCCAAGTGCTGGGATTAAAGGTGTACGATACCACACATGGTGTATCAGGGTTCTCTAGAGGAACAGAACCGCTAGAATGAATTATATTAAAAAGAGAATTTATTAGACTGGAGAGATGGGTTAGCAGTTATGGCACCTGTCTGCAATGCCTAAAGACCCAAGTTTGATTCTCCAGGTCCCACGTAAGCCAGATGCACATGGTGGCGCATGTGTCTGAAGTTTGTTTGCAGTGGCTAGAGGCCCTGGGGCAAATAAAATAAATCAGAAATTTTAAAAATTATTTTATTTATTTATTTATTTATTTGAGAACGATAGAGAAAGAGGCAGAGAGAAAATGGGCACAACAGGCCTCCAGCCACTGCAAACGAACTACAGATGCATGCACCACATTGTGCATCTAGCTTATGCGGGTCCTGGGGAATTGAGCCTCGAACCAGGGTTCTTAGGCTTCACAGGCAAGTGCTTAATTGCTAAGCCATCTCTCCAGGCCCTTTTTTTTAATTAAAAAAAAGAAAAGAAAATTTATTGGATTAGCTTATGGTAGTCCAATAGCAGTTGCAGGCCCGAGAATCAAGGAACCCAGTAGCTGTTCAGTCCATGTGGCCAGATGCTCAGCAGTCCCAATCCAGCACTGAAGGCCTGGAGGCTTTCCGAGGAGCCGCTGGTTTTCAGTCCACACTGGTCTTCAATCCACACTGGAAGGCAGCAAGCAGCTCTGGCAGCCAAGCGGAAGGAAGGGGCTCTTTTCATGCAGAGCTTCCTTATATAAAGTCCCCCTCTGAGAGGAGCAGTCTGCTCTGGGGGAAGGGTTCATTCTGGGGGAAGAACTTCCTCCTTTAGTTAATCCTTCCTGGAAGCAACCTCGGACAGCCATCTGAAAGGGATTTCTGTGGATTGCTAAACAGATCAAGTTGACAACATCTTAACTATCACACCTGGTAAGGGGGCCTTTTAAACAAGCAATTTAGGGCTAAAGAGATGGTTCAGTAGTTAGAAGCACTTGCTTGCAAAGTCTGTTGGCCTAGTTCAGTTCCCAAGTATCCATGTAAAGCCAGAAACAAAGTGGTTCTCTGAAATAAACATATAATTGAGTACTTCTAAAATCCTTTCTAAATGTTAGTCCCCACCAGATCTACCTGGAGACTTGGGTCCCACTTCCAGCATCTGAGGATTTACATTCATAACATAGATAGAAATAGGCAGGTAGAGAATAAGAGAGAGAATGGGTGCGCCAGGGCCTCCAGCCATTGCAAATGAACTCCAGATATATATATGCCCCTTATGTATCTATATATATATAATTTTTCCTTTATTTGAGAGAGATCCTTTGGCTTTGTAGGCAATAAGAGAGAATGGGCTAAGCCATCTCTCCAGCCCTAGAAGCCATATTGATATTTGAGACCTATGGTATTAAACCAGTATAACATGCTGATAAAAATCTGAGAGATGGGCCGGGGGGTTGAACCTTAATCCCAGCACTTTGGAGGCAAGGTGGAGGATCGCGCGTAAGTTCAAGGCCAGCCCTGAGAAGTTAATTCCAGGATGTTTGAGACCCTGGTCAAAAACCAAAAACAAACAAACAAAAAAAAATCTGAGAGATGCCTGGCATGGTGGTGCATACCTTTAATCTCAGCACTCAGGAGGCAGAGGTAGGAGGATCCCTGTGAGGACTCCATAGTGAATTCCAGGTCAGCTTGGGCTACAGTGAGAACCTCACCTTGATAAACCAAAAAAAAAAAAAAAAAAAAAAAAAAAATCGAGAGATGACCGTGTGTGGTGGTATGCATCTATAATTCTAGAACTCAGGAGGCTGAATTTGGGATCATCATAAGTTAAAAGGCCAATCTGGGATATATGGTGAGTTCTAGGCTAGCCTAGGCCACATAAGATCCTGCCTCAAAAAACAACACAACTCTGATAAATAAAAATAAAATACATTAAAAAAAGAAAAGGGCTGGCATGATGGATGATGGTGGATGCCTGTATTTATTTATTTGAGAGCAACAGACACAGAGAGAAAGAGGCAGATAGATAGAGAATGGATGCACCAGGGCCTCCAGCCACTGCAAATGAACTCTCGATGCATGCACCACTTTGAGCATCTGGCTTATGTGAGTCCTGGGGAATCAAGCCTTGAACCAGAGTCCTCAGGCTTCACAGGCAAGTGCTTAACCGTTAAGCCATTTCTCCAGCCCATGGGCGCCTTTAGTCCTAGCACTTAGGCAGAGGTAGAAGTATCGCCATGAGTTCGAGGCCACCCAGAGACTACATAGTGAATTCATGATCAGCCTGGGCTAGAGTGAGACCCTTCCTTGAAAAACCAAAAAAATAAAGGGGGTTGGTGACTGGAGAGATGGTTTAGTGGTTAAGACGCTTGTGAAGCTTAAAGGATCCAGGTTTGACTCCCCATGTACATGGTGGCACATGTATTTGGAGTTTATTTGCAGTGGCTAGAAGATCTGGCATGCCCATTCTGTCATTCTCTCTCTAATAAATAAAGGAAAATAAAATATAAAAAATATATTATAAAAATTATAGTGTGATCATATCAGAAAATTACATAAATATTTGTCATTTTTGTGATGTAAACATTGAAAATTATTTTTTTCAAATAAATATTAACTCCAGTGATCCTACAATGAGTTTGTTCCTTCTGTGACTTTGTAGTCCTTCACCAAATTTTCTCCATATCCTTTCCTTTTTTTTTGTTTACACATGATGTTTATATATATTTAAGGGGTATATACACAATGTATAGCAATCAAATCAGAGTAATTAGAATTCCCATCTTCTTAAGCATCAATTATTGTGTAAGAAGCCTTTCAACTTGTGGTTCTTTTTTTTTTTAAAAAAATTAATTTTTATTTATTTGAGAGAGATAAAGAGGCAGAGAGAGGGAGAAAGAGAGAGAATGGGTGCACCAGGGCATCCAGCCACTGCATACAAACCCCACACGCATGTGCCACCTTGTGCATGCGGCTTGTGTGAGTCCTGGGGAATTGAACCAAGGTCCTTTGGCTTTGCAGACAAACACCTTAACCACTAAACCATCTCTCCAGCCCTGGTGCTCATTATTTAACCTATCTCTCATCCTCTTCCTCCATCTCCTGATCATTCTGTTTTTAATTATTCTGGTTTTTAAAAAATAGTTTATTTATTTATTTGAGAGGGGGGGAGAAATGGGCATACTAGGGCCTCTAGCCACTGAAAAAACTCCAGACGCATGCGCCATCTTGTGCATCATATTTTAGGTGGGTATTGGGCAATCAAGCCTGGGTCCTTTGACTTGGCCAGCAAACGCCTTAATTGTTAAGCCATCTTCTCCAGCCCTACTCTGATTATTCGGTTTTCTTCTGTAAGATTAATTTTTTTTTTAGCTTCTACAAGTGAGTGAGACTGCTGGATTGCTTTTTAAAACTAGATTTGGGCTGAAGAGATGGTTTAGCGGTTAAGGCTCTTGCCTGTGAAGCCCAAGGACCCAGGTTCGATTCTCCAGGTCCCACATAAGCCAGACGCACAAAGTGCTACATGTGTCTGGAGTTTGTTTGCAGTGGCTAGAGGCCTTGGTGCACCCATTCTCTCTCTCAGTCTGCCTCTTTCTATCTCAGATGGATGAATGAATGAATAAATAAATAATAAATAATAAAATATTTTTAAAACTAGATTTATTGTTATATAATTCACATACACAGTTTACCCATACATAATGCATAGGTAAAACATCTTAATAGCTTAAACTTAGATTCTTAGTGGTTTGTATTCTTCTAAATGCATTGTTTTCCATATGTATGTATGTATGATGTGTGTGTGGGTAGGAAGATACACATATGTGCACATGCATGTGAAGGCTTAAGTGATGCCAGGTGTCTTCTTCAATCACTCTCCACCTTATTTATTTATTTTTTGGTCAGCCTGGAATTCACTGTGTAGTCTCAGGGTGGCCTTGAACTCACAACAGTCCTCCTACCTCTGCCTCCCAAGTGCTGGGATTAAAGGTGTGCCCCACCACATCTGGCTCATATTATTTATTTATTTGTTTACTTATTTTTACTGTATTTATTTATTTATTTTTGAGGTGGGGTTTCACTCTGGCCCAGGCTGACCTGGGATTCACTATGTAGTCTGAGGGTGGCCTCAAACTCAGGGCTATCCTCCTACCTCTGCCTCCCAAGTGTTTATTTTTTATTGGCAACTTCCATAATTGTAGACAATAACCCATGGTAATTCCCTCCCTCTCCCCATTTTCCCTTTTGAAATTCTAATCTCTCCATATCCTCTCCCCCTCTCAATCATTTCTCTCTTTTGTTTTGATGTCATGATCTTTTCCTCCTATTATGATGGTCTTGTGTAGAGAGTGTCTGGTACTGCGAGGTCATGGATATCCAGGCCATTTTGTGTCTGGAGGAGCATGTTGTAAGGAGTTCTACCCTTCCTTTGGCTCTTACATTCTTTCTGTCACCTCTTCCGCAATGGACCCTGAGCCTGGGAAGATGTGATGGAGATATTTCAGTGCTGAGCACTCCTCTGTCACTTCTTCTCAGCACCATGGTGCCTTCTGAGTTATCCTAAGGTCATCATCATCTGAAAAGAGAAGCTTCTCTAACCAAAAGTGAGAGTAGCATTAATATATGGGTATGAACATTAAAAGAAGTGCTTACTGGGCAGTTTGGTGAGCATAGTATATACATTTAGCCAGACACCAGCAGACATTACACCCCTAGGGCTCATGACTACCCCTGTTGTAGGTTTTCAGTATCAGGGATGTATTCCCTCCACTGGAGTGGGCCTCCAGTCCAATTAGAGAGCAGTTGGTTTCCCCCATAACACACATGGCACTGTTGCACCCTTTGGCTCATTTGCCCTGGCTGCAAATTTAAGGCTTGTAGTGTCTACTGTTGAGTATCACCACTGGTGATTTCTCTCTCTCCTAATGAACTGCGTGCAGCATAGCTTTTTCCAACTTTCTGTCAGCTGGTCCACATGGAGGAAGCTTTCAGCTCAGCTCCAGCAGGATTTCTCAGTGACCTTGCAGCCCAAGTATGTGGAGTCTTCAGTAATAGGGTCTTACGATCTATCCCTGGTGGGAAACCAAGGGCCTCGGCAATGGCCTATAATGTTTTGGGGGTATCTGTGACCTCCCTGGCCAACAACTCACTGGAAGGTATCCCATCCCTGGCACTGAAAATTTTCTAGTAACAATCTATGGCTTCTGAGTGTTCCATTGTCCAGAAAAGTAGGTTTCCATATGAGTTATTTATATCGTGTTAGATTTTTTTGTTTGTTTGTTTTTTCAAGGTAGGGTCTCATTCTAGCCCAGGCTAGAATTATGTAGTCTCAGGGTGGCCTTGAACTCATGGTGATCCTCCTACCTCTGCCTCCCAAGTGCTGGAATTAAAGACGTGCCCCACCATGCCTAGCTTATCCTCATAGATTTTGATTAGCCCTCCTTCCACCTTTCCTTTACTCAATCTCTTCCCCTTAGGCTTTTTCACTGCCATTAATCTGTTCTTCTACTTACAATATACAATACCATCCTATTAAGTCCCCCCTCCCTCCCTTTCTATTCCCTTTATATCCCCTTTCTTGCTTACTGGCCTCTGCTACAGAGTTTTATTCCTACTTACCTAGAAGTCCAATCATTTGTAGCTAGGATCCACATATGAGAGAGAACATGTGAGGTTTGGCTTTCTGGGCTGGGGTTATCTCACTAAGTATAATCCTTTCCAGATCTATCCATTTTTCCTGCAAATTTCATAACATCATGTTTCTTTACCACTGAGTAGAACTCCATTGTGTAAATGTACCACGTCTTCATCATCCACTCATTAGTTGAGGGACATCTAGGCTGGTTCCATTTCCTAGCTATTGTGAATAGAGCAGCAATAAACATGGTCCAGCAAATATCTCTAAGGTAGTGAGAAGAGTCCTTAGGATATATGCCTAGGAGTGGTATAGCTGGGTCATATGGTAGATCTATTTTTACCTGTCTCAGGAACCTCCACACTGATTTCCACAATGGCTGGACCAGATTGCATTCCCATCAACAGTGTAGAAGGGTTCCTTTTTTCCCACATTTTCACCAGCATTTATGGTCATTTGTTTTTATGATGGTAGCCAATCTTGACAGGAGTGAGATGGAATCTCAACGTAGTTTTAATCTGCATTTCCCTGATGGCTAGTATTTGTTTATTTATTTTTATTTTTTATTGTTTTGGTTTTTCAACGTAGGGTTTCACACTAGCCCAGGCTGACCTGGAACTCACTATGTAGTCTCAGGATGGCCTTGAACTCATGACAATCCTCCTACCTCTGCCTCCCGAGTGCTAGGATTAAAGGTGTGTGCCAGTACGCCCGGCTATTTGTTTATTTTTGAAAGAGAGAGAGAATGGACATGCCAGGGTCTCTAGCCATTGCCAACGAACTCTAGAATTATGGGCCACCTTGTGCATCTGGTTTACATGGGTCCTGGGGAATCAAGCCTGAGTCCTTAGGCTTTGCAGGCAAGTGCCTTAACTGCTGAGCTCTCTCTCCAGTCCCCATAGATAGTTTTTTTGTTTGCTTGTTTGATTTTTCGAGGTAGGGTCTCGTTCTAGCCCAGGCTGACTTGAATTCACTATGTAGTCTCAGGCTGGCCTTGAACTCACAGAGATCCTCCAACCTGCGCCTCCTGAGTGCTGGTATTAAAGGCGTGCATCACTACGGCCACCTAACGTGCACTTTCATATGACAGTTTCTAAGACTATTCAAATATAATCCAGTTTGTTTTGTTTTTCAGTTTATTCTTCTCTTTGGAGGAATCCCGTACCTCTGGAGAGTTTCTGGACGGTTCTGTGGTTATGCTGGCTTTGGAGCAGAATATGAGGTATGTAATTCATTAGCTGTTGTAGTTAGCTTCATGTTACTGGGATGAACTTCCAAACCAGACACAGTTTATGAGAGGAAGGGATTTATTTCAGTCTTACAGATCCACGGGAAGTTCCATAATGGTGGAAGAAGCTGGCCCCCTTTCACTGATCCACGCAGACAGAACAAACTACCACCAACACCACCAAAAGCAATCATACACAGGGATCCCCAGGCAGAGCTCAAGCACTCTTCATACCTTTAGGCTGGAGTTCAGATCAGCCCCCAGTAACACCTTAGAGTGGACCCCAGGATCCCCCCACAGTGATACCTCTTCCAGCCTGGCAGCTGGAAATCCAAGTTACAACATTTAATAAAACATTTGATGGCTAGAGAGATGGCTTAGAGATTAAGGCACTTGCCTGCAACATTTAAGGACTCAGGTTCAATTTTTTTAAGTCCCATGTAAGCCCGATGTACATGGTAGCACATGTGTCTGGAGTTCATTTGCAGTGGCTAGAGGCCCTGGCATGCCCATTCCTTCTCTCTCTTTCTCTCCCTCTTTGTATCTCCACTAAATAAATAAAAATAAAAAAAAAAAAAACCCTGAAACCATTTGAGTCTTTTGGGGTACATAAATTCATACTACCACATTAGCATATATTTATTGGTCAGAGTTTTTTTTTTCCCCCGAGGTAGGGTCTCACTTCAGCCGAGGCTGACCTGGAATTCACTCTGTAGTCTCAGGGTGACCTCAGATTCACAGTGATCCTCCTACCTCTGCCTCCCAAGTGCTGGGATTACAGGTGTGCACCACTATGCCTGGATAAAGTTAACTTTTTTTTTTTTTTTTTTTTTTTTTTTTTTTTTTGAGATTGGTTCTCACTCTAGTCCAGGCTGACCTGGAATTCACTCTGTAGTCTCAGGGTGGCCTTGAACTCATGGCGATCCTCCTACCTCTGCCTCTCGAGTGTTGGGATTAAAGGCATGCACCGCTGTGCCCAGCTTAAAGTTAACTTTTGGGGGGCTGGTTTTCAAGATAGGGTCTATAGGTAGTTGTGCATCCCAAGTAAAGGTGACCTGGTTGACATAAATGAGGAACATGGTTGTGATAGAAGGATGGAGATGTGCTGTGATACTACAAAACCCCTCACATTAAAGGACTTCTTGAAGTGTTTTTTTCCCTAACCCAGGCTGGCCTGGAATTCATTATGTAGTCTCAGGGTGGCTCTGAACTCACGGCCATCCTCCTACCTCTGCCTCCTGAGTGCTGGGATTAAAGGGAAGATATTTCCCATTGAAGTTCAAAGGATAAAATGTTAAAAGCTGATCTAGCCTTAGGTATATGAAAACTTACCAAGGCAAAGATATGACACTCTCCATGTCATAAGCTCCAGGAGAAGAAATTGATCATTGGTTAAACTCCCCCTAAGTCTTTACAAAATGAAAATTAATAAACAAGCTGGAGAGGTGGCTCAGTGGTTAAGAGCATTTCCTGTGCAAGCGTGAAGGCCTGAGGGACTGCCTGAGTTGTATCCCTAGGACCCACGTAAACAGGTAGGCATAGCCATGCATGTCTGTAACCTTAGTCTCTTAGGGGAGCTCATGAGAAAACAGCAGCCTCCAGGATTGATAAGAACAGGTGGAAGAGCAATGGAGGGGGATACCTGATGTTCTCTGGCCACCACAGGTACAGCGCACACTTCATGGGCTCATATACTACATACACCATACCACATTACACCCAGATACACACATACACAAACACTCACTAATCCTAAATGTCCAATGTTTTAAATAATAGGATACTAAGTTTATCACTTTTTCTACTTTCTTGTACATAGGAGCTAATGGTAATGGAGTTTTCAGTATATTATCCAATATTTTTTAAGATCACAGAACAATTTGTGAGATTGATCATTGAAATTGTTTTACATTGGTGGGCATGATAGCATGCACTTAAAGTTCCATCAGTTGGGAGGTAAGGCATGAGAATCATGAGTCATAGGCCAGTCTAGATAATAGAGGGAGACCTTATCTCAAAGGGGGGGGTGCGCCAGGTGCACACTTTTTTTTTTCCAGGTAGGGTCTCACTCTGGCCCAGGCTGACCTGGAATTCACTATTATAAGGTTAGGAGCTGGGAGATGGCTTAGTGGTTTAAGGTGTTTGCTTGAAAATCCTGCTGGCCCAGATTCAGTTCCCCTGCCACACATGTAAAGTTGGGTAGAATAAGTGGTGCATCTAGCATTCCATTTTTAGTAACAAGAGACCCTAGCACATCATATACATAAATACATGCCAATAAAGCAGTGAATGTGGGGCATGTCATAAGGCCCTTCCTCTCCCTGAGGAACTATTGGTAGTTTATGGTTGCTTGAGGAAGTAGAGACATTTCCTTTAGTTGTGTAACTACTGGTAAGTTGTCCATGCAGGGTTGGGGAGATGGCTTAGCAGTTAAAAACACTTGCTCGTAAAGCCTGACAACCTGGTTTCGGTTCCCCAGTGTCCAGGTAAGCCACATGCACAAAAGGGTACATGTTTGTAGTGGCAAGAGGCACTGGCATGCCTGTACTTGTTCTTCCTTACTTTCTCTTTCTCGCTCTGCTTGCAAATAAATAAATGAATATATATTTGGGCCGGGCGTGGTGGCACACGCCTTTAATCCCAGTATTCAGGAGGCAGAGGTAGGAGGATCGCCATGAGTTCAAGGCCACCCTGAGACTACATAGTGAATTTCAGGTCAGCCTGAGCTAGAGTGAGACCCTTCCTCAAAAACAAAAACAAAAACAAAGTTAGCCAGGCATGGTGGTGTATGCCTTTAATTCTAGCTCTCTGGAGGCAGAGGTAGGAGGATTTTTTAAAAAAATTATTTATTGCAAGCAGAGAGAGAGATAGAAGAGAGGCAGACAGAGAGAGACTGGGCACGCCAGGGCCTCTAGGCACTGCAAACGAACCCCAGATGCATGTGCCCCTTGTGCACCTGGCTTACATGGGTCCTGGAGAATCAAAGCAGGATCCTTTGGCTTCGCAGGCAAACGGCTTAACCACTAAGTCATTTCTCCATCCTATAAAAATATTTTTTTTAAAAGTTAGTCAGGCATGGTGGTACACACCTTTAATTATAGCTCTCTGGAGGCAGAAGTGGAAGATTGCTGTGAGTTCAAGGCTAGCTTGGGACTACAGAGTCAATTCCAGATCAGCCTGGACTATAGTGAGGTCCTACCAAAAAAAAAAAATGTGTGTGTGTGTGTGTGTGTGTGTGTGTATGTATGTGTGTGTGATTTAACAAGATTGCTCTACAGTTTTAGTTTGCACAGTCATTTTTATAATTCTATTCTATTACATAATACATTGCCTGTGCATGTCATTTAATTTCTAGTCTGTTGATAGGTTGGCCACCATGCCCAGCTTGTTTTTTTTTTTTTTTTTGTGGTAGAGTCTGTAGACCAGGTTGAAGTGGAATTCACTATCTAGTCTCAGGATGGCCTCAAACTCACAGTGATCCTCCTATTTCTACCTCCCTAGTGCTGGGATTAAAGGCATGCACCACCATGCCTGGCTTTTTTTTTTAAAAATTATTTTATGCCAGGCATGGTGGTGCATGCCTTTAATCACAGCTCTCGGGAGGCAGAGGTAGGAGGATTACTGTGAGTTCGAGGCTACCCTGAGACTACATACTGAATTCCAGGTCAGCCTGGGCTAGAGTGAGACCCTACCTCAAAAAAAATTTTTTTTTAATTTATTTGTAAGCAGCGAGGTGGGTGTGAAGGTACATTTCAGGGCCTCTTACCACTGCAAATGAATTCCAGATGCATGCATCACTTTGTATATCTGGCTTACATGGGTATTATGGAATTGAACCCTGGTTGTCCAGCTTTGCAAACAAGTACCTTTGGCCACTGAGCCATCTCTCCAGCCCCAGTATATCTACAAATCTTTTTATTTTTGCCAGTTTAACAGAGCAAATGTTATATTTTCATTTCATATAACTTATTATTCAATGGAACAGTCAAGTTGTAAAGAAATGTGAGTAAACAAAAGTGTGTGTAAATATATGAGTATCCTGTAGATGAACATTTATTTCGTTTTTTTGAATTATAAACAGTGCTGTACATCCTTGTACATATTATCTCTGTGTATATATTCTATACACATAGATATTCTGGCTTTTGGATTTTTTTCTTGGGGTCTGGGTCCTCATGTTTACTTGACAGGCACTTCACACACTGAGCCATCTCTCCAGCCCTGCTCTAGCTTTTTTCAAACTTCTTTTCCTTTTCTTCCTCTTCCCTTTCTCTCCCTCCTTTCCTCCTCTCTGAGATAGGATCTCACTGTGTCACCCAAGCTCCTGCTTCTGTCTCCCAAGCATACCACCAGGCCTGGCTTCCATTGTAAGTTTCTCTTTTGTGGTCCACATGTTGGATGCTTTTTTCTCCTCCATGCTCCACTCCCCCCCCCCCCATAGGGTTTCACTCTAGTCCTGGCTGAGCTGGAATACACTATGTAGTCTCAGGGTGGCCTTGAACTCATGGTGATCCTCCTACCTCTGCCTCCTGAGTGCTGGGATTAAAGGCGTGCACCACCGTGCTCAGCTTTCTCTCCATACTTTTGCAAATTACTTGAAATCCCTCCTCCTTTCCTATCCCATTAGCTTCTCTGTCCAGAGTGGTCTTCAAGTTTCATCAGGTTTAAGCATTGAGTTCAAACTATCCTATCTTACTTTGTGAGTACTTTCAACTATTTTGCATATATGACATAAGATAACTTTGGTATAATACCTCTGTGAAAAGAAGATTTTATTATTCACTTATTCTTCTTGCAGGTAAATTTTTCCTGAGGGCAGTGATGATGTTACAGACCTTGTCATAGGATCAATATATTGCTTGAGTTAGACTTAGGTGCTCCACAGGTACTTTTTGATTTGTTCCAACTAATTAATTTGATATTTTTTCTTCTGCTTAGATCACTCAATCCTTGGTGTTTCTGCTGTTGGCCACACTTTTCAGCGCATTGACTGGTTTGCCGTGGAGTCTCTATAATACTTTTGTGATAGAAGAAAAGCATGGCTTTAATCATCAGGTATAACAAAATACAGATATTTTTATGTGAAGACTTCCTTTTTTCTCTTTCTTTCTTTCTTTCTTTCTTTTTTTTTTTTTTTTTTTTTTTTTGAGGTAGGGTCTCACTCTAGCCCAGGCTGACCTGTAATTCACTAGTTTCAGGTTGGCCTTGAACTCACAGTGATCCTTCTACCTCTGCCTCCTGAGTGCTGGGATTAAAGGCGTATGCCACCATGTCCAGCAGTGTGAAAATTTAGATATAGTTTGTCATTTTAAAGCATTAATTAACTGAGGAAAAAGGAACTATAGATATAAAGATCATAGTTTAATGTCTTGATGTAAATTCTCTGAGTTCTAATACTAGCTTTTTTCAGCTAATAATTAAAATGAATTTTAAACTATAAAATGCATGATGTTTACAATTATTATACACTGCTTACCATCATATAATATAGTTTCCATGAATGTTAGTTTAAAAATTGCTTTACTAGTGTGTCCTTTGTTCACTTTCTAGTTATTTGAAAAGCAAAACTAGTTTCTCAGTTAATGGTAGTGATATTTTCTTTTTTTTCAGACTTTGGAGTTTTTTATGAAAGATGCAATCAAAAAATTCATTGTGACTCAGTGTATTTTATTGCCTGTGTCTTCCCTTTTGCTGTACATTATTAAAATTGGAGGTGACTATTTCTTTATTTATGCCTGGCTGTTCACATTAGTTGTTTCTCTGGTGAGTAAAATCCTTATTTTTCTTGTATAAAACTTACTGTGATTTATAGTCATTGTCATGTAAATAGTTCTTATGAAGATGGTACAATAGAAATAAGTACTCATATAAAATTCCCTAATGTTTTTTGCTTTTGGATATAGAAATAGGAGAGTTGACTGAACAAACTTTCCTTTCTTCTCTTTTTTTTAAAGTTTTTAAAAAAATTATTATTTTTATTTATTTATTAGAGACAGACAGAGGGAGAGAGAGACAAAGTGAGAATGAGCACACCAGGGCCTCTAGCCGCTGCAAATGAACTCCAGAGGTGGCCTCGAACTCATGGTGATCCTCCTACCTCTGCCTCCTGAGTGCTGGGATTAAAGGCATGCACCACCATGCCCAGCTTAGTATTTTTTTTTTTTTTTCTTTACGAATATACTTAGAAACCTTGTTCTGTGTATTCTAAAAGATTTTTTTCTTTTTTTTCTGTTTTTCGAGGTAGGGTCTCGCTCTGGCCCAGGCTGACCTGAGTTCTGGGGTTAAAGGCATGTGCCACCACACCCAGCTGAAATAAATATTTTTTAAATAAAATTTTTATTTATTTGAGAGAGAGAAAGAGAGAATGGGCACACCAGGGCCTTCAGCAGCTACAGATGAACTCCAGATACATGCCCCATTTTGTGCATCTGGTTTACATGGGTCTTGGGGAATTGAACCTGGGGTCCTTTGGCTTTGCAGGCAAGTGCCTTAACCACTAAGCCATCTCTCCAGCCCCCCCCCTTTTTCTTTTGGAGGTAGGGTCTCGTCTCATTCTAGCTCAGGCTGACCTGGAATTCACTATGTAATCTCAGGGTGGCCTCAAACTCACCATGATCCTCCTACCTGTGCCTCCCAAGTGCTGGGAATAAAGGTGTGCATCACCACGCCTGGCCAGCCCATTTTTTTTTTATAAATAATTGAAAAAAAATAACATGTTTATAAGTTGTTCTATTATTTCCTTTTTCAGGTTCTTGTCACAATCTATGCTGATTATATTGCCCCTTTATTTGACAAATTTACACCTCTGCCTGAGGGAAAGCTTAAACAAGAAATTGAAGTGATGGCAAGCAGTATTGACTTTCCTTTGACAAAGGTGTATGTTGTTGAAGGTAAGACTACCTTGGGGTTGCTTATTTAATCAGTTTGTTCTGAGTACATACTTCATACTTCATAAGGTTCTAATAAGGGAATGTATCATTAAAAAATTTTTTTGAGCCGGGCATGGTGGCGCATGCCTTTAATCCCAGCACTCGGGAGGCAGAGGTAGGAGGATCTCCGAGAGTTCAAGGCCACCCTGAGACTGCATAGTGAATTCAAGGTCAGCCTGAGCTAGAGTGAGACCCTACCTTGAAAAACCAAAAAAAATTTTTGATTTGGGCTGAAGATATGGCTTAGCAGTTAAGGTGCTTGCTTGCGAAGCCTAAGGACCCATGTTCAACTCTCCAGATCCCAAGTAAGCCAGACACACAAGGTGACACAAGTGCATAAGGTCGCACATGCGCACAAGATGGCACACACATCGAGTTCAATTGCAGTGGCTGATGGCCCTGGCATGCCAATTCTCTCTCACTCTCTCATAAAAACAAATATTTAAAAATACTTGTTTATGCTGGGCATGGTGGCTCACGCCTCTATTCCCAGCACTCAGGAGGCAGAGGTAGGAGGATCGCCATGAGTTCGAGGCCACCCTGAGACTACATAGTTAATTCCAGGTCAGCCTGGGCCAGAGTGAGACCCTACCTCGAAAAACAAACAAACAAACAAAAAACTTGTTTATTTATTTTGAGAGAGAGAGAAAGGTAGATAGATAAAGAGAGAATGTGCATGGCAGGCCCTTTAGCTCCTGCAAATGAACTCCAGATGAATGCTCCATCTTGTGCATTTGGCTTATGTGGGTACTGGGGAATTGAACCTGGGTTCTTTGGTCTTGCTGGCAAGCACCTCAACTGCTAAGCCATCTCTCCAGCCATTTTTTTTAAAGAATAGTTTTATTTTTTATTTTATTTATTTAGTTATTTGACAGAGAAAGAGGGAGAAAGAGAGAGAATGGGTGTGCCAGGGGCTCCAGCCATGGCAAATGAACTCCAGACACATGTCCCCCTTCTGTATCTGGCTAATGTGGGTCCTGGGGAATTGAACCTGGATCCTTTGGCTTTGCAGCAAACACCTTAACCGCTAAGCCATCCCTCCAGCCCTCTCCAGCTGTTTTTTTTTTTTTTTTTTTTTTTTTTTTTGGAGAGAGACACAGAGAAAGACAGAGAGAGGCAGAGAGAGAGAGAATGGGTGTGCCAGCAGCCTCTCAACTTCTGCGAATGAAATCCAGATACTTGCGCCCTCTTGTGGGCAAGTTTGGCATTGCGCCCTTGCATCGCTTTTACATCTGGCTAAATGTGGGACCTGGAGATTGGAACCAGCGTTCTTAGGCTTAGGAGGCAGACACCTTAACCACTAAGCCATCTCTCCAGCTGTTTTTAATTTTTTTTTAATTTATTTTTAAGGGGAGAAATTGAGAAGGGAGAGGATAGGTATACCAGGGCTCTAGCACTGGAAACAAACTCCAAATGCATGCTCCATTTTGTGCATCTGGCTTTGCATGGGTACTGGGGAGTTGAACTCCAGTCATTAGGCTTTGCAGGCAAGTGCCTTAACTGCTGAGCCATCTCTCCAGCCCATGAGTCAGTTGTTTTTTTTTTTTTTTTTTTTTTTTTTGAGGTAAGGTCTCACTCTGGCCTAGGCTGACCTGGAATTAACTATGTAGTCTCAGGGTGGCCTCGAACTCACGGCGATCCTCCTACCTCTGCCTCCCAAGTGCTGGGATTAAAGATGTGCACCATCATACCCAGTTTGAGTCAGTTTTTACTGTTTTAAATTCGTTATGTAAAGATTAGGATAGGACCTTTGGGAGATGGTTCAGTGGGTAAAGTGCTTGTCTCGTAAGCATGGGGATCTGAGTTTGATTTTCAGTATTCACATTAAAAAAAAACTACCAGGAATGGTGGTAAGAGCCTGTATTCAGCACTGGGGAGACAGAGACAAGGGGATCCTTGGAGCTTACTGGCTAGCTGGTCTAGCCTAATTGGTGAGCTGGCTGATGAGACCCTGTGTCAAAAAGAGGTAGATGGGCTGGAGAGATGGCTTAGTAGTTAAGAAGTTTGCCTTTGAAGCCTAAGGACCCATATTTTACTCTCCAGATCCTATGTTAGACAGACACTCAACGTTGAGGCAAGCTCAAGGTCTCACATGCACACCAGGGGTAGCATGTGTCTGGAGTTTGGTTTCAGTGGCTGAGGCCTTGGCGTGCCAATTTTCTCTCTCTCTTTCTCTCTCACTCTTGCATTTAAAAAAAAAAAAGGCAGTCTGTTGGATTTGTCTCAAAAAAAATAAAGATTAGGATAGAATTTTACATTTTGGTTTTTTAAAATTTATAGTAATTGCCAGGTGTAATGGTACACACCTTTAATCCCAGCATTCAGGAGGCAGAGGTTGGAGGATTGCTGTGATTTCAAGGCCAGCCTGGGCTAGAGCGAGATCTGCCTTGAAAAAAAAAAAAATAATAATAATAATAAGATTTATAGGAATTGATAATATAGTCCAGGGATGGAAATTGGTGGTGGCCTGATGTCAAGTCCTATTCATGCCCTGTTTGGTTAGTTGTACAGTATTGTTTTTAATCTTTGGCTGAGGCCTTATAACCTTATGCTGTATTGTACAACAGACTGATTTATTCACTCTCTTGTCTGTCTGCATCCTTCAGATAATCCGGTTAGACTCTTGCATAGTGAAATTCCATTTATAAGTTTAGTGGTTCTAAAACAAAACTGCTGCTCCTGATTTCGCTTCCTCTAACACCACACCCAGTGTTCTGAGGCACTTTGGCCAGCAGCATCATTGGGTACTTCAGACTAGTTAGACTGCTTTTCTGACTACTGCCTTTGAGAGTCAAGCTGTTTGCTTCCATAAGATTACAGAAGTCTCAAGAGTGCCTACATCGTTTTGAGAAAAGTTGTTTTGGAAGGTACCATAACTCTTAGACTCTATAAACTAAAACCCATCTGAAATAAATACAACTGATTCTGCCTTTGCACCTTACCAATTATGGGATGTGTAACAAATGACTTCTTCCTTGTGTGTCCTCTAAACTAGCTCTCTGGGGAAAATCTGGATATTGGGCTACTTAGTGGTTAAGGTGCTTGCTGGCAAAGCCAAAGGACCCAGATTTGATTCCCCAGTGCCCCACATAAGTCAGATGCACAAGATGGCACATGCAACTAGAGTTTGTTTGCAGTGGCAGGGGCCCTGGCATGCCCATTTTCTCTCTCTCTCTCTCTATCTCTCTCTCAAATAAATTAACTTTAAAAAAAATTCTGAGGGGAAATGGTGGAAGAATGAGCCCACTTCATACTGACTTTTTGTTTGTTTGTTTGTTTTTCAAGGTAGGGTCTCATTCTAGCTCAGGCTGACCTGGCCTCGAACTCTGCCTCCCAAGTGCTGGGATTAAAGACATGTGCCACCATACCTGGCTGACTATTTCTTTTTTTTTTTTTTTTTTTTTTAAAGGCAGGATCTTACTCTAGCCCAGGCTGACCTGGAACTTACTCTATAGCCCAGGCTGGCCTTGAATTCACAATTAGCCTCCTAAGTGCTGGGACTAAAGACATGAGCCACTATGTCTAGCCATACTGACTTTTTTTTTATTGGGGCGGGGCATGGAGAATGGGCATTTCAGGGCCTTTAGCCACTGCAAATGCACTCAAGATGCATGTACCATCATGTGCTAGTTTTTCAAGGTAAGGTCTCTCTTTAGCACAGGCTGATATGGAATTCACTTTGTGATCTTAGACTGACCTTGACTCACAGCAATACTCCTACCTCTGCCTTCCGAGTGCTGGAAGTAAAGGTGTGCACCACCATCCTGGCCTAAGACATTCTTTAAAAAATATTTTTAAAGAGAGAATAGGGAGCCGGGTGTGGTGGCGCAATGCTTTAATCCCAGCACTCGGGAGGCAGAAGTAGGAGGATCATGGTGAGTTCGCGGCCACTCTGAGTCTACATAGTTAATTCCAGGTCAGCCTGGGCCAGAGTGAGACCCTACCTCGAAAAACAAAACAAAACAAAAAAGTAAAATAATTTTTAAAAATTCCTTCCCCAATCCTTTCCTATCAGCCTATACATATAAGTAAGCAGTAATTTCTTTTAGTGACTTGCATTCTTTTAACCTCCTCCTAAATCACTTGGTAGCATACTAATGGTACAATAGAACAGTCTCTGGGGGAGTTTACTGAAGGAGCTGATTACTTAAGTTATAGTCAAATGAAATGAAATAATAGCTATTTATATAATAGTAGAGGTAATAGTGTGGTACGTAGCATCAGTGCTATTTTAGATGAAATTGTTAGGAAAGGCTTTTTGCAGGATTATGCCAGGAGTTAGGATTGCATGGAAAAATCAGATTAGAGGTAGGAGGATCATCATGAGTTCCAGGTTAGCCTGGAGTTCCAGTCATGTTTGTATTGCTGGCAGAAATCACCCAACCAAGAGCAGCCTTTGGGACAGAAGGATTTATTTTGGCTTACAGACTCAAGGGGAAGCTCCATAATGGCAGGGGAAAACCATGGCATGAACAGAGGGTGGACATCACCCCCCGGCCAACATCAGGTGGAGAACAGGAACAGGAGAGTGTGCCAAACACTAGCAAGGGGGAGCTGGCTTTAACACCCATAAGCCTGCCCCCAACAATACACTACCTCCAAAAGGTGTTAATTTCCAAATCTCCATCAGCTGGGAACCTAGCATTCAGAACACCTAAGTTTATGGGGGACACCTGAATCAAACCACCACACCTGAGCTGGAGTGAGACCCTGCCTCGGAGAAAAAAACAATCAAATTAAGGCTTAAAAAACTGGGCTGGAGAGATGGCTTAGTGGTTAAGGCGCTTGCCTGCAAAGCCTAAGGACCTATGTTCGCTCTCTGTCTAGATCCCACATAAACCAGACACACAAAGGTGAGGCAAGCGCAAGGTCACACGTGTCCACTAGGTGGCGCAGGTGTCTGGAATTGGATTGTAGTAGCTGAGGCTCTGGTGCACCAATCTCTCTCTCTAGAAAGAAAAAGAAAAAGAAATTTTGAAAATTGTTAATTGATTTTGATGTCAGTTTTTCTGTAGCTCAAGCTGTACTCAAAAATCCCTATATAGCCAAGGATGACTTTAAACTTCTGATCCTCTTGCTACTGCCTCCTGAGTGATAGGATTACAGGCATATACCACTTTATCCAGTTTTATTTGGTGCTGGAATTTAACCCTGGGTTTTGTACATTTTTAGGTAAGCGCTCTGCATCCTCAGCCCAAAATTTGAGATTTGAGCAGGTTGGAAGTAACATATCTGAAATTGGAGGTAGCATTTCTGATGTTAAGCTTTGGAGTCAATAGATCTTGGTTTGAATCCTGGCTCTGTCATGAATTGCTGATGTGACTTTGGATAACTTATTTTTTTTATTAATATATCTTATTTATTTGTTTGAGAGAAAGAGGCAGAGAGAGAGAGTGCGCACGTAGGAACTCCAGCCACTACAAATGCACTCCAGATGCATGCGCCCCTGTATCTGGCTTACATGGGTCCTGGAGAATCAATCAAACCAGGATCCTTTGGCTTTGCAGGCAAATGCCCTAACCGTTAAGCCATCTCTCCAGCCCTGGATGGCTTCCTTTTGCTAAATGATAGTTTACTCATCTATAGAGTATGAGTTAACAATAAACTGTGAGAGCTGTAGAGATGGTCTAGTGGTTAAGGCATTTGCCAGCAAAGCCAAGGACCCAGATTCGATTTCCCAGGACCCACATAAGCCAAATGCACAAAGTGGTGCATGCATCTGGAGTTTGTTTGCAGTGGCTAAAGGCTCTGGCATGTCCATTCTCTCACTTTTTTTCTTTTGGTTTTTAAGGTAGGGTCTCACTCTAGCCCAGGCTTTCCTGGAATTAACTAAGTAGTCTTAGGGTGGCCTTGAACTCATGGCAATCCTCCTACCCCTGCCTCCAAAGTGCTAGGATTAAAGGCACATGCCACCACACCTGGCTCCCCATTCTCTCTTGAAAAACAAAACAAAACAATAAACTGTTAACAGTAGTAACAATGTCAAAAATATTTTGAATGAATGAATTTGTTGCTCATAATACCCCCATACATTATAGATCTGTAAGTTGGTAGGCATACAAAAAGCCAGGAATCCTGCTCTTAAAAAGATCAGATAGTGGGCTGGAGAGGTGGCTCACTGGTTAAGGCACTTGTTTGCAAAGCCTAACAGCCTGGGTTCAATTCCTCAGTACCCACGTAAATCCAGATGTACAGAGTGGCACATGCATCTGGAGTTTGTTTGCAGTAGCCTGGCATGCACATATATATTCTCTCTCTCTCTCTGCTTGCAAATAAATGAATAAAAATATATATTTTTTTAAAAAAGATGAGGGCTGGAAAGATGGCTTAGCACTTAAGACACTTGCCTGTGAAGCCTAAGGACCCATATTCCACTCCCCAGATCCCACATAAGCCATATGCATAAGGTGATGCATATGCAAGGTCACATATGTACACAAGGTGACTCACATATTTGGAGTTTGATTACAGTGGCTGGAGGCCCTGGCGCACCAATCCTCTCTCTCTTTCTTTCTTGCTCTCATAAAAAAAAGATCAGATAGCAAGTTCTGTATAGAGTATTAACCTAGTGTGAAGTCACTGACTGCTGACACTTTAGATTGGCCATCAGAGGAAACCTGTGTGAGCAAACCTGCCTGACTACTGAGCTCTGAAGGTAGGAGCCGTCCATGCTCAGCTGGCAAAGTGCTCAGTGGGAAGACCTCCAGCTTGGTTTCTCCAAGTACCTTAAGTTAAGGAACTTGGATTTATTTACTTTTTTATTTTATTTTTTGTAGCAATACTTTTACCTCAGACTCGCAAGTGCTGGGATTAGAATATACAGGTTCACAAGGAATTAAAAGTTCTAATGGCTGTGTTACATTTCCTGAGGTTTTTATTTTTATTTTTATTTTTTATTTTTCAAGATAGGGTCTTGCTCTAGCCCAGGCTGACCTGGAATTCACTATGTAGTCTCAGGGTGGCCTCGAACTCATGGTGATCCTCCTATCTCTGCCTGGCTCCCAAGTGCTGGAACTAAAGGTATGCACCACCATGCCCAGCCAAGGTTTTTTGTTTTTTTTTTTTTAATATATTATTTATTTGCTAGCAGAGAGAAATAATGGGCAAGAGCCTCCTGCCGCTACAAACAAACTTCAGATGCATGCACTAATTTGTACATCTGGCTTTACATGGGTACTGGGGAATTGAACCTGGACCTGTAGGCTTTGTAAGCAAACAAGTGTCTTTAATTGCTGACCCATCTTGCAGCCTTCTTGAGGTATTATTTATTTATTTATTTTTAAACTGTAATTTTTATTTATTTATTTGAGAGAGAGAGAATGGACGTGCCGGGGCATCTAGACACTGCAAACCAACTCCAGACCATGTGCCCCCTTGTGCATCTGGCTTACATGAGTCTTGGGGAATTGAACCTGGGTTCTTACACTTCTCAGGCAAGCACCTTAACAGCTAAGCCATCTTTCCAGCTCCCTCTTATTTATTTATTTATTTATTCATTCATTTTTTTGGTGTTTCAAGGTAGGGTCTCACTCTAGCTCAGGCTGACCTGGAATTCCCTATGTAGTCTCAGGTTGGCCTTGAACTCATAGCAATCCTCCTACCTCTGCCTCCCGAGTGCTGGGATTAAAGGTGTGTGCCACCATGCCCAGCTTATTTTTTAATATTTATTTTTTTTGCAAACAGAGAGAGATTGAGGGGGGAGCAGAGAAAGACTTCCAGCTGCTACAAATGAACTCCAAATGCATGTGCCACTTTGTACATCTGGCTTTATGTGAGTAATGGGGAATCAAACTCAGGTTGTTAGGCATTACAGGCAAGAACCTTAATCACTGAGCTATTTGTCCAGCCCTTGAGGGTTTTTGTTTGTTTGTTTTTGTTTTTCAAGGTAAAGTCTCATTCTAGCTCAGGCTGACCTGGAATTCACTATGTAGTCTCAGGGTGGCCTTGAACTCATGGCGATTCTTATACCTCTGCCTCTTGAGTGCTGGGATTAAAGGGGTGCACCACCACGCCCAGCATCCTTGAAGTAGTTTTTAAACATTGTATTACAGTTCTACAAACAGTAGTAACCAACTGGCTAATTTAAGCAGAAAAATTTCTTATAATTTAAATTTTATTTTTTTATTTTCAAGCAGAGAGAGAGAGAGAGAATGGGCACTCCAGGGCCTTCAGCTTCTATAAATGAACTGAAAATGTATGTGCCACTTTGTGCATCTGGCTTTATGTGGGTACTAGAGAATTGAACTTGGGTCATTAAGCTTTGCAGGCCAGTGTCTTAACCACTGAAACATCTCTCTAGCCCCAGAAAAAAATTATTTATTATTTATTTTTTGGTTTTTCGAGGTAGGGTTTCACTCTGGTCCAAGCTGACCTGGAATTAACTATGTAATCTCTGGGTGGCCTCGAATGCATGGCAATCCTCCTACCTCTGCCTCCCAAGTGCTGGGATTAAAGGTGTGTGCCACCACACCCAGCTCAGAAAAATTTCTTATTGGAACATTTTGTGATAGCTCACAAAGTCTCCAGAAAGTTGTTTACTGATCTTGGAAAATGGACTATTGCATAGGGAGGATAAGAATGGGACAGAAGCAGTCTGGAAACCACACTGTTGTTGCCTCTGTAGAACACTGGATTCAAGAGTTTATAATAGAGTATTAACCTAGTGTGAAGTCACCGACTGCTGACACTGTAGATTGGCCATCAGAGGAAACCTGTGTGAGCAAACCTGCCTGACTACTGAGCTCTGAAGGTAGGAGCCGTCCATGCTCAACTGGCAAAGTGCTCAGTGGGAAGACCTCCACTTGGTTTCTCCAAGTACCTTAAGTTAAGGAACTTGGATTTATTTACTTTTTTATTTTATTTTTTGTAGCAATACTTATACCTCAGACTCGCAAGTGCTGGGATTAGAATATACAGGTTCACAAGGAATTAAAAGTTCTAATGGCTGTGTTACATTTCCTGAGGTTTTTATTTTTATTTTTTATTTTTCAAGATAGGGTCTTGCTCTAGCCCAGGCTGACCTGGAATTCACTATGTAGTCTCAGGGTGGCCTCGAACTCATGGTGATCCTCCTATCTCTGCCTGGCTCCCAAGTGCTGGAACTAAAGGTATGCACCACCATGCCCAGCCAAGGTTTTTTGTTTTTTTTTTTAAATATATTATTTATTTGCTAGCAGAGAGAAATAATGGGCAAGAGCCTCCTGCCGCTACAAACAAACTTCAGATGCATGCACTAATTTGTACATCTGGCTTTACATGGGTACTGGGAATTGAACCTGGACCTGTAGGCTTTGTAAGCAAACAAGTGTCTTTAATTGCTGACCCATCTTGCAGCCTTCTTGAGGTATTATTTATTTATTTATTTTTAAACTGTAATTTTTATTTATTTATTTGAGAGAGAGAGAATGGACGTGCCGGGGCATCTAGACACTGCAAACCAACTCCAGACCATGTGCCCCCTTGTGCATCTGGCTTACATGAGTCTTGGGAATTGAACCTGGGTTCTTACACTTCTCAGGCAAGCACCTTAACAGCTAAGCCATCTTTCCAGCTCCTCTTATTTATTTATTTATTTATTCATTCATTTTTTGGTGTTTCAAGGTAGGGTCTCACTCTAGCTCAGGCTGACCTGGAATTCCCTATGTAGTCTCAGGTTGGCCTTGAACTCATAGCAATCCTCCTACCTCTGCCTCCCGAGTGCTGGGATTAAAGGTGTGTGCCACCATGCCCAGCTTATTTTTAATATTTATTTTTTTGCAAACAGAGAGAGATTGAGGGGGGAGCAGAGAAAGACTTCCAGCTGCTACAAATGAACTCCAAATGCATGTGCCACTTTGTACATCTGGCTTTATGTGAGTAATGGGGAATCAAACTCAGGTTGTTAGGCATTACAGGCAAGAACCTTAATCACTGAGCTATTTGTCCAGCCCTTGAAGGTTTTTGTTTGTTTGTTTTTGTTTTTCAAGGTAAAGTCTCATTCTAGCTCAGGCTGACCTGGAATTCACTATGTAGTCTCAGGGTGGCCTTGAACTCATGGCGATTCTTATACCTCTGCCTCTTGAGTGCTGGGATTAAAGGGGTGCACCACCACGCCCAGCATCCTTGAAGTAGTTTTTAAACATTGTATTACAGTTCTACAAACTGTAGTAACCAACTGGCTAATTTAAGCAGAAAAATTTCTTATAATTTAAATTTTATTTATTTATTTTCAAGCAGAGAGAGAGAGAATGGGCACTCCAGGGCCTTCAGCTTCTATAAATGAACTGAAAATGTATGTGCCACTTTGTGCATCTGGCTTTATGTGGGTACTAGAGAATTGAACTTGGGTCATTAAGCTTTGCAGGCCAGTGTCTTAACCACTGAAACATCTCTCTAGCCCCAGAAAAAAATTATTTATTATTTATTTTTTGGTTTTTCGAGGTAGGGTTTCACTCTGGTCCAAGCTGACCTGGAATTAACTATGTAATCTCTGGGTGGCCTCGAATGCATGGCAATCCTCCTACCTCTGCCTCCCAAGTGCTGGGATTAAAGGTGTGTGCCACCACACCCAGCTCAGAAAAATTTCTTATTGGAACATTTTGTGATAGCTCACAAAGTCTCCAGAAAGTTGTTTACTGATCTTGGAAAATGGACTATTGCATAGGGAGGATAAGAATGGGACAGAAGCAGTCTGGAAACCACACTGTTGTTGCCTCTGTAGAACACTGGATTCAAGAGTTTATAACCCTGGGCTGGAAAGATGGCTCAGCAGTTGGGGCGCTTGCCTGTAAGCCTAACAACCTGGATTCATTTCCTCAGTACCCACATAGAGCCAGATGCACAAAGTGGCACATGCATCTGGAGTTCATTTGTAATGGCTGGAGGCCCTGCTGTGCCTATTCTCTCTGTCTGTTTCTCTTCTATCTTTCTCTCTGCTTGCAAATAAGTAAATATTAAAAATAAATAGAGTTTATAACCCTAACATTCTTGACACTGGCACCTGTGGAGTCAATTTAAATGATAGGGCTAGGGAGGAGGAGAGAGGAGGGTCCTTGCAGCTCACTGTAGCCTAAGTGGTAAACTCTGAGCCAGTAAGCAGCCCTGTTTGTCACAAAAAAAGGTGGACAGTGTTTTCTGAGGAATAACACCCAAGATTGTCCTCTGTATCCATGTGCACTTAAACATGCAAACATGTGCATACACACCTGCACACACATTAAAAATACAAACAAGGGCTGGAGAGAGGGCATAGCAGTGAAGGCACTTGCTTGTGAAACCAAAGGACCCATGTTCGAATTTCCATGTCCCACATAAGCCAGACAGACGCACAAGGTGACTCATGCACAAGGTGTACACAAGGTGCAAACGCATCTGGAGTTCAGTTGCAGTGGCTGGAGGCTCTGGTGCACCAGTTCTCTTTCTTGCTCTCTTTCTTTAGCTCTCTTTCTCTCATAAAAATATAAATAAATAAAAAATATACAAAAAGGGGCTGGAGAAATGGCTTAGCAATTAAGGCGTTTGCCTGCAAAGCCAAAGGACCCAGGTTCGATTACCCATTACCCACGTAAGCCAGATGCACAAGGGGGCGCATGCATCTGGAGTTCGTTTGCAGTGGCTAGAGGCCCTGGCATGCCCATTCTCTCTCTGTCTTTCTGCTTGCAAATAAATAAATATTTACATACTTTAAAAATATATATAAAAAAAAAAAAAGCAGCACAAACAAGTTGAGGTCTATCCTGATGGGGCTTCTCCTGTAGCTTCCCATTGTTGGAAACACCTCATACAGAAACTCTGTAGTTTTTCTTTACTCACAGGACTATTTCTTAGGTCTGTGGGGAGAAACTACAGGACAGCTAACAAAGGTCTGAGAGACTCAGTTTTTTAGACTTAAATTTGGCATATCTTATAGATCTGTGATACCTTACAAGTGAATATAAGCTGAACTTGTGTTATTCAGAGACAGTGTCAGCAACTGAGAAGCAGCTAGAGTGACCCTGAAGTAAATTGCTTGAAGAAGTGAAATAAAGCTGTCTTGTGTATGTACATGATTCAAGCAGAGGTAAAAAGATGTTCAAATAAGCCCCTTGGCTTGGTGGCCAAGCAGGAGAATCTCTGTGGAGTTCAAGGCCAGTCTGAGACTACATAGTGAATTCCAGGTCAGCCTGGGCTAGAGCAAGACCCTACCTTGCAAAACCAAAAAAATGTCTAAATAAAAAAAACATTGTGGGGCTGGAGAGATGGCTTACGGTTAAAGCACCTGCCTGCTAAGCCTGAGAATGCCTGTTTGATTCTCCAGGTCCCACATTTAGCCAGGTGCAGTGATGCAAGTGCACAATGCTGCACTTGCCCACAAGGGGGCACATGCGTCTGGTGTTCGTTCACAGTGGCTGAGAGACCACTGGTGTGCCCATTCTCTATCTGTCTCCCTCTCTCTCTCTTTCCCCCTCTCTCTCTGTATCTCTCTCCAAAAAAAAAAAAAAAAAAAAAAGAAAAATTGTGAACTGAAAAAGACATCAGTTCTTTTGAAATGGACTATCTTGAAGATAGATCGTGAATTTCAGTTTGGGAGGATCTAAGATGATCATGATGGACAGAAAAGAATTATAGCTTTTTTTTTTTCCTTAAAAATTTATTAATTGCTGGGTGTGGTGGCTCACACCCTTAATCCAGCATTCCAGAGGCAGAGGTAGGAGGATCGCTGTGAGTTTGAGGCCACTCTGAAACTACATAGCTAATTCCAGGTCAGCCTGGACCAGAGTGAGACCCTACTTCAAAAAATCACACACACAAAAAAAATCATTAACCTTAGGGGCTGGGGAGATGGCTCAGTGGGTAAAGTGTTTGCCATGCAATCATGAGGACCTGAGTTTGGATCCCCAGCACCCATGTAAAATGCCATGTATGGTGACATTTGCCTGTAAACCCAGAGCTGGGGAGGTGGACACAGGATGATCTCCAGGACTTGCTGGCTAGTCTAGCTCAATTAGTGAGTTCTGGGTTCAGTGAGAGACGCTGTCTCAAAGGCCCTTAATAAAGCAGAAAAATGATAGTTAAAGACACATAGAGCTGACTTCTAACCTGTGAACATGTGAACCCACTCACATACACTCACTACACACATATACACAGGCTCAACAAAATTTAAATTAAAAAGTCAGGCATGGTGGTACATGCCTTTAATCCCAGCACTTGGGAGGCAGAGATAGGAAGATCGAATGAGTTCGAGGCCACCTTGAGACTACATAATGAATTCTCAGTCAGCCTGGGCTAGAGCGAGACCCTACCTTGAAAGAAAAATTAAGTAAGTCTGCCTATTATTAAAGGTGTATACCACCATATTGGCCTAACTTCACCATAATTTTTTTTTCTAGTTTTCTCGAGGTAGGGTCTCACTCTAGCCCAGGCTGACTGAGAATTCACTATGTAGTCTCAGAGTGGCCTCAAACTCATAGTGATCCTCCTACCTCTGCCTCCTGAGTGCTGGGATTAAAGGTGTGTGCCACCACACCCGGCTTACTTCACCATAATTGTTGGATATTTAGTTTTATTTGACTTGTTGCTAGAAAGCTGCAATGAGCCTAAGTGGAACATGTTTGTGGGCAAACGTGCAGGGAACAGACACTCTACCTCAGGTGATGATTTACCTTGAGTCACTTTTTCCTCAGGTATTACACAATTTGAAAATGGTAATACTCTTTCCAGTAGTTCCATTTCTAGGAGTCTCTTCAAAGGACCCCCGACTTTTTAATTATATTGCGTGCTTTGAACTGTCTTTTCCTTAGGATCTAAGCGCTCTTCTCACAGCAATGCTTATTTTTATGGCTTCTTCAAGAACAAGCGGATAGTTTTGTTTGACACTCTACTGGAAGAGTACTCTGTACTAAACAAAGACATCCAGGAGGACACTGGCATGGAACCCCGCAATGATGGAGAAGTGGACAGTGAAGAAGTAAAAGCTAAAGTTAAAGTGAGTTCGTCTTCCTGGGAGGCTCTACCTTAGTTTTCATACAATTTCCATGACAGTTCAAGACAATACCAATTTCTACACAGGGAATAGCAAAGTCAGGGAGACAATGAAATAAAAATACCAAGGCTCCTTAAAAGCTCTGGTATTTGGGGGCTGAAGAGATGGCTTACCAGTTAAGGCACTTGCCTGTAATGCCTAAAGACCCCAGTTCTATTCCCTAGGACCCATGTAAAGCCAGATGCACAAGATGGTACATGCATCTGAAGTTTGTTTACAGTGGCTAGAGGCCCTGGTATGTCCATTCTCTCTATATATCTGCCTTTCTCTCTCATACAAATAAATAAATAGGGCCAGGCATGGTGGTGCAAGCCTTCAATCCCAGCACTCAGGAGGCAGAGGTAGGAGGATCACTTTGAATTTGAAGCCACCCTGAGACTACATAGTGAATTCCAGGTCAGCCTGTTCTAGAGCGAGACCCTACCTCGAAAAACAAACAAAAATCTGCTATTTGGTAGATTATCATTATTATTACATGCTAACTGCCTTACAAGATTTTACATAGTGAGCATTAAAGTTGCAAGATCTTATAAGAAAAGCATATGAGCGGCTGGAGAGATGGCTTAGCAGTTAAGGCACTTGTCTGTGAAGCGTAAGAACCCAGGTTCGACTCACAAGAACCCATGGAGTTTTTGTTTTGTTTTGTTTTGTTTTTTGAGTCAGGGTCTCACTCTAGCTCAGGCCGACCTAGACTTCACTATGTAGTCTCAGGGTGGCCTTAAATTCACTGTGATCCTCCTACCTCTGCCTCCCAAGTGCTGGGATTAAAGGTGTGTGCCACCATGCCCGGCGCATCTGGAGTTCATTTGCAGTGGCTGGAGGCCCTAGTATGCCCATTCTCTCTTTCTCTCTCTCTCTCTCAAATAAGTAAAAAAAAATTAAATTTAAAAAGAAAAGAAAAGCATATGATAGCTGAATGTGGAAACACATGCCTTTAATCCCAGTACTTGGGAGGCAGAGGTAGGAGGATTGCTGTAAGTTCAAGTCCAGCCTGAGACTATATAGTGAATTCTAGGTCATCCTGGGCTAGAGTGAGACCTTACTCAAAAAAAAAAAAAAAAAAAAAAAAGAAAAGAAAAGTGTATGATAAGCTATTGTAACATACATGTGTGTGCATATTTCTGTTGTGTTTATGATCAAAGAATTCCCACAGACAAAATAAGGAGAAGATAAAGATCTCATTTTTAGTTTTATCAAGACATAGCAATTAGTAGGATTTGGCAGTGGAGCGGTTTGGATTTGAGTCCTGGTTTTGTTTTGTCATTTATTAGCTATGTGTTCTTGCATACATATGTAATTTAATCAGTTTTATTTGTTTTAATACTTATTTATAAAAACGTACTCTTATGTATGTTAAGGTACTCTAGTTGGCATAAAGAATACCAAAGTTGCTGGGTATGGGCTGGAGAGATGGCTTAGTGATTAAGGTACCTACCTGCAAAGCCTAAGAATGCTTGTTCAAATCTCCAGGTCCCACGTTTGGCCAGATACAAAAGTGACACAAGTGCACAATGTTGCACATGTGCACAAGGGGGTGCACAAGTCTGGAGTTTATTCACAGTGCCTGAAAAGGCCCTGGCATGCCCATTCTCTCTCTGTCTCTTCCTCTCTCTGTCTCTGTCTCTGACTCTCTCAAATTAAAAAAAAAAAAAAAGTTGCTGGGTATGGTGGTTCATGCCTTTAGTCCCAACACTCAGAAGGCAGAGATAGGAGGATCACTATGAGTTAGAGTTTACCCCAAAACTACATAGTGAACTCCAGGTCAGCCTGGGCCAGAGCAATACCCTACCTCCAAAAAAAAAAAAAAAAAAAAAGGCAAAGAATACAAACATAGCCAGGCATGGTGGTTCATGCCTATAATCCTAGCACTTGGGGGAGTCTGAGGTAGGAGAATTGCCATGAGCTCAAGACTAGCCCATGGTACAGAGTGAGTTCCAGGTCAGCCTGGACTGATTAGAGTGAGACTCTGCTTCAAAAACAAAACAAAAAAAAGTGGGGGGTGCAAAGGGGATGGCTCAGCAGTTAAGGTGCTTGTCTGTAAGGCCTAAGAACTTGGATTCACTTATCCAGTATCCACGTAAAGCCAGATGCACAAGGTGGCACATGTGTCTAGAGTTTATATACTATGGCTAGAGATCCTGACAAGCCCATTCTCTTGCTCTCAAATAAATAAATAAGTAAAATATTTTTAAAAGACACTGAGGATAAACCGGGCGTGGTGGTGCACGCCTTTAATCCCAGCACTCGGGAGGCAGAGGTAGGAGGATCGCCATGAGTTCGAGGCCACCCTGAGACTACATAGTGAATTCCAGGTCAGCCTGAGCTTGAGTGAGACCCTACCTCGAAAAGCCAAAAAAAAAAAAAAAAAAAAAGACACTGAGGATATAGTCAGTTGGTAGAGTGCTTGCCTAACCTGCATGTGGCCCTGGGTTGGATGCCCAGCACCACAAAAACTGGGTGTGGTAGCTCCTGCCTATACTCCTAGGACTCAGGTGGAGGAAGGAGGGTCAGAAATTTAAGGTCATCCTTGGCTACATAGGGAGTTCAAGGCCAGCCTGGGATATATGACTGTTGAAACAGACTATAGAGATGGCTTAGCAGTTAAGAGCACTTCCTGTGCAAGCATGAGAACTTAAAGAAGCGGTACATGGATATAGGCAGGGTCTTTTGTTGGCCAGGCCAGCTGGTCCCCCAAGCTTCCTGGGAGATCTCCCATCTCCACTCCCATCTGCTGTAGTCATGTTGGGGTCGCAGAAGTTGCCACAACTTCGATCTTTCTGGATATGGGTCTGGGGATTTGAACTCTGGCACTTATGCAGGCACTTTGTCCATTGAGTCATCTCTTCCCCTCCAAGGCCAGCTAATACACTAGCAAAATTTAAAGTACTGGGACTGGGGAAATGGCTCAGTGGATAATATGAGGACTGATCCCCTGCACGCCTATGGTGAGACGGAAGGTAGAGACAGGAGCATTTCCCTGAAGCTCACAAAAGGAGCAGTATACACAATAACGAGAGACCCTGCCTCAAATGAGGTAGCAGGCAAAGACTGACCCGAAAGTTGTCTTTTGACCTCCACACCTTGCCATGGCACGTGCACATCTGCATCTTTGTATATGAATACATGCACACACACACACGTTATTTTTCTAGTTTGTTTTTTTTTTTTTTTTTTTTTTTTTTGAGTCTCACTCTTAGTCCACGCTGACCTGGAATTCACTACGTAGTCTTGGGGTGGCCTCGAGCACATGGTGGTCCACCTACCTCTGCCTCTCAAGGGCCTGGATTAAAGGCGTGTGCCACCACACCTGGCTAATTTTCCTAAGTTTATTTGTGAGCAGTAAGAGAGGAGACAGAGAGAGAATGGGTACACCAGGACCTCTTGCCGCTGTAAATGAACTCCAGATACCTGTGCCACTTTGTGCATCTGGCTTTATGTGGGAGCTGGGGAATTAAACCCGGGCTGCAGGCTTTACAAGCAAGAGCCTGTAACCACTGAGCCATCTCTACAGCCCAAATATATATATTTTTAATTTAAAGTACTAAGAGGATGAGAGGGGACAATGATATGAAGTAATACAGATTTCGCCAAAAACCATCCCCAGTATTAGTTTGAGCAATAAAACCTGACCTTGAAAAAAAAAAAAAGGCTTAGCCTGGCGTGATGGTGCACGCCTTTAATCCCAGCACTCGGGAGGCAGAGGTAGGAGGATCACTGTGAGTTCGAGGCCACCCTGAGACTAGAGAGAATTCCAGGTCAGCCTGGACCAGAGTGAGACCCTACCTCAGAAAAAAAAAAAGGCTTAAGTCAGGTGTTGTGGCACATGCTTTTTTAAAAATTTTTTTGGTTTTTTATTATTTATTTATTTGAAAGTGACAGACAGAGAGAGAAAGAGGCAGATAGATAGAGAATGGGTGCGCCAGGGCCTCCAATTAACTGCAAACGGACTCCAGATGCATGCAACACCTTGTGCATCTGGCTTAAGTGGGTCCTGGGGAATCAAGCCTCAAACCTGGGTCTTTAGGCTTCACAGGCAAGTGTTTAACTGCTAAACCATCTCTCCAGGCCTGGCACATACTTTTTAAAAAAAAAATTAATTATTTATTTATTTTGTTTTTCAAGGTAGGGTCTCACTGTAGCTCAGGTTGACCTGGAATTCACTATGTAGTCTCAGGCTGGCTTCGAACTCATTGTGATTCTCCAACCTCTGCCTCCCGAGTACTGGGATTAAAGGTGTGCACCACCATACCCCACTAGTGCTCATTCTTGGCTGGTTATTTTTTTTTTTCTTAAAATTCACCCCTGGTTGATAGAAATATTTAATTATTTGTTTGAGAGAGAGAAAGAAGTAGGTAGAGGAATGAATTTCCCAGGGCCTTCCAGCCACTGATATCAAACTCCAGACACTTGTGCCCCCTTGTGCATCTGGCTCATGTGGGTATTGGGGAATTAAACCTGGGTCCATAGGCTTCACAGGCAAGCACCTGTGCTAAGCCATCTCTCCACCCCAGGTTAATTTTTTTGTTGTGGGAAATAACCTTGTGAATTGTATGATACTCACAAAATTATAAACTGTCACCAGGTATCACCAGATACTCTTGAGGAGTGAGCTGGGGTAGAAATGGTACAAGTTCCCTGTGGTTGGGAAATACTGGGCTAAAGATGCTTGCCCTACCTTTCAAGAGTTGTGAGAGTAAATGAAATAACATATATGAAATCTCTTTTGATCTATACTCTCTCTCTCTTTTTTTTTTTCCCCGAGATAGGGTTTTACTCTAGCTCAGGATAACCTGGAATTCACTATGTAGTTTCAGAGCAGCCTCAAATTCAAGGCAATCCTCCTACCTCTGCCTCCTGAGTGCTGGGATTAAAGGCATGCGCCATCACACCCAGCTATACCTCTTTTCTAAGAATACTTTTTATTTATTTATTTGCAAGCAGAGAGAGACATAGAGAATGGGCATGCCGGGGCCTCCAGCCACTGCAAACAAACTCCAGATGCATGTGCTACTTTGTACATCTGGCTTTACATGAATACCAGGGAATCAAACCCAGTTTGTCAAGTTTGTAGGCAAACACCTTAACCCCGCTGAGCTATCTCTCCAGCCCCTTGCACCACTTTTTAAATAAATGTTTTTATTAAATATTTATTTATTTATTTGAGAGAGAGAGAACAAGTCAGATAGTGACAAATAATGGGCACTCTAGGACCTCTAGCCACTGAAAACAAACTCCAGACACATGTGCCACTTAGTGCATCTGTCTTACATGGCTATTGGGGAATTGAACCTGAGTCCTTAGGCTTTACAGGCAAGCATCTTAACCACTAAGTAATCTCTCTAGCCCTGCACCACTTTGTATCTGGCTTATTTGAGTGGCGTGGGACTTGAACCCAAACTAGCAGGCTTTGCAAGCAAGTACCTTTAACTACTGAGCCAGCCCCTCCCTGTACTATATACATTTTAAGTACCAGAAAATAATAATCTTTTGAGCATTTGTTTTGACTCCAAAGAGATGATCAATGATGATGCCTGGTATAAATATGTAAATGAAATGAAAATCTGTGGAGGAATTGAAAAGCACTGTAGAGTTAATGCCTTTTTTTTTTTTTTTTTTTTTTTTTTTTTTTTTTTTTTTTTTTTTAAGGTGGGGTCTCACTTTAGTCCAGGCTGACCTGGAATTACCTGTGTAGTCTCAGGGTGGCCTTGAACTCATGGTGATCCTCCTACCTCTGCCTCCTGAGTGCTGGGATTAAAGGCGTGCACCACCACGCCCGGCTTCCTTTTTTTTTGTTTTTGTTTTTCGAGGTAGGGTCTCACTTTAGCTCAGGCTGACCTGGAATTCACTATGTAGTCTCAGGGTGGCCTCGAACTCACAGCAATCCTCCTACCTCTGCCTCCCGAGTGCTGGGATTAAAGGCGTACTTTTTTTTTTTTTTAAAGGCATTTTTATTTATTTGCAAGCAGAGGGAGACAGAGAGAATGGGCATCAGGGCCTCTTATTGCTATATATGAACTCCAGATGCATATACCACTTTGTGTATCTGGCTTTACATGGGCACTAGGGAATCAAACCCTGGATGACAGGTTTTGCAAATAAGTGCCCTTAACCACTAAGCAATCTCTGACCCTAATAATATTTTATTTTATTTTATATTTTTTTATTTTTTTTTGGTTTTTCAAGGTAGGGTCTCACTCTGGTCCAGGCTGACCTGGAATTAGCTATGTAGTCTCAGGGTGGCCTCGAACTCACGGAAATCCTCCTACCTCTGCCTCCCAAGTGCTGGGATTAAAGGCGTGCACCACCACTCCTGGCAAGTTTTATTCTTAATAAATAAAAATATTTAAAAATAAAATATTAGCCGGGCATGGTGGCGCATGCCTTTAATCCCAGCACTCGGGAGGCAGAGGTAGGATCACCAAGAATTCGAGGCCATCCTGAGACTACACAGTGAATTCCCCAGGTCAGCCTGAGCTAGAGTGAGACCCTACCTCGAAAAACCAAAAAAAAAAAAATAGAATAAAACTTGAGGGCTGAAAAGATGGCTTTGCAGTTAAAGCGCTTGCCTGCAAAGCCTAAGGACCCATGTTCAACTCTCCAGGTTCCACATAAGCCAGATGCATAAGATGACGCAAGCATGCAATGTCACACATGCGCACAAGGTAGCACACACACGTCTTGAGTTCGATTGTAGTGGCAGAGGCCCTGGCACACCCATTCTCTTTCTCTCTCAAAAAAGAATAAAGCTTGAAAATAAAATTTCTGATGAATTTATGATATAAATAACTGCCATATGACTTGATTAATTATACTTTAAGTATTGTTTTATTGATAAAGATTTAATTTTTCCCCAATTTCCTCCTAATCTAAGTCTAGGATATAAATTTAGTGACATCAGAAAATGTGTGTCATGTTTGTAGTTCCATCTTTGGTAGATACACAGTCCCTCACATGGAATTGTGATTTATGAATGTTCTGCTAAGCAACATTTGGCACTAAAGCCTGAATAGTTTTTTTTTTATTTTTTTATTTTTTGGTTTTTCGAGGTAGAGTCTCACTTTAGCTCAGGCTGACCTGGAATTCACTATGTAGTCTCAGGGTGGCCTTGAACTCATGGCGATCCTCCTACCTCTGTCTCCCGAGTGCTGGGATTAAAGGCATGCGCCACCACGCCCGGCTGAATAATTTTTTAAGTTAGAGTCTATGGCAGGATATTACTGAATTAAAGGATACATAGTTGTCAGGTGTGGTGACGCATGCCTTTAATCTCAGCACTCTGGAGGCAGAGGTAGGATAGCTATTCAATGTGAATTCTAGGTCAACCTGGGCTAGAGCGAGCCCTGCCTCGAATAATAATAATACATTCATAGTTGTAAGGGTGATTAATAAATTATTTTCTTTTATTCTTTGATTCAGAATAAGAAACAAGGATGTAAAAATGAAGAGGTGCTGGCAGTACTAGGCCATGAACTGGGGCATTGGAAGTTGGGACACACAGTCAAAAATATCATTATTAGCCAGGTAAGTTTGGAGTTATAATTAAGATGTGTTTGTTTTTTTTTTTTTTTTTCCCAAGGTAGGGTCTCACTAGCTCAGGCTGACTTAGAATTCACCATGTAGTCTCAGGGTTCCCTCGAACTCTCGGCCATCCTCCTACCTCTGCCTCCCAAGTGCTGGGATTAAAGGCATGCACCACCATGCCCGGCAAGTTTTTATTTTAGTTATTTTTTTCAGTTTGTTGAAACAGGGCCTTATGTAGCTCAGAATCACCTTGAACTCCTTATCCTGTGTCCACCTCATAAGTGTTGAGATTAGACATGAACCATTACACCTAATTCACAGTTATACTTTTTTTTTTTTTTGAGAAAGAGCAAAGTAGATAGAGAATGGGCATGCCAGGACCTCCAGCCACTACAAATGAACTCTAGATGCATGCACCACTTTGTGCATCTTGCTTACATGGGTCCTGGAGAATTGAACCTGGGTCCTTTGGCTTTGTGGGTAAGTGCCTTAACCACTAAGCCATCTCTCCAGCCCCACAATTATACCATATATATATATATATATATATATATATATATATATATATATATATATGTGTGTGTGTGTGTGTGTGTGTGTGTGTGTGTGTGTGTGTGTGTGTGTATGTATGTGTGTATATATATATATATATATATATATATATATATATATATATATATATGTATGTATGTATTTTTTTTTTTTTTTTTTTTGGTTTTTCGAGGTAGGGTCTCACTCTAGTCCAGGCTGACCTGGAATTCACTATGTTGTCTCTGGGTGGCCTCGAACTCACATTGATCCTCCTACCTCAGCCTCCCGAGTGCTGGGATTAAAGGCGTGCGCCACCACACCTGGCTCACAATTATACTTTATAACAGTAGTTAAAAATATCTTAGTTAAAAGCCAGGTGTTGTGGCAGGGAAGATGGCTCAGCAGTTCAAGGTACTTGCTTGCAAAGCCTGTTGGTGCAGATTCAGTTTCCAAGTAACCTATGTAAGCCACATGCATCAAGTGGTGTAAGCATCCTTACATGCTCACACACACATGCAAATAAAACAATAAGCCAGGTATGATGGCACACACCTTTAATCCCAGAACTCAGGAAGCAGAGGTAGGAGGATCGCTGTGAGTCTGAGGCTACCCTGAGACTACATAGTGAATTACAGGTCAGCCTTGGCTAGAGGCAGACCCTATCTCAGGAAAAAAAAAAAAAGATCTCTCAAATCAAATAAATTTAAAAAGAAGACTTTGAAAAATGCAAGAAAGCTTTATTTTTCTTTCTTTTTTTTTTTTTTTTTTTTTTTGGTTTTTCAAGGTAGGGTCTCACTCTAGCTCAAGCTGACCTGGAATTCACTACGTTGTCTCAGGGTGGTCTTGAACTCATGACGATCCTCCTACCTCTGCCTCCAGATCGCTGGGATTAAAGGCGTGCGCCACCACGCCTGGCTTTATTTTTCATTTTTAAATATATTTTTTAAATGTATTTTATTTATTTATTTATTTGAGAGGGGAGGGAGAGAGAGCGAGAAAAGAGAATAGGCATGTCAGGGCTTCTAGCCACTGCAAATAAACTCCAGATACATGTGCCTCCTTGTGCAGCTGGCTTACATGGGTACTGGGGAATTGAACTGGGGTCCTTTGGCTTTGCAGGCAAATGCCTTAACCACTAAGCCATATCTCCATCCCTTAAATATATTTTTATTTATTTATTTATTATTTATTTATTTTTGTTTTTTGAGGTAGGGTCTCACCCTAGTTCAGTCTGACCTGGAAGTCACTGTGTAGTCTCAGGCTGGCCTCGAACTCATGGCGATCCTCCTACCTCAGCATCCTGAGTGCTAGTATTAAAGGCATGTGTCACCAGGCCCAGCTAAATGTATTTATTTATGAGCGAGATATATAGGCAGATAGAGAATGGGCGTGCGAGGGCCTCTAGTCACTGCAAATGAACTCCAGATGCATGTGCCACTGTGTGCATCTGGCTTTACGTGGATACTGAGGAAACAGCCCGGGTTATTCAGCTTTGCAGGCTAGCACCTTAAAAATCTAGTCATCTCTCCAGCCCCAAAAGTGAAACTTTTTTTTTTAGATGTGAAGACCAGAGGTTGACATCAGATATCTTCCTCAATCGCTTCTCCACTTTAGTTTTTAAAATACATTTTTAATATTTTATTTATTTATTTGAAAGAAAGAGGCAGAGAGAGAAAAAGAGAGGTAGAGAATGGGCGCGCCAAGGTCTCCAGCCACTGCAAATAAACTCCAGATGCATGCATCCCCTTGTGCATCTGGCTTACATTGGTCCTGGAGAATTGAACCAGGATCCTTTGGCTTTGCAGGCAAATGCCTTAACTGCTAAGCCATCTCTCCAGCCCCTAGGTTTTGTTTTGTTTTTTGTTTTTTTTGTTTTGTTTTTGGTTTTCAAGGTAGGGTCTCACTCTACCCCAGGCTAACCTGGAATTCACTATGTAGTCTCTGGGTGGCCTCGAACTCACAGCAATTCTCCTACCTCTGCCTCCTAAGTGCTGTTATTAAAAGCATGCACCACCACACCAGGCTTTAAGATATTTTTTTTTATTTATTTATTTATTTATTTATTTATTTATTTGTTTGTTTGTTTATTTACTTGAGACAGAGAGAATGGGCACGCCAGGGCCTCTAGCCACTGCAACGAACTCCAGATGCATGCGCCATCTTGTGCATCTGGTTTATGTGGGTCCTGGGGAATCAAACCTGGGTCCTTTGGCTTTTCAGGCAAGTGCCATCACCATTAAGCCATCCCTCCAGCCCCAATATAAAACTTTTTTTAAAGCTAGGCATGATGGTGTCCACAATCCTAGCACATGGGAGGCAGAGCAGAATGATTTCAAGTTATAGGCCATCCTGAGCTAATAGAGAGATCCTGTCTCAAAAAGAAAAACTAGAGCTGGAAGATTGTTCAATGGATAAACCACTTACTGTGCAACTCTGAGTGCCTGAATTCAGATCCTCAGACCCCATGTAAAAGCGGGAAACCATGGTGGGCTTCTCTAATCCCAGAGCACCTACTGGGAGGTGGAGATAGAATTTCCTAGCAGCTTACAAATGGAGCATCCTGAGGAAAGACCTTGCCTCAACTGAGGGGGAGGGCAAGGACTGACCCAAAAGTTGCTCTCTGACCTCCATACACACACTGAGGCATGTGAACACCTGCATTCGCTCATGCATATACACGCATACACACTTAATAAAGAAAGAAAACTAAGTGTGAGAGGCATGAATGGTTATGTAGGTGAGAGCTGAAATCAGACATCAAGCAGCCAGATGTGGTAGCACAACTTATAACCCTAGCATTCAGGAAGCTGAGGCTGTAGGATCTCATTGAAGACAGGCTACTTGGCTTCCCTTTACGGCTGACTTAACTACCCGTGTGACCTCGGCAAAATTCAGTCCCTCTCATTCTGTTCCTTCATGGAATGATAGGAACTGTAGGACTGCTTAAGGATTAAACAGACAGGCTGGAAGATGGCACAGCAGTTAAAGGTGCTTGCTTACAAAGCCTGCCAGCCCCGAGTTCAGTTTGCAAGCCACCCATGTACACTGGAAACAAAACATGGCACAAATGTCTCATGTTCATTTGCAGTGGCAAGAGGCCCTGGTGTGTCCATACACGCATGGTTATACAAGTGTGTGCATACAAACATATACACATACATACAAAGAAATTTTTATTTTTTTGTTTTTTTGAGGTAGGGTTTCACACTAGCCCAGGCTGACCTGAAACTCGCTATGTAGTCTCAGGATGGCCTCAAACTCATGGTGATCCTCCTAGCCTCTGCCTCCCAAGTGCTGGGATTAAAGGCATGTGCCACCACACCCAGCTAAATTATTTAAAAAAAAAAAAATAGAGACTGGAGAGATGGTTCAGCAGTTAAAGTAGGTGCCTATAAAACCTAGCAATCCAGATTTGATTCCCCAGTACCCACATAAAACCAAAATGGCACATGCATTTGGAGTTTGTTTGCAGTGGCTAGAGGTCCTGGCGAGCTCTCGTTCTCTTTCTCTGCTTGAAAACAAGTAATAATAAAAGGTATTAAATAGTATTTGTGGAGTTTGGCATGTACTTTAACCATGGTCAGTATATATAAATGTTTATTGCTACCACCATCATTGCCATCGCCTCCAGAGTAGCTTAGAAGTGTTGTGAGGAGGGCTGGAGAGATGGCTTAGTGGTTAAGGTACTTGCTTGTGAAGCCAAAGGACCCAGGTTCAATCCTCCAGGTCCCACATAAGCCAAATGCACAAGGTGGCACCTACATCTGGAGTTCACTTGCAGTGGCTAGAGGCCCTCACATGCCCATTCTATCTATTTGCCCCTCTCCCTCTCTCAAATAAATAAATACAATATTTTTTTTTTTTTAAAAAAGAAGAGCTAGAGATATGCCTTAGTGGTTAAGGCACCTGCAAAGCCCAAGGATCCATATTTGACTCTCCAGGTCCTAGAGGCCCTGACGTGCTGGCGTGCCAATTCTCTCTCCCGCTCTCTCTCATTTAAAAAAAAAGGGGGGGCAGTCTGTTGGCCTTGCCTCCAAAAAAAAAAAAATGCTGTGAGTAAAAGTTGGACATTAAAATGCTTTTTTGTTTTTTTTTTTTTTTTTTTTTTTTCCCAAGGTAGTGTCTCACCAAGCCCAGACTGTTTTGGAACTCACTTTTGTAGCCCATGTTGGCCTTGAACTCACAGTGATCCACTTATGTCTGCTTCCCCAGTACTGGGATTAAAGGTATGCACAACTACGCCCATCTTAAAATGTTCTTTTAAAACTTTTTAAAATGACAGTTATAACAGTGCATGCCTTTAATCTCAGCATTTAAGAGACTGAGGCAGGAGGATTGTAAGTTCAAACCTAGCTTGGGCTACATAGTGAGACCCCTGCCCCCCCCAAAAAAATCCTTCCCCTCTATATTTAAAGTAACTATATATTCACTGAAAATTATAGAGAACATAAAGAAAAACCTTAAAGAAAAAAGCAACTGTAGTAACATTCCTCCTCAGGGTATTACTACCTCTGAACGAAGCTTTTCAGGGCCTAGATGAAATACCACAAAACTTTGTTGGCTAGTACTGAGCATACACAGCCTTAACAGTTGCTTCCTGAAACTTTTCCTGGGTAGACATGTTCCAGGTCTTTATACCCCAGACAGGGCTCAAATGACAAGTCAAAGCAGTTACACTAATGTCCAACTTGGTGAACTTAAGGTCACTTTCAAGGCAACTCAAAGACCCTTGCATTCATCCCACCCCATGCTAGATGGCACTTCAAGATGCAGGCTGCATGATCTGCAGGCAGCTGGGCGAGAGTCCTCACCTCTCAACAGTTGTTGACTACTTCAACAACTTTGGGGAGAGGTCTTGGGACCTTGTAAGTTTCAGCTTTCCCAGACTTATTTACCTCCCGTCCTCCTCCTCCAGGAGGGAATGCGTCAATTTGAAGGAAATTGCTACACAACAAGTCTTTTCTGTTTGATTGTGTCCAAACTGGCCTTCAACTTGAAATCTTCCTTTCTCCAGCTTGCTGGAATTACAGCTCTGACTACCACACCATGCTTACCTGAGTCTTAAATATCTCCCTTTCTAAAAACCAGCGGGTTCTGGGCTATGTGTTACATGGGAAGACTTGTAAACCCAGCTTTCCTGTTGCCATCTGCCTTCAAGTATCAGAACGAGTTCCTTGTCTTGAAGCTGTGCTGTATGGGTATGGGACCATATATAAGAAAATAGATAAATCCAAACCCAAGTTCAAACTAAGTGCTAGATGGGGCTGAGAATGCAGCTCTTTGTGGAGTACTTGCCTAGCCTGCATGAAGCCGTTTGAATCTCCAGCAATGAATGGACCAGTAGTGGTTGTGCACACCTGAGTTGGAGGTGGAGGCAGGAGGATTAGTGGTTCAAGGCCAGCCTGGGCTAGACACACACTCACACACACATACACACACACTCCCTCTCTCCCCCTTTCCCTCTCCCCCCATCTGTAAGGAAAATCTCTGCCACTTCCAGGAAGAAAAGGGCTCGGTGCAGTCAGCCCTGCCACTTGGTCCCTGGGGAGAGATTGGGACAGGGAAAGGTCTGTGTTGTTCACCAATGATACACTGACTCCATCTCTGTCTCCTTGACCACTGATCATGAGCCTAGATCATGTCCTAGAGTGGCTGTGGAAGCAGGGTAGCTACTCTACTTAGTTCCAAGGCCCTGGTCATCCAACCAACCATTTGCCCACTGTGAGTGTCTTAGTGATACGTAGATGCATAGTGAGCTCATGTGTACTCCACTGAAGGGCCACTGTGAAATAGTACTTAAAGTTCCCTTGCCAAGACTATTTCCCTGCACCAGGCCCCTAATTGGTACTGTTAATAGCATAGCAGTCTACTTTCAACATGTTACCACATGTTACATTATTTGAGTAATAGCTCTAATTTTGGGGTTTTTTTTTCTCCTACCTCTCAAGTGCTAGGATTAAAGGTGTGTGTGCTACCACATCCGGCTCTATTGTTTGTTTCTTGAGACAGGGCCTCAGGTAGCCCAGGCTAGCCTGAAACTCCTAATCCTCCTGCTTATACCTCCCAAGTGCTAAGATTACAGGGGTACACCCAGGTTCACGCGAGGTTTTTTTGTTCTGCTTCTGTGGTACTGCTCACCGCGGTAAAGACAGCACAGTAATGACCTCAAGTTTATGTCCTCCTCTCTAGATGAATTCCTTCCTGTGCTTTTTCTTATTTGCTGTACTAATCGGCCGAAAGGAACTTTTTGCTGCCTTTGGTTTTTATGAAAGCCAGCCTACTCTGATTGGACTGTTGATCATCTTTCAATTTATTTTTTCACCTTACAATGAGGTAATGTATGCTGTTTAAAATTATCTCTTGCCTGTTTCAAATCTGGAACCTTTAGGGTAGTATGAAAAGAAATAAATACAACCTTGTAGTTCCTCACTGATTGACTGGCCAGGATGAAGAGTAGTAGAAAGATTAAGCCCAGATAACTGAAGCTCATATGCTGATAAAGACAAATAGATAGACTTTAGTGGTGAAAGAGTTGATGTACCCTGTACCTCAGAGGCTTAGTTGCTGGAGATCGCCTTTGAATGCCATGTCCTTGCCTATATATTTATCAGTGTGTATGAAACCTTCTGTGTGTGAAAGGACAAAACAAATTCTAAAAAGAAGGAAGGAAAGGGAGGGAGTGTGGCTACAAATTTTCATGCCAAGTCTGACTCTGCAGAGATAGTGTGCACTGGCTTTGGGGTCACGAAGAAAGTTAGCACAACTTCAGTTGTGACCTCTTGGAGCTTTGTGCTCTTCAGCTGTGTAGTAGAAGTAAGAGATTCCTGCAGAGTATGTGAAGGAAGCTCTAGGCACATGGCAGATTCTCAGAAGCTGCTACTTCTCTGCAAGGATTTATATCTGCTTCTGGGATGTTCCCTTAGTGGGGAAGCTCAACATACAATAAATGACTCCACCCTAAGATGCCAGTTCTCTTCCATGTGATGTGCTATTTCTCATCTCCTAAGCCAGACTTCCTCTACAGACTCTGCTCACAAAGGCTGCAGTGACAAGAAACATGCTCAGTGGCTCTAACACTTCCTCCTTCAGGTCCTGTCTTTCTGCCTGACCGTCCTAAGCCGCAGATTCGAGTTTCAAGCTGACGCTTTTGCCAAGAAGCTCGGCAAGGCTAAAGACTTGTACTCCGCTCTTATCAAGCTGAACAAAGATAACTTGGGGTTCCCAGTTTCTGACTGGCTGTTTTCAATGTGGCACTACTCTCATCCTCCACTGCTGGAGAGACTTCAAGCTTTGACAAGTACAAAGCAAGACTGAGACACTCAGGGCCTGCGACTGAGACATTTCTCACTATTTCTGTCCTGGCAGCATGTTCCAGCTCTTGATGGTTTAAACTTCTTCTTCTTTTTTTTTTTTTTTTTTTAAGAAAAATGATTAAGTATGAAAAGTCCAGATTTAAATACATTTACTATCTCATTTCAAAAATGATTTTAATAATCCATTTCTTAAAACATTGGATAAATTTTTGAGGCTTAATGTTTTTAAAGGCATAATTTTATCTAGCATCCAATGTATCAATTTATAAAATTATTTACGAAAATACACAACTCCTTTTATTTATGGACAAGTGGACTCTGCATTCAGAATGTTTGGGGTAGAATGTTTATAGGAGGGAACACCACTGTTGAGTCCTTTCCGTGATGCATTAACTGTGCTCCCAAGTCACTGTGCTTCTACCTACATGAACCATTTCACCTGGCCAGTCAGGGTTTGGGGTTTTGTTTTGCTTTGTTTATTTTTGGAGGTAGGGTCTAGCTCTAGCCCAGGCTGACCTGGAATTCACCGTGTAGTCTCAGGGTGGCCTCGAACTCATGGTGATCCTCATACCTCTGCCTCCCGAATGCTGGGATTAAAGGCGTGCGCCACCACACCCTGCTCAATCAGTGTTTTAAGTAAGACAACAAGCAATCATTGACAAGGCTGATGCTACTGAAATGAAAGGTGTCAGATACATGCTGTACCACTGTCCTAGATTTCAGAACTTTGTTTCTTCCTGGCTGCATACTGATCAGGAATTTGCTTTTTTATTTATTTATTTTTTTTTTGAGACAAAGTCTCGTAGCCCAAGCAGACCTCAGAACCTCTATATAGCTAGCACAGGCTGGCCTAAACCTCATGGCAGTCCTCCCACCTTAGCCTCCTAAGTGCTGGGATTCCAGGTGCGTGCATCAATGCCAGCTTAGGAATATCTAATAGTGCTTTGAAATTTGAAATTATGTAGAAGATGTTTTAAGTCATTGAGCTTTGTTTTTGTTTTTAAGAAAGTCTCAGTTTTTATATTTCTTCTCACCTGGTGAGTATGGTCCCATTAGGGGCAAACTACTTTTTCTCATTCATTTTTTCCCTCAGCAAGTAATAATAGTACATCTTGTGGCTTAGTAGGAATGGCTGTATTTCCAGGTTTCATAATGTTGAAACTGGTAGAACATGGAAAGAAGAAATAACATTTGGAAAAGTGAAGTATTGATGAGTCTCTTATGATACTGCAAGGAAAAAAATATAGTTTTCTATCTCTTTTAAGGACAGAAATTTCTGTTTTTATTTTTGTAATTTTATTAGGCCATACTCCACTTTTGAAAATTATAATTCTTAATAGGTAAGATGTTTACTCTCAGAAAAAACTTGTCATGCAGGATTTCCACTTGTAAAGGTGTATGCTTGACTGCTTCTAATCTCTGTCCATTTTCTGAATGAGAACTTGATTTTGTGCCTAATGCTCCCACTCTCTGATAGCATTTACCTTCTGGGCATTTACTCCAAGTAGTATCAACTCTGTACCTTTGATATCTA